>OU612044.1:19445123-20715123 GCA_914767935.1 Coremacera marginata
TTATGGAACTTGTGGTACACAATAGCTGGTTCGAGTACAAAACAGATGTAAAAGATATTGCTGAGCCAAAGGACTAAAAAAAAACTTTTTTCCTTTCAAATTGTAATTAAGAGAGGCGCTGACTAAGCAAAAAATGTCACCACCACAAATTCTTTCAGCAACACGAAGGATTTCATGTAACGAAGTCTTACCCGCACAATGTACCGAATGGCAATCGTTTTGTGGATCGAATTGCAATTTGTGCATGGAAAGGATATCGCAATGAAAACTATGAGAGCCGAACTCGGGGGTATGATGCCAAAAATATAATGTAAGCTTATGCACCGCTCAAGACAGGGACTGCAATATCAAACAAAATAAGTCGTATTAGTTGCCAAATCAATTCGAATCTAACATATTTAATCTTTCACCGATTTCACGAGTTCTTATTTATTGTGTCTTCATCAGCTTCAATGTGGTGCATCTTCGAGATCTAAATTTGCCGGAGATAGAAATATTGTAAACCAGTTTTGGCACTGGAGCTCACTTAACACATCTTCGACATACATATCGAATAATTTTTTACTTGCTTGAACAGTATTTTTGCATTTTCTTAGTCAAAAAAGTAAAATATGCCAAAAATGCTGTTTTCACTTTCCATATTTTAAAGGCTTTCAACCAAAAACTACTGAGCAGATTCAATCGAATTTTTTCACAAGCAAACCTTGATATATCCTGTCAAAATACATATTATTATGCGGCTCAAGTGTGAAGTTAGCTGTGGAAAAATATAATTAAGTCCTCTGTTAGGAAAAAATTAAACTACTTTCGCAACAAACCAATATTTGACCTTTCGTGATAAAGTGTGTTATATATATATATATAAACAAATAAAAAATCTTAACATTTTCTAGAATTTGCATAATTTCTTTAATTTTAATAATTAATTTCAAAAACTTAAATGGCCGTATTTTGTAAAACGTAAGCGATTCGTTACTTTAGGTTTTTTGTCTGGCAATAAATTTGAGTAGAAAATTTCAATGAGAAAAAGAGAGTTTCTTTTAGTTCATATGAAAGCAGAATTGTCAGACAAAAAAAAACCCCAAGTGAGGTGATCGCTTGCGTTTTACAAAATATGGCCACATATATCAATCTCAGAAAGAGCACCTTGTTGATAGTTTTATATTGTTTTAATTCAATAATTCCCACAAGAATACGCCTTTATTCCATGCTATCTTTTGCAGTAAAAATAATCCCCAAAAAGGGATTTATCCCACGATTCCCCTGCACTGGCACAAAAACTTATAGGAAAAAAAAGAGATAGACGCCCAACAAGCAGATAGCCGAGAACTGAACCCACTCGTTGGTCTGTGCTCGGCTACCGGTCGACAATGGGCACGCTTGCAAGCGACAAAAAAAAAATTAAAAATATAAAAAAAGTGTATAGAAAATAATGCAAAACATAAAGAATTGTAAAAAAAAATAAAATAAAAGCGTATAGATGTAAACAAATCGAAATCAAAACAAACTTCATAGCGTTGGCATTTTGAGTAAATAACTATGTGTGTGTGTCTGTGCTACATGCAGATTGTTAGAAAATAATAATAATCACAGAAAATAAGGTGCAAGGACTGTCGCAAAGGGGATATGAGTGGGCGGAGAAGGTAGGTAAAAATATAGAGCTTACAACATACATGCAAACAAATGCTGCAAGTTGGAGTCGCCAACATTCATAGAGCAAAATGTGCTAGGGTTGAGCGAGTCTATAGAAAGAAGAGCAAGACAGACAGAGAGAGAGAGAGAGAGAGAGCGAACAAGCAAAGCAAACATTATTAATGAATTAAGAGAGCGAATTAAATAAATCAAACAAGTCAGCAGATGTGCTTGCTTGGAAACCAATTGCTTGGAAGGGGAAAGAAATACACCAGAATTCGGTGCCGCTTTAAGTTTTACTGGGCGAAGCATAAAGTTTTAAAAAACATTCTTTGACGAAAACTTGCGACTTATCAATGCTGTGATAGTGCAAAACAGTTTTTTTTTTTTTTTGTAAGTTTCTTTAGTATTTTGCAGAGCAAAAGTTTTATTAAAAATTAATAGATAAATAAAACTTTTTCGAAAACCGATAATTTTCTTCAATATTATCATGGTTGAATTAAAAGGTTGTTGCAAGGGAGAGAACGAGTGCCCATAATTGTCAAATCTAAGTTGACAGCTCATAGAAAATCTGCAAACGCTCTCTATTTTATGGTTACTGCGAAGAGAGTGTGATCAGCCCTGCGACAACCTTATAATTCAACCATGAATATTATTCTCCTTTGAATTAAATAAATCAAAGAAGTCAGCCGATGTGCTATTTTGAGGAAAGCTGATTTGTGGAAAGAAATACGCCAGAATTTGACACCGCTTGAAGTTTAACTGGGTGAAGCAACAAGTTTTAAATTCTATTATATAAAAGGCAAGTACCATGCTCTGCACCCAATAACGCTCAAACTGTAATTATTTTCTGTGATCAGCCTGAAAGTATGCATAGAAAATTACTTTTATACTAATCAGTGACATGCTTGCCTTTTATGTATATGCATACTTTCAGCCTGAACATTTTTCAGAACAGTACGTTGTAAAAGCACTGTAATAATGGCAAAGTAAAATGTACAGTTTAGCGTTAATGCTCCAACCCATCGAAGGATGGCGAAATGACGAAGAATGGCGAAATGACGAAGAATGGCGAAATGACGAAGATGACGAAAAGTTATGACTTATCAATGCTGCGATAGTTCAAAAAACTTTTGTTAATTTTGCAAAGTAAAATGTTTTCTAAAAATTAATAGATAAATAAATCTTTTGGTCAAAATTTCATGATAAACAAATTTTTTTTTAATATTATTTTTTGATGACATGTTTTTCTAAAGCATACATAAATTTTATATCAAACAAAAGCTTTGTCTCACAATTTATGCATAAATAGATCTTAGAGACACAATTTATCGATTTATGAATGATATTTTTCTGACACTGCCCAATAAATGGTGGCTTTTGCTTAAGTAAACATAAATTTAAATTTTATTCGAAGATTTTCATGGCAAATTTATCGATAAATACAAATATTCTCAGCAATTTTCTACAAGGAAATCAAATTCGAAAATTTATCGATATAAAAAATTTGTCTCAACATTAACGTTAAAAATTTTCTTTTTTCAGGGATATATACAATTTTTCTTTATTTAAAAATCATCGATTTTTTTTAAATAATAAGCGTTTTCATGTTTTGATTGCAATAAAATGAAAAAAATTTCAAAAAACTAACATATATTCGGTCAGAATAAATGAAAATAATCGATAATTAAAAACGTAATTTTTTACCTTTAATAAAAAACTGTAATGAAAGAAAATGAAAAAATAATTTAATATTAAGTTTTAAGTTTTAAGTTTAGCGGTTATATTATCGAAAATTTTTCAAAATTTCTTGATCGATTCCCATTTTTTAAAATCTTTAAAAATATAAAAATAGAGAAAAATGATGTCATATTCATACTGATTTTGATTATGATTTTGATTTTCATTTTGAATTTTTTATTTTCATTTTGATTTTTATTATGATTTTGATTTTCGTTATATTTATTAATATTCAAATTCATATTCATTTCCATTCATTCTAATTTCAGTATTCGTATTCATGGTCATGTTCCTAAATATTTGGCCATTTTATGCCTCGAAAAGATTTTGAACGATATTCTATTAAACATTTTGTGTCGCATGAGTTCCTTTGTTAACAATTGTAGCGTTTTTGATGTTAATTTGTCAAAAGGTCAACTCAAAAGTAGATTAAAATTAGTTGTGTAAATAGATCTATGTATACGCATGGTTAGTTGTTACGTTTTGTGTTGTCCCTGAGCCCAACCCATTTATTGGTGGGTAAATTTTTCCCACATTAACTTGTTTGTGGTCACGGGTATCCATAACACTGATATTTTTCAATGATTACTGGGTAGTGGCTTTAGATGGGTTAATGCTGAGGAAGTGCGATATAGCTGTAGTAACTGAACTCTTTTGTTATTGCATGTGTTGCGCGTGTTATAAAAAGTTTGTACGCAAATGATCGATAACTGGACACACAAGTTTTGAGCCGACTTCAAACGGCTAATGTCTCAATAAGCTTTTATAGCATAATTTAATGCCTGAGTCTTGTCATATATATTCATATTCATATTCATATTTATAATCATATTCATCTTCATATTCATATTCATATTCATACTCATATTCACATTCATATTCATATTCACATTCATATTCACATTCATATTCATATTCACATTCATATTCATATTCATATTCATATTCATATTCATATTCATATTCATATTCATATTCATATTCATATTTATATTTATATTTATATTCATATTCATATTCATATTCATATTCATATTCATATTCATATTCATATTCATATTCATATTCATATTCATATTCATATTCATATTCATATTCATATTCATATTCATATTCATATTCATATTCATATTCATATTCATATTCATATTCATATTCATATTCATATTCATATTCATATTCATATTCATATTCATATTCATATTCATATTCATATTCATACTCAAATTCATATTCATATTCATATTCATATTCATATTCATATTCATATTCATATTCATATTCATATTCGTATTCATATTCATAATCGTATTCATATTCATATTCATAATCATATTCATATTCATATTCATAATCATATTCATATTCATATTCATATTCATATTCATATTCATATTCATAATCATATTCATATTCATAATCATATTCACATTCATATTCATATTCATATTCATATTCATATTCATATTCATATTCATATTCATATTCATATTCATATTCATATTCATATTCATATTCATATTCATATTCATATTCATATTCATATTCATATTCATATTCATATTCATATTCATATTCATATTCATATTCATATTCATATTCATATTCATATTCATATTCATATTCATATTCATATTCATATTCATATTCATATTCATATTCATATTCATATTCATATTCATATTCATATTCATATTCATATTCATATTCATATTCATATTCATATTCATATTCATATTCATATTCATATTCATATACGCAACAATACAGTGTCTGCTTATGAGTGTGTAAAATATGAGGTCTTTTGGTATAGGTTCTTTAGGTTTAGGCTAGGTTTTAGGTTCTTTTAGTTCTTCAGGAAGAACAATGCAAAATTTATGTAAAATTCTATAAATGTTTGTAATTTTCATATCAGACACTTTTTTGAAAATTTTAGGTACAATTTTCATTTTTTGAGATTTTTACTTTTTACTTTTTACTTACTAGCGTATGCAGTAAATCAACAATACATTGATTCTATGGCGAGTTATGATAAAAAATACTATGGGCTGGCAACCTGCAAGCAGAGCATTGCACGAACATTACATTTTCATTTATATGTTCGTTCGTTCGCAGAATTTTTTCTACGAACGAACAAAATGTTATTTTTTATTGTATACGAACGAAGAACGAGCAACTATTTTCTACGAACGAACGTACAAAATATTTATTTTGTTTCCCTACAAAAGAGAAAAAGTGATAGTGGACAAATACTACGACGTTATGCTCAAATTAACGGTTATAAATTGCACGGATTTAGAAGTTTTATGTGATTCTACTTCTGGGAGCATCTATTTTCTACTAACGAACAAACAAAATATTTTTATTTTTTCTATGAAAAAACGAGCGAACATTCGTGCAAGGCTCTCCTTTAATAATAGAAGCATTAGTCGATTTCGAAAATATTATTTTGCCAACATATTTAAAGTCTTAAACTATAAATTAGTACGTTTATATATGGAAGTTTTTTTTTTGTACTCCTAACCTAAAAAATAAAAACAATTAATCACAAATATTAAGCGCCTTAAATTAGGTCATGCAAAGCAGTCAATACAGTGAAGGTTCAAGCACAAATTAAATGTTCACACAACCTCATTTAATTACAATTGAAATTTTAATAAAATTTGTCAATTTAACAATTTGTTCAATTGTTGACGTTGAGCCTTTGTCACTGACAACAGTTGCAGCTAATTTGTTGCCATCGCATCATTGATTTAAAAAAAATGCTTGATAAAATTTATAAAAAAAAAAAACCCAAAACGCACTGCTTTATCGACAAACGCAGCTGGCTTAGATAGATGCAGGCCTCAATGGTTCGTCATCGTCGTCATCATCAGTCAACAGCAGTAATAGTAAGACCAATAGCAATAACAACAGCAACAATTTAATTTAGGTAGCCGCAGCAGAACATCGACAACATCAAGAATAACATCATCATCATCATCATCAGCATCATTATTGCAATCATTGATGTTGCGCCTGTCATCGTCATCATTTGCGTCAGAAAAGCAGCAAAATTCAATTAAATTGATTACGATTTGCAGTGAAATAAAATTGGTTGTTGTTGTTGTTGTTGGATTTGACATTTAATATAACAACGTGACGTTTGCAGTTTTTTTTTCAATAGATTTACTTTAGCGTGGGTTTGATGCGTTTTCAGCAATTATATTTTCTGCGCCTAAAAACAATACATGTAAAATTTACCAAATAATTCATAAGAAAGCTTTTTTGTAAATTAAATTCCATGAACTTTCATGTAATTTCATGAAATTCAAAGCTTTTTTTATGCATTTAATTTATGCACTTTTCTATATTTTTCTAAAAATGTATGTTTTTTTTTAGAGCTTTTAAGCTCTATGAGTAAATAATACCTAAAATTTTATTACATTTCTTTAGAGCTTTTTTTTTTTTTTATCTCAGGTATTTAATCGGAATCTTGCCTTAAATATGAGTTCTTTATTATTAAAAAAAAGTTATTATATTATTTATTTAAATACATTTTTTTTAAAAAGCTAAAGCTTTTCAGCTGTATCAGTTAATATTAGCTTCAATTTAAGCCCATTATTTTAGAGCTTGCATTTTATTACAAGTGTTTCCTTTATTCTTAATTTTGCATTAAATATGCATTCTTTACTACTACTAAAAATGGCGTGTTCCTCCTAAATATTGCTCCTATTTCCATTTTTATTATTATTATTTCACATTTAAAAATTGTTTGTTCTATTTTCTTCTCATACATATCTGCCATTTTTTATTTTTTTCTCTAGTCTCTGTCCATTAGTCGATTGCTCGTGCCGTGTAACACTGCCTTCTTCCTTCCCATTTCATTCCATGCCCATTTTATTCTTTCACTTATAGCAGTCAGTATTCACCCAAGTGGTGCGCATATTTTTAGCCTCATTTCAAAGTAAACAAGACCAAAATAAAGTAGTAGGCATAAAAAAAAAAAAAATTAAAAAAAAATATAAACTCGTACATTTTGCACTCATTAGATTGACTTTTAATGCTTTACAAATGCGCGCCAGTTCGTTTTAATGATTTGTTTGCCCGGCGTCGTATTGCATTAATTAATTGTAAATTTGGATTTTAATCTTTTTTTTTTTTTTCTTGGCTCATATTGTTGAAATTTTTGGAAAATTTAAGTAGCTATTGAGGCGTCACCGTCGTTATTCAAACGTTCATAAAACTCGGTTGTTCGGCGTTAAAGCAGACAAAATGAGTTTGAAAATTAAAAAATAGAAATATATAAAAGCACAGAAACTTTTTGTTATTTTAAGTAACTTTTACTTTTGAACTCAAGCAAAATTGATATCGAATGGAATTTTCTCAATAAATAATAATTAAGTTTCAATAATATGGCATTTGATCAGGATTTGTTTAATATTACTTTGGAGAATTTTTTAGCTGTCCCACTCATGACGATTTTTTTTTTTTGGGGTTAAAAAATCGAATATCTCTTCGGATGATCATATTTTTATTGATCCTACATTCAATCAATTCACTTTTTGAAATTAATATACTACATGAAATGTTGCTTACAAGAATTTTTGCAGTGTAGCATACTAATAGACAAATAAAATTTTTTTAAGGATTATTATTTTGAAATATATAAAAATTTATTTGAATAGATAAAATATCGGCATTAACATCGATTTCGGCAGTTATCTGCATGAAATTTAAGAATCGGCTTAGGTATTGGTTTAAAATTATGGAATTAGTATTGGTTTGGTATAGGCATGAATTGAAATTTTAGAATCGATATTGAACATAATTTTTGCAGTCGACATCGGTCAAAACGACAGATTCTTTTGTCTCTTGACTATTTTGAGGCTTATAACATAGACATAAAGGAAGATTCATTTTGTTTTTTTTCTATAAATCATTGATTTTAGCATTTTACATTGAATTCTATGGAAAAACCCCTTCGGATTCATTTGGGTTCGATGAATTTACCCAGGAAAAAATTTCAATGCGCTTTACTTGAATGCACATAAATAGCGCTTCATTCTCCTTGCAAGTAGTGCTGTTTGTATAGCGCTATATTTGTAACACTTTCCATAACGATAACGTTGCACTTGAAAAGAAAGTATTAGATATTAATGTCAAAAAAAAATTCCCAGCAAAAAATTTCAATGCGCTTTACTTGAATGCACATAAATAGCGCTTCATTCTCCTTGCAAGTAGTGCTGTTTGTATAGCGCTATATTTGTAACACTTTCCATAACGATAACGTTGCACTTGAAAAGAAAGTATTAGATATTAATGTCAAAAAAAAAAATTAATTTCAAAAATTTTAAAAATTCATCTAATAGTTTCACGTGAATAAACAAAGTTTGATTTGATTTTATCAAACTTGCTGTTATTTGTTATTATGAAACAATTTTTTCAATTGACATGTGGCAAACTGGTTGACGTGTTTGCCTTGTAATCGAAATGCTTCCGTTCAAACCTGGCTGGCGGCGATTATTTTTCGTTTTTGTTTTGTTATAAAAAGTTGCTTATAAGTTTTTCTGTTATTATAAACCAAATTTTACATCTAAATTGTGGCGGCCATGCCATACTGGTTGGGGTGCTTGCTTTGTAAGCGATATGCCCAGGTTCAAACCCGTGGCTGGGTGATTTTTTGTTTTGTTTTAAAAATTTTAAATATTTACGTATAGCGCCCGGTTCTTGCTACGTTTTTATATCAAATACAAGGTGAACAAAGCGCTCGGCTCTCGCTACGATTTCATATATTTTACAGCGGGAGCGAAGCGCATACATCTGATGACATGACTTTCAGAAGTTCAAAAATGCGCTATACACAAGGAGAATGAAGCGCTTTACTGTTTTTTTGGAGCGCTTCAGATGCGCTAATGGAGCGCTCACTTTCCTGTTGGGTATTTTCAGCAAAATTTCGTTTAAAAAATTTTTTTATATAAAAGTGAAACGTTTCGTATGAGTGTAATTTTTCTAAAATTTAATGTTGACATTTCACATGTTGATTCGATTTTTTAGATGCGATTTTTTAAGCACTAAAAAAAAAGAAAGTCGTCATGAGTGGGACACTTGAAATAATCTCCAAGAATATTGCAAAAATCTAGATCTAAGGCCATATAATTGAAACTTTATCAATTTTTATTAAATTTCCAAGAGATTCTAAGCAATAAAAACTGATTTATTCATGAGAATCATTTGATTTACCATAAACTACGGTGTTGGACCAAGCAAACAAAAAAAAATTCCATTTAAATCAGCACATCATTACAATTAATCTCAATTTAGAAATCCCAAAATGAATGGCTGATTTTGACGTGTAGTTTGACTAAAGTAAATTTCAATGAAAAATACTCGTATCGCAATTGATTTTTTTTTTTTTCAATTTAAAAACTTATATATTAATTTCATAGTTGTGAAAAATTAGGGTACGAGTGCACCATTTAAAAAATTACACAAAAAATTGACCAGAACCCTAGAAAATATTTTATCGTTCTCGTCCATGAACACATACGTTTTGGTGAGACTTTGAAATAAGATCTCATTACGTGTACCTACTTATCAAAACGTACACGCTCTTGGATGAGAAGGATAATGAGATAGCTTATGAGCTGCTCACGGAAATGAAGAGCAGGAATGAAAACTGAGAAGTTTAGAGAACAATTTTGCTCCCAGTAGAGTCCATTGCAAATTTTATGATTTATGATTTATGATATGATTGTAGACTCTTTGGACAAAAAACTATGATTCCATGACTAAACGGTTTCACAATGGATTAAATATGGTGCTAGTAGAGCCATTCAAACTTTTTAAGGTTCTGTGGATCCTTTGGACACAAATTTTGGATTATTTGACAAATACTTTTCAATTGAACAAATTCCCCATTGCAGTATTTTTGGAAATATTTAGGTCACTGGGATTTTTGGGCTTAGTGGACTCCATGACTAAAATTTTTTACAAATAGGTTCCACTTGAATAAATGGGTTCCACTTTCAATATTTTTGGAACTAGTTGGATAATTTTATCTTTTTTGAGCTTAATGGACTCCTTGGACAAAAACTTTTTGAAAAATATGATTCACATGGACAAATAAGTTCTACTTACACTATATTTGGAACTAGTTGAGTGATTGTAACTTTTTTGGGTTGGGTTCAAGTGGACTTCTTGAACACAAATCTTGCAATATTTTTGGAAACAATTGGGATATTCTAACTTTTTAGAATATAGTGAACTTTTTGGACAAAAATCTAGGATTTTCAATTCCTAAATTTTAATTTAAAAAAATTATTATTTAAGGAGCCAACTAAACCCAAAAAGTTTTTATGTCCCAAAAAATATTGCAAATGGAGCTTGTCTGTCAAGAACCCAAGATTTTTGTCCAAGGGTCCATTGAACCCAACAACGTTTCAATGCCCCAAGTTGTTTCAAAAATATTGAAAGTAAAACATAATTGTCCAAGCGAAATTTACTAGTCAAAAAATTTTATCCAAGTATTTCTAGTACTAGTTCCAAAAATACTACAATTGGAACTTCTTTTTCCAAAAAGTCCAAAAAACCCAAAAAATTTGCAATAATCCAACCATTATCATAAATAATCCAAGTGAAACATATCGGCGATAGAAATGGTTATTTTTGTTTATTGTCCAATATAGTTCCAATTACTCAAGTGGTTCTTAAATTAACCCGAGTGAACCTATTTGTCCCAGTGGATCGTATTTTTCAAAAAATCTTTGTTCAAGGCATCCACTATAAATCCAAAAAAGTTCAATTCACCCAACTAGTTCCAAAAATATTGAAAGTGGAGCCAATCTGTCCAAGTGGAACCTATTTGTCAAAAATTTTTGTATGAAGGCATACTTAACTCAAAAAAAAAAAAAAAATCCAATGACCCAAGTAGTTCAAAAACTATTTCAACTCGAACCTAGTTGTCAAAAAATTCAAGATTTTTTTCTAAGGAGTCTACTTAACCTAAAAAACCCAAAATTAACTTTAATTAATAAGAGTCCACAAAACCAAAAAAGTTTTAATAACTCAACTAGCTCTAAAAATATTCAAATTGGAATCTATTTGTCAAAAAATGTTTGTCTAAGGAGTTGATAAAACCCAAAAAAGTTCCATTGGAACCAATAAAAACTTCTTTTACCTACATGGAAGCTCTACTCTACTATAATTCACGTGTAGTTTATAGCTCACATTTATAAAAAAATTTTAAAAATTTAGCAAAGTTGTGGGATTTGAACGCATAAAACTGCACCATCAGGCTGTTAACGTCAACATGATAAAAA
Organism: Coremacera marginata; assembly: GCA_914767935.1. Taxonomy (NCBI): domain Eukaryota; kingdom Metazoa; phylum Arthropoda; class Insecta; order Diptera; family Sciomyzidae; genus Coremacera; species Coremacera marginata. The sequence goes on from OU612044.1 coordinate 19,456,796, forward strand.
GCAAAATATAAACACTTTTTGTGTGTGCGGCAAATTCAAAAATTTTGGTACACATTCATGCAGATGACATGAAATTAGGCCAGCACTACATTAGGTCCTTTCATCTTGAACGAAATGGGCCTAACCGGAAGTAGCCTTAATCTTTTCTAGGGGAGCATGTATAAAACGTGAAAAGGGGAGAGTCACAAAAACTGTATAGATTTCAAACACAAATTTCCATATGATACTCTCGACCGATTTGATCAAATTTAGGCTTGTTGGAAAGATAATCTCAGGACCAAACTTCGCACAAAGCGAAGTCCCTCCCCTTTATTGTAAAATTTAAAAAATTCGTTAATGGAAAGAATTACATTTCGGTAAACATTAAAGCTATAATGATGAAATTTTGCATATGAGTAGATTAAGTCAGTTCCTATCATCTTGCACGAATTACTATATATTTTTTGGTACACAAACAGATAAGAACTGTTTAGATCATCTTGCATGCAGTGAGCGTAACCGGAAGTTTTCGAAAGTAACTATAAATTAACCTTTAAAACACTGTAATAATATGAAAATTACTATATATTTGGTACGAGAATATATAAGGTCAGCTTAGATCATCTTGCATGCAGTGGGTGCAACCGAAAGTAGTTGAAAGTAACAGAAAATGTAACTTAAATGTACTATAAATACAAAGAACGAAAACACTATCATCTTGATTGCAATGAACGCAGTGGGAAAAAGCCAAAAGTATCCAGAAATTAACCCGAAAAATGTGCTGTTTAATTTTCGTGGCATACCAACGTATATGTATATATATATGTTCACGTAAATCAGCGCTCGTTCTTTTGGTGCAGCCTACCATTTTTGGGTCTCTATGCTTAGACACAATTTTTTGATTTGTGACGTTTACTTGTAAAAAACAAATCAAAAACAGCTTATTATTCCATAAAAAGGATGCCCACAAAAAAAAAGTGTCCCATTCATGACGAAACAATTGTCCCATTCATGACAAAAGCACGTCATTTTTTCGGCTTACTTATTGGTTTTTTCTCCTTGCGTTTATTTTGGAAATCAACTCACATTATCATCTTAAAATAGAATCAATTCTAGGTATACTGCGTGCATTGTCCTTTTATTTTCGATGACAAATTCTATTATAATTTTAACCACTTTAATTGTATACGAAACAAAAAGTAGTAGGCAGTAGGGGAACTGCTGACCGAAGTGAAAACTAAAAGCTATGAAATATCAAAGCTGTTATGAATTTCCGAAGTAGCTAAGGTCGGCAAAACAGACGCGTTCTACTTCCTTAACTCTTTTTGTCAATTTATGCGTTATTGAATGTATAATATAAACTACTTATTTTTAAGGTTTATGTTTAATATATTTGTTACGCAATTACTTTGGTTGGGTAATCGGTAGTTGGCTGGGTAATCATTTGGTAGTCGCTCCGGTAATTGGTAATCGATTGGTAATCGCTTCGGTAATTGGTATTCGGTTGGTAATCGCTTCGGTTATTGGTAATGGGTTGGTAATCGCTTCGGTAATCGTTTCCGTAAACGGTAATAGGTTGTTAATCGCTTCGGTAATCGGTAATTGTTTGGTAATCACTTCAATAATTGGTATTCGGTTGGCAATTGCTTCGGAGATCGGTAATAAGTTGGTAATCGCTGCGGTAATTGGTTGGTAATCGTTATCCGGCTGGTAATCGCTTAGGTAATCGGTCGGTAGTTACTTCGGTAACCCGTAATTGGTGCGGTAATCGTCGGGTAATCGATTCGGTAATTGGTTCGGTAATTTGTTAGTAATCGATAATTGGTTCAGTAATCGGTTAATAATCGCTTCGGTAATCAGTAATTGGCTCGATAATCGCTTCGGTAATCGGTAATTGTTTGGTAATAGCTTCAATAATTGCTATTCGGTTGGCAATTGCTTCGGAAATCGGTAATAGGTTGGTAATCGCTTCGGTAATTGGTTGGTAATCGTTATCCGGCTGGTAATCGCTTAGGTAATCGGTCGGTAGTTGCTTCGGTAATCCGTAATTGGTGCGGTAATCGTCGGGTAATCGATTCGGTAATCGATAATTGGTTCGGTAATTTGTGAGTAATCGATAATTGGTTCAGTAATCGGTTAATAATCGCTTCGGTAATCAGTAATTGGCTCGGTAATCGCTTCGGTAATCGGTATGCAATCACTTCGGTAGTAAAAAAAAGCTCACCAAACATGTTTGCATAGCATAACCACGGCATAAGCAATGCTGTACAATGCAACAGAAATGAACAGCAAAAAGCGTGATGATATCACAAATCTATAGTTTTGTCCTCTACCAAAAAGTGCTCAACGCGCCTAAAGAACTTTTTTTTATTTAAAAAAATTCTCAATTTTAAGCATATTTGCATTTAAAATTAAATTAAATAAAAAAAGTAAGTCTTTAAATTTTATTAAGTTTAACCACTTGTAAAGTATTTTAAAAATAATTTTTATTTGCTATAAAAAATTTTAACGAACATTTTTTTCAATAGATTTAAGCATTATTTCTGCTTGCAGAGAATGGCAGTCAAAATTTTAGTGTTGCCAGCATGAGAAATTAATTTTTTCACTGTCCCACTCATGGCGATGTCCCACTCATTGCTACATTACCCTTCTCTTAATCGTTTATTAAAATGTATGCGATCAATAAAATTAATCAGTGGCTTGTTTATAACAGTCCTAGTATAACTTTTGCTGGAACTCAGTCTGACTGTCAACCTCGACGTCGACTTTGAGTTTAATTTTCAAAAAGCAAAAGATATAAAAACAATAACAACCAATAAAATAAAAGGCATAAACAAAAATTGTTAAAATATATATTAAAACAAATGAAAAAATTTTCAACATTACAAATAAAAAAAAAAATAAATAAATTTCGTGGGCGTAACGGACCTGTTGGGAAACAATGCAAGCCTGCTATAAAAAGTTTTTCTTAGTTAAAAAGACACAGTTTTGATAGTATCGTAAGTGTACACGTAGACTTTCTTGTTTGATATATTTGATGATGAATTTGTTGTTCTTGTTCATTTTATGTTAGTAAAAAATAAATGATATTCAATGCTATGTTTAATAAATGGAAATAAATATTTCGAAAAAATATGAATATATTAATTTTCTTGCAATAAAGAACTTATATATTTTAAATTTAATTGCTAATTTAAATTTAAGCAAACAAAATATTTTTTATTATATATAATAATATAAATAATGTTTTTTCTTTTTAATGCATATTTTCGTAACATTAAATTTTAACGATTTGCCAAAAACTATGCAATATTTTTTTATTTGAAGTATTTTTTTTTCAATATCTTACATATCTGCAGGCGCAGCTTCGAAGATTAATTATATTTTAAATTCAAAATATTAAACATATTAACTCTCTTGAACGATTTTGACGGACGTTGTTTCTCAACAGGTCCATTGCACCCACAAAATTTATTATGTTTTATGTCTTGTAATGTTGATTTTTGATTTTTTTTTTTTTTTTATTTATCATTTTTCATTATTTTTCTGTAGCAGGAAATCGCAAATTAACAGCGCAAATATTTTATTTTATTTTTTTATTTTATTGCTTGTTTTTGTTTTAATATCTTTTGCTTTTTGAAAATTAAACTCAAAGTCGACGTCGAGGCTGACAGTCAGGCTGAGTTCAAGCAGTGCAGGCATTGTTCAAGCAGTGGTGTGTGTAGCACAGGGTAGGTAGGGATGGTGGGAAGGAGGGGAGGATGAGGTCAACGGAAGCGCATGTGTTGAGCGAGTGCTCATAGCATATATGAAGTTATAATCAAGTCGAAGTAGAAATTAAGCATGGTCACTCTCAGTCTGCTGGATTTTCTTGTTGTTGTTATTATTATTATTGTTGTAGTTGTTGTTACTACAACATTTAGTCACTTTTCGCAAATGAATTCATTTTAATGTCACAAGCGACTGAGTTTCGAAACCGAACAAATGCCAGACAACTAGACTGAGGGACAGACAGCTGGGCAAATATAAAGAGGAATATATACATATATATATATATAAAGAGAAAACCAATGAAAGAGAGAAAGTTAACAAGAGAAGGAGAGAGAAATTGATATTTAGAAAGCTAACGAGCGGGTGTTAGGCGGGGAGGGGGAGTGTACACATATGGACAATGAAACGTTTAATGTTTGAATGCGCGCGCCAAACGGAAGTTCATAAGGTTGCAACCAATGCTTGGTTGTATATATGTGTGTGTGTGTGTGTGTGTGTGTGTGTGTCAAAGTGCATAAGCATTTATGGAGCCATGCATCCATTTGTAATTGCCAAACAAGCCGCTCTTTTTGCAATTATATACAACAAAAACCAATATTTTTTTTAATAATGACATGATGTGAAATTTAAGGCAGAATAAATTTTTTGTTCTAACATAATATATAATGAAAAGTTTTTGTTTTGAAACAACAAAAAATTAATGTATTTTAATAAAAACTTAAAAAACAAAATTAAAATAATTTACTTAAAAAATGTAAATAATTTTTTAATTAATGTATTATTAACAATTTAAACATTAACTTATTTTAATAAAAATTTAAAAAAACTAGGTAAAAATTGGTTTAAAAAATTAAATAATTTTAATAAAAATTTAAAATAGCTTAATAAAAATAATGTAAAAAATGAAATAATTTTTTTTGTGTGAACATAGAATATAATTAAAAGTGTCTGTTTTGAAACAAGTAAAAAATTGGTTTATATAATAAAAATTTTTATATTTTCAAAAAAATTTAAAAAACTTAATAAAAATTAATTTAAAAAAATTTAATATTTTTTTTGTTTGTACATAGAGTATAATTAAAAGTGTTTGTTTTGAAAAAAAAATTGATTTATTTAATAAAAATTATTTTATATTTTAATAAAAGTTTAAAAAACTTAATAAAATTTAATTTAAAAACATTGAATATTTTTTTTTGTTTGTACATAGAATATAATTAAAAGTGTTTGTTTTGAAACAACAAAAAAAAATTGATTTATATAGTAAAAATTATTATAATATTTTAATAAAAATTTAAAAAACTTAATAAAAATTAATGTAAAAAATTAAATAATTTTTTTGTGTGTACATAGAATATAATTAAGTGTTTATTTTGAAATAACAAAAAAATTGATTTATTTAATAAAAATTATTATAGTATTTTAATAAAAATTTAAAAAATAATTAAAATTAATTTAAAACAATTGAATATTTTTTTGTTTGTACATAGAATATAATTAAAAGTGTCTGTTTTGAAACAAGTAAAAAATTGATTTATATAATAAAAAGTATTTAAATATTTTAATAAAAATTTAAAAAACTTAATAAAAATTAATGTACAAAATTAAATAATTTTTTTTTATTTGTTCATATAATATAATTAAAAGTGTTTGTTTTGAAACAACAAATAAATTGATTTATTTAATAAAAATTATTATTATATTTTAATAAAATTTTAAAAATAATAAAAATCAATTTGAAAATGGTTAATAATTTTTTTGTTTGTACATAGAATATAATTAAAAGTGTCTGTTTTGAAACAACAAAAAAATTGATTGATATAATAAAAAATATTATGTTTTAATAAAAATTTAAAAAAATAATAAAAATTAATATAAAAATATGTAATATTTTTTTTTTGTTTGTACATAGAATATAATTAAAAGTGTCTCTTTTGAAACAACAAAAAATTGATTAATATCATAAAAATTATTATAATATTTTAATTAAAATTTAAAAAAATTTAATAAAAATAAGTTTAAGAAAATTAGAATAAAAGAATAAATATAATAAATTCCGTTCTAAAATATCTAATAAGCACTAATATTTTAACATATTTTTGTATAATAATATTTGTGTACAATAATATTTTCAATATATTTGTTTTAGCTGTATAAATATGACCATATATCTCTAAATTAAATGTTGTAAAAACCATTAACTCAACTCTATAAAATTATTGCATATTTTGCGGCGCATCCTGTGCTTTCAACGTGCTGCTATTAAAATAAAAACATACACACACAACAACGACGACACAACGAAGCACAATTTTGTGCGCATAGTTTTTGAGGTCAATATTTTTGTTGTTGTTGTTGCAAATTTTTGCTTTTGCTGTTGTTACATTTATTGCAAAATCTGTTGTTATGTTAATAGAATTTGTCATCACTTGTTTTATTTTTCTACATCAAGTGCTACGTAGTTTTAGTTTTCTGGCATTTTTATGTTATTGTAAATTTAAATTTGTTGCCTAATTTGGCAAGTTTATATTCTATGTACATGTTTAGAAAGAAATTATATTGCCTATTTTTAGGATCTTATCAGTATATAACAGTTTTAATTAAGTTTGGGCACTTCTGAAAAAACGTTATAATAATTTTTATAGACTTTAAAAAATGTTAAAGATATTTTTTTTTTATATATCTAAGCCTGATTTCTGCTTTGAGAGAATTTGAGCATTATACATAACTTATAAAATTTTTATATAGGAACCAGAATCCTGTAACGGAATCACTCTTGTGCCGCCCATTAATGTTAACATTTTACTTTACACAACAACAAACATGTAAAACAAAAAAAAAAAAAACAAAAATTTGCACTGCTAGTTACATGACACATCAAGGTAAATAGTAAAAGGTTACCTTGACCACATCATGCATAATAAGTAAGAGTGGTGCACAAATTCATTACCGAGAATATATAAAGAAAAAAAACAAAAAATTGTTGATTTTACTGCTTTTCTGCACTTTAATGTTTTTTGCTAAAAATAAATTACTTTGTCATTGATATGATTCCGAAAAATAAAAGATGTGAAAAAAGTGCAAATTAAATTTTCATAGAATTGAACAAAAATACACTTAAGCAAAAGGTGCGACCTCTCTTTCCGGTCAGTCATGAATAACGCAACAGTATAAAATAAAGAAAAACAACTCTGTTATAACAAATACAAAACCAGTGATAAACACAGAACAACAAAAAAAAAAACCCCCTCCACGAAAGGTGGCAACATTTTCAAACAAATAAAAATAAGCACAAGATAAAACATATTGACATATTAATAAGATACCGCAGGTTGGCTACCAGTGTTGCCATTCAAAACAAAAATTGTTAAATTGTAAATTTTGTACTAGCATAGATTAAATAATGGCCAAGTTCTAAACAAAACAAAGTAGGTAGTGGGGGGGACTGCCGACCGAAATTAAAACTTAAAGCTATGAAAAAACATAGCTGTTATAAATTTCTGAAGTAGATAGAGTCGGCACATCATAAGCGTTTTACTTTTTTTTAACTCTTTTTATCAATTTATGCCTTATTGAATGTACAAACTGCTATTTTTAAATGCTTATATATATGTAATACATATGTAACAGAACTACTTTGGTTGGGTAATCGGTTATTGGGTCGGTAATCAGGTGGAAATCGCTTCGGTAATTGCTAATCGATTGGTAATCGCTTTGGTAATCGGTTGTTAATCGCTTCGGTAAACGGTAATGGGTTGGTAATCGCTTTGCTATCTAATCTAACTATCTAATCGCTATCTAATGGGTTGGTAATCGCTTCGATAGTTGGAAATCGTTTGGTAATCGCTTCGGTAATTTGTAGTCAGTTTATAACCGCTTCGGTAATATGTAATTGGTTCAGTGATAGGTTAATAATCGCTTTAGTAATCCGTAATCGGTTGGTAATCGCTTCTGTAATCGGTTGATTATAGCTTCGGTAATCAGTAATCGATCTGTAATTGCTTTGGTAATGATTTAGTAATCACTTCGGTAATTGGTAATTGGTTGGTAATCACTTCGGTAAACGTTAATAGGTGTAATCGCTTCGGTAATCGGGTGGTTATATCTTCGGTAATCGCTTCGGTAATAGATAATCGGTTGTTAATCGCTTCGGTAATTGGTTGGTAATCGCTCCGGTAATGGGTAATCGGTTGGTAATCGCTTCAGTAATTAGTAATTGGTTCGGTAATCGGTTGGCAATTTATTTGGTAAGTAGTTGGTAATCGCTTCAATAGTTGGAAATCGGTTGGTAATCGCTTCAGTAACTGGTAATCAGTTGGTGATCGCTTCGGTAATTGGTAATCACTTTATAACCGTTTCGTTAATTGGTTCGGTGATAGGTTGATAATTGCTTTGGTAATCTGTAATCGGTTGGTAATCGCTTCAGTAATCGGTTGATTATCACTTCGGTAATCAGTAATCGATCGGCAATTGCTTTATCAATAATCGGTTGGTAATCGCTTCGATAATTGGTAATCGGTTGGTAATCGCTTCGGTAAGTGGTTGGTAATCGCTCCGGTAGTCGGTAATCGGTTGGTAATCGCTTCAGTAATCGGTAATTGGTTCGGTAATCGGTTGGCAATCGCTTTGGTAATTGGTAATCGGTTGGTAATCGTTTCGGCAATTGGAAATCGGTTGATAATCGCTTCGGTAATTGGTAATAAGTTTATAACCGCTTCGGTAATCGGTAATAGGTTCGATGATAGGTTGATAATCGCTTTGGTAATCCGTAATCGGTTGGTAGTCTCTTGATTATCGCTTTGGTAATCAGTAATCGATCGGTAATTGCTTTGGTAATCGGTTGGTAATCGCTTCAGTAATTGGTAATCGGCTGGTAATCACTTCGGTAAACGTTGATAGGTGTAATCGCTTCGGTAATAATCGCTTCGATAATTGGTAATCGGTTGGAAATCGCTTGGGTAAGTGGTTGGTAATCGCTCCGGTAGTCTGTAATCGGTTGGTAATCGCTTCGGTAATCGGTAATTGGTTGGTAATCGCTTCAGTAATTGGTAATCGGCTGGTAATCACTTCGGTTAACGTTAATAGGTGTGTGTAATCGCATCGGTAATCGGGTGGTTATATCTTCGGTAATCGCTTGGGTAATCGATAATCGGTTAGTAATCGCTTCGGTAATTGATAATTGGTTCGTAATCGCTTTGGTAAGTGGTTGGTAATCGCTTCCGTAATCGGTAATTGGTTCGGTAATCGGTTGGCGATCTCTTTAGTAATTTGTAATCGGTTGGTAATCGTCGCTTCGATAATTGGTAATCAGCGTATAGCCGCTTCGGTAATCGGTAATTGGACCGGTGATAGGTTGATAATAGCTTTGTTAATCCGTAATCGGTTGGTAATCGCTTCTGTAATCGGTTGATTATCGCTTCGGCAGTCAGTAATCGATCGGTAATTGCTTTGGTATTCGGTTGGTAATCGCTTCGGTTGTCGGTAATCGGTTGGTAATCACTTCGATAATCCGTATAGGTTCGGTAATCGGTTGGTAATCGCTTCGGTAATTGGTTCGGTAACCGGTTGTTAATCGCTTCGGTAATCGATCTGTTCGATGCAAGGTAGTCCCTTAAAAGTAATGCTGTAAAGCAATAATTCCTGTTACCCTAACAGCGTCATGATATTGCTAACAGCGTGATGATATCGCGAATCTATAGTTTTGTTCTCTACCAAAAATTGCTTAACACACCTAATGAAGTTTTCACTTAAATAATTATTAAAGATATTTTGGGAAAACATTTCAACGACTTCGTCTATGCATATATGTATAAGAATGGATAGATTTAATGAAGTTAAGTATTTACATTAGTGGACAAGTTAATAATTCTGGTTTCATATCTTTCTTTTTCCTCTATGAAATAAAGCGTACCACCTCCCCTCCACCCGATTTGACATTTTGGTTTTTATTTCAAAAATTCTGTACATCGGATTGAGTGGGGAGGAGAATTCTCCTCCCTACATGTAATTTATTTAAACTTCCTTGAATAATCCTTGAAACAAGTTTTATACAAGGTCTATGCAAGAAAAAAAGGCATATGAATTAATTCCGTTATTCAAGATTTTATATAAAGTTTTATTAATGTTTTATATAAGGTTTATATTCAAGTCATTTTTCAGTAATTCGGAAAAATATGACTGTGTATGAAGAAAACGCAAAACAAAATTCAAAAGTTTATATCTGAAAAACGCATTCATAAAAACAAATGTGTGTTTGTTTGTATTTAGCTGTTCAAAATCTATAAAAAAAGTTTAGTGGCATTTATTTTATGCAAAAATGGTGGCGCTTTTACTATGTTTAAAACATAAACTTAAAAATTTTTTCAATCGTTGTTCCGAAAATCCGACGAAATTGCAACGAACTGAGTATAAAAAGAACGATAAATTCTGCATTAAGTTCTACACTGAAACAAATATTGTTCTTAAAATCTATGAATTCCATTCATTAAACGAAATTCTTTGATTTCAATAAATAATTCATTGACTCCAACAACAAATTCATTCAGATTCATTTGTTTTTAAGGTACTGTTCATTGATTGCAAAAATATGAGGTTTATTAAATTTTGAAAGAACGAATTTTTTTTTTTTTAGAACGCAACAACATGTTACTTACAGTTCTTAAAGTAATGTTCAATTCATTGATTTCAATCTACTTACATAACGATGGTCACAGATTCATAGCACCTATGAACTATTATATTGAACCAGTTTATTGGGACAAAGAACGTTTTCTTTGATTTTATGTATGTTTTAGGTTCAGAGTAATATAATAGTGCGTATCTTCAGCGTCATAAAATGGAGCTTTATATTTTTTTTTTGGTAAAAAAAGTTATTTTTTTACTTACGTGGTTTACGTGGTTTTGGTTTTAACTTACAAAATATTTCCAATTCTTATTGTTGGTTTTAAAAATTGTTAAAACAATTGAAAACTCACCTGAAACGAAAAGAGAAACATTATTTTAGTAATTAAATACAAAAATATGAGAAGAGCTTTTTTAACAAAATTTTAAAAAAAATTAGCTGAAATACCCGGAGTTAATCGGAAGCTTATATAAATAATTTTTAACATTCAGTCTATGTTTTCATGTTTTTAATAAATCAAACTTATCTACTGAAGAAAATTCAAAAATCTAAAGTCATAATATAAGGAGTTATGAGTTGCTTGAAAAATCATGATAGATAATTTTCTACAGTTTAAGACTGGCCCAAGTTATGGAAAAACAAAATAAGCATTGAGGGGGAAAACTATTTGTTCAGCGCTATTTTAAATTAACTACAAAGCTGAATGTAGAAAATCAAAAAAAAAAAAAAAATAAAAGCTTTTATAGAACTTTGGTTCTTCATTATTCAATTTATGTAACAACGTTTTTGTATATGCCTTATAGGATCAATGTTAATGTATTTCACTTAAAAAAAAAAAATTATTTGATTTATGATTTGTTTCGCAACTCTGCAATTTGACAAAAAATCTTTGCTCTAAGTGATTTGATGACCCAGCATTCCAAATATACAACTATTTGAAAATCGTTGGAGTTATTTTTGAAAAAATTGCGGAGCTCATTTCCGCAAATTTTTGGGAAAAGATTATCTTACCTGGTCGGCTGGGGACATAATCCATTGATTTCAAAAGACTTTTCAAAAATCTTATGAGGAAAATATACATACTAACAAAATCAAACCGGAAACTTCAGCGGAATGAGCAAAATTATAGTTGCAACTTCTGAAGTTTATGAAAAAAGTTATGAATATCGTGATTAATGTGTCCATGACGATAGCTTCAAAAAGTATATTTTCAAGTCACAACCAAATAAGAGTTAATAATCCGGTTTCTAATGAGAAGCAAAAAAAAAAATACATTGCTTTTTTTATAAGCATTTTGTATTCCTAAGACACTTAATAGGAATAAAACTAGCTATCTCTTACTAAAATACTTTAAAAAAAAGTGACTCAAGGATGACTCAAAACAAATATATTTAAAATGTTTGTATCTGACCTACTATAGCTCTCCCCCCTCCCCACTTCACTTCAATAGATGTTGAATATGCAAGTTCAATGGATTGAGTGCTTCACACATATGTGCACCCATGGCGATTCTCTAGGATTGCAAGCATAACGTAGTATAGTCGAGCCGAGCCTAGCAACAAAGCTAAGATAAAAGCTGAGCCAAACAAGCCGAAGTTGTTGTCGCTCAAGCACTCGAAAGTCGAAAAAACGAATGTGGAAAAAATCCCCTTTTGCCAAAACAGCTGTCATGAATAAAAAAAAGGCAAACAATATAATATAACTTTGTTGGGAGTATTGTTATTGCTGCTGCATCTTGTTAGTGCAGTTGTGCTGCTTTATTTTACTGTCAGCAAAAACAAATAACAACCAAATCTGTTGATTGCAGGCAGAGACAAAAATTTGATTCTTAGTTTTTTTCTACCCTTTTTTTTTTCTTAAAACAAACGAATACAGCTACTAAAAGAAAATTCAAATTAATTGATTTTTCTAGCTGCTTCTTTCCTTTGGTCTATGTTGCTGTTTCGGTCAAAATTTATTAAAATTAGTTTACATTTCGAGAAATAATTGCAATATTTCTATCTTGAAATAATCTAAATTTTTTGAGCCAATTCACAGTATAACAAAAGAAATTAGTTATGACGATAAAATATTTGGTCAAAAAAACCATTAAAAAATATGTATATATTTATAAAAGCGAGAGGATTGCAGGTTATCATTGTTTGCAGGCTGCCACCACTGCTGTATTTTGAGTGTCTAAACCTAAACTCTAACTCAGTGTTGTCCAACCGAATTTGAACTGAACCATGCTTCGCGGTCACCAATCCTTAAAATTCTCTGAATCTGAAAAAGTTTCTAAATTTGACATTGGGAACGTCAGAAAAGCTTTTTTGTTTGCTTGTTGAATCTAAAGAAAGCTTTAAAGCTTTAAAGACTCTGTTAATGTAGACAAATTAGATTTTGAAGCAAAATAAAAAGTCATAAACAATTAAAAATAGAAAAGCAAGTTGTTCAAAATAGAAAAGCAAATAGAAAAGCAAGTATCTGAAGAATTTATTGACGGCATGAGTGGCACATAAAAGAATGGCAGCGTCTGCAAAGAAATAGCTCTGCAGCTACAAGTATCTGAAGAATTTATTGACGGCATGAGTGGCACATAAAAGAATGACAGCGTCTGCAAAGAAATAGCTCTGCAGCTACAAGGCTGCTGTCGCTGTCAATTCGAAATAAGTTCAGGCAGTGTGAACGATCGTGTTAAATGAAAAACACTTTTTTATTTAACATGTTAAGCTAAGTCGATTTGAACATGTTAAAAGCATACTTGTAAAAATCGCCGATTGTAAGTATTATTCTGTGCATCAGTTTGTTTGCGTGCGCCTAAAAATACGGTCGCGAGCTACCAGGTTTTCCCGCGAACTAACGGTTGAACACCACTGCTCTAACTGATATCCACGTCACAAGAGTAGTCGTCACTTTTAAACTACTTTTAGAGCGGACAGACGCAAAAATACAGTGTCTTTTTAAGAAAGTGTAAAATACTTGTTTCTAAAAATTAAAAAAATTTAAATTGTGTACTTGTCCAGTGCTCATAACTTGAACATTTTTATCGACAGTTCAATGTAAAGATTTGTGTAATGATACTTTTTCATTAAATTGTCATAATCCAAAGATATCATGAATTAGCAATTTAATACTGTGTTAATTCTGAAATGACATTTAAATGCAAATTTACAACTTTGTTAGCTTGCAGGTTGCTATATCGCTTTATTTGGTTTTGTTTTGTTCTGTTTTGTATAACATGCGTTAACCTTTACAAGTTTACAAGTTTCACTCAGTCAAAAGTGAAATTTTATTTAATTTTAGTGATGTCTTCAGTGAGTTTTTTACATTTTCGTTACATTTTTAGTATGGCAGCGCGCAAACCAAGAAAAAAAAACCTATGTATTAAGGAGTTTGATACATTGCTTGACGCAATTTAAGCCATCAAAGTTAACAATAAATCGAGGAAGAGCACTGCAAAATTCAATAAATTTTTATAAATTTTCTAATTCAGCTGTTCTTATTAAAGTTTTTGTACATTCCCACAATTTTTTAAGGGGTAGCAACCTGTAAGCCACAATTTGAAAGAGTGGATATTAAATACTTTTGTAAATTTGCTATAAATTTTTTTCTTTTTTTGAGAATCCAAATGGTAAATGTGTTAATTTCATGACGAGCTATGATCAAAAAATTTGTGAAGTGGCAACCTACAAGCCTCTATCCTGTATTGTGGAGTATTGGTGTTTTCTCAAAGTTTGCCTTGGGATTCAACAATTCAGAATAGACGACACAAAATGATGCCGGCTTCAGACTATAGTGGAGAATTCATTCAAATCAAATAAAACCAATTAACAAATCAGCCACCAGTAATGTCTATAGAAATACTGGGATTACCTTTGAATATGATTTTTTGAATAGTATTTTTATTTAGTATTCATATACATGTTCGTATTCATATTCATATTCATAATCATATTCATATTCATATTCATAATCATATTCATGTTCATAATCATATTCATATTCATATTCATAATCATATTTATATTCATGTTCATGTTCATATTCATATTCATATTCATATTCATATTCATATTCATATTCATATTCATATTCATATTCATATTCATATTCATATTCATATTCATATTCATATTCATATTCATATTCATATTCATATTCATATTCATATTCATATTCATATTCATATTCATATTCATATTCATATTCATATTCATATTCATATTCATATTCATATTCATATTCATATTCATATTCATATTCATATTCATATTCATATTCATATTCATATTCATATTCATATTCATATTCATATTCATATTCATATTCATATTCATATTCATATTCATATTCATATTCATATTCATATTCATATTCATATTCATATTCATATTCATATTCATATTCATATTCATATTCATATTCATATTCATATTCATATTCATATTCATATTCATATTCAGAATCTTTAAACTCGGAGTAAAAAAAATCTAATTTTAGAATTAAAATTTCTGTAAAATTTCTTTAATATTTGTTTGTTTTCTTTAAAAATTTTTTATATCGTTTTATTAAAAATGCAATGTTGTAAACTTATGAATTAAAGTGTATAAATTTATATGAACGTGTTTTTATAAAGAAAATTTGCATTTTTTCATGATAAATACTTTTCCGGTACTAATTAACGAAGAGCTTGTATAAATACACTAACAGGCCACAGTGGTTCGCGGCTTCGCCACGGATGTTTATTTATCAGAAGCGTTAACAGGTTTTTGTTACTCTTTGAATGAATGTAGAGAGAGATAGAGCGCAAAAATCAATTTAAAAAAATTCACAACACACGGAAAGTAGTCAGTCAATCACCTTGCGGTCACAATCACCTTGACAGTTTCCTTTGGAATAAGAAAAAGGCCTTTGAACGTTCAAACTATCACCATGTGACATCAGCTCTTAAGTCAATGCATGTCAAATGAAATAAAAATAATTGTTTTTTTTTTGGTTTGCAGCTCAGCACTGCATTTATTGTATCCTACTTTTCGCCTTGCGCAAGGCTCATCTGTTTATATGTGGTGCTGTGCTAGCTGAGCAGAAAAAGAGAAGAGTAAAGAGCAACATGGTGTTTATTAAAACTCTCGCAACACAAGCGCACGCAAATAAAACGATATGAAATAGTTCGTGGCATCGGAAATGATTTCTTAAATAACTGAACACTTTAATTAAACATATTTATTATTAAAATTTGGAGATTAAAATACCTGTATACTGTGCTTTAGCAAAAATATGACATTTTGAAAGTTACTTCATAAAAATCGTTCCAGTACTTTTGGAGTTTAACGGGAAACAAAAATTTCCACTTCATTTTTATATAATAAGTACAGATACAAAAAAATTATTTCAATTTTCATCGTTTCGAAATAGAATTCCGTTTTTCGGCTCGACTTATATGGGGGTCTTTTTGCAAATTTTTTTAAGCAAATGCAACGTTTTTTGTCACTTTTTGGGGTACACCTACAATCTTTAATATTCATCGCACAAAGATAAAATAAATGCCAAAATATCAGTTACATGCCGCATGAACGTCTTAACTTACGATCGAACGAGTGTCTTTTTATTTACGTCGTCTTTCTAATGTACCAATTGACGACACAAATCGAGATTTTGGTGTAGTTGCAAATTATTACTTATTTTTGGGGAAATTACACTTAGTCCAGTGCGCTACTTAGTCCAGTGCTGTAGATACCAAGAGTTGTTTAAGTTTATCTTCATTTGCCTTTCCTCATATGTGTCCACCGAAAATATTCAAAATATTATAAAAGAGTTATTATTTCTAACATTGTGTTTAACGTTCTTTTCTAGTCATAGTCATGCATTCTTTTGAGTTATAATTTTTACAGCTTTGAACATATAAACTGTTAACATAATGCTTGCAAAACTGCAGGAACAGATTGATTTTTGATAACAAATTGCATCAGTTGCATCAGTTGCATATCAGTTAACTTAAGTATGCAAAAAGTTAGTTTTTGTGTTTATGATCAAGTCTTTTTAACGGTCTCTTTGTCAAGAGTCAAAGGAGTGGTATTTAAGAATCATACTAAGCGGAACTTCATAAACTTAATGTGAGGAGTTAAAAAAAAAAAAAAAACAAAAATATGGTAACACATTGTAGCATACAGGCAGATGCACAAACGTCATTAAAACCTGTTTTTGCCAAAGAATTGCGCGCTGAGAACACAAGATGGGGGGGGGGACTGCTAACATCCGAGAACTAAGGTGATGCAATAATTCAATTGGCGTAACTGTTGCTGCTATTGTTAAGAGTTGTTGTTAGTGGCTGTTGGCTGGTGCTGATGATAAATAACAATGTCGTTAACTGACTCTATTTTACCACGTTTGCATTGGGTTGGTTTGTGCCTGGTGTTTTGTGCTTGCTGCTGATCAACTAAATTCAACTTAAGCGCGACTCCGAAATTAACCAAGTGTGACGACGAGACCATACAAATTCAAACTTATTAGGGTCAAGTAGAATATCATTTATTTATACAAACATAAGAATAATAATACATTGTATGTAAGCATATATGTATCTACATAGATGAAGGTGAGTATGTACAGAATGTTGTATATATGTATATGTATAAATATAGCTACATATTTATATTTATGCGAAGTATGATGTTTGTAGCGCGCTTAGCTGTTGTATATGCAAGCGCGAGCGTCACAATTTAATGAGTTTGCATAGTTAGCGAATGCCACTAAAATAAAAATAAAAACCCCAGAAAAACAAAGAATTTCTAAAGTAAAATCAACAACAGCTTCTTACTTGCAGTCTTATTTAGAAAACATTGAATAAACTATTTAAATTTTCAACCTATACATTGAATATTTTTAGAGAATTTTAATTATCTCTAAAATATCCTGCAGCGTCTATTAAATAGAGTGAAGTGGTTTAAAAAAAAGTCGCAAGTCAGGCGGCATTTAAAAAAAAAAAAAAATAAACACTTGAGGATGCTATGCTGCTGCTTGCCACACGCCACAAGCTAAAATTCTGCAAAATTTTAGCAAGCAGAGTAGACAAAATCGCCAGAAAATAACGAAAAAAAATACATATAATAAAATTGGTTTGTACAAAATTTCATCTAATGTCAGAAAAATCATTGAATTTCTTCTTATATGCAGCAGAAGCAACAAGGATGAACATTCTTGGCGACCTAGAGACATGCGCAGTTTAGAGCTTTACCAAATCGCTGTTTCTCTTAAAAAGAAAAACTTAAAGCTTCACCATAAAGTAGAGTTGTAAATGGGGCGCGTTGCCTTCCGCCCACTTGCACTTGCATAACGCTGTGGTAGGTGACTGGAGTTGAAGCTGTTTTTGTTGAAGGCAGATTTGAATAAAAGAATGTTTTAAATTATTAAAACTTGCAAAATTTAAATAGCAGATTGCGGTGCATTGCATGGCTATATGGATGGAGTGATAAGTGTGGGGATAAAGCAGCTAAATAAGGAAAAAGGACTTTGTAAGAATAAGAATGTAGAAATAATGCTCAAGTTTTTGTTTGTATTATTTTTTTTTTTTTTTTACAATATTTCTACTTTTATTTATTTGAAAGTCAGTCAGTTATGTCAGCGTTGCAAGCATTAAATATGCAGCAAACAAACAGACAAGTATTACACAAACAATCAAAATAATCTGAATACTTCAAAGTAACAAAGAAACATGACAGCAGTAGCAGCAGCAGCAGGAACAACGAAAGCAGAACGTTTTAATCAGTTAATGTTACTCATACGCAGCGGTGTGCAGATCAAGTCAAAGCTCTAAAAATGCCGTTAAAGCAATTTAAAACAATAGCTGCTTAAGTTGAAATGGGAGTTGTGGGTGGCAAAGAGTGTGAAAAAAATAAAAGATTTCACAACAAAGAGATAATTTAAAAGATTTTAACACTTAGATTTCGCTCAACTTTTAGTAAATTTATTTTAACTCAAAATTAATATAATTTGCATAGAGTTTCGTAGCATGCCGTTTAATAATTATTGTTTTTTTTTTTTTAAATGTTTAATGGATTCTGTTTTGAGTAAAAGATTTTTTAAGTTGTTTTGGAAATAAAGATTTTAAAAAGCTCTTCTAAGCTGTTTTTGAGTAAAAGACTTATTAAAAGGCTATTTATATAAAGCTTTTTAAGGACATAAAAAATTTTAGATAAGGGAAAATCCTTCTTGAGAAAAGATTTTTAAGTAAAAATTTTGTGAGTGAAAAGTTTGTGAGTGAAAGCCGCACACTGTTAATATGTCGATCGTGCTCAGAAACACATTTATTTTCCAATTGTCTTTGCCTGCCAGA
The DNA here is from genome assembly GCA_914767935.1 of Coremacera marginata. Taxonomy (NCBI): domain Eukaryota; kingdom Metazoa; phylum Arthropoda; class Insecta; order Diptera; family Sciomyzidae; genus Coremacera; species Coremacera marginata. Next base: position 19,475,476 of record OU612044.1, read on the forward strand.
TGAAATGGAGTGTATGCTTGGAAGTTAAAATTATCACATTTAGCCATAGTTTTCCCAAAACTGTCGACGGCTATAACCGTTATGTGCCTACATATCGCCAAAGATCGGACGGCTATAGCCGTCATGTGCGGTAACGTGTTAAGGAGGAATTTTCATATTTTAATTAAAAAAAAACCAGAAAAGCTTCTTTGAGTAAAAGCTCTTTTGGAGTGAAATATTTTAGACAAGAAATAGACAATATTTTGAGTAAAAGCTTTTCGTAAGCTGTCTAAGAACAAAGCTTTTAAATAAAAGCTTTTTGAGCAGAAGATTTTAGAGTGAAAACTTTCTTGAGAAAAGCTTTGGGAAGAGAAAATTTGTAAGTGAGAGCTATTTTCTTATTAAATGCTTTTTAAATAACTGTCATCTTTTTTATTCATAAAATATTTAAAAAAACTACGGGGTTGAAGCCCTTAAGTGAAATATTAAAGATAACGTTTTAATAGATTCGAGTAAAATGTTTCTGCTTTACGCGGTAGAAAGCTTACGAGTAAAGCTTTTAAAAAACGGCAATAAGGCTGGTAATTTGGAATAACAGCCTTTGGGGAAAGTTTTTAGAGAAAAATTCAGTTTTTTCAGCTAAAGCTTTTAATGGGCTCTTTAATGAAAAGCTCTTAATAACATTTTTTTAGTACAATTTTTTCAAATATCCTTTAAAAAAGGCTTTTTAAAAAAACCCTTTAAAAACATTTTAAAAAAACTTTTTGAGTGAAAAATTAGGCATAAAAGCTTTTTGAGTAAGTTTCTAATAAAATGTTTTGATAAGAGGCTTTTATATGAAACTTATTGAATGAAAGATATTAAGAATAAAAATTATTGTTTTCAATAATTTTTCTTCAGGAGATTTGAAACATAAATAAGCACATTGAATAAGAGTTCCTTGTAAGATTTTTTACTAAAAGTTTTTAAGATGCTTTTGAGATAAAGCTTTTAAGAAAATGATTTTATTAAGTGCTTTGAGTAAAAGCTTTTCTCTGGAAGATTTTTGTAATGAAGCATTTTTTCCAACGTTTTTTCTCCAATAAATTTAGGTTGGAAAATTTTATAAGAAAATAAAGAACATATTAAGTTGAAGCTTTGAAAAAAGGCGGTTAATAAGATTTTTTGAGCAAACAATTTTTGAGCAAAAATTGTTGAAAGGCTTTTGAGAAAATGCCTTTAATAAGCTTTTCGAACAGAATACTTTTGTTATGCAGGATTTGGTCAAACATTTTTCTTCGAAAAATTTGGATTGGAAAATTTTATAAAAAAACCGAGGAGATTTTTTTTGCTGAAAGCTTTTAAGGAGCTCTTTGAATAAAAGCTCTTAGTGACATGAATGAAAAGGCTTTCGAGTAAAAGCTTCTTATTAGCATTTAGCTTTAAGTTTTAACTTAGCTTCTTGAATAAAAGCTTTTTCTAAACTTTCGAAAAACCTTTCGTAAAATCTTTGAATATGCTTTTAAGTAAAAATCTTTTGCAAGCCTTTTGTGTAAAATTTTTTAATAAGTTTCTGACTAAAGCTTTCAATAAGTTTTATGGGTGAAAGTTTTCAATAAACTTTTTGAGTAAAAGTTTTTAAAAGGTTTTCTTGAGTAAAAGCTTCAAATAAGTTGTGTAAAGTAAAAGTTTTTTGACCGTTATGTGACTGACGATAAAAACATCCTGATCAGACTGACGAGGTACCCGGGTACTTTCATATAATTTATGTAAAAAAATAACGTGTAAATGCTTTAATGTTCAGACAGATCGATGTTCCGTAAGTTCTACAATTTAAAACAATTTAACTTGGCCTTTTAGCTTGATTATAAATAATAAAATTTTTTGTTTTAAATTGCAAATTATTACCCAGGTACCTCGTCGTCAGCCACATAACAGTTAAACGGAAAATTTTTGTAACGTATTTTTGTTTTTAATAAAGATAAGGAACATTTTTTCTGAAGCTTTTAATGAGTTCTTTGAGAAAAAGCTCTTAATGAGATTTTTTGAGTAAATGCTCTCAATGAGATTTTTTGAGCGAAAGGTTTCAAAAACTTTTTACCAAAAACCTTAAAGCGTTAAACTCTTGAATAAAAGGTTTTATAATCTTTCGAAAAATAGCTTTCCTAAAATCTTTTGAAACTTTCTTAAGTTAACGTTCTTAAAAGCCTTTTGTGTGAAAGCATTTAATAAGTAAAGCTTTCAGTATGTCTTTTGAGTAAAACATTTTAAGAAACTTTTTGGGTTAAAGCTTTCAAAAAGTTTTTTTTAGTAATTATTTGAAATGAGTTTAGGAAAAATCTTTAAATAAGCGCCTTGAGTAAAAGTTTTTACTTAAATCAGCTCTTTAAGTAAAAACTGCTAATAAGATATTTTTTTAACAAAAGATTTTATAGGGCTTTCACGAAAAAGCCCTTAATAAGCTCGCTGTGTTAAATCTTTTTATAAGATTTTTGAATAAAAGCCTCTTATAAATATTCGAAACAAGCTTTTGTTAAATCTTTTAATATAATAGTGAGTAAGCGTTTTTTAGGAATTTTGTGTACAAGTTACCAACAAGTTTTTAAATAAAGCTTTGATTAATATTTTGTGTGAAAGCTATGGTAAAGCTTTTTGAGATAAAGCTATGGTTAAGCTTTTTGAGATAAAGCTTTTAACAAATTTTTTGATCAAACGTTTTTTACCAAAAGCTCATAATAATTTGTTTGAGTAAAAGCTTTTTCCCATTAATGACGAATGTTACATGTTACTTAATTTTTAATAAAAAATATCTATAAATAAATTCACATCCTCGGTTTCATACAAATTTGAAAAATATAATTTTGTTGAACTCTTGTCACTAATGGGTTAAATAAGTGCCTTGAGTAAAAGTTTTTGAACGGAATATTTTTGCAATTTATGATTTTTGAATTATTTTTATTATTATTTTATTATTTATTTATTATTTTATTCATTAGTGAACGCTTTCAATGAGCTCTTTGAGTATGAGATCTAAAGATTTCTTGAGCAAAAGTTTTTAATAGAAACTTTGAGTAAAAGTTCCTTTGAGCTTTTAGCTAGCTTCCTGAATTAAAAGCTATTTATAAACCTTTTAAAAAGCTTTTGTGAAAACTATTACGTACCTATGCTTGAAAATTTACAATAGTTTACCAGAATTTTTCATATTCTATGTGTTTGTTGCGAGTTTTTGATTTCAAAACAAAATTTTAAGCTCAAAAAACAAAATGTGTCAATGAAGTTGTCAATATATGAAAAGAGGCTGAAAATTTTTATTAAAATTTATTAATTTTGAGCGTCAAATTTTGTTTCGAAATCAAAAAATTAGAACAAGCACATAGAAATATGAAAAATACTGGTTTAGTTAGCTTTTGAATAAACGTTTTTAAGAAACTTTTTGAGTAAACATTTTAACAAGCTTTTGAGTTAAAGCTTTTAATAAGATTTTTTAACTAGCTTTTTGAGTAAAACCATTTAATAAGTTTTTGACTGAAAACTTTTAATGAGCTTTTTAAATAAAACTTTTGATAACTTTCTGGGTGAAAGCTTTTAAAAAATTTAAGCGTAAAGGATTTTAATGAATTCTTTGAGCAAAAAATTTTAATAAGCTTTTTAAGTAAACTTTTTTATTGAATTTTAAGTAAAACTTTTTGAGTAAAAGCTTTTAAAAAGATTTTTTTTTTGGTAGAATCTTTTAAAAAACTTTTTGGGTAAAAACTTTTAATAAGCTTTAAGGGTAAAGACTTATAAAAAGACCAAAAGAGCTAAGGCTTTTAATAAACTTTTGTGGTAAAAGCCTTTAATAAACATTTTGAGTAGAGGCTTATAATGCACAAACTTTTAATAAATTTTTTGAGTAGAAGCTTTTAATAAAGGTCTTTGGGTGAAGACTTTTGGTAAAATTTTTGAGTTTAAGCAAATTTAAGCGCTTTTTGAAAAAGTTTTGTAGGATCACTTTTTGAGCCGACAATTTTTGAAGTGGCCCCTTTGACTTCTCAAAATATAATTTCTCAGAAGTCTTCTGAATTTCAGAAGCTTTCTTTTGAAGTGAAAGCTTTTTGGGTAAAAGTTTTTTATAAGATTTTTTTGATTAAAAAGTTTTGAATAAGTCTTTTGAGTAGTTTTTTTTAAGATTTCCGATAAAAGTTTTTGTACGGCGTCTTTTAAAATAGTTTTTTTTTATAGTAGATTTTATACAAATGTTCTAAAACTTACTAATATGAAGAACCTATCGCAGATAATAAAAAAGAAATATATTTTTTAATAAAATCCTCTCGTTTTCTAGCCTTCATAGAAAGCTTTCTATGCTGTGATAAGAAACGCCGATAAAGCTATTTGCCCGGAACACTCATCAATGGTATAAAGTTGTTGTAAAATTAAAAAAAAAAACAAAATAATCTATTTCTTTCCCTCTAAAAATGGATTTTCCCCCCCTCTAAATATGTTTTTTATTCAAAACATCAATGTTAGAAAGGAGCAATTTTCAAGCAACAACTGTTAAAAAAATTATATTTTAAAAAATGCTAAGCAAAAATAAATGAAAATCTATCGAAAGCTCTAAAAAATTAGCAACAAAACATTTATAGAGTACTCATTATTGCACTCTTTTCTAAAATCTAATCTTTCTATAAAAGTTTTGCAAAAAATCCACACAGATTGTTTGAATCAAAAGCAAAAACAAAAAAAAAAAAAGCAAAAAATATACAGAAAACGTTTACTACTTTATTTGAATGTGCAAATAACAACGCAAATAGCAACAAACGGAAATTAAATGTCACTTCCGGTTACCCGCTGACAAGTCGCCATTTTGTCGGTTACCTTCTAGTTATGTTTTAAAATAGCAGCAAATATAAAATAAAAGTTAAAAATACAACAGCAACAACAACAACAACAACGACAACAGCAAAGAGATGCCAACCTATGCAAAATAGAAACTTGTCAACGCGAGTATAAAAAAAAAGTTCCTGGACATAACAATCAACAAGAATGACAACAAAACCAACAACGACAACAACAATAACAGCAATAACACGACCACAGTGAAAATGTTAGCTTTAGATTTATTAAGTATACGTAAAAAAAGACAAAACAAAAAAAAAAAAAACAGCGAAGGGCATACAAATGGAACTTAGCAACAGTAGGGTGCAGCAGCAACATGTTAATATTGCTGTTGAACTGTCATATTGTGCGTTAAGTAGTAATTTGTAGGCATATACAAAAAAATTACTCTAAAAATGTGGCTAAGCAAGAGAAGAAGAAGCAGCAGCTACTGAGAGACATATACACAATGACAGCAAACAGCAAAAGCAACAACAATATTCAACAGCAGCGACAAATAGCGTAAAAATGATGTCACATGTTGCTGTTCATGCTGCTGCTGCTGCTGCTGTTTAACAGCGCAATAACGTCAAACAATTGCGAAATAAGCAACACCAATAACAACAACAAAAGCACAAACAAAATCTTGAGAGCCAAAGTAACTGCAAATAAAGCGAATCAAAGATCAAAACAAACAGCAACAATAACAATCATAACAGCAACAACAGCTGCAATATACAGCAACGCCGGCATTTTAGTTCAATGACGACGAAGCGACAGAGAAAATTGTTTGGGTGACGCCAACAACAAACCAAAGCTTTAGCAATGCAAAGATTTTTATGTAAGACTCTGTGTGTGTGTGTGTGTATGTGTAAGTGTGTATTAGTATGACTGTGTATTCGCTTAGCTACTAAATTGAATTTAAACATATTTAAGCCAAAGGAAAATCTCCACAAATCGATAATTATTATTTTTTTTTTTTTTTCTAGACCGCAACTTTATTTTGTATACGTCATTGTAATTTGATTTGACATTGTAAGAAATGCAAAAGTTGAATTTTTAATTGCACTTTAATTGGAAAGTTCTACGACCTCAATGCTGATAACAAAAGCATTACATGTTATCTTAATACTAAAAACTGGAGTACCGTTCTATCCAATTTGGACTTAGATACCGCTGTTCTGAGTTTTTATCAACATATTTTTACTGCAAACGAAAGTTGAATGTGCCAAAAATAAAACTTTCGAAACCATGACTGTATCAACTTTTTTAAATTTAATTAAAACTTAAAAAATACTCAAAAATGCTGCCAATATAAGTAAAGTACTAAAGATGAGATTTAATGAGCTATAAAAAAAATTTTTTATTGAGCCAGAATAAGCCTTAAATAATAATTTGAGAGAAAATTGTCTAAAATTCGAGAAAATTCTTTAAGCTTGCTAATGTGAAGCAAAAATCGAACGGCTCTCCTTATTCTGTGTTTAGAGCAGTGATGACCAAAACGCACACAACTCAAGCTGCTTGCGTGTATGTGTAACTTTTAAAGCTTCTCACTGAAAGAAATAGCATTGCCAAAGCATTTTCAAAGCTTCCTGAAGGCTTTATGTACAAAAATAATAAAAAATAGACGCGGATAGAATAATTATGAAATCACAATCTAATTTTTTTATTGTTTCTTTTATATATTATTATTATGTTTATTATATAGGGTGTCCCCCTATAGGGAACAGGGGGCGAACCTTCACATGGCAACGTGTCTGACCGCCTCAACCTGGCGAGGCCAGCATTATCCATGTCGAAATCGTCTCAAGTCGACTCAAACCTCCACGTGGTGTTCCCTGGGCAACGGCAAACTGGCATCCGTCAGTTTGACGGCTAATTTGAGCGGCGGGTCACTCCATAGACCTTAAACATGGAATGTGCGCAGGGTTTGGGTCCCGCCACATTACTACTGCCCAATGAAAACTAAACCAGCCTCGGATAAGAACCCCAATTACGTTGACGACCACCGCAAACGAAAAACGGACAATGATTTACGGATATGCACCTGGAATGTCCGAACCCTTTATAGGGAAGGTGCCATTATCCAACTGGCGGAAGCCCTCAAAACGATAAAGGCTGACATCACCGCCATCCAGGAAATGCGATGGAAAGGGCAAGGCTGCTCTAAACAAGCACACTGTGATATCTACTACAGCTGCCATGCGGAGAGGCGCGAATTTGGATGTGGATTCGTTGTTAGCCGGAAACGACGCCACCTTGTTTCCCGGTTCACACCTGTCAACGAAAGATTGGCCACGATCCGCATCAAGGCAAAATTTTTCTCCATCAGCCTTATTTGCGCGCACGCCCCGACGGAGGAAAAGGACGAAGCCGTCAAAGACGCTTTCTACGCTAGTCTTGAGGACGTATACGACCACCTTCCGGTCCATGACGTGAAAATAGTCCTCGGCGATTTTAATGCGAAAGTCGGAAGGGAAGGCATCTTTGGCCCCACTGTCGGTCAGTTCAGTCTTCATGAGACCTCCACGAACAACGGTCTAAGACTGATTGACGTCGCCGCGGCGCGAAACATGGTAGTTAGTAGCACCAGATTTAAGCACCTCGACATCCACAAGGCCACCTGGCTGTCCCCGGATCAAAAAACGCGAAACTAATTGATCATGTTGTAATCGACGGAAGGCATGCCTCTAGTGTTCTAGATGTGCTTACATTTCGGGGGGTCAACATTGACTCCGACCATTATCTTGTTGCAGCCAAGATCCGCATGCGATTATGCAATGCGAAGAACATACGCACAGGAATGCAACGAAAGCTAGATGTCGCTAAGCTGCAATTACAACGGACTGCCGAAGCCTACTCCGCTCAACTCTCGGTTAAGCTCAACCAACCAACCTCTGGACCCGACGACGCCGGCGGACTTTAGGCGCATATATCCCACTCCATGCGCGCTGCCGCTGAAGAAGTCATTGGTTTCCGGCGCCCGCAACCTCGGAACCAATGGTATGATCAGGAGTGTCGCATTGCGACTGCAGTAAAAAACGCCGCTTATAGAAAAACGCTGCAGTCAGCTGCAACGTGAGCCGTGCGAGAAAACTACCGCGAAAAGAGGAAGGAAGAGAGGCGCCTTTTCAGACGCAAGAAAAGAGAGCAGGAAAAGCGTAAGCGTGAGGAACTAGAGGTATACCAGGGCAAGAAGGATGCACGAAAATTCTATCAACAGGTTAAGTGTCTAACCCAAGGTTTCAAGCCCGGAGCATCCACTTGTAGAGACGAAAATGGAGATCTGAATACGGATACGCAGTGTGTGCTGAGATTGTGGAGACGGCACTTCTCCAATTTACTTACTGGCGACGATTCCACCAATGCCGCCCATGGAGATCGCAGTTCAGAGCTACCAATCAACAATGACGGAGTGGAAGTACCACCACCTAGCCATGAAGAGGTTCGAGTTGCTATCCAACGACTCAAAAACAACAAAGCAGCGGGTGCTGACGGCCTGTCAGCTGAATTGTTTAAAACCGGCGGCGATGAATTGATAAGGCGCATGCATCAGCTCATCAGCAAAATATGGCTAGAAGAAAGCATGCCCGACGATTGGAACCTCAGCGTACTGTGCCCTATACTTAAGAAAGGAGACCCAACAATCTGCGCAAGTTATAGAGGTATCAGTCTTATTTCCATCGCATATAAGGTTCTCTCAAGCGTACTGTGTGAAAGATTAAAGCCGATTACAAAAACACTGATTGGACCTTATCAGTGTGGCTTTCGACCTGGTAAGTCCACCATAGACCAGATTTTCACGCTACGACAAATCCTGGAGAAAACCCACGAAAATCAAATTGACACACACCATCTCTTTGTCGATTTTAAAGCTGCGTTCGATAGCCCGAGAAGGGATTGCCTATACGCAATAATGTCTGAGTTCGGTATACCTGCAAAGTTGATCAGACTTTGCAGAATGACGTTGAGCTCTGAATGACCTCTCCGAAACCTTCAATACCGAAAGAGGTTTCAGGCAAGGCGATCCACTGTCTTGCGATCTCTTTAACATCATCATGGAGGGGATCGTACGAAAGGCCGGTGTGCATCGTAATGGCACCATTTTCTACAAAGGCGTCCAGCTCCTTGCGTACGCTGATGATATTGATATTGTCGGCAGAACCAAGAGAGATGTTACCGCTGCTTTCGCCGCTATCGAAAAGGAATCAGCCAAAGTGGGTTTGACGATAAATGAGGGCAAAACAAAATATATGCTGTCTACAAACAAGAAAGCTCGGCGTTTAGACTCCCACGTTTCATCCGGCAGCTATAACTTTGAAGTAGTCAAGGAGTTCGTTTACCTTGGCACCACCATTAATACCAAAAACGAAATCAGCCTGGAGATAAAGCGAAGAACAAGAATTGCTAATAGGTGCTACTATGGGCTCAGTAAGCAACTAAGTTCCAGAGCCCTCTCTCGATCGACAAAACTAACACTCTACAAGACGCTCGTTCTACCTGTGTTGCTTTATGGCGCTGAGGCATGGGTAGTTTCGCAAACTGACGCAGCCGCTCTGGGGGTGTTCGAGAGAAAAGTTCTTCGCAAAATCTTCGGTCCTGTTCGAGTCGGCGATGGCTATCGCATCCGAATGAACCACGAGCTGTATGAGCTCTACGATGACATTGACGTAGTTCGGCGTATAACTGTGCAGCGACTACGCTGGATGGGTCATGTCCATCGTATGAACCACGAAGCTCCAGCGAAAAAGGTGCTCGAGGCGAGAGTCGCTAGTCAACGACGACGAGGGAGACCATGCCTCCGATGGATGGACCAGGCTGAGGAAGCCCTAACCGCACTTGGAGTATCCGATTGGAGAAGGCGCGCGCAAAGCAGAGGCGCCTGGCGAGAGCTGATGAGGTCAGTTGAAACCCGGACACGGGTTGTTACGACCAACTAAGTAAGTAATATAGGGTGTCCCGCAATTGATTGCAACTATTTACGGAGGTTAAAGGTTATGTCGAGCTGAGCAACAAATCGTATGAGAGAAGCGTTCTTAGGAGCAACCGGTCTAATTAATATTTGACGACATTGATTCATGTTATTGGTTCTATTAGGAAAACTAACCTACATACAACATATTTTAATAACTTATTGCAAAGGTAATAAAATTAACTTTCCTAATGGTATATCAACAAACCTCAACGACTTAAACGTTACCGAGCTGTGCTCGTGTGAAGATGAAATCAATCGGTTTTAACTACCAACTTTCAACTTAGAGTGCAAAGTTCTCAGAATTTCGCGTAATAAATGAAATTTTTTTTTTAGGATCAATTTTGTAATTTATTCAATTTTCTTTTAAATGACATCAAAAACATAAACATATCTTTAAAAATAAAAAAGATGGCTGCACTAAAAAAATTATATTTTTTAGAAAACAATCATATTATCTACTGCATAACAACTACCCTAAAGGAACAAACTAACTTGTTTTTAAAAACAACTAATTAAAAAACTAGTTTAAAATAAACTAGTATATGAACTACTTTGAATTATATTAAGGCGGCATCCACTTCAATTGTAAATAGTTTTATTTGCATTATATATGAAATAATTGAAATACTACTTTAAAACAAGTGATTGATAAACTACTTTGAATTATTTTAAGGCGGCAACTACTCTAATTTTGACATCTTTTAATTGCAAATTTTTATTAGATTACAAGTTTATATATATTTAACCATGTTATTTCATCAAATATTATTAACTTTAGGCCATCAGTTATAGTTTTCAATTGGTTATTTTAAAGTAGTTGAAAACTAATTTAAATTTAACTAATTTAACAAGTAGTTAAAAAAATATGCTGCAGACGAAAGTCAATTGACTTATTTAGCGGACATCACCATACAAAATATGTTAGTTCGTTCTATGGAAAAAAGTCAGAATTTTAACTAGTTGACTTTTTCAACTACTTTTAAATTAGTTGATTTTCCTACAGGGTAATTACAACCAACCAACTTTTTTATTTTTAAAGATAAGTTTATGTTTTGTTGTCATTGAAAAGAAAATTGAATAAATTACAAAATTGATCTAAAAAAAAAATTTCATTTTTATTACGCAAAATTCTGAGAAATTTTGATTGATTTCTTCTTCACACGATCACAGCTCGGTAACGGTTAAGTTGGTGGAGTTTGTTGATATAACGTTGGAAAGGTGATTTCATAGCCTTTAAAATGAGCTATCAAAATAAGTTTTACATTAGTTTTTCTGCTAGAAACAATAACGTGAATCAAAGTCGTGAAATATTAATTAGCCCTGTAGCTCCTAAGAATGTGAAAATAGAACCCCCGCCCCCCCCCCCTACCACACGATTTTTTGCTCAGCTCGACATAATCTTTCAGCTCCATAAATAGTTGCACTCAATTGCGGGATACCCTGTATATTATTATTGCAAATATTATTATTTATTATTATTATTTATTATTATTATTTATTATTATATATTATTTATTACCTATATTATGTAAACATCCAAAACAGACTTACATTACATTACATTAATAAATTACTTAATTGAAAGTAAATTAATGTCACTACAAAATTATATATCATCTACAAAAATACAAAAATATATTTTAGTATTGATTATAACTTTTTTCATGAAATTGGGAAAAATCCCTATAAAAGGTATTGAAAATTTAGTATAAAAAATGTTGACAGGTGATAAACTTATACGGCTTATACCATTTACAAGGGGGTTTTGTCCGTTCTCATGAAACCCCTTAATATTTTACACTATATGTAAAAAAATGTCCAAACAGGCGACCTTCATCTTTCGATTATAAAGCCATTTATACTTCTAGACGAATATCTACCTATGCGATTCTCTTCGGCAAGCAACTATTTTCATTTAAAATATAAATCTAGAAAGAGTACAAAACATTACTTATTACATTTGTGAATTGCACTTACCTTATTCTTTCCCTTTATTTTTTTATTTAACATCAACCTAAAAACATTATTTGGCATTTTTGATAAAGCCTTGTTTAGTCATAATTTACCGTAAAACAAATTAAATTTAAAATAAGCTATTTTAAACTTGCAAACTATGAAAACAATGATGGCTTACATGAAAAAAACGCTGCATTTCTTAAGTATCAAATTTAAACAAATATAACAGAACTACGCATCGCTTACTTATTTTATTCTTTTCGGTGTACAAACACAACGTAATTATTTTGAAATCTAGCGAATAAAGCGACGTGACCCTGCCTGCAGGCTGAAAGCTTTTTTGCAGCAGAAAAATTTATATACGTATACATTTTTGGCAAAGCTCTTAGCTCGCGAGCTGATTATGTTCGTAGCTGGTTTAGAGCATTATGGGCATTGCGCCGCTCGTGGTCAAAGAGCTTCCCCTGCAACCATGCATTTCTTATGGCAGCGTAAAAAGCTCTTTGCTTTGTCGAGTCGAACCGAGCAAGTTTGATTTATAAGGTTGTCGCAAGGGAGAGAGCGAGTACCCATAATTGTCAAATCGAAGTTGACAGCTCATAGAAAATCTGCAAGTGCTCTCTTTTATCATACGTTTTTCTTTTGTTGTTATTCGCAAAATTGGCTGGTTTTGAAAATTATGGGTACTGAGAAGAGAGTGCAATCAGTCCTGCGACAACTTTATAAATCAACCTTGAAACTGAGAAGAAAAGCTGAAAAAAGCAAAAGCAAACATATCAATTTTAAAAGAGTTTGATCCAAAGTGCTGAGAAGTTGAGGGATAAAGGACAGTTTGTACTTTCATTAATATAAAACGATCCTAAGCACAAGGCACTTAATGTGCGCCTTTGGCTTATCTATAATTGTACAAAAGTGCTTGAAACTCCTCCACAAACATCCGACAATAACGTTATTGAATATTTGTGGGCTCAGTTGAAAAACGAATTGGACTTACTGCGCTTGAGGAAAGAGTGGTATAAAATATATACCCTGATCTGCAGAAAACTGCCAAAATGACTGAAAGCTTTGAAGTAGAGATGGGCGCGTGAGTGGTTTTGACTCACGATCACGCACGCTCGCGATGTGTTTTTTACTAATCACGCACGCTCACGATTAAAATTATTTTTGTGACTCACGATTACGCATGATCACGATGAAATTTTTTGACTCAGGAGTGCTCACGAACAAAAGTGTTAAGCATTGGAGACGCTTAATCACGAAAATTCGTAAAGAAGTTCATATTCTATATCCATACATCTCATATATATTAAAATTATATGAATACAAAAATTGAGTTGAAATAAAAACTTAAACATTTGAATACATTTAAGAACCATTGAATTTAATTAATTAAAAGTAATCTTTGAAAAGCAAACAATCAACATCAATCTATATATTAATTAAAGTTTTTATTTAAAAAAGTAAATTATCCAAATTTTCGCCTAGGAGTCTGGATCTTCTCTCCTCTAAAATACGACCAGATACTGAAAAAAACTCTTTCACTTGTGGCAGAACTTGGCGGGTATATGTAGTATTTCCCTGGAAAGTTTTTGCAAAAGAGGAAAGTCTTCTGCTTCCTTCCAAAAAGCTAAAATGTCGCTAGTATTTTGGTTCACATTTTTATTTAAATACATTAGAACTTCTACATCGATATTTTTAAAATTCTTTTTCTCTTCAATTTGGTCCTTCGTTATTAATTCGTTAAATGAATCGTATCTTGCCCTCTTCCAAGTAGATGAAAAGCTGTCCAGCAGTTGTATATTAGATTCAGAATTGTAATATAATTTTCGCTCTTGTTTTTTATTAATATTATTTTATAACATTGATTTTACGGTTCGTATTATATTTTCCATTTCTTCTTCACTCAAAAACTTCAACTTTTTGAAGGGAGGATTAAAAAATTGCCCTAAATTGTGAAGTGTATGGGGCTTAAATTTTTTCATTAACGCTTGTTTTGTTTTGATTTTGAGTTCTGTAATACTCTCGGAATCCGATAGGTAGATTTGCTATACAATAATTTAACAACTTCTGATACCACAAACTGTACCCATATATCGTTGGAGCTGTTTCGAAACTTAGTTTTTCTGAGCAAATTTTAAAAGGAGTCAACAAGAAGTTTCAGAAGATTAAAATCATGAGAGATATTTTTTGAAGTTCACTTCTTTCGAGCAACAGTTGCTGGATTTCTTGTTCCATATCATGTATACTAGACATCATTAATAATAAGGAACTCCAGCGGGATTTAGCATGTTGTTTGAGTTATTTTGATAGCTTATTATTGATCTCAGAATGTTTAAAAAATCCAACAAGCTTTTTTGATGCTTCGATAAGAACCTCCAACTCAGGAAGTACGTTTTTTCAAGGACATTAGACATAACTAGATTTAAATTATGACAAGCACACGACAATCGTTTGTAGTTTCTAAATGCGGCTACAACGTTAGCTCCATTTTCAGTCACAACTAAACTACTCTTAAGTTTTTCCTCCAAAATCTCAATAACAAAATCATGAATATTTGTGTCTGATAAGAGACACTTTACATTCGTCCAGAAAAGTGCCAATTGATAAAGATTTATTGAATACAATAGAAAGGGGGCGAGAAATTGCAGCCGCACACTGCTTTAGCAAGATAGGAGCAATACCATCGTGGCCAACCGTAGATTTTAAATTTGAAAGAGCAGTTCTTCTCTAAACGTAGGCTTAGAGGAGAATCACGATATGAACACATGCAATAACAATAGAGTTCAGCTACTACAGCTATATCGCACTTCCTCAGCATTAACCCATCTAAAGCCACTACCCAGTAATCATTGAAAAATATCAATGTTATGGATACCCGTGACCACAAACAAGTTAATGTGGGAAAAATTTACCCACCACTAAATGGGTTGGGCTCAGGGACAACACAAGACGTAACAACTAACCATGCGTATACATAGATCTAATTACACAACTAATTTTAATCTACTTTTGAGTTGACCTTTTGACAAATTAACATCAAAAACGCTACAATTGTTAACAAAGGAACTCATGCGACTTAAAGGAGCAGTAGCCATATAATTTGTTCTACTAAATGGCAAATAAATTAAGTTGTTAGCGTTTCTACTGCTTCTACGGTTAGTGTTAAAATTTATGTGAGAAAAAAGTTCTTGGAGAATCGAATACACCTGTTATGAGCTGGTGTAAATATACGATATCTGCCGATTTCCTTCGATCACCTAAAGACTGCATTTTTAATAGTTTTAAACGATCCTCATTAGGAGGAAGGTCTAATATGTCAGTTCCACTTAAGCCCCTTAGAGCAAACTGAACAAAACGTTTTTGGATTCTTTCTATTCGATCAACATGCACATTGTAACTTGGGGACCACACTTGACTTGCATACTCTAAGTGAGGACGCACGATTGCATAATACAACGTTGTAGTTGTAATCATGCTATTAAATTCTTTGGCCCAGCGTTTTACAAAACCAAGCATTGAAGATGCTTTTTTACAAATATTATCAATATGAATGTTAAACAACAGCTTAGAATCCATGCATATACCTAGGTCTTTGACGGTGTCTACACGACTCAAGGCAGTATCTTTAATCTTATAATCAAAAATAAAATTATTCCTTTTTCGCGAAAAGGTCATAGTTTGGCATTTATCTGGATTTAAAAACATATTATTTTTAGAACACCAAACTTCAAAGGATTTTAGATCAGACTGGAGTAGATCTGAATTATTTCTAGAATTAATCGTTCTGTATATTTTCATATCATGCATAAATAAGCAGATGAGAGTGTTCAATGACGTGAGTTACATCATTGATAGCTAAAATAAACAGAAGAGGACCAAGGGGACTACCCTGAGGAACACCTGATCCAGCAATAAATTCAGAAGACAATGCGCCTCGGAAACGTATTTGATAAGATCGCTCCACCAAATACGATTTAATCCAGTTCACAAAATATTGTGGAAATCCCATTAACTCAAGTTTAAATAAGATTAGAATGTGTGGTAGCTTATCAAATGCCTTACTAAAGACAGTGTAAACACAATCGACCTGGTTACCAGAATCAATAGAATTTAAGCAGAATGTTGTAAAATCGAGAAGATTAGACACAGTGGATCTGCCATTCACAAAACCATGCTGACGAGTTGTTATGACTTCCCCACAGTGAATTTTCACCCGATCATACACCATCCGCTCAAAAAGTTTTGGAATCGATGAGAGCTTAGCGATAGGCCTATAGTTACTGACATCGTTCCTGCAACCCTTTTTAAAAATAGGACTTATAAATGATGTTTTCCAAAAAAGTGGAAAATAACTTTCGTTAATAGATTTATTGAATAATAAAGAAAGTGGTTGACTCAAAACGGAACCGCATTGTATTAACACTGCGGCAGGAACACCGTCAGGTCCAGCACCAAACTCCTCATCGGTCGATCTCATATACATTAAAATATCCTCTGGAGTAAAGGATATATGTTCCAAAGATACTCTGGGTTCGGAATTCATATATATTCAAAGTACTCTCCATCAGGATTAAAAGAATCTGAACAGAATGATTCTTTAAAAAGATTGGCGAATAGGCCACAAATTTTGACGGGATTGTCAGTAAATCCCTCAGGAGTTCTAAATGAAGAAGGAAATCCATCAGATTTCTTCTTTGTGTTTACGAATCCCCAAAATTTCTTTGGATCTGTCAACTGCCAGAACAATTAGTCTGTGAACCTGTTGAGTAAACCGATTTAAAATAATCCGCAAACAAATTACATATAGTATAAGTATCCTCCGAACTATCATAGTTCCATTATAAAACATGGAGTTTGGAATACCGCTGGATTTCCTTTTCAAATTAATATAGGATCAGAAGAATTTACTATTTTCTTTGAGCTTTTCTTCAATCGATAGGATATGGGATTTAAAAAGAAATTTATTAAGAATGTTGAATTCATTTAAACATTTTAAGTAGATCAATTTCAGATGTTGATTATCCTTATATAAAAGGTTTAGAAACTAACCTTTTATACGCTTAATTCACTTTATTCCTTAAATTTCCTAACCTTTTGATAAACCAGATCGGATTATTTGAGCTACGAATACACTTTTTTGGGACAAAATATCCAACCAAATCGTTTAGAATTGAATGAAATAATTCATACATTCCAGCCAGATTCCGCCCAAAGAAAGCCAAATCCCATGGAAATGACTCTAAGCCGGCCTGAATAGCGCTATAATTTGCCCTGTTGAAGTCATATGAAAAAGAATCAGATGTCGACGATTATTTATATCATAATTGAAGACACCGAATTCGAGCATTATGTGTACATGGGTACATAAGCAAGTCATATTAAGCAAAAAAGCTTTCGCTAAATTCTAGAAAAATGTACTCCGAATTAAACGAAATTTGTTCGACTTGGCATTTTCTTGGTGGTTTCCACTACTGACTCTTAACGTCATATTTTTCCAATGATATCAATGTTTGTTTTTTATTTTGCTTTTGCATTTGGTATTGCATTTACCAGTAATGATGGAACACATAAAAATAACTTTAAGTTGGCTTATACAATTGAGTGTTGTTGTTGTTATTGTATCTGAAGTTTGACGCAAATGCAAATGACGTAGCAACAGCAACTATCAACCTAACCTACCTGTAACGTTTTTATGACGTTACCTTGTGTGTGTGTGTGTGTTGGTGTACCTAACACTGCATTGATTAGAGTTGTTATTGTTGTTGTTCTTGTTATGGTTGTTGTTATTTGTGTTGTTGCTGTTTTGTGAGACGCATGATGATGATTTATATTCATGCATTGTGCTTTTTTACACTTCACTTCCGTTCAATTAGAACACGTTTTCACGCTGCCTTCCACTATGAATTTCTGCTACTTTTTTTTACTACTATTTTTGCTATCCATATGGCCTGCCACTACTACTACGACTACTACTACCCACACCACTACTACTAACTGCTACTAACTCTTGTGTTGTGAGTTTTTCTCACACTATGTTGTTGTTTTTTTTTTTTACTAAATCCGTTGACCGTGGGTCGCTTGCTAACAAGGATATGGTATTTACAGCATATCCTTTGCTTGGTTAGCATTGATAATCTTTTCTTTTATTTTAATTGAATGTTGATGGGTGGTGGTTGTGACGAACGATTTTAAGTTATGTGGGCGGGCGTGTGTATTGCGTGTGCCTTTTTTACAATTTAATGATAATGTTTTTTTAGGTTGCTGGTGTGAGATAGTGTGTGAATTGTTAGATAAACAAACTGTTAAAAAGCCTGTAATTAATTTTCAGTACGAAGACATTAAGTATCTAAATAATCTTCTGAGCTTCATCATTTGCGAAATTTTTAATAGTATAGAAATCGATACTTTTAAAATAATCTTAATAACTGTGTTCTAATAACTTTATCTATTTTCATTTGTATATATTTTCTCATTTTTATATTTTTTTTTTTTTGTTTTTTTTCCCATTACCATCAACGTTCCCTTTATAATTTTTCTTTTTTTTTAATTACCAAGCCTAATAAATTTCTCTAGTTCGAGTTAATTCAAAATTTATTGAAGTACATATGTATTCTTTAGTTTTGCCAAAATCTATTTCTTAATTAAGCACAGAATAAACAATGTATAGTATGTAGAAGCTTCATTTAAAATTATGTACCTAGTCTACGGCATATTCTGGATATATTCTTTACATTGGTTCAAGCTACTATCATTAAAATTTAAATTTTATATGCCCAACGAAATCGTATCCCTCTTCTTTCACCTATATCAATAGTAATACGCCGCCTACTTTTCACCATCAACTCTGCCACCTTCGGCTTTTCTCTTGCATAACCAGCTCTATTCTCCCACCATCTTCAATTCACAGCCTTTGTATGTCATCCGTGTTTAATTTCTTCTCAAACAAATATCAACTTTTACTACTCTTTGCCAGCTACAACAAAAACAACGCAGCACACAAACCTCCCTTTCTTTTATCTTTACCAACCACCCGTTACCACCCATCTCCTTTAGCTACTACAACTGTTCAACAAATTGTTTGTCTTGTGGTGAATATTGTTTAACCTCACCAAAGCAACAAATGAACTCAACATTTCCGGTGTATGGTGTCTAGAATTTGTGAGGTGAATTTAGACACTCACCCGGAGTGTGTACATGTGTGTGTGTGTGTGTGTTTCGTTTGTTTGCTTTGAGCTGCAAAGCCTGGGTAGCTTCACTGGACTTAAAATCGATAAACTCATTTTCGAAGTTTTACAACCTGTTATATTAGTTGTTGCTTTTTTTTACTTGTTATTGTTGTTGCGAGTGTTTAATTTTAGGCTCGGTTGCCAACTCGTTGTAAAATGATTTTTATACCCCAACGCGTACTGCGTAAGGGGTTTATTAACTTTGTCATTCCGTTTGTAACACCAATAAGGAGGCGTGGCAGGCATAGAAAAGTATATATATTTTTGATCAGCATCACCTCCTGAGTCGATTTCCGTGTGTCCGTCTGTCTGTCCTCTGTCGACACGATTACAGCCGCAATTTTAAAGCTATAGCGATGAAATTCAAAATATAAGTTTATTTTTAAATAAGGAACATCAAGTTCGAAATTGGGCCACATCGGATGAAAACCACGCCTACCTCCCATACAAAGTGACTTTATATTAACCGTAAAATGTCTTTAAAATCCACAAAAGTTAAAAAAATGCCTTGAAATTTCGCACGTAAGCTTTGGTCTTCAATCTTAATCCTGGCTATGAAATTTGGAAAAATCGGATGAAAACCACGCCTACCTCCCATACAAAGTGGCATTATTTTAAGGCGGGGCATGACATTCGCGGCAGAGAAAACAGACCTTTTTTTAAAAATTTATAACTCAGTCAAAAACAAACATTTTTCCAAAATTTTTTTTTTTATTATTGTAGAGAATTGAACAAATTACAAGAAAAAATAATTAAAAAAAAAATATATTTTTCACTCCAACATGGTTTTATAGAGCTCCAAACTGGCGGCAGAGAAAAAAACGGGGCCTCGTGGTTGCAGCGCTGGGAGTTGCAAAAATTGTCCGATCTGGAAAAAAAAATACTTTTTTAAATCTTAACAAAATTGGTTATCGTATGACACGAGCTTTTTTTTATTTTTTTTTTCAATTTTTGGTAATGTTCCAAATTTGAAAGTGTGTTTTTTCGAAAAAAATATTGACTTTCAAAATTCATAAAAAATCGAAAAAAATAGCTCGTGTCATACGATAGCGAATCAAGTTTAAAAAAATACAAAAAAATAATTTCAAATTTCGTCAAAAAATGAACACGCTAGTGCCGCAACCAGTACGAAAAACATGGTTTCGAGATAAACGCGTTCAAAGTTTGTGAACAAAGAAAAAAAAGGTTACCTTCAATCTGCCATGCATGCTTCGTACTGTATGCCTTCGTTATCTTGTGTTGTGCTGTTTCTTATAGTTTTTTGCAATCGTTTAGCAATTCGGGCTTCTTTTGAAGCTTCATATGCCTTCACTCTGGCGCATTTCAAACGATTTGCATCATTTTCTTTGGAAAAATTCAATGCTGTAGCTCCTATGGTGATACCAAGTAATTGAAATATTTGCAAATAACTAAAACCCACCCTTCAAGTAGGTACGAAATAACAACCACCAAAAGTCAGGTAACAAGTAAAACAAGTATATACCAGCTGCCGTACGTAGGTAGCGCAAAAATTAAAAATGCGCTCTCACTAATCCGGCTGTAATTTTTGAAACCGTAGGAATTTTTCCATGAAATTTTCTTTTTTTTTCTTAGAATCTTAAGAATATTTACTAAAATACAAAATTATTTTGATTTCAAAAAATATTGGATCTCCTTTCGCCCATACGATTTCTCATATAAAATCTTTCAACATCAGTTTTTCGTTCTTTTTTTAAATTAAAATGAGTTAAGCCCACTTTTAGGGGATAAGCGCTGAGCGCAGCGAACCCCAACGGATATAAGCTAGAATTTTTATAAATTCTTCTTATTTTTTTTTTAAAAAAAAGTGTGATCAAAAGGAAAAATAAATTTATTCATAAAAGATTTGTTGTATCCGTCTGTAGTATCATATAATTGCGTTTAGTAAGAAGTTTTCATCTTTAATCTTGTTTTGGAGACATTTAAATATATTATCGAATGATACCCAAATTATCCCGATTGGCTAAATATTAGCAAAGATAAAGTCGAATTTCTACTAAGTAGAATGCTTTTGAAAATTCGATAACTCGATAAATAATTGGAATATCGATAAATCTTTCAGAAAGAATATAAAAAACGTACACATGCCGGCTAAGCGTACATACAAAGAAAGAAGTTCCATATAAAAGCTAAAGAATATATTATTTTTCTATTTTCAGTTTGCCGCACACATTGTGCTTTTTTCTGAGCAAGAGAACTGGTGGCGAATTCATTAGGAAAGTAAAAGTAATGCAAAATTTTTATGGAAAAACAAATGTCGTCTTTGACATCAATTTTATACCGAATTTTATTTGTTTTTTTTTTTTTCTTACATTAAATTTTCTAATTTTATTTGAATAAATTGCGTTATGATGAAATCGAGTACTTCTGGAAAACTTATTGTTACCAATCCAGAAGACTATGCATTCTAAACATAAACAACAGTTCACCATGTATGCCCCTTGGCTGATATCTTCTTTGTTACATCGACAAATTCGAGATCTTCAAAACTTACTACAAAATTCTTGCTCTCTGTATTGCCTGGAACATTTCTGAATTCGAAGTTTTTAGCTCACTGATCACGAGTATGAAACTCTCGAGCAAAAAATTTCATCTATTATCTTCAAATTTTTATTTTCTTTTTGGATTTTCACTAGGATAATTTTCGATATAGGAATTTCTGAATTTCCACACTTCAGATTTGTATTTTGCGACTCCAAAAACCCCTGAGCCACGAAATTCAGGCCAAAATATTGAATAGAAAAATTTATGCTTCAAAGTATGATATTAAGAGATTTATTCCAAAACAAACAAGTCATTTTTATTCATATAAGTCTCAAAATCATTTCAATAATAATAAAATATCATCAAATAAACTAAAACGATTGAAATAATATCACAAATATAAAAATGTATGCTTCGAAGTGTTAAGAGATTTATTCCAAAACAAGCAAATAATTTTTATTCACATTACTTTCTAAATCATTTCAAGAATAATAAAATATAATTGAATAAACTAAATTGATTTAAATAATATCATAGACAAAACTTTATATATTACAAAAATATCTCTGTTGTTTTCTTATTTCGTTTCGTATTTTATAACATCGTGTATATATAACGTCTTTCCGCGATTAACATACAGATAGACTTAAACTATCCGTACAATACGAATCTATTGTCAATATTGAAAATTTAGGAATTTTCAAAATTCCTGACTGAATAATAATAAAATATCATCAAATAAACTAAAACGATTGAAATAATATCACAAATATAAAAATGTATGCTTCGAAGTGTTAAGAGATTTATTCCAAAACAAGCAAATAATTTTTATTCACATTACTTTCTAAATCATTTCAAGAATAATAAAATATAATTGAATAAACTAAATTGATTTAAATAATATCATAGACAAAACTTTATATATTACAAAAATATCTCTGTTGTTTTCTTATTTCGTTTCGTATTTTATAACATCGTGTATATATAACGTCTTTCCGCGATTAACATACAGATAGACTTAAACTATCCGTACAATACGAATCTATTGTCAATATTGAAAATTTAGGAATTTTCAAAATTCCTGACTGAATTGAATAAAAAAAATTTTTTAAAAATAATAAATAAATTTTTTTCCCGTTTTAGACCTTCAGATATTCCGATACATTAAGAAAACTAGTCATATCAAATGGCTTTTTTAAACACCTATTTCTAAACCAATAATTTCATTATTCTTGGAGTTTTAATATGAACATATTTTACTGTACGTGAGTTCAACTCCGCTCTAAATTCTCTCGTTGTTAAGCTTGTAGTTTCGCTCGCAGAAATTTTTTTGAGTTATGAACAGAGTTGCCAAATAAATGTTATTTAATGGCGTCCAAAAGCAATTTTTTTTTTTTTGATTTTTCATTATTTCTCAATTTTTCAAGTAATAATAAAAAATGAACACTTAGATCATATCTTACGTTATTTTTTTTAACGTTAAAATGAGGGGTAACTTGCAATTTTTTTCTATTTTATGAGCCCTATTCGGAAGAGCGACGTTCAAATAATAAAGCATATATTATGTTACGTTATATTATGTTATGTTATGTTATGTCATGTCATGTCATGTCATGTCATGTCATGTCATGTCATGTCATGTCATGTCATGTCATGTCATGTCATGTCATGTCATGTCATGTCATGTCATGTCATGTCATGTCATGTTATGTTATGTTATGTTATGTTATGTTATGTTATGTTATGTTATGTTATGTTATGTTATGTTATGTTATGTTATGTTATGTCATGTTATGTTATGTTATGTTATGTTATGTTATGTTATGTTATGTTATGTTATGTTATGCTATGTTATGTTATGTTATGTTTTGTTATGTTATGTTATGCTATGTCATGTTATGTTATGTTTTGATATGTTATGTTATGTTATGTTATGTTATATTATATTATGTTATGTTATGTTATGTTATGTTATGTTATGTTATGTACTGTTAAGTTATGTTATGTCATGCTATGTTCTGTTATGTTAAGTCATGTCATGTCATGTCATGTCATGTCATGTTATGTTATGTTATGTTATGTTATGTTATGTTATGTTATGTTATGTTATGTTATGTTATGTTATGTTATGTCATGTTATGTTATGTTATGTTATGTTATGTTATGTTATGTTATGTTATGTTATGTTATGTTATGCTATGTTATGTTATGTTATGTTTTGTTATGTTATGTTATGCTATGTCATGTTATGTTATGTTTTGATATGTTATGTTATGTTATGTTATGTTATGTTATATTATATTATGTTATGTTATGTTATGTTATGTTATGTTATGTTATGTTATGTTATGTTATGTTATGTTATGTTAAGTTATTTTATGTCATGCTATGTTCTGTTATGTTAAGTCATGTCATGTCATGTCATGTCATGTCATGTCATGTTATGTTATGTTATGTTATGTTATGTTATGTTATGTTATGTTATGTTATGTCATGTTATGTCATGTTATGTTATGTTATGTTATGTTATGTTATGTTATGTTATGTTATGTTATGTTATGCTATGCTATGTTATGTTATGTTATGTTTTGTTATGTTATGTTATGCTATGTCATGTTATGTTATGTTTTGATATGTTATGTTATGTTATGTTATGTTATATTATATTATGTTATGTTATGTTATGTTATGTTATGTTATGTTATGTTATGCTAAGTTATGTTATGTCATGCTATGTTCTGTTATGTTAAGTCATGTCATGTCATGTCATGTCATGTCATGTTATGTTATGTTATGTTATGTCATGTCATGTCATGTTATGTTATGTTATGTCATGTCATGTCATGTCATGTCATGTCATGTCATGTTATGTTATGTTATGTTATGTTATGTTATGTTATGTTATGTTATGTTATGTTATGTTATGGTATGTTATGTTATGTTATGTTATGTTATGTTATGTTATGTTATGTTATGTTATGTTATGTTATGTTATGTTATGTTATGTTATGTTATGTTATGTTATGTTATGTTATGTTATGTTATGTTATGTTATGTTATGTTATGTTATGTTGTTATGTTATGTTATGTTATGTTATGTTATGTTATGTTATGTTATGTTATGTTATGTTATGTTATGTTATGTTATGTTATGTTATGTTATGTTATGTTATGTTATGTTATGTTATGTTATGTTATGTTATGTTATGTTATGTTATGTTATGTTATGTTATGTTATGTTATGTTATGTTATGTTATGTTATGTTATGTTATGTTATGTTATGTTATGTTATGTTATGCTATGTTATGTTATGTTATGTTATGTTAGGTTTTGTTCTCGTTATTAATGGGATGGATAAAAATATATTGTAAAATATTCTGAAAAAGCTTTGAAATTAGAATTTGTGAATGTTATAAGCAAAATCGAGTACTGCTAAAGCCTAGAAATGAAAAAGAAGTTTTTTATATCAATGTATATTATTGATCATCAATTTAGAATTATGGCTACAAATTTACAACAGCTCCATGCCATAATAGATTTTTAATACTACATACATTTGTTTTATGTGTTTGAATTAACTTTTATTTTAGTATTTTATTTATTTTCTCATTGTTGTTTTTATATTTTTTTTTTTTTTTTTTTTATATTTGTTTTTTTTTTTTTTGTATTCTTTTTTTTTTTATCTTTTTTTTTTTTTATTTTTTTTTTATTTTTTTTTTATTTTTTTTTTATTTTTTCTTTCATTTTTTATTTACTTTTTATTTATGTTCTCGTCCTGGAGATAAAGCGAAGAACAATGATTGCTAATAGGTGCTACTACGGGCTCAGTAAGCAACTAAGTTCCACAGCCCTCTCTCGATCGACAAAACTAACAGACGCTCGTTCTACCTGTGCTGCTTTATGGCGCTGAGGCAAGGGGTAGTTTCGCAAACGTAGCCCAGACGTAGCCGCTCTGGGAGTGTTCGAGAGAACAGTTCTTCGCAAAATCTTCGGTCCTGTTCGAGTCGGCGATGACTATCGCATCCAATTGAACCACGAGCTGTATGCGCTCTTCGAAGACATTGACGTAGTTCGGCGTATAACTGTGCAGCGACTACGCTGGCTGGGTCATGTCCATCGTATGGACCACGAAGCTCCAGCGAAAAACGTGCTCGAGGCGAGGGTCGCTGGTCAACGACGACGAGGGAGACCATGCCTCCGATGGATGGACCAGGCTGAGGAAGCCCTAACCGCACTAGGTGTATCCGAATGGAGAAGGCGCGCGCAAAGCAGAGGCGCCTGGCGAGAGCTGATGAGGTCGGTAGAAATCCGGACACGGGTTATTACGGCCACCTAAGTAAGTAAGTAATTTATGTTCTCGTTTCTAACAATTTAATTTGTCATCTTTCTTTTATTTCGATTCTTATTCCAGACTATATTTTATTATAATTTTTCTGGTTTTTACTTTTTTATTCTTATTCTGTTTACAATTAGTTTTTTTTTTGTGTGTGAATTGATGTGAATTCTTCTTCTTAGAACATTAGAATATATCTTGTGACTTTATTAAAGAAGTAACAAAATCCACAGTTTATTTTGTTTATCCGCCATTAAAAGTTGTAGGTATTCCACAAAAAGTGACCAAAAATGTTGCATATGCTTGAAAAAATATGCAAAAAAGACCAACATACAAAGCGAACTGTATGACGTAATTCTACGTCAAAAATTGTTTTTAAAAAGAGTCAAAAATATTAAACTATTTTACAAGCATTTAAGTTTGTTTGGCAACACTGAATATATCTCACACTTTAAACTACTCTCCGTTTGGCTCTTATTAACGCTCTCTTGAATGTTTAAATCTACAATATTGAGCATCGATTTTAAGGGTGTTTTATGTGCCATTCGTCACATCCTGCTCATCCTTGTGATGGCAATGGTGTGTGTGTGTGTGTGTGTGTGTACGTAATTTGGTTTGAATTTCAAAGGGTAAACATAAAACACACACTCGCTTCAACACAAAACACGCGCACACACACATACGGTAAGAACGTTCATAAAATATTGTAAAATGCTTTAAGAGGCAATAAAAATGAATGAATAGTGGCGAAATCGTCGACGAGCGCAAAACTGTGCAGATTTGAATAACAACACGTTTTGTTGAGAAGCAATTTTAAAAATTTTATTTAATAGAAGGGAAAGCTTACCGAATATATTAAAAATCGAAAAAAAATATACAATATTGAAGAAAAAAACAATTATATTGGTAAGAAAAGGTTTATTTAGAAGCAAATTTTTAAGGGAATTTATTAAATGTGATAAAAAAAACTTGAATTTCATAAAAAACTTTTTGTTGTAAACTTTCAAAAATATTCTAATTTGAAAAGAGTGAAAAATTCCACTTTTCCTTAAACTTGCTTCCTTGCAACATTTATGCTTTTTTTCAGTATTATTTTGTACACAAGATCAAAGCAACTTCAGAATTTTTTTTTGCCAGCTTTTATTTTTCATTGCAATTGCAACTTCATTACGAGTAACTGTGTTGGTATGACTACGTTAATTTGGGACTGAATTTTTGTGAGTTTTTCATATTTTTGAGTTTAACGGCATATACAGGGTGGTTCAAAATCAAGGTTGTGGTTTCCCTTCCTTATTATTTTTTTTTAATTATTTTCTTTTCAGTTTTTTGCAATGAAGACTTGGGGAATGTAAAATGGAACACTACATAACCAAACAACGAGTCCAAATTGTTGAACTTTATTCTTAAATCAACAGTACATCTTTTTGATTCAACATGCATATTATCGATACTTTAGTGTGGAGATTAGACCCTCAGTGTCAACAAGAAGAAACTTCTTAATTTAGGAACTTTTCCTTAAACAATGTTTGCCGAAAGTCAAAAATGTGAACTTTATATTTTTTATGCTTATTGAAATCGATTTACTGAAGAAAACAAAGATGAACGAAGCCGAGTCGAAGGCTGACAAAACCAAGCATAGATGAATTGAAAACTTACGAACAATAACGAAAGCAATCGCACCAGAACCGAAGGCATACAAAGTCAATCAAAGACGAGCCGAAGACTTATGAGCAAAAACGAAGTCAAACAAACATGAATGGAAGACAGACGAAGCCAAACGAATGTACACCGAAGATTTACGAATAAAAACGAAGACGAAAGAAGCTAAATGAAAATGAACCAAAGCCTTACGAACAAAAACGAAGACGAACGAACACGAGCCAAAGCAAAATGAAGCCTGGTATATCAGCTAATAATAAATATTGACGCAGTTGTAATTCAATTATAGACAATATTTTATAAGGTTACATTTCAATACACTTGTTATATCCAGACGAACATTATATCTGGCAATTAACCAGATTTTTTTATTTGATTTGGTAAAAAAGTCTAAAGTACCAGTAAGAATTTCAAGGATATGGATATTTTTCCAACTAAAATCGTTAACTTTTACAATTTTTATTGCATGCTCTAAATTTGTTTTTCCTTAAGTCACTAAAAGTGAGCGGGAGAGAATTTATGATCGAATTAATTTCAAAAACTTCATTCTTGATTATTAATCCCTTAACTTTTTAAGAAATGGTCCAAAATGAGAATTTTTCAACTGTCTTTTAAAACTTATAATTGCGAAAATTTACAAAAAAAAGCAAAAATTTCTCTCACAAAAATTTTACTAAAACAACAATATTATAAATAAATTATTAAAAAAAATAATTTAAAGAAAACATTACACAAAATTTGTTTATTTCCAAACAAATGCCTAAATTTTTTAACCTAATAAAAAAATAAAAGGGATTTAACCAAAACTTTGTAACGGTTTCTTTACGTTTATCAAAACAAAAATTCAAAATATTTATTTGAGTCCATGGAATGTATCCTTACAGACTAAGCTTAACAAAAGTTAATAGTATATAACAAATAAACTTAAACTAAAAATAATGTATTTAACAAAGATTTCAAAAAAATTGTTCGACAATGAGAAATCAAACAAAACTCGAAGCGATAAATCATTATATAAAGATAGAGATCTTTGTATTGGCTTATTACGTGCATAATTAGATATATGAAATTGAATATAAAATATTTGAAAACGCCGCAACTGTCTTGGTGGTATACTAAAATTTATTAATGCCAAAAGAGATGAACCATCTATGTTCCCCGATACTACATCATATATAAAAACAAGGGACTGAACTTATCTTCGCGTCTCTAAGTTTTGATGCCTAAAAGCAAACATCTTACATTTTATGGTGGGAGATCTTAACGATAATATAGCGAACTAAGAGCAAATTTTGTATATCGTTTTTAAATTTTTTCCAACCGCGAGATATGAACGGCATAATGCAGATAGATTCCAGATGAAAGAGGCGTATTCAAGTTTTGAACGTAAAAAAGAATTAAAAAGTGGGTCAGAAAACTCTGAACTATTTCTGCGTATAAACGCTAGAAGAGAGTATGCTTTAGAAACAGTGAAGTTAATGTGTTCATTAAAGGTGAACTTCAAGTCAAATACTACACCAATATCTTTTATAGATTCAACACACATAAGGGGTATATCAGAAAGACTCTGTAAGAATTAATTAGGAATTGATTGCATTTAGAATAAGGAAAATGGAAGCATTTAGAAATATTTAACGGAAAAGCATTTAGTTTACTCCATTGAAGCAAATTATCTAAATCAGATTGTAAAAGAACCGTAGCAGATATGCTACTAACCCTCTTAAATACTTTAAGTTCATCAGCATTATTATACAAAAATTTGAGTTGCAGAAGATTTTGTTAATATCATTAATAAATAATATCATATGAATAATAGGCGACCCAGAATACTGCCTTGCGTTACACCCCAAAAAGCAGGGAACTTATAGCAGTAAGTTCTTATAGTACTAAGGTAATATTTAATCCAATCCAAAAATGATGAGTGAAATCCCATTTTGAACAGTTTAGTGATTAAAATATTATGGCAGACCTTATCAAACGCTTTAGAGAAGTCCGTGTAAATCGTATCCACTTGACAACCCATCTCAAAGGAGGAAATGCAGTATTCAGTAAAAATCGATAGATTAGTTAAGGTAGACCGACCAGAAATCAAACCATGCTGTTTAAGACAAAGCAGTTGTTTAACTAGAAAAACGATCTTATTTTTAACAATTCTTTCAAAAATCTTAGAAATGTTAGGCAATTTTGAAATGGGCCGATAATTAGAAATATCATGTTTAGATCCTGATTAAAAAACTGGAGTAAAATGGGAAATTTTCCAACTATCCAAAAATGTACCAGATGATAAAGACAGATCAAAAATATGGCACAAAGGAACAGAAAGAGCTTGAGCACATTTTAATTAAACAATAGGGGAGAAACCGTCGATGTCTGCCTAAACAGAGTTTTTTACTTTACTTAACGATACAAATACATCTAGCTCAGAGAGCGTTAGGGAGCCAAGACTCAAAAAAGGATCTACATTAGCCGCATCAAAGAAATCTTAACTATTCCCGTCATCATTTTTATTGATTCACTGTGTCAATTATGGAAAATGAAGATACACCATTCAAATTCATTGTTGTTGGAATATTTGAGTCACTTTTTTTCGTTTCGATAAAATTTCTAATTGATTTGATGTTCGATTTAATATTTACTTCGAAACCTTTAATATATTGCTTGTATAAGAATTTATTTAGAAAACTAAACTCCCCCATGAAGTGTAAATATTTAGACTTATGGTCAGGTCAGCATCATTGGTTAATTTGAATAATCGAAGATGTTTGTTGCGAAGGTTTTTTAATTTTTTTAAGCCAACAGTATACCATGGCAGTTTATAGGCTTTTCTAGCTAACCGTAGAATGTTGCTAGCACAGATACAAACTATATAAGATTTAAAAACATCAAAACTAGTTCCGGTATTTTTACCATTAAACAAAGAAATCCAATCAATGCTACTAAAAATGCTAAATAAATCATTAAAATCACAAACTTTAAAATTGAATAGACTACAAGATGGAGGAAAGAATATGTATAAACTCATAGAATTAATTTTAAGGAGGGACATGACATTCGCGGCAGAGAAAACAGACCCTTTTTTTTAATTAATAACTTATTAAAAAATAAACATTTTTCCAAAATTTTTTTTTTTTAATATTGTAGAGAATTGAACAAATTACAAGAAAAAAAATGCAAAAAAATATATTTTTCACTCCAACATGGTTTTATAGAGCTCCAAACTGGCGGCAGAGAAAAAAACGGGGCCTCGTGGTTGCAGCGCTGGGAGTTGCAAAAATTGTCCGATCTGGAAAAAAAATTACTTTTTTAAATCTTAACAAAATTGGTTATCGTATGACACGAGCTTTTTTTTATTTTTTTTTTCAATTTTTGGTAATGTTCCAAATTTGAAAGTGTGTTTTTTCGAAAAAAATATTGACTTTCAAAATTCATAAAAAATCGAAAAAAAAAATTTAAAAAAAGCTCGTGTCATACGATAGCGAATCAAGTTTAAAAAAATACAAAAAAATAATTTCAAATTTCGTCAAAAAATGAACCCGCTAGTGCCGCAACCAGCACGAAAAACATGGTTTCGAGATAAACGCGTTCAAAGTTTGTGAACAAAGAAAAAAAAGGTTACCTTCAATCTGCCATGCCTGCTTCGTACTGTATGCCTTCGTTATCTTGTGTTGTGCTCTTTTTTATAGTTTTTTGCAATCGTTTAGCAATTCGGGCTTCTTTTGAAGCTTCATATGCCTTCACTCTGGCGCATTTCAAACGATTTGCATCATTTTCTTTGGAAAAATTCAATGCTGTAGCTCCTATGGTGATACCAAGTAATTGAAATATTTGGAAATAACTAAAACCCACCCTTCAAGTAGGTACGAAATAACAACCACCAAAAGTCAGGTAGCAAGTAAAACAAGTATATACCAGCTGCCGTACGTAGGTAGCGCAAAAATTAAAAATGCGCTCTCACTAATCCGGCTGTAACTTTTGAACCCGTAGGAATTTTTCCATGAATTTTTTTTTCTTAGAATTTTAAGAGTATTTGCTAAAATACAAAATTATTATTAGATTTCAAAAAACTGTCAATGTCATGTCCCCCCTTAAATAGGTTTCATGACTTTGATTGATGTTTAAATTGTCAGAGAAAATTTAATATTTTTTGAATCTGTTCACCGGTTAAAGTTATAAATCAAGAATATACATTAAGGTGGGTCACCAAAAAAGTTTGCAGTGTTTCAACTTTATTTCTATGTTTAACTGAGTGGATTTTAGTAGCATGCTCATTTTTTTCTAGGTGGCTCTATTAACAGCGAAAATAATCTATTTTATGTAACTTTGCTCTATTATAACCGATCTTAGAAAGAAGAAAAATCAATAAGAATATTGCAATCAATAAGAATATTGCTATCAATAAGACACAAGGCTTGAGAAAAAAAAATATACGAAGCAAAAACTAATGGTCACCACTTGCGAGTTATAATTTTACATTATTAAACCAAAAATATTTTCCATTTACATATTATATTTGAAAAATATGGAAATAATAATTATAGCTTAAATAAGCAAGTTATAAGAAATTCAAGCCATAACATTCATTTTAGGCCACCCTGTACAAAAACATAACCCCTTTTTGAATGCAACAGTCTCGAGAGCTAATTAAGTTTAAGAACACGTTAAAAATACGAGTTACTTAAGGGTTGTCATTTATGTGAAAATATGAGTTGCAGATGAGTTACATGCGAGACATGTGAGAAAGGAAATAGAAGAGGATAGAATAAAAAAATTAAAGCAACAAAATTGATGATTTTAATTTTTGATACAATAATTGATATGCCTAGAAGCAAGCATCAAATTTAAATTTGGCAGTTTATAAAAATTTGCATTATAAGAGAAAGTTTATTTTATATTATCTTATTATATTATATATTATATTATAAGATATCACAGTTTGATGGTAGTAAAAAAAATTTTTAAATTTTTCTTTATAACTTTGATATTTTAAATGGAATTGAAGGATAAGATACTTGCCCATAGCTGCGCCAAAGATTATTGTTTTTCGAGAACATTTTCGAAAAGAAAATCGATATTAAAAAAAATAGTTTCAAACTAGATTCAAGAAGTATTGTTCGGGTACAGATGGCGTCGGAATAATTTCTGAAGTATAGTTCTTGCTTCAACGATGGTGGAGTATCTGCAGATGATCTGTACTAAATTTCGTTTCAATAAACCGTTATCTAGTTGCCATTTAAGGTTGCCAAAGTTTAAATAATTTAGAAAAATTCCAAAAAAAGAAAGCCCGAAAAATGTTTTCGCCATTAAGTAGTATACAAAAGTGCTGCGCTGTGGCAAATATTTTAAATTAATTATAATATATTCGAACTGAAAATGAAATTAAAATTTTTGTTAAAAATTTAAATTTGCCAAGCACAGTTTGAAAAATTTGTTGAAGTAAAATTGTCTCTTTGGGATGGTGTGTACGTTGAAATAATGAAATGGATATGAATTCAAACCGCTATAAGTAGGGATGAAACTCGAAATGTAGTTATAGAAATTCACGTGAGCCTTATACCATATATTTAAATCGATATAGAATTTGCAAATTGTGCAATGCAGCATAAACCGGAAATCTATAAATATAAAATTGTTCGAACGGGTTGGTGTCTCTTAAGATCACAGGAACGTTAACAACTAAAATCCAGGAACTGTACTTAAATTTTGTAATTTAGTTCGCATGGTTACAGACGGCAACTGCATTAAAAATGGACATAGTTGCACTAAAACTACGCCCACTTTTCAGAAATTATTATATTTCTGAGTTGTACATGTTTTGAGTGATGGTCCCTATACATATATGTGTTGCCACGCCTACTTTTACCGTCCAGCTCATGTATAAACCTGAATTCCTACACCGCTTGTCCGACTTCAACGAAATTTTCCAAAATATAGTTTTTGGTATAATGAGAAGTTTCTAGACTAGAAAAGCGAGCGAGATTAGACAAGGGGGTGTGGCAATTTAATTCTAATATAAATCCTACACATTTATTTGACTTCAAACAAATTTTGCACCTATATTGTTTGGTATAATGAGCAGTCTGTAGTTTAGAAAAATGGGCGGCATTATGCAATGGGCGTGGCACTTTTATTTTATTGTAGCTCCTTCTACAACGTTTTTCCCACTTAAACTAAATTTTGCAATTATATTCTTTGGTATAATAAGCAGTTTCAAACCTTGGTAAGTGGGTGGTATTAGACAGAGGGGCGGGGCACTTTACTTTAAATCGACACAGTTTCCTTCCAACACAGTTTGGCCGACCTCAAACTAATTTTGCAAGAATTACTAAAAATACACAAGAAGGCTTAACTTTAATTATTTATTTAATTTGTTCAAAATAAAAGAACACAATTTAAATTGTTATTAATCCAGCAACGAGCAAATAAAAACAAAAAAAAAAAAAACCAACATACCATTTTTAATTCATACAAAAATGTGATTTTTTTTTATATATTGATTGTGTGAACACTTATATCCGTCTGCTGGTAGCTCAGTTTTCCATCATTTCGTATTTCGTATGACCACCTCGTCAATTTTTTTTTTTTTTTGATCTTTTATTCTGTTAAGTATACAATTTTTTTTACCATGCTAGCAGATTTTTTTCAGCGAATATTTTTCTTTTTATGATGTCCCTAAGATGTTCGATGAAGTTCATATCATGAGACTATGCAGGCAAATCTAGAAGTTTGACGCGTTTTTCATTTAATCACCTCTTTGTTTTGCACCATGACATCACCCTGCCCCTGTTCTGTATCAAATATAACCTACCTAGGTAAGTCCCAGATAACAATTTCACTTCAAAATTTGAAGATATCCCAGTTCAACGTGAAAATGCCTTGTATGAAAGTAATTATTGACGCTTTGATTGAAAGGGGCTCGTTAAAGCTTTGAAAATTCTATTTTCTTGTATAATTTTTTATACAAAGCTTTATTCAATGATGCAGTTTTAGGAAGTATTCAAGAAGATTTTTACGCAAGTAAATCTTTATCATAAAAAGAAGTAGGCAGTGGGAGGACTAAAGAAAAGTAATCAGTAATTGGTTGGTAATCGGTTGGTAATCGCTTCGGTAAATGGCAATGGGTAGGTAATCGCTTCGATAATTGGTAATCGATTCGCTTCGGTAATCGGTTGGTAATTGCTTCGCTAGTCGGTTGGTAATCGCTTCGGTAATCTATAGATAGTCGCTTTGGTAATCACTTTGGTAATTGGTTGGAAATCGCTTCGGTAATCATTTGGTAATCGCTTCGGTAATCGGCTGGTAATCGTTTTGGTAATCTTCTTCGTAATCACTTACGTATCTTTGGTAATCACTTCGGTAATCGCTACGGTAATTGGTACTGTAATCGGTTGGTAATCGCTTCGGTAATTGCTTCGGTAAACGGTTGGTAATCGGTATTTGGTTTTGTAATCGGTTGGTAATCGCTTCGGAAGTCGGTAATTGGATCGGTTATTGGTCAGAAATCGCCTCGGTAATTGGTTTGGTAATCGGTTGATGATCGTTTCGGTGATCGGTTGGCAATAGCTTTGGTAATCGGTTGTAATCGTTTCGGTAATTGGTTCAGTAATCCGTTGGTAATCATTTTGGCAATTGGTCCGGTAATCACTTTGGTAATCGCTTTGATAATTGATTCTGTAATCGGTTGGAAATCACTTGGGCAATCGGTAATTGGTTTGGTAATCGCTTCGGTAATTAGTAAATGGTTCTGTAATCGGTTGGTAATCGCTTCGGTAGTCGGTAATTTGTTCGGTAAACGGTTAGTAATCGGCAATTGGTTCTGTAATCGGTTGAAAATCCCTTCGGTAATCGGTAATTGGTTTGGTAATCGGTTGGTAATCGCTTCGGTAGTTAGTAATTGGTTCTGTAATCTGTTAGTAATCGCTTCGGTAATCGATAATTCCTTCGGTAAACGGTTGATTATCGGTAATTGGTTCTGTAATCGGTTGGAAATCACTTCGGTAATCGGTAATTGCTTCAGTAAACGGTTGGTAATCGGTAGTTGGTTTTGTAATCGGTTGGTAATCGCTTCGGAAGTCGGTTGTAATCGTTTCGGTAATTGGTTCGGTAGTCGGTTGGTAATCGTTTTGGTAATTGGTCCGGTAGTCACTTTGGTAATCGCTTTGGTAATTGGTACTGTAATCGGTTGGAAATCACTTCGGTAACCGGTAATTCGTTTGGTAATCGGTTGGTAATCGCTTCGGTAATTAGTAATTGACTCTGTAATCGCTTCGGAAGTCGGTAATTGGTTCGGTAATCGGTTGGTAAATGCTCCGGTAATCAGTGATTGTTCGGCAATCGCCTCGGTACCTGGTAATTGGTTTGGTAATCGGTTGGTAATCGTTTCGGTGTTCGGTAATTGGTTCGGTAATCGGTTGGTAATCGCTTCGGTAATTGATCGGCAATCGCCTCGGTAATTGGTAATTGGTTTGCTAACGATTGGTAATCGGTTCGGTAATCGGCCTGGTAATCCCTAATCAGGAATGCTGTACAGCAATAATTTCTGTTACGCTAACATCGTGGTGCTATCGCTAACAGCGTGATGATATCGCAAATCTATAGTTTTGCTCTCTACGAAAAAGTGCTCAACGCGCCTAAAATAGTTTTTACTTCAAAAACTTGTTATCACAGGTATTTTTTTGGGTTGTTCGGAAAGAAATTTCGTGTTTTCCCTATAGAGGACTTAATTGTATTTTTTCACAACTAACTTCACACTTAAGCCGCATAACTATATGTATTTTGAACACTGACATAAGATTGCTTGCTTGTGGAAAATTCTTAAAATAGAAAAATTTTTAAAATGCTTGTACCTTGTCTTCTATCTTCTTCTTGTCTTCTCTTCTAAAATGAAATTAAATATACATAATAACAATTAAATTAAAATGCAATTTTTTAACAGTTTCTAAATTCTTGAATAAGCCTTAAATGAAGCATGCATGAAACTTTATAAACATTCATGAATAAAGGAAAATTCATTTTACACGCCTTTTCTCCTTGCATATAACTTGTATAAAGCTTGTTTTTGAAGAATTATTCAAGGAAGTTTAAATTCTCCTCCCTAAATATATTCCTTATACTAGAGTGCGCCAGTGCTCGAAATTTGACGTTTTCGCTATACCACCCCCGAGCGACGCAGGGTATTCCCAACCTCTTTCTTTATGAACTATTCGGTGCACTCCTTCTCCCTCTTTCTTTATAAACTATTCGGTGCACTCCTTCTCCCTCCTTCCACTCTGATTTATTATAAACAAAAAAAAAATCATCAACATCAATTCAGAAACACCCTGAATGTCATACCACCCCGGAGCCATGCCGGGAGTTCCAGCAACCATTTTTCTTCGTCGGTCAAAAAAAATCATCAAAATCGGTTGAGAAACACAGGAGAAAATGGTACTGAACTGTTTTGTTTCACCTATTTATATATAGATAAAGATGTACGCAAGGCTTCTTTACGTAAAATTGTTACCTCAGATACGAGTGTTCAAAAATATTAAGTGTTACCCGTGGCCCTCATTTTACCATTGATTCGTGGCAGTCCTCTGACTTGATTAGCACGAAAGTATTCCCAAAGCATCATTACGCCACCTGCAAATTTCAATGTCTATATTAACCCGAGTACTCATACACCCATCTGACCCAACACGGTTTATTTTAGTTTCATCTGACCAATCATAAACGGTGAAGTGCTCATATTTTCATATTTTTGCTTTCGGTGCTTATCAGTCAAAAGGCGCTTCTTCAATTTTGTTCTAGCAGAAAGTCCAGTTTTCTTTAGTCTTTCGGTATATTTACGGCAATAAAATTTTGTATTTTTGCCTTTAGTTAGGCATCACTTTACTTTAGTTTATCAATTCATCAAATAATATTTTTCAAGATTTGAACTCAAATTAATATTACGCATACGCAAGGA
This sequence comes from Coremacera marginata, assembly GCA_914767935.1. Classification (NCBI taxonomy): domain Eukaryota; kingdom Metazoa; phylum Arthropoda; class Insecta; order Diptera; family Sciomyzidae; genus Coremacera; species Coremacera marginata. The sequence goes on from OU612044.1 coordinate 19,512,883, forward strand.
AATACGCAGTAGAGCTTTTTTTTATTTTTTTGTTGACGAACATAATAGAAGTGGAAAGTAATTTTTTTCAAAGCAATTACAACAACAATGCCAATACTAGAGTTACCATCATTTGTCAATATAAACAACTGCTAAAGAAATTCATAAATTTTCACTTTCAACTTTTCACTTGGCATTAAAACGAGCTTAATTAATAATGAAAAACACAACAGTTACAACAACAAAAACCACGAATAACGCTGAAAAATTGCAATATATATGTACTATATTAATGGCAAGTATTTTTCAACACCAACAACAAAGCAACAGTTATACACTTACACACACACACCCAACGTTATAATAATTAATTTGCTTTGAAGAAAAGTAAAAAACAAAAACACACTGCTACGTTGTTATTGTTGTTGCTATGCGTTTTCGCTTTTTGTTTTTATATTTTTGCTATTATTGTTGCTTTAAATTTTTGCATTTAATTAATTGCAATGGAAATAAAATAGCTAGTAGTGGAAATTTATATATGCACTATATATGTAGATATAAATCTAAAACAGCAACAAATATAAAAAACAAAAAGAGAAAATTAAATGACGCACAAGTAGCATATGACAACAACAAAAAAGAAAAATAACGACAACAACAACAGCAACAGCTATTTCAGTACGATACATCAGATGAAAATTTCGTGCAACAGCTAAAACACAAAATTTAGCCAAAAGAAAGCAGCGCATACCTTTTCTTTATTATTGCATTTTCTATCTGCTTGCACCACAGCACAGAGGGCCAGCAACGCCATTCGGTGGCCATAAGTCAAAATAAAAAAATTTTAGAAATTGCAAAAATTAGTTTTGGCATTTGATTGCAAATATTCAAGCTATCTTTACTGAAAATTTGAAGTAAATTGACACATACCTTGAATATAAAATAATTTCATTGTAAATATGAAGGAACATTTTCAATCCTTTTCAGATTTTTTAATATATCCTTAGATATATGCAAGTCCACAAAAAAAAAAATTTAAAGCTTCGAAAATATTTTGTTTTTCTGATGAAAAAAATGTAGGCATAAAAAAATTCTTAGTTTTTTAGATAAATTACTATTTTGAATCAAAAGTTCCCCGAAGTTCGCCAAGCTATAGAAAATGTATAGATCAGAGAACTGCACAAGCCTACTTGAAATCGATTTCAAGTACTTGCTTAAAATACAAGCTAGTTCAAGCTAGCTTGAGCTTGATAATTTTCAATCAAGTCTGACTTGAGATTGAAAATAAATAAGCTCACGACAGCTTGCGACTTGCAAGTATGCTAGCTTACAAGCGAACGGCACGAAGTCCCAAGTAAATTAAAAATTGATGCCTTCGGCAAAAAGCTTGAAAAGCTTGAAATTGAAGGCAAGTATCCAATATAAAAACAAGTATCCAAAAAATTCAATGAGCTTGTGTAGGAAAAGCTTAAGCGTATTTGGACTTCTAAAAGTTCTGTGGACTCCGTGGTTGGCAGTTTTAGGGGTAGCTGATTTTGAAATTGATATAAAAATTTTAAATTCAAGATGGCGAATAAAGTTGCCACCTTGATTTTTTTTTGTATTTTTGCGAATTCTTTTTATTTTGAATTTCTGACAACGGATTTCATTTCGAATCTAATATCACAGTTTTAAAATTTAAGATGGAGAACAGGCTTGCCACCTAAATTTTCGCCATTGTGTTGCCACCTAGTAAAATGAATTTTTAAGAGTTTTAAACACCATTTAACAGTGTTAAGGGGTCGCTGACTTCGAATCTGATGTCAGAATTTTAAAATTCAAGATGGTTATTAGTGTTGCCACCTAAACTTTTTTATTTTCACTAATTCGGTGCTGGAGCAAACACTAGGAAAAAATGGCTCGCTGAGTCCGAATACGTTGCCAGAATTTCAAAATTGTGTAATTTTTTTTATAACAGTATTGCCACCTACCAAAATGTATTTTGAAGAGTTTTAAATATAATTTAACAGTGTTAAGGGGTCGCTGACTTGGAATCTGATGTCAGAATTTTAAAATTTAAGATGGTTAATAGTGTTGCCACCTAAAACTTTTTTATTTTTACGAATTCGGTGCCGGAGCGAACAACAGGTAAAAATAGGCATTTGCTATATTTTTAAGAGGGTCCCGAAACACGTGTTTTACTTACAATTTGACTTGCAGTGGACAGTTAAACACGTGTTTCGACGTGGCCCCCCTAAAAATGTAGCAAATGGGGGATGATAGACCACTCTATTTGTGCGTCTCAGAAATGCTACCCCCCTTGTGAATCCCCAAAAAATGGTTAATTTTTACCTATCTTGCTTCCCCTTCGAGATATGGCACTTTTTCTACTTTTTCATAGAATTTTCGAGGATTTTTCTAGGATTTCTCGATATATTTAAATTTTATGTTGATCCATATTTCGAAAGGGTAGCGAAATAGGTAAAAACTATTCATTTTTTGGGGGTTGCTAAGGGAGGAAGCATTCTTGAGACACACGAGTAGGGGGGTTTATGTGCCCCCATTTGCTACATTTCTAGGGGGGCCACGTCGAAACACGTGTTTAACTGTCCACTGCAAGTCAAATTGTAAGTAAAACACATGTTTCGGGACCCTCATAAAAATATAGCAAATGGGGGGCCTATTTTTACCTATTGTTCGCTCCAGCACCGAATTCGTAAAAATAAAAAAGTTTTAGGTGGCAACACTATTAACCATCTCAAATTTTAAAATTCTGACATCAGATTCCAAGTCAGCGACCCCATAACACTGTTAAATGATGTTTAAAACTCTTAAAAATACATTTTGGTAGGTGGCAATACTGTTATAAAAAAATTACACAATTTTGAAATTCTGACAACGTATTCGGACTCAGCGAGCCATTTTTACCTAGTGTTTGCTCCAGCACCGAATTTGTGAAAATAAAAAAAGTGTAGGTGGCAACACTAATAACCATCTTGAATTTTAAAATTCTGACATCAGATTCGAAGTCAGCGACCCATTAACACTGTTAAATGGTGTTTAAAACTCTTAAAAATTAATTTTACTAGGTGGCAACACTATGGTGAAAATTTAGGTGGCAAGCCTATCCTCCATCTTAAATTTTAAAACTGTGATATTAGATTCGAAATTAAATCCGTTGTCAGAAATTCAAAATAACAATAATTCGCCAAAAAAAAAAAAAAAATCAAGGTGGCAACTCTATTCGCCATCTTGAATTTTAAATTTTTATATCAATTTCAAAATCAGCTACCCCCTAAAACTGCCAACCACGGAGTCCAGAGAACCCTTAAAAGTCTTAATACGCTTAAAATTTTCCTAAACAAGCTAATTGAATTTTTTCGGATACTTGTTTTAAATTCAACTAATTGGATACTTGCGAGCTTACAAGCTTTTGCCGAACGTTTCAAGCTTTTAAACTTTCTTACCCGACATAGTAAGCCTCAACAAGCAAGCCAGCGAAAAAGCTTGGATAAAAAGCCAAAGCTTGATTTTTCAAGTTTGGATACATACTTGAATTCAAGTACTTGAAAAAGCTTGAATTTCAAGTAGGCTTGTGCAGTTCTCTGGTGTAGATGCCAAAATATGTTTTTGGAATATCTATTTAAGTAAAAATTCCCTCAGAGAACCTTGAATTCGAAAATTTCATATAAAATCTTTTAATTTCGTAGACAATGCAATGAAGTTTCATTGTCTACGCAAAAATATTACAAGAACAAAAAAGTTTTTTTTCGAAAAGTAAAAAATCACAACTCCAGAGGTTTTACACCGCTTACACCAAAGGCAAATCCGTGGAAACAGCTCTCCACTCCATAGTCTCCATCATTGAAAAATCTCTTCTTCAAAAGGAATATACAATGATAGCTTTTATTGATATAGAAGGTGCCTTTAATATCGTCAAAGCAGAGGCTATCACAAATGCGCTAACGGAGCTTGGGTTGTGGATGCTGCGCTGAAAGCTCTAAATCTCTAAATAAATCATATGCTCGTGGTCAGGATTATAAGTGCAAATTTCAGTGTAGAACCTACGTCAAAATTTGTACCAAGGGAAACTCTTCAATGTTTCAACCAAAGCAACCCAAACAACATTTATTAACGCATATTATGATGAAAAGAGTTAAAAGTGTAGAACGCGTTCGACTCTAGCTACTTCGGAAATTCTTAACAGCTATGTTATTTCATAGCTTTAAGTTTTCACTTCGGTCGGCAGTCCCCGCACTTCCTACTTTTATTAAAATATTTGTGTTATTGTTTTTAATTGTTCAGCATTTAATTAAATTTTTTCTTTTAAATTTATCTTTTATTCATGACAACCTTTTTTTTGAAATTTTTCAAATATTTTGTTTTCTGTGTACACTCTCATGCGATTTTCACAACTTTTACCAACTTTAACCGGAGGCGATATTCAAATTGTTTTCCTTTTGTTGTTGAAACCCAGCTATTTTTGTCGCTATTATTGTGTTTAGTTTAGTGTAATGATAATGTCTAGCACAACCACAACAACAACAACAACAACAACAACAACAACAACAATAGTGAAGAAAATAATAATGCAACAAATGAAAACTCATTGAACGTCGGTGGTTTTGTTTTTTTTTACCTACGTCATTTGACGGACTCCCTTTTTAGCTGCTTTTCTACATAATCTCGCTTATTCCACTTATTTTGCAGATTTCTACTGTTATTTTTTTTCCAACTGACTGACTTTTCGACGCGTGTCATTCACTCAGCTTGGCAGTGTGTTTTCTTTTTTTGGTCTTTATTTTTTATTTTTCTATTAATTTGTTTTCTTTTCATTTGACTGACGACACGGGTAACGACCAAGCATTTATTAGTTAAATAGCTGTTATTTGTTAAAAGTCATTACAAGTGTTTAAATAACAGCACTTTCAATAAGAGCGACTAGGGCACATTTTAATTTAACTCTAAATTTTCCATTATTTGAAAATATTTCTGAATTTCACTCGCTATATTTATATTATTTGACCTTTATTTAACCTGACGTTATTTCATGTGTGTTATTTTTTCATAGAATTTCTAGTTACTGCTGCAGGCAGTTATTTTCTTCTATAGTATTGTTGCTGCATTTGACAGTTACGCTGAATGAAACTAAAGAAGACAGTCAACATATTTTACAGTCTCTTTAATCGATTAGGTTTCAAACTGTAGAAAATCATGTTTTCTGATTTCGCAAAGTTTTAGATGGACATACACAAAGTTTCTTTTTGGTTTTTATTATATACAAATAGTAATTATTTACGCACAAAAATTTTTTACTTGCGTGAATAAAATTTCGCCCGAAATTAAAAAAAAAGGGATTTTTCATATTTTTAACAGTGTTCATGGATATTTGAAAAATTCGAACACAAATATTCGCATTCATCATCAATTTTAATGATCACAAGAAAAAATATCTGTAAAAGCATTGTCCGCTGTCTAAAAAATTAATGCTCCCCTTTTTCAATTCCGGGGGAAATTTTATTCATAATAGGACTGAATATCGCGCTTGATTAGGTATATAGCTCCAAATAACTTTTATTTGTAACTTAATACGAAATGTTTCCAGCATGGACGTAACCAGAATATCAGCCAGGGGTGGGAACCAATATAATTTATTTTATATTGCTAAGTTACTGGTTGAGTTAAGAGCTTAAAAAAGTTTGAAGTTTGTTTTGTAAAAAGTTGTCTATGAAGTGGAAAAACTCGTTTTTGGATTGATGATAAGCTTCAAGTATTTAAAACTTTTTGTTCTCAACCTAAAAAAATAAATACTAAATTTGATAAATTATTTTGCTGTGAGAATCTTTAAATTAATTTTTTAAATTTGAGTAAAGGAGAGTCATCATGAGTAGTGTCCGAGCGACTAATCGGTTTAGGCTTCAGTTCTGACCAGGGGCACCGGAAGCGGGTGAGATGGAGAGGGGCAGTCTCTCTCCGGTAAAAATTCTGTTTGTTTTTACGCGCTTTTATTCAACCTATTTTTATATCAAACTTTTTGTAATATTTTATTGATATGTTTTTATCATTATAATGGCATTTTAAAAATGTTCTGCTCTACCCCATTCAGCTGAAATGAGCTTTCGGCGCCTATGGTTTCGGCCCTTTTTGTCAGTTACAACTGTTCCGCCTAAATATGGTCAAAACCGAAACTTGAATGCATCATACAAAATCTCATATTTTGTATGACATAAGACAAAAAATTTTTGGAATGAATTATTTAATTTTAAATTTATATCAAATTTTGTATTTTAAAATGCATCAGATGTTATATTTCTGCTTATTTTTAATAAAAAAAAATGTATTAACAAACATTTGCATTTTCGTATAAATACTTTTTGGTTTTGGAAATTATTAAAAAATTTAATTTACATTAAATTCTATATTAAATTATAGCATTCTTAAATGTATGAAATCTTATATTTCTGCTTACTGTTAATAAAAAAAAAGGTTTTTAAAAAATTTTCATATCCATATAAAACCCAATTTCGATTGCGATGAATATTTCAAATTGGCCGACTTTCGGTTCGGTACAAATTTCAGCTTTGTTTGGAGACTAGTCATGAGTGGGACACCTTAGCATTTCAGTTCATAATTCTCTTCGGGTTTCAGATTTCGAAACAAACTTTATATTGTTGGAAAGCTACAGGCTTAGGATGAAACTTTACAGAATTAGCATGTAAATTGGGTGTAGGAAAAAAGAAATACGATTATGAGTGCGACACTTACAAAAAATATCCCAAAATACTTCAAAAACTATATGCTTGAACACATTTTGCTTGCTTTATAACATTTTGCCAAAAAAAAACAAACATTGAAAATGTATATTCTACTATTTTTAATGAAATTAAACAATAATGTGAGACAATTGGCATTGAAAACATTTTAGGACAAAAAAAAAAATTACCAAAATGCAACTAGAAAAATTTTTATAAAAAACATATTCTAATACGATAAAAATTACCTACACAAAAAGAAAATAACTTCGAAAAGTGTCCCATTCATAACGAAAAAACTGTCCCATTCATAACGACATGACACAAAGTATAATTCAATACATTACCCTTCTATTTTCGAGAAAAAATTTGAATTTTTATTGCCTCAAAAAATGTCCACTTTAATTACTCACAAAAATAAATAGCATTTCTTTTTTGTATGTTTGGACACATCTTTCTTTATCTTTCCGAATGCTATTCCAAAGTAAGCTAGCAATGAAACTGTTTGATGACAGTCAAAATTTTATTGTGGCCTGTATGAGAAAAGAATTTGTTTTACTGTCCCATTCATGGCGAAGCCGCACTCATGGCTACGTTGCCCTATATCTAACAAAATACATCAATCCACAATATTTAGTTTTTGAAAGAAATCCGTTTTGAATTTCACAATTAAGGCCACATTATTCGATCAGATATATCGAAGAAATAATTTTTTTTTTTTCTCAAAAAAGAGAACGTCTTCTTTGTTTTGATAACTCATATTACTAAATTTAAAAAAATCCCTTGTGCATAAAAAATATTCTTGAAAATTAAACGCCATTTCAAAAAAAATTCTGCCAAACAGATTGAAAAAAATTCAAATAACTTCGATTTTTTCGACCTTTGTGTTGAATTTCATTTTGAAAAACGGGTTTTTATTAAAAATGTACTATTTCAATAAAAATATAACAGATAATTTAAAAACGAAAATATTAAAATAAAAAAATGTTCCTCCAGCTCAGATTCTAAGATAAGAAAATCAATTTTATTAAAGCGCTTGCTATGAAAATCAAACAAAACTATTGGGCGATGTCATTAAAAGAAGTGTATGTCCAAACTGAAAACGGATGTTCTGTTCCGTCCAGACAATAAACCCGCACACAATATAATTATCTCTCAATTTATTATATTAAACTTTAATATTCAATAAAAAGTTATTTTATATTAAGCTTTCTTATTCTTATATGTATGAAATGTTGGGTTTTCCCTTCAAGTAAAAAAATTTGGAATAAGTGGGGCATCGCCATGAATGGGACAGTGCAAGCAAACATATTTTCCATAGTGATTACACTTAAATTTCGAACGTCATCGAACAGTCTCGCTGCTAGCTCATATTTGAGTAGGGTTCGGAAAAACAAAACTCGGTTATCGGTGTCAAACACACAAAAAAATAGAAAGGTACTTAGTGCGTAGAATTGTTTACATTTTTAGCTTGCAAGATAACTTCCATAATAAATGCGAGTGAAAAAAATAGGTAAAGCGAAAAATTGCGTCATGAATGGGACACTTTGTCGCTTTGAATGGGACACTTTTTAAAAATATTTTTCTTATGTGGATTTAAGTTTTAGCGTATAAGATCATGTTTTAGCTGTTTTTGTTTCATTATGCATGAATGGGACACTTTTTTCGTCATGAATGGGACACTTTTTAAAGTTGTTTTTCTTACATGGACTTCATTTTTTATGGTATAAGAACATGTATTGTTCATATTTTTTGTGGACGAAAGTTAACAAGCGGCATTTTAGTCAATATTTTTTTTTAAATTCACAATTGATTTTATTAATATTTTATTAATGTTTTTTATTAATGTAAATTGCCTTTTATGTTACTTTTCAATTACAATAGGAATAGAACATAAGTGTTAAATGGTTTTTTTTCCCCAAAGAAAATGTCACAAAACAAACAAAATGTGTCCAAGCATAGAATCCAAAATTATGAAACTGCGCTTGAAACAATCGAAGCAGTGTTAATTGATAAAAAAAAAAAAAACAATAAGAAAAACGTGCATTCATTTTAGTATTTCTAAAGCGAGCTTAGTTGTGAAGATGTGCTGATTTAAATGAAACTGACTTGTGTCAACACTGGCGTCATTGTTTCGGACATTGAAGCTAAATTAAATAAAGGATTCACGTGAATAAATTCACTTTTAATGCTTAAAATCTTCTAAAAGTTTAATAAATATTGGTGAAATTTCAATAATGTGCCATTTGATCTACATTTTGACTTTTACTGGAAATTTTTTTAGCTGTCCCACTCATGACGACGCGTTTCTTGAGGCGCAAAATCTAACAAATTTTGCACGGTCATATTTTTTATATCTTATACCCAACTAATATACTTCATTCTCCAAAGTTGTAGCTTCCCAACGGCATATAAAGGCGTTCTCAAAGTCACTGACGTTTTAATTTTTAAAATTTTTCTTGAATATCAACCCAATTTTAAGTAAAATCTGCACATTTGATTCAATAGAAGTCTCTTCAAAAGAAAAAATTTGCCAAGAATATTAATTTTGAAGACGTTTAGTAGAGATATGAAAATAGATTAAAAAAATGATGTTGCTTGCGTCAGAATAAACTATTAATTGAAAAAAAAAATCGTAAAAAATGACAGCTCCTGGCGGTAGCTACAGAGTTTCAGGTAGTAAGAATTTTCTTTATGAATTTTTTGGTTCAATTAATATATATAATAATAAATTACGTTTAACCATAATAAATAAATAAACTTTATATTGCATCAACTAAAATATTGCTATTTAAAAATGTTATACAGCAAAATATAAAATATTTCAAATTAACAAAGGCTGCATAGTCATGAATAAAGGAAGCGTAAAAATAGCTTTAGATAAAAAAATATAAGCTATTAATTTTGCTAATTTTTTTCCTACAACTTATGTAGTCACCAAAAACTACAACAATAACAAAAACATCCTCATCATCATCATTCACAATAATTTTTCTATTGGCCTCGCCTACAACTCAACGACTCATGCTCCAAGTCGCGCTCGATTTCAGCTGGATTCACTTGAAGCCTGAAACAAGCCAAAAGTTTTAAAAGCAAAGCTTTTTTGTTCGTTTTCTTATTTTTTTTTTTTAATTTTTTTATGCTGCTGCCTCATTTCTGTTGCTGACTATTTTTATTTCTTTTTTTTTATTTTATGTGTCGTTCGAATATTGGAGCAACAAACTGCAAAAATAATGAGGTCAGCGTATTTGTTGCTGCGCGCTCTGTGCACACAACTGCTCAGATACTATTGTTTGTATCTGTAAGATGCAGATACGCTGAGGTTTATATTCTAGAAAATTCAAGTCGGTACCTATGCAAGTGCCTTGAAAATTAAAGTAAGTCGTTTTTTTTTTCTTGTGTTTTTATTTTTATTTGTATTTTTATTTTTGTTATTGTTATTGGTGTTTTTTTTTTGCAATTTTAACTAATATTTATATGAAAGATATTTGGATTCCGCAAAAATTTCGTTTTATTATTTTTCGACTATTATTGCATGGAAATAAATGCGCACAATTATTTTTCAACAATTGGCTTGTAACAAATTCATAGTTTGTTAAAAAACGTACATTGTTGTTAGTCGTATTTTGTTGTTCTCAATAAAAATCTTAATGTTGATAATTAAAGTTTTAATACTATGCTTTTCAGCGAACTTGCCTGGTAAACTGTTCTGTGTGCTGTGTGCCGCAATGTGAAATAATTTTTTTCTAAAGGTGATGCTATGTCAATGAGAAGTTAGCTTCGCCATTGACTTTTTTCAAAGATGCGGATATTGTGCTGTTATGTGCTCGAACCGTACAGTAATGTGCCGTAAAAAACTTAAGCAAATTTGAATACATGCGAATTTTCTAAGTGTAAAAACAATTTTTTTAAATGCCAATCTGCCTAAAAAGCTACGTACCGTTAGAAATAAGCACTGCGCTATGCACTGATGAATAAGCACTGATGCTATGTCAATGTGAAGTTAGCTTCGTCATTGACTTTTTTCAAAGATGCGGATATTGTGCTGTTATGTGCTCGAACCGTACAGTAATGTGCCGTAAAAAACTTAAACAATTTTGAATACATGCAAATTTTCTAAGTGTAAAAACACTTTTTTTAAATGCCAATCTGGCTAAAAAGCTATGTACCGTTAAAAATAAGCACTGCGCTCAATTCTTTTTATACATTTGGAAAGAATAACACATTGTGAAGTTAGCTCCGCAATTAATTTTTTTTAGAATCTAAAATATTGTGCTGTTTTTTGCTCAAACAGTGCTGTAATGTGCCGTAAAGAAATTAACCAAAATCTCTTAATTGTTAATTGAGTGTCACTATATTTTTTAATTCTAACCGGCTCAAAAATTATGTGATATTGTGATTGATATTGTGGAGTTATGTAGTCTAACTGTGATTTAAAGTGCCGTCACTGTTACAGTGACTGTCATTGCCATTGCCTCTGCCACTGTTCCTGTCACAATCACTGTCATTGCCTTTGTTAATGTTAATGTTACTGTTACTGTTACTGTTACTGTTACTGTTACTGTTACTGTTACTGTTACTGTTACTGTTACTGTTACTGTTACTGTTACTGTTACTGTTACTGTTACTGTTACTGTTACTGTTACTGTTACTGTTACTGTTACTGTTACTGTTACTGTTACTGTTACTGTTACTGTTACTGTTACTGTTACTGTTACTGTTACTGTTACTGTTACTGTTACTGTTACTGTTACTGTTACTGTTACTGTTACTGTTACTGTTACTGTTACTGTTACTGTTACTGTTACTGTTACTGTTACTGTTACTGTTACTGTTACTGTTACTGTTACTGTTACTGTTACTGTTACTGTTACTGTTACTGTTACTGTTACTGTTACTGTTACTGTTACTGTTACTGTTACTGTTACTGTTACTGTTACTGTTACTGTTACTGTTACTGTTACTGTTACTGTTACTGTTACTGTTACTGTTACTGTTACTGTTACTGTTACTGTTACTGTTACTGTTACTGTTACTGTTACTGTTACTGTTACTGTTACTGTTACTGTTACTGTTACTGTTACTGTTACTGTTACTGTTACTGTTACTGTTACTGTTACTGTTACTGTTACTGTTACTGTTACTGTTACTGTTACTGTTACTGTTACTGTTACTGTTACTGTTACTGTTACTGTTACTGTTACTGTTACTGTTACTGTTACTGTTACTGTTACTGTTACTGTTACTGTTACTGTTACTGTTACTGTTACTGTTACTGTTACTGTTACTGTTACTGTTACTGTTACTGTTACTGTTACTGTTACTGTTACTGTTACTGTTACTGTACCTATACCTGTACTGTATACTAACAATAAATTTGACACTCTTTGCTTAAATCTGTGATAAAACTTTTAATGCAAATAGTTTAAATAAAGTAACAGTAAATAGTAGTATAATAAAAACATAAAAATAGACATCCTCTATTCACAATATTCTTTCTAGGATTATATTAACTTAACACAAATTCACGAGCAAAGGGAAGACCCAACGAGAAGTGAAACATTCTTCGTTCCTCAATCCATGCTAAAGAACAACTGCTTAGAAGTTCTGTTAAGTTAACATTTTTGAAGTATTTTCATTTAAAGCCTTTGGAGGTTTAAACTTAATATGTCAACGTTAACATTATTTATCTCTTTCAATTAACTGCTTTATTGTCGCAGCAGTTAAAATCGAAGTTGTTGGTCATAAGCAATTCTTTCAATTATTTCGTTTGTATTAAATAATTTTTATATGCTTAAGGCATAAAAATTTTTATTGTTTTTCAAATTGTTTGCATATTTTTTACCTCATGTTAACAACAATATTGCAGTTTTTATGACTGCATTTAATTTATTTTATGCTGACAATTAAAAGTATTGTATCATGCATTTTTTTTTATTGTATGTTTGACTGTAAAAGCTGTCAGAAGAAATTAAGAGAATCATGAGCTAAATTTTGAAATCTCCTATTATTGATATTAATGCAAACCTTGTTTTTCTTTAATTTAACGGAGCAAATCATATGACCTTAACGTTCAGGTCTGTTTGTTCATTTATTATTTAGTTCTTTAACTTATTTCTCAGATGATTTGGGTAGTATTGAAAAATGAAATTTCAGCAGTTGATTTAAAAAGCTTATCTCTTTTACAGAAGCCTATGAATTGTCAGAAGAATAATTTTTATCTTTAAAACAACACTTTTATTTATTAATAAATACGATTAACCATTTCAGCATCTAGTGTTTAACATGAAAAGCAGATTCAATAGTTTTGAATTCCACTAAAATCTTGTTCTACCAACGAAATAAAAACCTCCCTACGTGATTTGAGCCATTTCCGTGCTTTAGATAAGTTTTTGCAACGCTTGATTTAATACCTTCTATAGTTGATGATTTAAAAGATATCAGGTGGATGCTAGGAAATAGATTAAAGCACGTTTTGTTTGTGATACTTAAAAAAAAAAAAACATAACAAATACACACTTGATCTGGTTGTGAATTGAAATCTTACATAGTACATATCTATGTCAAGTAAAGCAGGCAACAATTTTTCCGGGTATCAAGTTCTAAATAAGAAAAACTTTCCATTAGAAATACAACTAAGAACAGCTATAGTTACTATGAACAACTGAATGACGTGACTTCTGAAATTTAGGAATGTTTTTATTTTATTAGTATGTTCTCAGGTTTAAGACCTAATTTCTAAAAGAGTTAAAGTAGATTATCCGAGATGCTTATTAAAAAATTTAAGACTAGCTTACGTGCCATTAAGACATGATTTCAAGATACACAACTCTTCGACACTGTACGAAATTTTGCTGTCAGCCAGCCAACATGTTCACTAGATAAATTAATTTGTGCTGACACCCCAATTCAAGGGTAGTAGTATACTGTATCAGCAAAATGCGCCAACTCAATTGCGCCATGGCGTAGTTCGAAATACAATGATTTTTGTATCGAGAAGACCGCTGATTAGCGCAGTGAATTCTTAAGTTGGATAGCGCGTTGAGTTAAATGTTACATCATTTTAATAAGCTGAGTTTGGTAGCGCATTGAATTAAGCAGTGAAGTACTTAGCGCAATTTGACATTAGTATAAAAAAAAAAAATTAGCTGAAATAAAAACCCTGTACCGACATATATGTTTCATTTAAAGAAGTCAAACTTCTCATAAGTTTAACATGTTATTAATATAAAACACATCTAAACACAGCACAGAGCTAACCATTTCCCAAAAATGCTTATTCTTTAATACAAGCGGGTTGGTAGACCAGCAACCTCAAAAATAGGCGATCAAAGAATAGAAAACTTCATCGTAAGGCCATTTCAGGCAAATTGGAGAGAGAAGACTGGACAATCTACATATCCATGTTAAATCCTTACACTAGGGAAGTAAGAATAGCTAAGCGAACATTTTGGACAAATTTCGTTGAGTACATTGACGATACCAGTGTAGCCGCCAGACTTCGAAAGACGCTATGCAAGGACCCAACGATCCCGGGATACCTTAAGGGGTCCGACGGAACCTAGACAGAACCCAGCCAAGAAACGCTTTTGCTACTCATGGAAACTCATTTCCCAGGTTGTAAAGAACTGGATCAAAAGGGAACTAACAGCAACTTGGAAATAACAATACCAGAACCCTTACAAGAACTCCCCAACATTATTACAAGGTCTTTTAAGCCCTACAAATCTGCATGGCCAGTTGAAATCCTACTGGCCATAATGCAACATGCCCTTCCCAGCATCATGTCCTGTCGTATAGCAATCTTCACCGGTTGCCTGCAGACAGGACATTTTCCAAAATTTTGGAGAGAAGTGCGTGAAGTGAAAAAGTTTAAGCACAGAGCTATTCTGAAAGTTTGTATCTAAATAACTTTTTCCACGTAACGAAAAAAAACATATATATATATGGCATCATTTGAAAATTGAAAGTTTTTTTTATTATTCACTGCAAAAATATTTCATTTTTCATTTTTGTTTTATGTATTGTGTTATTAAAAAACCAAAAAGTCAAAATTTTACATAAAAAACGTTAAGGCACATGTGAAAAAAACTTTAATTTATTTTTTGGTTTTCATACATTCAACACTTTGTTATAGACATGGGTAACGCAGCAAAAATCGCTGTGTTGATACACCAACTCAAACGCAGTTTGCTGTATCAGCGGAATGCGTTAACACAATTGCGCCATAGCATAGTTTGAAGTACTAGATTCCTGTATCAACAAGAATTTAATCCACGCAGTGAAGACCAATGCGTTGCGTTATGTGGTTAATTTTTCGAATGTGGTGAATTTTGTGGTGGAATGCTAAGCGCAAATTGGGTTCACTTAGAAAAAATAAATGAAATCAAATAAAAATCTTTAATCAACATATCTGATCTAAAGAAATCTTACTGCTAATAGATTCATTAAAGATTATTAAATCCATAAGTAATAAATATGAAATATAACTAAAGGAAGAGCAGATTAAAGACTTCTGCTTCGTACACGAACACATCCAACAGTTTATTAAATTGACAAAACCATTCTGTGAATGGCAAAATATTAATAACAGTCGAACGCACTCCAAGCATATTCCCTACAACCCCTTGTGTTAATATTTCTTGGGCGTACAGATCTACTTTCACGCTCTAATTTTCCCGTATTTATGTAATATTTTATAATGTTTCGCACTCTTGTATAGGGCCTTTACACTATATCACCAATTTCGCGATAAGATTTTTACGGCACATGAAGGTTTATAATAACTTTTCGAACATCTACCAAAATTTCTGTACGACTGCTCATTTTGCTCATTGATCAATCACAACATCAAGATCAACACGAACTTAAATCAATTGACAATTGGATGGGTGTGCAATAATAATGTGCAAAAAACGGAATAGATCAAGGAGAACGTATAGATTACTGTTATATTTGCAAAAACAAGGTACACATACAGCCTGTGCCTAAACATTTCTCATATGCACTTTTTCTTCTTCCGCTTATATTTCGAGTAGTGTATAAAGTAAATGAATTATTTTGTGTATTTCAATTAAAATTCATCTAATAATGATACTAACTGCATCAAAAAGTTGGCCAAATTAGTTGCTTTTAAATACTAAAGCAAAGTTCTTCTCAGATTGGGCAGTTGACTGTGCCTACACTTTTTTGATTCACTGTATATAGATTCTATAAACAATGCTCTAGTATACATAGGAGTTAATAATAAAATAACACAGTGGATTTATAAAATGCTCAATAGTAGACGTATAAGCTCACAAACGGGAATGAGCGTGGTAAGGAAAGAGGTCACAAGAAACTCTGGCCTCCCTCTGGCTGATTGTAGTTGACAAAATTATCACTACACTCAAAACTGGAGGAACAAAAATGGTTGCCATCCTAATATGCGGGAAATACAGTTACCTGCAAACAGTTAGCGAACTTATGTCTGGGGCATTGAATGAGCTATCGGTGGGGGCAGAAGCGAATGGACTTGGTGTAAACCCAATAAAGACTGAACTCGTTCTGTTCACAAGATGAAGAAAAATTGAAAGTTTCACATCACCGAAACTTTAAAGTTTCTGAAGCTTTTCACTGAAGCCAAATACCGAAACACAGAAGAAATAAAGAAAAAAGCACTGTGCCCTCTATACGCATGTCAGAGAACCTTTGGCAGGAAATGGGGACTGCAATCGCACATATTCCACTAGATGTATATAGAGATCGTGAGACCCATTCTTATCTACGGCTCTCTGGTATGGTGGACGATAGCGTACAAAAAGAGCTATCTTAGCTCCCTACAGGAATCCAAAGGTTAGCGTGCATAGGAGTAACAGGAGCCATGAGATCTACGCTACAAGCGGGTCTGGAAATGAAGCTAAATCTCTCCCCATAGAAGAGGTACTAAAGTATTCGGCGACCAAGAACGCGATTCGCCTCAACGAATCACAAGCCTGGAAAAACAAAACATTCGGACATGCATCTATTCTAAATCTCTTTAGAACCGAGGAATTAAAAGGAGCAAAATTAAAAGGAATAGGAGTATCATACCCAGTGTGAGACTCGCATCAGAATACACCACATCCATCCGCAGCATACAAGAATGGCAAGAAACGCCTGTAGAATCCTACGGCAATCTCCAATTATATACTGATGGTCCAAAAACCATCAATGGAAAACGGAGCTGGATCGGGTGTATACTTTGAAACGGTGCAAATCAAAGAGTTTCACAAACTTTCTAATTACTATTGTGATTTTCAGGCAGAAATATATGCTGTTGAAAAAGCTGCACAGGCTATTCACAGGAAAAATCTTATCTTACCGCCACAAGGGCAGCCATCAAGGTACTAAACAGTAGAACAACGAAGGCTCGAACGGTACAAAATTGTAAACTTGCAATAAACAGTATCTGCAATACCCATAACGTCACTCCCTGCTGTGTTCCCAGACATAGCTATATCGAAGGGAATGACGCAGCGAATAAACTGGCGAGGCGTGGAATAACCGCAAATGCAAACAGATACAGATACAAATACAGATACAGATACAGATACAGATACAGATACAGATACAGATACAGATACAGATACAGAAACAGATACAGATACAGAAACAGATACAGATACAGATACAGATACAGATACAGATACAGATACAGATACAGATACAGATACAGATACAGATACAGATACAGATACAGATACAGATACAGATACAGATACAGATACAGATACAGATACAGATACAGATACAGATACAGATACAGATACAGATGCAGATGCAGATACAGATACAGATACAGATACAGATACAGATACAGATACAGATACAGATACAGATACAGATACAGATACAGATACAGATACAGATATAGATACAGATACAGATACAGATACAGATCCAGATACATATACAGATACAGATACAGATGTGCACATTCCAACAGGCGTCGTCAAAAAGAGTATAGACCTTAATCGACTTTGATATACAGGGAACCGATTTTTCAAAGGCTTGAAAAAGTTAGAGAACACGAGCTCAGTATCAAGCGCAGATTTGTGAATTTATTAGAAGCGGGCTGACTGCTTCACATCCACAGTCAGTATTGTATGGTTTTAAGCTCGAATATTTGCTAAAACACGCATCACAGGATGAAAATATTTGACTATTATAATAATTCTAATGGTCAGAGGCAAGCACAGAAACTCTAGAAGAGGCAAATTAAATAATTCGTTCATACTAACCAAATTAGACCTTAAAACTTTTACATTTTACAGATGACTGTGTTCTCAGATATTAACCAAAAAAAAAAAAAATATAGCTAATATGAATCTGGATCAGACGTCTGCACACTCTGCGAGGAGTAAGAAGAAACTCCAGACCACATTCTATATGGTTTATATGTACATGTTTAGCAATCTATAATCTCAGACTTTCAGAAATTATGCTCAAATTCATGAAAAACTGACGTTTAGAGAACTAATTGAAGGCATGCACAATAGATACTATGGGTCATAGGTGCGCATTAGAATCTATTTTTAAAAATAGGTGCGCATTAGAATCTATTTTTAAAAATATTAAAAATATTATTAAAAATACCTAAAACGGCTTGTTGACAACCCTGGAATTAAAACATTTTTCTAATGAAAATCAGATATATTATTTAAGAATTATTAAAGTTATTTTGAGTGAGAAATATATGTTTTTTGATTTTTTATACTTTTTTTTCTGATCGAAATGCTAGCTAGAAAAGGGCACTTTAAGTATTTTTGAAAAAAAGTGTCTTGAGTGTTATTTGTGACAAGGAACTCAATTTTAGGCCTCATTATGATAATATCATTAATAGACCCAACTAGGCATTTGGTTTCGTAAAACACTGGTCCAAAGAATTCTCCAATCCTTGCGACACAAAATCTCTCTACCTAACTTTTGTGAGACTGATCCTTGAATATGCTAGCCAGGCTTGTTCACCTTTCTACTACTGCTATTCGATGCGAATTGAAGACGTTCAATGAAGATTCATTCGATTCACTCTTCATGGTCTTCCCGGCTATGTCAGTTTCAATTTACCTCCGTACGCTGACCGTCTGAAGTTGATAAATATGGAAACTCTTGAAAAGTGTAGGGAAGTTGCTGAAGTATTCCTCATTCATCAACTGGTATGCAGAATCATTTATTGCCCCGCACTGCTCTCATAACCAGGATGCTTCGTGTGACCAATAATTTGGTCAGTGATTTCATCTGAGCAGGTCTAGACTCCGAAAACCCCTATTAACTCCTTAACTACCCCTTCCCCTTAGCATGTACACACAGAGAAAAAAAGGTGTAAAATTATAAAAATTTCCGGTATGACTTGCCTTCGGCCAGAATGGGCTATCTAAGTATTTGTATAATACAACGAAGGAAATTTAGGCAACCTTCTGCTAAAATGGGTTGCCGTAGATTTAGGGCAATATTAAAAGAGGAATTTGGATATCATAACCATAGGTAGAATTCTTATCCTAGTGAAGATTTCCTAAGGGCCTTTGCAACAAGCGCTTGCGTTGTTCTCTTATGATTTGTTTGTTTATTCATCTTTTCAGTTATGTTTGGCACTTTTTTCACTTTTTTGTTTTTCTGTTTTTAATTAACTCACTTTTTATTTAATAATGTCAACTCATCAGTATTCTTGCGTGATTCTCGCTGTGATCCATTAAGCTGTTTTATGTTCTATTTGTTCTTCAATGTAACGAATAAATTACTGCGAAATACATGCACGTTAGTACAAATGAAAGGAAAAGGAAAGCGTAAGACAGAAAAAGTAGCAATGAGAGAAAAGATTGTACAAACGCCAATTTGCTTTTGCCCGAGTATGTTTGGCATATTATACAATGTTGGCATGCCTAAGTTGACAAAAAAACTTACGAGATTTACACAAATTTCTTAGGCTTCATACAAAAATAGTTACCCAAGTCATTTTAGGCACTACGCCGTAGGTATTTTTCTGTGTGTATAGTATAGTGTAAGTTATTTTTATCATTACTTTTTTCCTGTCTTTTCTCTTTGATGTATTCTTGAAATCATGTCATTCAAGGAAAATAAGGAAAAGTGAGGGGTGAAAAAAGACCCTGTTAATCAGCATGTATTAGGCTTAACCAAATAAATATGGTAAATACAAATAAATAAATAAAAGTTTTATCAGAAAAAAGTATCGCCGCCTCCAAAGATAAAATCAGATTGGCAAGAAGAGTTTCTATGTTTACAAAATTCACATGAAATAATTCAAATGTTTTCAGTTCGAATCTTCTCATATGATAAGGAAATACAAAAATATTTCTTCACTTACCACATGAACACTGCTCTGCAGATTGCCCGCCAACATGGCAGCTTCCGTGGGTTTCTTTTCCGTCTTCTTGGCGGCACGCTTATTCTTGCTCTCAAGGAAACGCTTTTGCAGCGCGGTCGTCTCGTGATTCTGCTGCTCGCAGACAGTGTTGAAGGTCTGCTCGTAGCGTGGCACGCAGTCCGTCTGTCGACGTCTGTAGTTTTCCATGCGGCGACGCAGGCGGTCAAACATCTGTTGTCGCTTAGGCGGCACAAGATCGCCGCCGGCTCCAATTCCGCCCAAGACACCACCGGGTCCACCACTGTCAGGTCCACCTGGTACTGTTGTTGCTGTAGCGCCGCCATTTCCGTTGCCGCCAGGGCCAACTCTGCCGCCACCCATGCCGCCTCCTGCTGCTGCTGGATTATAGGGTGAATGTTGCTGCTGTGCATTTTGTTGCTGTTGGTGCTGTTGCTGCTGCTGTTGATGATGATGCTGTTGTTGTTGTTGTTGCTGCTGCTGCACATGCACCTGTTGTTGTTGCTGCACATTGTGTAGTTGTTGTTGCTGTGTTGCTTGCAGCTGCTGATGTTGCTGCAAGTGAAGGCCCAAAGATTGCTGTTGATGCAGCTGTTGCTGATGATGTTGCAGATGTTGCTGCTGTTGCAGTTGTAGATTTAGTTGTTGGTGTTGCTGTTGTTGCTGTTGTTGGGCGGCTGCCTGGCTGGCGCTCTGAAATACTGGAAGTCCTCCTGCATCCATAAATACGAATTTTTTTTTGGTGATGTTTCACTCGTCCTTGTTTTCGTTGCACTTCGTGTTTTAACAACGAAGCGCACCGAATTCAACGAAGGATCAAGCAAGCACTCAACGTTTTGGAACGGACGATTTTAATCAATGCTTCTTCTGTTTGGCTTTTGATTTGCTTCTGACAGTTGTTGTTGTTGCTGATAGTCTAGCTCGCATGCATTTGTTGTTGTCAATTCAATGTTGTTGCTTTTGGAGTGGTTATACATGTTTTTGGACATCATTTGTTGCTGCTAGATGTTGTCTGGTTGTTTTTTTTTTTGAGGCTTCAGTTAAAGCTTCAATAGTGTTTGTTTTAGTCTATGAATTAAAGCTGAATTTCTTGGCTGTCCTTGATAATTTTCTCAATAATATAAAAATTATGTTTCTTGGAATATCACGCTTGGACGCCATACTGAAAGGCTGCAAAAGAAAAAGAGAGAGACAAAACAGGAAGTCAATTAGAAAGAAAATTAAGCAACGATAAAATAGTTTGTTGAAAGACGAACAAGACGAACAATACAATACGAACAATTTTTAAACAATATTAGAAGTATTAGATTAATATAAGATGCAAAAATATTTTTTTAAAAATATAAAAAAATGAAAATATAAAATATATAAAAAACTAAAAATTATGGACTAAAGTTTCTTAATCATAAGCATACAAAAAAATTTGTTCAAAATACGAAAAACATAATAGTTCAAAAACATTTTGAAAATTCTTAAAAATAAACAAATGAAATTAAATAATTGAATAAAAAAAAAACAGGTACAAACGTTTTTCTTTGCATATTTATAGGGTAATTTATAAGTTATAGGGCATGGCCATGAATGGGACACATCAAAACATGATTTTCTCATACTGGCAACACAAAAATTTAAAATGACATCGAACAGACTTGCTGCCAACTCACTGTCGAATAGCGATCGCAAAGAAAAACGCACGCATTGTTACTATGCCAACCATAAGAAAGAAAATTATTTCTTAAATTTTTTGTATCAAAAATTTTTCAGAAATGCATGCCAGATGATTTCCAAAATAAATCCAAGTGAAATTTCGTCCTTTGTTATGAATGGGAAATTTTTCGTCATGAATGGGACACTTATCAAAGTGTTTTTTTTTATGTGGACGTCATTTTTATCGAATAATAACATGTTTTATTTTATAAAACGCTCGCATTGTTACTATGCCAACCATTAGAAAGAAAATTATTTCTTAAATTTTTTGTATCAAAAAATTTTCAGAAATGCATGCCAGAAGATTTCCAAAATAAATCCAAGTAAAATTGCGTCCTTTGTTATGAATGGGACATTTTTCGTCATGAATGGGACACTTCTCAAAGTGGCTTTTTTTGATGCCTACGTCATGCTTATCGAATAATAACATGTTTTGTGTATATTTTTTGTGGTTGCATATTAACTAGTGGCATTTTTGTCAAAATTTTTGTTTTTTTTAAATATACACAATTACTTTTTACTCCTACACTGCTAAATGTATTTCGTTTTCTCATACTATTTATCGTTACCGAAATATAGAAAAGCTCTATCTCAATAGTTCCTTTCCAATCCCAAGAGAAGGAAAAAACTTTATTTATAATAAAGTTCTGTGGCTGCGAATTTTACTGCAGAAACTGCAGAGCTTTATTTTTATTAAGTTTTTTCTTTCCCTATAAATAAAAAAAAAAAATATAGTTAGGGCCTTTCTATATTTAGATAACGTTGTAAAGAATATACATTTTTAATGATTTTTCAAAGACAAAGGGTCTCAAAATAAACTAAGTGTGTCCATGCATAGAATCCATAATTATATACCAGCGCTTGAAACAATTAAAACATCAATAATAAATACAAAACACAGACAAAAACGAAAAATTCGTTTCGGCATTCCTAAATCGAACTTAATTGTGATGATGTACTAATTCAATTGGATTTTTTTTTTTACTTATGCCAACATTATTATCTGTGTTTCTTGAATTAATTGTTTAAAATCACTCAAAAATTAAACTTCAATGAAATTTCCATAATATTGCATTTGATAGATTTTTTTTAATTTTTTAGAAAATTTTTTTTAGTTGTCCCACTCATGATGACATTTTCTTTTGAGATCCAAAAATCAAACATCTCTTCGAATTGTCTAATTTTGTTTATCTAGACTCAATCAATATACTTTATATTTAAGTTTGAGGTTCAAAACTTAAGGATAAGCCAAAAGGCTAAAGTGTCCAACTCATGACGACTCTCCCTTAATTTGAGAGAAAGGTTTTATATGACGAGCTGTGCTTAGATTTCAAATCAACCCTATCAGATTTTAAATTAGAGACTGATGTTTATGTAAGAATAGATACTGACTAACTATTATAGGTTGTTGACGTTAGCTTTCAAATGGTATATCACACTTGAACGAACAATCTGTGTCCTTTCTTTGTCCAAAAGCCAAACTGTACGCTTTAAATAAGCTCAAGTCTGCCTTAGCTTAGATATATTCTTTAACATATCGTTTTTTGTTAATATCATTCAGTTTCAATATCATTCAGTTTCAATATCGACTAGTAGTATTAAATTGTTCACATCGATTATTTTTTATTATAGTTACTAGTATAAAAGCACGTCCTACAATGGGTTGGAAGCATTAACGCACACACTGTAATTATTTTTTGACATTATTACAGTGGTTTTACAACATAAACTGTCCTAAAAAATGTACAGCCTAAAAGTATGCACAAACATAAAAGGCAAGCATGTTGTTCTGTCACTGATAAGTGTCAAATTAATTTTGAGTGCATACTTTGAGGCTGAACATTATTCAGGACAGTTTATGTTGCAAAAGCACTGTAATAATGCCAAAATATAATTACAGTTTGAGCGATATTGGGTGCCTCAATTAATATTATTTTTACTATTCATTTGTCCATTTTTTTAAGCAATGATTAATTTTTAAATCAAACATTGTCCATATAATTTATTTGTAAATGAATTATTTTCGATATCGATTGTTTTTCCAATGATTATTTTTGATATCGATAATGCTTTATAAAAATTTTTTATAATGCTAATTTTTCTAAGAAATTTTTTTAATTTTTTCCACTTTATTGTTAAAATCTATATTCGTTGATATGAAATATTTTCCAAATATCTATATAACAATTTTATATAGATACAGATAAAACAGTTTTTAAATTATATATATAAGTGGCAATACCGGATTTAATTGTTTCAAGAACTATTTTTAATGTCGATTTTTAAACTCTTTAATATCAATTGTTGTTGATATCGACTTTTAAAATCGATTATTTTTTAAGCTTTGGTTTTCATTTAGATAGACAATTGCCAATTCCGATTTCAATATAAATTGTTTGAAAAATAAATTCAGTGCCGATTTTTACTAATATCAATTGTTGTCGACATCTGTTTTTTATCAATTATGTTGTATATCGTTTTGTTCAGTATTATAAATTGTCAATAATTGTCGTATATAGCTTTTTGTCAAATGAAAGATTTTTATAATTATTATCAACTGAATATTATTTGCATATCCATTTTTGGTTATACGTATATAAACAATATTAAGTCGCACTTATTTATTACCATTATTTGCTACAAATATTTATAATATCGATTATTTTAACATTGATAAAAAATAAAAATATATTTTTTTATTATCGAATTCTTTAAATATTATTAATTTAAGATAAATTCATGGCTTGTTTTAAAATCGATTATTTTAAATACCTTCTTTATATCTAAATAAAGTATGCAGTTATCGGTTAATTCAAATTCAGACAAATCCAATTGGTTCTCTATTACAAGCATTAAATAAACATTTATCTATCTAAAAATATCAAATCCAAAGGAAGATTAAATTTGTAAGTATATGATTCATTAAATTTACTTTAGATTCCATTAATTTTAAAATTTTTTAAAAATTCATTTTCTATTCTTCAAATTTGGAAACAACTTTTTGCCCATTAATAATAAAATGTACTGGCAAAACATGGTTGCCGTAGCAAAAATACTGCGCTGATATACCATTATAACTCAAGCGCAGTTTAATGTTTCAGCGCAATGAGCTAGCGCAATTGCGTTATGAAGTTGTTTGAATTGCTATCAAGCCTACATCAACAGAGCTTTATTCAGCGCGGTGAGTTCACTTTAATGAGTGCGGTGAGCTGGGTAGCGCATTGAATTGTGAAGAAGTCAGCACAGTTTAATCTCACTTAATAAAAAAAAACAACATATCAAAGTATATCATGTGTATCAGTGCAGCAATGTCATCCAAAGATTTAATTTTGCTTACACTTTTGAAATCGAACAGGCTCAAATAAACGAAGAAACAATTTGTATTACTGCGCTATTCCGTAAGTATTGATAAAATCAGTGTATTAGCGCAATAGCGCATTTAAGTACTTCAACTCAATAGCTCAATATACTCATGTCTAGTACTGCCATTTTCTTTATCGCTGATCTTTTGAATTAAAAAGATTCAATATTTAAATCAGAAAAATCGAAAATAGGCGATCAAATTCAAAAGCAATTTTCTTTATACATACCTACTTTAAAATTGTTTATCGAATGACTGTGTTAGAAATCGTAACATGTTTAAATATACAAGAAAACATTTATCAGGTGCATACCGAAATTCTTAAAATATTTTTTTTTTCACTTACAACATTTTTGGAAAATATTTCCATTGCCAAAGAAATTTATTTTTTAATTGATGCCTATATATCGTTAGTCGCTAGCAATCGAAAATATCTTTTGATGTGGTTGAGGTGCATTTTTAAATTCTTAAAATATTTTTTTCAAACTTACTTCAAAAATAATGTTGTTTAAATCTTATTGTATTTTATGATAGTTGTAAAAAGTTAAACAAACAAAGATTTCATGAGAAAAATTCTTCGCAACAATTCGTGTTGAAATTCAATTCTTAAAAATATGAATTAATTTTAAAACAACAACAATAAGTATACAAAACAAAATAACGCAATTCGTACAAACAGTGATGTCGATGATGATAATGATGATGTTGATGACAGACACGATAACGATAATGACGAAAACACAATAACGCTTCAATATAACAAGTACGAGCTTCAATACCCGAAGCGCGAAGGAGCAACGCTAGAAACGCTTTCAACGCCGATGACGATGACGACGACGACGACGACAACGATAACGAC
This sequence comes from Coremacera marginata, assembly GCA_914767935.1. Lineage (NCBI taxonomy): Eukaryota > Metazoa > Arthropoda > Insecta > Diptera > Sciomyzidae > Coremacera > Coremacera marginata. Next base: position 19,538,880 of record OU612044.1, read on the forward strand.
GAGAATGAAATCGTATACAAAAAAATCGCAAGCAAACAACAAACAATGACTATAAAAACAACAACAATAAATAAACAAAAACTGGATTACACCGCTCTAATGTCGATGACTGACTGACAGACAAACGATGTGAGCAGAGGAGTGAAGCATTCACTGCTGCTTGACTCTGTAGCTGGCTGTAGCTGTTGCTGCATGGCTTGCTTACTTTCTTGTTGTCTGTCTGGCTGGCCTGGCATGGCTTGACTTGGTTTGGTTGGGCTTGACTTGGTACGGCTGCATATTGTTTGTTTGTTTGTTTGTGTGCGTATGTGTCTGTGTGAGGCTTGTTTGTGTGAGGCTTTGATGAAGCATTGTGGCTTGTGAGTTACTAGCCAAAATCCAGCAATCCATGGGCCGTCAGACACACCAAGTAAGCCAGTCAACTAAGTCAGTCAGCCAGCAAGCTAGCGAGCAACCAATCAACCGATCAACCAACCAACCAACCAGCCACACCAAACAAACCAACAACAAGAAACAGCTTGGCTCACGTATCGAACCAACCAACGAACCAGCCAACCTTTAAAACAAACCGGAGCACAGCACAGAAAACACATCGCTTAAAACGTCAAACATTGACAGTTTGTCAAGCAGTCATGTCTGTTAGTCAGTCAGTCAGTCAGTCGTAAATATACAACCCTAAAGAAAGCAAGGGGCCCACCTCAATTCAATTTCATAGCAACAATACGTAAGTTCTTACGTTAGCTTACATTATTTTACGTCGAACGCTTCCGAAGTCAGTCAGCTAAACCGAAGTTAAGCGAACCACAGCGTAACTCAGCGATTTAAATTGTCGTTGATGAAGCAGAGATTGACTCCGATTCAAGTTTATCTACCATGCATGTTTGTTGTATGACAAACAAACAACAACAACAAAAACATTTTCTGACAGCAACAAAAGTCTAGGCGATGAGTAACAGTTAGCCAATAGCTGGTTTTATAAGAAGGACAGACGGTTGGACAAGCCGGTAAACAGAAAAATATTGCATTGGTGCGAGTGGAGCCAATTGTTATCAATTTGTTATTGTAGTTATTTGTTGTTATTTTTGTTGTTGCTGTTGGTGATATAGTTGTATTGGTGCCTTGATGCACACAACCGCACAGAGCAAAAATAGAACTAAAATCAGATTAAGTAGTAGCTTTGTTTAAAAACGCTTAAGACGAGGGTCATTCAATAAGTGCATCGAAAATTCAAGAGATGAAGCTCGTAGTATCGGAATAATTTATGTATATGTATCTATATCTGTATCTGTATCGGTATCTGTATCGATATCTGTATTTATACTTGCACCTGTATCTTTATCTACATCTATATCTTTATCTATATTTGTTTCTGTATCCGTATCTGTACTGTATCTGTATCTGTATCTGTATCTGTATCTGTACCTGTATCTGTGTCTATATCTATATCTATATCTATATCTATATCTATATCTATATCTATATCTATATCTATATCTATATCTATATCTATATCTATATCTATATCTATATCTATATCTATATCTATATCTATATCTATATCTATATCTATATCTATATCTATATCTATATCTATATCTATATCTATATCTATATCTATATCTATATCTATATCTATATCTATATCTATATCTATATCTATATCTATATCTATATCTATATCTATATCTATATCTATATCTATATCTATATCTATATCTATATCTATATCTATATCTATATCTATATCTATATCTATATCTATATCTATATCTATATCTATATCTATATCTATATCTATATCTATATCTATATCTATATCTATATCTATATCTATATCTATATCTATATCTATATCTATATCTATATCTATATCTATATCTATATCTATATCTATATCTATATCTATATCTATATCTATATCTATATCTATATCTATATCTATATCTATATCTATATCTATATCTATATCTATATCTATATCTCTTTATATGATCTGTGTCTGTTTTAGTATCTGTGTCTTTACATTTATATTTATCTTTTTATCTCTTTTCTCATAAGCATATCAACTTACTATTTAACTTCTATCTAGCTTTTTGTCAATTCTTTTTCATAGTGTAATAGCGTTGTTAAGTTTAATTTTCGCTTACGTTCAGCTACTTCCGGTTACAATGATAATAGAATAATTAATATGATAGAAACTGACCTACTCCATTCTTATGCCAAATAGTTTGTTCTTGCCATATTATTGTAGCGATCTCAAAATTAATTCATGTTGCATTCGGATACGTTTGGTTACACCTATTGCAAGATGATAGGAACTGACCAACGCAACTCTCGTGCCAAGTTTTATTATTGTAGCTTCAATGTATGTCGAATAATAATATGTGTCACAAAATAAAAGCGAGTGATAATAGGAATATGTTAGCCGAATATGTGGCGGCCGTGGCGTAATGGTTAAAATCGGTTGGAAAGCCCATCTGACACAGCAGGTTTTTTTTAATTGCGATACTATTTCTGATGGGCCTACAATGGCAAACCGGAGAGAGTAAAAAATTAAATATAAAACTTCTTGAGAACATGAATATTACCGTTTGAATTTACCTATGATTTTACCTAGATCAGAAATTCGCTTAAAATCCTTTCTAAGGCTGAAATGGCCAATTCGTTTTATTTTATTAATCCGAGAAAAAACCTACTTTTGTCAAGAATGGGACAAGTCTTCGTCATGAATGGGACACTTTTAAATTTGTTTGTTATGTGGGCCTAACTTTATCGTATGTTTTTTGTGTATTTTTTGCGGTTACATATATCAATAAATGGCATTTTAGTATTTTTTTTTTTTTAGTATTCGAAATATTTATTTTAATTTGTAGTATTCTCGACTTCATGTTTTTGCATTTTTAATGGAAATTGCTTTGTGTCATTTTTCAATTACATTAGGAATAGTATATAAATGTTCAATGATTTTTTTTCCTGTAACAAAACAAACAAAATGTATCCAAGCATAGAATCTAAAATAATGAAACTGCGCTTAAAGCAATACAGGCTGTGATAATTTAAAAAAAATCACTGAGGAAAACGAACAAACGAAAATTTCGACATTCTTAAGTCGAACTGTAACGAGCATTGAAATAATGCACATGAATAAACTAACTAAATTTTGCTTAGAATATCTTAGAATTTTAATAAATATTGAAGAAATTTCATTAAGTCATTTCATCTACATTTTTGATATTTTTTGGGAGATTTTTTCAGTTGTCCGGGTCCGAAAATCGAACATCTCTTTGAACGGCCACTTTTTTTTTTTTTGTTTCTACACACAATCAATATACTTTATTCTGCTAAGTTATATATTCAGCATGAAGCTTCCCACAAATAATACTCTGTCTCAAAATTCGAAACCTAAAGAGTATGAGCAAAAGGTTAAGGTGTCCCACTCATACCTTTTTATGTATAGAATACCTTAAAAATTAAATAAATATTTATTAAATTTTAATAAGTCATTTGACCTACAATTTTGACATCTTTTGGCAATTTTTTTCAGCTATCCCAAAAGACATTTGGTATACTTTTTTAGGCCTAAAATCGGACATCTCTTCGGATTATTTATACTTTATTCTGCTAAGTTGTATGTTAAGCTTGAAGCTTTCCAACAACAATATATGGCCTATTCTGAAATCTAAAGATTATAAGCAAAAAAAACTAAGGTGTCCCACTCATGACAGTCAACATCTCTTTGATTTTTTTCAAATTGTTGAAAAAAGACATCACTTATATATATAATAACTAATATATAATGTAGCCCAATCTTTAAGGCCATAGATACTTTTAAGATAAACTTATTAAAAATAAATTGTAATACTTGTCATCACCATTTTTATAAATAATATAAATAGCATAAATAGAACTATGAACTGAAGGTTAACTCATATATTTGGATTAAAGCGGAAACATTTTGAATACGTAACTTTGAATTTATGGATTGTACCAAAACAATTGAAATTTTTACTGCATATGCTCAGCTTTTAAAGAATTTGTATATTCCTCTTATTCCTCTTATATTCCTCAAAGAGTTTCGACAAAGTTGTTCATTGCATCAGTGACACAAAAAACTAGATTGCTTAAAGCAAAAACTAAACCTCTTAAATCTCCTACTAACAGTTTTGAAAATTCATTTGATGTAAACTTGGGCTTTTGTCTTCATTTCAAATATTTTAATTAACTTTTGAAAAAAAAACAATTTCTCTTACTAGTTTCAAACTTGATCAAGACTAACAAGTTTCTTTTTAAGAGATTTTTCTTGACTATATTTATTAATTTATATTTAACTTTGCAATGTAAAATTTCTATATCGATTTTGATAATCTTGAATGATAAAAAAAACGAATTTTATTATCAAAAGTTTCATTGAGTTAAATATTTGAACAATAATATGAAACGATCACGTCACTTTTTGAGCCGTTAACGAAACTTCCGATATCAAAATCGTTTTTAAGAATTTAAAAAATAACAAAAATTATGTCTTAAGGTAACATTATCAAAGTGGTTCCGATAATGAATGAATGAGGAAAAATTAAGGTAACATTATCAAAGTGGTTCCGAATTTAATTTTATGAGATTTGTATATTCTTTATATTAAAACTAAAGGAAGTCTCATTCTGAGACCTCAATCAAGGAACTCTAAAGGAATGGCTTTAGGAAATCACAAAATAAATTGCATGAAATTATGAAGAAAGCTAATCAGGATAATGGCTTGATTATTCTTTCTATCTCCAAAAAGAAAAAAAAAAAGTTAACAAAAGATGCGCAGACAAAATATCCTTTCAGTATCTCAACATTAGGTCGAATTTTTAATTGCATTAGATTTTATTTTTAGACTTTTTATACAAAAGGAGAGCATTAATCTCTGTGCCATGATTTATATAAAGTTAGTTTTGGCCACTTTAGCCGCAACATTTTATGGCAATGCAAAAAATTAATTTTATTAAAAGCAATAAACATAAAAAAAAACAAAGAACAACTCGCCCTCAATAACTCAAAACACTTACTTGTATTACTTTAAAGCCAACCCTTAATATTTATATGTATAAAGTGAAGATAATTTCATTTAAGCACATTCGAAATGAGTTGTGCCATTCCCTTGGTAAGGCCTTACTTGACGCTGATAAAATCTTCAATTTTATCCAACATAATTGGATATCAAAGTTGCTCACTTGATATTAATACAAACACAATCTGAGACATATATATACAAATATGGGGGCACACGTGCCCAATACTTGTAACCGACACCCCTGCTGCTTCTTCTCCAACCAATGACTACGACGACCCCAACATCTATCTTAGGCACATGAAACTAGCCAAGAGTGCTCATTAAAATTTTTGCCTTTATTGTTTTTATTGTAATTGCTCTGCTTCTAGCTGCTCCCTGTTGCTCTCTCCACCACCTGCTTGGGTTACAATTGAAAAGAGAAAATATTGGATAGTCATGAACAGGGCTGCCGTTTTGCACATTTTTTTTATTTAGTACAATCCGGGGATTTTTAGTAGTAGAGGTAGTGCAAACAAAAAATTTAAAAATTTTTTAGACCTTACATCACAAACTCATTCACTCTTTTTATATAAATATTTCTAAGCAAATTTCATATCGTTTGAATTTCATTGTACGTTGTGGAATAATCATTTCGAATCTATTTCAACGTAAACAACAGGCATAAATATTACTGCAAATTTTTATTTAACAAGTAACAAATTTATAATATTAGGTTTGTTCACTAACAAAAAATTGTTACAAATTATTACAAATTGCTACACGTTTTTACTTGTAAAGCGTTCACGTACTCGAAAAACTTGCAACGAGAGAAGACAATGAGAGCATAAAAAAGTGAGAGAGAAAAAAGTAGCTACAAGTTTCTGCTAGACCCCTTTTACATTGATCAAGACTTGAAGTCAAGATTCAGAGTTTGTAGGCAATTCGCCGAACATCGGAAGCGACGGAAGGGGAAAAAAACTTGAATCTGTACCGGCAATTTTTTCGTGTTCCTTTTGTTATTTTAAAAAACTTGACTTCAAGTCTTGATCAATGTAAAAGGGGTCCTAGCAAAATTTCTACTTGCAAGAACTTGCGGCTGACGAAAAAAATTGTTTGTCAAAAATAAAACAAGCTGTCAAAAGTTATTTCTTGTAGATATCTTATAAAAATGGATGCAAGAAGAAACATTTGTGCTTTAAAAGTCTTTGGAGAACAATTTAAACTTATTTTATATAATTTATTTATTTTATAATTTATTTTATTTTTCAAATACTTCCAGCAAGTCAAGTCGTTCCAGCAGCTATTTGTTTGCAAGTTTCTACTAGTTTTCTGTTCACGTACTTTTTTTACTATTTTTCTCTTTGTGACACATCTTTTCTCAATTCTTCTTTTGCTCTCTCTCCCTGCAAGTAAAGTACGTGAACAGACCTATTATTAACAGAATAACAATTGAGGCCTTTAACGGGTGGTGTTTCCTTTCCTGATTTTGTTTTTGCTGGATGCATTGTATCAGGTATATTAAAAAGAAATGCATTATTTTTCCAACGGATGGCTTTAGCAATCTAGATTTCGCGTTGTATAAGTACGATCGAATTAAGCTAGATGGCGTAAGAAATATAAGATTTTTTACTAAAAACAAAAAACAAATTCAGATGGTTTTGTGATTCCCAGTTTTGTATGAGGACGAGTCAAAGATGGACACCAGTAAAGAGAAAATATACCTTATTTACAGTTTTTCTTCAATAAAGGCGAAACCCCAAGCCAGGCGGTAGAAAATGTGAATGGTGTTAATGGTCCTATAGTGCTATAACAGCCAATCAAGCGCTTTCAATGAATTTCACTGAACCAAAAACTTGCCCAAAACAAAGAAGTTACTTATTTTGAGTATTCCAGCAGTCACTTTCGAATTCTTTCTGTGAGCCCGAAAATAATATCAACTTGCAACCTAGCGCATATGTTAGTTAAGACTTTTGTCAATATACATTATTCTTGGTTTCGCTATATTCGGTCATTAACATCTTCTGTTGAGTCTTGCTGAGCAGCAATTTTCGGATATTTTTCGTAGTTTTTTTAATTATTTCGGTTAAAATATATTTAAAATCGGCTATAAACTATTTCCCATCCATTTCAACTAATATTCCATGTAAATATATGTGATGACAAATTTAGTATGGTCACGATCTGCCATTTTTCCCGCTATCCGTGTGACTGGTCAAATACTCGACCACTGGACTGAACCACTATCTCGAAATCCGAAATAAGATATCAAAATTAAACAAACCCAACTAAAACCACCCAAATCAAACAAAACGAAACAAAACAAAACCAAACAAAACACAAGAAATACAAACAAACCCAAATAAAATACAATAAATCCAAACACAACACTTACCTTCTCTGGTTTGGCCCAGATGATCGGTTGGGTCCATGTATTAATCGACCAACGGACGATACCAGGGGCGCAATCGCCGCTTTCGTAAAGGAATTCAATGCAATTTGAATGCAATTCAAAGACGAATTGAAAACGATTCGGTGACAAGTTGTACGTTTACGGAAGCGGCGATTCGGCCCCTGGTATCGCCCGTTGGTAGATTAATACATGAACCAATCTGATCAACTGGACCAAACCGGAGAAGGTAAAAATTTCAAAGTCCTTCTACCGTTTAGTTAGCCTATATCTAGACTCTGGTAGAAGTTTCGTCAATATTGGCCTAGTAGTTTAGGTTCAGGCAGAAATGGGTTAAAGCGTTTTTTTCGCATTTACGACACTGCTCTCACGTTTTTTTTTTTTTTGTCCCAAACGTGGCTCAAAAGTACTGAATTTGGTATGCAATCGAATCAGAGTGTTCATATTGCGCGATTGTGCCGCATACTCGACTTTATCAAATTTTTGCCGCTCTGGCGGGTGTTGCAAACGCGAAAAATCGCGTAATCTGACCCCAGCCTTAGAAATCAAGTCTGGCGATCTATGCTATGAGAAACGCATAGCAAAAACCCTAGCATTGCCTGTTTTTAAGGCTATCGTCTATAATATTAATGCTAGATACCTACTTGAATTTTGGGTATAATTTACAGAATTCTTTAATGAAGAGACTGATGCAAGTTTTCTTTGTTCTTCTTCAACAGAGCCTGATGCCCTACAGCCAGATGTTATAACTTTTAGAAAATTACACTGCGTCAAATCGAAGAAAAATATCGAAATTCCGATAATGGATTTACAAAGCTAGTCAAAAAGGATACTACCCGTGCTTAAGCATATTAGAAGTCCCAGCATAAAATCTTCATTAAAAATGTTAAAAAAATGTATACTCATTTTCTTTCCATAACTGTATATAGATAAACCCGTTATAAACAGTTTAACTAAGTCTTTAAAAACTTATTTTAAAATTCTCAAGAAGACTTAACCTTTACGCTTCGTGAATTTTTAATTCAAAATCTAATAATCATAAAATTACAATGAAAACAGAGATTGTATAAGCGTTTGTATACAGCATTTATAATATTTTGTTTAGCTCACTTAATACATGTATGAGTACATATGAGTTGAAGATGATGTGAAAAAAGTTAAATGATGAGTTCATGTAGATTTTACAGCCAATTGAAAAGAATGTGCAACAGGAAACAGAAAAACAGCTTAGTTGTGGATTTATTATAATATTTTTTTGAACATCTCAAGGCAAGTCTTTTTTGACTGATACAATTTCAAAACTTGCTTTATGATCATTTTGAGCCCAAAACACTTATAGTAAGAAAATACCCAAAAGAGATTTTTTTTACTATGAAAAGCCAAATACCGAGATACAAACACAAAACTTATGTGCTACGATTAAACACGGAGGAGGTAGCGTGTTGTTGTGGAGTTCTACGGCTGCAAGTGGAGTAGGAACCTTCGAATTTATTAAAAATACCATGAACATATTTGAATACTTGGCTATACTGCGACGAAATATGCGATAGTCTGCTAACATGAGGCTCATGAACATGCGCCAAAGCGAACTGTAATGGTTTTGTTTTATTTACAGGTGCAATATATTATTTATATTATTATCGTTCTTTTATTTGCTTCCTACTGTACCGTACAATGTGTTCTTCCAAGAATTTCTGCAATTTCCCGATATGATTTTCCATCACAGCACATTATAATAATAAGTTTTCGAGTGGATATATCTCTTTGTTTCCGTCTGCAATTGATTTTTGTAATAACTCAAAAAACAGAGTATACATAAACTACCCAATCACATTAGAAACTGTGTCTGATATTGTAGTTCCAAAAATTTTTTTTAATAGCGATAACGATCAACAAAGTAGATGTAATTATATGGATGTATGCTTAGTTGCGTCATTGAAAAATGGCTTTTTTTAGTTTTTTTTCAAAAACGTTTTTATTAATCAATAGTGCAAATCAAATATACTAACTAAGATATGTTAACTAAAATAAAAGCCAAAAGAAAATTTGTAAAACTGATTTTAACACAGTTAAAAATAAAACTTTTCATAACTTTTAAAGGTGTACGCTCAATTTTGTGAGCGACTGTAGCTATATAAAAAAATATTTACGAACAACAAAGTATTTGAAAAAAGTCCTTCTTTCGAAGCCTATGAATCGAAAAGCTTTTGGCCTATAGTTTGCTAAGTTATGTTTATAGAAGTAGTAATATGTGTAGATTATAAAACGCGAAGAAAAAAAAAATCATTCCCCACAGCTATTTGATTTGCTTCAATGCGAGAATTTTTGCTATGTTTTTCCCAGTGTGCGGCGATAGCAATATCGCTAAGTGTACAACTATACCAATTTCACTGAATATTGCTTCAAATTAACAAAAGAAAAAAATATATATTCAAATCATATTTATACACTTTTAATACTTCTGAAAGATCCATTTTGTTTTTTAAAAAAAAACATGTCGCCTTTTTCGAGTATAGAAGTAATACATTTCAAATTTGTGTAGTAACGAATACATAAGAGCAGTACATTTACTACTATTTTAGTACTTTCGGCAGCACTGTTTGCGAATAGAGCTCTCTCATACTCCCTCTCTTACAATCGGTTATTTTTTTCTCAATAAACTGCTGTTTGAATCTGTTATTGTGAAAATGGGGAGCTGCTTTAGATTGGCGCTCAAAGCTTTGGTCTGGGCAGTGCTTGGTATCTCACTCCCTCTCTCACCTTCATTCACTCGTTCATACTCACATAATCTAATTCGTGGCAATGTTGTTTTTGCTTTTACCATCAATTTTACTGCGGAATCCCACAACATTTCAGCGTCGTTGAACTGCTGCTACATTTTCTGCTTGCCCATTAAAATGCTTGCTGATGTTCAGACGCGCGCGATGTTCGTGCTTGTTGCTGGTCGTGCGCGTTGCATTGCGTCCAGCGACTTGCGTGCGCGCGCTGAATCTTGTGCTGTGGATGATGCAGATAACAAAATTGTTGACAACAACATCTAAATGTTTTTTGTCTGGGGGTTGCCTACAATTTAGCGATTTATGCACGCTGGCGTTAGTGATAGTTCGAGCAGCCGCAGCTTAAATTCGAATAAAAATTTCGCGCCGTTTGCTGCTAACGAAGTGTGTGTCAAAAACCGGTTTGAGTCCTAAAATAAGTAACACTCGTGGGGAGATTCAGACTCAAAGTAGCTGCAACAACATTAATTTTGGCACTTTATCAACAAAACATTTTAATTGCGTGAATTTCGCGCGAGCCAGACATTTTGTTGCGATGCGTTAAGTATGCGATAAGTTCGTCGTTTTAGAAAATGTCGCGATACCAGTTGCGACAGAATAAGTTTATGCATCATGTAATTAGTACGTAAGTTTAAAGCAACAACTAGCAATCATGTCTAGCACAACCATGACACAATTATAAGGTAGGCTCAGATTGGAATAAAAGAGAGCTGGATGTCGAAGTCAACTGTACTAATTAAAGTTTTTCTAATTGTTGTTGTTGCCTTTATCATTTGACGTCTATGACAGCTTTTTCTTCTTGCAAAACTTGTCGTTTTGAGCAGTCATTTTAAAGTGAGCCTATATTATTATTGTATCATTGAATAAGCTTCGGATCTACAGTAGCTTCTAAAATACTTTAAACGTCAATAAATGCGTTTGACAATTTCGACTGCATATTGACAAAAAAATTTATTTATTCAAGATTGTTAAAAGGATCACAGATGTTTTTAAGTCTCTTATACACTTTTTAAAATAAATAAAACTTTTTCTACTTGACAAAAATTTATCTCATTACGAACAGCCTCTAAATAAATCTAGTAAATTTATATATCTTATATGTATATATATCTTATGGGTTTAAAGTTTTTGCGGTTTAGTAGATTGAAGTGGACTAGGTTAAAAATATTTTTGGTATTTATATGTATACAAGTAAGGACGAGTTATTGTGTTGATACTATACACAGGCCTAGAAATAAGATGGACAGACATAACTCCTATTTAAGAATTTTAACTCAGTATTTTTTCCATCTCATCAGGATTTGTGAGACCAAACTACTTCTGGAGTAAAACCAGAATAAATGGGCCTATCCTTCACTGTAGAATGCTTTCCTTGGTTTTTTTTTTTTTTTAAATTATGAATCAAAAATATATTTAACACTACTCAATAAAAAAGCCTATGAAATCTTTAATAATAAAACAAATTTAATGAAACTTTAGATAATGAGAGCTTATTAACAGAGGATCAGTTCTGTGTTCTTGCTCTTTTTTTTTAATTTGTTATTCTTGCGACAGTGACGCTTGTTTGAACATGTGCGTTTTTCGTGTGTTTTTTTTTTCTTGAAAATTTCTAAATTTAAATTCGTTGTAATTTTTTGAAATCCACTCAGATTCCCGAAAAATCTTTTGAACCCACATACCAACCAAACTTTCCTCTTTCTGGTGGTACCAAAGATATTTGCGACTACCTGCGCCTTTTCGAGTATTTGGGCTTTAAACAGAAACTGAAGTTTTCGAGTGCCCGCTTTAGTTTAGTAACACTATAGAATTGTTTGTGTTCAAAGTACAACAACAAATTTCGTCATGTAAAAACGCGAGAAAAAATTTTTTTTGCCAAAACAGGGGAGTGATAGTGGCCACTTGAACATTTGAACAGTGAAAACTATATTTAATACAGTATATAAAAAAAATTTTGTTATGCGGTAAAAAAACATTACAATTATGTCGTATGAAAAAAAAATTAAATTTGTCAGGTGCTGTACCATAGACGCATAGATACTAAAAAAGGTATTACGAAAATGTGGTGTTTAAAGGGTTGAAATTGGGTAAAAAGGGTTAACAGCAGGTAACGGTAAGGAATTTTAAAATATCAAAATTTCAAATACTTGTTTTTGAATACCTTGTAAATGTCTGAAATTATTCCGTTCGGAATAAATTTAGAAAGTGAAGGGTGGTTTAAACATGATTTTTTCGACTGGGTGCAATTTTATTACCAATATTATTAGCTTTAAGCTGTAAATAACTTTTAAAACTAATGCCTAGTATATAAATATGTGAAATTTTCTTATTTGATCGTTAGAAGGTTAAAAAAAATGGTTCGGGAAGTTAGAACAGTTTCAACACTTTTGAGCTTGAGTCGAAAATTAACAAAAATAATTGCATTTTTCTTCCAATTCATCTTTTCTTTCTATTTAAAAAAGAAGACTTACTTATAAAAATTAACAACGCTTTAAATGGTTAATGAGGCTTTTTTTCAATTTGAAAATAATTCCTTAAAATAAATTTCGAATACGTTTTGAAGATTCAAAATTAGTAACTCAAAAGAATTCTTTCAATGCATGCTATAAACCTCGTGTGAAAAGCCTAAATTATCGAGTGTAGCATACTAAAATTTAAAAACGAAAAAAGTGAAAAGGTACTTTCAACTATTCTATGACACTTTTTAAGTAAAATATAAAAAATGGGTGCTTTTACGACGTGTAACCGTTTAGATGCTACAGCTTTTTTTAAGCTATGCGAGCGTCTTTCTCATATCTTTCCCAACGTTATTGTAGTCTGTTCTGCTCGCAATGCCTTAGTTTCGTTTTTAATATTTAGGAACATACGCTATTTTATTTTATGTTATCACATCAAATCCCTATTATTTTTTTCTTTTTTAAAAAGTTACTGTATTTCCTTGATATTGTAAAAACTTCATTCTGAAGGATATTCGTTTTTAATTTAAGTTCAAAGCAAAATTTTTTGCTTTAATGATTTTGGAAGTCAATCTCATACCTCAAATTCTACCTTTTGCACTACTTTAAATTCAACTTTTTACATATCAAATTCAACTTTTTACAATTCAAATTCAACTTTTTGCCAGTCAAATTGTAATTAATTCAATAAATTTAAATTACTAAAACTCGAATTTGATTTGCACAAAGTTAAATTTTAAATGCAAAGCCTTTACATTCAAGTTTTTACGAATCACATTCAACTTTTTACATTAAAAATTCAACTATAAACACTACTTATAGGATGAGGTGGGCTAATGTGTACCATGGGATGATGTATAACACTGCGATTTTTCGTACAAAATGTTAACAAATGAGTGAATGAAGAACTACCATATGTTTTTTCGACAGCATTTGGTTTTTCATAAGTCTTGGAAGTAGGTAGACATACATATCATTAGAGTTCTTAAGCAGCGTAAAAAATTTTTGTTAAAAAGTTGTTTTATTAAGTTTACAAAAAATTAGCGTTTCGGATAAAATTTTCTTCAGATTTTTAAGAGTAAATGTAAAATGTGGTATTGTTTAATATCTTTAAATATAACAAGAGATTTGAAATTTTTTCACGTTGTGATAAAATTATATCAATGAGATAAAAGTGACTTACATTGATGGGTGATGTGTAATACTCACGGTGGGGTGATGTGTAACACATCTTACATATTGTAATTGCCAAAAAAGAGGCAACAACGTCAAACATTGAAATGCAATCACATTAAAGGCATTAAAAGAGATAGGTCCAGTTCATGCTATTTAGCCAGGAACAAAATCTAATCGTAGTAGGAAGCCAATGAAAAACTGGGTTCTACAACGCCACAAACCGACACGTTTACAGTAGATTCATTATGTTTTGACTAAACATAAAAAGTTAAAATAAACATTACAAATTAAAATTCCTGGTCTTTAAACGAACCTTTTGTTGGTGTTACACATCACCTCACCGATTTGAAAAAGTTTAAAAAAATATTTCAAAGTTTTGTAAAATTTCGTCCATTCTCAAAAAATTCAACAGCCATGAAAACACTCACTTCGAATTGGTTCTTTTGCAAGAGATGGGCCAGATCTTGAAACAAATCAAAAATTCAATTTCTGAACACTTTTATTGGAGCAAATAATAGTGTTACACATTACCCCACTTCAGTTTACATATAAGTTGAATTTGATATGCAAATAGTGGAATAGTCTAAAAGTGGAATTTAAAATGCAAGACTTTTAATTTGATTTTTAAAAAATTGAATTTGAAGTTGAAAAGCTTGAATTTGAAGTCGCAAATGTGTTTATTTAAAACCTTCCCCATAATTGTTTCTGCTTGTTTTCTCCAATTATACCTATTTAAGTAACATCTGCTTAGATTTATGTTATTACTCACATTATTTTGTACCGCTTTATCGCAAAAACAAGCCATTATCTTCAAAAAATAGCCAATTAAATTTTCGTAACAACCCATTAAAATGTATTTTTGAAATATTAGACTGATAACAACATTCATTTTGCTCTCACACTTTAGTCAAAATGACTACCCAACGAGCTTGATATCATGCTCAACAACAACAACAACAACAATAATAAAATCAAAGCCAACTTCATTCGTGTTCTAGAATTGAGCGAGCCAGCGAGTGACTCCATAGTTGAATAAATGAAGGTTGTCGCAAGGCTGAGAGCCAACTACCATGAATGTCAAAAAAAGCAAAAACAACACTACGCGAAGACTAGAACTCAGTTGGACTCAGTTTGCCAAGTGACAGAAAGTTATTTGTATTGGTTTTGACAATAATGGTAGCTGAGAAAGAGAGAACAATCAGCCGCGATGCTACCTTCTTTACATTGTACGATTGTACTCCGTACGAGGCGACGCGTGTTTTACGCGCGACTTGTTCAAATTTGTGTCACTTCTATTTGTCACTGAGATAAGACTGAGGAATTTTTTTTTTAAGTACTTAACATATTTTAAAAATTATGAAAATTATTAAGGGCAGATCTTTTTTATGAGCTATGAAGTATGTTCCATAGAAGTATGTAATGTAGGGTATATAAAAACAACGTTTGGCCAGTTATAGTGCTACAACTATAACTCAGAAAATGTTTGGGGGTCTCACTGAAAATAAACAAAATCACATAAGAGTACTAAGAGAAAAAGAGACTGTTTCACTACCGAGAGCAAAAGAGCTACAACAAAAATATTCTCCATACAATGGTTTGCAACGGCGCAATTTTTCCAGCCGGCTGTTGTCGGCTTGTGGCAGCGCCCGGTATATTAAACAACGGCTAAGCGCATTAAAGGCGCGCGTTTGAAAACACAGCGATACAACGACGACCAACCAACCAACCACCACCAGAAAAAATACGTTTTTATTTCTTAATTTTTTCTTTGGGTCGCAACTTTGCGTTGGTCGCCGCCACTTCAACGCCTAGACATGCCGCGTGAGTACAACGTAAGTGTGATCTTAGGGACAACGACAACAACAACGACAACGACGACGACGACGACTACGGTCATGGTACCGTTCCCGGTTTGTTGTCGTCGAACCGCTCCATAGCAATGCGACGAAATCGAACGCGACGGCGAATGTCTCCGTTGCGCGTCTATCGCAAAATCTACCAGGCGCTCAGCAATGAGTAGCAGCTAAAAAAGTTGCTGCAAGTTTTGTTGCCGCAATATCAAGAGTCGTTGAGTTGCGCTCTCAACAGAATACAAACAAAAGAGCGTAAGGTTTTCTATATATAAAAATAGACTCCAACAGAGAACAACAAATAATAGCTGAACTTTGGGGTTGACCAATGGCGTTATGCTGTAGCTTTTGTACTTGATTAAGAGAGTGTTTTTGGAGCGTCGTTTTGAGCGAAGTGACTGTGTGAAGTGAGTGAGAGAAGCGCGTTTTTAAAATTAAATTCATTTCAAAAGATTTGCTTTGTTTTTATTATTTTTTTTTTATTTTGTTATTGTTAGTGTTGTTGTTATGGGTTAAGTGTGTTGTTGTTTGTGTTGGATACTGAATTTTTATTGCAGCTTAAATGATTTGCGGTTGCGGGTGTAGTAGCCAGATACGGCTGAATATCCAAAACAATTTTTTGTTTGTTTTTTTGTTTTTTTTTTTTTTTCTTTTTACAAATAAATAACAGTGAAGCAAGCGGTAGAGATATATGAGGGCTGATTTTTAAAAATTATTACAAATTACTAAAGATATATGAATGTTTTCTTGAACTTAGTTATAAATTAAAAATTCGTCAGAGGCAGTATACAGCTGTAAATACTAGAGCGTTCAGAGCTAAGTTTATCCCAAATTAATATTTATTTCTCCACATAGTCCCCTTTCAGCGCGATACACTTATTCCAACAATTTTCTAACATTGCGATGCCCTTTCAATACTAAGATTTCTCAAGATCTCTGAAATACGCATTTCGATCTGTTCAATCGTTGCAAATCTCCTTCCCTGGAGACACATTTTTAAGTTGGAAAGAGATAATAGTCGCTGGGGGCCAAGTCTGAAGAATATGGAGGATGAGGAAGCAGTTCGAAGCGGAACTCATGCAATTTGGTCATGGTTTTATTCGATTTGTGAGCTGAAGCGTTGTCTTGTAAAAAAGATTCTTTTTTTCTTTGTTAAATGGGACCGTTCGCTTGTGATTTTGTTCTTCAATTGGTCCAATAATTTACAGTAATAGTCTCACTGTTGATTGTTTTTTTTTTTTTCTTTTCTCAAATATTCATTGAACAAAATGCCCCTTGAAACCCAAAAAACAGACGACAACACCTTTCCGGCCGTTTGTCTTCGCTCGCTTTGGTGCATTTTCAATCTTGACCTACCCACTCTTTTACATATTCCTTCGATTCTGGTGTATAGTGTTGGATCCATGTTTCATCCATGGTCACTATTTTATGTAAGAAATCAGTGGAATTTTGTTTAAACATGTCCAAACATTGTTGGGAGGTGCAAGCACGTTCATGTTCTGGATTGATTGTTAACGAACGCGGCATCCATTTTGCATTTAGCTTTATCATAGCCAAATTTTAATGTTAAATTGAAACCACCGACCTCCTTGATATGCCTACGACTAAAGCTACCTCATGCACTTTCACTTTTGGATTGTCCGATACGAAATTGTGAACTTTTCCAATACATTCTGGAGTGGTCACTGTTTTTGGTGCTCTCCTTGCGTGTTGATGCAATTCAATATTTTACGATTGAATACGATAGAGCGCAGGTTTTGTTTCCTTCACACTTTTGTTACGCAAAAAGTAAAAAAGACACGAAATTCTTTTTTATCCATTTTTATAACAATATACCAATAGTTGTTTAACTTAGAGAACACTGTAACATCACTATTCACTGGCAGATCGATCTGACATTAATGGTGTGTTCATGTTAAGGTTGCCACCCGTCAAAAATGCATTTGAAGAGTGGTGGTGCCGTCACTTGGAAATCGGCAGCATCGTGAACGCCCTAGACATTTAACTGAGAGGAATTTTTGAGGATAGCGTAGATTTTCTTCTTATTCTAGAGCAGTACTCGGCATCTCGAGGCAGCGTAGATAAAAAGCTTTCTCTGCCACCGCACGCATTTAAGCACACGTACGCCGCTAGAGCTTTCAGTGCGGTTTAAAAATTCATGAGGGTAGGGTGTCGATGCGCTATTTTTATATAAGAGTTTTACGCTGCGCAACACACTTTTTTTACAGTTCAAAGCTTACATAAAGCTTAAAGACATAAAAGCCACGTTTGCGGTTGTGTAAGTATACCGACCACTGATATGGAGAGAGTTTTTTAATAATGTCGCGCCACAATCAATACCACTTGCATTATCTGAACTAGGTGTGAATAAGATCATTGCGGATCTTATAGATAAGTTATTTACTTGCAGATGAGTTTTATCGAACCTGGGCGCATACAGCACTATAACATTTGTTTCCAGAAGCACGCCTCAATCAAGGTGGTGTTCTTTGGTAGTTAATAACGTACTGCTATCTCTTGACGGAGATGGATGCGTAGTGACAGCCTAAGCCGATGGCTTAGCAACCGCAGTCGGAGGTAAGTTTCCCACTACTTTATGCGATAGTATTCATAGAGCTTTACGAAAATTTGAACAATAGATGAAGCTTTGTGATCTTTGAGTAAATCCGGCGAAAACAGAGCTGATCTTATTCACCAGAAAATAAAAACAAAGTTCCGCCTCTAAAATACAATCATATTCTTCAAATCTTCTACTCCTGTATAAAAAATATTTGGCGAAGGATATGGTCTTAAGGCAAAAATACTCTTATGGTGTAGTGCACCCTATTATGACATATGGAGCACTAGTGTGGTGGTCTGCACTGGCTAAAGAATATAATATTAGCGAACTATCCCCGATTCAGCGTTCTGCATGTACTGGCGTCATGTAGGAGTTCGATCCGGCCCAAAAAAATTCACTGAACGTTATGACTAAAAAATTTGTGTTATTTTATTTCATGACTTAATTTGTTATAAGCAAGTATAAACAGGACTACAGAATGTGATGAGCCTTGTGGAATACCATTTTTTTAAATTGCATTTGTCTGAAAAGCTATTTTAAATTTGAACACGAAATTTCCTTTTGTTTAAAAAAACTTTTTGTTATCTTTGGTCCCACTTCCATTGCATCAATAGACCAATAACAGTGTGTATTTCAACAAGGTCAAAAGTTTTTTCTACGTAAATCAAAATAATTGACACAATTTTTTGTGAATAAATCATCATAAATACTATACAATTGAGGTTTCACTACCTTCACTTTTCACTAACTCAATGCAATAATTAAAAAAAATGCTTGTCTTGAGGTGCTCATTATATCGGCAGCCAATTTCAAGCGTAGGTGTATAAAGCTGTCTTGAAAACTTTCATTCTTTTTTTTTTTTCTATAAATTTTATAATAATTAAGTGTTAAGGGAAAAAGTTTAAGCATGCCAGCAAAGCTGAGTCAATATGAGCTTTTAAGGTTTAAATATCCATTGTGATGAATTTCCCGAAGCGAAGAGTAAACTTCGCTCACTTATTATTGCTTTTAGTTTTTTAAGCTTCAAAATTCCTTTTTCGTGGATTTCTTCTAAAGGGATATATTAAGACTTTGGCTTTTGAGTATTAGGCGAGGAAAGAAAAAGTAATGCAAAACATTACGCGCGAAAATGTTTTGTAATGTGTGCGTTGCACTCAAAGCGCGCGTTACTGCTACTCTTTAGTGTTAGTGATGGTGGGGAGAGTGAGGAAGATGGCGCAATTGCACCGATTTAAATTTTTTTTTTTTTTGAGACATTGCTGAGCACCTAATAACGTTCAATCCATATTCAAAATGGTGCAAAATATCAAAAACTTTTAGTAGTTGTTGGAAATTTGGAGTGTGTGTGTGTAAAAGAAAATTTGTAGGAGAAAACTGGGTAGACATGTAGTTATTTACTGAAGAGAGTAATTGAAGAAAGAATAACACTCATTATGGCAGTTGAAGCTTTTTTTTTCTTTGAATTTAACGAGAAGTAACGTTAATGATGACGGTTTGGAATGATTAGTGATAACTGTTATATTTAATAGAGGAGCAAATATTTTGATGTCGAACATTTTTTCTATTTTTTTCTGTTTTCGCTCCTTGTGACAGCTTATAAATTGCTTTATTGTACGACCTGGGCTCGAGTCCTGATTGAGTTGTATTCCTATATTTTATCTTTTTTTATTTTTTTTTTTTTTATATAAAAGTCACTCAGAATTTTTGTGTAAAAGCTCTAGACTGGCGTAGAGAAGATCGTAGAGGTCGAGTGTTTGGTGTTCAAAGGTTTTTGTTGTTGCTTTCATTGGAAACTGTAAGACACAGTGAAAGTGAGAGCAGTTGAACGTTTTTGAACGTAAGGCGATTCACTAACCCTCTGCATCGTGTTTAGGTTTTTTTTATATGAAGTGTTTTTGTGCTTTCTTACTCTCTCCACACTCATTCAAAGAGTAAGAAATACGTGTTAACGCTGTTTATTGATAAAAAAACGACCGTGGCGAAGCCGCGGACCACTGTGGCCTGCCAGTTTAAAGTTCGAAGTAAATTCGGACATGTAAATTCTCTATTACATTCTCAGGTGACATCATCGAATTTTTTAAATATTTTGTAATTAGGTAAAAAAACACAACATCTTTTTACAACAAAAATTTTCCACAGTTTTTTTTTTGCAGTTCAGTAAAATTTCCACAGGTAGATTTACAAACAAAAAAAAAACCAAGTTCGTCTGAAATTAAAAGAGAATTATTGCTCTGATTAACAAAAAGAAGAATTCAGCAAATTTTACATGGCAATGGCAACTTCAAGTATCAAAATCGGTCAGATAAAACTAAACTCTAACCTCGCACTGTTGAAATTTGGCGAAATATACAAATTTTATAAAGAGGAGTGGAAATTTATCATATTTAGTGACGAAAAATAAAGATATTTTTTTTAGACGGTGATTTAAGGGAGTCACGACAAACACGTTACTCTCGTAATTTTCAGGAAGGATCGCTAATGACATTGGCTGGTTTTGGATACCGTTGAAAGACTCCTATTTAATTTCTCATAAAATGAATCGGAGACTTATGTTGATCTCATGGTTAAGGTTCTTATAAATTTTATAGACAAAGCTTATGGTCACACTGGGACCTGCCAGTAGTAGTTTGACGAGTAGTGTTGATGTTTAGTAATAACTGCCACATAAAAAAAGACAGTAACAAATACGTTCGAATCCTGAGTCGTATGGCTACATTTTTAAAATTTCATAACACATTTTTACCATAACAGTTACTTAAGCAACATAAAAACAAGCTCGACTGCCAAGTACTAAAAGTTTTAGACTGTCAAGGCTGTCAGTTTAAGCTTTTTTCTTTCAATCTTCTTAGTACATAAGCGGCAAGCATGCTGCTCCACACCTACTCGTAATATCGCTCAAAATATAATTATTTTTTGGTATTATTACAGTGCTTTTAAAACATATACTGTAATGAAAAAAGTTTAGCCTGAAAGTATGCACAAACATAAAAAGCTAACATGCTGTTTTGCACCTAATATCGCTCAAACTGTAATCATATATTTTGACATTATTACAGTGCTTTTTTACAACATATACTGTGATGAAAAATGTCCAGCCTGAAAGTATGCACAGAAAATTAATTTGATACTTATCAGTTATGCTTCCAAACCTTCGTAGGACGAACTTTTATACTAGTTTAGTAATAAAAATCATCAGTGTTGATGGAACATGAGTTGAGGTTTTAAATAAAGAGACAAGATTGAGGCATCATTTTAAAAAGTAGGATTTATTAAATTAAAAAAAAGAATGTTAGCAAAATTATTGCAAAATTATACCAAGAACGAAAAAATATCCTCAAATCTTCGGTAGGGAAAATATGCCTACTTCCACTTTTTTTATTTTTATTTATGCTTTGTTCAACACTTTTATTATTTTTATCAACACTTTTTTTATAACAAAGTGGTGTCATGTTTCTAGGTTGACCTGTAGTAAAGAAATCTTTTGTGATAGGTACATGAAAATTGAAAAATTTCTCATGTTTTCACTTGCTCTTCCAGAGCACAATTTCACATGTTTTTACTAGCTCTTCTAGTGCACATATCTCGAAAACTACAGAAGACAGATTTTTCCTTTATATAGAATTTTTTTTCTTTAAATGAATTGCGTGTGCCAAGTTTCAAGAAAATTGGAGCTGGCCATACCGGAGGCGTGCTGAAGTCCCAGTTAGTTAAGAAACATAAAAAAAGAAGTCGGCAGCCTAAAGCAAAACGTTCTAGACTGGCATTATAGAGGTCGAAACATTAAATTTTAACTTAATCCTTTACTTAAGCCCTCCTTTATTTAACTTTAATCTTTATATGTTTCATGAATTATTCTTTTGGAAAGAAATTGTTTATCGATAGTTTTAAAAAATTCGTTCACGATTGCAGCTAGTATAAAATTAATACTTTGAGCAAATTCGAGCATAATAATTAGGATATAAAAACTTTTACCTGAATACACATAAATGATAATGTAGTAGTGATATTAATTTTTTACATGCCTTAATTTTTTAAATTTATTATCAATTATGTATTAACGTATTACATATGGTGACGTGGGGTAATGTGTACCATGGGATGATGTGTAACACTGTGACTTTACGTACAAAATGTTGACATATGAGTGAATGAACAACCGTGATATTTTTTTTTACATACTATATACATATATATATAGGTATATGTAATTATATAACTTCAAGTAAATTATAGTAGATACTTAATAGAGCACGTAGGTACCCCATGAAAAACAAAATTTGTAGTGAGTAGAAAAATCTCAGATTACGTGAAGATAATAATAAATCCTTACATTCTTTTTTTTTTTTTATAGAATGCCATGGATGGAATTTTCTGTGCATGATATTTGGGCTTATGGAGTGGCAATCAATGACCTAAAAAAACAATAGGCCTGCCAAAAATTTTTCATTAAAATCCGTTCTGGGCCACTAATTCATTTTCTCCTTTTCGTTGCATTTTTGTCAAATAATGGTCCGCACAAGAACTGTCACACCTAACTATAGATTATCATATCATGGATCTATCAAAAAAAAAAAAAAACAAAAAGGTTTGTCTATCAAAAAAATACAAAAATTTGTAAAAATCGTAAATAATTATAACAAAGAAGTAGTTTGTAAACAAAAGTTTGTATTGATCGTATATATAAGTTAAAAATGAATTTATAAAATTTATAATTACACCACAGATATAATTATTTTAATACACTACACTCCAAATAGAAACGCTATACAAAAAATTTAATTTCTCATTTCTATTTACCTTCAAAATCATATCCAAAAACCGATATCTACAATTTTAATCAATACACAGAAAGATAAAAAAAAAAAACATTATCTTCTTAATCAAAAGCTCTTAATAAGAAAATCTCAGTTGAATTATCAAGTTTTATCGTTTCAAAAAACTTTTTGCTATCTAAAACTTGCATTTATTTGTTTAGTTGTTGTGTGTGTCTCCAAAAAAGCCTCACTGCAAAAACTCAATTTTATCGGAATATAACAGGAACTGAGAATTATGGCTCGTTTCTCAGGCGTTTTGATGTCACAAAATCACGTAAATAAATTTACATAAAAGAGAAGAATAAACAAAAGAAAAACAACAAAAAACAATAGTAGAGTGCTTTCGGATAAAATTGTGAGAGTGTGTGTGTGTGTGGTGTTTGTGTGTTTGCTCAAAGCATAAAAAAAAGTCTCCCCCACACAGAACAGCTCAAAAGCATTCGTCACCCGCACTCAGCAGAATCTGTGTTTTGTGTTCTAAAGATTTTTTGTTGTTTTTTTGTTTTTATTGCATCCATATCATATAAAAATATTGGATAAAATAATATGTGCGTCACATTTCTGAGCGCCGATTACAATTTGCGAGAAAGATCCATCCAATTTTATCTTGACTGAGTGAGGAAATGAGCTGCCGCTGCTGACAATGATGGGCAACAACAACGACGACGACGACGACGACGTTGACGATGGCTCGCATAACAAGCAAAGTTAACTTGGGGAGCAGAGAAATAAGCTTACCATATGGTATGGTGTGGTTATAGGTATATTGTAAATGTAAAGTTTATTTTTAAGGAAGCCATAATGTAATGATGCATGCTGCAAAGGGTGGTGGGGAGGAGGGTGGGGAAAGAACGTCATTGTTAATTGTAAAATATGTATACGATTTGGATAACAACAGTGAAAAAGCATAGTTAGGGCATTGAGGATTCATTATTCAATTAAAAATTTATGTGTTGGATGTAAAAATTCGCAGTTTGTTGAGGAGAGTAACTTATTTCTTTAACTTCGGCGTATTTCGCAACTTTTGAGCATTCACAGTGATAAATGATAAATTCAAAACTGACTTCACCAAACACATTAATAACTTAATTAACAAAAATATCTAGTCGATTTTGTAAAATTTCTACTAAAAAATTTATAAAAACTATATTAGGTAAATAAAAACGATCAATTATTTCAAAATTGGAATCAGCTATCTAGTTAAAAGCTGGATTCCACATACATATTGCATAACATGTGCATCAGCACTTTCTCAATGGGCTAAAAGATAAAAGTCAATGTCATTTGCAGTACACATAATATGACGCAAACCGAATTCTCGCGAAGATTGCTATTTTTGCCCAGTGAAAGTGCATGGTTATAATACTAAAAAATAGACATGGCGTAATTACTGTGAACTTATGAACTCCACCAGGTTCTGTGACATTGAAGTGTTCTGTAATGTCGTTCAATGAAAAAATTAGAATGAATTCAGATAAGATGCTTTGAGAAAAATCATGGTTGCCAAAATAAATTAGTCTTTTTACTTATCTTCTTATCTGTATAAAGGAAGGGCCGACCTTGGAGTAAGTATCGATACTATAGTTAGTAACATTAACCTGCGAATGGATGGTTAGCACGGGGATAGTCTTTTTCCCAAAAATGATAAGTGGTCCATTTCGCTGACATAAAAGTCCCACGAGAAAAGGGTTTTACGTATTGCTAATGAGACAATTATGCTAATGAGGCATAATTATTCGGGATAGGATATTTGGGGATG
Organism: Coremacera marginata; assembly: GCA_914767935.1. Lineage (NCBI taxonomy): Eukaryota > Metazoa > Arthropoda > Insecta > Diptera > Sciomyzidae > Coremacera > Coremacera marginata. Next base: position 19,563,708 of record OU612044.1, read on the forward strand.
CTGTAGAAACCAAATACTCTTGGAATCAGACTTGAAATAGACAAATTTCTTGCTAAGCTTTCGGTTTCGTAGTCTGTTTTAGATGTCACAGAAGCTGATGTAACCCGATGATACCTAACCGGACTATTTGTCAGTTTCAATTCTGATTCCAAGAGCACTTTGTCTTTTATACAAAAACCTCGATTATAAACTTCTGAATTTTCAATCATAGATCATAATATCCTAAACTGAAAAGGAAGTTGTGTAAGTCATGCAAGATTTCTTGTTCTGACTCAGGCGCGAATCCAGGGAGCGAATGTGGGGACTAAAGCCCCCCGACACTCAAAATTTTAATTCAAAATTGTAATCATAGAATAATTTCACTATAAATGCAAAGCTTTTTTTACTTTAAAATGCGAACAAATTACCTTTGTCATTTTTACTACAAGTAACTCGTGCTAAAACATTTAATTTGAAAAATCTATTATCACTGAAAATTTCAAATATATTTTAGCTGTAATTTATCTGTAATACTTCTAACTTTTCAAGACATAACAATTTTAAAATGATTGTTTTTTAATAAAAATTTCATAAATAAAAAAATAAAAATAATAAAAAGAAATACATTCAGTATTTCAGCATCCAGTATTTTTTTGAAAAAAAATCAAATTATTATTTGATATTATTTTATTTGAAGTGTTAAATTACAGTTGTATCCTCAAATCAAAAAAAAAGTTGTTATGTCTCATTAAATAAATGAGTAAAAAAAAACATTTTTATAATTTCAAAATTAGCTCGACTCATAATCATAAAGAACTTAAAATGAATACAGAGGACATTTCAAACCTTTTTTGTAAATTAAGGACTCGGCGTCTCAGTAACGTCAAATGGAATGTTGTTTTTAATAAATGAGCTATATATTAATGGTTGTGGCGGGCGTGGCGTAGTGGGTAGAGTGTGTGGCCCATACACCAGAGAACCCTGGTTCAATTCCCACCTGACGCAGAAAGTTCTTTCAATTGCATTAATTTTCTGTTCGGCCGTCACCTCTCCGCAGACATTGGCAAACCTCAGAGAGTTAAAATTGCTATGAAAAGTTTCTTGAGAACATAAGATTGCCAACATAGTGAACACCGGTTCAGATAGGCACACAGTGCGTCGACCCCATACAAGCAAGAGACAAAAATAGAAGGAGTGCTTTTATGATAATGTAATTTTGTATACTTCTACAGTTTAAGCTAATTAAGTAAAATTTCAAAAATTGTTACAATTGATCAGTCCCTTGGGCTACCTCCCTTGGACCTATATTAATTTTTTACATGATTTTGCATGGAAGGTACAACGAAAGCTTGCCCGATTTTAACAAAACTTGGTCAAAAAGTAAAGCAAATAGACGCAAAGATGTGTACTAAAAATGGTTGAAATCGTTTTGATTCTAGGGGTAGCTCTCTTGGACCTATATTAATTTTTCACATAATTTTGTATGGGAGGTACATATAAAAATTGTCCGATCTTAACGAAACTCAGCCAAAATACTAAAAAAATATAGTTATAGATGCGCACTAATAATGGTTGAAATCGGTTCTTGGTTCTTAGGCCAAACTCTATCTGGATGTTGAGATCTTTAGATCATTCGGACTGCCAGAATAAGATTGGCAAAATCAGGTCCTCCTCTGTAGGTACCAAGTCAAGTGTAATTGCTCGCAACTGAGCCGGCAGCTGTGAGCTGTTAGAATGGCCCATTCAGTGCTTATTGAGCACGGTCACGTATAAAAGTGCACTCCTTCATAATTGCACGAGGGCATTTTTGGTCTCTTTGCGGGGATGTTGTGGATCCTCGAGTTGCCCAGATGGCTGTTGTGGGCTGGCCCTTCGGGCAGACTTGTACTGGTTGTGGTTGTGTGAATGCTACACAGGTCAAGATTGACCGGCGGGGTCGAGAAGTTGTACGACCGGGCTGGCATATCTATCTTAATATGCAAGAGATTGGGTAGGTCTCGTCTTCACCAGTAGATGGATTGTAGGTACGTCTCTACTGAAATCTAAGTACAAAATTTTTTAAATTGTATTAAGCAAATCTTTAAAGTTCACAAAGAAAATTCTTCTTTGTTGTTGTTGCTAAAGAAGACACTTCAAAAATTAAAGCATAATCGGTTCCGGGGTTAGCTTCGCTTACATGGGTCTGAAACACAAAAATCAAAAACAGTATCATTTAAAATAATCTCTATTTTGCCTTTGTCAAAAAAAATATGAATGGTGTATTAGTAAAAAAAAAAAAGAAAAATGTAATATTTTCGAACAAAAAGATAAACAAAAAAAATGGTAAAGATTAAATATAAATAACAAGCTTTTCTAAAAATGTTTTTATTGGTAAAGGTACCGGTGAACTGGCCAATATAATTTTTGACAAACTGATATGTTTAGTCGATTTTTCTAAGTCGCTGGAATCGTTTCGTACGATAATATTTTGAGAAAAATTGATTTAAAGATTATTTTTTTGTATTTAATAGCATCGTATAATAGATGTATAACTCTTAACAGAAGACTAATTTCGTCAAAAAGTTTTAGGAGCGTATTCTTTTTGATTTTTTGAAAATAAAACTCAGAAAAACACCTTAAGCACCGCTTGAAATATTAAAACAATTTTTTTTAATAATAAAAGATATATCTAGCATTCCTTAAAAATACTAAAAAATTTTCCTAATTTGTGAAAAGGAAAAACATCAGTTTCTTTAAAAAACTTAATTCATCAATAGATTTCTCGCAAAATTTCCTGATTAATTTTCTACAAAAAGTTGATTGTTCCTTTTGTTGTTGTTGTTGAGTTAAAATCCCTTAATACGAACTCGTACTAGTGTGTCTAGTATGTATAACTTTAATAAGGTAATGACGCTATTGACACTACGGAAGGGTCAATAGTTTAAATTTTTATATATAAAATAATTACAGGTTTGGTGATTTATAAAATTTAAATGCATAAGCATATGTTTTACATTCAAAAATTATTATGCTAAATGACCACGAGCTGTCTTATTATTGATTACACTTGATAGAATTTTTTAGTTTTCCTTAGTTTCTTATCTAAATTATCAGGTCCTTTTGATTATTTAGCTATCCCCACAAGAAATTACTAGATCCGCTACTGTTCTGATTAAAAACGGCGAGTTGTAAATGTTATTTTTTGGCCATTGTGTCTGTGATGTTGAAGAGCCTCATCTGGTAGAATTCTTGCCCCGATGGCTCTAATAGGAGGACCTTCGAGGAGTCTTGTGCTGGTGGTTGTGGTTTGTGTACATTGCATGCAGAGGTCTAGAGTGACCGGCGGCAGTCGCGCTTACTACGACCGGGCTAATATATCCCTTACTAGAGAGCAGAATATAGTTCGTAGATTTTCTATTTCGAAAACAAGTTCGATCATATAAATATACAAACAATCATATGAAATAAGCTTAAAGTGCGTATAGTGCCAGCCGAGCAGGCGGCTTAGAGCGGCTTAGAGCGACTGGTTGGAACTAACATAATCGCTTCGATAATCGGTAATGAGTTGGTAATAGCTTCGATAATCTGTAGTTAGTTGCTTCGGTAATCGGTTGGTAATCGGTTAGTTATCGCTTCGATAATCGGTTGGTAATCTCTTCGATGATTGGTTTGTAATCGCTTCGGTAATCACTTTGGTAATAGATTGGTAATCGCTTCGGTAATCGGTTGGTTGGTTCGGTAATGGGTTGATTGGTTCGGTAATCGGTTGGTTATCGCCTCGATAATCGGTTGGTAATCTCTTCGATAATTGGTTGGTTATCGCTTCGATAATCGGTTGGTAATCGCTTCGGTAATCGCTTCGGTAATCGGTTGGTTGGTTCGGTAATCGGTTGATAATCGCCTCGGTAATCGTTAATTGGTTCGGTAATCGGTTGGTAATCGCTTCAGTCTTCGGCGTGGTCGAAGCTAGATAATCCCTAAAAAAGAATTCTGTACAGCAATAATTTCTTTTACGTTAACAGCGTGATGATATGTGAATCTATAGTTTTACTCTCTACCAAGAAGCGCTCAACGCGCCTTGAAGAAGTTTTCACTTCAAAAAAATTCAAAAATTCATATCTCGAAATCAATCCATTAAAAATTTTAAATGTTATTTTCGAGTTAAGCGGACCATAATGCAATAGAAACAAAGGTGGTATTGAGTGTACATTTTGGCTGTAATCCAGTGTAAGTGTAAATAAAATCGTCACCAAAGGGTGTACTCGGAACGTTTTTCAGTGGTTGGTTGATAGTCAAAATCCATAAACTAATAAATTCAATTTGAATTTACAATATTTCGGAGAGGAAAAAAGGAGCAGATGTAAAGCAAAGCGATGGTTTGAAGGGATAGACTAGTATTTTTTTCAATTACCTTAAAGAATGAAAATTACCTTAAGTTAATATAAAAGTGGTTGATTTAAGTGGTATCTTTTTTTAAAACTTAATTTATAACAGATTATTTCATTGTGGTGTAATATCATTAAGTTTACATTTTAAGTTCCTAGTTCAGGTCAATTTTTATATTTTTTTTTTAATATAAAGCTTTTAATTCAAATAATATTGTAATGTTTTCAATTTTATTTGAGTTGCAATAATATTAAAAACATTTTTATTATATTTTTGAATTACATATCTAGTAGTCTATAAAAGCTCTTCTTGATTAAAGCTTGCTCTTGCTGCAACATTTGTACTCGTATCTACATAACTAACGTATAAGTATCTGCTAGAATGTATCTCTCCAATTAGCTTAATTGTGTACACTTGTTGTATGAATAGCTCGCAAGCTATTGGAGTGCTTTTTGTTTTTATTTTTATGGGTAACTCGAACCAAAAACAAAAAAAACACACACACATATTAATATATATATATATATATTATAGAGTTTCGGCGCACGCGCCTTGCTCCATACTAACTACGTGCGGCTTTTGGCTTAGAAAAGCGGCCAGCATTTATTTTTATGTATATCTATATAAATATGTATGTGCATAGAGCTCCATGTAATGAATGTGTGTGTGTTTGTTTGGATATTGTAACTCAAGTAAGTATCTAGATATTTTGTCAAAGTCGCTTATTATTATAAAACTAGACGTGCTCTAGTTGATTGCATGGCTAGTAAAAATACATGTTTCTTATTTAATTTCTTTGGTTAATTAAAAGTACAAAACCAAAGTAATAAAAAACGCAAAAGAAAGCAAAAAATAAAATTATTTATTATCGAGTTGAATTGTTGTTAGCTTCCTTGTTAATTAAATAACGTTCTTTACTGTGCTGTCATGAAACAAACATGCATCATATTTTTGACAACATTCTTTTTCTCTCTCTCTCTCTCTGTCACTTGACCAAAGAGAATGTAAGAGCAATTGTTGCTGGTTTTTAAATTAATTAACCATTTAAATTTGTAGTAAGAAACTATTCCCAAGGACAACGAAACAGGATATAGAAATACTGAAGGCAAACAAAGGCTTCCATTATTTCAAGTACTGAATATTAAGTACCGATAGTTAATAGCAAGCAACACATCATGAGAGGTGACATTAAATGTAATTATGGATCGATTTGACCTTTTGATAAGCTCGATTGCAATATTAATTGATTTTTTGTTTTTCAGCAGCCGAAGGATAGGAAAAAAGTAGGCTGTGGGGACTGCCGACTGAAAAGAAATCTTAAAGCTATCAAATAACATAGCTGTTATGAATTTCAGAAGTAGCTGGAGTCGGCAAATCAAACGCGTTCTACTTTTTTTAACTTTCTTTATCAATTTATGCGTTATTGAATGTATTAACTGCTATTTTTAATGTTTATATATAATATATTTGTAACACAATTTCTCTGGCTGGGTAATCGGTAATTGGCTCGGTAATCGGTTAATTATCGCCTTGGTAACAAGAAATCGGTTGCTGATCGCTTTGGTAATTGGTAATCGGTTGGTAGTCGCTTCGGTAAACGGTAATGGGTTGGAAATCGCTTTAGTAATCGGTTGGTAATCACTTCGGTAATCGGTTGGTCAATACTTCAGTAATTGGTAATCGGTTGGTAATCACTTCGGTAATTGATAATGGGTTTATAATCGCTTCGGTAATTTGTTGGTTATTGCTTCTTTAATGGGTTGGTAATCGCTGCGGCAATCGGTAATTGGTAATCAGTTGGTAGTCGCTTGCGTAAATAGTAATCGGTTCGTAATCGCAGCGATAGTCGATAATTGCTTCGGAAATCGGTAATTGTTTCAGTAATGGGTTGGAATGTGCTTCGGTAAACGGTAATTGGTTCGGTCATCGGTTGGTAATTGCTTAGGTAATCGGTAATTGGTTCAGTAATCGCTTCAGTAATCGGTAATAGCTTCGGTAGTCGGTAATAAGTTAAGTAATCCGTTGGTAATAGGTTAGGTAATTGGTAATTAGTTCGTTAATCGGTTTGTAATTGCTTCGGTAATCGGTAATTGGTTCGGTAATCGCTTCAGTAATCGGTAATAGCTTCGGTAGTCGGTAATTAACTAAGTAATCGGTTGGTAATCGGTTAGGTAATTGGTAATTACTTCGGTAATCGGTTGGTAATTGCTTCGGAAATCGGTAAGTGGTTCGGTAATCGATTGGTAATCGCCTTGGTAGTAAAAAAAAGCTCACCAAACATGTTTGCCTAGCATAACCGCGGCATAAGCAATGCTGTACAATGCAAATGAACAGCTAAAAGCGTGATGATAGCGCTAACAGCGTGATGATATTGCTAACAGCGTGATGATATCGCGTATCTATAGTTTTATTCTCTACCAAAAAGTGCCCAACGCGCCTAAAAAAGTTTTCACTTCAAAAACTATAAAAGGGCTTTCCTAACTTATAGGAAAACTAAAATTTTTTTGGATTTTAAGCAAAATGTAGTTTTTCAGCTGGATGGACCTTGCTAAATCTTGGGTGGTCTCCATTATTAAAACGGAAATTGCCGATTTTAAATTTCAGCAGAATATATTTGCTTTAATACTTTTTCACGCAGATAAGGTTCGAGAATTATACAAGAATAAAGTTCTTCGTCTTTTAAGAGAAAAAAACTAACTATATGTATGTATTAAATCGTTTATGCCTCTTAAAATCTCTGGAACGCTAACACCTAAGGTCACCAAATTAAGAACGTCTGTTATTAAGGTTCATTTCACTGTTATTAAAAAAAAAGGTACCACACCCCCTTTACCGCCCACAAATCAATTAAAAGGCTATATTTCAAACGATTTTAGTCGTATTAGACTAAAATTTTCTAATTTAGTTCGTATGGGCGTGGTCGCACTATAACTACGCACACTTTTTAGTATTCACTTTTATAAGCATAATTCCTGAGTTGTACATGTTTTGATAGTGCAACTTGGGTTATGAATCCAAGTGGCGGCCACTATATCTTCTGTATTATTATATAAAAGGATACTCACGCATGTTCGGGGTCGCAAAGCTTGAGAACGGCAGGCGATATTTTAATAATTTTTTTTTTATTTGATATCTACGATATCCAGTTGGGACATAGGCTATATATGAAACTAGCCACGCCCACTTTTGACGCCCAATAAATTTTCAAAACATAAAATAGCAAGAAATACTCAAGAGATTTAGACGGAAAGACAACAATCGATGTTATTTTATTAAAAAAACAGAAAAATTATACGATTTTGAGTACCCCAACCTGCCACGCTCTATATATTGAGAAAACATAATAACACGAGCACGGCTCAGCTAATTTAAACGAAAAAGATGTCAAACTTTTCTGTATTAAGATGATGAGTACAAACAAAATTTTTCCACGCGTACCTTCTACGCCTACTATATTGTAAAAATAAAAGAAAAAGTAAACGACTAAATTGATTTCATCAAAATACGAAGCAAGCAATTCTGATTGTATATAGATGACTATGAACTATAAGAGGAAGTTTCTTCGGTAATCGGTTGGTAATCGCTTCGGTAATTGGTTGGTGGTCGGTTGGTAATCGCTTCAGTACTACGCTCAGAAATCGGTTGGCAATCGCTTCGGTAATTGGTTCGGTAATCGGTAATTTGTTCGGAAATCAGTTGTTGATCGCTTCTGTAATCGGTAATTGGTTCGGTAATCGGTTGGTAATCGCTTCGGTAATCGGTAATTGTTGCGTAATCGCTTCAGTAATCGGTAATTGGTTCGGTAATTGGTTGGTAATCACCTCGGTAGTAAAAAAAACATGTTTGCCTAGGCTCACTACGGCATAAGCAATGCTGTACAATGCAACTGAAATGAACATCTAAAAGCGTGACGTTATCGCTAACAGCGTGATGATATCGCGGACATGCTCTGTACCAAAAAGTTTTCACATCAAAAGAATTATCCACCGCTATAATTCATCCTTTTCGTCGGTTGCAAAAAAAAAATTTTATTCCGAGTATAGTTTTTTGTAATATGGGTTGCAAATGAGTTAAAATAAAAGGGTTGATATGGGCCTTAATTTCACAATATATTAGAAACTCAATTTGGCGTAAGAGTTTAGTTTTTTTCTATAATCTGCCATAATGTGAAGTTTTTCTGCCAACTCACTCCGATTACTCATCAAAGCCACGCAGCAGCATACCAACAACAACACCCAAACATATATTTCAATATATCTTTGCTTCAACACTAAAAACAGCCAGCTGCACCCTGCTGCAGGTTCCACCACGCACCAGATGGCGTTCCAGATATCAATACGAATGAGAAGCTCTGCGCTCATCCTTTCGAAATGCATTCAAAGTAGCAGTACGAGTAGCAGTAGCAGAAGCAGCAACACAGCAAGCTACGAAATCAACAACTGTTAAGCAATAAAACAAAAATAACAAGAACAACAACAACAACATCTACCAGCAACACAGCACAGCAGCAACTTCTTGTTCGTGTTGCCATCAACGTCATCTGATGTCGCTCTGCAACACGCAGAGGGCGCCACTGTTGTTGTGTGTTGCCACCAAATGCTAGGAGCGCAGAATATGGAGGACATGAAAATGTTGCACAAACTAGCTGTTGGTGCTTTAGTTAAATGTTGTTGTTGTTGCTGCTGTTGTTGAGCCATGTTATTTAGTTGTTTGTGCGCCACCTTCTGCAACGGCAACAACTCACCACCGCACATCCTTCCTCACAATGTGTTGCGCATCATGGAGTTGGTAAAACAGAGTATTGTGTGCCGGGAACACGTGTATGTGTATGTGTGTGTGTGTTGAGTGGTGCTTCAAGCAGGTTTCACAGAGCGGAAACTTCTTACAGCTCAGAGACCAGAGTTGGTCGAAAAACCGGTTCATCTGCAAAATGCGCAGGTCTGCGTTTGTGTGTGTGTGTGTGTGTTAGCGAAATTGGAGTGTGGCAAAAAGGGAGCGTAAAAAAAGGGAGTAGAATGTATAGGAGTGCAACAAAGTTGTACTTGTTTTCACTACTTTCTAGTGTAATAGTTGCTGTAGTTGTTGCTGTTGCCAGTTGTTATTTATTGCACTCACTTATTGTGGTTGCAGACAGATAGACGGATAGAGGGACAGACAGCCAGACAGTCAAAAAAAAATTTGTTTTTGCCTCCGAACAGATGCAACGCGTTGCATGCGGCGCATGCATTTATTACATAGTTTGTCATTTTTTAATTTATTTTTATTTGTTATTTTTATTATTTCGTTCAGTATAGAAGGGATAATTTTCATAATTAAGCAGCATGGAGCAACATGAAGTTGACGTTGGTCATGGTTGTAGCTGGGCTGCTATGGGTTGTTGTTGAGGGGCTCGGGGGGAGGGGCAACATCGCCCTGCTGTTAATTAAGTGCGAATTTATGTTTGGCACTTTGTTTCAATTAATTTAAAAACGCGTAATTTTTGATTTATATCATTTTGCAGAATGAACATAATTACAACAATAATTCATAAACAACAACAAACATTATATTTCAACAACTTTAGAATAGGAATGGAAACAAGAGGTGGTTGTCAACAGCGAATTAGTTTAGAGGAGAATTCGAAAAGATTTCACAGGGATTGAGGAGATAACAAAAACTTAAAAAAAAATCAGAATAAAAGTTGGGAAATAAAATGAATAATTTGAAACAATTAACAACACACTTCTTCACGGTTTTTTTTTTTTTACAATTAGGGGGTACAAATTCAAAACTGAGCTCAGAATTGAACTATCACGTCAGGATTTTGAGATATATGAGGTTATATGGATTATATTATATCAGCAGCAGCATTTATAACTACCAAAATATGAAGAGGAAGAAGATTTTCAAATTTACAGACTTCGTTTAACGGATTCTGGTAGAAAAGGGGGAAAAAATTACTCCTGGAACATTCCACGTCAACTGATTCAGCTGCACAGTGATACAAGTTCATACAACAGGTGGCCAAAAATAGAAAGCGTTATCGTATAGAGCGGAAATTTGGTACAGATGACTTAAATTAAAAAAAATTTTAATTTTACTTAAAACCAAATAAAGGACATGCCACCCTCTAATATGTCCTAAAAACAAAAATCGTTATAAAATTCGTAATAATAACTAATTACAAAAAACTTTAACGGAGATGTTTGTGGTACCAACAGAAAACAATAAATACTAAATTTAGTTACAGAAAATCTTAATACTAAAAAAAATAAAACCATAAACATTTTTTTTAAATCGGGCAAAGTACACGTACACCGCACATATATCCTGAGTCGAAAATTCCACGTTGAATCCGTAAAAAGCATTTAATAACAATAAAATTCGGTACAGATGTTTGTGTTAGTAGCGAAAATTAATTCGTAAAATAATATTTGAAATCGGTTCAAGGACACGCCCACCGTACAAAATGTAAAGTTATTATCTTCATTTCTCTTAAGCAATTCCTACGAATTGCCCGTCGTCAGAATAGTTCGGCCACCTTTATTTTTTTTCTTTACTTGCACAAAGTAGATCCAAAAATTTATTGATAAGGGTGAGCTTAAAAAAAAAACTTTTTCACAACCACATTTGAGGACGGAACTTAACAAAATAAAAATAAAAAAAAAATTGCATTTCACAAACACTCTTTAACTATGGCAAAAAACAAATATAAGACTTCATTCAGAAAAATTCGGCCAACTGAAAACTGAGTCATCATAGTTCGACCTATTCCATATACCATTGTGTAGTGTCCCTTTTCTGACCTATGACTGGTGCGGTAAGACGAGGAATTGTATCCTTAAGTTTCCGGTAATGCTCTGGAGAAATTGATTGCCACATATCCTTTTATTTTGTCTTTACGTCTTTTTGCGTCCCAACTCCCTCTTAATATTTAGCCACAAGAGCTCTATTGGAGATGGGTCCGGACTATTAGGGAATAAGAGGATGATGATAGTTCTTCAACCAGTTCTCTGTTATTTTCACTGTATAACATAAGGCACTATCCTGTTGAAATTAATTTTCACTTCCTGCAGTTTAATGGGTGCAAATGCACGGTAATAGCTGAGACTTCAGTTTGTCTAGGTATTAGAAAGCGTTAATGAGTCCATCGGTCATGTAAAAACTACCAACTCTTCTCGCTGAAGTGCACCTCCAAATTATAACACTAGAAGGAAACTTGAACAGAACAGTATTAAAACTTTCTTTAAGGAAAAGAAAAATCATTGCGAATCGAGGTTTCAGTTATGTCAAGGAGATCGTTGAAAATGAATACTACATATGAATTTTATTTGAAGCCTATCACTATGTTGTTTGCAGAGACCTATGAAGTTATCTGCTTATGTTTTGAATTTATTATATTATTTTAGTATATATTTGCTTTAAGTTTAGCTAGTCAGAGGATTTGATAATCATCATTATACATGTCGTTGAGAGGTCGACTAGAAGACGCAGTGTCTTGGTCGTCCAGAGTGATCTAGAAGGCGTAGTATCTTGACCATTTAACTCGTCAACGAATTTATTTTTGGCAGACGAACTACCAAAAAGTGAATCGTTTGATACATCGTGGTTAGTCATATTTTTAGTTTTATTATTATATGTTTGTAGTCGGATTCCAAACGTCGGTTTCGGTCGGTCGAACGTCCGAACTTTATCTTTATCTTATTAGCTTTCTAAATATTCTAAATATCTAAATATTTCTTAATATTATAAAACATTTCTACATAAACCAGTCAAAATATTTGCTGTTCAACCCGCAGTACGTAGTCCAGCACTGTCCGAGCGTATCACTCTTCAGTTTATTTCTAACGACAACACCGAACTTATTCGAGTTCCAAAATACCAAGCACTCCCGAAGTTACTAAAACCAAATACATCAGAACTTCGTGTACACTAAATACACCCCAGATAACAATATCACCTAAATATTTGAAGTTATTTATACTCAACTTGAAAAGGCCTTGTATAAAAGTTATTAATTATTCATGCTTTTCTTGAAAAAGCCTTGTAAAAGCCTTGAAAATTTAAATTTCTTGTATAATTTTTTATATAAAGCTTTATTCAATGAGTCATTTTAGGAAGTAGTCAAGAAGATTTTTACTCAAGCTTAGATTTTTTTTTTTTTGATAAACAAAGATTCAGTTTGTGAAAACAATAACATTAGAAATTCTGATTTAAATAAAAAAACATTCACTATCATAAGAAAAAAAAAAACTATTTCAATAAAAAAAACGAAATTGTCTAAGCGCGGGTTTTAACCTTGGATCTATTTGCTGATAAACTGTCACCTTAAACCGTTGGGCTACCGACGCAATTTATTGGGTTGAAATTAAGTGCGTATATGAAATGATTGCAATCGAGAGCTTTATTATATTGTTCTTAAGGGAATTAAAAAAAGTACTAATTAAGTTTCAACGTCGCGCCAGTAAAGTCCTGAATAGACGAGTGGTTAGAGCTTGCGGCTGGAAATACAAAAGATCCAAGTTAAATCCGAACTGGCTGGGAGTTTTCTGTGCTAAATAAAATAAAATGATGAAACGTAAAAAAGGAAGGAGATTACTAAAAACAATTAAATTTTATTTTCTCAGTTTTCGAGTTCCTGAATAAGCCTTGATTAAAAACCTTAGATCATACTTTCTATAAGTTCTTGTATAAAGGAAATAATTTCATACGCATTTCAAAGATTGTTAACGAAAGTTTAAATTCTCCTTCCCATATAAATTACTTATACAAAACTTTACTTAAGGCTTATTTAGGTGAAATTGTTATCTGGGACTCGAGCTCTTAAATACAAATTAAATTGCAAAATTAGAAAAAAATTAATTGGAAAAGTGGGTCACTAACTCAAAGTGGATCACAACGCAAAAACAGGCGTTGTCGAATCGCGGTAAGCCGGTGCAAACAGTGGCCAAGCCAGGCTTGACGGTCAAGAAAGTTTTGCGGAATGATCTACTATGAGCTCTACTGTTAATTCGATCTTGCACTGTCAACAATTCAACCGTCTCAGAGGAGAACGAGCCCATACAAAATTTGTACAAAAATATGAGTGCTTGGACAAAAATAGAGGAGAAATTTGGTATGCTTGGTAAGTTGAAGTTCTTTAAGAAAATAGTTGAAATCGGTCAGTTCCTAGGGATACCTCCCTTTGACCTATATTAATTTTTATACCACATCGCGTACTACGTAAGGGGTATATTAACTTTGTCATTTCGTTTGTAACGCCAATAAGGAGGCGTGGCAGGTATAGAAAAGTATATACCAGGTCTCCAAGTATAAAACCACTGTTTACTTATAAATAGCTTCAATTGTGCTTTTTGGGTTCTAGTTTTATCAGCTGGTTTTGGTTTGTTTTCTATTTATTGTCCTGACATCTGGCAACACTACGAATCGCTTATCAATAAAAGTGTTATTTGATAAAATAATATATATTTTGAAATCGTTAAAAATGTCGAGTTTTGTGCCCGAAAACGTTGATTTTCGTTTTTTCGATGCGTTTTTGTTTCCTTTTGAAAAAAACTGCAGCTAAGTAGCAGCGACTGCTTGTGGAAGCAAACGAAAATGATGTTCTTTGTAAAAAAAATTGTAAAGGATGGTTTCGACGGTTCAAAAAAGGCGATTTTGCTGTCCAAAACGAAGAATTTTTTGGAATGTCTCCAAAAAAGTTTGGCTGAGGACGATGCGCAAACGCAACAACAAGTCGCAGAGAAGCTAGGCGTTACTTGGCAAGTCATTCCCGTTCGTTTACGAGAGATGAGAAAGATTCAAAAAGTTGGAAGATGGGTACCGCATGAATTGAATGACAAGCAGATGGAGAGACGAAAAACCACATGCAAAATCTTGCTCAAACGGTACAAGAGGAAGTAATTCCTGCATCGCATAATCACAGATGAAAAGTGGATCTATTTTGAGAGCACAAAGCGATAAAAATCATGAGCAAATCCAAGCGCACCATCCGCATCCACTGCAAGACCCAATCGCTTTGATAGGAAGACGATGCTCTGTGTTTGGTGTGGCCAAAAAGGTGTGGTCTATTATGAACTCCTACCAGCAACAATTGATCGATTTGAAACATTCAATGGTCGAAAAACTCCCCGAGTATCAAAGTAGGCAGCACAAAGTAATTTTCCTGCATGGCAATGCTCCGTCGCATACGGCAAAACCGGTTCGGGACACATTGGAAGCACTCAAGTGGAAAGTTTTGAAACCCCCACAGTCGTAATTTTGAATCTATCGCGATGAAATTCAATATGTAAGCTTGTTTCTTAAAAAATAAAGATCTAGTTCTGAAATGAGCCAAATCGGATGAAAACCACGCCTACCACCTTTACAGAGTGACTTTATTTTAACCTTAAAATCTCTTAAAAATCTAAAAAAATACATAAATGTCTTGAAAGTTTGCAAGTTTTATCTTCAATATTTAAATTCTGGCTATGATATTTGGGAAAATCAGATGAAAACCACGTCTATCTGCCATACAAAGTGACGTCGTCAAAATAGGAAAACTTTCGTATATATATATATATATATATCTGAATGTTATCGTGTTTGTTGCGGTTAAAGACTTCGAATATACTTCAATACTGCCGCGGGGGGTATTTTAGCTTTGGTACCCTGCCGAAACTCCATTCCTTACTAGTTTTTAAAATGATTTTGTATGGGAGGAACATACAAAAGTTGACCCATCTTAACGAAACCCGGTGAAAATACTAGTAAAATATAGTTATAGATGTGCACTTAAAATTATCGATCAAAAGTATGTAAAATATCAATTTTGGACAATTTTTTGGTAGAAATTTCTGTGAAGTAGCAATTTTGAACCATTTTCGAAATGAGATTTCACAAAGAATCGGTAAAGTTCGCTAAGATTTTTAAAGATTCTTAAAGATAATAAACCATACTTATGATATTTGTCCGTTTTGTTTTTCTTATCAATTTTTGAAAAGTCGTTAAAAGTTCACTTTTCTGTGTTTTTTTTTTTTTTGTTTCTTCCTAATAACTTCCTAATAACTAAAACCATTTTTTTACAGTATTTTTACTTTAAATGAAAATTGAAAATAATTTAATTTCTTAAAAAATGAGTTTAAAAATAAAAAAAAAATGTAAAAAAGTATCGAATTTAAGCAGGTATATTGGCTCCAAAAATTATTTTATTGAAATGAAAATTTAAATTCTTCTTATTTGGAGTATTTCCTTTATAATGATACCCATTTTGTATAATTTTTTGACAGCAAAATTTTTGTTTTTTCTCCACTAGACAAACTACTGTGCGTCTCAAGGTAAAAATTGTCCCGAAGTGATCAGCTTCGGCCAGTAGCAGAAGAATTGTGTTCAGGCATCAGGACGATGCCAGGCTACACACACATCGATAGTGACTTGAGAAAAGGTAGGTTCTTATGCATCCACCTTATAGTCTGGATCTGGCACCAACTGATATTTTGCTGTATATAGCGAATGATTTTGCTGGTAAAACTTTATAAGCTGATAAGCTTGTGAAAATCGACTGTCCCAGTTTTTTGCTGGGACAAAAAGGGAAGAAAGTTTCTATGAGAGAGGCATAATTAAATTACCTACAAAGTGACAATAAGTTAACGAATAAATTGATGCATATTTGAACTAAAACGAATCATTCTAATTATGGTAAATATAGCCTTGAATTTTATGCAAAAATAATGAGTTAGGCTTTACTACACCTGTTATACCTATTATCAGTTCGTGTAGATTTATTATGATTTTTTCTACATAAAGCTTTCAAACTACTTTAACGTTCAATTTCTTTCAGTGATAAGCTTTTAATATTACACATATGTACATGCAAGCGTTTTTAAGCATTGTGTTTAAGTTTGTGAATCTTGTTTTATTTTCAAAACAGAAAATGTTGTATAAATGCAAGACAGAACTTAAACTATATTTTTAATAAAAATATTTTGAAAATACGGACATGAATAAAAACATAATTGGTGAAAATTAAAGGAACTCAAACAGCTGTGGCACAGAATTTGTCATTAAGAGAGGAAATAAAAAATAGCCAACATTCTTATAAACTTTAATTTTTCTACATTGTATATTTCAATGTTTGGAGGTTCAAGTTTAGATAAAAACACAGTAATTTTTTGTTTCATACTCGTATTGATGTTAAAAAGTTATTCATTGGAGTGAATAAAAATTTAGTTAGGACTTTAGTCAGTGCTATTTTTTACTCTTTTTCTTTTTTTGCTAAGTGGTTTAGCCAGTGAGTGTAAAGCATTTTAAGAGAGCTAGAGAAAAAGAAAAAAGGAGACAGAGAGAGCCATAAACAGAGATATAGTGCATAGCTTAATAGCACTGCAGTTGTTTCGAAGTAAATTTAAAGGCTTTTGTTAATCACAATAAGAACACTTAAAGCGTTCTACCAACAAGTCGCTTAAAGCTATAGCAAGTGAAGAGCTTAAAGCCGCATGCGTCATAAGAGCCTCTTTAGCTCAGTGGCAGAGCACTGGTCTTGTAAACCAGGGGTCGTGAGTTCAATCCTCACAGGAGGCAATAAAATTTTTATTTTATTTTAATGCATATTAATTATTTTTGAAATAAAGCACTTTTTTAATTAAATTTTTAGCAAGCAAACAGTGAAAAAAAAACCGAACTTCATGATAATTCTACTAAATATTTCATTAAAATTCAAGCAAAAATCTACAATAATATTTTATGCTGCCTACATACACACATACATTGACTTTAAGTTGTACACGAGCGAGTTGTACAGGGCAGCTCGGCAAGTTCATCAAGTGCTCGAAACAAAGTGTTTTTTTTTTTAATTTTATTTATTTTCTACTTATTTGAAATTTTTTCCAATATTCACTTAAAACTTTTAAAGAGAACCGAAAAAGACTTTTTAGTAAAATGAATAAAAAGCAACTCAAAACGAACAGGCACGCAGCAAAGCACAGCAAGGTAAACTTTTATTTTGCAAAAGCACAAATAATAACAGCAGCAGTAGAAGCAGCAGTAGCAGTTGGAAGAGACTCAACAAAAACCAGCAATTGTTGTTGCTGCACAGAGTGAACGCTTTTTCCCGCGCTCTTTATGCCAACTAAAATCTTGTGTTTTGTTCTTCAAAAGCAGCAAATATTAACAACAACAACTACCACCAAACTGTTATTACGCTGCTTTTAAATTTTTACCATAGATGTTTTTTTTTTTTTTTTAGTACTATTGTAGTTGCTGTTCGCGGTTGTGGTTGTTATAGTTGTTGTTGTTATTATTATCATTGGCTGGTTTTGTTATTATTTTGTGCTTTATCTGTTTCTATGCGATTTTATGTTTGTTGATTTGATTTTGGTCTTTGCTAAAATTAGTACTTTTTTTTATAATATTAAAAGTTTTATTTTTTAGCCATAAACTTCAATCTTGACACACCCCCCATAGCAACGAGCTCGAGCATGCTTTAACCTTAGTAAAGCATTTACTCTACTGTGCCCGCTTTGCGGATTGCACATAAATTATCTTATTTTTTTTTATGTACTCGGCTTAAATTTCTTTGATATGTTAAAAAAGCTTTTAAAAAAGCACGAGTTGCGAAAATTGTAATTAAAATGTTTTCATGTTTTATTTATCTAGAATATAAAAAAAATACACACACACCAACAGACACCAAAGAGTCGTAGAAAATAAAATTAAGTACTTTTAACGGTAAGGAATGAATTTCTGAATGTTACAATATTGGGCTTTTTGAGAGTGACCCCTCACCCCCTCACAAAAGTTGTTAAGAGCAGAAATGAGCGCGATTTATTTTCAAAACTATTTTTTTCAAACTTTTTTTCAAACAACAATTAAAAAAATAACTTTAAGGATAAATTAAACTATAAAGCTTTCAACGTTAATCGTCAAAACCGTCAACTATCTATGTGGGTGTGAGAGTGTCAGAGCTTTTATGTTAATAAAAACATTTTATTTGCAATAATCATAAAAGCTGCACGAGGGCATTTAAGCAAAGTTTAAGAGCAGATGAAAGTAGAGATAGAGATAGATGTAAGAATAAGGAAATAAATACTTCTTCGGGTAAAGATCTTTCTGTGCTTTCATACAACGGTGTCAAAAATTAAACACAGTCATTTTTATGTATGTATTCTAAAGCTTTTGCTGTTAAAGTTTGCACTTGAAGAAAATTACGAGTTCATTATCGAAAAGAAAGAAGCGACAAGCTTTCAGTAGCTCTTCAGAATTTGTACTGGTAGGTTGTGGTAGCTCGATTTTCTTGTGTTAACATTCAAAATATATTAACACATAGTTCTGATCTCACCAACTAATTATAATATTTTTTAATAATTATTATTATAATTCAAAAATATTTTCGAAAAAATACTTTTAACCTAATGTTATGAAATTGAAATGAAATTAACTTTAAAAAGATTAAATCCTCTTTCTTCCTGAATTTAATAGAATTGAGCTTAAGTTAATTTTTGTCTGTATTTTTATTTTGTGGGAAGAAATAAAATATTTTTCATCCCATATTTTAGTGACAGAAAAAAAAGCGTTTCATAATATTTTTAATTGACCTTATTTTATAAATTGCGTTTTGAAATAATCAGATTTGAAAATTATTTTACCTTACTTTATTGTGTAATATTATATGAATATAAAAATTTTAAATGTTTTTTATACTTATATACAAACATAATAATAATAATATAAATGGCCATTTCAGCCTTTGAAAAGACTTTGACCGAGCTTCTTATGATCAATTGTGTTGTGTGTGTTGTGAAATGTTTGAACACAAATGATCGAGAAGTGGACCTACAAGTTTTATGCCGACTCCGAACGGCGTATGTTCTCAAGAAACTTTTCATGGCAATTTTTTATTCTTTGAAGTTTGCCATTGTCTGCAGAGAGGTGATGGCCGAACAGAAAAATGAATTCAATTGAAAAAACTTTCTGTGTCAGGTGGTATTCGAACCCGAGTTTTCTGGCGTATAGGCCACACACTCTATCCACTACGCAATGGCCGCCACAAACATACTAAAAAAAAAATATTTCAAACGAAATATTAATATAAATTTAGAATATTATGCTTCAAATTTACTTTTTTTGTTTAAGTATGGAATTTTTACATAGTCGTTTTTTTTAACTGTCAACACTGAATTATTTTGAGTTTTTTTATAATGTTGAATTAAGTTTTTTTTTTTTTTGTGTTTCTTAGCCGTTTTTTGCCGTATTAATTAATGTTAATAAAGTTACTTTATTGCATTTATGACAGTTTACTTTCATATCAATCAATCAATTTACTTTCGTATCAATTTTATTAATACCTATATGCTTGAAAAAATAAAAGTCTGAAAATAACATTTATTATATTTCTCAGTAAAAAGATATTACAAACTTTTAATTATTTTGTTGCTTAAAAGCAACAAATGAATTGAAAACATCTTTTTGTTTGAGCTTGTACACCTTTTTTTTAAGTGCATAAATTGCGTAAAAATAAGAACATATTTAGTAGCGAACGACCGCAACCTATCTGTTTGAAGTCTGGATAGCTACTGAAAGCTTTTTTCAGTTGAATTTTGCGTCAACATATGCGCGGGTAAGCTCTCTAAAGCGACACGCTTGCTTTCTCACAATCAAGGTTGATTTATAAGGTTGTTGCAAGGGAGAAAGCGAGTGCCCATAGTTGTCAAATCGAAGTTGACAGCTCACAAGGTTCATTAATTTAGGTTAAGTCACTTGAGAGAAGCTCGGTCAAACTGTCAGAATGGATAAAAGGAAATCAAGAAGACAGTTCGAGCAAAGGCGGAAAAAGAGTGCTTTTCTCTCAAGTGGCTTAACCTATATTAATGAACCTTGACAGCTCAAAGAAAATCTGCAAGCGCTCTCTATTATCATCCGTTTTTCTTTCGTAGTCATTGAAAAAATTGGCTGGTTTTGACAATTATGGGTACTGAGAAGAGAGTGCGATCAGCCCTGCGACAACCTTTTTTATAAAATTATAAAAACATAAATACTACAAAAGCTTTCAGCCGATGATTCACCTTCAAGTAAGTATGGATGCGCTCCGCTGAGCTATAAATGCATTTTAAAGAAATATAGCGAGCAATTGCAAAAAACTTTTTTCGCTTTGTTTTTTTTTTTTTGAATAAAAAACATTTCTTAATAAATATCTTTTTTTTTATATGAGTAAAAATATACGCCGTTTTATACAACTAGAATTTTAAAAATTTGTTCGAAATGACTTCAAAATGTTTCAATGCAATCAGAAGACTTTAATTGACTTCAAATTATATCAACATTTCAGTGATTTAAAGCAGTGGAGCTCACGAAATTTTACAAAAGAGCAAATGATTTTTAAAAAACAAAATCAAAAACAATATATTGCGCATCGTAACTTTTGGCAATGAAAAATATAAAAAAAAAATAAAAAAACAAAAACAAATCCTGTGTGCATTAACACACAAGCAACGGATAATTTGCATGCATTTGTTTTTGTTGTTGTTTACGAGTTCAAAATTAGATGATCGTCAACAGCGGCTTGTGGTGCTGTTACTTGCATATTTTTTTTTTGTAGATTGTGTTGTTGTTTTTTTATACGTGGTCTTGCTTTCGCATAAGCGCAAAGACAAAGCTCATGATAGAAAAAAATTTGTATGGCGGGTAACGTGAGCAAGATGAGCTACTGAATTTATTTCAAATTCATTTCAATTGAATGCTATCAATTACTCCAAGGACCACGACTTCATTCATAGCAAATGAATCAAAAGACTTCAACAAAAATTTTTATATGAATTGATTTCAAAGTCATGACTTCAAAATGCTTGATGATTTCAAAACTTGAAGTCATGAAATCAAAAAATGATTGAACGACTTAAATCATTTTTTGGCATTCAGTGCCAGTTTTTGATTGTATGAATGCAGTATTTTGCAACTCTGCTTTTGAATGAATCAATTGACTTTTGAACTCAAATAATTAATTTTTTTTTGTCTACCACATATTTACCCAAAAAAAAAAAAAAATATAGAAAATTTCGGGAGTAAAGGGCTAGGACATATGTGCTGTTTATGTTAAAATGTAGTTAATACTATTAAAAAATCCACCGGAAAACTTCGCCGGTTTCATGTGCTACAACAGCACATTCAACTCGCACATCGCTGCTTCATTCTTTTGAACTATATTAAAATCACATAAGTTGTCAAATTAACGAATAAAAATGCATGTATAACATTCCGAAATTTAAATCCAGATTCCGAAGTTCATTCCGAAATTTCACTAAAAGTAGTTGGTAACATTATGTATAACACTCAAGAAAAAAAATCGTATGCACTTTTGTTAAAACTAAAAAAAAAAATATATTTAACAGAATTATTTAAAAACAACAATTGAACGATATTAAAGTTGAAAAAATTTCAAAATTTCTCTGTCTATGTTTTTGAAATTCACCCATATAAATATATACATCTAGCATATCAAATTATGTTAATAGAACTTATTAAGTTTTAGATTAGTATTAATTTCGTATCAAAGTTAGTTTTTAGTGACACTGAAAATTGTCATTCAACATTTTAACTACAGTGTATGTAAAAATACGTTAAAATAAAATTTAACTTAAATAATTACCTTCGTATTCGTAAGTGGCTTTATTTTCTTGGAAGCTTATTCAAAAAATATTTAAAGTTAAGCCTTTCGATGCACCTGTAAGTAAAAGAGAAAAATATTTTATAAAAAAATGACAAAAAAAAAATATTTTATTGAAAAGTATGAAAAAGACATTTTTAACTCATTAAAATTCAAAGACTTAAACATAATTGAAGCAAAATTTAAACGGTTACAAAAAAATGCTATTTAATCATTCTTTATAGACTTCAAATATTTGAAGGTAACAAAAATTGCGAGGAGTAGAAACTTATTTTCAGTAGAAAACATAAAAAGTAGAATCACACGTTTGTTTGCTACTCTTTCTACATGCCTTTAAATTACTACGTAGCAGTGCAGTAAAAATGAGTAGCAGAAACTCATGCTTGCCAACACCTTAGCATGTATTGAGCGCTATAAAGTGAGCTGAGAGTAAGAGTAAGAGAAATGTAAGCACTACTCTGTTGAATATTTTTGTTGATTTTTATTTTATTTTTTTATTTAAAATTTATTCGCTCTTTAATTAAGATGCTGTTGTTGTTGCTGTTTTTGTCTGTTATTTTAATTTGTTTATCAATTCGTAAATTTCATTTGGCTTTGAACATTTTTACGCTTTTGATTTATAATTCATTTTCATTAAACATTTATAAATAGTTTGCCAAAACAGACAGTACAGACAAAAATATAAAAGAAAAACACGACGACTCTCTTCTCTGCGCTCTGCTCTCTTCAGTAAAGCATTTTAATTAAAATTTGTTTATTTTTGCAACAGCCGACAGCAGATAATTTTTGCTATTTTTATTTAGTTAAGTTTGCGGTTTATTTTTCGCACTTAATTGAATTTATAAATAAACTAATAATAATGTAGTCAATGAAATGAAAATGAATGAATGCAATTTAATTATTTATAACAGCACATATATATAAAAATAAATAAATTAACTTTTGTTATTTAACAGCTGCTTAATGTTTGTTAACAGTTCAAAAGCAGTTTCTGACACATTAATGTACAGAGTATATAAGTTTGCTTTACGAGAAATATGAAAACTTCAGTACAATTATAAAAAAAAAAATATTTGAAATAAGTGTTAAAGAATGGATGCGTTAAAAGAAACTGTATATAGCGAATCATATTTTTTGTTCACTTTAAATCAGGAAAGGAAAATGATTATTATTGCGCTCATTTTTAATGTAGAAATTTTTAATGTAATGATTTTGTTTACGCGTGTTATAAAAACAAGTATCTAGTGAAGCAAAAGTATTGTCTTAAAGTGAAAACTTCTTTAGGCGCGTCGAGAACTTTTTGGTAGAGAGCAAAACTATAGATTCGAGATATCATCACGCTGTTTACAGAGTTTATTTCTGTACAGCATTCCTTCTTAGGGATTACCTAACATCGACCAAGCCGATTACCGAAGCGACTACCGAACCGATTACCGAAGTGACTACTAACCGATTACCGAACCAATAACCGATTACCATCCAATTACTGATCACTGAAGCGATTACCAACCAATTACTAATTACTGAAGCGATTACCAACCGATTATCGAACCAATTACCGATTACAGAAGAGACTACCAATCGATTATCGAACCAATTACCGATTATCGAAGCAATTATCGATTACCGAGGCGATTACCAACCAATTACCGAAGCGATTAAAAACCAATTACCGATTACTGAAGCAATTACCAACAGATTACCGAAGCGATTACCAACGGATAACCGAACTAATTACCGATTACCGAAGCGATTAGCAAATGATTTCCGAACCAATAACCATTTACCGAAGTGATTACGAACCGATTACTGAACTAATTACCGATTATCGAAGCGATTATCAAGGCGATTGCCAACCGATTACCGAAGCGATTACCAATCGATTACTGAAGCTATAACCTATCGATTATCAATTACCGAAGCGATTACAAACCTACTACCGATTACCAAAGCAATTACCAACCGATTATCGAAGCGATAACCAACCGATTACCGATTACAGAAGCAATTACCAATTACCGAAGCGATTACCAACCAATTACCAAGCCAATTACCGATTATTAAACGAAAGTAATTGTGCTACAAATATATTATATATAAGCATTAAAAAATAGCACTTTATACATTTAATAACGCATAAATTGATAAAAAAAGTAGTACTCGTCTGATTTGTCGACTTAGCTACTTTAAAAATTCACACAGCTACTTTAAAAATTCATTATAGCTTTAAGTTTCCACTTTGGTTGGCAGTCCCCCCCTCCCCCCTGCCTACCTTTTTTAATTTATTTATTAATCTTTTTGGGTCGAAAAATACGTTTCAGGTACTCGAAAATGTATCATATTTTTAATCTATCACTGGAACAAAAGCCGCTCAAAAAATAACACTTTTTTGTACTTTTTAAAAAATCTGAATCTGAGAAAAGGATGATAGTTTCTGATTAATTTCCAAATGTTTATTTAAACAAAAAAATATGTTTCAGTTAAAAACCCCTTTATAGACAAACAAATCTATTATTTATGATTCATTTCTGAACACGTTTATGATAAACAAGAAGTAAAGTTAATTAATTGATTGGAATTGAAATATTTTGAGAATGTTTGTTCTTATTTGTAAATAAATTTTTTTTTTTTTTTGCGAAATTTTATTCTTTCGTCACAATACAAAGAAACTCAAATATTAAAAAAAAAAATAAATAAAAAAATAAAAAAATCCCAAACCTGATAAACGTCCGCAAGGCTCCCTTATTTTTAAAGCTTCCCTTGTTCAGTGGTTTGTTTTATGGAGTAATATACTGGCACAGGCCCGTAGCCCTAGGGATATTTTCGGGGTTCAAGCCCCCATAGAGTCCATTGTCCTATTTCACCAACTAACAGTTAAGTGAATTGTAAGGAAATTCTCACAAAATTGTAAGAAAATCGTTAAGTGTAGTGTACAAGTACAAATTTTTGATTGTAAATTGTATTTGGTGAAATAGGGCACAGAACGTATGAAAAATAAAATACAAATGAGACTTAAAATTAAAACTTGGCATTTTCCATTTTAAGAAAAATTAGGATGACAATGTACATTGATTTAAAGAAGTAAAGTTAGGGTGTGGTGGAGTAATGTGTACCATGGGGTGATGTGTAACACGGCAATTTTTTGATTAAATGTTGAAGACAAGCTAGGAACCAAAAGTGGTGTAAGTAAAATAGCCGAAAAGAAACAAAATCTAAGGGATTCAATTTTTTGGTTGTCCTTTTCATATGAAATGTTCCACATCTACACAGTAGAACGACCGTACCAGAAAAAGAAGTGAGGCGCATATTTTCGAATCCGAATCATTTTTGCAAGGCAATTTCGAAAAAAAATCTTTTGGACTAAACGTAGGGGTTGCCTATTAAATTTTTCGTCATATCTTCGGCATTTACAGTCCGATTTATCGATATTTATTCTTGTCTCACATAGACCAATTTCATTGCTCCAATTGACCTCAAGTACCCTGTTCTAGTACTTACCCACCAGATCTCAATCCTTTCGAGCCTAATGTACCAACCTTATATCAGAAATGTCCTATATTAAACGGGCCAAGCTAAGAAGATAAAAACTGCTTTCAATTTTTCAATAAAAAAGATCTTAGCATATGTTTTTCCTATGGAAATATTTTCAAAATTTATTAGGTTGTAAAATTATAACATTTTCAAAATACATATGAGACATTTATTTGGGAAAACAAAAAAATTTATAAAATTGAATATTATAGAAATAATAAACTATCATTTTATACCCATATAAGTATTAGTATTTAAATATATATATTTTTTTTAATGTTTATATTCTTTTCATTTCTAAGTTCAAACAAAAAAAAAAACCCCCCTGGCCTTATCGGGTAAAACTGTGAAAGGAGTAATACTATACTTGACTACAAGTTTCACGTATATATGGATTTATTCATGTATCGAAAAAATAAATTGATAATTATAGCACGGTGTAATGGAAGTTTTTATTTTAGCACCTTGCAATCTGCTAACAAGAAAAAAAAGAAAAATTAACTTCGATATAAATTCCCAAGACGAAAACTTGGCAACCCTAACGCGAAGAATAACACTTAGACATGATTGATGAGCTAGCACACATAAAGCTCTTGCAGTGCTTTGCGCCCTGCTCTTTACAACTCATAAAATAATTTCTCTTCCGGCTAAGCAATGCTTTTTACAAAAGCTAAGGCCAGTCCGCTATCAAAGGGATGATTTAAACAAAAAAAAAAATATGAGACGCTAATATATCACCATTCATTTTGCCAATTTAAAAGATGGATAATTTATGGCTTCTCTATGCGTTAAGCTCTTTGAAATTGGAGTAAAAGTGATAAAAATATATTTCTAGAGCTGATGAAAAAGGCGTGGAACTCTAGCCATTGAATGTATTGATGATTATAAGCAATATTTAAAAAAAAAATTAGAAGAAATAATAAACACTGAGAAAAAGCGTCCTAAGCACAAAGAGAGATTTACTCAATTTTAAAGAAAATTTTAATTGTTTTTTTTTTCAAAATATTTGTTTGATATGAAATTTTTTACATAAATTATGCCCTAAAATAAGAAACATAAAAAAAAAACAGGTGGGTCGTTGGACACACGAGAGAAGCGAAGCTTTTTATGTTACTGTCATTGTTATTTCAACGCACTTGTGGGCAATTGTTAATTTTCGCACTATGCAAAAACAAAACAAAAGCATCTACCAACAACAGCATAAACGCATTCACATCAAAAATCGTGAGGATCGATCCCATGACCCACTGATTAATAAGTCGACACTGTTTACACCGATCCAAACAGCTCCAATAAATTTTTATGTGGATTTAATATTAAATATATAACTGCAGCTATGTTAACAGTTAATGGCGTTAACAGATTGCACTAGCAAACTGAGGATGATGACCAGTGTTGTCACTTGCAAATTTTAAATAGTGGTAGGTTGAGTCTAAAATTAGTGGTGAATTTTAAAAACTTTGGAATATATTTTTCTTCTTAAGGAAAAATTCGACTGAAGTCCAACAGCAAAACAAATCATAAGAATTATACCATAAAGTAAGTTTTTTCACGCTTCATAAGTTTTATTGCAAATAATTCTCATATAATGTTCTTAAAACAGTTCTAAAATAATATATTAAATGTAATAATAAATAAAATATATGCAATAAAATTTCTATAAAAATAAAATATATGCAATAAAATTTCTAAAATTTTAATAATAATGCAATAATTTTTATATAAATATATAGATTTTGGAAAAATGCAAATAGTGGGTGATAAAAGGGGTGGACTAAAAAAGTGCTAGATTTACCACAATTGTGGAAAAGTGGCGATACTGATGATTCTTGTAGCAAGTGGTTTAGCAGCTACCCAAACCATAAAAATCTATTAATCAACACTTGTAGCAAGTGGCTAAGCAGCTACCCAAACCACACAAATACATTAATAGATTATTGTATGTACTGCAACATAGCTTCAGTTGCACTTAATACTAAATCAATGACTCGGTATGAATAAGGTGTTTGGTTCAGTGGATGGAGTATAGAACTTCCAACCAAAGGTTCACGGGTTCGAATCCCCACGGCAGGCAAAGAAATGTTTTTTTACATTTGTTATATTAAATTGTCTTGTTGTAAAAAACACAGAAACAAAGAAACCATATAAAATTCTAAGAAAAAAAAAGTCTGTCGAAAATTTTTCTGATTTCACTCCAAGCAAATCACAGAACGGGGCGTAAAAAGCTTCGCTTCAATAATACTTATTGTTATGAAAAATCAATCCAAGGCACTTAGCAGATGCTATCAAGATTCCGTTAATATGCTGAGAAAATAATTGTTTAATGGCGTCAAGTAATCTCATTCCAATATTATTTTTGTTGTCGTTATCATTAAGACTTCCAAATAGTCTAGTGTCATTATTACATTCGATACTAAAATATTGACTATACATTGTAAAGTTTTGCTTAATGACATCAAAATTTCTAGTGTCCAAATGACCAGACTCATCTATAACAGCCAAATTATTTATGAAATGAGTTTCATTATTACATGATCGTTCCCGGATTAATTTATACGTAAAATCTGCTGTGAACATATTTTCATTCAATATGTCTGTAGTACAATTTGTTGGAGGTAAAATTGTTGCTCTGACTAAATTAGCAAGTACCATAGCTAAACATTGCCTTCCTGCATATCCTGATCTAAAGACTTCCTATCAATAATGACAAATATATTTTTCTATTAAAAGTTTTAAATTCATTCTGAGGAAAGTCAATAATAAGAATAACAAAATTGTGCGATAATTAAGGGGTTGTTAAAAGTAACTGCAAATATCTCAATGGTTTTCTGTAGTAATTGTCTTATAGAATGTATTAACCAAGGAATTTGTGTGGGTAAACTTGACCTTGAAAAATCGGTTATTTCAACTAACCTAAAGAAACTCCTTAGTTGACATATTTTATGGGCCAATAACTACAAAATAGCATTGACGTTTTTGCAGTTCTTTTTTCGTGTTGCACTGGTATCATAAAAGTTTCCTATAACCCTACTTCCTTGATGCCAAGATCCGCTAAGTATTCTACAATATATATTGCTTGCAATGACAACAGTATTGAATTGGTGTTTTTGATCATTATGACGATGTAGACTGATTAATGGAAGAACTTCACTATTATTGACGTTTTGATTCATACGACTATAAATATCATATATATGTAAAAAATGTTCATATAAATTCAAATTGGAAAATATAAAAAATTAGTATATATGACATTTCTTATTACAAAAGAAATATACCTTTGCGTATGAAGTGTACTACATTGAACCGATGAACTGATATTTTTTTTTAGTATTTACGCTAAGAACTTGACAGTATTGTTCTTGATTAATTTCAGCTTGATTATTCCTTAACTCAATATCACTTGAAGCAGCTTCTTGATTTTTATCCATTTCTGTAATTTTTTCAAGTGCCCTCTATATAATCTTGGCAACGCTGTGCCACATTAATTTTGTTTTCCTTCTTTTGTTCCTTTTCTTTCTTTTGTGGTTTTTCAGTCATTTTTTTTCTCCCGATACTTTTTACAGTATTTAGCATTTTTATTAGAACTTTTCCGTTTTCTAGAGATAGACCAAGGTTGATTTATAAGGTTGTCGCAAGGGAGAGAGCGAGTACCCATAATTGTCGAATCAAAGTTGACAGCTCATAGAAAATCTGCAAGTGCTCTCTATTATCATCCGTTTTTCTTTCGTAGTCATTCGCAAAATTGGCTGGTTTCGACAATTATGGGTACTGAGAAGAGAGTGCGATCAGCCCTGCGACAACCTTATAAATCAGCCTTGAGATAGACGAAATAAAAAAATATATATTAAAGAACGCACACGAAACAAAATTTAACAAACATTTTAGATACCTTGCCGATGTCATGCATGCGTTTGTTATCTCTATATTTATTGATATCATCTATTTTTTTGACACTTAAAAAACGCACTTGTGGGCATTGCTAATTTTCCTTGCACCAACAACACAACAAACGCATTCACAATACAAAAATACCGATGCTGGAGACACTTTGCGGCAAATAAAAGCAAATTTTTTAAGTTGTAGCATAGCAGATACACAATCCTATTTCTATTGATAGATGGTGACGAGATACTGCAGCATAGCTTCTGTTATAATTACCATTGAATTAACAACTACTTTTAACAAGTCTGTGTGGCCTAGTGTGTAGTGTATTGGGCTGTCAATCATGTGAAACTGGGTTCGATCTCCGCGGCGGGCCAAAAAATACTTTTAATATTTAATATTAAACCATTAAATTATCTTGTTGTAATAAGCTCTAGCAACAAAAAAGAAACCATCAAATTTCCAAGAAAAAATCTGTCGAAAATTTTTCAGATTTCACTCCAAGCAAATCACCGAACGACGAGTAAAAAGCTTCGCTTCAAAAATGATGTATATGATATTATGTGATTATTGCATTTCAAAATAATGTGTGCATTCTCATGCTCGTGGCTGTAGTTTAAATCAGAGCTATAAAGCAGGCCTGGGCATTCTAACACAGTCACATTTGATATTGTCCTGTTAGTATTGGTGTGCTTTCCAACAGCGCACACTGAGCTCATATAATTTGCAGCGCAAAGCGACATACGTTCTTATAGCATCACCGTCAGCGAACGACTGAATTATATTCTCTTGTGTTGTGAGCTTTGTGAACGCGTAAAAAGTTACGCTCAGAGAGCGCTCAGTGAGCTATGGAGCGCCCAGCCCTGCTGTAAAGGAATGTATTCAATTTGATTTTGTTTTTATATAAAAAGTGAATCAGAGAATTAAGAAATACTACAAGCAAGTTTCTTTTAGTTCATAGTCCTCTAAATGGAATCAGAATTGATTGATTTGTATTTTTTTCAAATCGATTCAGTTGTTCACTTCTCATTTTGTTTTTTTCAATATAGTAGGCGTGGCAGGTAGGGGTGGTGAATTTTATTTTCACTCATCTTAATCTTATACAGAACAATTTTTCATCTTTTTCGTTAAAATTGGCTGAGCCGTTGTCGTGTGATTATGTTTTCTCAATATAGAGGGCGTGGCAGATAGGCGTGATCAATTTCGTATAAAATTGTGGTTTTTTTTTTCATACAATACCATTGATTATTGTCTTTTCGTCCAAAATTCTTGAGTATTTCTTGCTATTTTATATTTTTAGAATTTATTTGGTATCGAAAGTGGGCGTGGCAAATTTAATATATGGCCTATGTCCCAACTGGGTACCATAGATATCCAATAGAAAATAAATTATTGAAATAGCGCGTGCCGTTTTCAAGCTTTGCGGTCCCGAACATACATGAGTACCCTTTTATATAATAGTATATATAGATAGATATAGATAAGAATGCAGATAAAAACACACGACAACATTTGAGAAAATATATCTGATATTTGTTATCATAGCACAACAAACTTTCAGAAACCTATTTCCGTTAAAGAAAGGCTTTTTCGAACTTTAAGCTAATTTAAATCAAAAATATTTTAATTTTTTAAAGAACATTTATTAAATTTTTGCTCTCAATGTAAAATGAGTTGCAGGAAAACATAAATTCTTTGCATTTTGACTGTTCCAATTTAATTTTGAAGTTGGTCATTTATAATTTGAAATGTATATTGAGATGTAAGCTCGTGCACATGCATTTGGAATCGTTTGTTAAACGCTGATTAACTGAAGATAGCTGAATCGGTTGCAGATATATCAGAAAACGTAGATGATATAGTTCTGGAAGTTGACATATGAATTTATCTGCTTTGCGCTGCTTCCATTTCTTGCAATAATATTTCTTGGAACTTTGTTCTTATGCGAAGCTGTTGAATCGGATCCAATTTGTTCATGAACGGAAGCAGCGATCTCAAAAAAAGTGCATTTTCATTCTCCGAAGCTTCGAGTAAAGCCAACTTTTCGTTTTCAATTTCTAAAAGCCTAAGCTTAACGTCATTTTCATCTTCCTGAGTACTCTTTCTCTTTCGACGAATTGGCGAAGGCTTGGCTGAAGGTCGTATTTCAACGAAACTAGGTTTGGTGTCTTTAGCTTCGGCATTTGAATCTTCTAACATCAGCGACAAATTTAATTTTGTTTCTTTTGGGTTCATTGTATCTCTAAGGAAAAGTAAACTTTTGAAATATTGCCACTTTCCAGTATATATTGTTGCTTGGTCTTGTGAAGCTCCTGACTGGCTTTTTGGAATTTTTTTACATTCTTTAATAAACTGGTCACGCAAATTCCGCCATTTCTTTTTAGCATCTTCTTCTGGAAATAAAAAAAAATATATCAATTAAAGTTTTTTTCAGGGTACCTGTCTATAGATAATATCTTTTAGGCAAATTGCTTTCTCATTCAGGATATCAAAATCATCTATTGCTTTCATAGTTAAAGAGGCTTGGGGATGCGCTCTGAAAGTTACAAATGCCTGTATTAGTGATGGAAAAGTACCGCTAATACGTATACTATTGAAGAAATACCAAAGAAATTATTGAATTCATTTAAGTCGCTCTCTGACTTCATGATATCACGTTTTGAAATCAGCAATCATTTTGAAGTCTTTTGATACATTCACTATGATTAAAGTCGTAGTCCTTCGAGTCATTGATTGCATTCAACTGTAAACAATTTAAATCAATGTATACATCAGAAGTCAGTTGAAATCATATTTTAAATCACTGAAATTGGTCTGTAACTTAAAGTCAATTGAGGTCTTTCGATTGCATTCAAAAAAATCTTTAAGAAATTTTGTCTGTAGAATAAATGTTTGCTTAATCAAGAAAAATTAGGCCTAGCAAGTAAAAGTAAAAGCAAGATTTTTGTTTTTTTTTTTTTTGGGATCACTAACCCACAGAGTAGGAGAAAAGTTAGAAATTCTAAATTTTTTCACTAAACCGATGAAGGAATAAGAAACGCCTTATATTTTTACTCAAACAAAAAAACAAAATTATTTGGAAAGGTTTTTTTTTACTTTAAACAATCAAAATAATAACAAAGTTCATAAGAAAATTTAAAAAATTTAAAATTCTAAAAGTTTCTTAAATTTTTTTAAAATCTTAAATCTGTTTTTGAATTTGTTTCTGAATTAAATTGTTTTTGTTACATATGAGCTTTTGAATTTGTGAACCGTCGAGATTATGTTAAGAAATTATATATAGTGGCTTTAATGATTTCCCTTGGTTGTAGTTTAATTTACTTTGAAAGATTGCTATCATTTGACTTCAAGACCACTAGATTGACTTCAAAGACTTCAACAAAGACTTAAGTTGAATGCAATACTTTCAAAAGAATTAAGGAATGCAGTCATTACAGCGATTTAAATTTTTATGAAATAAGCAATGACTTCAATTTATTTTATACATATACCTGTAAAATGTTTTCAGGACTTCATGTATGAAAGTCATTACAATCAAAAATGATTTAAAGATTGCAATCATAACCTGGTGTCATTGATTGCAATACTAAATGATTTGTATTAAAAACTTTTTTACTACTCTTTAATTATGTATATTTATAAAAATCGTGTTGATATCTTATAAGAGACCCCTAAAAGACTTTTTCTCAAACTTTTTAAATTTGGCGTATGCTTTGGAGCGTAAAGAGCTGGACTTTTTTTCATAATGCATAGTGCGTGTACCGTGGATAAAAAAAAAACAAAAAACCACGGTAGATCCGTGTTCAAATCCCATCTGATTTAGAATTTTTTGGGAATTAAGATTCATATATCCGATCGTCCGTCATCTCTCAAAAGAAAATGACAAAACCTCTCGATAAGTTTATAAATGACCATAAGGGAGATGACAACACTTTATTAAATTTTTATATCAAATTCATTTTGGGTGCTAAGTTTTTGATTTTTGCCTACTATTTTTTGAGAAATGGTCAAATTGAGAATTTTCAATCGGCTTTTAAAAAGTAAAATTCCGAAAATTAGCACAAAAAGTAAAAATTTCTATCACAAAATATTACTTACTTAGGTGGCCGTAACAACCCGTGTTCGGGTTTCAGCCTACCTCATAAGCTCTCGCCAGGCGTCTCTGCTTTGCGCGCGCCTTCTCCAATCGGATACACCAAGTGCGGTTAGGGCTTCCTCGGCCATCGGAGGCATGGTCTCCCTCGTCGTCGTTGACCAACGACCCTCGCCTCGATCATCTCTTTCGCTGGAGCTTCGTCGTCCATACGATGGACATGACCCAGCCAGCGTAGTCGCTGCACAGTTATACGCCGAACTACGTCAATGTCTTCGAAGAGCTCATACAGCTCGTGGTTCATTCGGATGCTATAGTCATCGCTGACTCGAACAGGACCGAAGATTTTGCGAAGAACTTTTCTCTCGACCACCCCCAGAGCGGCTGCGCCAGTTTGCGAAACTACCCCTGCCTCAGCGCCATAAAGAAGCACAGGTAGAACGAGAGTCTTGTGCGAGCGAGAGAGGGCTCTGGAACTTAGTTGCTTACTGAGCCCGTAGTAGCACCTACTTATACGAGCCCCTTAACTACTTCAAAGTTATAGCTGCCGGATGAAACGTGGTAGTCTAAGCGCCGCGCTCCCTTGTTTGAAGACAGCATATACTTTGTTTTACTCTCATTTATCGTCAAACCAACTTTGACTGATTCCTTTTCGATAGCGGTGAAAGCAGCGGTAACATCTCTCTTGGTTCTGCCGACAATATTAATATCATCAGCGTACGCAAGGAGCTGGACACCTTTGTAGAAAATGGTGCCATTACCGACCTTTCGTACGATCCCCTCCATGATGATGTTGAAGAGATCGCAAAACAGTGGATCGCCTTGTCTGAAACTTCTTTCGGTATTGAAGATTTCGGAGAGGTCATTTTCTACCTTGACGGAGCTGCGTGTGTTGCTCAACGTCATTCTGCAAAGTCTTATCAGCTTTGCATGTATACCGAAGTCAGGCATTGTTGCGTATATGCAATCCCTTCTCGGGCTATCGAACGCAGCTTTAAAATCAACAAAGAGATGATGTGTGTCAATTTGATTTTCGTGGATTTTTTTCCAGGATTTTTGCATCTGGACATGAAAGGCATTAAATGAGAATAAATTTAAAAATATGGCGAAACCGTACTTTTCGGCCGATGGTCAAACGCCAGAAGATAAGCGATGAAACCCACCATTGAGCGATATTATAATAAAAAAAAAAGATCATGGAAAGCATGCAATGTCCAGTGTCCAAATGACTTGTATTGAATACAAAACAATAAATTCAATTGGCGGTGTTGACCTTTTGAATTTATCACTCGTGGAGAATTTGCTTGTTTCATCACATGTGTGATATGGTCATGATCAATTCATAGATTTTATACAAGCTACATCATGCGGTGACTAATCAAACAACGTTGAAGATAATGTTGCATGAATTTGTGTTTGAAGTTGCCCATTGCTTGACGAAATCTGGTAGCGAAATTCAATTGGGAGAAGGTCGATCAAGAATTCTTGATATAGAAATTGATGTAAAACGTCATCGCCTAATGTCTTCTCCGCTGCCGTCACGAGACATACGCCGGAATAACATTGATCATGTACCAGAATATGTCAAGGAAGGAAAGCAGCGGTGCAAAATGCCGAAATGTACATCCCATACTAAGGTTCGTTGCCAAAACGAGTTTCATAAAACTAACCCCCTTATTTTGTATCACGAACAAGCACACCAAAATTCAGCAAGACACGAGAAGTAATACTTTATTCCATACAAGAATCTATTGATTCTCGTGTCTTGGTTATCATTTGTCTGGTTTGTTTGTGTAACAAAATGATGCGATTACTGCTACTGTTAATTGTTTTTTGCTAATTTTTCTTCATAATTATTTCTTTTTTCGATAAAATTTCTTTACTTTTGCCAAAATAGTTTCTTTTGTACAAAAATGCAATTTAAAAATTTTTAAGTCTGGGTGCCAGTGGTTCCGTTAGAAACCAACTAGGTATTTGTTACCTAGCTCAGGTAAATAACACCTGTGAGCAAAGTAGCAGAGCAAAACTTATTGAAAAATCTGAGCTTAAATAAAAATATCAAGCTTTTAAGGGTTAACCAAGTGATACTATCACTACCGAACTCCGAGCTTCAAGCTTCATTTGGGTTTGAAGGAGATGAGGCATTTCCCTTACGAACATACCTGATGACAAGATTTCCTATAAAGCGACTCCAAAACAATATCACTACTTTATATTTTAATTCCCGTTTTCAAGAGCCAGAATTTTATTAAAACCCTGTAGGAAAATCAACTAATTTAAAAGTAGTTGATAAAGTAGTTTTTTGTCAACCACAACTAGTTGAAATTCTGACTTTTTTCCATAGAACGAACTAACATATTTTTAACCGACTTCAAAAAGGAGGAGGTTCTCAAGTTCATCGGTTTCTCTGTTTTCTTTTTTTTTTTTTTTTTTTTTTGTTTTTTTAAATGTATGTACATCGATAACTCTTAAACCATATGCCTGATTGCCATAATTTTTGGGGAACAGATAGATACCATAAGCATGGAGGTGCCCGTACAAAAGTGGGCGGTATTCGAGAACTGGGCGTGGCAATAATAGATCTCGCAATACTAGATACTACTGTATCTCGAATAATATTGACTGTAGGGTATTGCAATTTAGTGTAGGGATAGGCACAATTATTACAAATTACGGCCAAGAAAATCGGCGTAATTCGACAAATGGGCGTGGCGTGTCAATATAAGGAAAACAGTGTATCTTGAATAATTTTGAGGCTAGAGTACTGCAATTTAGTATAGGGGTAGGCATTATTATTACAAATTATCGTCAATAAAGTGGGCGTTATTCGACAAATGGGCGTGGCAATATTATAAAAACACTGTATCTCGAATAATATGGACACTAGGGTACTGAAATTTAGTGTAGAAAAAGAGTATATCTCGAATAATATTGATACTATAGAATTGCAATTTGGTGTAGGGGTAGGCATTATTAGTACAAATTACGATCGATAAAGTGGGCAGAATTCGACTACTGGGCGTGGAAATATTAGAAAAAAAGTGTATCTCGAATAATATTGACACTAGAGCACTGAAATTTATTGTAGTACAGGGGTTAGCAGAATTATTAAAAATTACGGTCAATAAAGTAGGCATTTTTCTATAAATGGGCGTGGCAATACTAGATAAACACTATTTCAGTGAATATTGACGCTGGGGTACTGAAATGAAGTACAGGGGTAGGCTCAATTATTACAAATAACGCTCAAGGTGGGCGCTTATTTAACAAAGGGGCGTGGCAATATTAGAAAATGGGTATAGTTATTACAAAACAGGTCGGATCCAATTTAAATTTAAGAGACAGATATTTGAAATAACCATCAAACTTTCCAACAAAGAATTTAATAGAAAAATTTGTTTAAGAACAATTGTCTTTATGTAGCTTATACACTTTTTTCTAAAATTTATCATATTCTCTAAAAAGGAAGAAATAAAAACTTTTAAAAAAAAAGACAACCGACTACAAAATCACTACAAAGTAAAAAATAATTTTAAAAATACTTTTCCTTTTAATTTCTTGGTCATATTCGATAATTTATTTAAACATATTATTATATATGAAATCTTATTATTTAAATTTTTTCTTATTTGTTTTACTATCAAAAATATATTAATTTCTTGATGAATACAAATGCTTTGAAGTTGGCGCTTCTGATAAAAAGCCTGGTTATATTAGCGCCGACCTTAAAAGCTTTTGTATTCATCATGAAATTAATAAATTTATGATAATAAACCAAATAAGAAAAAATTCAAATAATATGATTTCATATATAATAATATGTTGAAATAAATTATCAAATATGACCAAGAAATTGAAAGGAAAAGTATTTTTAAAATTATTTTTTACTTTGTAGTGATTTTGTAGTCGGTTGTTTTTTTTTATGTATGGTGATGTCCGCTAAATAAGTCAATTGACTTTTGTCTGCATATATTTTCAACTACTTGTTGAATTAGTTATACATAAGTTATTTTTTTAATTACTTTAAAATAACCAATTGAAAACTATTACTGATGGCCTAAAGTTAATAATATTTGATGAAATAACATGGTTAAATATATATAAACTTGTAATCTAATAAAAATTTTTAAGTAGTATTTCAATTACTTCATATTTAATGCAATAAAAACTATTTAGAATTGAAGTGGGTGCCGCCTTAATATAATTCAAAGTAGTTCATTATTTAAAAACAAGTTAGTTTGTTCCTATAGGGAAGCAATTGAAACTAATATTCAAAACGCTGTTCACATACATAGTTAAAGCTATAGTAATTCTACACAACGTTATACTTGACACTTTTCCTAATAATTTTTAACATAATTTAAGCTCGAGAGTTTCGATCAGCAATTCAAAAAAATTTGCATCACTCACCACTAGAAGCAAAAATCAAACATAATATTTTTTTTGTTACTTCTTGTCAATAAATAAAATATAAAAATTTAAAATTGTTTACTTACTTGGAATCCCAATAGTTTCAGCAATTTCGTCCCATTCGTTTTCTGCACTCCTTCTGTCTTTGTAGCAACAATGGCTTTTGTTCCACAAAACACTTCGTTTTTGAATTTCCGAAATAAAAATTTCCATCTTCTTTCATGTATTGTCCGCACGATACTGCGGGAAAAATCAAACACATTTGGTTTTTAAACAATGCGTGCGATGCGGGGACGCCGCAACGAACGCATTTAAAACAAAATGCGTGCCTACGATGAACATCTAAATTTACCAACATACGTATGTTTGATTTTGTATCTACCCGCATTAATAGCACCGCAAAGCACGCAACGCATTTCTCGTGCATACGTTGGATACAGCGCACAGTGATGCGATTAGTACAAGTTAGACGGAAAAAACTATTTGGTAGTTTTCGCTGATTAAGGTATAGAAAAGTAAAAAAAAAACTATTTCAGAAATTTTGGACCCGTAGGGGTGACACAGTTTGCGCTATATCGAAGAAATAAGAATTGCTACAGTAAAGAAATTAAGGGTAGATGTCTCATGTGTGATTTTTAAAAAGCGTAAAAAATGTTTGCGTGATTCGACTAGTGGGCGTAGTACCCACCATGCAACTGGAATATATTTTCAGCCATAATAATGATATTTACAATAGTATATTAGCAAATTATGGGATAGATTCTTTTATTAATGAATGTACTAGACCTGTTTCTGGTTCTTGTATAGACCATGTATTAGGTCGTTTTAAAATCACTCAAGAGGTCTATCATTGTCTTAATCTTGAGTTAGATATATCCGACCGTTGCATGACAGGGATCGTGTTAAACACTAATCTTGCCGCATGCAATCAAAATAATGCAACACGTTTTTGTTTTTGTAATATTGATTACGCAAAGCTCAATAATCTGCTATTATTAGAGTCGTGGAATGATATCTATAACTCTCCTAATGTTTCCCTTGCTTTTAGTAAGTTCTTGATTAAATTTAAATATTTAATTCATGTTGCTTCTACTGCAAAACCACTACCAAATAATGACAATCTAAAACTCAAATCTTGGGTAACAAGCAACCTCCTAAATAAAATTAAATTAAAGAAAAAACTACGTGTAAAATCCTCTAAGCATCCTCATAACTCATCACTGAAAACGCGCTTAAAAAAACTCGTTAAAGAACTAAAACATGATGTTACTCAGGTTCGTGAAAGATTTTATCAGAATGAATTTCAAAGTTGCAGAGGCCATTTAAAAAAAGAATGGCGAAAAATAAGCCTTAACATTGACAATTTATTCTGCTCTGATAATAACAAAATTACAAATGCATTTAATGATTTCTTTAGATCAGTAGCTAATGCTGCTCCTATACGCAATTCAAACTTTACTATTAGTTATTTTATTAATGACGCGGCTCATTAACAGAGTTAATTCTTTAAGAATATATCCGCCATCGGAATAGTAAAAATAATTTATACTCTTGATAATAGTAATGCTTGTGGCATTTACGAAATTCCAAACGCTTTTCTCAAAAAAGTGGCATTTGATATATCGGATATTTTAGCGTATCTCTTTAATTTTACTGTTCAGTCGGGTGTGCTCCCTACTAAAACTAAAAAGCGCAATTATAATTCCTCCTTATAAAAAAGATGTTCGCAGTAATATAAAAAATTTCAGGCCTATTTCACTTTTGCCAACTTTTGCAAAAGTCTTTGAAAAAGCAATGAAAAAACGAATTCTTACGTTTCTGTCAAGGATATCGTTTCTAAGTCCCAAGCAGTTTGGCTTCAGAGAAGGCTTATCAACAGAGCATGCTCTGATTGATTTTCTGACTTTTGTTAATAAAGCATTGGATGATAAAATGTATACTGCGTCACTTTTTGTTGACATAACAAAAGCGGTCGATATCGTGGACCATACGATTCTTTTGCGAAAGTTGTATTCCATTGAATTCAGAGGTGCTATTCACAATTGGTTTAGCTCGTATCTTAGCAATCGCACGCAATGGGTGAAAATTAGGGCTACCTTTAGTTATGCAACTCACATAAATGTAGGTGTGCCACCGGGCTCTGTTCTTGGACCGATTTTATTTCTCATTTACTTAAACTCAATAAGCTGCCAGATCACATAAAGGCCATCAAACGTGAGAGTTCGTTCCTGAGGCAAAAAAAATAATGGCTATTTAATTATAACCTAAACTGTATTGAAGAAATACTTCGAGATATAGTTTAGTTTATATATTTAAAGGTTTTCTACTTATATCTCTCTATTCTTTCTCTCTTCGTCTTATCTTACTCCTCCTCCCCTCCCCCCCCACCCCCCGTTCTCTCTTCCAAACATTCTCTTCCGCAAACTACTAGTATAATTTAATGAATTATTTGAACTCGTGATAGGTAACTCAGTAATGATATCTTACTTCACCTATCACTACCATTTCTCTTATTACATAGTATCAAGTAATTTCAAAATATTGTACTAACTTTAAGAGAAATGTGAATAAAATTGAATTGAAATCTATATATATATATATATAAAATTGTAAAAAAAAAAATCTGTACATTAAATATTTTTTTTAAATTCTTTTTGCGATGGACATTTTGAATGACGCTGAGTCCGAAAATCGCATTTTTAAAAGTTTTGTCTGTCTGTCTGTTAAAGCATCACGCGAAAATCACTGGATGGATTTAAATGAAACTTAATATCTAAGTTCCTTATATCCCCGGTCAACATATAGGCTACTTTTTATCCAGGAAAAAAGGTTGGACCCGGTAGGGGGCGCTGCGATCGGATTCCAGTCATTCTTTTTTTAGCTTATCTCTGAAACCGTTCATCCGATTTGCATGAAAATTTGTATGTAGAGGTTTTCGGACACGCTAAGTTTTTTCCTCTCACGTATCTACTCTCTTCCTTCTCGAACACCAGAGGGCGCTGTAGTTCAATTATTTTGAAAAACCTCGACCAACTCCTGAGCCGTGCATCCGATTTGCATGAAAATTGGTATATAGGGGTTTTATGATACGGTGAGTGTTTTGAACTTATCTTTTTGTGCTATCTTGAACACCAGAGGGCGCTGTAGTACAACTTTTTTAAAAAACGTCGAAAAACTTCTAAGCCATTTATCCGATTTCCATGAAAATTCTTTTATAGAGGTTGTCGGATACGGTGAGTTTTCAGGACTTATCTACTCTGTTATATATTGAACACCAGAGGGCGCTGTAGTACAAATATTTTAAAAAACGTCAAAAAACTTCCAAGTCTGTTTTACGATTTATGAGTTTTTATGACTTATAAACAAGGTTCTATCTTGAACACCAGACGGCGCTGTGGTACAAATATTTAAAAAAGTCGAAAAAGTCCAAAACCGTTCATCCGATTTGCATGAAATTTTGTATGTAGAGGTTCTCGGACACGATGAGTTTTTTGACTTATCTATTATTTTCTCTCTCGAACACCAGAGGTCGCTGTAGTACAAATATTTTGAAAAACCTCGAAAAACTCCATCTGGCTTGCATGAAAATTGGAAAATAGGGGTTTTCTGAAACGATGTGTGTTTCGGACTTATCATTTTTATGCTATCTTGAAAACCAGAGGGCGCTTTAGTACAAATATTAGGAAATCGTAAAAAACTCCAAAACTGCCTATCCGATTTGGATGAAAATTTGTAAATAGTGGTTTTCGAGTACGGCAAAGGTGTTGGTGCTATCTTTTTTGCTCTTTCTCGAAACTAGAGGGCGCTGTTGTCCAATTTGTACGTGTGTATGTCATTAAACTGTTCCTTAACGGCTGCACTAATTTTGACGAAATTTTTTTTTGTGTGTTTGAGTGGATCCCTGAATGGTTCCAATTCACAATTAGACCCGGTAGGTGGCGCTGCGATCGTGTTTAATTCATTTTGTTTTTATAGTTTATCTCCGAAACCATTCATCCGACTTGCATGATAATTTGTATATAGAGGTTTTCGAATATGGTGAGTTTTTATGACTTATCTACTCTGTTCTATCTTGAACACCAGAGGGCGCTGTGTACAAATATTTTAAGAAACTTCTAAGCTGTTTATCCTGATTTTCATGAAAATTGGTATATAGGGGTTTTCTAATATGGTGACTGTTTTGCACTTATCTTTTTTGTACTATATCGAACACCAGAGGGCGCTGTAGTACAAATCTCTTAAGAAATCGTGAAAAAGTAGAAAGCCGCTCATCCGATTTGGATGAAAAATATTATTAAAGGATTTTCGTGTACGGCAACTGTTATCTCTTTTGCTCTGTCTCGAAAAGTCGTGGGCGCTATTGTACAATTTGTACGTGTGTGTGTTATTAAACTGTTCCTAAACGGCTGCACCGAAATTTTTTTTGTCTTTTGTCTCCGCAACCATTCATCCGATTCACACGAAAATTTGTATTAAGGGGTTTTCGGGAACGGTAGTTTTTGTGGCTTATCTATTTAGTTCTATATTGAACACCAGATGGCACTATAGTACAAAAGTTTAAAAAATCTCAAAAAACTTCTAGCTGTACATCCGTGAAAATTGCGTGAAAATTTTTACATAGGAGTTTTC
This sequence comes from Coremacera marginata, assembly GCA_914767935.1. Taxonomy (NCBI): domain Eukaryota; kingdom Metazoa; phylum Arthropoda; class Insecta; order Diptera; family Sciomyzidae; genus Coremacera; species Coremacera marginata. The sequence continues at coordinate 19,606,214 of OU612044.1, forward strand.
GGATACGGTGGGTATCTTGCACTTTTTTTTCTGCGCTATCTTAAACACCAGATGGTGCTGTAGTACAAATCACTTTAGAAACCGTCAAACACTCAAAAACCGCTTTAGATAAAATCCGATTTAGATAAAAATTTGTATATATAGGATCTATATTTATATATATAGGATTTGATTATCGAGTATGGAAAGGGCTTTTTCGTTATTTTTTATTCTATCTCGAAAACCAGAGGGCGCTGTTGTACAAATACCGCAAAAAACTCAAAATAAATCATCCGATAAGTATGATTTTTATAAGTGGTTTTCGGGTGCGGTGAGTCTTTTGGTGCTTTGTATTTTGTTATATCTTGAACACCAGAGAGCGCTGTACTACAAAAGACGGTAAGACGCAGCAAAGCGCAATGGGTGATAAATATCTTCTTTTTTCTTTATGTGTATTTATATCCAAACTTTTTTTCTCGCATATCAGGACAGCTGATGCCGAATTCTGTGGTATTTTAGGACGCATCCAAATATTGCAATTTCTATTTTCAATGCTTATTTAATTTTTGACCAGTTTCCTCGCGAATTGGCAAAAATTCGTTTTGCTCTAATTTTTTTTTTTTTTAAATGTACAATCTATGGAATACAATATAAAACTTGAAAATATTTTTGCACGCACACACAAATCACGATTTCCCTAAGTTTTTCTCATAATATTCAGATGTTGAAGCTACATTTTGCTCATTTCGCCAAAGTTACCGGTTTGAAAAATGCATACAAAATTCCTTCCAAAGTTTGTGAAAAGTTTTTTCAAATTGACGAATGAAATCGGAAATTATTTATATTAACTCCCGAGTAAAGCCGGGTATTCAGCTAGTAAATAAATAAATATAAATAAATAACAATATAAAAAAATTCTGGTCAAGTTTCTTTAAGGTTTTGGATAGCATTCATCTCACTTGTTTTGGCACAGGACTGTATTACACGACGGTAGCTATCTTACCGTCGATCATGGTACAAATAAATTAAAATTTTACTTTCATTGAAATTTTGATGATATGTTAAAGTCAGCATCTTTCAAACTTTCAATTGGAACAACCTCAAGATGTTGAAATTCAAAAATGAATTTGACAGCTCATAGAAAAACTGAAAGCGATGAGAAAGCTTTCATTGGAAAAATTTAAAGAAAAAAGTGATTTGTATTGGTTTTGACAATTTTGGCTATGAGAAAGAGAGCGCAGTCCGAAATGCATCTACCTTCTTTTATTCTGCCATGGACACTACCAGGACTTAGAGTAGACATAATACTGATTAAATAAAAAATATGATATGGCTTTTTTTTTATTTTCCAAAATGTTTTACAGAATTTGGCGTTTTTACGCATATACATACATAAGTTTCATTTTTTAGCGCCCGCATATTAGAAGATTCGCTATTGAATTTATTTTATTTCAAAAGAACATATCTTAGCTGTTGTAGTATGCCGATTTTCAACTCTTTTGGATATCGGGAAATAATTAAAAAAAAAAAAAAAAACGAGAACAACAAGGAAATTCGTTAACATATATTTCAAAAAATATCACTTTTTGGGCCAAGTTTTAAGAATTTTTGTAGTTTATATATGGAAAGCGGAGGAAATAAAAAATTACTTTTGAATTCATTGAATTCATTTTTTGACAGTTCTACATGCTCAAAATGTAAAAATTCGATTTCGAGTTTCTTCCGTCTAGCAGGCCTTTACGCATCACTGTGCGACATTAAGGGGAGGTTCTTATGAAATTCGAGCAAACAACTTAATTTTTTGTTTTTTCCTTTTTCGATAGTTTATGATGTGCAGCATATGTTCCCAAAGCAGTTTGACAGATAACGATTGCAAAAAAAAATTTATTGCATAAGAAAGGAACCCATCTTTTTTACGAAAATTAAAACAACTTAGTGTGCGCGGTAATGAGTATCTCTCATCAATCTTTTTGAAATGCACGCCTGTATTACCTAACATACTGTGGTAAGAATAGTTATCTCATGCATCGCCAGATGCCATTAGATGCGCTGTTGCGTTGAAATAATGGAAAAGCTGATTATTTGAAAAAAATCGTTAACCAAATCTTAAAACGAATTTTCTGAAAAATCATATTTTCTAAACTGATATACACGATGTCTCAAGAAGTAATTTATGTATTGACTTGGATTTTTTTTATGTTAAAGTAGATACAATTTATTAGATCCTGTACTTCAATTCAGGTAATATTGAAAGGATTTTTCTATTTTTTATCTGAGCACTTTAAAGCGCGAAAAATGTGAAAAAACGTTACTAAAAATTCACATGTCCGACATTTTTTAATGTTCAACTATTTGTGGATATTATAGGTATAAGCTCCAATAAATATAATATAATTCATAAAATTTTTGTACGTGCTGTGCGATGAAGACTGTTTGGGTACCTTCTGATTGACACTTCACATTAGATTCAGTCTAAATCGACTGATCTGATTGATATTTTTAATTAACAGTTGTCCAATATATTTGAATCTTAGAACTGCTCTAAAAAACGTTTTCTTCTTTTAAAATGACGGCCATATTTTTTTTGCTACCTATATGCATTTGTGTTAACTTATATTTCTCAGCTCCTATTATACTTATAATGATGAATTAAAAACCATAATATTAAGCACACTTTGACCTTTAATTTGACATACATAAAATGCATGTGAATTGGTTTTTTTATATTAAAAAAATTATTACATTTTTGTATTTAAAACGTGATATCGTGCAATTTTTAGAATTTTTTTTTATAGAAAGCAGTAAGTTGCAGTCATATATTTTTTTTCTAGAGTACATTTACACTAGTTGTTTAAACATAAATTTTTTTAACATTCTGATTTATCCACTTTTTTGTTTAAAACTACTTAAAAATTTGATTTTTTTTTGAGAAATTTGCTGACTTTGTGGTCAAATATCTTTCGTGGGCACGAGTAAAAAATTTTGAATTTATTCACCATAAAGGACATAATAGCAATATAGCGCAGTTAAAATTGTAAGTTTGATATTTGCTTCGTTCGAAAGATACAGTCCTTTGTGAAAATTCGCCCATAGTATTTATATTAGTGTGGTCCTTATATGACTGTTTCAAATTTCAATGATCTATGGTTGCTGATTGACTCCAAACGTTAAAAAACTACAGTATATTATTTTCAGATTTTTAAATTGTACCCCTAGTCTCCCTTTTTGCTCATCTGCCTACAACCCATTTGTCCGCCCAGAGAAAATTTTTTAAAAGCAGTTCTGAGATTCAAATATATTAAGCATAAGCATATTACATAATTAATATATATTATTGATGATATACATAACATGATATTAAAAAATATCATAAGAATATCAACTTTTTAAATTTATCGACCAACCAATTTTCGTTTTTTTTTGGATCAGTTTATTTGGACACTTTTTCCTACACTTTAAGAATCAATAAATAACTGCCAAAAAACTCAAGATGTTCATTTACTTCTTTCTATGAAAAAAAAACATCAAAAACTTCACCGTGTTTTTCGAACTCTAGATGAGAACCTCCCCTTAATAAATAAAATTGAGTTAATCGTTGAGTAAAAAAAAAACAGTGAGAAATTAACGGGAATTAAACAGCTGTATTCCTTGCAGCTCAGAAGAAAGAGTCAACAAGGTGGAAATATACGGCTGTTTCGTTCACGCATATACAAACTCTATTACATTTGCTTTATTGTCACTCGCCACATTAGAAATAATTCTATACCGACGGCAGCAACATTGCTATGATGTTGAGACCATGATATAATGATTTACAAGGTAGGAGTGACAGTTCTGTTGGTGATTTGGAGTTGTCAAGGTTTATTAATACAGGTTAAGTCACTTGAGAGAAGCTCGGTCGAACTGTCAGAATGGATAAAAGGAAATCAAGAAAAAAAAACCTGAATCTGTACAATTTTTAGCTAACAGCTACTTTGACAGTTCGAGCAAAGGCAGAAAAAGAGTGCTTTTCTCTCAAGTGACTTAACCTATATTAATGAACATTGGGAGTTCAAAAAGAGAAAACGAAGTAGCAGCAAAACAGATGAAAAGCTCAACTTTGTATTGATTTGACAACTCCCAATCGCCGCTCGTGAGAAAAAAGGTAGTTGTCAAGGCTACCTTGTAAATTATTGTATCATGGTTGAGGCATTGAGACTCAAAAATTTTGACAGATGCCGTTGGGTGAATGTGTTCAGTGGATAAACAGCGGCGAACGATTTTCTGTGTATATTTGTCGGCAAAAATAGACACTTTTTCTATTTACAGTTTGCCGCTCATATTGTGTTCTCTTCTGAGCAAGAGAACTGGTGGCGAATGTATTAGGAAAGTAAAAATTATGTCAAATTTTTATGGAAAAACTTATGTTTGTTTTTGTTTTGAATGCAATTAAAATTTCAAATTGAATTTAAATAAAATGCATTGTGAAGTAAAATTCTTGTGAAAAATTTATTGATTCCAATCCTGTAGAATAAACATAAACAACAGTTGACTATGCATGCATGCCAATTATTTTTTTCAATATAATTTTACGAAATAAATCAAAGTTATCCGTTATTCCCTTCAATAACAATTCGTTTTAATTTCATTCTTGGTATTGCCCAACAGTTTTTCTCAATTTAACCCTAGAATACTTACCTACGTAAAATTTACTCACTCCTAACCAGTAATATCTGTGGTCACAAGCCATAACAACCTAACTTAAAATTTCGTAAATACTGTATGTTTTATTTTTCTTACATCGTCTGTTTTCCGGAAGTTAACGGAACAATCGAACATAGAACTTGTAGATACGGAGATAGTTAACGGAACAATCGAACATGGAACTTGTAGATACATGAATGTCCCTTCATTTTGGACAAATACCAGATCGTTTAATTGCGATATTTTGAGTTAGACTGTTATGACTTGTGACCACAGATATAACGTACAGTGAAACAAGGTAAGTATATAGGGGATAATGTATTTAAACTTTGCAAAACGTTTTTTAATAAAAATTAAAAAAAAAACCAAAACAAACATCGTTTTTTGAAAATAAATAAAGTATGATAAAATACTAATAAATACTTACTAGTATGATACTAGTATGATACAATTAACTCATACTAGTAAATTAAATTATAACTAAGAAAATTTTAAATTTTCAAAATTAAAACTGGTAGTTTTGAATTTGAAGATCGATTTTTTTTTTTTCTGAGTATACAAATTAAAATAGAAATAATAAATTATGACTAAGGGCAATTCACGATAGTGTCTCAAAATACTTAACAATGACAAATATCTCTCTGGCCACATTGTTCAATCGGACTAAAAGAACATGTCACCGATTCTTATCGGTTAAAGGTTTGTTTGAGATGCTTATTTTTAGCATTCGAATTGGCTGTGTAAGTTTAGTGCGAAAAAAGTTCGCATAAATTAGTTTTAATTTCGCGCGAAGTTGAAGTTGGCAACAATAGAATTGCAAAATTAACAAAAGTGATTCATAGCTAGGTGAGCCGAAAGACTCGTAAGTAAATTAAGATTATATCGAATTGATGAATTTATATTGCTTGAAAAGATACAGTTTATACAACTTTTACGATAAGACGAAAATATTGTATTTTTATCAAACTAGCTTTAACCATAGAAGTTCAAAAATTCAAAGAAATTTAATGACAAACTTTGATTAATAACAAAATTTAAAAAATATCTTAAAATTATAAAAGAACTTTTAAGGAAATCTCAAATCAAGATCATAAAATGCTTGAAATGTTTAATTAATTCATAATTTGACATAAAATTATCGTTAGTTTCAATATTTGGTCATATATGTATGTTTTATGTGCCGCATTTAAGCCAACGATAATCTGCCATAATAAATAACCATTAAAGCCATTAGGCCATGCTTAAAGCTTATAACTATAACTTAGCTGTTTCTTGATAATTTGCTTTTTTTCAAATTCTATAGCAAAATTAATCTGTCTCACTTCTGAATAACTCTCTGGCAATTTTTGCACCACACTCACACTTCATATTCAAAAACTTGTATTTTGTATAAATTTATACGATGTATTTTTTACTTCACAGTGGAATGTAAATTACCAAAAAAAAAAACAAAAACAATATCTTGACAATCTTTAAAAAACACATAAAAATGTCTGCAATATCAAAAACAAATGGAAAAAAAGCACTAAGCAACAAAGTAAATCTTTTCAACATAATAAAATCGGAGCAAATTAAAATCGAGTCAAACGCAAAAAAAAAAACAAAGTCAACCAACTGACGTAGTGATTCAACAATTGTTGACACGATCTGGAAATGCTGCAAAAGATCGCCAACAATGCGAGACACAGATATAATGTGAAGAAAATAAAACCCAAAATAAAACAAAAATAAATTAATGCAAATAGAAAGAAGCATTTTAAAAACAAAAAATTTAAAAAAATAAAAAAAATTGCGTAAAATACTTCTACACGTTATGTTTTCCTCACACCTTCGCCTACCAAGACTTGACTGACACGCTTTACAGACGCGTCTGTCTGCAGCAACACGTTCTTCTTGCTGGAATTTCAAGATTGTGCAAGTTCAGACAAAAAAAAAAAAAAAATAGAAATAAAAATAAAAATAAAAGTTTTGGAAACACTGCATTTAAGCTTGTATTCCTAAAAACTATTCGAAATAATTTAAATTTAAATGTTCAAAAAACTTTAAAGCTGACTTAAAAAGCTGCAAATGTTAAAGTAAAACAAGTATTTTCTTTCATTTCTTAAAGAATTATGTATGCCAGTGACTTTAAAATAAAAACTTTTTTTTTACAAAAAGTTCTTTATCAAAAAGCTTTTTTCTTAAATATCAACTTTGTTTCACACTTCACTTCGAAAGTAAACATTAACTTTATTCCCCACCTTACAGCCTTTTATAAGAGCCACAAAATTATGCTAAAAAATGCGCCTTTTTTATATATAACATACATATTTAGATCTTTTTAAATAAACTTCTACTCGATCGAAGGTAAAAAGTTTTAAAGTCAGTGTGTGACAAATATTAAATTATTCAAAATTATGAAAATGAAAATTTTGAAAACAAAGCTGAATGGCAAGAGTCGTCATGAGTGGGACACCTTTGTCTTTTGGTTTATAATTCTCTTGGGGGCGCGCTCTAAAATTGTTCGAGCTATGAACTTTTTTTTGTGAAGCAAAACGCCTGGAATAATCTTTAACTTTGTATGATGGGAGGTGGTGTAGTTCTGCTGCAACCACGACCATCTTCTATATATTCAGTATTTATAGTCATTCGAAGATTTATTCAATTTTTGGATAACAAAAAAAAAAATGTTATGAGTGGGACACCTCAAAAATATTCCCAACAAATGTCACAAGTGTAAGTCAAATGCAATCTTACGGAAATTTCATCAATATTTATTTAATTCTCTACGATATTCTAAGCAATAAGAGGTTGTTTATTTATGTGAATCATTTGATTCGTAATCTAAATGCCATCGAGAGCTAATTTTCCTAACGTACCGCAGCAAAATCGATTTAAGAATGCCGATGCACTATAAAATGTTTGAGTTATGAATTTTTTTGTAAAGCAAAATGCGCGGAGTGGCTTTACTTTTGTATTGAAGATGGCGTAGTTCTGGTCCAACCACGCGCATTTACTATATATTCTATATATATGGCCATTCAAAGAGATTCTCAGTTTTTGGGCTCAGAAAAAATAGTTCGTGTACTGTGGGACACCTAAAATATCCCCCAAAAAATGGAAAAAATGCAGATAAAATGTCTTATTATTAAATTGCATCAATATTTATATAATTTTTAAGAGTTTTTTATCAATCTATAATCTTATTTAAAATAATTTCTCCGTGGTATTTTATCAATTATCACGGATTTGATTGTTTCAAGCGCAGTTTCATAAGCTTAAGTTAATGTGGCATTTAAATGAAAAAACATTTCAAATTTATGTTTGTTCCATAATGTAATTTAAAAGTAGCACAAAAGTCAATTCCATTGACAACGAGAAAAATATTGTGGCGTATACGACAATAACAAAAAAAAAAAAAATCAACTGTGGATATTTAAGAAAAATATCGTTAAAAATTAAATTTTTTCAACATGGAACCACAAGAAATATACACAGAACATGCTATTAAACCATTAAAATAAAATCCATATAAAAATAAGACTTTGAAGGGTGTCCCATTCATGACAAAAAACTGCCCCATTCATGGCAAAATGAACTATTTTTCGGCTTACTTTTTTTTTCACTTGCGTTTATGTAGGCTCTAATGTTTCCACTTTAATCATATTAAAAAAAGTCCCAATTACTTTTAGTATGTTTGGCACAGTAGCAACAGGCACGTTTTATCTGTCAAAATGCCACTTAAAAGTGAGCTAGTAATAAGACTGTTCGATGACTGTTGAAATTTAAGTCTTGCCAGTATGCGAGAAACATTTTCTCACTGTCCCATTCATGACGATATCCTACTCATGGCTACATTAGCCTGTAAATTGTTTAGAAAACATAAAAATTAAATTATTTGCTGGCCAAAATTTGCAAAATATTGGCAAAATTTTTTGGAAGAAAACAGTTAAGCAAATTTTACAATTCTAATTTTTTTTTAGGAGACAAAATTATAAGAAATAAAAATATTTATTCTTTATTCAGATTAAAACTAAGGCAATGATATTGTGCACAGCTCCAAAAACATGTTTACGGCTCTAAAAAAAATTAAATTACGGCGCTTAATAAGGGAAAAGCTAAACAACAAAATTTTTGTTTCATTCCTCAAATATATAAAAATAAATCCCGAAATTTACAACTTGTGATGTATATGCTGTGAGAAATAATAATTGTGCCACCCTGTTATTTACATGAAGATATTTTGCAAATAAAAGATTAATAGCATTTTTTAATATTTTAACTCTACTCTCAGGTTAGCATAAATAAAGAAAACCTTATAATCACAAACGTACACTTAAGCATAAGCATAAGCATAAGCATAAGCATAAGCATAAGCATAAGCATAAGCATAAGCATAAGCATAAGCATAAGCATAAACATAAACATAATAGCAAACACAAACACAAGCACAAACACAAATACAAACATAAACATAAACATAAACATAAACATAAGCATAAGCATAAGCACAAACATAAACATAAACATAAACATAAACATAAACATAAACATAAACATAAACATAAACATAAACATAAACATAAACATAAACATAAACATAAACATAAACATAAACATAAACATAAACATAAACATAAACATAAACATAAACATAAACATAAACATAAACATAAACATAAACATAAACATAAACATAAACATAAACATAAACATAAACATAAACATAAACATAAACATAAACATAAACATAAACATAAACATAAGCATAAACATAAACATAAACATAAACATAAACATAAACATAAACATAAACATAAACATAAACATAAACATAAACATAAACATAAACATAAACATAAACATAAACATAAACATAAACATAAACATAAACATAAACATAAACATAGAAAAAGTTACTACAGCGTGATGCAGCACCCTGGGTAGTGTTTTTAATTTGATAATTTTGGCATCTTTCAAAAAACCTAATAGCTATCTTAAAATTTCTATAACTCGAAGTCCTCATGAGTCTAACTTTTTTTTTAATTATTGAATTATTGACTGATTCGAGTTATGAAAGTTAAGCTGAATGTTAGAATTACTAAACAGTTATGTATAGGTAAGTATATTTGAAATTGAAACTACCTGATCACAAGTTACTGATCCAACAGAGATTAGGATTTGATTAGACTCATTACTCTCGTTTTATGCTAAAAGTAACTGAAAGATTTTTCGAATTTTTATATATGAAGAATGATTAAAATTTTTTTTAATCATGAAAGCTTAAATATAACCTTGAAAATCAACTACTTTGCGGGAGTTTCAAAGTCAAAAAAGAGGTCGTTCAATGACCACAAAACGTGTGACACATAAAGAGAAAAAAAAATAATACCAAAACTTTAACTGCATGAGGCTAACAATAATAATGAGAAAAAAATAAGCAATAAACAAAATGTTTAAAAATGGCTGGCTTAAAGATATGTTGGCGGTATTGTTTGGACAGCTTAATCAGCAACATGTTATTAATTGGCAGCAATCACACAAAAATCTTGATGATATATTTTATTTTATTTTATTTTTAAAAGCAAAAAAAAAAAAATTACAAAAAAAAAGATCAAAATTGTATGAGTGTTTAAAGCAGTAACAGTTAAAAAAAAGCTTGAAAGCTGTCTTAAGTAAAGAAACTAAAAAATTAAATAATTTTTTTAAGATTTTTTAATTTACTGTTTCTTATGTTGATTTTAGCTACAATGTTATTGCATAGAAAATCATCACAAAGCGAATTAATCGTTTTTCAAGTAAGGCGTGAAAACTAAATGAGTACATTTTAAAACCATTTCAAATAAATCGATTATAGTTGAAATTGTTTTTCATGACTGACTTAACGTCAAGTCCTACAGAAAATTAATTAATTATTTTTCCCATTTTAAAGACACCCTTTGCTGGCCCAGTGACCAAGCGCACCCTAATGTCAAAAGTACAAAAACAACAACTACAATAATAACAACAAGAGTGATCGCAGTTAACGCAGTCGCTATGATACTCAAAACCTTCTCGTAAATTCGCTGTACGTTCAAACTTTGAGTTGAGCGAATAATATAAAAGTTAATAAGAAAAAAAAAAATATACAGAAAGAAAAAACAACACTAACAAGGTTAGTGAAGCCAGAAAAATTGAGGGTTCAAACAGGGTGCACCACAAGCATGGAAAAGTAGAAAAACGACCGTTGAAGCAGGATAAATGTTGTTAAACGAAGCATAACGCAGCAAAAAAAAAAAAACAAAATCGAGCGCATTTTTGCGAAAAGTTCTGCGTAAAGTTACAATAATGGTAGAAAATAGCGTGCAGGATTAAGGAAAGGACGGTAGTACTATCAGGATGAAAGAGCAAAAAAGCACAGAAAAACCAAAAGAATAAACATTTAAACGTTGCTGGGCAAAACAAACCAATTAAATTGCAGCCAATTAAAATAAAAAAAAAAATATATACTCAAAATATACTTTACACTGTTCTTCAAGAAACTTTAATGGCTTCCCAACTAGTGTAGAAAATTATCGATTACAACAAGAGTGGAATAACGAGGAAAAAATTAACCATAAAAAATAATATTCAAATCTCACAAAGCCATTAAAAATTACTGTGGGTCCCAGTATTTGAATCATTTTACTAAATTCTCAGGAAAAAATAATTTATAATTTATAATTTATAATTTGTAATTTATAATTTATAATTTATAATTTATAATTTATAATTTATAATTTATAATTTATAATTTATAATTTATAATTTATAATTTATAATTTATAATTTATAATTTATAATTTATAATTTATAATTTATAATTTATAATTTATAATTTATAATTTATAATTTATAATTTATAATTTATAATTTATAATTTATAATTTATAATTTATAATTTATAATTTATAATTTATAATTTATAATTTATAATTTATAATTTATAATTTATAATTTATAATTTATAATTTATAATTTATAATTTATAATTTATAATTTATAATTTATAATTTATAATTTATAATTTATAATTTATAATTTATAATTTATAATTTATAATTTATAATTTATAATTTATAATTTATAATTTATAATTTATAATTTATAATTTATAATTTATAATTTATAATTTATAATTTATAATTTATAATTTATAATTTATAATTTATAATTTATAATTTATAATTTATAATTTATAATTTATAATTTATAATTTATAATTTATAATTTATAATTTATAATTTATAATTTATAATTTATAATTTATAATTTATAATTTATAATTTATAATTTATAATTTATAATTTATAATTTATAATTTATAATTTATAATTTATAATTTATAATTTATAATTTATAATTTATAATTTATAATTTATAATTTATAATTTATAATTTATAATTTATAATTTATAATTTATAATTTATAATTTATAATTTATAATTTATAATTTATAATTTATAATTTATAATTTATAATTTATAATTTATAATTTATAATTTATAATTTATAATTTATAATTTATAATTTATAATTTATAATTTATAATTTATAATTTATAATTTATAATTTATAATTTATAATTTATAATTTATAATTTATAATTTATAATTTATAATTTATAATTTATAATTTATAATTTATAATTTATAATTTATAATTTATAATTTATAATTTATAATTTATAATTTATAATTTATAATTTATAATTTATAATTTATAATTTATAATTTATAATTTATAATTTATAATTTATAATTTATAATTTATAATTTATAATTTATAATTTATAATTTATAATTTATAATTTATAATTTATAATTTATAATTTATAATTTATAATTTATAATTTATAATTTATAATTTATAATTTATAATTTATAATTTATAATTTATAATTTATAATTTATAATTTATAATTTATAATTTATAATTTATAATTTATAATTTATAATTTATAATTTATAATTTATAATTTATAATTTATAATTTATAATTTATAATTTATAATTTATAATTTATAATTTATAATTTATAATTTATAATTTATAATTGATAATTTATAATTTATAATTTATAATTTATAATTTATAATTTATAATTTATAATTTATAATTTATAATTTATAATTTATAATTTATAATTTATAATTTATAATTTATAATTTATAATTTATAATTTATAATTTATAATTTATAATTTATAATTTATAATTTATAATTTATAATTTATAATTTATAATTTATAATTTATAATTTATAATTTATAATTTATAATTTATAATTTATAATTTAAATTTTATAATTTATAAAATTTATAATTTATAAAAAAAATCACAAAAATGCGCTATTTTTGACTGGTTTGAGTGACGCTCATCTCTTATCAAATAAGCAAAAATTTTTACAGCAAGGTATTTTATGAATTTTTTTTTTTTTGATAACATTGACTTTATTATCTTATTCAAATTTTATAGACTATTCTGATGTGCTTTTAAAATATTACTTTTTTTAATCTAAGCCAAACATTTCTCCAACTAAATTTTTGCCTCATTTTTCAAAAGAAAATTTATGGGAAACTCCTGTCAGCAGAGATGTCCTGCTGAATCCTTAAAAAATTTAGCAAAATTCCAAAATGTTCTAATAGATATTTGAAACGAAATTGCAGTAGAAGTTAAAAACAACCCTCAAATCTAAGGAATGAATGAATGAGTGGTGAAGATAAAACAACAAAATTCGGAAGAAGCAGTGCACCACACGAACAGAGAAGTGGTGCTTTACAAAATACAACAACAGTAATAATAACAAAATATTACTTAAGGACAACCAAGCAAAGGTTGACGTAAGCAGCAACAAAACAAACAATATACAAATTCGAAGATTTTCATAGATGTCGAGGAGTTCCACAGTAAAGACGGCGGGCAGTACCTACTTTAAATTCGAATTTTCGAAATTAAGTGCTGGAAGCCTGAGCCTTGCAGCTCAGTACCGCTGTGTGAATGTGAATGTATAACTTTGAACTGGTATGTGTATCTTGGTACAGTTGTTGTTGTTGTTGTATTTATGTTGTTTGTTGTTTTATTTAAATTTATATTCAATTTTCTTGCGACAGCACAGAGGGAAGAAAAGACGTGTGCCTGTTTTTCGCAACAAGGACTCAGAAAGGAGAATACAGACAAAAAAGGCGCACCTGCTAAAAACCTTTGGTAGAGGTTTCTAAAGTGTGTGTAAAGAGCAGGGTGTGTGAGTGGTACGTGTGTAAGTGCAAAACTGGTTTTTTTACAGCACATTTTGTGCTGTTGCTGGTTCTAGTTGAATCGGTTCAGTTACATGGTGGAGTAACCGCCCCAGTGGCCTAATGGATAAGGCATCGGCCTCCTAAGCCGGGGATTGTGGGTTCGAGTCCCATCTGGGGTAAAATTAAAAGTAATTTTTTTTTTTTTATTTTACAATTTTTTTTATAAAAACGAATACGAATTTCAAAAATGAATAAATAGTTTTTTATTTTTTTTTCTATTCTAAGAGTTTTGTGAAGTTTTTATTTATCATAAATTCTGTTTTTAATGTTTTGAAAAAACAGATGGTGTCAAAAGCGCGGGTTGTTTTTTTTCACTAACCACCAGCAACAACAACATTTCCAAGTGACAATCTATTACTTGGCTGTACCAACAAACAGCATTCAACAGACAGCTTTTCGACACAAGCTACATAGATTTTAATATAAATATCTACTAGATATGCATCCGCACTGACAACAAACATTAACACAGCGCGCGCACACAGATACACATCTACAGCAGTCAAAATATAAATACAGAAAAACAATTGAAAACATCTGCCGCCGTCGTCAGCACGCTCAAAAACACACACACACACACAAGAATTATTATTTTTATTATGATATTTTTTTATTAACCGTTAACGACGATTAAATTTTCTATAAACATTTGCAATTTTAATTTAGTAAATGATTTGCAGTTGGCAACAGTATGCAGCAAGTAAGCACACAAGCTTGCCAGATAAGAACTTAGGGGGTATTTTTAATGTATTATTTAAAAAAAGAAACTATTTATTACAGTTACAATACATTTTTTTTACACTGAGATACATTTAATTAATACATGTATCTGAGAAATATATAACTAAAAGTAAGGCTTGTCCACGAAATAACTTTTACATACTGAAATATCAAAAAAATATAGAAGGTGGCCTTGAAAAAGTTTGCAGTTTTGACATTTTGAATATGCCGTACTTCTATTATGTGATTTAGTCGTGATTCATTTTAAAACCTTTAAAATTAAAATGCCGACCAGAGTAGAAAAGACTCGTAGAAAAATGATTGCGCATTATTTTGAGAATACAATTGCTTCGTATGCTTCTATAGCAAGATCAGCCAATATTTCAAGGGCAACTGCTAGAAATGTTATACTTAAATTCAAGGAGGAACAGTCAATATCCCGAAAAAAGGGCGCTGGCCGCAATAAAGGGTTCGTGGATAAAATATAGCTGCTAAGGTAAAAGCTTCTTTGTTAAAAAAATTCTAACCAATCTCTGAGAGATTTGGCCCAAAAATTCAGAATACCAAAGTCACTCGTCGCCAAAATAAGATCGCACTATGACTAAAAACATTTGTCTTCCAAAAAGATCCAAATCGTAACTCTGAGGTGGAAGAACGTGCGAAAACTTGAGCTGGAAAGCTATTGGACAAACAACTTTCCCGATTTCAAGGATGCGTTTTAATGGACGATGAAACGTACGTAAAAGAGAATTTCAAGCAACTCCCCGGTAAAGTTACTACACCGCATACCTAAAGGGAGGTGTAAGGAACAAATTTAAGCACAGCGGATGGACAAATATGGCAAAAAATATATGGTATGGCCAGCCATATGTACCTGTGGCAAGTTCACTCGACTACCAACAACCACAAAAATAAACAATAAACAAGCGACTTCTGCCATTAGGCATAAGGACCATAACATTCCTCCTTTGTTTTGGCCGGACTAGGCAACCATCCATTACGCAAACAACGTCAAGGAGTTCTATCAAAGAAACAAGATAAAATATGTTGATAAAAAGCACAATTCTCCAAATTGTCCTGAACACCGTCCTATCAAAAGGTTTTGGGCAATAATGGAAAGTAATTTTCTTAAGTATCAAAAGAGAGCCAGGAATAGACGTGATTTTCTACACAAGTCGAATAATATGATCAGGAAAGTCGGAAGAACTTGTGTGCAAAATTTGATGAGAGGCTTAAAGAGAAAAGTACGACCTTTTGATAGAAATCGAGTTCAAGACTAAAGTTTTTACTGTTTATCTGTATTCTTAACCTATATGAACTAATAAATTACAACAAATAAATTAATTGTGTGATTTATTTAAGAAATATTCGCAATCTAAAATGTAAAAGTTATTTCGTGGACAAACCTTATGTCAGTTATTTTTTCAAAGCGAGTCTCTTTTCCCTCACTCCGAGCGTGTTGAAATATGCTTATGTATATGATTTTTCAGCTTATGAAACAAATATAAAAAAATTATGAATATCGTTTGAACGTTTGATACATAAATTGTAGGATGGATCACATTCAGATGGATCACTTTGCAAAAAACCTGAGAAAAATTAATTTTTTTTTTTTATACAGGGTGTCCCGCAATTGAGTGCAACTATTTAAGGAGGTAAAAGCTTAAGTCGAGCGGAGCAAAAAATAGTTTGGCAGGGGGGGGGGGGTCTATTTTCACATTCTTAGGAGCTACAGGGTTAAATAATATTTCACGACTTTATTTCACGTTATTGCTTCTAGCAGAAAAACTAACTTACAAAAAACTTAACCAATGAAATCACCTTTCTAACGGTATATCAACAAACAGCACCGACTTAACCGATACCGAGCTGCGCTCGCGTGAATATGAAATCAATCGGTTGAAATTACCAAATTTCAACTTTGAGCGCAAATTTCTCAGAATTTCGCGTAATAAATGAAATTTGTTTTTATGATCAATTTTGCAATTCATTCAATTCTATTTTCAATGACACCAAAATCATAAACATAGCTCAAAAAATAAAAAAATTGCCTGTACTAAGAAAATTATACTGAGTGAGTGGCTGAAACAACAAAAAAGCTCGTATTTTCCATGAACTATCGAATAATGGCAGTAGTAGATGCAGAAGGAGGTCCCAATAAATACTAACTAAACAACACAAATACTGTAAATATTTATTTAAACTAACCTAAAGTACATTTTCTTCTAGAGTACGTATACTTTTCTGTACTGTGGAATTGGTTTTTTGATTTTTCTATAATATTGAAATTTTTTACTTTGCTTTTGAATCACGGAGTTAATATTTCTGTCCTTATGTATTTTTGGTATATTTACATTTTTCAGAAAAAGACAATATTCATTTGCACGCGGTATTTGCAAGGGGTACGCATAGTTTTCTGTGTGACTAGTTGTGCTAGTGATATTTTTGAGAGCAATTTTTACTTTGGCTTTTAATTTTCCCAATTATATTTTCTAAAAGACAATTAAAAATTTGCAATTTGAAATATTTCTGTAAAAACTATAGGCAAAAATAAAAAACTGAGTACTCAACAATAATTTGAAAAAAAATTCAATAAGCTCTGGTTATCTCTCCTTTAATTATGAAAAAAAAAGAATTGACATTGAAGAACACTCTTAAAAGTAAACAATTGTGGTTGCAAAATTCCTATGTTTTTGTTTTAGTACATATATTTATAAATATTTATAAATTTTGGGAGCGGGTCGAAATTTTCCTTCCAAAAAATCTCCGTGTCGAAAATCCCCCTGAAAAAATTGCCATTTAAAGAATTCACCCTTTTCAAAATTTCCATTTTTAAAATTCTTATTTTACAAAATATCCCTTTTACAAAATTCCCCTTTTACAAATTTCCCCTTTTACAAAATTCCCCTTTACAAAATTCTGTTTTTCACAACTCTACACTCAGAAAATAATAAATGCAAAATTTGTACACTAAACAATAGTTTATTTTTTCTTAATTTATTTCTTCAATATATTATAAATGTGAATTTTGTGAAGGACAATTTTATTGAGTGGAATTATGTGTAGGGGAATATTGCTGAGGAGAATTTTAAAAACAGGAAATTTTGTAAAGGAGAATTTTGTTAAAGCAATTTTGAATAAGTGAAATTTTTGAATAAGTGAGGAGAATTTTAAAAACAGGAAATTTTGTAAAGGAGAATTTTGTTAAAGCAATTTTGAATAAGTGAAATTTTGACCACAACCCATAAATTTTTCTATAAAAACTCCCCCTTCAATATATAACTTCACTAAAATACTTGAACGCATACACAAACATATAGTGCAATATAGTAGCTTAAAAAGGAGCACAAATATTATTATTTCGTAGCGTAAGCTACACCCAATGGCTAGGCCCTATGCTCCACCTAGGAACTCGAGCAAACAATGGTGATGATGATGATGATGTAAGCTACACTTATAAATAACCGTATTTTTTAGCCATTTTTAAGAGACTGGGAAAGCAGGGAGCTAAAATTTTGATCGTTTTAATTATCGAGAACGTTAAATTATTGATAATTTCAACGTTTTAACTTAGATAAACTATCTAAAGGCAGCCGTGCGTAGTGGGTACAGGGCATGGCCCATATGCCAGAGAACCTAACACAGTCCTGAACCAGTCATGGACTAGTCCTGAGCTAGTCCGGCATGACTGATCCTGGAACTGGTGCTGAAGGACTAGTCTTAGAACTAGTTTTTACGAGTTAAAATTTCTCCATATTTTAACTATCGAGAATAATAATTTCTCGATAAAAAAATTTCTGTGATTCACCTTGGATCCTCAAATCGTAACCTGCCCTCAGAGTCACCATATTACATTTGTATTGAGTGCTTACTACACAAACATTTCAAACAGTATTGTAAGTTTTTGTCGATCGGTACAGAATGTTTGTGTTCATTTTTAGTACAATCGTAGTGTAGTGCAGCCGTGTACACAAACATATACGCTACAGAATGGAAAGTCATGTTATTTGCGGTACACTTAAATAGCTTACCGTTTCTCTTTGTTCACAGAAAACGTTACTCTTAAAATATGCTCGAAATCAATAAAAGATAATATAATAACATAATTATTCTAATGAAATTCTTTATTCTATAAAAAAATTTAAAAAATAAATAAAATAAAATAAACTTATAAAAACCAAATTGTTAGCTATTTTATCTTTTGTAAGCTATGACAATGAGATTGTAATTTTTTTTTTTTGCAAAAACTGACAAGCCAAACGTTACCACAAGCTATTGTGAAAAACTAGTTGTACACAATAGTTTCCACTAAACCGTTATATAGTATTGCTAACCCATAAATGTAAAAATCTTAGTCGCATTACAGCTACTCTTTTGCAATTCATAAAAATGCATATATTTCACATGCACTCGGAACAAATCAAAACTCAGATTAAAATTGCATAAAATCGGTTGTTGTTGTTGTTGCAATAAAAGCAAGTCAGTCAGTCTGTCATTCAGTAGGAAGTGTGTACGACGCAACACAACAGAATCACGCAAGCCTCTAAAACAGCGCTAAACAAGTTGTTATAAGAACGCTCAATGTTATAAAGTCGATTTTAAAATTAAACTCAACTCAAGTTTTTCTGTCGTTTTTGTTTTAGCAGCTGATAAATTTTTCAAAATACTTCATAAAAACTGACTAAGTACGAAGAGGGGACAAGTTTTTCTGTGTGTGTGTGTGTGTGTGTGTGCGTGTGTATGTGTGTTTTGTATCAGAAATAATAGTTTTATAGAACAGTCTAAAAATAAGCTAAGATTACAAAAAAAAATTCAACTAATATTCTTTGGATTGGCTTAACATGAAAAAATTTGCGTATTCTATATAGATGGATTTAGTTTGAGTACGCAAGAAACAAGCAGTACAAGAATTTGGGACCCATTTTATAAAGGTATTGTAAAAACTCGAAACTTTTGATAAGTCAAAAACAGCAAATTTATTTTTCAAATAATAGCGAATTTCTGAAAGTAATGTTCTTCAGATTGATTATATTTCAGATTAAATAGAATTTTATTTAATGTTTCTTAAGAACATTTAATAAAAATATTTTTATATACTCAAAAAATAAGTGATAAGGAGAGGTTCATAAAACAAAATTCTGATACAGATTCAAGGGCTGTAAATTGTTTTAGACACTGAAATTCCAATTCTTTGAGGAATTTTTGGAGAATTTTTATATTTACAGCAACAAGGGCGTAGCGAGGGTAGAGCAGCAGTGGCAGTTGACCCCCTGAATATTAGAAAAATTAAAATTTTAATATAAAATTAAAAAATTCAAAACATTTTTTCTTATAACTTGGCACTTTTTGGCATTTCTTGAACTGACACATTTTTTATTTATTTATCATATGAAAAAAATAGTTTTGTCCTCCTCTGAACAAAATCCTGGCTACGCCCATCTATAACAATAATCATTTAAATATTTTTAAGCAAAAACTTAATTATTTTCATAAAACTTTTAACACGAGTTTAACATCGCAGACTTAAAATTCTTATCATTAGTGTCTGGAAATCGTTTTTTTTTAATGTGAAATGATCATGTCAAAAATTGTTCGTAGAGAAAAAATCACCATAATCAGTTATTATGTACAAAAGTATCTAAGCTATACAAAAAATTTCCATAAAGAAAATTAACACCTTTACATATTCTGCTATCGAGTCACAAATGTAGGCAACTCAATAAAGTAAGAAAGAGAACAAATTTGAAAACACGTTCGTCCACATCACATCGAAATTAATTACAGTGGGAAAGGAATTTTAACGCATTGATACTGATGTTTGTCAATTATCGAATAATTCATTTGACTTAAGTCAGCTGTGACCATTTAATTTATAGTTATAATAGATTTATGACATATTCTTCTAGCGTAATGTACAAATTTTCGTTTCAATCAAATGGATTAAAGTAAAGAGCTTAATATTTGTTTGTTATTCTATTATTATTCAAGATAAGACCTTTTTATTTTTCAACAGATTTTCAGAACTAAATTGAGAGTTTCACACAATTTCATTCTCTTGAGACATTATGAAGAGTTTAGTATTTATATATTTAATATGAAAATCAATTCGAAAATTGTTTTAATCCCAAAAATTATGCTTTATCATGACAGCTTTGCTAGATTGTAAGCTAATATGCTTGATTAAAAATTTTAAAAACATTTTTAAGAACATACCTTATAGGAACAATTTCCAAAAGTAAGCTACTTTATAATTATGTACTACTTAGTTTCTAAGTTCTAAATATAAAAAATTCGATGGCACTAATGATAAAATAGTGTGTTCCATAGGGTTTTTTTCTTTTAAGGCATAATTTTTCGTGATATAATGACAGACGTTTAGTGTCGAATCTCTCTCTCCCTTTATCTCTCTATCTATCTCCATCACTCTATCTCTCTCTTAATTTCTATCTCTCTCTATTTCTCTCTATCACTATCTCTCTCTCTCTATTTCTCTCCCTCTAAATCTCTATATATCTCTCTCTATCTCTATCTATATCATCTCTCTATCTCTATCTCCTTCTCTATCTCCTTCTCTCTCTATCCTTCTATCTCTATATATATATCTATCTATCTATCTCTCTATCTCTCTATCTCTCTATCTCTCTATCTCTCTCTCTATCTATCTATCTATCTATCTATCTATCTATCTATCTATCTATCTATCTATCTATCTATCTATCTATCTATCTATCTATCTATCTATCTGTCCACTATATTTAGATTATTAGATATTATTTATCTATCTATCTAACTGTCTATTATATTTAGATTATTAGATATTCTTTATCTATCTATCTATCTATCTATGTATCTATCTATCTATCTATCTATCTATCTATCTATCTATCTTCTTTTTTTTATAGGACATAGTGATAGCGCGCTATCATCTAGTGGCCCCACGATAACTCCACCAACTCCACCCCGGAACCGCTTCAGCATTTTATCAGGACGGGGGTTTAATTTCTATAAAGTTTCTCCTTACATTCTCTATGTAAGGAGGTTCGAAACTACTGAGTACCATCCTTTCAATAATCAATTTTATTGATGTAATTTTCACACAATTTCCATGCATTTGCAGATTTTAGCATCTATCTATCTTTCTATCTATCTATCTGCCTATCTACCTATCTCTATCTCTATCTCTATCTCTATCTCTATCTCTATCTCTATCTCTATCTCTATCTCTATCTCTATCTCTATCTCTATCTCTATCTCTATCTCTATCTCTATCTCTATCTCTATCTCTATCTCTATCTCTATCTCTATCTCTATCTCTATCTCTATCTCTATCTCTATCTCTATCTCTATCTCTATCTCTATCTCTATCTCTATCTCTATCTCTATCTCTATCTCTATCTCTATCTCTATCTCTATCTCTATCTCTATCTCTATCTCTATCTCTATCTCTATCTCTATCTCTATCTCTATCTCTATCTCTATCTCTATCTCTATCTCTATCTCTATCTCTATCTCTATCTCTATCTCTATCTCTATCTCTATCTCTATCTCTATCTCTATCTCTATCTCTATCTCTATCTCTATCTCTATCTCTATCTCTATCTCTATCTCTATCTCTATCTCTATCTCTATCTCTATCTCTATCGCTATCTCTATCTCTATCTCTATCTCTATCTCTATCTCTATTTCTATCTCTATTTCTATCTCTATTTCTATCTCTATCTCTATCTCTATCTCTATCTCTATCTCTATCTCTATCTCTATCTCTATCTCTATCTCTACCTCTATCTCTATCGCTATCGCTATCTCTATCTCTATCTCTATCTCTATCTCTATCTCTATCTCTATCTCTATCTCTATCTCTATCTCTATCTCTATCTCTATCTCTATCTCTATCTCTATCTCTATCTCTATCTCTATCTCTATCTCTATCTCTATCTCTATCTCTATCTCTATCTCTATCTCTATCTCTATCTCTATCTCTATCTCTATCTCTATCTCTATCTCTATCTCTATCTCTATCTCTATCTCTATCTCTATCTCTATCTCTATCTCTATCTCTATCTCTATCTCTATCTCTATCTCTATCTCTATCTCTATCTCTATCTCTATCTCTATCTCTATCTCTATCTCTATCTCTATCTCTATCTCTATCTCTATCTCTATCTCTATCTCTATCTCTATCTCTATCTCTATCTCTATCTCTATCTCTATCTCTATCTCTATCTCTATCTCTATCTCTATCTCTATCTCTATCTCTATCTCTATCTCTATCTCTATCTCTATCTCTATCTCTATCTCTATCGCTATCTCTGAAAAATGGCCCTAACACAAAAATCGAAAATTCACAAAAAAAAAATGCAAAATTCCCCAAATTTTTGATTGTTCCCAGGGCAGCTTGTACGTTATGTGCACATTTTTTTTAAAATGCTTAAAAATCTACTAGTATTTCATACATGGAACGAAAAATTTCATAAAAAAATTAAAAATCCACAAAAAACAAAAAATATTTTTATATCGCTCAAAATATTTAGGTGATTTTTCATAAGTTGTATCCCCCAAAAAACAAAAAACAAGATTTCACCAAAAAATAAAATGCAAAATCGCCCAATTCTCTTTGGGTGATTAAAAACATTGGTTGATTTTTGATTTTTTTTTGCAATTTTTTTTTCTTTTTTTTTGCGATATTTCATAGTGCCTGTTTAATTAGTAATCTAAAACTCAAGGAACATCGCTTTAGCTCTCAAACTATCCCTTCCAAAACAAGTTACGTTTTTCTCAACATCGAGTTAAACACTTTACTTATCTCGGTCAACTTTATAAAGTCAACAAGTTTGAAAATTCTTGCAAAACAAGCTGTACAAAATTGTTTATATCAACACTGCACAAATTCCATCTAAACAATCAAACCAATTTAAGACTGAATTATTTTTACTTGAGTTAGCAAAAATAGTATATTTGTCCCTTTTTTTCAAAAAATGACTCGGAGAGATTAATAAGCATTGCAAAAAGTTATAACGCGAAATATATTCCTGAAGAAATAGGTTTCTTTGCAAAATTTAAACAAAATTTAGTGCTTCTCAGAACTATACATTTTTTAATTTAATTTTTTTAAATATAACCTTTGATCAAATTTAGAAAAAATTACCTGAAACTAAAACTTTCGATTTAAAAATGAAACAATATAATTTGTAATTAAGTTTCAAAGTGAAACTGGAAAATAATTTTTTTAACTTCATTATTCACAAGATTAGTACTGAGTAAGCTGTGAAGAAGTCCTGGATGACGAGCATTAGAATATTTCTCATAATAGATTTTAGAAATTTTAGATTTTTTTAATTATTCAAATTATATAAGTTAAATAATATGTATGTTATAAAATAGTCCCTCACAACCTGTCTCACGTGCAGCTGATATCAAAATTAACATGCGACCCCAACACTATGGCACTCATAACATTATCGCAAAATCAAGCAACAATAACTTTAAATTTATTCCATTTCAAACAATAAAAAATTATAAAATCAAGCAAAGTAAGATTTTATAAAATAATTGTCGGAGTTTTTATTTGAATATTTCACATAGAATGCAAAAAACGTGCGAATAAAATATGGGTAGAAAAAAAAAAAAAACGAAACCAGAAAGATGATAAGATCTGCAAGCATTGCAGAAAATTATGGCTTAACGATACAGATACTGGTACAAATTTAAGCTAAGCTTGTTAAAGTTGTCTGATATGTTGTACTGGAAGAATATTAATTTTTGAAATATATCTCTTAGCCAATACATGTATGTATATCAGGAATTTTATAGAAAAACTAATTTTTTAAAAATATTATTTTAAGATTTTCCCTTTTACACGAGTTACTATTATTTAATGAATAAGATTCACTTAAGAGACAACCTCTTCTCACACAAAAAAAGAATTATGAAAAATTTTCATAAAAAAAAATTTATTTTTATGCTTAAATTTATGACAATTGAACATTACTTACTGACAACTTTGAACGTAAAACATACCATTTATTTATCTGAAAATAAAAGAATAGAAAAACATATTATTAGTATACAAGAAAATGTGTTCAGCGGAATTTTTTTATTACACGTACGAATTATAAGTAAAAATTACAATAGATTACAATAGATTTGCAAAATATATCTATCTATTTTCAGAGTATCTATGTTCAGAATATGGCCCCATAATTTAATTATTATATCGAAAACTGTCACGAACGGCAATCATGAAACGATCAGCCATACCTACTATGCTATTGCATCTTGCATGGACATAACCAGGATATCAGCCATGAGATTTGTAAAAAGTTTCATTGACAGCAAGAATTTGAATTTGAGGTGAAAAAACTTGAATTTGAAGTTAAATAGGCTGATATCCGTTCGTGGTGGCCGTGGCTTACTGGTTGAAGTGCGTGGCTTGTATGCGATAGAATCCAGGTTAAAATCTCATCCGATACAGAATGTTTTTTCAATTGCATTAGATACTTGAAATCAGTAAATAAAATCAGCGTTGTTTTATTTTAATTTTTTATTTATTTTGCAGGCAAAAAATAAATCTTTTTTAATTTAAAATGTTCATTTATGAGAAAAGAAGTTCATTTCCTACAAACGAAGTTTTAAGTTGCAACAAACAAATTCTTCATTAGCCATAATTGAAAAAACGCCCACGTTTATAACAAACAAAATTCATTTCCTGCAACAAAATAACACGTTTCCCGCAGCTGTTTTCATTTCTCGTAACTATTAAAACGTTTGTAAGAAACGTATTTAATCACGATAAACGATTTGCGTGTAGTTATGCTGATCTGATCTGGAAATTGAAATTATAGATCCTCCTAAAGGTTCTTATTAGTGTCTGATCGAATATTTGGTTTCCGAAAACCGAGAGTTTACAATCAACCGAACCGAAACAGAAATCGAATTTTAGTTCGAACACTTATAAATAGTCAGTTGCGGTTTCGGCCAAATATTAAAATAAGGGTTGAATTTAGGTTTCGACAAAAAAATCAGTTTCAGACACTACTTTTTGTGGAATTCATAGCAATTGATTCACTTGATTCACTTGACGCAATCATTTGGGTACCAAATTTTATGAGAATTTTGCTTAGGTTTATGCATGAAATTTCTGCAATATAACAATACGGCCCTCAGGGTAGGATAACTTAAGTCTCTGAAACAAATCCTTGCACTTGAATCTGTACATAACCCTTTCACATCGGTAAATGGGTAATGGGAAAAATAGTCCTATTAATTTTGTTCCCTTTTCCATTCTTACGGGAATTTTTTTAGTTAATTTTCCCAATACTGCTTTTCCTATCAATCTAAGCATCAATGATGATTACTAAACACCTTTGATTTTTTTCATTACCTTTTAGTTGCGATTGTAAATGGGTGACTTGAAAGGATCCATTTGAACCAAAGTTACTATTATAAGATTATCTGTAAATGGCAAGATTATTTCTTAGATGATCCATGGCTTTCATTTATTTTTTTCGGACTAAAGGGCATTTCTAAACAATTCTACTGATGTAGAAATTATTTTGTAGGCTGTCTTTTCTTTTAACTGCTTCAAAAGGTTGCTTTCTTCTGACTAACATAGATGTCTATGACTACTATTACTTATTATTTATTATTTATTACTTACTACTTTTTATTTATAACTTATTTCTTATTACTTATTACTTATTACTTATTACTTATTACTTATTACTTATTAATTATTACTTATTACTTATTACTTATTACTTATTACTTATTACTTATTACTTATTACTTATTACTTATTACTTATTACTTATTACTTATTACTTATTACTTATTACTTATTACTTATTACTTATTACATATAACTTATTACTTATTACTTATTACTTATAACTTATTACTTATTTCTTATTACTTACTACTTACTACTTACTACTTACTACTTCTTACTTCTTACTTCTTACTTCTTACTTCTTACTTCTTACTTCTTACTTCATACTTCTTACTTCTTACTTCTTACTTCTTACTTCTAACTTCTAACTTCTTACTCATTACTTCTTACTTCTTACTTCTTACTTCTTACTTCTTAGTTCTTACTTCTTACTTTTTACTTCTTACTTCTAACTTCTAACTTCTTACTTCTTACTTCTTACTTCTTACTTCTTACTTCTTACTTCTTACTTCTTACTTCTTACTTCTTACTTCTTACTTCTTACTTCTTATTTCTAACTTCTAACTTCTAACTTCTAACTTCTTACTCCTTACTTCTTACTTCTTACTTCTTACTTCTTACTTCTTAGTTCTTACTTCTTACTTCTTACTTCTTACTTCTTACTTCTTACTTCTAACTTCTAACTTCTTACTTCTTACTTCTTACTTCTTACTTCTTACTTCTTACTTCTTACTTCTTACTTCTTACTTCTTACTTCTTACTTCTTACTTCTTACTTCTTACTTCTTACTTCTTACTTCTTACTTCTTACTTCTTACTTCTTACTTCCTACTTCTTACTTCTTACTTCTTACTTCTTACTTCTTACTTCTTACTTCTTACTTCTTACTTCTTACTTCTTACTTCTTACTTCTTACTTCTTACTTCTTACTTCTTACTTCTTACTTCTTACTTCTTTCTTCTTACTTCTTACTTCTTACTTCTTACTTCTTACTTCTTACTTCTTACTTCTTACTTCTTACTTCTTACTTCTTACTTCTTACTTCTTACTTCTTACTTCTTACTTCTTACTTCTTACTTCTTACTTCTTACTTCTTACTTCTTACTTCTTACTTCTTACTTCTTACTTCTTACTTCTTACTTCTTACTTCTTACTTCTTATAACTCAATCAATTTGCTGTTTTTATTTGTTTTGAGGTAAATGTCATTTGCAAGTTTATCACGTTATATTTATTACCATATGTTTTTTAAATTGACAAACTGTCAAAAAGTGTCATAACTGTGCATAGACATTTTATCAATTTTTGGCATTTCCTATACAACTGTCATATATACGATGTGCATATACACACACGTGACCTCTCTTCGTATTTCCCTCCCACTTCCCCACACGCACACACGCAATTAATCAAATTGTCAATAAGTCAAAGTCTGTTAAACATAAGCAAACTTATTGGTCTGGTTTGATTGATTGTATTGCTCCATCAATATTTATTCATTTCCTTGTTATTAAATCTCATTAGATGTCGACATTATTTATTTATGCATGTTTGCACTGTTGCAAAATACTGCCGACAACGCGAAGCTAGCAATGACATTTGACATATTTTTCTCATGATTTTTGAAAGAAAAAAAAATTGTTTGTTTTTATCAGAATTCTCTCTATTCGCTCTTAAAAATTTTTTAAGCTGCAGTGTAACTTAAATTTGTGCCGCCCATGATGTTTTCTTTATAATTAATTAATTTATTAAATTATTACTTAGTTTTCTGTGTGCGATATCTATTAAATTGATTGCAATTCATCATCATAACATATATTTATTTATTTCTCTCTCTCTATGTAAGCATAAATTTATCTTCACCTTTGAACTTTCATTTCCGCTCTGTCGACATCTCGTTGTCGCTGTTGTCGTTATCTTTGTCGCCATCATCACTCTTTGTAGGCGTCTCTGTCTAGCTTTGTTTGTTGACAGCAGCTCTTTGTAGCATATCGACTCAATTGTTTCTTTGACATTGTCTTAATTAGTGTTAATTAAGTTAGGTTTCACATCTACCAGTTGTAGCATCGATTGAAACTACTTTTTGAGCTTTAATTTAATTTTTTTTTACTCTATTTTTTTCTCTTTAAATTGCGTCTCGATTAAAATGTTTCAATGCTATAAAATAATTTATAATCTTTTGTGTGAAAAATAAAAAGCAAAATCTTCGATTCGAGAAACTCTTGATTTTATTCAGCTTTTCGTTTATTTTTGCTGACTGATAAGCATTCATTTAGCTAAAAGAAATTGTTTGGCATTGAAAATAATCAATTTCATGTGCTGTGTAAATGAGGCTCTATAAAAATAAGGTAGAGGCTGCAAAGTCCGGCCCATCATAGCGTTTCAAGAATATAATAAAAATTCAATAGAGTTCAGATTATATTTTTAATTAAATGCTCAATACAAATACATAGTTCTTACTTTATGTTCCTTAATTCATATTTAATGCTCATCTTCACACTTCATAATTCATGCTTCATACTTCATGCCATTTAGCTTTCTTTTAGCGATTTACTTCTTTCTTCGTAATTCTTGCTTTTACATTTTTTTCTTCTTACTTCTTATTTCTTACTTCTTGCTTCATACTTCTTACTTCTTTCTACTTACTTCTTCTGACTCCTTCAAACTATTTCCTTCTATTTACTCCTTACTTCCAACTCCTTACTTCTTCTTACTTCTGAATTCATACTTTTTACATCTAATATCTTACATCTTGATTCATACTTAATATTCAAAACTTGATAATTACTACTTATTACTAAATACTTAATACTTAATACTTAATATTTAATACTTAATACTTAATACTTAATACTTAATACTTAATACTTAATACTTAATACTTAATACTTAATACTTAATACTTAATACTTAATACTTAATACTTAATACTTAATACTTAATACTTAATACTTAATACTTAATACTTAATACTTAATACTTAATACTTAATACTTAATACTTAATACTTAATACTTAATACTTAATACTTAATACTTAATACTTAATACTTAATACTTAATACTTAATACTTAATACTTAATACTTAATACTTAATACTTAATACTTAATACTTAATACTTAATACTTAATACTTAATACTTAATACTTAATACTTAATACTTAATACTTAATACTTAATACTTAATACTTAATACTTAATACTTAATACTTAATACTTAATACTTAATACTTAATACTTAATACTTAATACTTAATACTTAATACTTAATACTTAATACTTAATACTTAATACTTAACACTTCATACTTAATACTTAATACTTAATACTTAATACTTAATACTAAATATTTAATACTTTATACTCAAATCTAAAAATACTTAACACTAGGGATGTGAAGATTCGCGGGGTATCCGCAATATTTTGACTTCCGCATCTGTATCTTGTCATTCGCGGATTTCCTTCTGAAATATCCGCATCCTTATCCGCATTCTCAAGATAGATTTATTCTAGAACCGCTATCGCAAAATTACATCAGTCACGTCCATACTTAAAACTCCTAAATATTTTTCAATACTGCGTGCTCTATGTAGCACATTTGTCTCTGACATTTTTATGCCAGACAATTATTTCAATTATTTTTTCAGCAACAGTTCAAGCATTTGCCACAACCTTTGCTGAGCCTGCTGTTCGCTCGGTGTGTGGAACCAGTTTTATGTACGAGTAGTTAGTTCCATTAACTGGTGTAGTAACTGGAATTTCTCAATGATGTTTGGTTGTGACCGCAACTTGACAGATTAAAAATTCAAAGCTTGTCCAGAAATAGTGTTACGAATAAGACATGAGGAAGAAGATATTCCAAAAATATAAGCGCTTGGTCATTTAGTAGTAAGTTTATTTATCATCAGTCAAAAATGACTTTGTTCTGTTTTAAAAAAGAATATTTCCCTTGTTCTAAAAGTACCTACGAGTTAAATTGATCAGCATTTTTTCAACAAATTTACATTGGGTAGTTAATTTTAAGAAATCATTCAACTTGTTTTTTTATAATTTTTCATTCGAAGTGTTCCGCATTTCGACAGACTTTACTACAAACGCATTTGCAGTTGATTAATTTGTATTTTTTCCTTTTTTTTTTCTAATTTTAACTCAATAACATTCGTTGTTGGCTGCTGTTGTAATTCGTTGATCTGGTCGGGGCGGGAAAAACTAAATTGAGTTCGGTTAAGAAGCTCATAATTAATCATACGTAATGTAATATTTCAAATACGAACAACAACAACAGCAACGAAACGATGTTGCGTTACCATCACAGAATCAATCAATTAATCATTTGTGATGGCTGAACAAATCATTTTCTAAAATTAACTATTTCGATTGAAATGCAAGAAATGGTCAAAACGAATAACGAAGGAAGGTATGAAATCTATGAGTGTCACACCATAACTCTTGCTCTCTCTTTCGGCTCATTGTTTCTATTTCAGTAACTCAGTAAATCCTTTTAGTGCAGTTTCATTTATTAAAACACCTTCCCACATCCAGGATCAACTGATATACTATATATAAAAAGGAAAAAAATCCAAATAAATCGAAAAAATTCAGCCTGAGTTACGAGTACAAGCGTCGAGGTGATGATAAGAAAGCATAGCAAAAAAGAAAAACGTAATGAAAAGAACTCAAACTCGAAATCAAAATCGAAACGGAAAGAAGAATAGCATTTATTAAAGTGAAAAAGGAAATTCCACGAAAGAATAAGCAGAAATTCCGTACGTAGGCTGGGTTTGGTTGGTGCAACTCGATTTTTTTTGGGTTCCAGCCAAAGTAGACAGTTTTCAATATTTTGCCTCTGGGCCGTATTTTTGTTGTTGCATTCATTGACTTGGCTTTGATATTGTTATTTATTACTTTTTATTAGCTTCGTCTTTGCTTTATTTTCTTTGGTATTCCGTGAGTTGCTTTAACTTTATTTCTCACTTTTTTTTTCTTATTTTGATTTTGTTCCCACTTTATTGCAGTTTGAAGTATTTTTGTGGCTCAATTGTTGGCAACGTTTAAGAGCTTTATTTTGTGGTCTTAACTTCTTAATAATATATTTTTTTGTTCTTCTTATTTCAGGACTTTTTTTTTTTGCTTTTTCTCTGGATTGCTTATGATTTCATTAATGAATTCAGCGTGTTAGTTTTGTCTGCACGATTTTGAAGTGTGCTGCTTGTAGCACATTGTATGTTGATGTAACATATGTACATATATAAATATGTGCTATATACATAATAAAATGGGTGGTATTTTGCTATTCGTGTTGGACAAGTAAAACTTAGCTACGAAGGGAATAAATTTTAAGATAATGTTATACTATCTAAAGCAAAATTTACTTTAGTTTTCAATTAATAATCATAATTTTTACCAGTCCCTTCCTTCATAGCCCAAGTAAAATAGGGTCTTACATATAAATTGGAATGTGTTGAGTTAATGATGTCATTCTTTATTTTCAAAGAATATCTTTCTGATAGTTTTATCCTTCTTTTGAAGCAATAGCTTCTTAAGCGAAGTTTTTTATATTATACGGGAGTAAAATGAAAAGTTAACAAGCATCAGTTACAAAGCGTCAGATAGAATCTACTTCTATCCACTTCCATGCATTCCTCTGTGTTGCTGTAAAAGCTATTTTTAAAGTGTTAGCCTCTTAAGCGAAATTATTTATACGCGCTGAGAGTAAAATGAAAAGTTAACAAGCGTCAGATAGGATCTGAATCTAGATGGCGCACTATAAACAATTGTTTTTTTTTAGCAAATTCTCAAACCAGGTGCTGGCACAGACTGTGGTTGGGGGCAAATCATCCAAAAAGAAATTTGTAAAAAAGCAATTTTTTCTATCAATTTCATAAAAAACCTTGAACAAAATAAATTGAAAACTTAAAACTGTACGATTGTTTATTCTTTGAATTAACAAATACTTCGAACAAATTTCAAAAACTAACTTTTCCATGCAAATTAAGAAATTTATTTTTCGGTTTATGATTTCGGTAAAATAAATGATGGTATTACTATTTTCGTTTTTGTAACAAGGAACATTTTGGTTCCAAGCCGAATGATGGGTTTTTGAAGGTTTTTCTTCAAACGAAATATTTTTAAAATGGGAATCTTTTATAAAAATGCAAAGTCCTTCGTTTAAAGGAATATTTTAAGTACAGAGCGAGAGGGTTTAATCAAAAATTGTTGATTACGTCATGCATATGTCTGTGACTCTTAAAATAATTATAATTCATGGTATAATGATTTACAAGGTAGGAGTGACAGTTCTGATGGCGATTTGGAGTTGTCAAAAACACATTGGAAAAAAGAAAACGAAGATGCAGCAAAACAGATGAAAAGTTAAACTTTGTATTGATTTGACAACTCCCGATCCCCGCTTGTGAGAAAAAAGGTAGTTCTCAAGGCTACCTTGTAAATTATTGCATCATGATTATAATTATCTTGAGTGTTTCGAGACCACTTTTTTTCGGCTTCGAACCCAAGTGTGGGAGAACTGGATGTGATGGGAAAAAATTGGACTTCAGACTCTTGATCAGTAGCTCACACTTATGCTTAAGGCATTGGAAATTCGAAATACTTAAATTATAATTGAAACTTTTGAAGTAAAATATTTAAAAACTTATAGTTTTTCGCGTTAGACAAAAAATGGACGTCAAATAATTAAGTAATTCAATTTGAAACTTCGATTGCGATTTTCCAAAACGTGTTATATATACCATATGTCCTCATTTTACTCGGGCAACGAATTGTAGTTTCTCTAAATTTGTAAAATTAGTAATACCAACCAATAACTATTCTTTTGAATTTGTTCGTGAATGTTTTTTCTTAAATGAATATTACAAAATTCACCTTATTCCGAAATTTTCTATCGAATTTAGAAGTCAATAAAAAATCAAATTCAAAACTAGGATATTCGTACCAATTTTTTGTTCAAAGTCAATTTTTACAAATTCAAATCAAATCTACCTTCATTGACTAAAAAATAACATTTTCAACCCAAATTCTTATCTAACAGCTTAAAATAATTGAGCAATTTTTGAGAAAAACTATTGGAAATAATTGGCGGTAAACTGATAATCGTCACAATCGCTTTAATGGGACATGAATGAAGGGATTTGAGGATTATTCCATTCTACCTACTGAGCTTCTGTGTCACACCCACTTAAAAGTTAAACTTTTCGATTTTGTGACTTCTGAGTTAAGGGAATCTTATACGCACATTTTGTGAAAAATTTAGGTAAGTTTTATGAGAGGATTACGAAATAATGGTTGAAGATATTGATTGTTAAATGTTTGAATTCGCAGGGATTTTATTATTACGAAGAAATGATGCCACAAAACAAATGTTTTTTAATTAAATATGGCGAGGTGGGGTAATGTGTACCATGGGGTGATGTGTAACACGGCGATTTTTCGTACAAAATGTCAACATATGAGTGAATGAACAACTGTCATATGCTTCTTTTGACAGCATCCCGTTTTTCGTAAGTGTTGGAAGTAGGCACTTGTTTAATATGTTTAAATATTACAAAACATTTTACATTTTTTCACGTTGTGGTAAGATTCCATCAATTAGAAAAAGTCACTTACATTGGGGCGATGTGTAACACTCACGGTGGGGTGATGTGTAACACTCACGGTGGGGTGATGTGTAACACATCTCACACATTATAATTGACATTTAGAACGCAACCACGTCAAACTCTGAAATGCTATCACATCAACGGCATTAAAAGAGATCGGCCCAGTTCATACAATTCAGCCCAGTCAATGCAGAAGGTGGCAAAAAAAAATTTGGAAAAAGAAACCAAACAAACGAAAAAGAAAGCCGCAGGTGCAAGTACTCGGCTGCATAATCGGCAGCCGTCATCATCTGAAGAAGATCGATATTTTTGCATGATTTGTTGCGGTTTTTTGCCAAAACATTTAAATCACAAAAAATTACTTGAATGCAACAAATGCAAGCCTTTTTTATTTTTTGTGAGCCATTTTATTTGTGATAATTGCCATTACGATATGGATATTTCCGACGAATAATCATTTTGCATTTGAAATGTATTTTTTTTTTTGTTTGCAAATAATAAAGCCATTCATATATATGTTCGGTCGTCACCTCTCTGCAGACAATGGCAAACCTCAGAGAGTAAAAACTGCCATGAAAAGCTTCTTGAGAACATAAGCCGTTCGGAGTTGGCGTAAAACATGTAGATCCAGTTCTCGATCATTTGTGTGCAAATATTTCACATCACACACAACACAATTGATCATAAGAAGCTCGGTCAAAGTCCTATCAAGGGCTGAAATGGCCATTTCGTTTATTTTTATATATTCATTCAAGTTAACGGTCAGTTTTTTAACTTCAACGTGTTTGTGTGCATTGAAAATCAGATAGATTTACGCGATATTGGTATATTTCATTAAGTTCTTATCATAATACCTTTACTAAACATGAAAAGTCAAAATAAACATAAAAAATTAATGTTCCTGGTCTTTAAGGTAACATTTTTTTGGTGTTACACATCATCCCACCAATTTCATGGCAGTTTTTACTCTCTGAGATTTGCCATTGTCTGCAGAGGTGACGGCCGAACAGAAAAATGAATTCAATTAAAAAAAAAATGTGTCAGATGGGATTTGAAGCTGGGTTCTGTTGCATACAAGGCACGCACCTTAACCAGTATACCACGACCGCCACAACAATATCATAATACTTTTACTAAACATAAAATGCAAAATAAGCATTAAAAAATTAAAGTTCCTGGTCAACCTTCTGTTGATGTTACACATCACCCCACTGATTTGAAAAAGACCAAAAAACCATATTTGAAATGTTCTATTTCATTTATTTCTGAATATTGAATCAAAAATTCTATTTCTTAACACTTTTACTGGAGCAAATAAAAAAGTGTTACACATCGCCCCACTTCAGCTTACATCTTAGAAAAATACGAAAATTTTTAAATCAATCGTTACTTCGTAGTACTCTTTCGTAAAAATATACCTACATTTTTCACAAAAATGGATATAAGTCCCCTTAAATAATCAAGCACAGGTCATCCTACGTCATAAGAACGGAGTTTTATTTAAAATTTCTGACTTTTTATATTTTTTTGCAAATAACTCAAAAAGTATTCATTTAAAAAATTAGTTTGTATTGAGTCTGCCTCAAAACAGATTAATAATTTAATAATAAGCAAAATATGAAGTTAAAAAAAAAAAATTTACAGTGGTGGACACAGAAATCAGAACACCTAAAAAATTTTGTTTTTGCCTGTCTTATTTTTTTATGTCTGAAATGAGCAACAAATAGTACTCTGGAAACGAGTTCTTATTTAAATTATCTTGCTTAAATAGTTAAAATATTGATAGATATGTTACGCTCATTTCGCGTCGATTTCGCGGCCACCTGTATGAACTTGCTTCCAGGTTCAAATTTTTAATTTATTCAGACATAAAAAGATAAGACAGGGCATACATTTTTTGGTTTTTATTTCTTTTTAATTAGTTCCGAGTACGATCATTTTTGAGCTAGTTTACTGGTCTATAAAACAAAATTTGTACATCAATCTTTTTGTAAATTCAAACTTAAAAAAAATAATAGAAAAAAGTTAAATTTTTCCAATACTTTAGTAGACTGAGGGGGGTGTTGCGTAACACGTTTTTATGTGCTCCAATAAAACTGTTAAAAATTGAATTTTCCTTGCAGAAACTAATTCGAAGCGTGCTTTCTTGGCTGTTAAATGGATGAAATAGGAGAAAAAAATTTTAAATATGATTTTTTTGGTCATTTTCAAATTGTTAGGGTGATGTGTAACATCAACAAAATGTTGGTTTAAAGACAAGTGACTTGAATTTTTTATGTTTATTTTGACTTTTTATGATAAGAATTTAATGAAACCTCCTGCTCCTGCAACTGTAAACGTTTCTGTGGCGTTGTTAGAACACAACTTTTCATTGACTTCCTACCACGATTGATTTTTGGTCTGGGCTGAATAGTGCGAACTGGGCCGATCTCTTTTAATGCCGCTGATGTGATTGCATTTCAAAGTTTGACATTGTTGCCTCTCTAATTTCAATTATAATGTGTAGGATGTGTTACACATCACCCCACCGTGAGTGTTAGCACAATGTAAAAATCTTAAATCTTTTGTTATATTTATAGATATTAAACAATACAATAGAAAATATTATCCGAAATGCCATTTTTTTGTAAAATTAAAAAAAACTTTTTAACAAAATTTTTTACGCTTTTTAAGAACTCTATTGAAATGAATGTCTGCCTTCTTACAACACTTATGAAAAACTAGATGCTGTCAAAAGGAACATATCGCAGTAGTTCATTCACTAATATGTTAATTTTTTGTACGAAAAATCGCCGTGTTACACATCACCCCATGGTACACATTACCCCACCTCAGCCAGCATTTTTTTTAAAAATGCACATCTTTTTTTTAAGCTCGAAGGTTTTCATTTTTTCAAAGTATTCTTTCTGACACCTCAGCTTCCAAAGTGGAACTATTATCCACCAGCATTAAATAACATGCATCCTTAATTTTATGCCACAACTCTTCATTGTTTTTAGCTTTATACATAGTGACGATTCTTATCGCATTACGTGTATCTTATCTCGTATGTAAACAATTTTATAAAAAAATTAAATTGACATCGCAAGTGTTAAATACGTATAACTCCTGGTTTCAACGAGATAAAAAATTATTTTCTTTTTTCCTGTCTGAGATGAAAATACATTATTTAGTAAATTTGTGTCCAAGTGAGCAATACATTAATGCGTACCCACACAAATACAATTAAATTGAAAATGTGCTGCATAACTATACTAAGCCAAGCAGACAATTGAACACAGTTTAATTTTTGTTCATCTTCTGCCTGTAATTTGCAAAACAGCTAGATAAGGAAGCAGAAAACAAGTACAGCTATTTGACCCCTTGAAACCTTAGAATACCATGTAAGCAACAACAATAACAACAACAAATGAAAGCAACTTCTTTCTTCAGCAATTTCAACGCGTTGCAGCAGCAGCAGCTTCGCCGCAGCATTAAACTAAGCCAACGAAAGAAAGCATGCAAATATGGATGAAGTGTGAAAAATTCAGAGAGGGAAAATAACTTCGATTAACCGCAAAAAGAGGAAATAACACACAAAGAAATGATGTGTGCAGTAAAAATTAAAAAAAAAAAAAATAAAAATATAACATAAACTACTTAAGAATTATATTAGAGATCAATGTAAAAAATTTTATGCGTTAAAATTTAGAGCATTTATAGTTTTTTAATGCAAATATTTTTCAGTACAAATTTTCAGTTAAAATTTACAGAACAGGCATATAACTGGCATAGATGAGGACGATGGAATTGCTCATCATTAGCACATAAAATATATATAGAGAATTGAAAAGAAGAATACGAAGAAGAAAAAGAAGAAGCATAGGAGCTTGCTTGTTGACTCTTCAGCTGACTGCAACAGCAGGTCGGTCGCACAACTGACTGGTTGCAGCCACCAATTCTTGCTGCTGACAACAAGGCGGAGAGCAGTGCAACGACCTCTCACTCAACTATAGAAGCTGCTTCATGACGCATTAATGCGAAGGGATCCCGTAGTTGTGAAAGATTGAAAAGCAGCTGGAGGTGGAACTAGCGTCGAGAGTTTAGGCATGGAAGAAGTCCGTCCGTTTTTTATCAGTTAAAAACGATAGTATAACTGAAAGATGAAATGCATGCAGAAGAGACAACAATAACTTTGATTTTTAACTATTTTAAAAAATATATATTAAGTAAATAGTGTGCTGGAAGAAAATAACAACAATTAAACTATTTTCCAAAATTCTGTTTAAACTCTACGTGGGCTGTCAATAAAATAAAGAATAAACTTTTTGAGCTTGTTAA
Organism: Coremacera marginata; assembly: GCA_914767935.1. Lineage (NCBI taxonomy): Eukaryota > Metazoa > Arthropoda > Insecta > Diptera > Sciomyzidae > Coremacera > Coremacera marginata. The sequence goes on from OU612044.1 coordinate 19,644,493, forward strand.
AATTGTTGTGGCGCTTCTTTGTGTGGCCAAAACTAAAAAAAAAATAAGGAAAAAAAAATTCTCCATACAAATTTAGGCGTTAATGCATTATGAAAAATGACCCAAAATATCTGAAATCATTTCTTCTTTAAATATTTTTTGTATTATTTTATTTTTTGATTTAGGTGTTTTTTTGTTTTATTTTGCCTTTATTTCCGTTCTTCTTTTGGATTTTATTTAATTTTTTAATTTTTTCCCAAAATATTTTGGACTTAATTTTATTTATTTCTTTTCAGCGTTAATTCACTGAGCTGCTAAAATGGAAGCAGCTTGTTTTCGTAGCTTCTAAAGCAAATTTTTCAACAATCGATTGAAATACTTCTCATGTTTCTATGCACTACGAATGTGCTACATAAGCACATTTTTTAAGTATCTTATTCTTTAGCCACTTAATTTTAAAAAACAATATTAATTGATACCATACCAACACACTTAGAAGAGATAATATCCAATACATAAGCCCTATTCGTAAAAGTTGTTTTGTGCAATTCCATTTTTTTGTTGAAAAAATATTTTCAAAACTGCAAGTAAATTATTTCGATTTTTTTAACATGTGGCTTTTCATATTTTGTCAATAAATCGTTAATTTTTCTTTTTTATACAAATACTTTTTTCTTCTTCTTATTTTCATTTTTCTTATTTATTTAGTTTTGATATCATAGGCCAGTAAAAATAGAGATTTGCTTGGAAATAATTGGCTGAAAGCTAAAAATCTTAGTTATCGCTTTATTAGAATTTAAATGCAGGGATTTGTTTGTTCTTTCTACCTATTAAGATTTGGTGGTAATGAAAATGATGGTGGTATGAATATGAATATGAATATGAATATGAATATAAATAATATGAATATGAATATGAATATGAATATGAATATGAATATGAATATGAATATGAATATTAATATGAATATGAATATGAATATGAATATGAATATGAATATGAATATGAATATGAATAATATGAATATGAACATGAATATGAATATGAATATGAATATGAATATGAATATGAATATGAATGTGAATATGAATGTGAATATGAATATGAATATGAATATGAATATGAATATGAATATGAATATGAATATGAATATGAATATGAATGTGAATATGAAAGTGAATATGAATATGAATATGAATATGAATATGAATATGAATATGAATATGAATATGAATATGAATATGAATATGAATATGAATATGAATATGAATATGAATATGAATATGAATATGAATATGAAAGTGAATATGAATATGAATATGAATATGAATATGAATATGAATATGAATATGAATATGAATATGAATATGAATATGAATATGAATATGAATAATATGAATATGAACATGAATATGAATATGAATATGAATATGAATATGAATATGAATATGAATATGAATATGAATATGAATATGAATATGAATATGAATATGAATATGAATATGAATATGAATATGAATGTGAATGTGAATGTGAATGTGAATATGAATGTGAATGTGAATATGGATATAAATATGAATATACTATGGATATGGACACATATAGATACGAATTCGGATATGGATAAGGGTATGGATATTGATACGGAAATGGATATGGATATGGATATGGGTATATATATGAATATGAATATACTATGGATGTGAAGAAAAAGATGTCGATATGGACATATGTAGATATGGATACGGATATGGATAAGGGTATGAATATTGATACATACGGATTTGGATATGGGTATATATATGAATATGAACATGTATATGTATATGTATATGTAAATGAATGTGAATGTGAATATGTTTATGTATATGAATGTAAATATAAATACGAAAATGGATATAAATATGAATATACTATGGATATGGATTTGGAAATAGATATGGACATCTGAAGAAAGGGATATGGATATGGACATATATAGATACGGATACAGGTATGAATATGGATATAAATATGGATATGAATGTGGATATTGATTTGGATATGAATATGGATATGGATAGATAAATAACAATTTCACCTAAATATTTGCAGTTATACATGCTCAACTTGAAAAGGCCTTGTATAAAAGTAATTATTCATGGTTTCCTTGAAACATCCTTGTAAAAGCCTAGAAAATTCCATTTTCTTGTATAATTTCATATATAAAGCTTTATTCAATGGTGCATTTTAGAAAGTATTTAAGAAGATTTTTACTTAAGCTCAGATTTTTTTGTTTAAATAAATAAAGTTTCAGTTTGTGAAAAAATAACATTTAAAATTCCTAAATTAAATAAAAAAAAAAAACATTCTCAATCACAAAAAAGACTAAAAAAACTTTTTCAATAATTTTCATTAAAAAAAAATGTTTTGTCTGAGCCCGCGATTGAACCGCGGAATTATCGGTTAATAAACTGTCTCCTTAAACGACTGTGTTACCGATGCAACTTAGTGCTTCCAAATTAAGTGCATACATGAAATGATTGCAATGGTGACCTTTATAAAATTTTACTTAAGGGATTTCAAAGAAAATAGTAATTTAGTTTCCACATCGCGCGATCAAACTTCTGAAAAGATGAATGGATAGAGCGTGCGGCTGTCGATACAAAGGATCCAGGTTCAATCTGAGGTTGGTGTGGCCAAGGTAAATATACAAAGATTTTTTAAATGCACAAGATTTGTGTTCTAAATGCAATGATATGATGTAATGTAAGAGTAGATCACTAATAAAAGCACTTACATTTTTTTTTTTTTTTAGTTTTCTAGTTCCTGAATAAACCTTGAATAAAAACCTTTATCAAACTTTATATATAATTTCTTGTATAGAGGAAATAATTTCATACGCCTTTTTCTATTGCATAGACTTGTTTCAAAGATTGTTCAAGAAAGTCTAAATGCTCCTTACTACATAAGTTCCTTGTACAAAGCTTTACTCAAGGCTTATTTAGGTGAAATTGTGAAATAATAGTAAAGTTTAAGGATCGAAAACAACGTGTAAGTGTCAGTAAGTAAGTTATAATGAAGGATAAGAAAAAAAAGGTTAAGTTTATTTTAAAAGTTTTACCGTATTTGATTAATAATATAACAGCTCTATTGGCAGGATGTATAGCATAGAATTTGCATATTGTTACATATTTTTTAATTTACCTGATAACTTCCCAAGTATGTTACCTCAACTGGTTACAATCCTTAACTAAATGAGATAATTTCAACATTTACCTTCCATACAATTTCCTATATAAGATAGAAAAATTTAAGTTAAAATCCATCAGGCTGGTGAAATATCAAACTAACCCATAGATATGTTAGGATTACAGGTTATGACATTGAAGTAGACAAACAAGAAACAAAATTAGAAAATCAACGAAAATAACACAGAAAATAACAGACGAAAAACGGTTTTCATGAACACTTATAAGTTCAAGTGCAGCAGGATACTGAAAAATCTTGAAATATGCCAAATAATAACTGCTTCCAATTCAATGTTTGAAAGATAAACCTTTAAAAAACCCGAGATACTGATAAAATGTAAAACTTTACAAGATTTATTCACATTTAACTAAACCATAAAAGCATAAAGCATAAAGAACCACAAAAGAAAAAGGCAACAATGTGCCAGTGTGTGTGTTTCGAAAATCTATGTGGCCCGGTTTGCACAAATTGTACGAATGCAGATTTACTGCATTTTTAAAATTAATTGCAAAGCAACCGCAACGGCAACCAAAGACTCAACTGCTGTCAAGTCGAATTAGAAAAACAAGAAAACAAAAACAAAATAACAAGCTTCCTTCTACCTTCCATAACCCGGTCTTGCACTCGAAATACACGCTTCTATAGACGTTGCTCACTTCTGGGCTTCCCCTTGCACGCTTCTATACTATTGCTCTACCATATCAACACTAAATGAAAGTAAGTTAATCAGTTTTTGTTTTCTGCTTTAGTTTTGTTATTTTTCAATACTCGTTTTTTTTTTATAAAATATGCTAATAAACTTAGCTACGCTACATTTTTAATTAATCTCGCGTGGGAATATTTTTTTTTTTTTAAATCACTTTCTTCTTTTTATTACTTAACTGTGTTAATATATTGATTTCCGCAATATTTGAAAGAAATATTTTTATTTTAAATATTATTTTAATAGAAATATATTTTTGTTTTTAAGATTTTAGAGTTGGCAAAAATTTTATTTTTGTCTGTGGAGATAATAATAAAGCAAACTAGTTGTTTTTTTCTCAGCGTATGGCAACAACTATTTTCACAAGCAACACTTGTTTTACTACCTTCTCTACAAAAACTTTATCTTATTTTTAGCTCAACTCTTGGATTTGTGTCTTCATCCAATTTGCTACGCGAGTACCACACAGAGCGTTTAAAATGAAAAAAAAAACTACGGGCAAGTAATATAAAATTGTTAGTTAAAATTAAACTTTCACTTTTTTAGAGTTTGTTTCTTGCACCCATAATGAGAGCACATAATTTGTTTGAAATGTATGAAAGACAAAGTTTAATTAAAAACTGCAAATTAAAAAAGAAACTTCGTCACATGATAATTTATAAGTTGGCCTTAACCCGTTTCATGCCAAATGGCAGACATTTTTTTTACTGTTTTCAATCGTTTGCTTTTTAGTGAGTCAATCAAATAAAGTTTTCTAAGAAACATGTGCTATACTCATTTTTTTCTGCTCTTTCCGAATAAGGTGACAAAATTGGCAAAATATGGCTGCTGAAATCAGAAAAAATATGAAATTTAAAATTTTTTTCAAACAATCGTAAATTTGAACAAAAAACGATAGGAGGTAAAAAAACGATACTAATACTTCGTATCTGATGGCATAGTCAGTTTTCTAAAAGATAGGACGGTTGATATTAAAAATTCCATATGACGTATTTAAGATGGCGACCATAACCACGCAAAAAATTATGATTTTTACAAACTTAACCGATTGGGATCAATTTTAATATTTAACGGTTTTCGTGACCGCTGATCATGAATTTGAAGTCGGCTTTGCAAAATTCAAAATGGCGAATCCAATATGACAGACAAATTTGCCAAATTTTAACCGATTTCTACCAAATTTGGTATATAGGCGCTTATTGCTTAAGAAACAATAACACATTTCAATACATACACTGACCGTGTGTTATAAGGCAAAAAAATTAGAATCCCTATAAAATAAGGAGAACAGGGGGGGGAGGGGGGAAACTTTCACATGGCAACGTGTCTGACTGCCTCAACCTGGCGAGCCCAGTATTATTCATGTCGAAATCGTCCCAAGTCGACTCAAACCTCCTCGAGGTGTTCCCTGGGCAACGGCAAACTAGCATTCGTTAGTTTGACGGCTAATTTGAGCGGCGGGTCGCTCCGTGGAGCTTAAACATGGAATGTGCGCAGGGTTTGGGTTCCGTCACATTACTACTGCCCATTGAAAACTAAACCAGCCTCGGATAAGAACCCCAATTAGATTGATGACCACCGCAAACAAAAAACGGACTATGATTTACGGATATGCACCTGAAATGTCCGGACCCTTTATAGAGAAGGTGCCATTATTCAACTGGCGGAAGCCCTCAAAACGATAAAGGCAGACATAACCGCCATCCAGGAAATGCGAAGGAGCAAAGCTACTCTAAAAAAGCACACTGCGATATCTATTACAGCTGCTATGCGGAGAAGCGCGAATTTGGATGTGGATTCATCGTTTGTCGGAAACTATGCCACCCTGTTTCCCGGTTTACACCTGTGAACAAAATATTGGCCACGAACAGCATCAAGGCAAAATTTTTCTTCATCAGCCTTATTTGCGCGCACGCCCCGACGGAATTCGGGAAAGGAAAGGAAAAGGAAAGGAAAGGAAAGGAAAAGGAAAGGAAAGGAAAAGGTCGAAGACGTCAAGGACGCTTTCTACGCTAGTCTTGAGGACGTATACGACCACCTTCCGGTCCATGAAGTGGAAATAGTCCTCTACGATTTTAATGCGAAAGTTGGAAGGGAAGGCATCTTTGGTCCCACTGTCGATCAGTTCAATCTTCTTGAGACCTTCACGAACAACGGTCTAAGACTGATCAAGATCGCCGTGGCGCGAAACATGGTAGTTAGTAGCACCAGACTTAAACACCTCGACATCCACAAGGCCACCTGGCTGTCCCCGGATCAAAAACGCGAAACCAAATTGATCATGTTGTAATCGACGGAAGGCATGCCTCTAGTGTTCTAGATGTGCGTACATTTCGGGGGGTCAACATTGACTCCGACCACTATCTTGTTGCAGCCAAGATCCGCATGCGATTATGCAACGCTAAGAACATACGCAGAGGAATGCAACGAAAGCTAGATGCCGCTAAGCTGCAATTACAACGGACTGCCGAAGCCTACTCCGCTCAACTCTCGGTTAAGCTCAACCAACCAATCTCTGGGCCCGACGACGCCGGCGAACTTTGGGCGCATATATCTCACTCCATGCGAGCTGCCGCTGAAGAAGTCATTAGTGTCCGGCGCCCCCAATTTGGAACCAATGGTACGATCAGTAGTTTCGCATCGCGACAGCAGTAAAAACTCCGCTTATAGAAAAATGCTGCAGTCAGTTGTAACGCCAGCCGTGCGAGAAAACTACTGCGAAAAGAGGAAGGAAGAAAGGCGCCTTTTCAGACGCAAGAAAAGAGAGCAGAAAAAGTGTGAGCGTAAGGAACTAGAGGTATACCAGGGCAAGAAGGATGAACGAAAATTCTATCAACAGGTTAAGCGTCTAACTCAAGGTTTCAAGCCGGAGCATCCACTTGTAGAGATGAAAATGGAGATCTGATTACGGATGCACAGTATGTGCTGAAATTATGGAGACATTTTATGGAGCATTTCTCCAATTTACTTACTGGCGACAATTCCACCAATGCCGCCCATGGAGAGCGCAGTTCAGTGTCACCAAACGACGATGACGGAGTAGAAGTATCACCACCTAGCCATGAAGAGGTTCGAGTTGCTATCCAACGACTCAAAAACAATAAAGCAGTGGGTGCTGACGGCCTGTCAGCTGAATTTTTTAAAACCGGCGGCGATGAATTGATAAGGCGCATGCATCAGCTCATCAGCCAAATATGGCTAGCGGAAAACATGCCCGTCGATTGGAATCTCAGCGTACTTTGCCCTATACATAAGAAAGGAGACCCAACAATCTGCGCCAACTATCGAAATATCAGTTTTATTTCCATCGCATATAAAGTTCTCTAAATCGTACTGTGTGAAAGATTAAAGCCGATTACAATAACACTGATTGGATTTTATCAGTGTAGCTTTCGACCTGGAAAGTCCACCATAGACTAGATTTTCACGCTAAGACAAATCCTGGAGAAAACTCACGAAAATCAAATTGATACACACCATCTCTTTGTCGATTTTAAAGCTGCGTTCGATAGCTCGAGAAGGGATAGCCTACAAGCAACAATGTCTGAGTTCGGTATACCTGCAAAGTTGATTAGACTTTGTAGAATGACGTTGAGCAACACACGCAGCTCCGTCAAGGTAGGAAATGACCTCTCCGAAACCTTCAATACCGAAAGAAGTTTCAGACAAGGCGATTCACTGTCTTGCGATCTCTTTAACAGCATCATGGAGGGGATCGTACGAAAGGCCGGTGTGCATCGTAATGGCACCATACATTTTCTACAAAGGTGTCCAGCTCCTTGCGTACGCTGATGATATTGATATTGTCGGCAGAACCAAGAGAGATGTTACCGCTGCTTTCGCCGCTATCGAAAAGGAATCAGCCAAAGTGGGTTTGACGATAAAGGAGGGTAAAACAAAGTATATGCTGTCTACAAACAAGGGAGCGCGGCGTCTAGACTCCCACGTTTAATCCGGCAGCTATAACTTTGAAGTAGTCAAAGAGTTCGTATTATACCTTAGCACCGCCATTAATAACAACAACGAAGTCAGCCTGGAGATAAAGCGAAGAACAATAATTGCTAATAGGTGCTACTACGGGCTCATCTCTCGATCGACAAAACTAACATTCTACAAGACGCTCGTTCTACCTGTGCTGCTTTATGGCGCTGAGGTATGGGTAGTTTCGCAAACTGACGCAGTTGCTCTGGGAGTGTTCCAGAGAAAAGATCTTCGCAAAATCTTCGGTCCTGTTCGAGTCGGCGATGACTATCGCATCCGAATGAACCACGAGCTGTATGAGCTCTACGAAGACATTGACGTAGTTCGGCGTATAACTGTGCAGCGTCTACGCTGGCTGGGTCATGTCCATCGTATGGACGACGAAGCTCCAGCGAAGAAGGTGCTCGAGGCAAGGGTCGCTGGTCAACGACGACAAGGGAGACCATGCCTCCGATGGATGGACAAGGCCGAGGAAGTCCTAACCGCACTTGATGTATCCGATTGGAGAAAGCGCGCGCAAAGGAGAGAAGTCTGGCGAGAGCTGATAAGATCGATCAATTTAAATCTATTCAATAGTATTAATTTTATTACTTGTGAATTCAAAATCGTTGTAATACTTCGCTTGTATTAAAATATATTCCAGAATTTCTAACCGTGTAGGAGTGTATAAATTTCAACTTAGTTGCTTATTACTTATATTTTTTTCCTCACTTCGCTCAGTTCCTAAATATCTAGTTCGTAGTTTTTAATTTCTTTGTAGTTTTTATGCTCCATGTTAAATTTTAGGATTGCTACAGAAGACCCAATCATTTTGCTCGCTCAGTTCCTTAATATTCGGTCTGTGTTTTTTATTTTCTATTTTCTATGCATGTTCCATGTAAAACTTTAGAATTACTTAGGACGATCCCAACCTTTTAATTTTTAACAAATGTATTAAAATCCCAAAAAAATACTACGACCACCTTTAATGCATCTGCTTTAATCTTTAGAAGCCATTAGGTTTTATAGGTCCTACCTATTTATACTAAAGAATATTAAACTCAGTACATAATCATAACAAAGTTAATATTAATAAAACTTTTTATAGCTGTTTGGAATATTTTGGAAATTTTGTTTGAATATCCATTACATACTCGCTGTTTGAAGGAAGACAACAGTGTGTTGCATACGAGTGTACAATTCGGCAATAATTTCCATCCCTTCGTTCTTGACAGTGTAACTCTGCACCAACCAACAATTCAGCTGAACCAACAGTTATACGAAGCTAAAAGTAAATTACGCTATATATGAAATGCCATTTTATATGTGTGTGTGTGTGTGTACAATCCCTGTAGGAAAATCAACTAATTTAAAAGTAGTTGATTAAGTAGTTTTTTGTCAACCACAACTAGTTGAAATTCTGACTTTTTTCCATAGAACAAACTAACTTATTTTGTATGGTGATGTCCGCTAAATAAGTCAATTGACTGTCGTCTGCATATATTTTCAACTACTTGTTAAATTAGTTACATTAAAATTATTTATTTAATTGCTTTAAAATAACCAATTGAAAACCATTACTGATGGCCAAAAGTTAATAATATTTGATGAAATAACATATTTAAATATATATAAGCTTGTAATTTAATAAAAATTTTCAATTAAAACATGCCAACATCAGAGTAGTTGCCGCCTTAATATAATTCAAAGTAGTTCATATACTGGTTTATTTTAAACTAGTTTTTTAATTAGTTGTTTTTAAAAACAAGTTAGTGCGTTCCTATAGGGATATTCCAACTTAACAATCACCATCAAACTCACACATATGACACAGGATATGTTCGGTTCAACAAATTGTGTGACTTTAAGTCGACTTTATTTCGCCTTGCTATCATCGTTGACGACTTTGCTTCATTTCTGCACCCTAGTTTTAGCAACATAACACACCGGTAACAGCAAAATTTCCCGAACTATCCCTGTTTTTGTCATATCATGTTTGTTGCGCTTGAATTGCCATCGTATTTTGCGTCGTCATCATCTTCGTTATAGTTGTCGTTGTTGTTGCTCAATTTCATCCCATTCCAGGTGTAGGTACATCAATTTTAGCCTACTAGGCAAACAGCAATGAGTAGCTTCTTATTTTAACCTCTAATCAGTCAGATCCGTTCGCCTCATGCCATAGACGAGAGGAAGAAGCAGTGAAAAGCAAAGACAAATTGCTGACGACTTTTCAAACTCACTGTTGCTTCTAGTATTGAATGATGTACATTCTGTTTTTCTTGTAATTATGAGGCAGATTGTTTATTTCTTTCGGGGTTTTTTTTTTTTTAAGAAAAACTCAACCTTATATATGGAATGCCAATTTTAAGCAGGTTTTTTCATACATTCTAGACTGTTCTGAATTTCTGTTTTAGGTTGAATTAAGATGAGTGATTTTTGATATTCCGAAACTGCAAAATATGCGTCTTTGCGCAGCATTCAGGAATTACAAACAATTTTGTACTTTTTCTTGAGTTACTGAATATTAAAATCGTACAAGTTTACACTATGGGATCCCATCGGCCACCAAATTTTTTTTACAGAATACGATAGGATATTGTTTAACAATTCTATATATTCGATTTTTATTGATATATATGCAAAACTCGATATATATACCGTAATATTTGGTTTATTTTACCACATTCTTGCATGCTTTTTAACCGTTTTGATCATGTTTTTTCTTGTAAGACTTCGTCAATTTCATTTGAAGCTGTTTGAGTGAATAATTAGTTAGTCATTTAGTGCGTGTCGGTGAAAGAAGACAAATGTTGGCTTATGAAAAAATAACAAGAACTTTTGTTAGCTCTTTGGCAAGAAATTATGCCGGATGAAGAAAATGAAAAGAGTGATCCGTTTGCAAATAATGATACATCGGATGAGTATCAACCAAGTTCAAGTGAGTCCAACTCTAGTGAAAACTGTGAACCACCTCCACATAAAAAAAGAGCAGAAATGAATCCTGAGGACGAGACATGAACTTCTCAACGAGAAATAGACTCGATTGATAAAACATTTTTAAGTGTTTCGATTCTAAAGAAGAAACTGAAAATATAGCGAACAAGCCCATTACAAACGAAAGGAGTAGCTATAAATGCTATCCAGCTGATGGAGAAGAATTGAAAACTTTTTCTTTCGCTCAAGAGTCTTCTGGCTTTCAAAGTAAGCTGTATTATATGTACAATAAAGAACCAGTTGACTTTCTTCGATTGTTTATAAATAACGATATGTTGGACCTAATGGTAAGTTGTCGCTATCTTTCTTGGAAAACAAGTAAATATACACTGACTCCAATAAGTCTCCATACAGATTATTAATTCTTATAAATCGGTTTAAAAAACAAGCTTCAAGTATAAAGGTATATTATTTTTTATTTATTTAAAAAATTTATTATTTAGGAATAATGTAAATGAAAAGAATTAAATTTTTAGTTATAAGAAAACAAAAACATAATCGATTCATTCGATGATTCAATAAAAGTAACCAAAAAAGTCTCCGTACAGTGCGTTTGAATTACAATGCTATTAAATGTTTACGTACTTATATGTTTTTTAATACGTAGTTGGTCCAACTTTATTCTTTATAACTGCGTTTAGCCGGTTTTTCATAGAGTGAACTTGCTTTGTTGTTGTTTCTAGCTGAATCGTCGCCCACTTCTCCAAAAGCACTGCTTTAAGTTAATTTTTGTTTGTTATATTGTGCTGTCGAATTTTTGTTTCCAAATGGTCCCACAAATGCTCTAGCGGATTTAAATCCGGCGTCTGAGCTGGATGATTTAATTGCTTCGGGACATTGTAGAGCAACCACTCCTTCACCACTCCAGAAGTGTGTTTGGGGTCCTTGTCCTTCTGGAAATAGTATGAATGATGCAAACCCAACTTATCTACGCTAGATTGTAGATTTTCCTTTAAAATATTTAAATATGCAAATTTATCCTTTCTGCAATCTATAAAAATAAGATTCCCTACTCCGGATGATGCCATACATTCCCATATCATCACATTGCCTCCTCCGTGTTTGACGGTTGGGGTCGAATTATTCGGAATCATTTCAGTGTTAGGCTTTCTCCACACAAAACGGCGACCATCCGAGACAAAAACGTTGTATTTGCTTTCATCGCTAAATAAAACTTGATCCCAAAAAGTATTTTCTTTGTCGATGTGCTCAATGGCGTACTCCAATCTCGCCTTCTGGTTTGCTTTACGGATGTAAGGCTTCTTACGGCTTACGCGACCATTTTCATTCACACCTCGGACGATCCTTCTTTCTAATTGATTGGAGATTTTTCTAGCAAGACCAGATCTCTGCTTACTTGCAATGGTTTTGGTTTCCTTAAACTTCTGAATTACAAACTGTACCGACGAACGAGGTCTTTTAATAATTTTTCCGATTTCAGTTAATGATTTTCCTTCATTTTTCAAGTTTAATATAATTTTTTTTTGTTTCCATTGAAATTTGCTTGTTTTTATTTTCCATCGCTATTTTTATGATTTCAAATATACCAAAAATACAAATTCAAAGCTCCAAGTTAACTTTGTTAATAAAATAAACACGTGCTCCAGCTAAAAAGTTCCGTTACTTAATGAAGTTTGCCGTGGTACGGAGACTTTTTTGATATACAAAACCAGAGTTGCCGGATGTCTGCATGAGTTTCTCGTGGACTTGACGGTCGATATAATAGAACAGTGTAAAATAATAAAGCTGACACTTGTCCCATTTCTTTTTGATCTTATTTTCAAGCAGAATGTTGCTTGTTTTATTTATTTTCCTATTTTTGTACTCTGCTGTACGGAGATTTATTGGAGTCAGTGTATTCAATATCTAAAATCAATAGTGTGTAGGTACTACAAACAAATCGTTATGCCTCACAATGTGCTCAAAAACACTCATTGTCCGTATTCAAAAATGGACACCGACTGATCGTGATGAAATAGAAAAACTTCTCGGCATAATTATCTGGATGGGGTTATGTCCATTCACCTTCAATGAAGTCATATTGGCAGAAAAAGCTAATTTATATGAATTGTTTGCCCAGAACTATGCTGCATTTCAACAATAATGAAAGTCTAACTGAAGATAGATTACATAAGCTTTCTCCATTACTAGAAAAACTTCGCGAATCATTTCAGCAATCTATTATTCCATCTGAATACGTCTGTATCGATGAAACGCTTGTGCCATTTCGCGGAACACAAAAGTTCCGCCAGTATATCGCAAATAAAAGACACAAATTTGGAATTAAACTATTCAAGCGGTGATTTCAAGGTGTACTGTGGAAAATCGTTGGATGAAAATGTTTGTGTACCATCTAAAGTCGTCATAGACCTTATGGAAAAACTACTTGATCAAGGTCGTACACTCTGTATAGATAAATATTACACGTCAGTTAGCTTTTCGAATACTTTGCTACAACGTAAAACGCATTTGATTGGTACACTGCTATCAAACCAAAAATTCAATCCAAAAGAAGCAACTCAAAAAACTGAAGGTGGCAGAATGTATATATATGTAATGGAATGCAAAGACGGTATTGTAGTCCAAAAGTGGAAAAATAAAAGAGACGTTCTAGTTCTAAGTACGAAGTATGGGAAAGAAATGGTAAAAGTAAAACGAACACAACGAGAAGTATTTAAGCCGAGAAACGTTATCGAATATAACAAATATAAATCCTACATAGATATATCTGACCAAATGAAATCCTATAACACCTGTCTTCGTCGTTCTCTAAAATGGTACAGAAAACTTGTCATTGAACTGATAACAAAAACGGCTTTAGTGAAAAATTTTGTCGCTTATAAGGAAATATCAAATGAATAAATAACTATTACGGAATTCAAGGAAAAAATTGTTGAAAACTTACTACAAATTGAAAATAAGAACGACGAATCGGTCGTGCCAAGAAAGAAAGAAATCATCGATTGGAAGATCTTGGCCGATCAAAGCGCCGTCGCTGTATAATATGCTAGAAAAGAATAGCCGAAGAATCGGGTAGAGAACTGACTTCCAGAAAAACACCACAAACTACACTAAAATGTGAAGCTTATGAAAAGAACTACTGGCTTCAATGTTTCTTTGATTGCTAAATAAATTGATGATAAATTGATGACAAAATGTATACGTATTTGAAGTGGTCTAAAAAATTGCACTTTCGTTTTTTTTTTTACTTTTTTGAAAATGGATTGATGTAAAAGTATATGTATGTATGTATATGTAAATAAATTTGACTGTAACTAAAAAGTTTTTTTGGTTTTTATCAAAAACTGAATACAAAAGTTATTATTTATTTTTATAAATAAAAAAAAAAAAATCCAGACAAGTAAAAAAATTCGTTAATTTTCTTCTTTTTTCAAGAGACCATATGGTGCTACAATGGTCCCATACCTACAGGCCAAGCAGTATGAATGATGTAATAGGTTTATCTTATCATAAATTCACACTTTTATATGGCGTATACAGGGTATAATAATTTTTTTATAAGTATAATTTTTTTAGTACAGCCAACTTTTTTATTTCTTAAGATATGTTTCTGTTTTTGGTGTCGTTGAAAAGAAAATTGAATAAGTTACAAAATTGATCTTAAAATAAAATTTCATTTATTACGCGAAATTCTGAGAAATTTGCACTCAAAATTGAAATTTGGTAGTTTCAATCGATTGATCTCATCTTCACCGCACAGCTCGGTAACGGTTAAGTTGGGGTTTGTTGATATACCGTTGGAAAGGTGATTTCATTGCCTTTAAAATGAGCTATCAAAATAAGTTTTATGTCAGTTAGTTTTTCTGCTAGAAACAATAACGTAAACCAAAGTCGTGAAATATTAATTAACCCTGTAGCTCCTAAGAATGTGAAAATTTACCCCCCCCTCCCATACGATTTTTTGCTCAGCCTGACATAACCTTCCAGTTCCGTAAATAGTTGCACTCAATTGCGGGACACCCTGTATAAGACTACTGCAGCAGCACAAAGCGAAATCTTAACAATACCCTGTGAGTCCAGGTGGCACCACGCGGCACGAAAGGCCCTTTTCGCTTTGAAACCAACTTGGTCTCACTTGGCACTCAACGTGTTAAATCACTTAGAAATAATTAATGTTTGATTCCTAGATAATTGAATGACTAATGTGCTTCATACAGCACATTTTTGTGTCACTATAAAATCAATAATATTTTATTCCTAGATGTTCGTATGAATAATGTGCTTCATGCAGCACATTTTTGCTAAACAAAATAAATGAAAAAATAACCTAATGTGAATCATAAATAAATAAAGCGCTTAACAACAAATTGTCCTGCAAAGATATTTAGATAATGATTCATCTAAAAGATAAAAATAAACTAAGCACAAGTAGGTATATAAAAATCAAAACAGCCAGCTAATAAAAAGTAGAGAAAAAAAACAAATTGAGTCCTAAGTCATTTAAATGCAAAATGAAATCAATTAAAATGCTTTTAAATCAAAATTATCGCATTTTGTTTGTTTATTTTCGAAAAATTACGAAACGAACTCGACACGTAAACGAAGAAAGACAAAGATTCCATTCGTACGATAAGAAATATTTTTGCACGAGAAAATCTTGAGTCGAATTGGTTTTATTGTAATTTTTTTATTCTTACTTATATGTTTGTTGTTATATAAAAAAAAAAAGAAAAAAGAATTGCATCAAGAGACAAAAACAGCATTAAAAAAATTACACTGATCAAAAGTTGCAGAGAAGAGCACTTTGACAAAATCGAAACTAGCAAATAAGATGTGGTAAAAAGAATGAGAGTGGCAAAAACTGAGAATTAATTTATTTTAGTTGAATTAACAGCGGGAAAGGTTGGGAGCGTGATTTGTTAACAACTGACAGTTTATTTATTATAATTATCATCTAAATTCCAGCTTGTTGCCCAGCTGGTGACTCAATTGACTCAAATCTGATTGAAAGAATCGTATCGGTACAAACATTTATATATATATATAAAAAAAAGGAAAAAAAAAAATTATAAAAATCAATATCAACTACTTTAATCTTGTCTAAATTTCTTGAAGAAATTACTTTTGCACTAGATCCTCTAAAAGAAGTAAAAATTTAAAAAAAAAAGAGTTGGAATAAGTCTGAAGCGCACAAAAGCTAAGCCCTACAAACATTTACAATCGCAGAAGCGTCGCCAGCGAGCGTCTAAAATTCCCCAAACCATCGCCAGTGAGCTCGTATTTTCATCGCCAGCAAATCCTCCGTTGTGAGTAGTTGGTTCCTTGCAAGGGAATCGCGAAAAAGTGCCGCGAACGAATCGCATTGAAGGCTCGCTAGGGAATCTCTAAGAAGCGTCGCAGAAAAGTCTCTGGTGGGAGCCTTAAGCGAATCGGGAAAAAGAGTCGCGAACGAATCGCAATGAAGGCTCGCTAGGGAATCTCTAAAAAACGTCGCAGAAGAGTCTTTGCAGGCAGTCTAGAACGATACGTTAAACGACAACTTCGTCGACAACTTATTTCGAATGAATGGTTTGACAATATTTCCTTCAATAAATTGTTTAAAACTTTCATCAATTTTGAACTAAATTCTTTATTCTGCGAAGTACTTACTTTGATGCAATTCAAAATTTTTGCATGATTCAAAAATATTCTTAGGATTTTTTCAGCGCCAACTAAAATGTTTTAAGTAATTTAAAATTGTTATTGTCTAAATATTGAAATATTTTACATTTTGTGTTGCTTTTCATTCGCCTGAATGATCAAACAGCGATTCGTCTTCCAACAAGCATTTAGGCGAATCGGGGAAGCGTCGTCAAAACCAACTTCTCTTTCAACGATCTTTTAAATGTTTATAGGGAGACTAAGTGCTTAACGCTGCATTCGTAATATACGTAAATTTTGCGTGTACTCCGTATAAAAAGAATACGTGGGGTACAGCTGTTCTACGATTCTAGGGTTAAAGAACAAACGACGTAACCGATTATGACGTAGCTTCGATGAATTCAACGCCTGTATATAGTGTTGACATGACAAAAATTTTGAAATCGTTACATTTGTACTTAGCTCGTCGTGTTCTCGTCGAGTCTGTTGAACTTAACCCTTAATTGCGCATGAACTCCGATTATGACAAAATATTTTAATATAAAGGTAAATGATGAGAAAATAATAATGGCGTACCAGGTTTTCCAAAAAAAAAAATTAAGAAGTTATTTAGAAAAACCTGGTTGTAAAGGGTGGTTAAATTTTAAGGGCCGATGTTGAATGTGAACCACACCTAAACGTCAAGTTTTTTCTGCATTTTATTTGACATTTCTCAATTTCAGACTAGCTTAATTTGAACCATAGAAAGATACACAATCGAGCAACGCGATAAAGTTATTCAGGCTTATTATGAAAATGGGCGTTCAAATCAAAATGCATATCGTGCACTTCGTGATTTTTTCGGTCAATTTAATCGTCCAAATGTGCGTACAATCGGAAAAATCGTGCAAAAATTTGAGCAAACCAGGTCTGTAGGAGATGTGAAAACACTAGTGCATGCTAGTACAGCTCGTACTGCAGAAAATATTGCTGCTGTTCGCGATAGTGTGGCCAAAGAGCCGTCCACCTCAAGTCTTCGCTATAGTGAGATGATAACGAACTTTTTATGGCCCGAATTGGAAGATATGAATGTGGACGATATGTGGTTTCAACAGGACGTTGCCAATTGACACACAGCTACCGAAACAATGGCTCTTTTGCGCGACAAATTCAATGGCCGTGTTATCTCATGTGGTGGCGATGTCAATTTGCCGCCAAGATCATGTGATTTGACACCGTTGGACTTCTTTCTTTGGGGTTATTTGAAAGAAAAGGAGTACGTCGATAAGCCAGCAACAATTCAAGAGCTAAAGGATGAGATAATTCAGCACATTAACGGCATAGAACCTCACTTATGCCTCAGCGTCATCGAAACTTTGGACCATCGGATGGAGGTGTGCCGCCGAGGTCGTGGCGGCCATTTGACCGATATTTTGTTCCATACATAATTGAACCATACCAATATTATCATAATAAAAATAAATGACGGTAATTCCCTAAATAATTTGTGTTATATTCAAAATCAACATCGGCCCTTAAAATTTAACCACCCTTTATCCTAAAATATACAATGAGCACTCATCCGCATCCTACTTTCAAAGAGAAGTACACACAGAAGAAGTAAATAAAATAACGCAATTTAAGTTTAAAAATATTTTTATTTATAAAAATATTATGTTTTTATTTATTATAAATAAAATAAGGTTTGTAGTGGTTGATCTTCCTTTACGGAATCAATGTTGTTGGACATTCAAACGTGAATTAATTAGGTCTGTAAGTTTGGAACAAATAATTTTTTTAAATAGTTTGGGATTTTGTGCAAAACATCCTTGTTTGTCCAGAGCATTTTGGCATTTTGCACCTTACTTTTTTCCAATGTTAGTCCAATGGCCGATCATGTCTAGTCTGGTGTCCTTGGGTGGTGCTGGTTGTACATTAGGTTTCCGACGTTTTTCTTCGATTTCGAGGTGAACTACCACCTCCAGGAGTAGCTTCGGTATTGCATGAAAACAGTGCGTCAGCAACCTCCAACTTAAAATCACCCAATCTCATATCCAATTTTTTTCGATCTTTGTTTATTCTCTTGTATAGTAACCAAGCATTTACGCAAGTCATATCAAGAAGATGATAAAATATACGGCTTGTCCACTTCCAACTTTTCATTAATATTTTGTGGCGGCCCATTGAACTGTCCATTAAATCAACCCCGCTCATATGATCTTTTACAATTGCTATAATCTTTTATAATTTGTGGTCAAGGAATAATTTATACAGATTTTTTTCTTTTTGTCAAACCGCTTCACAGTTACAGGCTGTGTCGGTGCATTTTTGGTTTCCAATGTCGTTTTAGTCCCAACGTAAGTGGAAACCAGATTAACAATTCGGTTGTCTCTCCATAAATTGTTGTCACCTCTTCAACATATATATTAGAAATAAGCTCCTGACTCGATCCACGCTCATGTTTCGTTATTACTTTCTCATCAGGGAGCTTGCAATTTTTGATCCTATTGCACCTGATTGTGCCTGCAGCTACTGGCACTGTTGTGTAAAAATTGTCACAGCAAACTATATGATTTAGGAATCGAGATACTTCGCGAAGCGATCTGACAACTATATTCGCAGAGAATTGGAGATCGGGTTTTCCTTCAGCAAGCACTTCATTAGATCCGGTATATACTTCAAGTTTGTATGCGTATCCTAAAGTATCACACATTATATATAATTTGAAACCCCATTTTTTAGGTTTATTTGGCAAGTATTGTTTCATTTAGCTTCCAATTTTTGCTGGAGCACACAATCTGTCTAATTTTAGTACACTCCCAAAAGTTATATATAGGGCATCGATAACAGGTCGGATAAGATAAAGCCTGTGCGAGGAGGATCACTTTGAGCAGGCTGTTTAGCTTTATCATTAAAATGGAGTACCTGCCGAATTTCTTCGAATCGTCTCATGTTCATTTGATTTTTTATAACATTTACTCAACGGTGACTATTTTTAGACCAATAGTCTCTCGAGTTTGGAAGTTTATGATATGTCATATAGAAGAGAATTCAGATAAATTTACGCAGGTCGAATACATTCAAGTTGATCTCTTTGTCTATTCCGGCATATTTTAGAGTCTTTTTAACAATATCTTTCTCCGAAGACCGTGGAAACAAATAGCACCCAAACTTGGTATGGAGTTTCCAAATTCTCTATATTATCTGGCAGACTAACAAGTCATTCAATAAGTCCGTAGGATAAGTAAGAAAAAAAAAACAAAATTTTGATAAAACTCGATTATATTATTCAATATAGTTAATATTTAAAAACTACTTAAATGCTAGGAATTGTATCTTTCTTCACAAGCTCATAAAACATAAGATGCCAATATATCTATATGAAAAATTGCAGTTTGGTCAATAGCAAAGGCGTCAAATGCTGATAACACCCAATTTTGACTTTCTCAACTCAACTCGACTATTTTTTTATTAATGCCATCAGGTTATGGAATGCTTTACCAACCAATCTGAACAATAGTCGGAGAGGCAAGCTTTAAACAGGCCATTGCAAGACATTACTCTTCACAAAGTTATGTCAGTCAATAAACTAGTCAATTCTTATCTCTTTATCCTTATCTCTACCTCTATCTTTTTCACTTCACTTTCTCTAAATTATTATTTTTTTTTTAAACTAAAATCATACATGAAGAGTAATATAAAATTTTGTTGCTGCATTAAGTTAATTATATCACTCATCCATACTTAACAACTTCAACTTCATTCCATCGAGAACTGATAACTGCAAGCCCTCGCTTTCCGCTTTCCTTCGAAGCAAGATATGGTACGCTTATTCCGCCTAGAACATACTGGCTCAATGGCGCACCATGGAAATGAAGGTGTCTATATTTCTATACAGATGGATCAAAATTGAACGACAAGGTCGGGTACGGGGTCTACTCAAAAGAGCTTGGGGTATCTCTGGCTCGTAGGCTTCCTGACCACTGTAGTGTGTTTCAATCCGAATTGATGGCAATAGGGGAGGTTGCATCATGGCTTTCAAAAAACGTTGTCTCTATACGGGAAAATTATATCTACTCTGATAGTCAGGATGCGATAAAATCGCTGGAACAAGTAGCCACAAACTCTAAAGTAGCTAAAGAATGCCGTGCTTCATTAGGGGAAATGTCGAACTATTTCAGCATCAACCTAATATGGGTACCTGGACATAAAGGCATAAAAGGTAATTAAAAGGCAGATGAGCTCGCTAGAAATGGGACACAAGCGCCACTATTCATGGTGAACCCACCGGGTATCCCGTTAGCGACTCTCAAGCTGCTAATCAGTAACAATATTATATCAAAAGCCAACACTAGATGGGCTGAGCTCTCGACATGCAGAGCATCAAGGCTTATCTGGCCGACACTAGATCTCGGGCGATGGAGAGCCCTCCTCTCGCTGGCAAGACCAGAACTAGCTACAATAGTGGCTGTCATCACAGGGCACTGCTTGATAGGCAGACATGCCTACAGGTAAGGAGTAATCTCAAATGACTTCTGTAGAAGCTGCAGGGACGAGGAAGAGAAAGAAACCATCTCCCATCTTCTGTGCTTCTGTCCTGCGCTAGCCACAAGAAGGCACAAATATTAGGCTCTTTCTTCTTTCATGAGCTTGACGACCTGTCAACGATTGATGTCAGGCGTCTAAAAGGATTCATCAAGAGCTCAAGTTGGTTCCATTATTAATAAAAGCCTGTGTGCAGCGGTATCACAATGGACCTTTCTGGTCTAAGTGACCTGGTGTGTGTATTTCATTAACACCGGCATTTACACAAGTCAACTATGTACTTAAATTGCTTTTATATCTAAGAGCTTCATTAACCTCTTTAATTTTAGCGTTAATTAAACTTCATAGTTAACCGATTTTATATTTTGTCACATAAATATTATTTTAAATGTTAATTTTTCTTAGTGTACTCAAAATAATAATAGTATAAACCTTTAGTTCTTATTTATTTATATAACAATAAAATAAGCCGAAATAAATAAATAGATAATCACAAAATTTGGGTGCTTTGGATCAATTAAACACAACTTTTTCATTTCTCAATAGATTTTCTTCAACAATAGCTTATTTTTTTCTGAAAAATACAAGCTTTTAGGAAAAAATATCAAAAGTTACTAAATATTTTGATTTCTTAACACAATTTGCAATTAATTTTTTTTTTAAAATTTTTCCTAAAAAACAAGAAAAATTCTCGAAAATTGAATTTATTCCGCCAAAACTAACAGCTCGATCAAAAAGTGATTTAGGCACTGTTTGTAGGAAATTTTATTAGGAAATTTGATATACCATTTGTTTGATTACTGTCATTGGTTCTGGATATATATGCAATTAAGTGGAACCAACTTCTTTTGTTGTATAGAAACCTACAGTGGGTAATATCTCGAAAACTGAGTGACAGAAAAAAAAAATAATAATATTTTTGAAATTAGCAACCGATTTTACATTAGAAATATATTGTGGGCATTCATTGTACAAACAACTTTGCGTTATTTGTTAACCAGTGTTATCATTCAAATGTCAAGAAAATTCTTTATTAAATCCAGAAATCAACGCTACTTATACAATATCCGGCAAAACATCCTCGAACTAAATTTATGAGTATAACAATAAAATGACTGAATCATAAACAAGTTATCACGGTTGAATAACTTAAAAACAATTCTAGATTTCAAACAACAATAAATGCCAGATAGAAGCAAATTAACACGAAATGCAACATACAACGAACAAAACAAGCGTACAAAATAAGTTAAATTCTTCTTAAATAAAGCGACACCTCATTTTTTTTTTTATGTTTTGTACCAATTCACAAATTCGAAGCCCAGTGTCAGACAGTAATGTAGAGACGTATACACAAGAGGAGAGACGATATGAAAAACCTGTTCCTGTGGAAATTAATAAAACGGATGGATAAACCACCTACAGTTCATATCAACAAAAACAAAAACAACAACAACAAATAAAGAACAACAAAAATAAAATCAAAAAACAAAAAAAATAAAATAAATAAGAATAACAATAAAAATACGAAAAGAAGAAAAACATTTGCTTCCAAAACGAACGATGAATGTCATCATCATAATGTACGCTTCGACATCGTAGTCATCGTCGTCGTCGTCCGACAAGTTGAGGCGAGTCAAATCGAGCACAATTAGGTCATTTACCCTATCGGTGCGTCACACATGTACATATATCGTACAACAACTCAAGCAACAAAACTCAGCAAAACATGAACTTGCGTCGTTCTACACTTAAAATTTTTTTAAGTGCGATCTTAAGACGATCATCCAAAAGACTTGGAAACTAATTATATAGTAACAACAACAACAACAAAAATCATAACAACAACAGTAGCAATAAGAACAAAAACAAAACAACAACGACGCATGTGTATTAAGTCTTGTCAGACACTTTTGCGCGCTGGGTGTGTGCGTGCCTTGTTTTTGCTTCTTCCGGTACGTGACAACGATCGACACTCTAGTTTACAAGCAAATTTTGTTTAATCTCTTGCTTAAGTTTCATTTTTCTTTTTTTTTGTACTGTGCTCTCAGTTTAAGCAAAGTTCAATAAATCATGTTTTATTAAAATATCTTCCCGTTGACCAGCACCAACGACATTTTATATAATTAAGTGTTGAGATACCCAAAAATTAAAAACTAAGAAAAGTTAAATGTAGCCAAATATTTACATACATTGTAAAGAGATGGACGCAACTGAAGAAATTTTAAGAATACAAAAAAAAAAACAATACATCAAAGTTGACAAACCACTTCAACGGATGTGTACATCTTTCATCTGAGCCCACATTTATAATGTACACGGTTGTTGTTTTTACATATCATACATTGAAATATAAATTTCAAGCAATGTTTTACTACAGAGCAATATTTCACTGAGAGACTGAATTTCCTAATGGGTCGATCATTTTTTAATTTTAAAAAGATTTTTCACTAATTACACTGTACAACACGGAAAAAACCCCGTGGGGTTTCATGACTCCTTTATGCTTTCGATGTCGCTGAAACCGAATATGAATTCAGTTTTTTCGGGTCACTTAAGGTTCTCCCTGGAGGCGGGTCCAGGGTAAGCCCTAAGCCCCTACAATTAATGATACCAATATTCCCCTTTTGGGGAGGGCAGAAGAGGGTTAAAATGTATGACAGACCTGCATTATTTTTCCAAGAGGAACATTTTTTCATTAAGACGTATCCCCTTTGACCGCTCCTGAGTGTGACTTCCATACAATACAACCTAACCCCCTGCAGTTAATTAAATCGATATTTACCCTTTCGGAAGGGGAGGAGAGGGTTAATATGTAGCATTAACCCCAATTACTTTTCAAAGAGGAACATTTTTCTCCTTCGGACCTGTTCCCTCCGACCCCGCGTTAGGGGGGCTTCCACACAATGCACTCTACTGTTAATGAAATCACTATTTTCCCTCTTGGGATGGTAGGAGAGGATTGATATGTACGACCGACCTCCAGTACTTTTTCAAGTGTAACATTTTTTCCCTTGGAATCCATCCCTTCCGACCGCTCCTTAAGGGGGCTTTCATACAATGCTCTGATTGCAAAGACGTTATAGTTTTCGTTATATTTGTAAAAATTCCGCCTTCGTTTATCGAAGGCGGTTAATATGAAGGTCGGAAGGGATAGGCCCCAAAGGCAAAATGTAACATTTGAAAAAGTAAAGGAGGTCGGTCGTACATATTAACCCTTTCCTACCCTTCCCAAGAGGGGAAATATTAAATTCATTAAAAGTAGGGTGCATTGCATGGGAGCCCTCCTAAGGTGGAGTCGAAGGGGATAGGCCCCAAGGGGAAAAATATTACAATTACAAAAGTAATGAAGGTCCATCCTTCATATTAACCCTCTCCTACCCTTCCCAAGAGGGACATAATCGTTTCATTAACAGCATGGTGCATTGTATGAGAGCCTTCCTGAGGAGGGGTCGGAGGGGATATTTCCCAAGGGAAAAAATGTTACACGTGAAAAAGTAACGAAGGTCGGTCGTACATATAACCCTCTCCTACCCATTCCAAGAGGAAAATATTGATTTCATTAACAGTGGAGTGCATTGTAGGGGAGGCTCCCTAAGGACGATTCGGAGGGAATAAGCCCCAAGGAGAAAAACGTTCCCCTTTGAAAATTAACTGGGGTCGGTCCTACATTTTAACCCTCTCCTCCCCTTCCGGAAAGGGTAAATATTGATTTAATTAACTGCAGGGGATTCAGGAGGGGTCAAAGGGGATACGTCTTAATGAAAAAATGTTCCTCTTGGATAAATAATGGAGGTCGGTTCTACATTTAAACCCTCTCCTGCCCTCCCTAAAAAGGGGAAATATTGATATCATTAATTGTAGGGGCTGAGGGCTTACCCTGGACCCACCGCTAGGGAGCACCGTAAGTGACCCGAAAAAACTGAATTCATATTCGGTTTCAGCGACCTCGAAAACATAAAAAAAAGTCATGAAACCCCCCGTTTTTTTTTTTTTTTTTTGGAAAATTGTTGTACAGTGTTATATAAAAATGTCTTATTATTTGCTAAGCTTAAAATGAGTAAGAAAGTTTTCAATGGGCATTACATTTTCTATATTCTATCCCATTTTTTTTTTGTTTTTGCGAGTAAAAAACTTTTATTCTTCGTTGTCGAAGGGGAGGATTAATATACCCCTTTACACATCAGCTCATCACTGGAACAAAGCCACAAATGGAGCCAACTTCGCACAATGTCGCAAGCTTTAACAAAAAAACAGTGTCACGAACAATAATAGGAGTTGTTAGAATTTGATAAAATACACAAATTAAACAGAATTCGGTTTTTAACCGGTTACCGATTTTGAAAAAACCGAATATTTTTTATTTGCTTTGCCGTCGAGTACGTTTTTAAATACATTAATATTTAAAGTGTTGATTTCAGGAATGAATTCGTTTTTTTAGGCCAGCTTCCGGTTTTTCAAAAACCCGAATTTTTTTTTTTTGCTTTGACATCGAGATATTTATTTTTTCATGCATAAATATTTTAAGCAATGATTTCGGGAATGTATTCGGTTTTTAAACCAGTATCCGGTTTTCAAAAATCCGGTTTTTTTTTGTCTTTTTCATCGAGTTATATTTTCAAATACATAAATATTAAGAGCGTTGATTTCAGGAATGCTTTCGGTTTTTTAAACCGGTTACCGAATATTGTTTTTATTTGCTTTGCCGTTAAGTCATGTTTTTAAATACATAAATATTTCAAGTGTTCAATTCAGGAATGAATTCGGTTTTTTAAGCCAGTTACCGGTTTTCCAAAAACCCGATTTTTTTCTTTGCTTTGGCATCGAGATATTTATTTTTTCATGCATTAAATATTTTAAGAAATGATTTCGGGAAAGTATTCGGTTTTTGATTGATTGCCGATTTCAGGAATGCTTTCGGTTTTTTATACCGGCTACCAGTTTTCACAAAACAGTGGTTTTAATAGAAGTTCTTAGAATTAAACGAACCTCTATTTTTTTTTAGTATAATGGCGCGATGTAAAAACGTTTAAAATATTTATGTTCCGAGAGTATGCATTAAAAGCGGCGTATTTTTTGCTAAAGTGGGGAACTAATTGTGGAAAATTAGTACAATGTATTTTATTCAAAGTATTGTCCATCGCTAGCTAACTATTATACCCATCTTTCTGAAAAAAGGCCACGAATAAATCTACTTTTTTGCTTCTTCATAAAAACGAAAGTGCTGCTCGGCCAGGTCATGGGTCATCGATCGAAACAAGCAGTAGTCGAAAGGGTCAATGTCTTGTAAATACTCGAGGGTGGTAGGACATCCCACTTCAGCGTTTCCAAGTATGTTTTGACTGGCCTAGGAACATTATCATGCTGAAGAATCACTTTGCCACGTCTCTGTTGGAATTGCGGTCGTTTTTCTTTCAATGCTCGGCTCAAACCCATCAATTGTAGTTGGTAGTAATCTCCTGCGATTGTTTCGTTAGCTTGGAGCAGCGCATAATAAATAACACCTTGCTGATTCCGCCAAATACGAGCATGAGCTTGGAACCATGGGTGCCGCTTTGTCTCAGATCAGCAGCGTGAATGATTTTCTCCAATATTATATAAAATAAAGTCACACGATAAGGTATCAACTTGTCTGAAACCTCGTTTGGTAACAAATGAGGGGGAGAGGTTCTTCCCGATTTTAGCTGCGCTGCTGGTGTTGCTCAGTGCCATCCTGCATAGAAGGATTAATTTTGCAGGTATATCAAATTCAGGCATGGTGGTGTATATGTGATTCCTCATTGGACTGTCGAAGGCGGCTTTGTAATCAACAAAAAGAAGGAGGGTGTCGATTTGTTTCTCTAGGGTTTTTTCCAAGATTGGTCGTAGCATGAACGACAAATGGTCGGTGGTAGATTTTCCAGGTCTGAAGCCACAATGTTAAGGTCCAATTATTTGGTTAGCGATGGGCTTCAGTCTTTCACATATTTCGCTCGACAGGACCTTAGATGCGATATTTAAGAAACTTACCCCACGGTAGTTGGCACAAATAGTGGGATCGTCTTTTTTGTGGATTGGGCAGAGTACACTAAGGCTGCTATCATTTGGAATGCATTCTTTCGACCATATTCTGCATAGAAGCTCGTGAATGCATTTAAAAAGAGCTTCGCCTCCGTTCTTAAACAGCTCAGCGGGTTGACCATCGACTCTTGCAGCTATGTTGTTCTTAAGTCGTGTTATGGCTGTCAAGACTTGATTGTAGTAGGGCATCGGAACTTCAACGCTGTCATCTATAATTGGGATTTCCGAGATATTACCTCTATCGGCGGGATTGATGTCATCATCGCCATTCAGAAGAATAGAAAAGTGTTCCCTCCATAACGTCAGTGTACTCTGGATGTGTGTCACTAGATTTTAATTTTCTTCCTTGCAGGAAGAGGCCCCGGTTTTAAAAGCATCGCCCAGGCGTCTTATCTTTTCGAAAAATTTTCGGGCCTCATTCCTGTCGCCATACAACTCAATCTTATTGCAATCTTTCTTTTTTCCTCCTCTTCTATCTGTATCGCTCCTTAGCTGCATGCGTTACAACCGACTGCAGGGTGGTTTTGTAGGCGACGTTTTTTCTCTGCAGTGGCGTCGTTACACTCTTGGTAGTGCCCCTAGTTTCGGCGAAGGCAGTGGTAGCCAATAACCTATTCAGCAGTCGGACGCATAGGGTGGGAGATGTGTGTCCACCGCGCGCATATATCGTCGATCGGAGAAGTATTTTCTGGAAGCAGGAATGTGAGTCTAGTGGCGAAGGCTTCGGCTGTCTGTTTTGATTGCAGCTTGTCGACGTCTAGCTTTCTCTGTGTAGGGTTGCGCGCATTCTTTGTTGCGCACAGACGTATACGGATCTTAGCTGCGACAATATGAAATGATCCGAGTCTATGTTAGCATCACGGATCGTGCGTACATCTAATGCTGTTGAAGAGTGCGTTCTGTCTATCAAAACGTGATCAATTTGGTTGCGCGTTTTTCGATGAGGGGAAACCAGATGGCCTTATGAATATTGAGAGGCTTGAATCTAGTGCTACTTACGACCATGTCTCGTGCTGCGGCGAAGTCAATCAGCCTCTTTCTATTATCGGATGTGTTGTAGTGGAGGCTGAACTTTTCGGCTGTTAGACCAAAGATGTTTTGCTTGCCCACCTTAGCGTTGAAGTCACCGAGCACAAGTTTTGTGTCATGACGGGGGCAGAGCTTGTAAGCGTCTACAAGGCGCTCGCAGAAAGTTTCTTTGGTCTCATCGTCCTTGTTCTCTGTCGGAGTATGTGCACATATTTGATCGATGTTCATAATCTCGTTATTTGAAACTAATTCTCTAGGTAATTTTAAGGTTTGACCATAAGCTAATTCTGCAAAAGAACAATTCATGTCTTTTTTGATTGCGGTTCGTAGACCAAGAAGTATCCAAGGCTTAAGTTGTGACCAATGTAGAGTGTCATCTGAAGATATAAACTACGTTTTGAGTTGACGATGAAAGCATTCTATTATTCCATTTGATTGGGGATGATAAGGTTAAGTGTGAAGTTTGTATGCGCCAAGCTAGTTCGTTGTTTATATATTATTGTTTATATATTATATATATTGTTTTTTGTGTATATAATATGTTGGATTTCTGACAATTTATACAGCTTGAGGCCCTAATCTTTTATTTCTCTTCGCATGTTAGGCCAAAAAAAATGTTAGTTGTATCAATCTTCTGGTAGTTTGTACGCCAGAACGACCAGTCAAAAATAATTCTTCGCATAGATATTAGAACGAAAGGTCGAGAAGATTGATTTGAGATGTCTTACCTAATTTTGATATTTAATATGGAAATAAATATTAATATAAAATTGAATTTGTAGTTGCAATCAATGATTTTAGTATTTTATCAGATTGTTGTTCTTTGCATAGTAGTTATTTGAAAATTTATGTCTTGTGTAGATATGCATAATACATATTCATACATATTAACCCTCTCCTACCCTTTCCAAGAGGGGAAATATTGATTTCATTAATAGTAGGGTCCATTGTATGGTAGCCACCCTAAAGAGGTGTCGGAAGGAATAGGTCTCAAAGGGAAGAATGTTACACTTAGAAAAATAATGGAGGTCAATCCTACATATTAACCCTGTCCTACCCTTCCCAAGAGGGGAAATATTGATTTCCTTAATTGTAGGGTCCATTGTATGGGAGCCACCCTAAAGAGGGGTCGGAAGGAATAGGTCCCAAGGAAAAAATGTTACACTTTAAAAAGTATTGGAGGTCGGTCCTACACATTAACCCTCTCTTGCCCTCCCAAAAGAGGTAAATATCGATTTCATTAACTGTAGGGGATTATGACCCTCAGGAGGGTCCATGGCGATAGGTCCTAAGGAAAAAAATGTTTCTCTTGGAAAAATAATGGATGTCGGTCATACATTTTAACCCTCTCCTGCGCTCTTCAAAAGGGGAACTATTGATTTCATTAATTAAAGGGGTTTAGGGCTTACCCTGGACCCGCCTCCAGGGAGAACCTTACGTAAGCCAAAAAACTGATTTCATATTCGGTTTCAGTGACCACAAAAACATAAAAAAAGGGCATGAAACCCCACGGGTTTTTTTTTCGTGTCGTAGTGTTATTAACCCTAGAGTACCAACCTTCATAAAATTTACTCACTCCTTACGAGCAATATAACGTACAGTGAACAGAAGTTTAGTATTCTAGGGTTAAAGTCACATCCTACATTGCTTCTTGGAAATTGAATGAAGACTTCACTTCTGAAGTCACATTGATACCCGATTATTTACGTCAGCTAAAATGCTTGATTTTTAACACATTTAGTCGGGGAACTCAATTTCGAGAATATACAGGGTGACCCGCAACTGAGTGCAATTATTTACGGAGCTGAAAGGTTATGTCGAGCTGAGCAAAAAATCGTATGGAAGGAGGGGCACAGGGGAGTCTATTTTCACATTCTTAGGAGCTACAGGGTTAGCCAATATTGCACGACTTTGATGCACGTTATTGTTTGTAGCAGAAAAACTAGCATACAGAAAAATTATTTTGATAGCTCATTGCAAAGGCAATGAAATCACCTTTCTAACGGTATTTCAACAAACCCCACCAATTAAGTTGCTACAGAGCTGTGCTCGTGTGAAGATGAAATCAATCTTTGAGTGCAAATTTCTTAGAATTTCGCGTAATAAGTGAAATTTTTTGTGTGAACAATTTTGTTATTTATTCAATTCTTTTTTCAATGACACCAAAAACATAAATACGAGTATATCTCAAAATATAAAAAAGTTGGCTGTACTACAAAAGTATACTTATTAGAAAATAATAATATACTATGGCATTACAATTAGTTATGCAGTAGATATCATGTGAATAAATGTGAAAATACTTTTTCTAAAAGACGCAAAACACATTTTTATAAATTCAATTTTTTTTACACTTTTTTCTAAAAGCCTTAATAAATTTTTTCATAAAAGGTTTGTTGTTGTTGTCTGCATTGTAATTGAGTTAAGTAAGAAATTTTTGTTTTATATCGAATGATACCCAAATTATTTCGATTGGTAAACTATTACCAAAGATATGGTCGAATTTCCACATCAACTTTGTAGAGTGGAATGTTTTTTGAAAAATCGATAGCTCGATAACTAATCGATATATCGGGATATTACGATTTCCGGGACGCTGCGATTCGACGATGGATTCGAAGAGAGCTTTCAATAAAAATAAGAATAGACAAAGGAAAAGTCGATTTATCGATTTTTAAAAATTGTTTTCATTCTAAGGTCTATGAAGAAAATTGGCTATATTATTCTAAATATATATCAGATATTAATGATTAAGGTATTATTTAAAAGGTAATATATAAGGCTTTCAGAAAAATTCTAAATGAACAAAATCTGTTTGTATTTTATAGGTATTTTTATGCAATAAAAAATATTATCTTACACAAAACCGTTATTTTCTCAAAAACTACCGTTATTACTATGAATTATAAAGAGTAAATAATTAAAGCTTGAACATTTATCTTCTATTTGGTATATAATATATATGATTTATTTGACTTTTTTATGGTTTTTTTTTTATGATACAATGATTTGCCCTTGTACGGAAAGTTGTTTATTTCACTCATATTTACCTGAGATGTTTTGCTTTCTTACTCCATATTATCGGCGAATATCGCCATTACAATAAACAATGATTTTAAGGCAACATTGTAGTTATAATATTTATATGAATTAACGGGATTTTCGAGCCAGTGAAAAAATTTGTAATTTCCATTTTATTAAATTTTATGTAATATGGTGTGAAATTAAAAAAGGATACATATTTTTATATATCAAACAAAAGGTCTAGCTGTAAGCTTTTCAAAAAAATATATTTGTAGTAACTAAATAACGTAAATTTTTTAGAAAATAACGGTTCTTTTTATTAAAAAATTCAACTTTGGAATAAATTCGTTCATAAAACTAAAAATATTGTAGCAATGTTATTTATAATAAATATATTTGAAAGGTTATTTAATGACCTTTCAAATGGCATATCAATCTTAAAGATCCATTGAGTAACAGCAAAGATATAGATGTTTTTTGAACAAATCATCTAACAAAAAAATTCTTTTTTAAATCGATAACTCGATAACTAATAGAGTTATAGATTTTTTTGTTCGGCGAATCATGTTTTTTGTTGTTCTCTACCAGAAAACACTTTCAAATCGTGGAGCCCCGGAAATCATAATCGTGCCGATATATCGATAAACTCTTCAATGAATCGTATTTTCGCAATGAGTACATCAAAACTGCATACTCAGATCTTAGGGCCACGGTTATCGTAACCGAGCCATCGAATTTCCTACTGGGTCAATCAAAAACAAAGTTCAAGATACATAGTAAAAATGTCACTACTCACCGTTATAATAATGAATCCGATTAAAGTTGTTAATCAAACAATTCATTTCCACTTAACACGAAGCGACTTAGCTCGAAAAAAAACACATCATCATGTCACTTTTAACCCTTGCGCCCTTGCATTTTAATGAAAAAAATTTCAAATTATTTTTAATGATTTAATAAACATCAAATTCGATTATGCAGATCAGATCAATTGAGATACAATGCCAGGCATGCAAAAAGATAGAAAAAAAAAAAAAATCCACAACAAATAATGCAACACACACGAACGCCCTGTGTGCTCAACACGTGCGCATGAAAGAGAACGAAATAAGAACACTTGGCGAAAATTTAGTTGATGAAAAAAACAGTTACAACAAAAAAAAAAAAAAAAAGAGTGCAGTTGGCAGATAAGCGACCACCGAAGATGCGAAGATCGCAGCGTTGCAATCGTCAATGTTGTTGTTATTGTTGTAGTTATTTTTGTTGTTGTGCTCACAACACTATCAGTGCAAAAGAGACAGTAACAGACACTTTAGATTCTCACAAAGCGTAAACAAAAGTAAAATATACGCAATCCGCTCTTCTGTTAAAGAACGCGTTTTATTTGAGGTCTCGCTTACACGCAACTTTATATATATATATATATATATTTTTACACTTTTTTTATAATTTCTTTCGATAAAATGACAGTTCAAATTGACAAGCAAACATAGTAAAATGTATAAAAACACTAGAGGACAGACAGAATATTAGAGAGACAGGAAAAAAAACATCTCAGAGTTGAATGAAACCTTTATCACTTTTATTGTAAACCGATACCGGATTGGATTTAAGAAATATCTCTTGACAGCGTTTTTGAGTTTGAATGCACAAAAATTGCGGCGTTTGTCATTTAATGAAAAACTTTTTGCTTTTTACTACTTTTTATTATTACCTTTACTTTGTAAACAATTTTCTTGATAAATTTTTTATTTTTATTAATTCACCTAGTTAAACAATTTTTATTTGTTACACTAACAAAACTTTTTGTTGTCTTTACAAATCAAAATAGTGTCAGTCGTTTTGTTTTTTATTATTTGTATACAATTCAGTTGAATTAAAAAAAAAACTTGCGTGTTTGCTAGTATCTTTCCACTTTATTTTTTTTTTTTTAGTTACTAAAATCGCGCCGCTTCCAACCACCGACGCCGTACGTCAAAAATCCCCGTAATGTATATAACAACAACAAAAACATACATCCGCCGTTCAAGCATTCAACGCAATTTCCATGAAACTAACATGAATTCGTGTGATGAGGTGAAGCCAAACCCCATCCACAATTGAGCCACCACAATTATATAAAAACAAATGCAGTCTTAACTCTGCTGCGCTTTCACCGCTACTTCGTTGTTTTTGCCCTGAATTTACTCAAGTGCGAGCAATGGCGCTATATTGAGTTTACGATTTGTTTATTTTATTTTCGACAAGTTTTGGGTATTTGTTTGTTTGGCACTTGTGTGTGTGAGTGTAAAAACTTGTTTTTTCTCATGTTGCTTTGTTGTGCATTTCATAGCTTTGCTCATATTGTAATTGCGCTCTTCTACGAATTTCCGATTTTCGAATGTGATGCGTTTGCAAAAGTAAAGCATAGTAATATGTTTAAAAAGTGGAAAGGAATTTACATCGTGTATAATATTTTCAAATTTTTTTACTATACCATTCAAATACTTTCAAATACCAGATTTCAATGAAAAATACTTGTGTTCTTTGTATAAAAAAGAAAGTTTTACCAAGTATAATTAAAATAATCTGACGTACAATTGAAAATTCTGAAGTAAAAAAAAAAAAACGAAATGGTCATTACAGTCCTTGAAAGGACTTTGACCGAGCTTCTTATGGTCAATTGTGTTGTGAAATGTTTGAACACAAATGATCGAGATCTGGACCTACATGTTTTACGCCGACTCCGAACAGCTTATGTTCTCGAGAAGCTTTTCATGGCAGTTTTTGTTCTCTGAGGTTTGCCATTGTCTACAGAGAGGTGACGGCCGAAGATAAAAATGAATTCAATTGAAAAAAACTTTCTGTGTCAGATGGGATTCGAACCTGGGTTCTCTGGCGTAAGAGTGACACACTCTACCCACTACGCCACGGCCGCCACTTCTGAAGTACATTTATAAATTTTTGAAATTCAACTAAAATTTTCTGAAGTACATTTATAAATTTTTGAAATTCAACTAAAATTTTCTGAAGCACATTTGAAATTTTGTGAAGTACATTTGAAATTTTCTGAAGTGCATTTGAAATTTTCTGAAGTACATTTGAAATTTTCTGAAGTGCATTTGAAATTTTCTGAAGTACATTTGTAAATTACTCAATTCGATATGATGTTTTCTGAAATTAAATTGGTTATTCTGAAGGTCAATAGAAATAGTATGAAATCAATTCTTATTGATGAAGTATTCTTAATTCAATTTTACAGTTCTTATATTCTGAAATCAATTTGTAGAATTCTGAAACTAATTTTGTGCTTTCTGAAATTCAACTAGCTTTTCTGAGATACAAATAAAATAACATAAAATAAATTTTAACTTTTCTGAAATAAATTTTATATTTTCTGAAGTACAACTGAAGAAGGTGTAGTTCCATTTTATACATGCCAATATTGCACCAAAAATTGTAGAAATTGACGAGTCCAAATTTGGGAAACAAAAAAATCACCATGGTCATCGGGTAGGAGGGGCAGTGAATATTTGGAAAAGTGGAAAGAGACAGCGGTCCCAGTGGAAACAAGAGATAGGGAGAACCTTGTTATTGTCATAAAAGATTGTCTAGAGCCTAGCACAACTATAAAAGCGGATTGTTAAAAGGTATTTTACAGAATTTGGCTTACAAAAATAAGAATATTCTAATAATTTTTTTAATTTTCATAAGTTCAAACCATTCCGAAAGTTTTGTCGATCTAATTTCTAGAGCCCATACAAATACATGCGAGTGATACATGCGACAAATACGCAAAAGCTTATTTGTCCCAATATGGAAGCAAAAAGAAGTCTTATACAAGATATTTAAAAAAATATGTGTTCAATGGGCAATGCCATGGGTGTCGACCCCCTGCTAGAATTTTCTAAAACTGCTGTTGAGCTCTACAGCCCAGTTAGAGCCCAAATGGCACAACAATGTAATACCGAATCTTATGGATCTGAAGAATCCTCTAATGCTGAATAAAATATTAACTTCTGTTTCTAGAGTTACTTTAAATGGAACTGCAATGCTTTTTATCTTTATATTAGAGGGGAAAACTGGTATCATTATTTAAAAGCGGGAATTAGCTTACACATATTAAAAAAAAAAATTCACTGGTGTCTTATCATGTAGGCCGAGAACCGTTGAACGGTATCGTCTGGACGATGCTTTTATATCACGTAACTCTCAAACTGCAGGTTCGCTTTTACGCTATCGTTCAAGCGATTTGTTTAATCTTTACAAAATTCAGTTTCAATTTTATTTTCATGACGTTGGAGAGTTCTAATAGAAGAAAGAAAAAGCAGATACGTTTCAAGTAAAATGGCTGCTTTTGCAAATGTTTGCTCTGCTTTACACAATATTTCTCTTTACTATAATTTATTTATTTATTTGTTAATTCATCTACTGGGTCAATGCCCTCACAGATA
The DNA here is from genome assembly GCA_914767935.1 of Coremacera marginata. Classification (NCBI taxonomy): domain Eukaryota; kingdom Metazoa; phylum Arthropoda; class Insecta; order Diptera; family Sciomyzidae; genus Coremacera; species Coremacera marginata. The sequence continues at coordinate 19,680,031 of OU612044.1, forward strand.
TAGTTCTTAATCTAACTTAATTTCATATCTTAAACATAAGGTAACAATTCAAGTAATAAATTCTTAAATATATCTCTATTTGAACAGAAATCCACCTGACTAGCAACAGAATTACAAAGATGTAGACATTTGGAAATAACTTCATTCTTGCTAAAATTGGTTTTATGGGGAAAAATATAAAATAGCGGTCTTTCCCTAAGGCCTCTTGTTGGTGCATACAAAGGGATAAGCTCCAACAGCTCGGGACTTTGGATCTTACCATCCAAAATGTCCTTAATAAATAATATAGAAAAGCTTTTTCTTCTTTGCTCCAACGAATGGAGTCCAAGTAATTTACAACGAATATCATAAGTAGGCATGTCTTGATAAGTATAAATATTACGCAAAGCGAATCTTGAAAACCTTTTTTGAACTCTTTCGACTCTGTGAACATCTACAGCATAAGATGGGTTCAAAATAACGCAGGAATATTCCAGGATGGATCTGACCAGGCTCGAAAAAATAGATTTTACTGTGTACGGGTCAGAGAATTCCTTGGAGTTTCTCTAGGAGTTTTGAATGAAAGATTGGGATCAAACTAAATGCCAAGATCCTTAACAGCGGTTGACCTCTGAAAAAAACTGTTGGTATCATATTCATAATCGTGCATGATGAAAACATTTTTGCGATAAAAAGTTAATATATAACATTTCGAGAAATTCAACTTTAGACCATTAACCTTACACCACGATAAAATGACGTTAATATCTGATTGAAATTTCAAGCAATCAGAGGTATTTTTAATAATAGAAAACAATTTCAGGTCATCAGCATACATCAAACTTTTGCAGAATTTAAAACTTTTAGGTATATCGTTTATATAAAGGATGAACAGAAGTGGCCCTAGATGACTTCCCTGTGGAATTCCTGAAGTAGCTTGGACCATGCTAGAGTAAGAATTATCAATTTTTACAATTAATTTTCTATTTTGTAAAAATATTGTAAAAAGTTGGAGTGAAATCCTAGCTTGCTTAATTTGTGAATCAGTAATTTGTGGTCCAAGCTATCAAAAGCTTTGACAAAGTCAGTGTGTAGAACGTCCACTTGAAAGCCCTTCGCTATGGCATTCAAGCAAAAGTTTGAAAAAAATGTCGAAAATGTTGATATATTTTTGCAACCGACAGACTATGAGCTAACCGGCAGCATGTTGCAGAACAAAAGAGATGACATAAAAGAATCTATATTATGATAATTTGACTAATCATAATAATAATTTCCACTAACATCATAACCACCATTATCATCATCTCTACCAACAGGATCTTCATTACTATCATTATATCATTGTGTTATCGACTGAGTTCCTAAACGCATTTATGCAAAGTATCAGTGATTTTTTTCTTTCAATTGGTGTGTAGAAGATTCACTAAAACTGCGCAACAAAAGCGTGCTTAAAAAAAACCAATCCAGTTGCGCAGTTTTAGTGAATCATCATTCACTTCCAACTCATATCTTCTGTAATGCTGTTTAGGCTTACCTCAGTTGGCATTGTCTCATCAACTTCAGTATTTCCTGAATTGCTCAACACTTCGGTATTTTTTGCTTTATACTTACCAAAATATTATTTTAACTTCAATTTGTAACATGTTCTTTGAAAAAATTGGAAAATTTTGATTAAAATAATTTTGTTAAAAAATTCCTTTTGTATTTTAATATTTATACCCCAACGCGTGCTGCTTAAGGGGTATATTAACTTTGTCATTCCGTTTGTAACGCCAAGAAGGAGGCGTGGCAGATATAGAAAATAATATATATTTTTGATCAGCACCATCTCCTGAGTCGATTTCCGTGTGTCCGTCTGTCGACTCGATTACAGCCGCAATTTTCAAGCTATCGCAATGAAATTCAAAATATATGTTTATTTTTAAAAAAGGAAGATCAAGTTCGAGAATGGGCCAAACCGAATGAAAATCACGCCTACCTCTTATACAAAGTGACTTTATATTAACCGTAAAATGTCTTTAAAATCCACAAAAATTAAAGAAATGCCTTGAAATTTGGCATGAAAGCTTTGATATATAATATCAACCATCCCTATAATATATGGAAAAATTGAATCAAAATCGCGCCTACCTCCCATACAAAGTGACGTCATCAAAATTGGAAAGCTTTCGAATATATAAAACTGAAAATCATCGTGTATGTCGTAGCTAAAGACTGCGAAAATACTTCAATATGGCTGCGGGGGGGGGGGGGGGGGGGGGAGGGGTGGTATTTTAGCTTCGGTACCCTGCCGAAGCTCCATTCCTTACTAGTTTATATTCCATTTTAGGTATTGGTTTTATTAATTATTGCTATGACACAACAATTGCTTATGCAATTATTTTAAGTGTACTTTTTATCTTAGAAGTATTAAAACCATCTTAAAATTACTTAAGTAAGAAAATCTGATTCCTATTATTGTAAAATTATTTTAAATTTAAGAATATTTTACACAGCAAAAATTATTCTTAAATTAAATTTAATATGAAATGAACTTATAGAATTAAAAAATTGTCTTTACATAAGAAAACCCTCTTCTATTTTTAAATTTTATTAACTGCAAATTAATTAAATGAGATTTTTAAAACATAGCTACACAGTTAGCACTGGAGGAAGAGAAAAAAGTAGGCAAAAAATTGCATAAATAATATTTCGTATTATTTTGCCTAACATATACATATATCCGCAATTTATACTTATATGGTATGGGTGTAGGATGGTCATATTGGCCTCCTTTACTTTGCATAGCACTAAAGAACATTTTTTTTTGTGGTATATCACTAAGATAACTTGTGATCTATACGGAATCACATAAGACAACCCATAAATTTCCGACACCTACTGATGCAACATGCGAAGTATCATATTCGATTGTTAAATGAATCAACTTTTGTTTTGCCTGGCACTAGTGGTCTCTCCATGATTGCATCCATACGATCCAAAATTTCAATTTGGCTTGCAAGATTTAGTCCGAATGGTCTTTTGCATGAAAAGTTTAAAGCGGAAATATCGAAATAAAGGACACAAATATTTACAGGTGATAAAATTTTACCTGGAATATAAAAAGTGTCAATTTTTGCATTATGTATGATATATCAAGCCAGTCATTGACATTGAATAGTTTGAAGAAATCTGAAGTTTCCTAGCACCTACCTATTCATAGCACCTACGAATTGCAGGTGCTGTTGTATTTGAAAACAAATTCACAGCTAATTTTACTTTCTGCCTGAATAAGATGTTAAAGAATAAATATATCAATATATTTGGTGCACAGGAATAATTATATTTTATAGGTTTTTTATTTTGTATGTTTATTTTATATACAACATTTATATTCAATTGCATTTTCACAACTTTTTTATTGAACAAGTTTTCACAACTCATAAAATATTTGAAAATTTTCGAATAATAAAATTTTCAATTCAAAGAAAACTTGATCGTAATAATAAGAATAAACAAAGTAGAATTCGTTAGAGTATAAATTTGAGACGATACAGTTTGTGAATTTATCGTGTTATTTTGTGGTGGTCTTGACTCACCACATTATTTCCCCACACATTATTCCACCACATTTATAAACGAGTGAAGAAAGCTTAATAATACCTGATTGATGTTCATCAGTGAGTTCATACACAATGGAAAATCTGGCCATTTAGCATTTTCCATAACTTGCGATATATGTAGTTATAATGTTTTCGCCAAGCATCAATCCCGTGTCTAAGAAGTGATTTTTTAAAAGTTTTATGAGATTCGGCAAACACGAAAACTTTGTTGGCAAATATCCAATGGATGTTGAAACCATAGCTTCTCTGCTTAAAATGTTATTTTTAAGTATTTTCAAGTAATTTTTGAAATTTCAAGTATGTAAAATATTGCTATTTACACCTCTTGATATCTGAAGTACTGTCCAAAATGCTTAATTTGTCGGACTAATGTCTGATACAATTGCAACTACTGGAAGGCTCAACTCTTGTACCGCAGATATTATTTTGTTGACGAGGGTTTTTGTCATTTTATCATCAAAACCAAAATATATAGGCTGCTTCCACGACGCTTTCAAGGCACGCACAATTGCCTTTTGTACATACTTGGCTGTTTTACCGTATTAGATGATGGAGTCATGCTCATATGCTTCTTTTCACTTTAATTTCATTAAAGAAAATGGCGCAGATTTTGTCACCGTTTGAAATATTTCTTTGGGACTTCAGACATTCAATTGAAAAGCTATGTATCCCTTCTTCAACAGCTATTTGGAGACTCCACGTTTGCAAAGTTTTGAAATGCGCCAACGGAAAACATTTTGCATAATAATGCAAGTATGTACGTTCTAGGCCTAGCTGCATGGCAACATATCGTACTGGATGTATTTTGTGGTGCGTTTTAAACAAATTTAATTTTTATTTTGTATAAACTTTTTATTTTTGAACATATACTTTTATGACAACAATTTTGTTTGAATAATTTTTACAAACTAAAATTTTCTAATCAATATTTTTGATAACAAAAAAGATGAACAAAATTTAACTATGATATTGAAAATATTTTTATATACAAGTGTTTTTCAACTAAGTGTAATTTCCACATAAAGTAACAGATAATAACACATAAAGCACATAAAGTAATTAATAGGCAAATATATAAAGTCCTACAAATTAGAATACAAGTAAATGATATTGATGTTAAATCAAAGAAACAAAAAGGTGAGTAAGTTGTATGTTAAAATAGAGCCTAGGAATTAATGGATGTGGTGTTAATACAAGGCACCACACTTCCAGGTCCAATATATTTTCATGTCAAGGTTCATCAATTCCTTGACTTGCCCTTCAGTGGAAATATAACTCAAGGTTGCTTTCAGCGTCTTGTTTTCCTTCAGCAGCAAGAGCAAAATATAATGTAAAACAAATATAAAATCAGAATGTAAAATGTTGTGTTCACTTACTCTGTTTGGACACCCTCAACTATGGTCGATTCCGATTGAAATATTGAAACAGTTTCCTTACTGTTTGTTCCCTGTGTATCAACATGTAGAGGAACTGCACAAGATATCAATCAGTCTTCTAGAATTTTAAAAATAATTGAAGTCTGCCTCGGAAAAATGTTTTTCACAAGCATATGCGTTTGAATTTAACAATAATCCACAGATAACCGCTGACGTCTCATTTCAGATTGAGGCATATTACGTCTTTTGTATAAAATCGTTAGCCACAAACAACACAATATTTGAATTCACTGCCTTTTCAAATGTTTATTTTATATTATTTATTCACTATATTATTTATTCACTCGCTACTATTTATTCAAGTATATTGGAATGCTTGTAGTTTGCTGATGTTGACTAGCTATGTTTAAGTATTTTTCACTTTTCTTTGATTCAGTGCATTAACAGCTGATTTTGTGAAAAAATTAGTAGTTGTCAAGTCTACATCAACAGCTGATTTTGTGAAAAAATTAGTAGTTGTCAAGTCCACCTTGTAGTAATTGTATCATAGTAGCATGCTTCGCTATGTCAGCGCTCTTTTGGATTGAATGCAGCCAATGGTTGCATCAGGTCGCTCACTAAAATGTTTACTGCTCTGGGAGCATTTTGTGTGAGCGCTTTATAACAGATACCATTTAGCCTGGAATTTGTGCAACAGCTACGTAGCAAATTTTCCGCTGAATGCAGCCATTGGGTGCGTTCTGGAAGCTCAACATGTTGTATGTATCATTTTATGCTACTTTGGAGGTGTTCATACGTCAGTCAAATGATTGAATCAATCAAAATTTGTTGTTGCTTTCCTATGTAAAAAAAAAATGAACTTTATCTCAGAGCGAAAATGAACTCCAAAATCTTCTCTCGTCAGTCAAAATTTTGATTGAGCACCAGACTTGCCAGGTTGCATTATTTTACTTGTCTGCTTTTTAGTAGCCAATTATATCAAGAAAAGTAGTTAACTGAAAACAAAGGTAGTTTTTTGAAGTGAAAAAGAGGTGTAGTTTTTTTAAGTCCTGCCATAATTTCATTAATTCTTTTGTTTTTTATGACTTGCATGCGATGGTCATTCAAATAGGTTTAATTTCCAGCGTATTGATTTCCTAATGTGATCAGTTTTAATCCTAAAAGATCAACTATATTTCCGCTATTGTTTTCCATTTTGTAAAATTATTATGCACACACAACAACTGAATAAAAGAAACACCCAAATAAAGTAGTGCACACAGCACGATATGAATTCACAAAATAGTAGGTAGCAGAAAAGTAACAAATGCCTGCGTCGGAGCTTCAATCAAAAAATCTTGTGTGAACAAGCATCAATCAATACTTTCAGAGAGAGTTAAAGAGAGTAAAAAATCGCGATATACTTCAATCATTTGACTGATGTATGAACACCTACTTTGTGTGGCACTGTTTACATGTCATTCAAATTGTTTTCCCAGCGAAAAAAAAAGATGAACTCTCTGCGAGAGCGGAAATGAACTTTCAATACTTCATCGCATCAATCAAAATTTTGATGGAGCTCAAGACCTGCATCAATCAATCACAGGGTTGCATAATCAACTTTTCTGGTACTTACAACAACACTTTTGGTCGGCATCGGCCATTCAATCAAAAAATCACGTGTGAACAGCTATTCAATCAAATATCTCGAAGAGAGTAAAAGAGAACAAAAAATTCGATATTCTTCATTCAATTTGAATGACGTATAAACTCTGCCTTTGTCTTTTGAACGGTAAGTTGAATTTCCAGTCAACACAGTTGTAAAATTCGACACATTTGCTCGCAAAAAAATTAAATAAATTTAAAAAAAATTATATAATGTTATAGATTATGTGGAAAACGTTGTTTGTGCTTTTGGAGGTTTGGTATATAATTTAGTGGACACAAATGATTTAAATTTATTCGAGAGAGATTAAAGACAGAAATAAGAACTATTACTGTTCCCGAATACAGTATTCCTTTGTTCAAGGAGCACTTCAGAATGACTCCAAGCACATTTGAAGTTTTATAATACAAACTTGTGGTGATTCCAGAATGAAATTTTATAAAATTTCAGGAATTAGTTACCTTACTTGGCCATTCAATGAGTGGACGCAAAAAACAAAGTAGTGAAACTAAGAAAGAAAGTAACGGTTTGGGTTTTGACCAAATCGGAGAGTTTTTTAGCTGCTAGAGATAGATTTCGCCTTTCTAAAAGCAGACACACAGTGTATTTAAGGGCACTTTTGGACGTTGTCGTTTTGCTAATGCCGACATTTTTTTATTAGGAGGCCAGACAGGTCAAGGGGACGAATTTTTGTCATGTGTGTTTACGTTATATTTAGTGTGATGTGCCTTTAAGTAAAAAGTGCTGTCAAGTAACAATCGCATGGAAAAGTGAGTATTATAATGTATGTATTGAGGGTAAATTTCAATGATCTTGTTTTACTCGCACTAAGGAAAGGACCCAAAAGCAGCCTTTAACGGTGAAATACCCTCAATTCTGCCGTTAGCTAAGCTTTTTCCAAACGTTGTAACCGAATCGGACGGACACACTTAACACCGAGTTGAGAATGCTGCCAGAGACTGCCACTAAAATAAAGGGTGATGAGTTGATGGATCTCATAAACAGCATTGGTGAAATAAGGAATTCATTTGATGAAGAAAATGTTTCCAAAAGTCCATTATTTGCTTAAGGCTATGGCATGCCTTTCACATGAAAGTGCAGCAGCATAGCGGGTGTTTTCTACATTCTAACTCATTAAAACAAATCTTTGAAACAAACTAGTCGTTAAAACTTGCAGCGCACTTCTCTTGTGTAATGAGTTGTTATTAATAAAAATTGCGCTGGATGGGAGCATAGTGATGATATTTAAAAAGGAAACCAAAAATAACTGATGCTGATGAAATAGAGGACTTTAATATTTTTGAAACTAAAGAGTAACCGCCTTGCTGAGTACCTGATTAACTAAATATTCCTTTTAAATACGTATATTTCAGTACAAATTAGAATGTGATTTATGTTATTTATCAACATATAACAAGAATACATATTTCAATAAAATTAGTTTTCAAAATGATTATTTTTACTATAACCATTATTATTTTATTACTAATATTATTACTAAATTAAAAAATTTAAGTTTTTATAATTTAAGCTGATATAGCATATTTTTAGCATTTTTAGTAATAAACTTAAAAAAAATACTTTTTGGCTAAAAAGGTACGTTTTTCTCAATTAAAAAGGTACACTTTCAAAATCTCTTATAGCATCACTGGTCAAACTGTAGCAACGATGCAGTGGCTTTTGAAAGTCGCTCACGTGGTTTTCTGGGAATTTTTGTGGCAATAGATGGTTGCTACATTTCCATAAAAGCTCCTCAAGGAAACTCAATAGATTTCTATTATAGGAACAAAATAAATTCTTGTATATTACAAGGTAACATTTAAAACTGATATATTTTCATCATAATGCACGATTTAAATTTCGATAGGCCTTCTTCGTCTGAATTATCTTTTTGTGTGCTTTCCTTTTCAGTCACAACCGAAACATATTCCGGAGACGTAGCTGATTTTGAAAAATAGTGATTTAAAAATTTTGTATCTGAAGGAAGTTGATATTAAAAATATTTGCTGCCACATTTTATCCAATATTTGAGCTAAATTTATCACTTTGCAGCTTCATATGCACCTCTTCAGTATCGATAATTTGATACACACAGTCGCCAAGTGAATACTGAACTTGCATCATCTTTTTTACACTCCATTTCCTTAATTAAAAGTAGTAATTAATTCAATTTTTTTTTAATATTTCTTTATTTTACCTAATTCTGTGTAATTTAACGTTTTATACCATGGAAGCTTTTTCAATCTCAAACTTTGAATTTGAAAATTGCAACATGTTGAGTAAATGTAGCGGAAAAATAAAGCGCGGCGAAATTTAGACAACATATTGAGCGGAGAAGCATGAGTAGCGGAAACTGATATTTGCAGTTCAGAAAACTTTTAATCAACAGTTGCACCACAGTTTACTCAACATGTTGTAGTTTTCAATTACAAAGTTTGACAGGTTTGAAAGTCAAAGTGCTTCTATAGTATTAAACGGCACATAACACAAAATTATGTACAATAAAGAAAAATTTATCTAAATTTTAATTCATTACTACTTTTAATTAAAGAAATGAGTAGAGTAAAATGATGAAAGTTGAGTCAAGTTGACAGAAGAAGTGCACATGAAGCTGCAAAGTGGTAAAGTATGCTTAAATGTTGGTTCAAATGTGAGAACAATATTTTTAATGAATGTAGTGCGTTTACTTCAGATACAGAATTTTTGTGTAACAAGCTACCAACAGCACAAACAACGCTTTCTTTATCGTCTGTAACACAAATATTATTTACATATCTCGTCCAAATTCATATTTATAATATTTATTTAATTTTTTGTGCGCAAAAGTGCCAATTTTTGTAACTGTGTTGGCAGAAAATGCAACTCACCGTTCAGAAGACACAGAAAGTGATACATACAACATGTTGTCAACATGTTGAGTTTCCAGAACGCACCCATTGACTCATTTGGTCCAATGTACTAGCTTTTTAAATTAACGCGTCATTACCCCCTAGCCACACGTGCCAGTCCGAAGACAGTAAGAGTTCGAAAAACTCAATACACTCTCACTTTTCACTAATTCACTCCAACCTTGACATCACTGGCAGTCCACTGGCAACAACTTTTACTGAGTCAGTGAATTTTGACAACCACAGCCAGTGCGAAATCGAAGTAAGGAAACAGTGTTGTATTTTCTCCCTAAAATATTCAAACTTTAAATATGCACTTTTCTTTCATGTCTTGTAGTGAAATATATGCAATTTTAATTGCCCTCATTTGACACGTAAAATATCATATGAATAAGTTGCATTTCATTTTGGAAAATACTGATAAACAGATTTTACAAAATAATTAGTTCCCCATTTTAATCCCATTTAAGTTTGGTGCCGTGTTGGCATATAAAGCATCATTGAATAAATGCAACCGAAACAATAAAGTGGTCGAACCTTTGCCTTTGGTGACATTTTGCAAATTAACATTTACTATCACGTGTGGCCGCAGCAAAGATTTGTAGATTATTTTGAAACATTTTCGTAATTAATACATATTCTTTGCTGGCCTGCCAGTACTTTCACGTGTGGCTGCAGCCAATGCAGCGTTAGTACAAATCATGGTGGAATAAATATTTCACCATGGTACTAATAATGACAATAAATTTCGAACGCACTTTTTAAACAGCTGTTTGTCAAAATGTTTATATGGGCTTGAGCGAATTTTTCGCGAAATTGTTTAATTTTGTGTTTTCATGTTGTGACCTGATTTTTTCCCCAATTATTATGCGTAGAACATGAATTTAAGATGAATGCCAAAAACGTGACGGATGCTGATCCTTGGACTGATATCAACTTTGACGATCCTGAGCTGCAGCGCCTGCTAGATGAGCCACTAAAGCTAGACAATTCGGTACTGCGCGCGGATGAACACTTCGCCGGTTTCGACAATAATGTGGGCGAGAGCTGGATATATCCCAGCAACATGCCGCTACGTTGCTACCAATACAACATCACACACAACGCGCTGTACCGCAACACGCTGGTGGTGTTACCTACAGGGCTAGGAAAGACCTTCATTGCAGCAGTGGTCATGTATAATCTATATCGTTGGTATCCAACGGGTAAGGTGATCTTTATGGCACCAACACGACCACTGGTAGCACAACAAATTGAGGCCTGCCAGAAAATTATGCCATTCCCGGATGAAGACACGGTTGAGCTGACGGGCAAGTTGAATAAGAAGGCACGCTCAGAGTTGTGGCACTCAAAACGTGTGTTCTTTGCTACCCCACAAGTATTGCAATCCGATATAGCAAGTGCTGAGGAGGCGGGTGATGAGTCTAGCTTCCCTTTTGCGCAGGTTAAGCTTATTGTTTTTGATGAGGCGCACAAGGCAAGAGGACGTTATGCCTACACAGAAGTATCGCAGGCTATGTGGCGCCATAATCGTTACTTTCGTGTTCTGGCTTTGACAGCAACACCCGGTCGCTCCATGGAAGATGTGGCCGATGTGGTGCGCAATCTGTTTATCTCCCATCTAGAGGTGCGCTGTGACAACTCTATCGATGTGTGCCCATATGTGCACAAGCGCAGCATGTCAACAGTTGTGGTTGAGCTGAGCACGGAGATGCAGGCCTTTCGCGATGAGTTGCTGACCATTATTGATCCTTACTTGCGGCAGTTAATCGATGCCGATGTGTTGAGTGGTTCGTTGACGAACATAACTCGTAACTGGCTGGTGTATGAACAGTCGCGCTTTCGTGAGCGTAGCATGAATCAACGGCATCCGCTTCAGACGGCCGTGGCCACTAACTTTTCTGTGTGCATCAGTTTGTATCATGCCTTGGATCTGCTAGAGCGTCATGGCATGCGTGTGTTTTTGAATAACTTTGAAAATGATGAAGATGGACGCGCCAATTTTGTGGTTGCCATGGATCGACGACTGCGCAATTTGATTGAGAAAGTTAGACGCCAAGTGGGACCCAATCCATTTGATGTTTCAGCACAAGCCATGACGAATGGGCAAATTGCGGAAATCCCCGCCGACTTAGATTTCGGACATCCAAAGTTTGAAAAGGCGCGCAGCTGTCTGCTAGAACATTTTCAGGTGAGTTAAAGGAAAAGTTGTAGAATTTGTTTATACAAAATTTTTATTTTGTTTTTTTTAGAACAATTCGGAGTCACGTGCCATTGTCTTTTGTGAATATCGCGAATCTGTAATGCTAATCTATCGCTTGTTGCTGCAACATCGTCCCTTGCTGAAACCGCGTTGTTTTGTTGGTAGGTTTAATTTTTTGGTTTGAGTTTTCAAACACTGGTTAATTAATTTTTCTCCTACTATAGGTCAAGGTGGCTCTACTGGCTCCTTGCGCGCTCTCTCTCAAAAACAACAAATTCAAATAATGTCTGACTTTCGCTCTGGCGTCAACAACATACTTATAGCCACCTGCATAGGCGAGGAAGGCATCGATGTGGGCGAAGTTGATCTCATTGTCTGCTTTGACATTAGCACAAATAATCCAACGCGTTTTATTCAGCGTATTGGACGCACTGGACGTCAAAAACAAGGCGCTGTTGTTATGCTCGTCACAGCAGGCAAAGAACATGCGCTGCTCAAAGATGTGCTCTCCAACAAGGATCAGACTAACAAGAAATTATCAAATTCGGTTGTTGTGGCTGGCGCACTGTACAAAAGTTCGCCTCGCATGGTACCCAGCGAATTTAATCCTCAATGTTTGAAGACTTATGTCAAGCCGCCTGAAGCTAAACCGATGTTAAAGCAGACAAAGAAGGCTGCTGCTAAAGGCAAAAAATCAGCGAGAGCCTCCGCTTTGGCGGGCAGTCAGGATTTACGTAAATTTTTTAGAAAACCTGCTGTGCAATTTGACTCGGCAGACCTGGAAGTTTTCGCTTTCGATGACGGCAAAGAGAAACCCGGTGTAAGCACGCAAATAACGTTGGAGCGAAGTCTAAATAAAGTTGAGAACTATTTTGTAGGTTTGAATATATCGAATATTTTGCCAGCCACAACACAGACTCAAAAAGTTACAGAACCAGAAAATGTTCCAGAACCGGCAGTGGCAACAACTTCTAAAGACAGTCAAGCTTTAAGCACATTTTTCAAAAAACCTGCATACCAACTAGAGCCCACAAATTTGAAAGTTGACAAAAAAAAGTCTTCCGATTTAAATCTTGAAGTTCCAACAACTTCTAAAGATAGCCAGTTGAATTCTAAAGTCAAACCTGTTGAGCAAAAAAAGCCGCAAGACTTGCACGTTTTTGCAGTGGATGACAATAAAAACCTGTCAACGCTATCACCCGGTTTTGGTCTCCCAAAATTGCTGGAAGAAAATTTGAGAAAAATAAGTAAATTTTATGAAGAGCTGGGTATTTCGTATAAGGAAGAGTCATCAGCCGACAATGACAATAAATCCGATGAAGCCTACCTGCAAAGAATAGACGAGTTTTCCGAAACTAACTCTACTACAAGCAGCGCAGAAACAGTGCCGCTTTCTAAGTCTGAATTTATAGAGCAGCTAAAGTCACCTGAACTGCTGCTTAGTTCCAAACAAAAAATGCTCCAAAGAAATATGAAATTTGTGCGTGAAATTGTGGATAAAATGAAGGCGCTGCTGAAATGGCAGGACGATTCAAGCGATTCAAGTGATGATGACAGTTCGTTACCTTTGCATGAAGCAGAAATACGCTGCAATTATCAGCTAATTGTGTCTATATTAGAGGATGAGAAGCCGTTAAAGAAATTTCTCGAGGATATGGAATTGAAAGAATCCAACTCAAAAACTCTTGCCATAGATGAGGACATGTTTGTCAAGGAAGATCACGATAACATATACGGACACGTTGAGGAGCACGGCTTAGACCTTGCCAAGTTAGAGCAGCACAAAAAACTAGAAGAAATGACAGCTGTAAACAAAGAAGAGGAAACTGCGCACCAGGTTGTCGCCGAGTCAATGGTATACGATACCATGCGGCAGAGTAGTGAAGATTTTTCCATGCATTACGATGAAGCAACGCTTAGGCATGAAGATTTCTCTATAACAGAGTCCAAGTACTGCAGTCAATGGGATGAGTTTGCAAGTCAGGAAATGAAGCACAAATCAACGCCTTTGCAGTCTAGTTCGTCGAAAAATCTACTTAAAAAGATTTTACCTGTCTCAAATACTAGTACCAGAAAAACCAACAATCTGCTCAAAAAGTTTGAAATATGTCAGGAGTCCAATGATGATGATGATGTGATATTTCTGGAGCAGGAAAAACAGTCTCCAAAGAGCAGTGAAGCTATTAAGAACGAATGCCTTAAAATAGAGGAAGCTGCAACGGGTAGTAAAAGTTTGCAGGATGATGTCACGCCCGATGATCTCGCAATACCGTTAGCAGATTTAGTAGAGCCAAAATTAGAAGTTGTGCCAGAAAAAATTCCGATCAATGTAGACAATGAGCCGCTGCTTAGCAAATCTAAAGCCACCAATATTGACGAACCTATTATTAAGACTATGCTTAATGAGCTGGAATTCGATTTGGATGTTTTTCTAGAGCCACTGCCTGAGGAAAAGTTGCTCACGGAGCAAGTTTCGCGAATAGCGTTAAACTCAGCAACCGCCCAAGCACCCAGCCTTCACAATAGCCTCAAAGAAAATCTATTGCAACCACCTGCCAGTCAAACTCCTCCAAGAATCTCGCCCGATTTATTTGATTTTGATTATGAACCCAGTCCGAAAAAAGTTAAACAACAAATTGCTAAACCCCACAAAGTCAAAGAAGTCACAGCGCCAATAAAGCACAATAGTGATAAAAAACTTAAAGAGCAAATACAGCCTACCAATAGCATGGCCGCTAAATTAGCGTCTAAAATTCGCCGCAATTCCGAGCAGTCACATAACCAACTCAGTGCCATCATAACTACGCCCAAAAAAGAAAAAACACCCACCCAGTCTTCCACTACACGTCCGGGTTCTGACACTCTGACGAAGAACTATGTAAAATCACCCTCGTTATTTGATATTTATTTAAGAAATACACGTCGCTTGGCGCGTCGCCAGGAACTCTCAGCAACTCTAGGTAATTCGCTTAGAAATGAGTCTGCACAACAAACATTTCCAGTGGAGTCCAGCGTAGCCGATGACACATTGATTGTGCGCAAGTCCAGCGCAACGTCTAAGCGGAAAATATTTGACAGTGATTCCGAGGAGGACCAAAAGGAGAAGCATGATATTAAAACCAAAGATCTAACTGCTATCGAAATAACCGATATCGATACGAGTTCGGAGGAAATTGCACCATCGCAACAGGTAATTTATGAATTTGATGGAACACTTTTAAGATATATTAAAAGCTCCAAAAATATGTGGATGCTTAAGTGGCTCAGGAGTAAGTCTGAACTGTAGGCTTCACGGTCATCACTTCAGCGTCAGTCAAGCTGGATTGATGGCAATTAACAAGGTTTCATCTGATATATAACAGAGTTATAAAAGAATGCAATCATTTTGTATTGCAATTAGTGACTTCATAGTTAATGACTTCAAGTTTTGATTGAAATCTTTAACTCTTTTTAGATTGTAATGACTTCATCACAAGAAGTTCTTAAATTATTTTGAGTTATTCAGCCCTATCATGAATAATTTTTCACGCGGAATCAGAAAAGGGAGTGACTATTTGTCAGATAAAGCTCCAGAACTTTTTGAAAATTTTTAATACAAATTTGTTCGTTACCTACCCCTCAATATTCATGAGTGTAAAAAGAAAAAAATGTGATGTCTTTATCTGTTATCTTTAAAATCGAAACTCCCTTTTTCGATTCCCAGTGAATAATTATTCATGACAGGGCCTTACTCTCTATTGCGATGCGACAAGAAAAATTCGCAAATTTGATTGTACGGATTTGCGTACGCATCGCATTTCATTTTCGCATCGCATTGATTGGCGCATCGCAATACAGAGTAAGGCCGCAGGGCTGATTCAGTGCATTAACAAAAATAAATTGAAGTCTTTGCTGACTTAATTTCATTTTATTTTGCAGTCATAACTGAATAGCTAAATTGATTGCATTTAATAATTCTTTTGAAAAGATTTTTTATTGAAAAGAACAATTATTGAAGTCTTTGAAGTCAATTTGAAGTAATTGAAGTCATATGATTGCAATCTTTCAAAATAAATGAATTCATGAACGAGAAAAATTATTAAAGCCACTAGATATACATATTTGCATAGCTTAATCTCTACCGTTAAC
The DNA here is from genome assembly GCA_914767935.1 of Coremacera marginata. Classification (NCBI taxonomy): domain Eukaryota; kingdom Metazoa; phylum Arthropoda; class Insecta; order Diptera; family Sciomyzidae; genus Coremacera; species Coremacera marginata. The sequence continues at coordinate 19,695,855 of OU612044.1, forward strand.
AATTTCAAAAGCTAATATATAACATAAAACCAATCAACTCAAAACCAGATCGAAATTTTTATATAGTTTTGTTTTTTGTTTCTTTAAAATAAGAAACCTTTGTTAATATTCATGTATTTTTTATTTGAGTAAAAATATAAGGCTTTTTATACAACTTGAGTTTTGAAAATTTTGTTACTTTTTTTTTAAAATGACTTCAAAAATTTTTGAATGTAATCAAAAGATTTCAATTGACTTAAAATAATTTCAACATTTCAGTGATTTAAAACATGATTTCAACTAATTTCCAAAGATTTTACTTACTTCAAATTGATTTCTATTGAATGCAATAAATAACTCCAAGGACCGCGACTTTAATCATAGTGAATGAATAAAAAGACTTCAACAAAAATTTTTTCGATTTTTTGCTGATTTCAAAACTTGAAAACATGGAATGAAAAGATGATTGAATGACTTAAATAATTTTTTTGGCATTCAGTGCCAGTTTTTGATTGTATGAATGCATTCTGTTACAACTCTGATAAATAATAACCAACATGTTTTTATATCTATATAGTAAATATCTACTCAATATTAACCCTTTGAGACCCAACTGAATCGATTTAGCGATCTATCTTGAATGATTTGAAAAAAATGATTGCATTTAATTTTTTTAAATCATTGATTGGAACTTGAAATTTCAAATCACAATCAATGATCTTAAATCACAAATGAATGCATTCTTTTACAGCTCTGTTAGTTAGCATTATCATTAGACACTTCATCTATAAACACACTAATAAAATGTAAAACTTTCAGAGAATCAGTGCGCAGCATCGCAAGAAACGACGACGACTCAATTGCTCATTTGTGTTACAGGAAGCCGACGTTAGTGGCAACGATGCTAGTGCCGATGAGGCTGACTACACGCTGGGTCACTTTATGCATGACTCCGTAGTAGTGCCAAATGATGAGGTCGAGGACGATGCTTCCACATCACACATGCAGGCCATGTATTTGCAATCACTTAAGTAAATTGAAATTCTTGCATAATATGATGTCCTTGAAATTATTCAATTATTCTCTTTTGACAATTACAGAAGTCCTGCCAATCGTCGTGGTGCCTTCAAAATACCCGCCTTCAAAGTCTACAATGATCGTGCGCAGATCTTCTCACAAGCCGTGCCAGTTGAAAGTTCACAGTACATCACAAATTCATTTGTAGTTGATGAGAACGATGTCAGCATCAATGTAGAGCAATCAATGTGCCCACTCGAGCGCGCTGAGCGCATACTTAAAGAGCGCAAGCGTGCCAAGCGTAAATATGCGCAAATAGCACGCACCACAATGCGCAAAAAGAACACAAATATCTGCCATAAAAACGATAGTTCAGATGATAATGATTTTGAGCAGTAAAATACGTTGTTGTAGCATAATCATTGTTTTGTTCAGTTTGTTTGTTGTAGAAAATCGGTATTTTTTGTTGTTATTTTTTTGCCATATTTTGTATATTTTTTATTGTGTTAAGTTTTTAAATGTAAGAAATTTAACCGTCATCTTTTCTGTTATCACTTATTTGGAAACCACTCAAAACCAACTCTGTAAATAAGTAAACTCTATTATCTAAGTAAAGCTTTGGTTTATTTATAAAAAAAAAAGTGAAAAATGTACAAAACTTATGTATAAACGATTTACTTACAATCTAGCGAAATGCACATGCAATTTGAACAAAGGTTCAAAGAAGCTTAAAAAAAAAACTAAACTAAATAACTAGTTGACGGCAAATTGTAATCATTTCTTCGTGGCTTAAATGTGGTGTTGTGCCGCTGCTTGTACAGATCACGTGGCTGCACGTAAACATCTTTAAAATCTTCCGACAAGATGCTGCTTATTGCTTGCCTGCTTCCGGCAGGTGGTCGCAGTTCCATTTCCGGTTCATAAATATTCTCCACTAGCATTTGGCGTGACTTGGCACGTGCACGCATCTCCAAAAAACTATCAACACGTCCTAGTCTCTTGGCACTCGGCACTTTGGTGCAGTTTAAAATAATACTGAGCAGCACACTAAACTCTACAATGGCGAGTATCAAGCTGGCTGCCAAAAATATAACATACTGCTCCCGATACCAATTATCCAAATAGCTGAGGCATGAGTCGGTATAACGATGTCGTTCATAATCGAGTTTTTCCAGTGTTTCACACTGCGTTTCATTTGTTGGCTGTGGATCTAAGTAGGCAAGCTTATCATTGGCATTTGCAAGCAAACAGCATGTAAGCGGCACCGCCCAATCGCGTTGACCATAACCCTGCAGTTTCCACAGCGCTGTATCGTAGTTGATGTCGCTATTCATGCCGCAGCAACCGAATCGCGTTTGTGCCAAATCCATAGCTACCGTAAACTGTTCCCGTCCAGGTACACCGTAGTTGGCCTGCAGCGCCTTCACCATTTTCGACTCATCCAAACTGATGCCCAAACAGTGCGGCCAGAGTGTAATGGCCAAACAAACCACGGATTCGGCAAGCAACAGTACCACCACGGTGAGAAAATATAGAGTAAGACAGCAATAGGTGTTTAGACATGATGCCCAAAAGCCTACAATGGCTGCCAGCACTGCCACGGTACCGGCGACTGCCAGGCCCAGCGATATGTAGTAGAACAGTGGCTGCGGCAAGCCATTCAGTTGTTCACTTGTTGCGGCCAACAGGCGGGAGAGCAATATGCGTTTGGTATCGGTGAAAAGATAAAATCCGGCAACGATGAGGCAGGTACCGCAGAGCTGAAGGAAAATGAAATTGAATTAATTGTTTGTAGAAAATTGTGCTTACAGTTGGAGTTATTGTAGTATTTATAACATATGTATTAGAAATGGGCAACGTGAAGAAAGTCCTAAATTTAGAGCTGATGGAGAACGATGATTTCGGGGGCTACGAGTAAACAATAAATTGGCAAGGTCTCAGGAAAGAAGTAGATATACATAAAAATAGAGAGAGAGAGAGAGAGATACAACGCATAAAACAGATTTGTATGCCACGTTTTCGTAAAACTTCTGTTAATCCACTAACGAATAAATTGCCCTTAATTTTAGCGGTATAGATTTAGTGGAGTCATTCGCTCTTTACATTCTGGCCATATTGATTCAAGCCGACGGACCCTCGTTAGAATGGTTATATTTTTGATGTGTCTGGGTCTTCATCCGATCTTCGCGGTATATATTCCTCATATATCAGACTGAAATTGAATTATCACAGTTGCGCATTGCAATATATTTGAACACTCTTAACCCATAACCTACCACTGTACTCGCTTGAGTACAGAAAATTGCTAAAAATTTATTTGGTTGTAAATTCATTCAGAAAACATTTTCTATCGCCTCAGAATCGCCAGAGAATGGCTTGGAAGATGAGACTATCGCCGGCGAGCTCATTGGAGAGTCATCCTGGTATCGCCGACTGTAAGCAACTGAGGCCATAAAAGCGATTCGCCTGGAAAATTCGTAAACGAATCAGCTAAAGGATTTGTAAGCGATTCTCTGAGAAGATTCGCGAACGCATCGCCGAGAGGGTCCTTAAGCGATTCGCTGGAGAGTCGCAAAATTCAGTCCTATCATAAGTAATTTTTTCCCCCGGAATCGGAAAAGGGAATTTCCGTTTTTGAAGATAAAGCTCCAGAACTTTTAAAAATAGTTAATGCAGATTTGTTTATCAACCGTCAATATTCATGATTGTAAAAAATGAAGAAATAAAGTCGTACCTGCTATCTTAAAAACGGAAATTCCCTTATTGATTCCTGGAGAAAAAAATTAGTCTGGATAGATAGGCTTGATTGTTTTATTTTTGATAATTTCTTCAGATCATATGATCTGTTAGTTATGATCTGCTAGACGCTAGTAGAGAACAAAAAAATATCCACTGAATTCTAACTCAATATCCAAAAAGGAAAGAAGAGGATTCTGTGATTACAGATATGACACGGCTAATAAAATAATTTTTTTGAAGTGGACTGATAACAGCGCTGTTACCGTTGGTTCAAACTTTGCAGGTATCGACCCGATGCATTAAAAAATAAATGTCAAACAGGAAAAGTTCATATCAGAATACAATTCAGGAATGAGAGGCCTTAATCTTTATGACCAAGCAGTCAATAACTATAGAACAAAAGGCTTAAGTCTACTTTGATGAACCTGCTAAATTTCAAGGGGTTGCTTGGGCTACAGAGGCCGTGGATAATCGACAAAACAACTTTTTGATATTCAAGCGGATGGGAAACTAGACTTGTTCCAAAGAACTGAAAACACGTTACGTTGTCGCCAATGCCACAACCGAATATGATGGACTTGTGAGCAGTGTGGCATAGCACTGTTCGTGGAAAAAGAGTGTATTAAAATTTGTCATACTACAAAAAAATTAGCATATGAGGTATTAGCTCATATATTGTGCCATTGTATCCGCTTGAGTACAGGTTCAAATACCTACTAAATACATTATTTTTTTTTTTTGATTTTTGGAATCTTTTTTAAGTTTCTTATGTGTTTTTTCTTAAAATTAAATAAATGGACTTAAACATTTTCGATTTGAAATGGTCTCGGCGTTTAACGGGTTAAGCATCCATGACAGACCTTAGTCTTCTGTATAGGTACTACTATGGAAATTGTTCAATGGAAATACATGATGTATGCCGTGCATGCGATACGTCACGCTTTTCGCCCAATTTGGACAACCTCCTCCCCCATGTCACAAAGTGTTCACCCTCCGCCTGGAGGGCACACTCTTATATTCTACAATTTTTGAGTGTTTTTTACATTTTATCAATTTGTTAGGAAATGTATTATAGTTCACTTTTTATTTATTTTAACATGTTAATACATCATTATCGGAAATCACAGGAAATTTTTAATACTTAACCCTTCATTCGACACCCGGGTCCAACTAGACCCTTTTTCGTTTTTAAATGAAACGAGGTCCCTTTTTCAACTGGGTTGTTTTGACAGCTGTTATGTGTCAAATGGCTTGTCCATATGACGTTTGTGTTCAGTATTCAATACGACTCAATCATGAGTATAGACTTACTCCTGAACAACGTTTATTAATTCTGGAAACTACCTACCAAAATCAGACATCATTTTGGTCGTTGTGAGCGTCCAACTGAGCACACTATTTGTAATACCATCACCAAATTTCGAACCAATTCTACACTATTGGACATTCATAGTTTTGAGAATATTGCTGCAGTAGCAGCGAGTGTTCGTGAAAACCGTGAGCAATCGATTCGTCGCCGATCTCAGGCTTTGGGTATCTCTTATGGATCATTGTGGCGTATCTAGAGGCGTGATCTTGGTCTGAAGACCTATAAAATACAGCTCGTACAAGAATGGAAGCCGGCTGATCTTGGTGTATGTTTTAATTTCGTTTTATGGACCTTACAACAACTTCAAATTGATCCATTATTTTATCGAAAAATTGTGTTTAGCGACGTAGCTCATTTCTGGTTGAACGGCTACGTTAACAAGCAAAATTGCCGTATTTGGTTGCCGATGAACAACCAAAAGCAACCCAAGAGCTTACAATGTAACCCGATAAATGTACTGTTGTTTGGTGTGGTTTACGTGCAGGAGCCATCATCGGACCGTATTTCTTCAAAAATAAAAGTGATACGGTCAATAGTGCTCGCTACAGAGCAATGATCAATAAATTTTTGTTCCCAAAAATTTAGGACATTGGTGTAGTCGACCTCTGGTTTCAACAGAATGGCGCAACATGACATACAGCTGGAAAAACAATCGCTTTATTGAGGGAAACGTTCGATGAAAACATCATCTCAAGAAACTGTCCATTGGATTACTTGCTTTGGGGATATGTTAAATCACTTGTTTATGTCGACAAAAACGAAACTATTGACGCTTTGAGAACTAACATAACTTGTGTTATTCATGGAATACCGGCCGATATGCTCGAAAGAGTTGCCGAAAATTGGACCTACAGAATGAACCATTTAAGAGTTAGTCGGCAACATTTGAAGGAAATGATTTTTAAACATTGAGTTTTAGGAACCGATTTGATTTTTATGTATGTTATTTTGTTTAGAAAACAAAGCAGATGCTCTTATTGAATCACCCTTTAGTATATAACAGTACGTTCAAAAAGTCATAGGATGGCACATAAATGGCGTTACTAGAAGTTTTCCATATGATTTTTATTTAGTACCGACCTTCGAACGATACGTATAAAAATTTGACAAAAATCTGACGATTGATTCGTGAATTATAGCATTTTGTGTGCAACTATTGTTAATGAAAAAAAAAAATGGAAAAAAGTGAATTTCGAGTTTTGATAAAGCATTGCTTTTTGATGAAAAAAAATACAGTGGAAACCAAACAATGGCTTGATAAACATTATCCGGACTCCGCTCCATCGAGGCAAATGGTAGAAAAGTGGATTGCTGAATTTAAATGTGGTCGTACCAGCACAAATGATGCAGATCGCAGTGGACGCCCAAATCAGACTGTTATTCCATAAAACATCAAAAAAATTCACAAATTGGCTATGAACGATCGCAAATTGAAGAAGTACGAGCTAGCTGACATTGTAAAGATATCAGATGGTAGTGTTTTTACCATTTTACACGAACATTTGGGTATGCGAAAACTCTGTGCAAAGTGGGTGCCGCGTGAGCTCACAGTCGACCAAAAACAACAACGAATTAATGCTTCAGAGGAGTGTTTGGTGCTGTTAAACCGAAACATAGCTTCACTATTACACACCAGAATCCAAAAGACAATCAGCTGAGTGGACAGCAGTCGACGAACTGAATCCAAAGCGAGCAAGGACCCAACAGTCGGCTTGTAAGGTGATGGCGTTTGTATTTTGGGATGCGAAAGGAATAATATTCATCGACTTTCTCCAAAAAGGAACCACCATCAACAGCGACTATTACTGTGCACTTTTGGATCGATTGAAGGCTGAAATCGCCAAGAAACGGCCACATTTGCAAACGAAAAAACTGTTATTTCACCAAGACAATGCACCGTGTCACAAATTGATGAAAACGATAGCAAATTTGAATGAATTGGGCTTCGAATTGCTTACCCACCCACCGTATTCTCCAGATTTAGCCCCCAGCGACTTTTTTCTGTTTTCAAATCTCAAGCGAATGCTTGCTGGAAAGAAATACAAGTCCAATCACTGAAACTGAGGCCTATTTTGACGAGAAAGAGAAATCGTATTATAAAAGAGGTATCGAAAAGTTGGAAAATCGCTATACTCGTTGTATCGCTCTTGAAGCCAACTATGTTAAATAATAAAATCGAGTTTTATCAAAATTTTGTTTTTTTCTTACTTATCCTACGGACTTGTTGAATGACCTTTTATAAAGGGTGTTTAAAGTTTGTTACTTTTGGTTGTTGGTCTTACTCACAATAATAAGCAAAGGGCAGACGTCTTGTGGCGTCAAAGTGCTCTATCCATTTTCCGAGCTGTGATGTCTTATAGACGATACCTTACATTGTCTCGATATATACGTTTTGATGATTGTTGTACGGGTGAATTTTGTCACATGATGCCTTGTAAGGCTATGGGAATAGGTGTCGGATAAAGGGTTAAAAACATTGAGATCTGATAAGATTGTTTTTTTTCTCAATCGCTGTACTTTGTAATACACACTATTTTTGTACGCTTCTAATTAAAGGATATTTCTCAATTTTGTCAGCATTGTCAGAATTAACTTTTTTTTATTAAACCATAATGCGTCCTAGGTAAAATGTAAATAATAATTTTACACTAATGTAGAGCATATTTTTTTTTACACTTCACCAAAAATTCTTAAAACTTTTAATTTTAACTAGGGAATAACATTTGTTTGAGTCTTAATCAACACATTGCATAAGAAATCCATTAATGATTTAATCATAACTTTAAATTTAATAACTTTTAACTGAAATTCACTGAAAACTATGGGGCTGCTTTATAACAGAAAAAAAAAATATCATAGTTATTAGTATAGCGTCAAAGCTTCAATGTGTTAAAATAATGATAATCACAAAGAGAAAAAAATGAAATCCATGGAGCATGTACATGTATAGCAGGTGCCATGGGCTAGACTGGCTAATGGTACTGGCACTTTTGACTAGACGAAGGTACACAAATAACAGCAACAAAAGCAGACCAACGAAGCATAACAAAAAATTTACAAGCACGAGAAAAAAAAACCATAAATGAACTTTGAAAAAGGAAAAAAAAAATCCTAACGATTTCACTAAATTAATTAAATTGAAAATATTAATAAAAATGATGCTAAAATGCGCACAAAACATACCAAGAACAAAAAATTACAGCAGTTAAGCCAGAATTTATGATTAAAGATGCGGCCCATTATAAGCAAAAGCTTTTTTTTCAGCTTGTAGGGGCGATACTCTTGAATGTTTAGAAAATGGAATATTTCTTTAATTGACAAAATTTAAATTATTACTAATAAATTCGAATTTGCACATTTTTGTAGAGGCTTTTGATAGTGTCAACAGAGCTTTTAAGGGTTCTTTAAAGCTTTTCTAAAACTTTTAGAGATCAATTTAAACTTTTTTTTTATATGCCACACACGTTTTTGAATTGCGTTCGTACGTTACAAAGCCAAAAATTTAACTGAATAGCGATAGCAGCCAGCTATTACAACGTTGTGGCCAGAGCCAGAGCTATAGATATGAGTATAAAAGTAATCAATATTTACGAGGCAACAACAAAACGAGGCATTCACTAGCACCCTCACTCGCTACAGAGATAGTTCTGAGCATGCCAAACGAATTGGAACCGATAACAAAACGAAAATGCCCACTAAAAGAAAAAAAAAATTTAAATAAAATAAAATTAAAAAAAAAATAACAATGGAATAACTATAAAAATGCTCAAAAGAAGAACCTGAACCGCATGCAATCAAAAGAATGGGTGAAATTGTGATGGTGAAGTGCTCAAGTGCGTTGAGCAGATGCAACAGTTTGTTAAACAAAAAAAAATATATAATGTAATGGCTACACTTTCGCTCACTGACTCTCTTTGTCGATGCTCTCTTTGACATGAGCTTTTAAATTAATGTAGTAGGCGTAGAAAGCCGCAGGTAATGAGTTAAGTAACTACTATTTTTAATGAATAAGTATTGGTAAAGATATTTATAAGGTTTTCTATTTCCCAAAATCGATAATTTCATCTATTAAGCGCTTAATACCTTCAAAAATATCAATATTTCGTGAGCTTAAAGTTTGTTTCGTAATTTTTTTTGTTTTTTTTTAAATGTGCTGTAATGTGCCCGATATGTGCTATCATGTGCCACATTGGCAACACAAAAATTATGCTTATGGTATAATTTAAGTGAAGTTAGCTACAACATTTTATTTTTTTTAAAGTTTCGTAACTTGTGCTGTGATGTGTTCGAATTGTGCTGTTATGTGCCATAGAGAATTAAAGAAACATTTCTACATTTACTTTTTCTAAGAACTTTAGAATTTAGACTTTTTAAGAATAGGATTTTTTAAGAACTTAGCCTTGCTTTTTATATCATAAAGCGCCTGAAACTATTAGCTTTCCAATACAGAGTTTTTGTTTTATTATCCAGTTGAAATTACGTACAAAAGTTTTCTTTGACTAAAAGTGTGCGAAAAAATATTTTCTGAAGATGTCGCCAAGAAAGTGACGAAACGTCGGGAAAAAATTGAATTTTTATTTTTATATTTAAAAATTGCAATTAAAAAGAAATGGCCAAACAACTCCATTCAACTTAAATAAAAAATATTTAGTTTAGCTTTTAAATTTACAAAGTATTTATTGATTTTGTAGCAAGTGAATGCAAACTTTTGTTGGCATTTGTATATTTGACCTAATGTTAAGGTTGTAATTATGATGCAAACAAATTTTGTGTTGAACATAATTTTGAAGGCTACTCAGTGAGCATTTTTAGACAAAAATATTGTTGGCATTCTGGTGTATTTTTTAAATTATGGTATTTAGGAAAAGTCACTTAATCATTGGAATTTAAGAATTTTTTTAAGAATAAATCATTAAAAAACGTTTGGCATATTTTCTTCACTGAAATTATAGCATTGAGTATGAGTATAAATTAGACACTACAAATTTTAGTGTAAGCTAAATACTTGGTTTGGTAATTTTTAATACCGCTCTCGATTTTCGTGTACTTCGAGTACTCGAGTACCCGAACTACGTCTGGGTAATTCGAACTACCCGGGTAGTTTCGAGCTTTCGAGCTATTTCGAAGTAGTTTAGGATTTTTTAAGTTTTTGTTTGGAAGTGAAGCTCTGTAGTCTCCATGGTTGGCAGTTTTTGTGGGTAGCTGATTTCGGAATTGATGTCAAATTTTAAAATTCAAAGTGGTAAGTACGATTGCCACATATATTTTTTCATATTTTTTCATACATATATTTTAATTCTGACAACGGATTTGATTTTAAATCTTATATCACAGGTTTATAATTTAAGATGGAGGATAAGGCCGCCACCTAAATTTTAACCTTAGTATTGCCACCTAGTAAAATGTATTTTTAAGAGTGTCAAACATCATTTAACAGTGTTGCTGACTTCGAATCTGACGTCAGAATTTTAAAATTCAGGATGGTGGATAGGAGGACTTTTCGACGATTAGTAGTACCGAATACCGAGTACCCGAAGAAAACTGGAAAAAAATCGAGAGCCCTATTTTTTATGCACGGAAAATTTTCAAATTCAAAGAAACTCTGAAGTCTTTTTTTTTAGAGTACTTAAAACACTATAAAAATTTAGTGTAAGAAAATACTTCTTTATACACTTTATACACTTTTCCTAACAATTACTTTAAAATTGTTACTTCATACAACGAGGCGGGTAATTTTTGGAGGCGACAACGGAAAAAATACTAAATAAAATTTTCATCGCATGTATTTCGCATAAAACATGTGAAAAAAATATAAAATTTTTTGAACACTTTGATTTTCTGTAAATTTTTGAATTTTATCTATCTATACTATTAATAAATCTGTAGCCACTTTTTATGTTCACTCATCACGTTTAAACGACAACTCAGATTTTTATAAAATTTTGTACACATATTTATAGGTCAGCAGAGAGTGCAATAGGATACTTTATTTTAACCCATTAACAACCAATGTTACTATATGGAAACATATGCGTCTCGAATTTTCATTAAATACTGCATAATATTTCAAAAGTTTTAGTGCCAGTTTTTTAAAAAAAGTAAAATTAGCATGCAATAATAACTTATTTCTGCTCAATGGCATACATAGTTTTCACCAAAATGTTGCTTCAAGTCTAAAAATGTCTGTTTTTTATGGTTTTCTTTCGGTCCTAATGGATTAAATTGCACTTCGGTTAAACGAGAACAAAATCAATAAACGCTTTTAAATTTCCTTCAATTTGATACCAAAATCATGTATGTAGTTTGAAAACTGTGCAAAATTTTAGTACCAGATCTTTTTAGTATTAATTATAAGCTGAGAATGAGAGAAAAACGACTTGAAATTCACACTTTTAGCTTTGAAGGCAAATATTTCAGTCAGTTTGCAATGGATTTCAATAATTTTTTTTGAAAAATGTTGTTTGTTAAAATATCCTTCAAACATAAGTTGAAATTTTTACTAAACCAAAGTATTAATATTTTTAAAAATTTTTTTAAAAAATGTTCAAAAATTTTTAGTTTAAGCCAAACAATTGGATAAAAGTTGTTTTTGTTGTAAAAAAAATTAAATCCAAAATTTAGGTTTTCGATTTCCTATCAGATGATATAACAATCTTAAGGTTAATAATTTGTAGTATTACTTAAACAATAAAAAATCGTTTTGGTAGCGAAAAATCAAGCCTACTACCCACTATCAATTTTTGAATGAAAACTTTTTGAAAACCCGGCGAAGCGGCGGGTTTAAGCTAGTATATTTATAAACGAGGAAGCATTTCGTGAAGCAAAATAAAAAACAATATATGTATATGAAATGATATAAAGGGCAGTGGGGGACTGCCGACCGATGTGAAAACTTAAAGCTATGAAATAACATAGATTTTATGAATTTCCGCAGTAGGCAGAGTCGGCAAGTCAGACGCATTCTAATTTGTGTAACTCTTTTTATCAATTTATGCGTTATTGAATGTATAAACAGCTATCTTTTAATGTTAATATAATATATTTACATATAATATATGTGTAACACGACTACTTTGGTTGAATAATCGGTAATTGGCTCGGTAATCGGTAGTCGATTGGTAATCGCTTCGGTAATTGGTTGGTAATTGCTTCGGTAATTGGTAATGTGTTGATAATAGCTTCGGTAATCGGGTGGTAATCGATTCAGTAATCGGTTGGTAATCGCTTCGGAAATGGGTTGGTAATCACCTCGGTAATCGGTTGGTTATCGCTTCGATAATCGAATGATAATTGCTTCGGTAATCGGTAATGGGTTGGTAATAGCTTCGGTAATTGGTTGTTAATCGCTTCAGTAATCGGTAATCGGTTGGAAATTGCTTCGGTAATTGGTAATCGGTTAATAACCGCTTCGGTAATGGGTTTGTAATACCTTCGATAATCGGCAATCGCTTCGGTAATTGGTAGTTGGTTGGTAATGGCTTCGGTAATCGGGTGATAATCCCTTCAGTAATTGGTTGGTAATCGCTTTGGTAATCGTTAATGGGTTGGTAATCACCTCGGTAATCGGTTGGATATCGCTTCGGTATTTGGTTGATAATTGCTTTCGTAATAGGTAATGGGTTAGTAATAGCTTCGGTAATTGGTTGGTAATTGCTTCAGTAATCGGTTAGGTATTGCTTCGGTAATTAGTAATCTGTTAATAATAGCTTCAGTAATGGGTTGATAATCCCTTCGGTAATCGCTTCGGTAATTGGTTGGTAAACGCTTTGGTAATGGGTTGGTAATAGTTTCGGTAATCGGTTGGTAATCTCTTCAGTAATCGGTTGGTTATCGCTTCGGTAATCGGTTGGTAATCGCTTCGGTTATTGGTAATCGGTTGGTAATTGATTCGGTAATCGGCAATGGGTTGGTAATCACTTCGGTAATCGGTTATCGGTTGGTAATCGGTAATTGGTTCGGTAATCAGTTGGTAATCGCTTCGGTAATTGGTTCGGCATTTGGTTGGTAATCGATTCGGTAGTCGGTAATTAGTTCGGTAATTGGTTGGTAATCGCATCGGTAAAAAAAGCTCACCAAACATGTTTGCCTAGCATAACCACGGCATAAGCAATGCCGTGTACAATGCAACAGAAATTAAGAGCTAAAAGCGTGATGATATCGTTAACAGCGTGATGATATCGCTAACAACGTGTTGATATCGCGAATCTATAGTTTTGCTCTCTACCAAAAGGTTCTCAACGCGCCTAAAGAAGTTTTCAGTTCAAAAATAGTTTTATTTTTTTTTTAAAGTTTTATTTGTAAACAACAAACATTTTTTCATTTTAGTCACGCAGTGTATTTTATGCGTTTGAATCAGTGTATTGTTTACACCAAAAATGATAAAGGTGTATTTCAAGCACTAAAAACAGTGCTTTTTATATCTGTGGCCATAAGCAATAACCGCTTAAGTCGACTTAAGACAGAATTGAGTTAATGATGCAGCTATGTTCTACGAATATATCTTCATGTACACACAAAGTCTGTAGCTTCTAGCGTAATCCTAGGCGAAGTTATTACAAAAAAACCAATGAAGTTTTCATTGAACTTATATGGTGATTGAAAACTTTGAAGCACGATTTCTCGAAACATACAAATCAGACTTAAGCTGTTATTGTTTATAGATGTGTATGTAATAAACTAGAACCAGTATATTTTGTATACCATAAGTAGTGCATTTTATTTACTCAAAGGGGTGTACATTATTCTCAAAAAATTGTCTATAATTTGTCCAAGAAATGTGAAAAACACACCGGAAAAAATGTAACGTAGCATTATATACACTTATACCGCTGTATGTGATATTCCAAGAAATAGTGTATCATTTGTCTAAAATGTGTAAAAAAATTCCCCAAAAGCAGTGTAAAAAAAGGAGTGCATTGCGAGCTGAAAATGCTGCAAAAATCTATTGTGGGTCAAACAGCAAAAATTTTGTTGATATTATATTTTTCTAAAATTCAAGCTATTTACTGGGTTTTTGTTTATCTTTATCAACATTCTGTTTCAGTGTGATGACTTAATTATACTCGTATATATAAATATCTATAATATCAAAATTATAAATAAAATGTTTACTTGTACTCTTAAAAGCTAAACAACAATGCATAAGCTTTAAAACTATTTTGGTTAAATACTTTGTTCAAATAGTTCAATGCACCACATCCAAGATAAAGATTTGAAAAATTTCAGCTACTTGTAAGAAATTAAAGGCACAACAAATATCTTGCTACATTCAGTGACCGAAAAAACCCATTCAAAAATTAAAAAAAAAAAAACTTCTTCAGTGTTATCTAAAATTCAAACAATAACAAAACAAAAACCAAAACAATTAATATAATTTTAAAGCTCTTAAACGATAGACACCCAACCGTTAGAAGCTTCATGTGCCATATGCCAGCAAGCTGTATGCTCCAAAAGAACACCTTCTCCCAGAGTTTGTGGGTGAAATTCAATAACATCGTTTTGTAAGGGGGTAGGATGTGTAAGTTAATGAGAGTGAGTGAGGGTCAGAGAGGGAGAATAAATTCCACACAAGTGTGCGCAAGTGAGAGACTAATTAAAATTTGACCCCAATGATCTGCATTGTTGATGCTTTTTACAAACGATCTCGATCAAGTCATCATTGATCAAACAATTTGGAGCACGACCAGTGGAGCTGCAGGCTAAACTTGTAAATGGAGCTAGAATTAATTATCTAAGCTTAAATGTGGAAACTACTTAGCATTAAGTGAACCCTACAGGAAATAATGAAGTGATTACTGTGGTAAGCACTTAAGTAATGCATAATAATAAACATTATTTACGCGCAGGTTCTGCATTTCACCTCCGAGTGAAAGCGAAATAAAATCACTATGAATTCTATATTTGGTATCACTTTTTAAGTCTTAATTTAATTTTTTTTCGATTCAGGTATGAAAAAATTATGATTGGATTAATCAGCTGAGATCAAAGAATCTCACGAATGCAGAATAAAAAAAACTAAAAATCGTATATGCAAGACAGAAATCGTAATAGATATTTTTTATTTTCATATTTTTATTTGTATATTTTTATTGTTATTTTTTCTATTCTTTGTCAATTTATCTTTAAAAACTTTTATGAAATTATGTTGGTTTTTCTGAGGTAAATTTAAATTGTTTTATTTCAATTGTTCTTAGAAATAAAAATTTGTTTAAGTTCCTAAAAGGTCTTTGTTTCCCTCGAATTTTGTTTCCCAATAACTTAGGCAATATTTACCTTTGTATTCACTTTGTATTCAGTACATATTGAATAAGTTTTTTTGCTGAATTATACAAAATTTTCTAAAATAATAATACTTATGTTTTTCCATTCAGGTTACAAAATAACATATGCGACAATGCGACTGTAGTTGGCGCCAATAGTTAAACCCCTTTTTTTTTGTGAATTGGGTAGAGCACATTGAGAATTCTTTACATAAAAGCCTGCAAATGCGTTTAACCCCGATATTAAGAGATTACTAAGAGATAGTTTTATGTCTGATCCTAATATTTTTTCACATCCACATTTGTACTAGATAGAACTATCCACATTTACGCTGAGATTTTTTTTTTTGGTCTGTTGTTTTAAAACTACGGTAGCAACAAGTGGATTAAATAGAGTTTCGCCTCCATTCTTGAGCAGTTCAGCCAATCAGAATCCTAGGGAAGTGTTACCTCCATAATATCAGTATATGCACTTTAGATATCTATCACAGGATTCCCGTTTGCGCTTTTGCAAGATGAGATCTTAAGACCATTGGGCAGGTATCTTATCTTTTCGAAAAATTTGTGTCAGTTGTCAAAAGATTTCTGTTGTTTATAGTGTAAAAAACTGCTCTATCGCAATCAATTGCCAGGAAATGGTTTGTTAACTTTTGTTCTGGAAATTTTGAAGTGAGAGATTCTCCTCGCTCTGGTCGACCTATCACCAAAAAAGTCGCTGAAATTATGGATAAAGTTGAAGAAAACCGTTATGTGAGCAGGCACGACAACGCGAAGGAACTGAAGATGGACCATTTAAGATTAAAGATTAAACCATTTGCATAAAGTTGATTTCAAAAAGAAGCTCGATGTTTGGGTACCTCATGAACTAAGTGATTCGCTGTTGAAACGAAACGTTACAAGCGATGATAAGTGGATCACATACGGTAATGTTCGAAACAGTATTGGTCGAATAAAGGTGAAACTCCAAAAACGGTGTCAAAGCCGGGATTGATGACAAGGAAGGAAGGAAGGTGATGTTGTGCGTTTTTTTTTGGACGTTATCAGTGGATGCCTCCTATAAATGCGAAAGCATTAAGTTGATTCGGAATACGACGGGTGATAGTAAGTCGGAGGATGGAATGATTTACTCAACTGGAAATTGCCGGTAGAGAGATTGTTTCACAATTTAAATGATGAATAAATTATCTCTGTAATGCGATGTTCTATTGGACAAAGAGACATTGGTAAAGAAATGGGCTTGAAAAGCTGCGAGAGTGGACCGAGGAAAAACACGTGTTGGTGGCGTCAGGCCATGTATCTCCCTTGGTCATTTCCCATGGTTGTATCTGTGCAAAAATTTAAGACAACCAACATTGCGGCGATGGCGGGTGAGACCCTGGATTAAGCGCTGACCGCAATTTGGGGCTCAATAGCTTAGGTGACCATTACAACCCGTGTTGGAGTTTCGGTCGACCTTATCAGCTTTCGCCAGGTGCCTCTGCTTAACGCGCGCCTTCTCCAATCGGGTACACCAAGCACGGAGCTCTATTGTAGAGGCATGCATTCCCTTTTCGTCTTCAACTTACGAAGCTCGCCTCGAGCACCTTTTTCGTTACAGCTTCATCGTCCATATGATGGACATGACCTAATGGTTCATTCGGATGTTATAGTTATCGCCGAATCGAACAGTACCGGAGATTTTGCGAATAACTTTTCACTCGAGTACTCCGAGAGCATCTGCGTCAGTTTGCGAAACTACCCATGCTTTAGCGCCATAAAGAAGCACAGGCACAACGAGTGCCTTGTAGAGACTAGTATTGACGATCGAGAGGTCTATGGAGCTTAATTGCTTACTAAGCTCATGGTCACATTTATTAGCAATTGTTGTTCTTCGCTTTATCTCCAGGCTGACATCAGAACTGTTATAATAATGTTGATACTTTAAAGTTATAACAGGTCATTCAATAAGTCCGTAGGATAAGTAAGAAAAAAACCAAAATTTTGATAAAACTTAATAATATTATTCAACATAGGTGCCTTCGAGAGCTACAACGTAGCTGCCTTCGAGAGCGATACAACGAGTATAGCGATTTTCTAACTTTTCGATACCACTTTTATAGTAGGATTTCTCTTTCTCGTCAAAATAGGCCTAAGTTTCAACGATTACTTCATCATTGGACTTGAATTTCTTTCCAGCAAGCATTCTCTTGAGATCTAAAAACAGGAAAAAGTCACTGGGGTCTAAATCTGGAGAATACGGAAGGTGGTTAAGCAATTCGAAGCCCAATTCACTCAATTTTGCCATCGTTTTCATCGATTTGTGACACGATACATTGT
Source organism: Coremacera marginata (assembly GCA_914767935.1). Lineage (NCBI taxonomy): Eukaryota > Metazoa > Arthropoda > Insecta > Diptera > Sciomyzidae > Coremacera > Coremacera marginata. The sequence continues at coordinate 19,713,534 of OU612044.1, forward strand.
CTTGGTAAAACAACACTTTTTCTTTTGCAAATGTGGCTGTTGATGGTGGTTCCTTTTTGGAGATGAATATTATTCATTTCGCATCCCAAAATACAGCCGCCATCACCTTACAAGCCGACTGTTGGGTCTTTGGTCGCTTTGGATTCGGTTCGTCGACTGCTGTCCACTCAGCTGACTGCCTTTTGGATTCTGGTGTGTAATAGTGAAGCCATGTTTCATCCATTGTCACATATCGACGATAGAATCCGATTTTATTGCGGTTTAATAGCGCTAAACACTCCTCTGAATCATCAATTCTTTGTTGTTTTTGGTCGACTGTGAGCTCACGCGGCACCCACAGAGCTTTCACATACCCAAATGTTCGTGTAAAATGGTAAAAACACAACCGTTACCAATGTCACCTAGCTCGAAAACCTTCAATGTGCGATCGTTCATAACCAATTTGTGAATTTTTTTGATGTTTTGTGGAATAACAGTCTGATTTGGGCGTCCACTGCGTTCAAATTCAGCAATCCTCTTTTCTACCATTTGTCTCGATGGAGCAGAGTCCGGATAATGTTTATCAAGCCATTGTTTGGTTTCCACTGTATTTTTTTTCATCAAAAAGCGATGCTTTATCAAAACTCGACATTCACTTTTTTCCATTTTTTTTTTTTTCAATAACAATAGTTGCACACAAAATGCTATAACTCACGAATCAATTGTCAGATTGTTGGCAAATTTGTATACGTATCGTTTGAAAGTTGGTACTAAATAAAAATCATATGGAAAAAATCTAGTAACGCCATCTATGTGTCATCCTATGAACTTTTTTAACGTACTGTTAGTTGCCGGATGAAACGTGGGAGTCTAGACGCCGAGCTCGGCTCTCTGTTGTAGATAGCATATACGAAGGTGGTCCCTAAAGTACCCGATCTAATAAAGAAAACACAATAAATTTGGGCACAAACATTTTTATTTTTCAACATAGTCTCCTCTCAGCGCGACACACTTTTCCCAGCGATGTTCAATAGCTTCGATACCCTATTTAAAGAGAGAAGCGCCGAGTGCCTCAAAATAGCCATCAACCTCAAATTTCACCTCTTCATTGTTGGCAAATCTTTTACCACCGAGCAATTTTTTAAGTTTGGAAAAAGAAAATTATAGGGGCTAAATCATTGATTCATTAATTCATTGATTTTGGCCATGGCGATAGTGAATGTGTGAACTGGTGCGTTGTCTTGATGAAACAACACTTCTTTATCGCCAAATTCGGCCGTTTTTTCTTGATTTCATCACTCAAACGCTGCAATAAGTTCGCATAATACTCGCCGTTGATTGTTTTTCCATTTTTAAGATAATCAATGAAAATTATCTCACGCGCATCTTAAAAAACTGACTTTATGACTTTGCCTGCAGATGGAACTGTCTTCGCCTTTTTTGGAGTCGATTCCCCCCCTTCAGCACGTTGTTTTGACAGTTTCTTCGTCTTAGGTTTGAAGTGATGGACCCATGTTTCATCTATGGTTATAAATCGATGCAAAAACTCAACTTTATTGCTGTAGAACATCACCAAACAATCGATTGAAATATCCAAACGACGCTGTTTCTGTTCCATTGTTAGTAAACGCGGCACAAATTTTCAGTCAATATGCAATGTACAGCACTTTTTTGAAATGCCTACTATGTCTGCTAGCTCACGCATTTTCAAGCGACGGTCATCCAATACCATTTTGTGTATTTTCTTTACCATTTCTAGCGTGGTCACTTCATTTAGTCGGCCACTGCGACGTTCGTCTTGGCAGGTCGTACGGTCTCGTTCAAACTCTGCCACCCAATATTTTACTGTTGTAAACGAGGGAGCAGACTCCTCAGAGTATAATCTAGCTCGGTTTTGATATTGGTTGGACTTAGCCTTTCAAATTAAAGTTTTGTATTACATAACGATGACCATTTGTTTCCATGTTTACAAATTCACTGAGAGCGTTCACTTATGATGGCTGCCAAACAATTACTAAACAACGTACTTTCTATACAATTGTATATAGTATGTTCTACCATAGCAATTTTTTAAAGCAACAACCGCTTTTTATATGTCAGGTCGCGTACTTCTGGGAACACCCACGTACTTTGTTTTGCCCTCGTTTATCGTCAAATCTACTTTGGCTGATTCTTTTTCGATAGTGTTGATAGCAGTGGTTACATCTCTCTTTGACTTGACGATAATATCAAAATCATCAGCGTACACAAGGAGCTGGACACCGGCCTTTCGTACGATCCCCTCCATGATGATGTTGAAGAGATTGCAAGATAGTGGATCGCCTTGTCTAAAACCTCTTTCGGTATTAAAGGTTTCGGAGAGGTCATTTCCTACCTTGACGACGCTGCATGTGTTGCTCAATGTCATCGAACTCAGACATTGTTGCGTATAGCCACTCCTTTATCGAGCTATCGAACGCAGTTTTATAATCGACAAAGAAATGATGGGTGTCAATTTGGTTTTCGTGGGTTTTTTTGTAGTGTGAAACTCTAGTCTATGGTGGATTTGCCAGGTCGAAAGCCACACTGATATGCGAATTAATAGCATTGATGGAAATTGCTGCTGAAGACCCTGAAAGCGTCCGTCTTCTACTTGAAGTTACGTTTACACCTTTCAATTGTGTTTCACTACGGAAGACATCACATCAGTACAATTTGCTTTCACTTTCATCAAAAGTTGGAAGAACTTCTAATTCTTTCACTATTCAATGTGGAAGACAATCAACGTCTTTTTAAAAATGAAAATCAAATAACATTTTTCAAATTGGCTGATTCATTCTAAGTGAACAATGATAGTGAAAAAAGTTGAACCATTTTTTAGAAGGATTTTCATTGTTTTGTAGGCAGCTATAATAAATTCTGACTTTGTAACTTTTCAACTTCAGTTGCGAGTAGAAATCTCTGGCAGCGCTAGCGCTAATTTTATTCTTTAGTTTTCATATATAATAATTTTTTAATATAATAGCTATAATAATAAATTTATAAATACAAATTTATACTGATTATAATTGTTCTTTTTGTTTTTTTTTTTTAAGTAAAAATCAAATTGTTTTTTGGGTTTTGTACTAATGTTTTAATTACGTATGAATGTTACTCGATCATTTTTGTTTTTTTTTTGTTTTGTTGATATTTATTCATCGATAATGATTGGTATAAAATTTTGTTTTACGCTTATTTAATTAAGAAGACTATTAAAGGTATGTTTTCCATTCTCGCTTTTTTATACACAAAAAAAAAAAAAAAAAAAAATGTGATTTGAGCATACAAATTATAGCAGCAGCTTCAAAATAAATTTTGCACTTTTCAATTAGGCGTATTTCAATTTTGGTGTATTAATAATAATAATAATAAACTTGTTTGCTAAGTTACGTTACTATAATTAATAATGTTTGACATAGAAATTAATTGTAATAATATTTATAAACTTCTTTTTCTGTTTTGTTTTGTGTTCTTGTTCTTGTTTTGTTTTTTAGTAGTCTTCTACTGTGGAGCATATTTTCAGCAAAATTTTTAATTAAATTATGTATACATATATAAACTCAAAAATAAAATGGCATTAGAATTAAGAATGAAGAAAAATTATATATTATAAAATAATAATAATTTAAACTAACTTCAGCTAAACTTTCGAATTGCAACCACAACAAACAACCAACAGCGTCTTACGGCGCCAACCTCAAAAATCCAATGAAGCAGCAGTTTTGGAACCGGCAATAGAACCACAACTAATTGTGGGCACAATATCAGCTTGCTTTTCTGTGTTGTTGGATTCTTGAAGCTCTGCAAAGGAACAAATGAAGAGAAATAGAAATGATGTAATTAGATAAATTTTTTAACAAATAAAGTGATTGACATAAAATGGAACAGCATTTAATTAACATTGCGGTAGGAATTTCATGGATTGATTTATAATATTTCAAAATACCTTCTGAGGTTAAGGTTAAGCAAGACAAAAGAGATATAAGATTATTATTTGGAGACGTAGAATTTAAAAATTGTATTCAAAATAAAAATAAACAGAATCAATACAGAAATAAATAGTTCGAAAGCAATGTCAAATTGGCCATGAATACGTACAGTAGGCTGTGCCAATATTTTTTTTTTTTAATATTAATACGCAATAGGCATCAAAAGTTGCGTATTTATGCGCTGATTTAAAATACGCTTACTATTTTTGAAATGCATATAACTTTTGGCCCTCTACCAGAGCTTTTCTGACTAAAAGTTTTTAAATTTTTATCGGGTATTTTGTAAAGAAAGTTTCGCCCATATTTGCGGCCAATTAAATAATTTGAATCACTAAATTCAATAATTAACATAAAAAGCACAGTTTTTGAAGAATTCGATGTTTTGTTTTCGAGGCGTATAAGTGATTTTTTCCCCATATCGTGGTTTATTTTATTTAGTGATTTTGTTTACTGAGTTTAATTTTGGGCAAAGATAATTTTAATTATGATTTCCGGACATAGCAACCTAAAAGTATTAAGAAAAAAGTTCGCACACAGACAGAACTTTAATAGAATCGCTGAAGAGAACTTTCAGTCATAAAAGCTCTGGTAGAGGGCCAAAAGTTATGTGGAATTAAAAGATGGTTAGCTTATTTTTAAACTACGTAAAAATACGCAACTTTTAATTCCTATTCGAGAAAACGAAAACACAAAAATTTTCCATACATCATCGGCCCAACCTAATTTACAGTAAATCTATTGAGGGCTTTGAAAGCCGACGAAAATCTATCAAATGCATATATTTTCTGAGTTTATGAAAGAACTCACTCATGTAAATAGTCAGCCCTGTTCTGAAATCCAATTTTGATCGAAATCGGAATTGGTTGCCATCGTTGCCGATATTTAACTTCGAGTCGGAATTGACCTGTACTGCATACCGTTAAATCGGATTTGCAATCGGTTTCGTGTGAATAAATTGAATATTTATTTGCATGAATAATTGCACTTTATCTTAGGAGAAAACACAAGAATTATGCCCAAAACTCCGCGATGTTTTTGTTTATGAAAGAGCATCTTGACATGGAAAGTTTTATCCATTTTGGAGATAGAAGGCATTCCATATGGTTTAACATGTTCGGGACCACTTTCGACACTGTGCTTCTTTGTAAAGCTATGCCTGCATCATTTCCCACTGAACGCTGATAGCCTCATGCGTCCAGAAACTGTGAAATTGTGGTCAGTTGAATAATTGTAGGAATCGTAGAATCAGATAAATCCAAAAGATTACTGTGGTCGCTCAGAATATTCCGCTTAACTTTTTCGTCTACGTGCTTCTCACACCCCAATTAAGCTGCAGTCATACTTATTAAACTCATTTTATGTATCAAAATTACAATTTATTCAACAAAAAAAGTTAATAATTCACAAATGTATAAAAGAAATCCTTTTTAATTTTGTTTCGAACATCCCATTTCCGATAGGAATGCAGAACACTGTTTTAAATCCGATAGGAATTGAGTTCCGACTTTTACGCAATTCCGACTCGAAATTCAGAACAGAGCGGGAGTATCTAAATTATTATGATATAATAAAGCTTTGCAATTTTTAAATTCCTGAAACCAACTTCTGTGTAGTTTCTTAGGTCACTTAAGAACTTAAGGTGCCCTCGAGCAGCTCGAACTTTTTATGTTTGGGTCTTAAGAAATTTAAAAATTTTTTTGACAAAGGTAGACACCAAGCATTTTGTTTTGAGGTGCAAACTTCTTTAGACGCGTTGAGCACTTTTTGGTAGAGAGCACAATTATAGATTCGAGATATTATCACGCTGTTAGCGATATCATCACGCTTTTAGCTCTTCATTTCTGTTGCATTGTACAGCATTGCTTATGCCGTGGTAATGCAAGGCAAATATGTTTGGTGAGCTTTTTTGTTTTTATTACCGAGGTGATAACCAACCTATTACCGTACCAATTACCGATTACCGCAGCGATTACCAACCAATTACCGAAGCGATTACCAACCGATTACAGAATCAATTACCGATTGCCGAATAGATTACCAACCGATTTCCAAACCAATTACCGATTACCGAAGCGATTTATAACCAATTACCGAAGCGATTACCAACCCATTACCGATTACTGAAGCGATTGCCAATTAACGAAGTGATTACCAACCCATTACCGATTACTGAATCGATTATAAACAGATTACCAAACCAATTTCCGAATACCGAAGCGATTTCCAACCGATAACCGAAGCGATTACCAATTACCGAAGCGATTACAAACAGATTACCAAAGCAATTACCAACCAATTACCGAAGCGATTACCAACTGATTACCGAAGCGATTACAAACAGATTACCAAAGCAATTTCCAACCGATTACCGAAGCGGTTACGAACCGATTACCAAAGCAATTACCAACCGATTACCGAGCCAACTAACGGTTACCCAACCAAAGTAATTGTGCGACAAATATATTTTATATAAACATTAAAAAAATAGCAATTTATACATTCAATATCGCATAAATTGATAAAAAATGTTAAAAAAGGAGAACGCGTCCGATTTGCAGACTCTATGTTATCATTTCGGTCGGCAGTCCCACCACTGCCTACTTTTTTTTAAAACATTTTGTACATGGCAGTATAAGACGATCGCTGATTTCAAATCTTATATCTGAATTTCAAAAATTTATTGGACACTAGGGTAGACCCTGAAAATGTTTTTGTATAATACATTTATTACATGGCAGTTTAGAGAGTCGCTGATTTCGAATCTGATGTCAGAACTTTAAAAAATTTATGTGACTCTAGGGTGGACCCTTACATTTTGTTCATGTGCTGGCAGTTTTAGAGGGCCGGATCATTAAACATCATTAATCTAATGTTAAAATTTCAAAAATATTTTGAAATAAGGATCAGAGTCTTGCACGAAAGTTCGTTCGTAGAAAAAAATAAAAATATTTTGTTCGTTCGTTCGTTTGTAGAGAAATAAAATAAATATTTTGTTCGTTAGTTCGTTCGTGGAAAATAGATGTTCGTTCGTAGAAAATAGATGTTCGTTCGTTCGATCGTAGAAAATTGATGTTTGTTCGTTCGTTCGTAGAAAATAGATGTTCGTTCGTTCGTTCGTAGACAATATATGTTTTTTGTATGGGGACCCAAAGAAGGGTGTGGGAATGTTCGGGAGAAATGTTGAGGCGGGCAAAAAACAAGGACCAGCTCATATATTTGACCCCTCTAGGAGTTCATCTACGGCCGATATAAACTATTTTCGATAATTTTTTTTTTTTCTCTTTGTGGACCCAAAGTAGGGTAGCAGATAGGGGTTAGGTGTGTTCGAGAGAAATGCTGAGGGGCAAAAACTAATAGGACCAGCTCATATATTTGACCCCTCTAGGAGTCCAGCTACGGCCGATATAAACTATTTTCGACATTTTTTGTGTTTTTTTGTATGGGGACCCGAAGAAGTGTAGCAGATAGGGGTTAGGTGTGCTTGAGAGAAATGTTGAGGGGCAAAAAATAATAGGACCAGCTCATATATTTGACCCCTCTAGGAGTTCAACTACGGCCGATATAATCAATTTTCGACAGTTTTTGTGTTTTTTGTATGGGGACCCAAAGAAGGGTGTCATAAAGGGCGTAGGTGTGTTCGGAAGAAATGTTAAGAGGCCCATCTCATAGGACCAGCTCATATATTTGACCCCTCTAGGAGTCCAGCTGCGGCCGATATTAACTATTTTCGAGAGTTTTTTTATTATGTTCGTTCGTTCGTAGAAAATAGATGTTCGTTCGTTCGATCGTAGAAAATTGATGTTCGTTCGTTCGTAGAAAATTTATGTTCGTTCATAGAAAATAGTTGTTCGTTCGTAGAAAATAGTTGTTCGTCCGTTCGTTCGTAGAAAATCTCAATTAACAGCATGTTTATGTATTCCGAAAAGAGAACTCTCGGTCGTGTGGGACACAATAAGCAATATATTTTTTCATATCAAAAAGTATTGTTGCTCGTTTTTTTCGCGAACGGGCGTGCTACTTTCGGAATACATAAGCATGCGGTAGAAAAAATTCTGCGAACGAACAAATGAAAATATTATGTTTGTGCAAGGCTCTGACTAGGTTGGACACTAATTTTTTTTTATACATTTTGTACACGGCAGTTGACTCTCAAGTCAGAGTTTTAAAAATTTTATGCGAAACTAGGGTGGACGATAAAAATCCTTTTCTTTATCACATTTTTTCGGTTTTGTTATTTCGTGCAGGGGTGCAAAAAAAGCGCAGCTGGCAAAAAATATCGTTCCACAAAAAAAAAAAAAAAAAACGAAAACCGCTGCTTTTATTTTGAATACTTATTTCTAAAAACTTATTCTGACCCAACTGAACCAAAAAAAAAAAAAAACAGAAAAATTATCCAAAAATAAAGAGTTGCACTTTTTCCCCCAAAATATTTGAGTGATATTTTACATGAAAAATTCCCCAACAGCAAAAACAGAATTTCATCCAACAAAAATGCAAAATCGCCCAATTCTTTTTGAAATTTTTATGAAAAATTATTGGGTGATTTTTTATAGCGCCTTGTATTTTGGCCTTCAAGATTTCTTTTGAACACACCAGCTACTCCCTATCTGACATTCTTCTGGGGATCCCCATACAAAAACACAAAAAGTTTCTATATTTTTTGCTGGACTGGTAGCTGAATTAGAAATGCAGATATTAACAGTGATGACATTAACAGTGATGAGGATATAACATTGCTGACGTTAGCATTGCTGTTGTTAACAGTGCTAAAATAGTCGCAGACAAGGGAGTAGAATTGTTAATTAACAAATTAAGATATCTCCAAAAATTTTAATTTGTTTACATAGTTCCTTCCGGAACAGTACCAATAAAGATTTGATTGTACAGACATTAAGGAGACAAACACCATGAAAGAGTTGCTTTATGATTTTTAACAGAACAATTGAAGTGATTGGAAGACCAATGCTTCAAGGAATTTTAGTCTACTTAAAAACCGTTCAGATTTGAATATTTTCTCTATTAAATGAGTTGTTGTAATGTGATTTTAGAGTTAAATGCAGTTTGCGCATAATTAAAAAAAAACAAAATTATAAATACACCACTAACCTGGTGGCAAATGCAACTTTTCGATGACGAACTTCTTGCGGCGCAGCTTGAATGCCAGATCGGAAGTTTCTGGCATAAAAGCGCTCAACGTATTAATGGCGCTGATCTTATGCAAATGGAATAGCCCGTTATAGTCCCGGAAGGCGGGATTTGTTTCGCGTTCAGAGCCAGCAAATGATTCCAGCTCAATGGAGAAGTCAACCAAGTTGCGTATCTTGGGCACAAGCGAAGCATCCTGAAAAGAAGTGTAAAATATTTATGACATAAAAAAAGAAACACTAAACAAATGCAGTTAACTTACACACTTGGCCACCAAATGCATCGGTATTGTGATGAAGCATACTGCTATGGAGCTGCGCACTGCAGCACGCAAAACGGTCAAAAACTTGAGTATATCTTTTTGAAATTGCGTATCATACCAGAGTGGCGAGGCTAGCGATGTGATGCAGATGCGACAAAGGCTCTTCTGATAATGATTGACCGAGGTGGAGGGATTGAAGCGGCACTCACGCAACATGTCAGTAATTTCCTTGAGGATGCGCATGTATTTTGAATTCTGGAAGACATTCACACTCTTTTTGTGCTGGCTAACTTGAGTTGGAGTTGAAGCTGGAGCTTGCGATGTTTGTGTTGATGCCGACGGCGGTGGTGGTGGTTGTTGTTCGGATTTATGAGAATCTATATCCATAGCCACAGCTTGTTCTTCGCTAGCATTTTTGGCATTTTCAGTCATTTCAACATCTTTAGTTTGCTCCGTTTCAATCAAGTCGGCCACTTCGTCCGCATTAAATGTATCTTCCTCGTCCTCCTCATGCTCTTCGGTGACACTGCGCTGTGGCCGATCATTCCATATAGTTATCTCACTAAAATCTAATAGCAGCGGATCCATCTGCTCGAGCAGATTAAAATGATGGCCAATCTTGGTCGTAGTTTGTTCAGAGTTAACGATGGGCAAATCATTATAGCGCCAAGCAATGCGCAGACCATTTTTATTGCTCTCCTCCTCAGGGGCGCCGCCGCATTCCTTCTCTATAGATGTCTCCTGGTGCAACTCATCTCCGATCAGCGGTTTGGGTAGCTTGCGCAACAGCTCGGTGGGATCATCATCGAGGCTGCCAAGGAAAACGGCCTGCGCTGACACAATGCCCTCGGCGAGAAAATATTTGGCCAGCACCTTGGAGTGCGTCACGTACTTGTCTTCCTCTACAAAAAAGGTTTAAGAATAAAATACATGTGGGTTGGTGTATTCGGCGTGCTCTTAAAACCACTTACCAATCAAACAAATCGAACCAATGGGTAATCCACCACCGAGTATTACATCCATCGATGGGTTGCCACTCGATGTTATCACTTGTCCCGTCTGCGGGCTGGTACGCGTACCCGGTATTGGTTTCTGTACGTTTCGCTTGCGAAAGCTAGACATATTTTTGCTTCTATGTGCACTTTGAGGAAAAATTTTGAAAGGATTTTAATCGAAAAGCAAAATTACGCAAATTATTGTGTCGTGCAGGTATAGGCGTGTGTGTTTGTGTGCACGACTGTCTGATGAAGCACAGTTGAAACAGCAGCAGCACGTCAGAACGCTATGAATTGCTCGCTTTGTATTTAACGGCTGAATTAATGAATTTTTATCAGAGTTTGTTCGTTTTTTGCAATGACTTTTTTCTTTTCAACTTTACAATTTTTCGCGTTTTTCCTGCGCTGTGTACGCTTTCCTAATTCGTTTTCCGTTCTTCAACGATGCGAAGTTGTCAAAATGTGGCGGCTTCGTTTTGACAGCAGCGCGTCGAACAGCTGTTTTGCTGAATTGCATGCTGCGCTGCTCAACGGAGAGTAGTTGCTTATTTTTTACACTGGGATATTCGGTTTGGAAATAAGGTAGGTTGCGTAAAAAAATATCGTAAATATCGTAGACGAAACAGTTTTAGCACAGGCTAGTTCACACGTGCTGCAGTTAATAACTTCTGCTATTCTACAATTGACGCTACAATTGATATTTTGTGTTATATTGTTAATAATGCTGTATTATTATGCTCAAAAAAAAAATCGATATCAAAATTAATTATAGAATTATATATAATTATATTTATAGAATTATCAATTATCAAAACAAAGAGAGATGGCACATTCTTTAGTTTAAGTAAGTTTTCTTTAAACAAAGGAACTATCCTCACTTTTTGGATACAACTTACTTAAACTAAAGAAAGTGCATCTTAAAATATAGGATATGATGATTTTAGCGCAAAATTTCCTTGATTTTAGTTAATTATTTTTTTGGGGTTTATATAAATACACAAACATCAAATGTTGTCAACTTTTCTAATATTTATAAAAAAAACAAATTAGGAAATGAAACTTATATTGTTCAAAGATACTGTACCCCAGATGTGTCGAAAAATAAAAAATTAAATATGTTATGTGATTTTTGCATTTCAAAATAAACGTATGAGTTCACATGCTCATGGCTATAGTTTGAATCTCTCTGCCTATCTTACCCTGCGTTCACACGTGCAAGTTATCACTTGCAAGTAGACAATATATATATTGTCTTCGAAAAAGTTCGGAATTAGCTGTAGCAAGTAGCTTCAGCGTCTACATGTGCAAGTGCAAGTTCATTTAAAAATGACGTCGAATGCGAAGGTTCTCCCTGCAATTGCAGTATTGCTTGAAATGAAGAAGTTAGAAATCGAGGAAAACATATTAACAGTGTGGTTTATAAAATTGGGGAAATCCCGGAAGAATTCCACAAAAGCATCACTTTAATTCCCCTTTTTGACATTTACAGCACTGAATTTCCCTGCCTCTGAAATTTCCTTGCATGTAGCGTTGCAATTAGGCTGCAAGTCATAAAATGTTAGTGTGTTAGTAAAAATGATGTGTTGAGTAATTTTTGATGTATTGAGTTTTTCGCAGGGACCGCAAATAACGATTGTCGCTATCAATCAATAATTTGATAGCATTTTAATATAATATAGATTATTTTCTGATCTTTATTTTTTCGAACATAAATAAAAGTTATTTTTGATCGTTATTTTTTCGATCAGAAAAAAAGTTATTTTTTAATCGTAATTTTTTCGATCCGAAGTAAAAAGTATTTTTGGTCGTTATTTTTCGAATTAGAAATAAAAGTTATTTTTTAATCGTTATTTTTTCGACAAGAAATAAAAATTCTTTAGTGATCGTTATTTTTCGGTTAGAAATAAAAGTAATTTTTAGATCAGAAATTAAAATCAAGCATTGATCGATATTTTTCAGATCAGATTAAAAAAAAAATTATTTTTTGATTAAAATAATATCGATTAGAATTTAATTCAAATCAATATTTACGCATGATATTGGATTCAAATTAGAAAGTTATTGAGCATATAAAAAATAAAGCTCATACTTATCACTCTTCGAATCCACATTTACATTATCATACAAACAAGTTGTCTTGGACAAGGATTTTATCTACGATTTTGAAAAGGATAAGGACAAGATTTTTGACATGGATTTGGAAAAGTATTTGGATAAAAATTTTGTCAAGGATTAGTAAAAGTATTTTAACAAGGATTTGGGCATGGACTTGGAAAAGGACTTGCGCAAGGAAAAAAAAATTTGGCTATGAGGTTACAATTTGCAAAAACTCACACACCTTGCTCATGACCTGAAGGCTCTAAAAAGTGGCGTAATATTTTGTGGAGCGACGAAACGAAAATAAACGTATTTTATAATGATATGGGAAGGAATGTTCGTCGCCCCAAGGGCAAGGAATTTCAAGTTCGCTTCACAAAAAAAAAAAACCGTTAAGCATGGATGGGGTAATATAAAGGTTTGGGGCTGCTTTTCTTCGTATGGGTTGGGTCTAATACACCAAATAAGCGATACCATGGATAGACTCATGTATAAAGAAATATTGGACACCATAATGTTACCCTATGCTGGGGAAAACATGCCCCTTGCTTGGACGTTCCAGCAGGATAACGATCCAAAACACACCTCCAGGATCATAAAAGGATTTGTTTGATGGCGAAAATGTCAACTTGCTAAGCTGGCCAAGTCAATAACCGGACCTTAATCCCATAGAAAACCTGTGGGGCGAATTAAAAACACGAATAGCCAAACACACCTTCTCAAATAAGGAGAAATTATGGGAGTTTGTACAAAAAACCTGGTATGAGATCCCAATCGAAACCTGCCGCAGGTTGATCTCGATGGCTAAAGCAATCAAAAATAATGGTGGATACACTGGATATTAACCAACTTAAGGTTTTTATATGTTATATTATCAAAAATTTTACAAATATCCTTAATGTGTTCTTTATAGTTTCTAGAATATACATACATGTCTTTAAAAGGCTACCTGCCATTCCAGATTAAATAATAGTAAGTGTTATCAACCGATTATTTTGATAATATATGCAAAATTTCGAAAAACAAAAGCTTTAAACGCGATTTCTTCGAAAGAAGTTTTTTTAAAACGTTTCGATAGATAACTGGAAATCAATTGGCTCAATTTTAATGAATCTTAGTGCATTTTGTTGGTAATTTTATTCCTTAAGCATCCCTCCCAATGTCAAGTACCTAAAATTTTTTAAATTTTTTTAAATAAACAAAAAAGCGCGTGAAAATCGATCTATTTTTTGTAACTTTTTACTCTAACTTTCTTTTAAAAAAATTTCCCCGGGGATCGTGCGTAGGGGGGATGCTGTATAAAGGTAAGATTCAGATACATGGGAAAGGCCATATCCATCGAACCGTTTTGGATGTCTTTTTTTTTTAAATGTCTTTTTCAGCGCTTTCTATATAAAAGCCTGAAAATTACGCTATTCTACACGAAAACTGTACAAGACCTTCAACATAAAAATTTCATTAAGTGGTTATATATGATGACTTTCTGCATTTACAAAATTTTTATATCACTTCGGATTTTTCGTTAAGGACCTGATAAATGAGTCACTTAAAATATTCGTAGTTTGCCATATTTGGCTAATCATAACTTTGCTTCTGCTTAACTGATTTTAAAAAACTTTATACTATAACAAAGATAAGACTTGCAGTTTTTTACCCTAATTTAAAAAATAAATATATGACAATCCATTTCAAAATAAAAAACGTTAAAACATTCAACGTATATTTTTATTTTTACATTTTCTAACGGTAAGAATAAAAAAAAAAAAATTTACTGGCATTTTTTTCGTCATTTTTGAACTCATTAGAAAAAAACTAAGTCGGTTAACAAATTATAAAGTTATTGATGAAAGCATGATTTAACAAATTTGCAAATTTTGCTTATTTAAAAATATCGATTTAGAATTTTTTAATTTACTAGTATCTTGTGTAAAAACTCTTCGACGTCCTTATCCTCTTATATCAATAATCGCTGGTTTCGCGTTGAAGAGACCAACAATATTCCAGTAACATGGGATTTTTGCTTTTTTCTACGAAAGTTGTTTTCATTTTTGAAATTTCCTGGTGGAATCTTTCACCATGCTCGTCACTGAATTTATCTACGTTTTGTGGGTGGGAAAAAATCCAAATGTGAATGTAAATAATGTAATTTTATGAACATATTGCATCTCAAATCCTAAAATGCGATTAGAAATTTCTTCACGATACTTCACGAAAGGAATACTTGGGTATATTTTTTATTGTGCAAAACGACTGTTTTTAAGCCTAAAAATCATTTTCTGATATATTCAAGTATACGAGTATATTAAAAGAAATTTCATTTTTACTTTTGATGGAACTATCAATAAAAAGTTTATGTTCATTGGCATTATTTGGTTATTATAAAATATATATTTATTATATGTTATACTCCAGACAAAATTTTGCAAATATTGCATGCACATCGTTGCAATAAACTAAAAAACTGCACTATACGAGGGCCGTTCGGAAAGTTCTTAGCCTAACAATGAAAAACAAGAGTTAGATTTTTAAAATTATCTTTATTTTTCAATATAATCTCCTGAAACATCAACACACTTAGTCCAACGCTTTTCTAGCAATTCTATCCCCTGATTAAAATAATTTTCCTGAAGCTCTGCAAAATAATCGTTTACAGCTGCAATTGCATCTTCATTTGAGGTAAAACGCTTGCCAGCAAGAAATTTTTTTAGATTTGGGAACAGGTAAAAGTCAGAGGGAGCTAAATCAGGAGAATAAGGTGGATGGTCAAGCAATTCGTAATTCAATTCGTTGAATTTTGCCATTGTTTTAACACTCTTGTGTGCTGGTGCGTTGTCTTGATGAAAAATTACTTTTTTGCGTTGCAAACCAGGTCGTTTTTCTCGAATTTTCACATCCAATTGGTCCAAAAGGTTACACTAATATTCTGATGTAATTGTTTTACCTTTTTGAAGATAGTCGATCAATAAAATTCCTTTATAATCCCAAAAAACCGTTGCCAAAACTTTTCCAGCCGATTGAATTGATTTTGCCTTCTTTGGTACACTTCCTTTAGCTTCAATCCACTGTTTTGATTGCTCTTTCGTCTCTGGTGTATAGTGATGAATCCATGTTTCATCAACAGTTATGAAACGACGTTTAAAATCCATTTTATTTCGCAAAAATCTATCCAAACAGTCTTGAGCAATTTTCATGCGAATGCGTTTTTGATCAACCGTAAGCAAATGCGGCACCCATCTTGCAGATAATTTTTTCATTTTTAATTCTTCATGCAAAATCAAATGAATTCAATCATTTGAGATGCCTATGGAATCACTTATTTCCCGCACTTTCACTCGTCGATCGTCTAGTACTATATCATGTACTTTTGCTATGATTTCTGCTGAAGTTGCAGTTTTTGGACGACCACTTCGAGGCTCATCTTCAATGCTTGAACGACCACGTTTAAATTCAGCTATCCAGTTTTTTACTGTTGCGTATGAAGGAGCATTCTCACCTAATACATTCACCATATCATTATGAATTTCTGGTCCCGATAAACCTTTTTTATGTAAATATTTAATTACACAACGAATTTCAAATTTTTCCATTGCAACACAAATCACTGAAGTACCGTTTTTGAACAGCTGTTCTTATACGAATGAGTTGCCAGATCCAATTGAAATTTTACATGTGTTCATACGATGGATTAAAGTTTCCTACAGACTTAACTTTTTGGTGTTTATGCCGTCATATCTGTGTCAGGCTAAGAACTTTCCGAACGGCCCTCGTACATCCCCAGCGAATGACTGAAACGCATTAGTTTGTTTAGTTCTTCCAAATGTAATGATAACATCATCTTGTAGAAAGTTCCACTATAGAAAGAGTCTATAAAATTGCGCTAATGTTTTGAGGCTAGAAACTCAGCAACTTCAGTATCTAACACCCCTATTATTAATTTTCATACGATACACGATAGACGCTTGCAAGCGTATCGTAAGCAAGTAAGTAAACTTTATTGAGACTTCAGAACAATAACAATGCAAAAACAAATAAGCAGAAGTGACAAAGAAGAGAACATAGAACAGCAAAAATAATTCTATTACAAAGACAGGATAGCATGCAGAGGCAAGGAAAATGACAAAGGAAATCAAAAAATCATGTTTGCTCAAAAAAACATTTTTTAAGTTACGCTGATTTGAAATCTAATAAAATTTAAAACTAAAAATAATTAAAACTAAAAAAAAAAAAAAAAAAAAAACAAAATATTTACATATATACACTTAATAAACACATAATATTAAGATAAAAATCAGCCTCTATGTACATTAGGGTTAGCTTTACGGTAAAATTCAGGTATTAGCAGTGTGGCAGAACTCGAATTTAAAGTAAAATCTATACTCTCCTTAATTATTCCAATTGCAGAAATATAATTTATATTTGACCAATTATAATCTTTTTGAGAATTAAAAACAAAATTTGATTAAATCATTTTCTAAGTAAGGTAATTTATTGATACATTTTTCCATGTGCAAAAGTAAATTTTTTCATAAAGGAATGACGTTAGCACGATTATAAACGAAAAAATTAGAAAAACGTTTAGTGAAGGATTCAAAATTCCGATCTATACAAAATCTCAAAACCTCACGTTCAAATTTTTCAAGATTTTGCGCGACTGAAGGGGAGATAGTGAACCAAATCGGAAAACCATACATTAAAACGGAACGTATACTTATTTTATAAATAAGCAATTTAGTATTAATAGGCAAATATTTATTTCTAAGTAAATTAGAGAACATACCCAAAATTTTTCTAGCTTTGATTAAAATCAAATTAGCGTGATTATTAAATCTTAGGAGATTGTTGAAAGAAACTCCTAAATATTCAATAACATTTTTGAAAGAAATATCAGAACCACAAAGGGATAATTTTAGATTTTTACTTTGAGGGACTGTGTTTCTATGACATTTGCCAGAAGGATTTCTGATACAAATAGCTTCCGATTTGTTTGTATTAATTTTAATTCCCCAATCCCTATAAAAACTATGAATTCTTTCCAAATGGGATCGGACCAAAGCAAGAGCCTCATTAGAAGTAGAGCCATGAGCATATGCAAGTGAGTCATCAGCGTATAAAATACCAGTGGATCCATTATGAACATGAGGAAAGTCGTGAATAAATATACTATATAAATGTGGCGCCATAATAGAACCCTGAGGGACACCACTTTCAATTTCACCAAGATCTGAAGAGATGCTATCAATATTAATGAAAAATTTGCGATTGCTTAAAAAACTACTAAGAATTTTGATAAAGGATGGATTAAAACCAATTTTAATTAATTTATAAATAATACCAATATGATAGGCTTTATCAAAAGCTTTTTCTATGTCCAAGGAGACTGCTACTGTACACTTATGTTGACGAAGATTTAAAACAATATCATTTTTGAATTTTAATAAAGCATGAAGCGTTGAATGTTTTTTTTTAAAACCAAATTGGAAATCAGGAATATATTGAACATAAACACAAGTATCTAGTTTATCTTGTATAACTCTTTCAAGAAGCTTTCCAAGATTAGAGAGTAAAGATATTGGTCTAAAATTGTTCACCTCAAAACAATTAGCTTTTTTTTGAATAGGAATAATCTTCCATGAATCAGGAAAATAACCGTTATTAATACAGTTATTGAAAATTATTGCAAGAAGAAATTTTCCATTATTTTTTTTAATTAACTTGATAATTTCTTTATAGGCAGTAGGACCAGGTTTTATAAGTTTTAACCTCTCACTTTTGTTCTTTGATTAATATTTTAATTAGTGAAATTTAAACTGCAAGACGTTTATATTCTTCTGAAGTTCTATTGAAGTTAGAATGAAATATTTTCTTAAGTCTACGTTGCCATTGATTTTTAATTGAATCTGGAATAGAAGTATTATTAAAAAGTATATTAGTATTATTATATTCAACCAATTCACTATGTGAATCTTTAACCGTATTAAAAGAAGAAGTTAGGAAACTAATATGAGAGTCAATTTCAGAATTTTGTAAATTTATATTATCAGGAGGTAAATTATTTTCAATAACAGAAGTTAAATCATTACGAAAGACATCCCAATTTGTATTTTTATAAGATATAAAAAATTTTGGCTGACATAATTCAAATGTGATATCTTTTAAATCAATTTCTAAATAAAGTGGAAAATGATCGGAAAAG
The DNA here is from genome assembly GCA_914767935.1 of Coremacera marginata. Taxonomy (NCBI): domain Eukaryota; kingdom Metazoa; phylum Arthropoda; class Insecta; order Diptera; family Sciomyzidae; genus Coremacera; species Coremacera marginata. The sequence goes on from OU612044.1 coordinate 19,732,212, forward strand.
GAAATTTTATATTGTTCTTTATAGCAATAGCAACACCTTGAGAACTGTAATCTCTCAAAAAATTATAGTTGTTCAAGCGTATCCCATAAGATAAATGTGTTTCTTGAATGAAATATCAATTTTATTAAAATCAAGAATTTTTTTTAGTTCAATAACTCTGCTGCAGTCAATCAGTGACCTAACATTAAAAGACAAAAGTCTTTTAGTGTTAATCCCCATATTTAACTAAAACTTCATTCAAGAGTGAAGTACACTCCTTTATAAGGTCATCTTTTGAAAGATGATTGATATTTTTCAAAAACTTTTCGATTTTTTGCTCGAGCGTTTGTTGCTCAGGATTGAGAATTTGCTTAGCAACTTTCAAAAATTTCTCAATAATTGAAGGTTTAGCAGAGTTGGGGAGAGAGATTTTAACAGGATCACTCATAGCTGCGTTACAGGCTTTAGCAGAATCAAATGAATCATGATAAGGCAATGATTTAAAAAGACTAGAGAAAGATTGCCCTTTAACAATCGACGAACGACTAATAACAGCTTCTTGGACATTGGAAAAAGCCAATTGTTTTTTTGCTCTAGCTTCAGAAATTAAACGTTTTTTATTTTTAGTGTAATCTTTGTAAAAAGTACAGCCTCTCCAATTGGCAGAATGTCCAGATTTACCACAATTAATACAAAAGGGTTGAATATTAGAATCCGTATTTAAAGAACACTCACCAGGTTCATGCTTGGACTCACATTTTACACAACGATAAAACCGATTGCAATTTTTAGCAATATGACCAAATTCCTGACAGCGCTTGCATTGCTCCTCCTTCTTTCTTGACTTGGGGATTCCCATGAAATAACTTGGTACAGTAATTTTTTAATTTTGGATATTTCACTAAATTTTTTACCTGGAAAAAGTGTAATTAAAAAAAGACTTGTATCAAAATTACTTTTGATAGAAGTAGGAGTTTGGAATTTTGTAGCCTTCTCTACAGTATTAGGAATAATACTATCAAGCTCCGATTTAATATCAATGAGATCTGTAAGGTAATGTAGACCTCGAATGATTAGACTAGTTTGTCTTAAGTTTTTAGGAGTAAAGGAAAATGATTCGATTTTTTGAGCCTTAAGTAGGGCCATCATTTCCGAATGAAGGTTCGAGTCCTTAAGATAAATTTTTGATTTATTTTGGGTTGCATTTTTAATTTTGAAATCAATATTTGGGTTTTTAATTTTGAATTGGTCTACTAAATTTTTAATGTTGATATTATAAACAATTATTGGGGGACAAAATTTAGCTTTGGGGGGTGCTGCCACACCGCTAATATCTGAACTTACAGTTTTTGTTTTCTTTCTTTGAGATGCAGGTGCCGCTTCAAAAGCTATATCTGCCAGCGGGGCATAACGATTAGAAGATGAAAATCTTGGCAAGTCAACAGCCTTCATTGCTCCTTTATTTGAGCGCTTGGTTCTCTTTTTTGCGATAGAATCTTCATTGTCGGACTCTGGCGCTGGTGTATTATTGAAGACAGGATCAATATCCGTAATGTCTTCGTGAGCATCCATATTACGATCAATATGATTTAAATCGCCCGGATCAATTTGATTATTGGACGCCATCACCCAGCGGATTTACCCAGCGGAGAAAAAAGAAAAAATTTATTTCTTTTATATTTTTTATTTTAGAAAATTTTTTACAGACGTCTGCTTTATTCAAAGCTTACTCGATTTTCCCCAAGCGTATCGTAAAAATCAAGCTTTCGCATTATCGTTTTCATACGCCTTATAGATATACTATAGTGAATGACATTGATTTTTGTTTACACTTCACTGTGAATTCAAGAAAAATAGAGTTGAAATTCTTAAACTGAAGCAATTTCAATATATTAAAAGTTATAAAATAAAATATTTGAACATGTGTTCGACGACATCCATTGCGTTCTATATTGGTGGAGAGCTGGTGATTTCCACGCTTAGAGGCTGTGGAAAGAAGGCATTCGAGGGATGCTTCCAATTCGTTGGAAATGAACTCGACAATGTAAGTAGCTTAAATAGCAATGATCGAACTGGTGGCCCACATGAATTTAATTCTTTACCGATTTTCCCCCATCTGTTTTCAGCCAGAGCTTTGGGACATACACCTCTTCCCAGGTCTGCGTTTGCGAGCTCGCAACACTTGGCCTGAAAACATGCTGATCCGATACGTATCGTTTCGCAATACCATTTTTTTTTCGATAAATGATAAACGCTAACGGTCGGATTTAATGCGACAAACGTAAGTTCATAATACCGCATAACAGAATGCAAGCGTTTATCGTGTATCGTATTAATTCATAATAGGAGTGTAAGCTGTGGTGATTGCATTCAGCTGCTTTTTGTAAATACATATCTGTGTCACCTGTGCATAGTGGACTCAGTGCGAAAATTGCGTTTTTAGGAAAACTGGATTAAAACTCTCTTTTCACAACTAAAAGTTCAAGATTAGAGTTTCAGCCCACGATTCATAAAGGAATATCATTCATTGCAATGGACAGAACACTTATGCCCGTAGATACAAGGAAAGATTATAAAATTACGGTTCTAGTTATGCAGATAGCTCAAAATTCACATAATTCGACTTAGCCCACTATGCACAGGTGCCACAGATACAGCCGTGGACACATAAATAGCACAAAAATACATGTAGGGTGTTTCACATAAATTTAAATAAAATACATAGAGGATAACAAGAATTTATTTCATGGTATTTGAGTTTAAACATTATAAACTTAAAATCAGTAGTAACTTTGTAACTACGAATTAAAAATTAGAAAATTAATGAAAAATCTGAAATTGTTCCTTAGCTGAAGTGGACGTATAAATAGCACAAGTTGGATTCTGAAAAGAAGACAGTGATTTATTTTTATTTTACAATGAGCTTACGAATATGTTTACTAGGACTTGGTACTGTATCCCGAATTGTTCAAAACAGCCCGACTTCTTCGTCCCATACTCTCCACAAGCTTCCTGGCCCAATCCTTCGGAATAGAGTACCAAGCCTTCTCAATTCCACTCCATAACTCATCTTAATTTCGAAATTTTGGTTGCTTATGCTGATCTTCACATCATTCCATAAATTTTCTATGGGATTGAGGTCTGGGCTTTGAGCCGGCCAATTCAAAATATTTATTTTTTCCTTTTTTAGCAAATCAATCACAACCTTTGCTGTGTGTTTTGGATCATTAGAGTGCATAAAAATTCACCTAATAGGCATGTTCTCAAATGCAAATGGTTCCATCTGCTTATTAAGAATATCTAAATACATATTTTTGTCCATTATTCCTGGTATACGAAAAATTGGCCCAACGCCGTGCCAGGAAAAAGCTCCCCAAGTCAATAAATTCTCTCATCCATGCTTTAAGGATTGTTTTGTATACTTCAGATTCAACTCTTGGCGTTTGGGGCGCCGAATAAAAGTTTTTCCATCTGGTTCAACCCTATTAAATTTAGTTTTGTCAGTCCAGAGCACGTTCTTAAAAAATTGGTCTTCTTTATTCACATGGGCCCTTGCAAACGCTAACCGATCCTTTAAATTTTTTTTGGTTAAGAGCGGCTTTCTTCGGCTAATGCGTCTATAAAGATTAGCTTCATGTAGTCTCCTAGATACTAGTTTTCTTGCAACATTTAGGTTCTTTTCTTCATTTATTTCCCTCTTAATTTGCTTTGCTGTCTTGAAAGGATCAGCCTTACTTTTGCGAACTAAAGTCATTCAGAACAATAAATCAGTGGAAGCGCTGGTTTTACGTCTAGGATTGCGCGGCTTATTCTCGAAATTATTTTAACCATTTGATGTAACCAGCTTGAGTGCATTATAGACCATTTTTGGCGAACTTTTGAGAATATCCGCGATTTCAGATGGTTTTTTGCTTATTCACTTAGTTCGTCAATTATAGACCTTTTTTCCGGAGTGCAATGTTTGCCACGACCCATTTTATTTAGAATCGGCGAAATTAACCGAATAAAACTCTACAATTTTTACAAACACCCGATATTTTTAACTTTTATTCACCATCTTACATGTGTGCTATTTATATGACCACAGCAGATCGTACATGCCTATACAGAAAGAGATGACCTGAGCAAATAAAAGTAAGTAACCGTACATCTCTTTCGGAGTTTTAAACAACGTCACACTGGAGTCTCAAAAAATAATAACTACAGTTAATATATACATTATTAGGTTCAAACGAAACGTTTGAAAAATAAGTTGACATTTGTGCTATTTATGTGTCCATGGCTGTATATTATCGCTACCGCTAACCGCTTCAAATTAGAAGCGTTTTAATTTCAGCCGCTTGACGTAGCGGCATATCTTGTATTTCTCTGAGAATTGGTTATACAAAAAACCTATATAATAATATGTTTATTGTTATTATTGTCCATAACTTAATTATTTGATGACCGATTTTAGTTTTTTTACAAGCATTTAAAATCGAATACCCTGGCCTTTATAGACACATTAGTCACAAAAATCATGTCAGAAGAATTCTTTGGAATATTTTTAAAAGCAAAACGCAAATTATAAAAAAAAATATTTTTTCTGTTCATGTAAGAGCCTACCACTTTGCAAAAATTAAAGGATTTAAAACATTTAGAGCAAAAATGCTATTATCCTTAATAAAAAATAAAATTTTATTAAACAGAAGCAAAATTATGATACACTAAGTAAGGCAAGGTATGAAAATTCGAAGTGGCTTCTTAAAATGGCCATCGGCGAAAAAATTGAAGTGATGAGAACATTCTGAAAACGCAGAAAGTCATCATATGGATCGGCAAAATGCAAAATATTGGTGGTAACTCTTGTACATTACAAAAATTATTTTTGTAGAACAGTGTTATTTAAAAAAAAAAAAAAAATAAATATGTTTATAAAGTTTTTTTTATGTACAAAAAGCTGTATAAATTTGAAAAAGAAATAACTTCTTGCATTTAAAAAAATTTTTTTAAAAAATCACCTATTTTTGTTACACGTTTATTATACCTTTAACAAATTTTGCATTCTGCCAATATCACTAAAACTACGTTTGTTTTTCAAACTCCAAAAACATGAACAAAAATGAAACGTCCAGGCCCACCTCATTAAAATTTTGGTTAGTAGAAATGCCAGCAGCAACTCAGACAGCAGAACATTTAAGGCTAGTCTGGAATGAAGTATAAAATAAAAAAAAAAAATGAAACAAAAAGGATAACAATTGAGCAATGCATGTCCTGCTGTGCATTTTGTTATTGTGCAATTTTTTTCTTATTTGTTTTTTTTTTTTTTTGGCTTTTGTTTCAAATTTCATATAAAATGTTGAACAATGGCCAACATCCTTTGAGGCATCCTTTTTCAGGGTGGCTACAATATGCAGACTTATGTAAAAGGACACTCGACAACGCTGGTCAAGCGAGTGAGTGAGAGTGGAATGTACTCATACACACACACACACACATGCATACATACGCTGTAAAAGGGTGTTTTTCGTAAGTGTTTCTTTGAATAAGGATTCAACGTATTGCGCACATATTGCATAGGATTTTTTTTTTTTTTGCTACTATCTACTGTAAATGTTCTGCAACAGAATGTTGAAGGTTAAAAAGGAAATTGAAGGTACTTGATTTATGTGTTGGCATTGCATGATTTTCTGTTATCGGCTTAAAATTTGCATTTAAGTATTCCAGCTTTGATTAAAATATTTTTCTTAACCGTTCTCTGATCTGCATTATAGCTGAAGCGGCAATTTATTTGGTACCATATATTTATATTTTCGAAAGCGACCACCTTGTACTGTTCCTAATGGAGTTACACCTACTTTTTTTCCTTCTTTCTTTTAACAAAATCAACTTTCAATTAATCCTTCGTCAGTCAGCCGAAAGGATAATTGCAGCTTCAGTCATCTTTCCTGCTAAATTTCCAAGAACTGCAGCGCGCTCTCGGCCCCTCCCTACACTACTTTGACCTAGTCAGGAAATGCCTGAGAGGAACTAACTGATTAGACAACGCTTGATTATTGTAGTTTTGCGCTCTACATCCTTTGCTGCCAGGACCTTTTATGCAAGCCGCTGCGATCGATGCTCGAGAAATCATTTGCAGTTGGTTAAATCAAACAGGTTTCACCGCATTAATTAAAGGATATTATTAAATGTAGAAGCATGCCAGAGAATGCTGACTCTGGTGGCATTGCGTTCAAAAATAACCTGCCAGTTGAATGAAGTACGAGGTAACGCAAAAAAAAAAAAAAAAAAATGAAAGGATGATGATAAGCAAGAATAACAATGCTGCATTGCTCTTATATTTTCTTAATTATAGGGTGCAATGTTGACCACTCAAGAGAACAGAGAAGTTGGTGCGTCAGCGGCAAGTTAGTGGGCGGGTTCATTAGTTAATCCGCTGGAAGGTGCCTTAAAGAAAACAAAAGGTTCATGAAAGAAAAATATTTTTATGAGAAAAAAAGATACATTTTTTTTTTATTATTACAATCAAGTTATATATTTGAGACTTGATGATTTTGTCTACCCTTCAATTCTATACCACCAAATAGGTCTCAGCTATATAAAGGCGAAATTTTTCTAGGACCAGTGTAGATTGTTTATTGAAGCGATGGTGAAAAAAAACCGGCTTTAATTTCTTCACTAATAACATATAAAATTAAATCTTATATATACGTGTGTATGTATGGATTCGTAAAGTACCAAACTGGTATACGTTGTTCCGCAGTAGAACGATAAAATTTTGTCCTTTCCTGGCTCTGGAATCATGAAGATTGTGACATAACAGTTCAGCATAATTCAAGGATACTTAATTTAATGGCATTAACCGTTATTTAATCCTTCGGCCCATCTAGAAATTCGAGTTACAAGGTCAAGTACTTGTTAATGCAATTTTTGTTAGAAAAACTTTTTTTTTATTAACTTTAGTGGCTTCATGTCTTCAGATGAAACATTAAAAATTATCTTGGAAATAATTTTGTAGTACAGTTTAACCCTCAAAACCAATAGGACATGTATAATTTTGAGCACGATCTTGAGCTGATGATAGTATGATTATGGCAGTATTTCCCTTGTAAAAATAAAATAAAAGGTCACTGACATTTTGATTTGGGCACTTCTTTTAACGGGTAACAAGCGTAAATTACTAAATCTATGACAGTAACAACTAGCGTGGAGTCATGAAGAAATCACGGTTAATCAAGTGATTCAAGACAGAGCCTGTTATAGCAGCGAACTTTCATTTTTACCTGTGATAAAAAAAAATATTGACCTTACTGTCCCTTTGTTGATAAGTATCAAGGATTCTTGTCTTTAGTGTTCGACTGAATATTCGGTTTCGATTTCAGCCAGTTTCTCACCTTTTGCCAGTTCGGCTATGCGACCTCAAAGTGGCCGAAACCGAAACTTCAAAATCTTATACAAAATTTTATAAAAAAATTAATAAATACTACTTTTTATTAAATTTTTTAATCTTACATATAATTAGGGAAATATGTGGTAATGTGTACCATAGAGTGATGTGTAATACGACGATTTTTCTTGCAAAAAGTTGACATACTATGTGAGTAAATGCAAATTTTCTTACGCAGTACGCGTTGGGGTATAAAAATTAATATAGGTCTAAGCAAGGTACCCCAAGGGACTGACTGATTTCAATAATTTTTAGTCTTCACATCTGTATTAATATTTTGACCGAGTTTCGTTCAGATCAGTCAACGTTTGTATGCTCCTCTCATACCAAATCATGTATAAAATTAATATTAGTCCAAGGGAGGTACCCAGAGAGTGGAAAAAGCCGTACCTAATGCGTAGCATGGTAGAATTATGAGGTAGGGCCGACTCGGAGAGTAATGAAGTAGAAAGCAGAATAAAGCGGGCTAGATGTCAAAATTAGCTGTTCATTTCGAGTTCATTTATGTTCATGTTTCGCAGTGGATTTTAGGTTAACATTTTTACAGGTTTTAATTTTATGTTTCCAAGTTGCAAACAGTGCGGTCGAGGGTGTTAAACTTGTGATAATTTGAGTGAAAATATTATAAAAAAATGTAATAAAAACTATAAAATGTGAAAGAAGTCTTAAATTGGCAAAAAAAACTGTAAAAATTTTAACCTAAAATCAACTGCGAAACGTGAGCATAAAGAAATTCGCGATGAACAGCAGATTTTGACATCTAGCCCGCTTTATTCTGCTTTCTACTTCATTCCTCTCCGAGTCGGACCTACCTTATAATTCTGCCATGTTCAAGCCCAGCTCCATCTAATGCTCCTCTCAATTCAGAGCAACGTCAAACTCTGTCTAGTGTTGATGTTCAATGAACATCATGAATTGATGAAGTCCTAGTTCTAACGCAGTTGTTGTGCTGCCTGTTTGTGACGCTAATTCGATTTCTATGTTGGTACTGATACTAATGTTGTTGCTGCTAAAACCTGTTTTGATTGCGCCTGATGAAACTCATGCTGTTTTGGCTTCTGTTTCTCAATTCAAGGAATTAGGTATAATTTTTGATCGTAAATTTACTTTTGTTTCTCATCTGGACTACATTGCTTCAAAAGCCTATGCCAGGCTTTCGTTCATTTGTCGTAATAGTATATGCATTCTGGTTCCGTACACTTTGAAAGCTCTGCTTAACTCTCTTGTAAGATCTAGGGTGGAATATGCAGCTATTGCTTGGAACCCATTTTATGAGGCTCATAATTTCCGGCATGAAAAGGTTTGCCTTGCGCTAATTTAATATTGATGGTCTACCCATGATACAATGATTACCAGATAGCCTTGACAAACTACCTATTTTCTCACGAGCGTCGATCGGCAGTTGTCAAAATCAATACAAATTTTAACTGGTCATCTGTTTTGCTGCTTGTTCGTTTTCTCTTTTTTAATGCGTTTTTGACAACTCCAGATCGCCAACAGAACTGTCACTCCTACCTTGTAAATCATTATACCATGGGTCTACCCAGAGCCTTGCACGAACATTCGTTCGTAGAAAAAATAAAAATATTTTGTTCGTTAGTTCGTAGAGAAAAAAAATAAATATTTCGATCATTCGTTCGTTCGTAGAAAATACATAGATGTTCGTTCGTAGACAATAGTCGTTCGTTCGTTTGTAGAAAATAGAAATTACAATTTTGTTCATTCGCAGAATTTTTTCTACGAACTAACGAATAAATAAATGAAAATATTATGTTCGTGCAATGCTCTGTGTGTGCTCATATAATACCAGATGTCTCTTAATAAAATAAAAATCTTTAGAGAGTAGTAAAAGTATTTTTTTAATGACTACATGCAATAACAATAGAGTTCAGCTACTACAGCTTTATCGCACTTCCTCAGCATTAACCCATCTAAAGCCATTACCCAGTAATCATTGAAAATATCAATGTTATGGATACCCGTGACCACAAACAAGTTAATGTGGGAAAAATTTACCCACCAATAAATGGGTTGGGCTCAGGGACAACACAAGACGTAACAACTAACCATGCGTATACATAGATCTAATTACACAACTAATTTTAATCTACTTTTGAGTTGACCTTTTGACAAATTAACATCAAAAACGCTACAATTGTTAACAAAGGAACTCATGCGACTTAAAGGAGCAGTAGCCATATAATTTGTTCTACTAAATGGCAAATAAATTAAGTTGTTAGCGTTTCTACTGCTTCTACGGTTAGTGTTAAAATTTATGTTAGAAAGAAGTTCTGGAGAATCGAATACACCTGTTATGAACTGGTGTAAATATACGATATCTGCCGATTTCCTTCGATCACCTAAAGACTGCATTTTTAATAGTTTTAAACGATCCTCATAAGGAGGAAGGTCTAATATGTCAGTTCCACTTAAGCCCCTTAGAGCAAACTGAACAAAACGTTTTTGGATTCTTTCTATTCGATCAACATGCACATTGTAACTTGGGGACCAAACTTGACTTGCATACTCTAAGTGAGGACGCACGATTGCATAATACAACGTTGTAGTTGTAATCATGCTATTAAATTCTTTGGCCCAGCGTTTTACAAAACCAAGCATTGAAGATGCTTTTTTACAAATATTATCAATCTGAATGTTAAACGACAGCTTAGAATCCATGCATATACCTAGGTCTTTGACGGTGTCTACACGACTCAAGGCAGTATCTTTAATCTTATAATCAAAAATAAAATTATTCCTTTTTCGCGAAAAGGTCATTGTTTGGCATTTATCTGGATTTAAAAACATATTATTTTTAGAACACCAAACTTCAAAGGATTTTAGATCAGACTGGAGTAGATCTGAATTATCTCTAGAATTAATCGTTCTGTATATTTTCATATCATCGGCATAAATAAGCAGATGAGAGTGTTCAATGACATGAGTTACATCATTGATAGCTAAAATAAACAGAAGAGGACCAAGGTGACTACCCTGAGGAACACCTGATCCAGCAATAAATTCAGAAGACAATGCGCCTCGGAAACGTATTTGATAAGATCGCTCCACCAAATACGATTTAATCCAGTTCACAAAATATTGTGGAAATCCCATTAACTCAAGTTTAAATAAGATTAGATTGTGTGGTAGCTTATCAAATGCCTTACTAAAGTCAGTGTAAACACAATCGACCTGGTTACCAGAATCAATAGAATTTAAGCAGAATGTTGTAAAATCGAGAAGATTAGACACAGTGGATCTGCCATTCACAAAACCATGCTGACGAATTGTTATGACTTCCTCACAGTGAATTTTCACCCGATCATACACCATCCGCTCAAAAAGTTTTGGAATCGATGAGAGCTTAGCGATAGGCCTATAGTTACTGACATCGTTCCTGCAACCCTTTTTAAAAATAGGACTTATAAATGATTTTTTCCAAAAAAGTGGAAAATAACTTTCGTTAATAGATTTATTGAATAATAAAGAAAGTGGTTGACTCAAAACGGAACCGCATTGTGTTAACACTGCGGCAGGAACACCGTTAGGTCCAGCACCAAACTCCTCATCGATCGATCTAATATACATTAAAATATCCTCTGGAGTGAAGGATATATGTTCCAAAGATACTCTGGGTTCGGAATTCATATATTCAAAGTACTCTCCATCAGGAGTAAAAGAATCTAAACAGAATGATTCTTTAAAAAGATTGGCGAATAGGCCACAAATTTTGACGGGATTGTCAGTAAAGCCCTCAGGAGTTCTAAATGAAGAAGGAAATGCATCAGATTTCTTCTTTGTGTTTACGAATCCCCAAAATTTCTTTGGATCTGTCAATATTCTCAGCTTAACATTATCTAAATATTCGTGATATAATGTAGCTGAGCGATTTTCAAATTCCAGAAACAAACGTTTGTAAGTTTCTAGGTCGTTTGAGCCTAAGCTACAGACGTATTTCTTCCATGCCCTATTCCTCTTGTTGCGAAGAGCCTTTGTGTACCACGGGTACGCAGAATTCCTCGCAAATTTGAGACTATAAGGTACGGACTGAGAAAACACAGCAAAGAGTTCCATATAAAAAAAATGTATGGAGTCATCAAGGCAATTTCCATTTATATATTCTAAAATTGCATTAAGTTTACCATGAAGCAACTGATTCAACTTCAAAAAGTCAGCATTTTTAAAATTGAATTCATAAAGCTTTTGTCTTTACTTTTTGTTTTTGATATCATTAATGGGTTCGTTGATTGCCATGCGATATTGGAAATGTATAACTTCAATGCCTCTGTAAGAGCACCCAGAAATTATTATGCGATTACTTGGAAATGTCTCACATCGAGGTTTTGATATTATTTAATTCCATAAATTTTAATTAGATTTAATTTAGATTTTTCTGATCTTGATAATGGAATGAAATCTGTATTAAATTCTATTTTTTAATAACATTTTATTATGTATCATGTCTATTTTGAACCAGTCTGGAAGTTATATTTCTGCATATTCTACATAAAACTATATCAAATTAATTAAATAATAAATATAATTATTTTAATTTTCATTTAATTTTTACTTTGTTGTATATAGCTAATATTTATTTTTATTCTGTTAATCTGTAAGAAATTATTGTCCAAAGGTAAAAATAAATAAATGAGATGAAATGAAATAAGGATACAACTATAATTTTATTTTACAAATTTAAGATGAACGTGAACTTAAGATCTAATTCAATTTCACCTTGAATTGTCGTATTTGTTAAGTGTCTTGCCCCGGTTTACCCAAAGAACAGTTATTCTTTAATAGAAGATTTTAAGCGTTAATTTATGGACATAAATAGCTGATATATTTCAGCATGTCCGAAGTTAATCTACGTTGTTGATAACCAACACTCGATTTGTTACTTAGTATTTGCTATGTGCTAAGTTAAGTAACGTAACAGTACATTTTAAACATTGCATTTGGTAATATTTTTTTACAATGATTTGAATTCACAAATATTATGGATGGACTGCACAGAAAGATGCCTATTTTGGCTTCGGCAAAGCCAATAACAATTTCGTAATGACAGAGTAAGGGGTTCAGCGTAAAAGAAACTACTTTTTTGCGAATTTTTTTATTTTATTTGTTGCTTTGCGAATAATAAAATTAAATTAATAAAATTTTAAAATAACATAAAAAAATGTATTTCGATTGGCTTATGTATCTAATAATTGGATAATTTGACTACAAAAATACAGGCTTTAATTTATAATTTTAAAATAATTTAATTTTCTAAAATAAGTAGTTGTTTTTCCTACTCTAAAGTTGGTAAACTATCAAATTAAATAGACAATTTTCCTAAATTATGTAGGTACCGTTTCCACTCTTAAGTGGGAATGCAATCTAAATAATTAGATAATTTTTCTACTCTTATCTACTCTAAAGTAGACACAGTTTAAAAATATATTAGATAAATCTTCGAATTAATTATGTGTCTTACCTATTTTACGACTGAAAGCATACCTAAATATGTAGGTGCTTTATTTATTCTCGCAGTTACTCTACCTAATACAATTGTAAACTTTGACATTTAGAAACTTGTAGCGCACCTAAACAAATTTGTTGACTGAAAATCACCGAATTATTTTAGCTGAATTTTATACATTTTTAGGTAAAAGTTATACTCTTTTTTTTCTGTGTAGTTGTTCGTTGTTCGTTTAGGAATGTTATTGCTATTGTTACTGGCGCTACCTTATTGCTTGCTCTGAATGCTTAGCTTTGATGTGAGGTTCCAAATTAGATAGATATATGCCCTTGCAAAGTTTTTCCACCACAGTTTCCATTTTTGCATATAATTTGATGTATGTTATTTTTTTCAAAAAAACTGCAGTTATGTATTTGTTGGCCGCGGCATGTTTCAACGTTATCAATCAAATCACTGTACAAGTAATTTGTTTTGCAAACGAATCGCAACAACCTGCAAAAAGATTGCAGAAACAAACGCTGAAACGAACGATATATTTGGTACGGTTTGGTTTTGGTTTATGATGGCGAGCAAAAAACACAACAAAGCAAATAATGTTTTGTGCATGATACAATTATAAGCAGGGCTGGCAAAAATATGCATGAAAAAATTGATTTTAAGCGCTTAAAAGAGCTTGATAAATAAACAAAATATGCTCTTAAATATGCTAAATCAATGAAAAGTTTTACTTCAATTTTTTTCTTTTTTCTTTGTATTAATGATATCGCTATTACAGTATAGAATTATATAGTTTTGAAATTATTAATTAAAAATTTTCTTGTCATTAAAAATCGTTGAATAATTGGAAAAGCTCCTTTTCACATTTGTAGAAATACTTGGGCAGTATTCGAACAAACCTAATTCTGTTGGGAAGCACTTCGCTACATCTTCACTCCTAGTGTCGAGCTACAAAGTATGTAATATATAGTTTATATTGTTGTATACCCAGGATTTTTAGCCAAAACTTTCTGCCGCAGATAAACACTTGAAAAGAAACGCACTGAGAGAATCATGCGCGATTTTTCCGATTCATGGTCGAAACATGCTGATTCGGCCATACATTTCATTGACGAAAATCTCATATGAATGTTTCAAATTCGGGGAAGTTTTGTTAACAAACAAAAGGCAATTGTGGAAAAAATATTTTTTTTTTTCTTTTTTTATTTACATGTTTTCTCTTTGGATCACATTACCTGAATCTGTAATCTTTGATATATCAGTCATTCAGACCATTATTATACCACGTTAACAAAATGATATATATTTCAACTTTTGACGAAAAATTACCCCGAAGTATAAGCAAAAATTAAGCTTTACAGAAAAGTCATGAACGAACACAAGGCAGAAGGTTGAAGAATTTTCGACAAATTTTTTATGAACAAAAACAAAAACAGACGCGTTAAAGAATTTTCGACAAGACAAATAAAAGAGAGAAGAGTTATAGCGTATTCTAATGTTTTCGTTGTTGCATTGTTCTTTTTGTTTTTTTTTTTTTTATTGTTGACGAATCCATTGCAGATGAGTTAAAGAATATTCTGCAAGTCTGTTATTGACGAATACAAAACAGACGCGTTTAAGAATATTCTGCAAGCCTGGCTTATGCAGCAAGATTCTTTAAGAAATCACCAAAGATCGATTCATCCATGATGATCGAGACTACTGGGCTTGTCTGTTATATGCCACTCACAATATTGAGAAAACAATATAGAATTGTCGCAGCGCAAGACTTTAGGAAACTGAGTAACCATTTGAGATTCTTTATCTTTTGGCAGTTCAACCACCAAAAATAAAAAAAAAACTTATAAAAAAAAATAGTTTTCCGCTAAATGTACAATAATGTTGCCATATATGAAAAAATATGCACAAATGTCAAATATATGCATAACCCACCAAAATTGCCAGATATATGCAAAATAAGCATTTCCAAGCATTTGCTTAGAATTGCCAGCCCTGATTATAAGGTAAGCTCACATTTAAATTGCTGCTCAAACAACAAGTTTTGCAACAACAAAGCAGTGAGAACGCTAAACGTCAAATGATAAAGGCAACAACAACACTAAGAAAACTAAAATTCGACCAGCCGATTTTGACATACAGCTTCCTTTTTACTCCAATTTGAGCCTACCTTATAATTCTGCCATGGTTTTGTGCTTTTATAACACAACTCTTCAATTTCGTTCCGCTCTCTCTTTACTGTGTGTTAGGAGTAACGTTTGTGATTGAGTCGAAGAGTGATATACGAATGAAGAAGAATAAAGGTAGCGCTCTTTAAAAAATGCAGAAAATATCAAAAACGAACCGATCGTTAAGGTTTTTTTCCATTCTATGGAGATACCCCTAGAGCTAAACCGATTTAAATCATTTTTAGTACGCATCTTTAGCTTTCAACATTTTCAGCATTTTGATCAGTTTAGTTAAGATGGGCTAACATTTGTATATACCTCCCATACAAAATAATTTTCATAAATGTAAAAAAGTAGGGACTGATCGATTTCAACTATTTTTGAAATTTTTCTTAAGTGTCTTAAACTATTCTATTCTATTCTATTCTATTCTATTCGTCTACTGTGAAATTTTCGTTCAAAAATGCTCTAGAATAGATGCTCAGATAACGTATATGTATTTGATAAAAAAAAAATGTATTAAAACAAATTTAACCTTCATATAATCGGTCGGACACTACTTATCTTATCATCAGCCTTTTGTTTTTAGACAAATACTTTCTCTAGTTTCTACGTCATAGTTTTTTAAGCTACCTAATCTTTATAGTGTTTTACATAAGTTTTAACACATATTTTTGACATAAATCTTTCAGTTTATTTTGGCCGCCTATGACACACAACAAAAAAGGATAACTCTGAATTTATTGTTAACACATGTAAGAGTACTAATAACAACAACAATAACCCGCACTCAAGTGTTGCACTTGAATCAAAGTAAAATTCTTTTAAGCATTTTTTAAGATCTTTTAAAAAAAAAAACAAAGAGACCTTGCCCTGCCATCAAATCGATCATGTTGGATGGCGTCGCCGCAGCTTCTTATCCTTTGTATACTTATTTTGCCATGCCTGCTGCTGCTGCTGCTGGCGTGTCACTTTCTTTTCTTACTAACTGCAGCAGCAGCAGCAGCAACAAAATTCGTCATGCTAATAATTATGTATTTAGTAAAACATTTTCTAAGCAATGCCGGCGCGCGGATCCTTTTACTCCAATGAAAACGAAAATGAAAATTTCAAAGAATATTCAATGATTTTAAATGCATTAAAATACGCTATATAAGCATGCAGCAGCAGCAACATTGCGTAAAAATCGTTGAGTTATGCATCATAAATTAAGGAAATTAAAAGGATAACTCGAAACGTAAAACAACTACGACTGAAATATGCCAAGCTGTCCAGCAGAGTCTGAAAGGATTCAAATTTAGGTGGTGGTGCTGATGGTGGTAAAGTTGATGATGATGATGGTGGCAGCATAACAAAAGCGAATCAGTGCAGTTGCGCAGCAGGATATGTACAGCTGCTTTTTTTCTGCAGTTGTCTCGCTGCTGCTGGTCAAGCCTTTGCTGCATCAAGCAGCAGGCTATGCTTTTGAAATTTTCGCATTCTATCTAAGATAGTTTATTCGAAGTTTTTTCTTACATGAACTGCCTGTTGTAAGGAAAATAATAACAGTTCTTATTTTTATAGGTTTTTTTTGTTTTTATTTTTTGGTAAAATCTAAAAAAAAGTGTCAAAAGGATTCTTCGAAACATGTTGCTTTATCTTGCTTTATTTAATGCACATTGATAGATTTCTTGCACAATGTGCACAATAATGACTTTTCGGCCATTACTTATTTTGTGTATGTTTCTGTTGACTTTGGCTCCTTTGACAACTTGTATAATTTATTGTCCTTTTCGTTTTGTGCCTTCTTTGCGTAGTATTTTTCCCACATTCCTTGGATTGCTTTACTCTTTTAGGCACCTCGATGTACCCTTTTTCTTGCTTATTTTGTCTGGCCGTCTATTATATCTTATACAATATCGACAATAACGATCGAAAATGATCGGTGTTGATTGCAATATGATTAGTTGTTGTTCGTGTGTGTCATTTTCTTTGGGTTTGTTGAGTTTTGTAGTATTTCCAATGAATTTTTCTACAATGTACTGTTAGTTTTTTTTAAGATTGCATTATCCTTGATATTTGTTAGTTTAGCCTTTTATTTCTTGAGATGATAGATATCTTTTTGCTTTTCTTATCTAGGTTTTATGTTATTTTTACTTTTTTTACGGAAGTTGTAATATAGTAGCTATTATAAGAGTGTTTTTCACTCTAATCACTTATAATGCTCATCCTGTTAAAAGAAATAGGATCAAATATAAAATTTAATAAGTTGTCAAGTAGGCCAAGTAGTAAAAATAGGACTTTGCTTGGAATTAATTGGCGAAAAGCTGGAAATTGTTTTAATCGGCACTTATATGAAGGGGCTAGAAGCTTGTCCAATTCTACCTAGAAATGCCTCTCTCTTCTACCTACCTACCTATCTACCTCGATGCCACGTCCACTTTAAAGTTTAATTTTTCGGTTTTCCAGCCGGTGAGTACAAATATTCAAATACCGTTGATACTATAGAAAAGTATTGTATGAAAAATTAAAGACAATTCCATCGGAAGCATTTTCTGACCTGTGTAGATAAATTTTCAAAATTTGCAATAGTTCAGCCAATACTGTCACGAAACGTCATTGACTTTAAATTTCCAATCGTTCAACTAATGAATATCTTTCCTCAAACTAAAATAATTTTTTGTGACAGCGAAAAATCTTTAAACTCCGAAACTGTAAAATCTACATTGCTAAATAACTTTAACGTACAGATAGTTAATGCCCCGCCATTACATAGTGCTTCTAACGGGCAGGTAGAACGATTCCACAGTACTTTGACCGAAATCGCAAGGTGCCTGAGGCTTGAAAGAAACATGGAAGAAACAATTGACCTAATATTACAGGCTACTGTAGAATACGACAGAACCATAAACTCCGTGACAAACAGAAAACCTATTGACATAATTCATTCAGCCCCAAGAGAGCTTAGGTCGGAAATCAAAAATAAAATCATGAAAGACAAGATGCAACAGGAATTTTCAAGTCGGTGAAAAAGTATTTGTCAAAAGGAATAAAAAATTAGGGAATAAACTCACTCCCTTGAGTGAAGAGGCAACGGTTGAAGCAGATCTGGGGACAACCGTTCTTATAAAAGGGAGGGTGGTCCATAAGGACAACTTGATATAACAACGAAACACTTTTTTCTTATATTTTTACAATAATGTTACTCTGATGATATTGAGAAAACCAAAGTTTAAACAATGTAAGCTAATAATGCCAAACAACAGGCCAATTGAGATAAATGTTAAAGTTCAAGCTCAAATACAATATTTCACACATATGTTTACTCAAATTTGAGTTGCAAAGATCAAATTGACTCTGGTAACTGGTCAAAATCTTGCTGGCAAGGAATACAATTGTAGTTATTAACTTATTAAAAAATATAATCCTGTTATTTTTGGATAATGATAGTGACAAAATAATAAATAACACTACACAAATATAAAATAAATTATGAAATGTATTGTATTAAGTTATTAGCAAGTATTTAGTATTTTGAACCTGAGATAGTTGCATAGGAATAAGAATTTTTGTGGATTCGCTTTTCGATTAAATAATAACATCTTGCAAGGAGCAAAATTGAACATGCAGACATTAGCTACTTTTCGGTGCTATTACCTTTATCAACGATAGCTACTTAAGATAAATTTGAAAAATTTACATAATATTAGTGAAATGTAAACTTAGACAAGGAGACGACCGGTATTGCTCAGTTTTATCACATTCACGCTTTATGGTCTGCTTTGGGCTTATCCTGTTAGTAATATATTCGAAGAAAAGCCAGGTCATGCTTACCGCTAATCTGCCATCACAACTGCATTAAAGAAGACCGAGGACGACCTTCACTTAAGTGAGAGAGGAGTTAACAATAGTTGCCTTCTAGAGACGTCAGGTTCGGCTAACCAACACTACACAGCTACTTCTACTTTGCATACTCAGGTTTATTTTGAGAATAAATGTAAAATACTTAGGCTTAGAAAATATTGAGTTAGAAAATATAAAAATTAGTTTTTAGTTTTCAAATGAAAAATCAATTGAGCAGTTGCCTCTACAAATATAAAAATAAATGAAAATAAAAAAGGAAACACCATATTTTAATTATTTATATAATACAGGGTTGTGAATATTCGAAGCGCCCATCTGGCAACACTGTAACTTTCCGCAGTGATGCCAAATCGACTAATGACATACCGCGTTTGAAGCGTCACTCCAAGCAAATGTTTACAATGGAACAGTACACGCCACGCGAACGCTCTAAAATTGTTGAAATTTACATTCAACAAAACAAGTCAATAGTGAAAACTCAACGTGCTTTCAAAAAAATAAATAAAGTGAAAAGTGCGCCTTCCAAGAAAACAATTTATCGTTTGTATGAAACTGAAAATCCACAAGAGATTCAAGAGGTACCTCTTCACGATGCAAAAGTCACTGTTTGGTGCGGCGTTTGTGCTAAAATGCTGATTGGGCCGTTCTTTTTCGATGATGATAATGGCCACAGAGTTACTGTCAATCAGGAGCGTTATCGCGATATGATAAACAATTTTTTCATGCCAATCGTTCGTCGAAAGCGTATCATGCACTACTGGTTTCAACAAGACGGCGCGCCACCACACACAAGCCGCACTACAATCTATTTTAAATAAAAAAATAAAATGGGCGCTTCGAATATGGACAACCCTGTATATTTGCGATACAATTTCTTTGGTTGGGAAATCGGTAATTGGGTCGGTAATTGGTTGGTAATCGCTTCAGTAATTGGTAATCGGTTGGTAATCGCTTCGGCAATCGGTATCGGGTTGGTTATCGCTTTGGTAATCGGTTGGTAATTGCTTCGGTAATCGGTTGGCTATCGCTTCGGTAATCGGTTGATAATCGCTTCGGCAATCGGTAATGGGTTGGTTACCGCATCGGTAATCAGTTGATAATCGCTTCGGTAATAAGTAATCGGTTGGTTGTCGCTTCGGTAATCGGTAATGGGTTGGTAATTACTTCGGTAATCGGTTGGTAATCGCGTCGGTTATTGGTAATCTGTTGATAATCGCTTCGGTAATTGGTTCGGTAATCTGTTGGTAATCGCTTCGGTAGTCGGTAATTAGTGCAGTAATCGGTTGGTAATTGCTTTTGTAATCGGTAATTGGTTCGGTTATCGCCTCGATAATCGGTGATTGGTTCGGTAATCGGTCATTGGTTAGGAAATCGGTGATCGGTTGGTAACCGCTTCAATAATCGGTAATTGGTTCGATAATCGGTTCTTAATCGCTTTGGTAATCGGTAATTGGTTCGGTAATCGGTTGGTAATCGCTTCGATAATTGGTTCTAAAATCGATTTGTAATCGCATCGGTAATCTGTTGATACTCGCTTCGGTATTTGGTTTGGTAATCGATTGGTGATTACTTCGGTAATTGGTAATCAATTGGTAGTCGCTTCGGTAATTGGTTGCTTATCGCTTCGGTAATGGGTTGGTTATCGTTTCGGTAATCGGTTGGTAATTGCTTTGGTAATCGGTTGATAATCACTTCGGTAAACGGTAACTTTTTCGATAATCGGTAATTGGTGGGTAATCGCTTCGGTAATCGGTAATTGGTTTGGCAATCGGTTGATAATCACTTCGGTAAACGGTAACTGGTTCTGGTTATCGCTTCGGTAATCGGTAATTGGCTTGGTAATCGGTAATTGGCTTGGTAATCGATTGGTAATCGCTTCGGTAATCGGCCTGGTAATCGGTTCAGTAATCGATTTGGTCTTCGGCTTGGTCGATGCTAGATAATTCCAAAAAAGGAATGCTGTTCAGCAATAACTTCGGTTACGCTAACAGCGTGATGATATCGCTAACAGCGGGATGACATTGCGAATCTATACGAGTAGTTTTTTTTGCTCTATACCAAAAAGTGCTTACGAAAAATTAGAAATAAAAACAAAATTTTTGATATTTCATTTTTGGTCTTTATCTCTAAAAAAATACTAATTTTAACATTTTTTAATTAAGAAAATTTTAATATGAAAATTTAAAAATTAAAAAAAAGTGACATTTTTAAAAATTTTCCTAAACTTTAAGATCCTCATGATATCGATAAAAAACTGTTAAGAATTTCGCCAACAAAATAACAATAAATTATATTTCTAAAAATTGGCTGCCACCATGAGTGGCTCTTAAATACTGGTGCCAAATATGTGTATGTTTCATGGAAAATATTGAAGTTTGACGAAAAGTTTCCGTCGATTTTAAAACGCCATTTTGAAACCCTAAATCATCAATAGAGCATGTGTAAAAAATACGTCATCCTTAAATTTTTGCCCTATATCACATATCCGTAAATCATTTTAATCGGTGAGTGACACCTGGGTACCTTTCCTTGTTAGTACTTGTATGTAGGCAGACTGATTTTAAGCTAGTTGCTTACACTGCAGGGGGGAATGTTAATAAAATAAATAAGAAGCAATTTGGGTACAAATTTCACTTTTACATGGCGTGGACTTTCTTTTTTCTGTACCCCGACGCATTAAATTATTGAGAGAATAGTTCTTTACTTGGAATATTAAAATAATTATCTGAAAATGATATAACTAGAATCTCTTAATTTTATTTCATATTATGTGTACATCCATTTCTTGATGGTTTTTTTGTACTTAGAGTTCCCTTTTAATCAAAATACCCCAGGAGCAAATCCTGCGCATTGCCCTGGTTTGCCGCATATATCTGTGACATATTATTATGATTTTCAAAATTGATTGCAAAATTTTACACACAAATAAAAAAGAAATAAATTTAATTTCGAATAATAATAATTATTTGACTGCTGCGGTAAGACGAGGTATTGTATCCACAAGTAATGAATTACGAGGTAATGAGTAACAAGCAATGAGTAATGAGGTATTGTCTCTTGGTAATGCTCTGGAGAAATTAGTTGCCAAATATCTTTTAATTTTGTCTTTAAATATCCTATATTCCTAGCCACAAGGACTCAATTGGAAATGGGTCCGGACCACAGGAAGATTAAGGAATAACGGGATAATGGTTATTCTCCAACCAGTACTTTGTTGTTTTCGCTGTATGACATAAGAAACCACCCTGATGATATTAATTCCTGCAGTTTAAAGAAATACATAATGTTGTAATGCATATCTAGGTAAGTTTCAATTTCCAAAACTATTGTTAAGAGTAACAATTCATACATTCCTTATTTAACAAAATATGTTGAGTATATTTTAGTTTTTTCTTATCTTAAAATTTTTCTCAAGAAAATTACAAATGCTAAAAATTATATTCAATAGCATATCTTTCAACAAAATGAACTATTAAAAAAGCAAACCCCTCGCGTAGAATTTTCAATCAGTTAAACTTGTATATTCCCCCACCATTAAATATAATCTTTACTAAAAAAAATATATATACCTATCATAAAAAAATCCAATATGTTCTCAACACGTGCTCCAAATAAGTGCCTCAGAGTGAACACAATGAAAAATAGTATCGAAACAGCAGATGACAGGAAGTAATTCGACAAATTAAGGTTACTTAAGCAAAGAGACTTTTTTTGATTGTTTTGTTCTAACACTTCCTTGCTGTCAAACGGGGGGAAAAAAATTAAATAAAATAAAATTAACGACTTCGAGACATTTCAATTAACAGTAAAAAGTAGCACTTGGTGAGCTATATTATTTGTATAGAAACAGAAGCAAAGGATGCACGCTTATATATAAAATGACATACATCTAACGCAAGGATGAAGGATTTTTTGAATATACATATTTTTTTAATTGTTTTTTCTTTTTAGGGAAAACTGTAGCTAAAAGGTGATTAACAGCAACAGATGGAACTTTGACTGTATAATAAAGAATAGCTATAAAATTAGAGCAAGAAAGTGCTTGGAGAAGTTTAGAAAAATTTAGGCGTTAAACTAACGGTTCTAATGTTATAAAGACTTTCTTTGTTATAGTTAGCATTTTTTAAGTGTAAAAGTTAGCACTAATGTAAATAAAGAGTTGATATTAAATTTATGTATGGCGTAGGTTCTGAGTTACTTGACGGATGTAGAAATATCCACTCTAAAATAATCAAATAAAATTATGTTTTTTAAAAAGATTAAAAAATTACTTTAAAAATTAAACAGAAAATATTTCAAAAATAGCTTTTTAAATGACATAATAAGTAAGGTCAGGCTAGAAAAAAATTTTTCTAACTTACACTCCTCGTTGTTGCAGACTCTGGAAGTAGCTGCCAATTTCTGTGGCGGCGGTTAGCTAAGGCAAGAATGCAGCTACTCCAAATAGTGGAGCTGGTGATATCAGGAACCCCTTGTTTTCGGTGATGTATTCAATTATCCTGACCCGATAACTTGGGAGAATGCCATTCATTCATGATTTAGTGTATAAACTGTACACGGATAGTTTTTAAAGTTCGTATTTAAACTTTTGGTCTCTTTACTGGGATGTTTAAAAGCCTCTTCTGGCGGCACCCTTGTCCAGGGTGACTTCACGGGCGGCCCTTCGGGTAGTCTCGTGCTGGTTGTGGTTTGTGTACATCACTTGCAGAGGTCTAGATAAACCGGCGGTAGTCACGCTTTGTACGGCCGGGCTTGCACTCGTATATCCCTTAATATACAAGAGATTTAAGATAGGTCTCGTCTCCACGAGCAGATGAAAATGAAGGTATGTCAGCTACTAGTATTCGATTTGGTACTATTAAGAGCAGTATAGAATTTTTATTGTATACTGTTTTTACATAATAGGGACAAGTCCTGCTTTATGTGCATGGAAGTAATATCCAGTAGGTCTGCTTTTCTGGACATCTTTAATGCTTTACCTGTTTGTTGAGCTATAGACCCCATAGTTGTGGAAGCAAGAGGAATTGAGCCTTAACGGCAGGGGTCGTCTCTTAATCATGAACATGGGCTTCTGCTGCCTGATGCGTGTCCTTTACATCGGTATGGGGTATGACCTGAATCAAGATGTTCTACGGCTCGTGCCGAAAATTAACTAGGCTATCTCATTGCAAATAGTCCAGTCGTTCAAGGTATCCGGATACCGGGCTGCCAACGATTAAGTAGCCTTATCTGTATATGCAAATCTTTGTACAGATGGACTTTATTTTCTCTACTAATCGTAGGCTTTGCTCAAAAAAGATAAGAAATTAAAAAAAAAAGAAAAATACATAAACAAAAAAAAAAAAAGGTTGTAGTGGGTGGGACTGACGACCGAAGTGAAAACTTACAGCTATGAAATAACATGGTTGTTATGAATTTCTGAAGTAGCTAGAGTCGGCAGATCAGACGGTTTCTACTTTTTTAACTATTTTTATCAATTGATGCGTTATTAAATGTATAAATTGCTATTTTTTTAATTTTTATGTGAAATATATTTGTCACACAATTACTTTGGTTGGGTAACCGTTAGTTGGCTCGGTAATCGGTTGGAAATCACTTCGGTAATTGGTAATCGGTTGGTAATCGCATCGGTATTCGGTTGGTAACCACTTCTGTAATCGGTAATCGTTGGTAATGACTTCGGTAATTGATAATCGGTTGGTAATTGCTTTGGTAAACGGTAATAGGTTAGTAGTCACTTCGGTAATCGGTGCGTAATCATTCCGGTAATCGGTTGGTAATCGCTTCGGTAATCGGTTGGCTATCGTTTCCGTAGTTGGTAATCGGTTAGTAATCGCTTCAGTAATCGCTTCGGTAATCGGTTGGAAATCGCTTCGGTATTCGGTAATTGGTTTGGTAATCGGTTGGTAATCACTTTGGTAATCGGTAACTGGTTCGGTAATCGCATTGGTAATTGGTTTGGTAATTGGTTGGTAATCGCTTCGGTAATCGGCATGGTAATCAGCAATCGGTTCGGTAATCGCTTTGGTAATTGGTTTGGTAATTGGTTGGTAATTGCTTCAGTAGTCGGTAATTGGTTTGGTAATCGGTAGGTAATTGCTTCGGTAATCGGCCTAGTAATCAGCAATCGGTTCGGTAATCGTTTCGGTTTTCGGCTTGGTCGATGCTACGTAATCGCTAAAAAGGAATGCTGTACAGTAATGATTACTGTTACGCTAACAGCGTGATGATATCGTGAATCTATAGTCTTGCTCTCTACCAAAAAGTGCTCAACGCGCCTTAAGAAGTTTTCATTTCAAAAAAAATCATATAGTATAAAATACAAATTTCTCAGAATCCGGAATGTAGCAGTGCTGCTACTGACGCTCAGGACAAGGTAAGCTAAGGGGGATGCGGTGTTGACTATCCTGGATAGAAAAGAGGATGCTGAGGATGATGCTGAGATCTCGGTCATGAACGGGAAGTTAGTGGAGTCAAAGCTTGCTTCCGATTTCTTGCAGTCATTGAAGATAATATGGATCCTTCTCCAGAATGCTTAGCGATAGGTCTTAGAGAGTCTTAGAGAGTTAGACTAGTAGAGTGCACTGATGCTAGATCGGTGACTTTTGACAAGGTGGATATTACCAAAGTGGGTGAAGTGTAGCCATGTGCGCGTAACGAGTATGTTTCTAAGCAGGAAATCCCCTCAAGGCCCATAGCTGGCTTCTGGTTACGTATATCTGATTATCGCTCAGATCCAGAGAAAGTTCTGAAGAATTTTACAATTTCCAACCCTCCAACTGAAGCAGCTAAAACATGGTTTAAGACTGGTAGTTCTCACGCTGGGCGAGCCATCTTTGGCTTCTGTAGAGAAAAACCGTGGTTGCGCTTACTTTGATGTCACGAAGGTGCACAAGAAACATAAGCTGGTGGATACCGCAAGCAGAGAAAAAACCACACAAGATGAAGGCTGCTCAGAAGTAGCAGTTTCTGACCGGATGTCGGTAGGATTGTCAGATCACGTTATTGTCGATATCTTCGGTGATGATAGAGAGAAGCAATTCCTCGAATATGATTCTAATGATGAAGACAGTATCATAGTAGAGTGCGGAGAGGGAGCATTTCAAAGTGGTTCGGTTGCTTCAGATCAACCTACACCACTCCAAGGTGGTCTAGAGATCGATAGCCAGCTAAACCTACCCCAACCTAAGACCACGATTATGATCAAACTTCTTGTTGAATGTGGTTAGAGTGGGTAGAGTGCGTGGCCCATACGCCAGAGAACTCTGGTTCAATTCCAACCTGACACAGAAAGTTTTTTCAATTGAAATAATTTTTCTGTTCAGCCGTCACCTCTCTACAGACAAACCTCAGAGGTAAAAACTGCCATGAAAAGCTTCTTGAGAAGATAAGCCGTTCGGAGTCGGCATAAAACGTGTAGGTCGTTCTCGATCATTTGTGTTCAAACATAAGAAGCCCCGTCAAAGTCCCTTCAAAGGCTGAAATAGCCATTTCATTTTTATTTTTTTATTGTTGAATCAGGTTGACACAGACATAGCCTGAAACGACAATTTCTTTAACCCTTAGATCTACACCATGTTGTAAATTTCGAAAGAGTTCCAAACGAAAAATTTTATTTCTTTTATCCTTTACCGCAACTTGTAAACGTATTTGAACTTGTTAACTATTTCTTTAGGTTTAAAGATATATACAACAAAAATATACAATTGATGTTCAGTCATAAAATGAGTTGCCTTTGATAATAAAATTTAAAAAAAATTCAAGATAGATCCCTAAAATAATTGACAAAATTATTTCAATTGAAAATAAAAACAGCTGGATATTCAAACTGCGTGGCATTTGTTATATATTTTCTTAAACGATAATCGTAGGGTACAAATAATTTAAAGGGTATTTTGCGGCAATTAAGCTAGTTTTTAAGTTGTTTTGTTTTTCCTTATTTCCATTCGATCTTAGCCAACCAAGCATCACAAATTCTTTTCGACTTTTATTATAAGTCACATACACATAGTCACATCAGGGACTCTCGTAGAAGCTATTCATAATAACAACAAAGATGAAAGGGTTTCAAGGCAACGATGTCCTGACCAACTGTTTAAACTTGAGCTGCTGCGCAGAAAACTGGTTTCACCAAAAGGTGATCAAAAGTGCTTTTGTTGAGTGCCGGTAAAGGAATTCTTATTTTAATGGCTGCTGTGGGCATGTTTTTTTTATGTTCGCAAACCAATAAAATGTTGTTGTTCCGAATCAGTGTGTTGCATCAAGATGGTTGCGTGTGGTGAGGTGTGGAGCGTGCTGCTTTTCGCTTGAGGAATTATATAAATAAAGGATTGCTAAATGAACAAAAAAGTTTATGGTTTAGTCTTTGTAGCATATAGAATTTGCTCATAATGTGAGAATGTAAAAATATTGAGGAATTTTTTTTTTGGAAGAAATTTAAGTATTTTCTGCAGGCTCGTAGCCAGGATTTTCCATATGGAGGTTTTTGATAAAAATATCTAAAACTACCAGAAAAAAATCAAAGGGAAGGACAATTTTTTTCAAACAAATTTGTTTATTTTTGAAAATATTCTTGAATATGACTTTTTTAAATACCTAAAAGAGAGATCGCGGGGGTTTTTTGAACTTTTTTATCGTATTAATTTTGAGAACTTGGCTTTAGATTTTTGCCTATAATTTTTGAGAAATTGCTTAAATTGAGAATTTTTAATTGTATAAAAATAATAAATATAACATAAATTTGCAAAATTAACACTTTAGTTTTTGTGTTTAAACACCCACTTTTAAATTCCTCACAAAAGTTCAGTAATATAAAAAGATAATTAAAAAGAAAAAAATAATTTTTTTTTTTTCTAAATAAATGAATAAATTTCAGTTCAAAGGTTGAAATTATGAATCAAGAATATACATTTGTGGCGTATTGCACATGAAGAGGACAACCAAAACAACCTTTATTGCTCCCTAGCTTGTGTTGAAGATTTTGGCTTTATGGTATGTAAAGCCTATTTCGGGTTTCGTCAATTCGTAATGTGTTAAAATATTATTATTTTTTTTATTTTGAATTATTTTATTATTGTTATTTATTTTGAACTATTTTATTATTGTTATTTATTAATATTATTATAATTAGTATTATTTTTATTATTATTATTATTATTATTATTATTATTATTATTATTATTATTATTATTATTATTATTATTATTATTATTATTATTATTATTATTATTATTATTATTATTATTATTTTTATTATTATTATTATTATTATTATTATTATTATTATTATTATTATTATTATTATTATTATTATTATTATTATTATTATTATTATTATTATTATTATTATTATTATTATTATTATTATTATTATTATTATTATTATTATTATTATTATTATTATTATTATTATTTTTATTATTATTATTATTATTATTATTATTATTATTATTATTATTATTATTATTATTATTATTATTATTATTATTATTTTTATTATTGTTATGATTATTATTATTGTTATTATTATTATTAATATTATTATTATTATTATTATTATTATTATTATTATTATTATTATTATTATTATTATTATTATTATTATTATTATTATTAT
Source organism: Coremacera marginata (assembly GCA_914767935.1). NCBI lineage: Eukaryota > Metazoa > Arthropoda > Insecta > Diptera > Sciomyzidae > Coremacera > Coremacera marginata. The sequence goes on from OU612044.1 coordinate 19,760,699, forward strand.
TATTATTATTATTATTATTATTATTATTATTATTATTATTATTATTATTATTATTATTATTATTATTATTATTATTATTATTATTATTATTATTATTATTATTATTATTTTTATTATTGTTATGATTATTATTATTGTTATTATTATTATTATTATTATTATTATTATTATTATTATTATTATTATTATTATTATTATTATTATTATTATTATTATTATTATTATTATTATTATTATTATTATTATTATTATTATTATTATTATTATTTTTATTATTATTATTTTTATTATTATTATTATTATTATTATTATTATTATTATTATTATTATTATTATTATTATTATTATTATTATTATTATTTTTATTATTGTTATGATTATTATTATTGTTATTATTATTATTAATATTATTATTATTATTATTATTATTATTATTATTATTATTATTATTATTATTATTATTATTATTATTATTATTATTATTATTATTATTATTATTATTATTATTATTATTATTATTATTATTATTATTATTATTATTATTATTATTATTATTATTATTATTATTATTATTATTATTATTATTATTATTATTATTATTATTATTATTATTATTATTATTATTATTATTATTATTATTATTATTATTATTATTATTATTATTATTATTATTAATATTATTTATTTATTATTTTGTAAAATAATTTAGAGAATAGTAATTAAAAAATATCGTATATAAAAAAAATTTAATTGCTCAATTTTCTTATGATACTTTGACTTCAAAAAATCATCTAATTCTCGAAATTTTTTGAGGTATATTTGGTACCGTACTTTTAAATAACTAGTAATTTGGCATTAAGTCTCTTGTTGCAATTTGAAATTCTTACAACGGATTCGGATTTAGCGACCTATTTTTACCTAAGTGTTCGCCAGCACCGACTTCGTAAAACTCGCAAAAAACACAGAATTAGGTGGCAGCCCTGTGGTAAAAATTTAGGCGGCAAGCCTATCCCCCATCTTGCATTTTACAACTGTGAAATTAGAATCGAAATCAAATTCGATGTTAGAATTCCATAACTACAAGAATTCGCAAAAATACAGAAAAATCTAGCTATCCGCCAGTTTGAATTTTAAAAATCTGACATCAGATTCGAAACCAGTGATACTCTGAAACTAACAACCACGGAGTCTCTCTTAGGCAGCGCTTGTATACATTGTACGTGTTTATAAATAATGTTTTCAAAAAACGTTTCACTTTTTTGTTACATGTTTATCAACTTGTATACGGGTTTTGTTATTTATTTTTTTTTTTCACTGATTTCAATTTTCATTCATTTTGGGGTCTTATTTTATAAAATTTGAGTCATTTGTGTTGTCATAGATATATTTATAGTCATTAATTTAGAACTGCTTATCCGGTGATTTTCTTTATACGTAGTTAATTGTTAAAATACTGAAAAAATTTTCGAAGAGACTTAAAGAGTTATAAAAGCGAATAAACAGTTTATACTTGCATAAATCTATTCAGTTAATATTCCAAAACTTTAAGTTATATATTATCTAATGACTTTACCTGCTGGCGTTTCCTTAATAAAATATAAATAATATTTATAGAAAATGTATACTGTTGTATTTACACCAAATACAAACAAACATAAATATTATGCAGCTTTTGGAGCAAATCTTAATATGGCTTATCAAAGAACCTGGTTACCGTACCAATAAGAGTCAATTAAAGCAAAAACAAAAAAAAAAACATCTTGACAAAAGTATTTTATCAAATTATAACCATCCAGATTGCGAATGCCCCAATTCAAATAGACAAGAGCACCTCATTTTACCCCCAACGACCAAATTAAAAGCAAGCAACTCGTGTTTAGCTTGACGACATTAGAAATAAAAAAGAAAAACATCAAATTCATGCCAAAAAACAGTGAAACAACATGAAAAATGAGCCCCTGCCATTAAAAATAAAAAAGTACTCGAAAGCGAAAAAAAAACCCAACATATCAAAGTCCATTTTGTAAAATTAAGAAACTGAAAACAACAACAGATAAGAAGTACCACCATTGACCAACAGCAACAACAACAAAAACTAAAAGCCAAAAATACAACACACAAAAAAAGGAGCTGATGATGAAGCGCCTGAATGTGAAAACATTAAACATGAAAAAGCATCATCTTTTTTTAAAAGAAGCTAACAAAGCATCACATTGCCCAGGAAAAAAAAGGGTATCCTAGCAACTGCTTCATGGTCTATAAAGCACTAAATGAAATCAGAAAAAAAAATGCCAACAACAAATAAGTAGGGTCCTTTTGAAATTCTATATCAAAGAAGCCAAGCTAAGTATGATAACTGAAGTGGGTTTGGATGCTGAAGGACACGAGCAGGACAAAAATTTAAAATGGCAAATTCCTTAAAATACATGTGCCGAGAATGTACCAACTCGAAAAACATGATGTTTTTCATTCTGCTCATGCATGTAGTATATGTTAACAATTTTATTAATTCACATACATACATGCAGCTAATAGAGGGAATATCATGTATCAACAGCTACTTGTTTATGTCGAATTACAAGTTGTCAAAACATTTTTTTTGGGTGTACTACTTTTCTTTTTCATTATGTAATAAGTTGATAATATCATATTTTATTACAACGTTGTAAATTTAAAATTAATTGACGTGTTATGTGATTTCACAATATTTTTTGGTATCATTACTTTAAGTTAACTGAAATGGGAGTTTTAAAATGTAAGTTTATTTTTAAATATGGTACGTAGATATTATTAAGAAATATGCTATATACATAATTGTACTATTATTTGCTACACATGTATGGCTTAGAGCAGGAGATTGTAAATATTTTCCAATGCTATTTCTGTAATATATGTCGAATATTTTTTCGAGTCTAGAAGAATTATTTCTTCGGGCTTCTTCGGGACAGAATATTTCTTCGGGGAACAGGGGGCGACCTTCACATGTCAACGTTGTCTGACCGCCTCAACCTGGCGAGCCCAGCATTATCCATGTCGAAATCGTCCCAAGTCGACTCAAACCTCCACGTGGTGTTCCCTGAGCAACGGGAAACTGGCATCCGTCAGTTTGACGGCTAATTTGAGCGGCGGGTCTCCTAGCCTTAAAAAGGTTGTGCGTCGGGTTTGAACCCCACCACGTAAAAAAACCATTTCAATGAAAAGTTATAAAAGAAATATAAGAAAAATGATCCCCAAATCTGATGATGACCACCGCAAACGAAAAACTGAGAATGATTTACGGATATGCACCTGGAATGTCCGAAATTTTAATTGGAAGGTGCCTATTCATATATTTTAGGTGCCTATATATATTTTAATTGGGTGCGGATTTGTAGTTGGCAAGAGATCACGGCATCACGTCCTGCGATTCACTGTTGTGAACCAACGATGCTCCGACAGAGGACAAGGACAATGAGATCAAAGAAACTTTCTACGAGCGCCTTGCAGACGCTTACGAGCGCTGCCCCCGTCACGACACAAAAATTGTGCTTGGTGACTTCAACGCTAGACTCGGATCATTATCTTGTCGCAGCTAAGATCCGTACACGTCTGTGAGCTGCAAAGAATGCGCGCAATCCTGCACAGAGAGCGCTAGACGTCGTCAAGCTGCAGTCAAAACGGACAGCCGAAGCCTTCTCCACTCGACTCTCACTCCTGCTTCACGAAAGCACTCCTCCGATTTACGATATATGCGCGCAGTGGGCATACATCTCCCACTCTCTGCGTACGGCTGCCGAAGAGGTTATTGGCTACCACCGTCCCCGCCGAAACCAGTCGCATAACCAAGAGTGTCGCGACTCCACTGAAGAGAAAAATGCCGCCTACAAAGCCACCCTGCAGTCGGTTGTAACGCGTGCTGCTAAGGAGTGATACAGAGAGAAGAGGAGGGACGAGAAACGTCTTTTCAGTCGGAAAAAACGAGAGGCAGAAAAGCGTTAGTGTGAGAAGATTGAGATGTATGGTGACAGGAACGAGGTCCGAAAATTTTTCGAAAAGATAAGACGCCTGGCCGATTGCTTTAAAACCATGTGGCCTCTTTCTGCAAGGATGAAAACGGGAATCTAGTGACAGATATCCAGAGTACACTGACGTTATGGAGGGAACACTTCTCTAGTCTTCTGAATGGCGATTATGACAACAATCCCGCCAATAGAGATGATATACCGGAAACTCCAACTATGGATGACAGCGTAGAAGTTCCGCTGCCCGACTATAATGGAGTCTTGACAGCAATAACACGGCTTAAGAACAACAAAGCCGCGGGAGCCGATGGTCTACCCGCTGAGCTGTTTAAGAACGGAGGCGAAGCTCTATTTAAATGCATTCACGAGCTTCTATGCAGAATATGGTTGGAAGAATGCATTCCAAACGATTGGAACCTCAGTGTACTCTGCCCAATCCACAAGAAAGGCGATCCCACTATTTGCGCCAACTACCGTGGGATAAGCCTCCTAAATATCGCCTAAAAGGTTCTGTCTAGCGTATTATGTGAAAGACTGAAGCCCATCGTAAACCAACTGATTGGGCCTTCTCAGTGTGGTTTCAGACTTGGAAAATCTACCACCATAGCAACCGATATTCACGATACGAAAAAACTTGGAAATTACCATAGAGAAGCAAATCGACACCCACCACCTTTTTGTCGACTATAAAGCCGCTTTCGACAGTCCAATAAGGAATCACCTATACTCCACCATATCTGAATTTGGTATACCTGCAAAATTAATCCGTCTATGCAGAATGACACTGAGCAACACCAGCAGTGCAGTAAAAATCGGGAAGGACCTCTCCCCTCCATTTGTTACCAAACGAGGTTCCAGACAAGGTGATTCTTTATCTTGCGACCTTTTTAACCTAATTATGGAGAAGATCATTAGAGCTGCTGATCTGAGACAAAGCGGCACAATATTCTATAAGAGTGTTATGCTGCTAGCGTATGCCGATGATATTGATATCATTGGCCATAGTACACGCGAAGTCAGTATAGCATTCTCCAAATTAGAAAAAGAGTCGAGTCGCATGGGTCTTGCAGTAAACGCAGATAAGACGAAATATCTGGTGTCAACAAATAAACAGTCCCAGCGTATTGGCACCCACGTCACTGTTGACAACACCGCCTTCGAGGTTGTGAAGGACTTCGTCTACCTCGGTTCCAGCATTAACTCCACCAACGATATCAGTAGAGAGATAAAACGAAGGATAACTCTTGCCAACAAGTGTTACTTTGGGCTTAGTAGGCAATTGAGAAGCCGAGCCCTCTCTCGACGAACAAAAGTCACGCTCTATAAGTGACGTCCAAACCTGGACGTTGAGCAGCTCAGATGAAAAGATTTTAGGAGCGTTCGAGAGAAAGATCCTTCGTAAAATCTACGGATCAATCTGCATCAATGGCGAGTACCGAATACGATGGAACGATGAGCTGTATGAGCTATACGCCGACATCGACATAGTAAAGCGCATAAGAATCGAGCGGCTTCGCTGGATAGGTCATGTTGAGCGGATGGAAGACGACGCTCCAGCGAAGAAAATATTCGATTCGGTACCCAGCGGCGGACAACGCAGAAGAGGACGACCGCATCTCCGTTGGAGGGACCAAGTGGAGGACAACCTGACGAAACTTGGAGCTTCCAACTAGTGCCAGCAAGCGCAAAACAGAAATGGCTGGCGCAATTTCTTACAACAGGCGGAAACCGACTTACGGTTGTAGGCGCCATCTAAGTAAGTCAGTAAGTATTATATTTATTGATTTGAACCAGAGAAATGGTTAAAAATTCCAACTTTTAAGCTGAAAAATAATTTAATAAAAAATCATTGATTTCAACAACAAAAATTTCAGATCTAAATTTTGAACCGAGTAAATTTCACTACCAGCACCATTAACTACCTAAGCAATTCAAAATCGATTAAACCCTTCGCTGCACAATAACCCAACCTTGAAAGGAAAAAAAAAAAAAAAAAACTAACAACACCAACCTACATTTAAGTACAATTAACGATTATCGCGCAACTTCATCATCAAAATTCTTTGAAAAACCCTTCATTGAAGAATTATTGAAACTCGCGCAACTATCATCAAAAATATGGCATTCAACTCCACATATGTTGGTTGATTGGTCTCACACCTCATCAACTGGCGGAGTTTATCAATGGTTTCTTAAAAAGGGTTTACACGTCCAGTTCTTATTAAGGGTTAAATTCAAGAATTATTTAAGGGTTATTTGAGGTTCTATCAAGTGGTCGATTCAATGAAAAATTTGTACAAAAATAAAATTAGCTGTTAACGCTTTGGCATAGTAACATTTGTTTGATATAATGATGTTGTTTTTCCTTATTTTGAAGAATTGTTTATTACTACAAAGTGTGTATGTGTGTGTGGGTGTGTGGGTGTGTGTGAAGTGGTCAGTTGTTTGCTCATTTTTGAACCCTTTTAGAGTTTATTAACCTTTGACTAACTAGACAAATGTTGATTTAACCCAAAGTTTTTCCTACAACTCTTATATTCTTAGAATTTGAGCCACATCAATTATAGGGTTCGGTGATATTTGGAGTGTTGAACATATATTGCACACCCCGATTGCACTTTTGTTCCAGAACAACAATTATCATAATCGTTTATTAATAATTAGAAAAAAATATAAATATTTTTAGAAAAACTTTAGTCAGAAAACCTTTTAACGATATTTTGTAAACTTTATTTTAGAAAACAAAATAGTTCAGTAACCATTTTTGAAGGATTTCAAAGGCATTCAACGTTTTTGCTGGAATTAGACAGCCATTGAAACCTTTCACAAAGCTAAGCATACAAAGCAAAAGTAGAAGAACGCAGAGCTTGTGTGACAGTAATGAAACGGAAGAACTTCGCTACTGAAATTAAGCTACGTCAAACTGAAAAATCACAAGCTTCGACAGTACTAAAAGAAATTATCAAGTCGCCTGGAAGGGCAGGAAAATATAAAAAAGCATTGTCCGATAGTTTCCAACGTGAAAAATTGTCTACTCTTAAGGCTCTTTCTATTTCTGTTGATGCAAATTTATCAAGAAAGAGAATTAGTGACAAAAAACTTTTTCCTTGCTACAGTATTCTCAAAAAAGCCCAACACAGTAATACTGAGTCATGTACTGTGACAGAAACTTTAGCTGAAATAAACTTGCAGGACTTATTAAACGATAGGGTATGCAGATGACATTGCGTTGGTGGTATGTGGTAAGTTCATTGACACTATTTCTGACATCATGAAGGTAGCACTTCGAGTGCTGGAGGAGTGGTATTGAGAACAAGGCCTTACCGTAAACGTAGGGAAATCAGACAATATTCGCTTTACTAGAAAGAGGGTAGTCCAGAGGAGACATGTCCACGAAAGTTAAATATCTAGGGGGTAAATATCTACCCTTGAATGCAAACTGAGCTGGAACGAGCATGTAGACGATAAGATTCAAAAAGCCAAGAGGGTTCTTTTTTAGTGTAGACGCGTTTGTGGTCTCAAATGGGGCTAAGCCCAGAGTCTATGAAATGGATCTACAATATGATGGTTAGACCTGTCATCACGTATGCTTCGGTGATTTATTGGACTAAAGTCAGCCAGAAAACCATTAAGAAAGACTGGACAGAGTCCAACGGCTGGCGTGTGTTGGAATAACAGGTGCAATACGCACTACTACAACAAGCGCCTTGGAGGTTCTGTTAGGTAAGCTGCCGTTGGATTTAGAAATAATGTTGCAAATGCACATGGCATGAATCAACGGCCCAACATGGTCATATGCGCATCCTTGATATTGCACATAGAGATGTCAGGGAGACGGGTATGCCTATGGACGGAAGGTAGAGAGTAAGGATAACAGAAAAATGTTTTAAAACTCTTATAACAGATGGAGTCGTCTGTGAAGAAATCGCTGGTAACGATATCAGTATATTCACTGACGGCTCCTGATGAATGGCAGAGCCGGCGCAGGCGTTTACACAGAAGAGTTGAGCCTATCCTGTGTACTGAGGCTTGGGAGGTTTGTGTCTGTATACCAGGCGGAAATACTTGGTGTGGTGCATGCACTAGACCCCCTGATAGATGATCGGGTCAATGGCAACAAAATTTTCATTGCCATTGACAATCGGTCGGTGATTAGGTGCATGCAACTTACAGACATCACCTCCAGGTTGGACATATAATGTTTTACCAAACTCAATGTGTGCGCTCAGACAAATAAGCTCACACTTATGTGGGTGAGAGGACATTCTGGCATAGAACAGAAAAAGAAAAAATGCTGATTCTTTAGAGTGAGAAGGATCATCAGAAGAATTCTATGAGCCAGAACCACGTATCGCCATAGGCGACAACATAGTAGCAGGCCTTATTAAGCAATGGATGGTCTCGGAACACCGTACAAGGTGGAAAGAAGCTGTTAATTGCAGGCAATCAAAGGCGGCAAAAGTTATCCGATACAATCGAAGGACTTTAAGCTGGTTCCTGCACTAGTCACTGGAAGAAGAATATCAGGAAGATGACTCTGATCGAGGACGGTGCTTGTAGGTTCTGCCTAGAGGAGCCGGAAACTGCAGCACACATTCTGTGCCAGTGTCCGGAGTTGGCAAGCATAAGGTTGACCATTCTGGGACGTCCATTTATTGGCGAAGCAGAGATTGGTATGCTTGAAGTGACAAGGATATTCTCGAGGTGACAAAAGAAGCTTATGTAAGAAGCATATCCACGCATGAGGGCTCCGAGCGGTAGCATCCTTTTTCCAATGGTGACGAAAAGGGACCCACTGTGGTCCGCTTCGGTCAATCCTCGATTAATTATATATATTAAAACATAAAGTTAAACGCTTTTTGACGTAATTGGATGACGTACAAGACTTTAAATGAAAACGAGTGTAACTCTTCAGAACTTCTTTCAAAATGGGGATGTGATGGTTTGCACCAGACACATACAAGCAAAAGTTTGAAAACGAATCTGATTCAGATGAAAATATCTTCCAAATATCATTTGTGCCTGTGGCGGCTCTGGCGCAGTGGGCCCATACGCCAGAAAACCCTGGTTCGATTCCCAACTGACATTTCGGTTTTTTTTTTTTTTTTTTTAGTTTAGAAAATGGCATCGGCCATGTCCTACTACCTACTCTCAAGCCATCCCGCATCTCAACGAAGAGGTAGACGATTTTTCATTGAAAATTATCATGAGCGATGAGGCTCATTTCCATCTTTACGGTTACGTAAATAAACGAAATAATCCTTTCTGGGGCACCGAAAATCCGTGTATCGCTCACGAAGAACCATTACACCCGCTCAAAGTTATTGCGTGGTGTGCTGCTTACGCTGGAAAAGTCATCGGGCCTTTCTTTTTTTTTTTAGACGGTGGACGGCTTACAGAGCCATGATTAACGAATTTTTTTCTTCCTCAATTGGATGAATTGGAACTGGAGAAGATGTGGTTCCAACTGAACGTTGCTAAGGTGAGCACTGCTTGAGCCACAACCGGTATTCTGAAGGAAGCAATTCCGGGTCGCTTAATCTCTCGTTTTTGTGATTTACACTGGCCGGCCAGATCACCCGATTTAACCGTTTCAGACTTTTATGGGGTTTTTTTAAAGTCGCGGGTATACGTCAATAAGCCTCAGACTCTTCAAGCCCTTAAGGAGAATATTCGCTAAGAATTTGAGAATACCGAAGTTCTGGTAAGAGTGATGAAAAATGCCATAAAACAAGCCCGTATGTTAATCAACTCTGGCGGCGGCCACTTGGCCGATATCATTTTTTCAACTTGATGGAATAAATTCAAATGGATTAAATACACAAATTTCACAAGCGCAACCAAAGCTTTTTATTAAAGAAAAAAAAAATATTACAGCAAAAGAACATTGGGTGATAACTTTTTCCCCACCCGTTATCTGAGGTTACGATTCTGTGAATTTGCAAGAACTCATATTGAAAAAAAGAAGTTTTTGCCAGAATTTTTCGAAGATACTTCATTTTTTTTCATTTGAAAACAGATTCCATCTCCGAAAGTGAATTTCCTTTGAGGGGCTGTTCATAAATTACATAACATGTTTTTGCCCAATTTTAGACCACCTTTTCCCCTATCGTCCCCCCCTATTCGTCACAAATTCTTGAGCCCCCCTTCGACGTAACGTCCCATTTTTTTTTAAACAGTATCTTACGAAATTTTTTTCTGTTATGACCTTATGGGGCTGGGCTTGAACCCCCAAAACAGCTACGGGTCTGTACCAATGCATACACGTAAATCAGCGGTTATACCTTTAGTATAGCCTTTAATTTGTTGTTTTTTTCTTATTATCTCTAAGATTTTATAATTTTGGTAAATATTTAACTGTTACTCGTATCTTACAAAGTAGAAATTCATGTCTATTGGTAACTCTCCTCGAAGGAACTCCTGCTATGCTCCTATTGAAAAAAAGTTTTCTTCCTCTTTTTGCATCTTTCTCATCATCACAGTTTTTTGTTCTAAATACCTCTCTTTTGTAGGCGGAAGGATTACAAGTATTAAATCAAAAACAAAGGACACAAGAGGCGCTGCTGTTACACAAAACCTAAAACCTGCGGCGATTTCTATATTGCGCTTGTCTTTGTAGTCAACGCGTTTTGTGACACATATTAAAAAGGATTTCAAAGGATTAAAAACAATCTTTTCATGCAAGCCATATACATATAAGCTGCTGCTGTCACATGCTGTGGTGTGGTTATGTGACACCAACTTATAACAACAACAAATCTATTCATCTTTATATTATTGTATAGTATAAAAACACCTTCTTTAATCTGATGGTATTCAATGTGAAAGTGTAGCAACTAAAACTTATTGTCGGCATAGTTTTTGGAGTTCTTATAAACCTTTCGCTTTGATGCTACCAAGGGTGTTGAATACGTGGTGCCGAAGGTATTCAATTTTTTTTCTGGAGAAACAATATTTCCAAGAATTAAATGGGAACTGTTGTCGTTCTTTTTCTTGTAACATCTCGATGTAGTATATTTTTTAAGTATTGTCTAAATTTTTTGAAATTCCTCAAATTCGTCTGTGAAAAAAAAACATATTTTCGTTATAATTTTGATTAAGAGCTTGTTAATGCGTCACTTCGAAAGGTTAACAACTGTCATGTACAACGCCATACTCACTTTTTTCCCCTCATGTCCTTCAGCATCAAACACGTGCGCATACCAGAATGTCAATTCCTTATCAATTACAATGGCAGACTCCCGAAAAATTCCTCCTGTCTATCATATACACAATTTACCCCACCCAACTCAAAAAACAAAAATACAAAAAAATTATACTACTTCTTATATGAGTTAATTTAAATGCCACTATTTTCTAGTTTTGGCTGCTGTTCTAACTAAACATTCATCATGGAGAACCCCTACACTTGGCACCTAATAAGTAACAGCTTCTGTTTGTCTAATGAACAACACCCTTTGGACGCTTCTTGTTTGTTGCCCCCCATTGAAAACCGGAAATTGTTCTTTCTACAAAATTCCAAGAAGTTAAAAAAATTATCATACAAAAATGTATATTATTATTAAATAACCATAAGGATGCATCATGGCCACCAGATTCCAAGTGTTGTTCACGACACTTTCAGTTGTTGTTGGAAAAAAAATCACCCATTTTTTCTGCCTTTACAAACAGCGTATGTGTTACAGTTACAGCGAGCTGTTCTAAGGATAACAACAAACACACTAGAGCAAAATGCTATCTGTAAAAAGTGATTTCTTAACGTTCTGCTTGACACCGACACATGTCTTAATATTTTTGCCTTGCCCCGATACACTTTGTTTTCTGCTTGTACATTGTTTCTGAATTGACAGCAGCATATATTTTATTAATATTGACAACATATTTTGAATGCCACGCCATGGAGTTAATATGTTAATGGCTAGTTTTTTTTTTTTTTCGTCGCAGTATGACTCTTAAAAGTAGTATTTAAGGATAATGATACAGATTTAGTGAAATTGGCTAAGCACAGTCAAAAACCACCAAATTTTTATAAAAAGAGAAAAAGTAAACTTTTAAAGTTCTTGGTGAAAGTACTGAAAGTGGACCCAAAATTTCATCAATATCATAGAAACAAATGAAATTTAATTTTAAGCGATCAAAACTTCGATAATTTATTTCGATTTTGGTCTCTGCGAAAGTTGTTTTTATATATTTATCATAGATATCATTATTTATGATCATAGATATCGTTATCATTTCATGCAAACCTATCGTGATTTTCAACTTTTCAATATGGTTTTTATGTTAGATAGGGACCAAAATGCATTCATTTTCTAATAGTTTCTGTATGACACTATTCAAAAGTCTTATATTTTCAGAACGAATAAAAACATTCTCTTACAATTTATAGAGTCCGTTAACAACAGCTGCATAAACATTTTTGCCGATTATCAAAACTTTTAAAGATGCCTGTTTTGATATACAGGGTGTCGACAATATGAGATCTGAAAATTCATTAATATCACACTTTTTAAAACATTAGCCCTTAGAAATAAAGAAATTTTAGGTCGAATCTTAAGCGCGGTTTAAGAAACGCCCTTAGAAACGCGGCTTTAGCTTTCAATCAATGATATGCTAAAAGTTGAGTTTAAGATAGATTCAACTTAGAATTTCTTTATTACTTAGGGCCATTGTAATTTGCCAATATAATTACAAAATACTATTTAAACTTTGCTTGTGAGCAACTAAGTTCCAGAGTCCTCGCTCGATCGACAAAACTATCACTCTACAAGACACTCGTTCTACCTGTGCTGCTTTATGGCGCTGAGGTATGGGTAGTTTCGCAAACTGACGCATCCGCTCGGGGGGTATTCGAGAGAAAAGTTCTTCGCAAAATCTTCGGCCCTGTTCGAGTTGGCGATGACTATCGCATCCGAATGAACGACGAGCTGTATGAGCTCTACGAAGACATTGACGTAGTTCGGCGTATAACTGTGCAGCGACTACGCTGGCTGGGTCATCTCCATCGTGTGGACCACGAAGCTCCAGCGAAAAAGGTGCTCGAGGCGAGGGTCGCTGGTCAACGACGAAGAGGGAGACCATGCCTCCGATGGATGGACCAGGCTGAGGAAGCCCTAACCGCACTTGGTGTATCCGATTGGAGAAGGCGCGCGCAAAGCAAAGGCGCCTGGCGAGAGCTGATGAGGTCGGCCGAAACCCGGACACGGGTTGTTACGGCCACCTAAGTAAGTCAGTTGTACGTTTAGATTAAGTTTCTCTTTATACTTATTGATTTTCAAAAATTTTGTAGGAGTCCTTTGCGATATACAGGTTCCATTACCATTGCTATCGCCATTACCATTACCAGTGCCTGTACCATTACCATTACTATTACCATTACCATTACCATTACCATTATCATTACCATTACGATTACCATTACCATTACCATTACCATTACCATTACCATTACCATTACCATTACCATTACCATTACCATTACCATTACCATTACCATTACCATTACCATTACCATTATCATTACCATTACCATTATCATAACCTTTACCATTACCATTACCATTACCGTTACCATTACCATTATCATACTCATTACCATTACCATTACCATTACCGTTATCATTACCATTACCATTGCCATTATCATTATCATTGCCATTACTATTAGCATTACCATTACCATTGCCATTATCATTATCATTGCCATTACTATTAGCATTACCATTACCATTGCCATTACCATAACCATTACCATTACTATTATTATTATAATTACCATCAACATTACCATTACCATTACTATTATCATAACCATTACCATTACCATTACCATTACCATTACCATTACCATTACCATTACCATTACCATTACCATTACCATTACCATTACCATTACCATTACCATTACCATTACCATTCCATTACCATTACCATTACCATTACCTTTACCATAACTACTACCATACCATACCATATTATCATCATATTTTTTATTTTTTAATATAAAGATGAAACTTGTGGCAATTAAATAACAGAACTTTAATTTAAATCATAGAAAACTATTGAGGAAAATCGTAGAAAACTAATAGAGGGCTGTTGAACACATAATGTTATTAGAAAGATACATCTATCCTCTTTCAAACGCACCCAAGTTTATGCAAATCAGTTGACAGGTGATAAAATTACGCGCGTTTTAAGGGGGGACATGACATTGGCAGTTTTTTGAAATTTTAATAATTTTGTATTTTAGTAAATAGTCTAATATCTTTAGACTTAATAATTTAATAATTTTGTATTTTAGTAAATAGTCTAAGAACAAAAATTTCATGGAAAAATTCCTATGGGTTCAAAAGTTACAGCCGGATTAGTGAGAGCGCATTTTTAATTTTTAACCTTTTTTTTCTTTAATAATACTGGTTGCGGCACAAGCGGGTTAATTTTTTGACGAAATTTTTTTTTTTTTTTTGTATTTTTTTAAATTTGATTCGCTATCGTATTACACGAGCTCTTCTTTTTAAAATTTTTTTCTCGATTTTTTATGTATTTTTAAAGTCAATATTTTTTTCGAAAAAACCCTTTCATATTTGGAACTTCACCAAAAATTGAAAAAAAATGTAAAAAAAAGATCGTGTCATACGATAACCAATTTTGTTAAGATTTAAAAAAGTAATTTTCTTTTCAGATCGGACAATTTTTGCAACTCCCAGCGCTGCATCCACGAGGCCTCGTTTTTTCTCTGCTGCCAGTTTGGAGCTCTATAAAACCATGTTGGAGTGAAAAATATATTTTTTTTGAATTTTTTTTCTTGTAATTTGTAATAATAAAAAAACAATAATAAAAAAAAAATTTGTAAAAATGTTTGTTTTTGACTGAGTTATGAATTTTTAAAAAAAGGTCTGTTTTCTCTGCCGCGAATGCCATGTCCGCCTTAATTACAATAATTTTTTTATGTATAACTGAAAAACATAATGGAACCAAGAGCAAATATTAATTTTTTTTTTTAAACTTGTCAAGAAATTTGCTGAGACATACGAGGTGATGAAAAAAGTTTATGGTGATGATTGTATATTTCGTACACAAGATTATACGTGATTTCAATGATTCAAAGGTGGCCGTAAAGACTTGAACGACGATCAAAGAAGCGAACGTCCAAAGAACAAAAATCGTGATGAACTGGTGCAAAAAATTCGTGAAATCATTGCTGTCGATGGAAATTTTACAAATAGAGAGACTATTCGTCAAATTCTAACTAAAGATTTCGGTAAAAAAAAGGTCTGTGCGAGATTTATTCCACACGAATTGAATGAGGACGGGCAGCAGCGGTGCATTTTTGCAGCTGCGTGTACAAAGCTATTTTAGGTACCCCTTGCCTACAAACTAAGAGGAAAGGGGGTCTGACTTTGCGTTGAGTAGTTGTTAAACCCTTAGCACGCATTACATTTAATTAATTACTACAATATTTTGATGTCTATAAAATTTATTTATATTACTATAAATACTGGTGTCATATGTGCAGTGCATAGCATTTTATGCATGTAATAAAAACGTTTTTCCAAAATATTTATCAACACTACCTTTCCAACACTAAACATCATTTATTTTTATACGATTGAAACTATTTCGCCGTGCGCTCACTTTTGTCTTCATTAGAAGCAAACGGTTAATTATCACTCTCCGGTATTCAAGAGAGGAACAAGCTGGTATTGCTCAATAGCCCAGTAGAAAATAGTACTTACATTAGCGACATTGCATGCTGGTTAAGTGCTGTAAAAATAAAATAAAATAAAATTTTTGTATATAAAGTATTTTAAAACAAGCTTTTATGAAAAGACCATACATTTTTTATCAGAATAAATTTCTGAAACACTGCAAAAACCTTACCAATTTTGTAGTAGAGATTTAGAAAAACGTATAAGTTAATTATTCTTAAAAATAGCCATCAACATTGCTCTAAATTTAATAGATATAGATAAAATTTATAAATATATTGCGTTATTACTGGGGCAGTACGATTAATTGAGCAATTTGTTTTTTTGATCAATCATATTCCAAATTGACTGTTTACTCGATTAACCACTTTTTCTGATTAATCAAATAACTGATTAGTTGATTAATAGGAATTACGATTAACTATTTGAGTGATTATTCGATTACTCAGGAATATGATTAATCAAATATGTTTAGTGTAAAAAAATTGTAGTATTGTTCTTGAAGTTTGTGGCGGCCGTGGCGTAGTGGGTAGAGTGTGTGGCTCATATGCCAGAGAACCCTGGTTCGAATCCTCCATCTGACACAGAACATTTTTTCAATTGAATTAATTATTCTGTACGGCCTTTGCCTCTCTGCAGACAAGGGCAAACCTCAGAGAGTTAAAACTGACATGGAAAGCTTCTTGAGAACATAAGCCGTTCGGAGTCGGCATACAACATGTATGTCCAGTTCTCCATAATTTTGTGTTCAAACATTTCACAACGCAATTGATCATAAAAAGCTCGGCCAAAGTCCTTTTATGGGCTGAAGTGGTCATTTTGTTTTTTTTTCTTGAATTTTGTTATTTACTTGTTTAAAATACATAAAATCTGAAATCTGATTAATCAAAAAATTTGTTATTTGATTATTTGCACTGTCCTTAATCTGTAATTTTGCAATAATTTGCACATTTCTTTCCGGCCATATGAGAGAGTTGCTTCTGGGCTCAATTTTTCTCTCTTTTACCCGTGCTATAGCAAGCCTCCTCATCATACACGCTTGGCACATGCTCAATTTTTTTCTCTTTTACCCGTGCAATGGCAATCCCCCTCATCTAGCACGCAGTCAGCTCGCTCGGTCGCATGGTGCCAAAGTGCTGATTTTGCCCAACTCTAGTGTAGAGCATTGTAAAGACATCATTTCAACAGCTGAAAACTATTCGGATTTTCTCGAACATTGTGCTTTAAATATGACTCTGAAACTAAGAGTCAATATGCACAATGGAGGTCGAAAGGTGAACCAAAACCTAACAAATTGCGTTTTTAGAAGTCCAGAATCAAGGCAATGCTGACCAATTTCTACGGTTCGAAGGGTACTTGTTCGAAAGAATTTGTTCCAGAAGGTCAAACTGTCAATGGTGATTATTATTTAAAAATTTTACCACAAGACCAAAAATGTAAACGAATTTTTGATGAAAAACAGAACTGTGTCACATCGACCACCCTCTAAATTCAGCAGATCTATCACCGTCCGACTATTTTATGTTTTCGAAACTGAAAACTGCCATGAAGGAGCGTTTAACGATGATATCTCGGCCATTCAAGCAGCCGTGACGCAGATACTAAAGGACATATCGGAATTCGATATACAAAAAAAAACCGATGCTTGCATAAGTTGATCGTGCCAAACGTTGTAATGACTCTAATATAATAACTTCCAAACATAATACAATGTGTATTTTACTCTGTATATAAAAAGTTCGGTTAAGTAATTGCCATACGTATATTAAACAATTTAAAATAATGTATGAAGAAAAATCATAGCTTTGATTAATCGCTATAATTACTACAGGTTTTAGTGTTGTATGGTAATGGTGTGGTAATGGTTTGGGATCATAAATCATTAAATTATTAAGTCAATTTGAATTTTTGAATATCAATTTATTAATCCTGAATTCCAAATAATTTTTTGAATCTCATTATATATTTTCTGAATTTCAATTGATCTTTTCTGAATTTTAAATAGAATTTCTGAATTTCAATTGATCTTTTCGTAATTTAAAATGGAATTTCTGGATTTCAATTGACCTGTTCAGAATTTCAATTGATCTTTTCTAAATTTCAATTTGAATTTCTGAATTTCAATTGATCTTTTCTGAATTTCAATGGATCTTTTCTGAATTTCAAATACAATTCTGAATTTCAATTGTTTTTTTTTTGAATTTCAAATTAAACTTCCCAATTTAAATTTATTTTTTTCTGAATTTCAATTGATCTTTTCTAAATTTCAAATATTGTGTTCTGATTTTCGAATAGAATTTTTAAATTTCAATTAATTTTCTCTGAAATTCAAGTGGAATTCTGAATTTCAATTGATCATTTCTAAATTCCAAATTTAATTTCTCAATTTCAATTGATGTTTTCTGAATTTTAAATGGAATTCTGAATTTCAATTGATCTTTTCTGAATTGCAATTTTAAATGGGAGTTATTAAAACTTTGAAAAAAACTGAAATTGAAAAAAAAAATTTAACATTATTCAATATCCAAAATATGTATTTTCATACAAAATCTAAAAACACAAAATAAAATGTGTTATTAACAAAGCGAATTTCACATAATCCTTTACAAATTTCCAAGCATAAGAAAAGGTAACTATCGTATTAAACGATGCATAGTACACAATTTCTTCCTTTTTTAGGAAGTTTCAAGTAACAGAACTGTAACTCGAATCTTCAGAGCGTGCGTCACACTGCATGTCGGTCAAGGATCAAACAATATTTCTTTAAGATTCTTCTGAAAAACAACCCCTATCTACTTTAATTCAAATGTTTTTCTTACCAATGCAAATCCAGACCAAATATATTTCAGGACAATTTGTTAGATAAACTACGCAACTGTAGCTTGCATCCTTTGGCATACTTAAGCCAGATAATAGGCTTAACCCTAAAAACTCTGCTAGCAGCAGACGTTGTATTATATATATGACACAATGGTCAGAAGAAACAGCAGGATATGCAAATGTAGCCTATCTATTCATGCGCCAATACTTTTACTTTCATTCTAGCTGATCTGAGCACAAATTCCACGAAAACTATTGAATGATCGTTTACGATTAGAAATAATCTACAGATCTACTCATTCTTTTCTCAGACACATGAACTACTCTTCTTTCAAAGCTGTCACTACAATACCGCCAACGTTGGCCGTATTTTCTCAAATATCTTAGATATCCTCGAGATTTTAGATGCAGTACGTAATCCTTTTGTATTGTTTTTGTTGTTAAACATAAAATAAGTATTTCATGCAACTTACCCAGACATACTTGATAAAGTCCTTTTCTAAATGTTAGCAATAGGCGTGTATATTTATTTAAACCCAGCTAGTAACATACTTAAACGCATTGTTTAATATTTCAAGGTGGTATAATTATGTTTTATTCTAGTGCAACAAAATTCTAAGGTCTACGCTGCTCACTTTTACGACTGGATATCTAAGTAGCTTAGAGAAAAATACTTAGTTCAAAAAACACCTACTTTGTTTTGATAAAATTAGCAGGATTAAAGTTTTCTATTTGGGATAATTATAATAAGAAGGTTTGTTAAGGGGGTCCTCTGGTAATCCGAAAAATTGCTATTGCTCAGATACTCAAAAACATTTTCCCAAAAGGATTTTTCAAAATTCGAAATAGTTTAGGAGATACAGGCATTTTTGTGTAGGTATGTTTTCGTCAAAATAACGCATCAGCAAAGTTGTTTATTTGCCTGCAGTCATTAGTCGAAAATTCTGTGGAATTCTTCCAAAATATGTATTGATATTACAAAATATACACACACAGTATGTATACATGCAGTATGTATACATGCATGTTTTGATTTAGGGGTTGAAATGATTTTGAGCCCAGGTGTTCACATGAAAGAAGCAAACGAACGAGATTCAGTTTATTTTCGAACGCTGAAAGCTACGCGTGCGCGATAACTGCTGTTGTAAAATAAAAGAAAAATCGTTTTGTGTTTTTTTTTTTGCTATACCTTGATCCGTATAACGGCGACCCCGTTGTCACAAAAAAGGAGTGCATCGCTCACGTGCAAAAACGCATGGGCACACGGCTGCGCAAGGCCAAAAAAGAAAACAAAGGCATCGGTGGAAAAGGCACTGGCAAACTGACAGACAAAGTCATAAGCGAGCTGACTACTTACTATGGACTTGCTATTCGACGTAATAAGGACTCTGTGGAAAACATGAGAAAAGAAATATGGTCAACATATTATCACAAAAGTTCAAGTGATAGTAATCCACAACATATGTATTGCCCACCTGGTGAGTCCAGCTGGTGCGCCTATCAAAAGTCAGCAACAGAAGGCTCATTAGCCTCATTTCACCACACGTACGCCCCACTTGATGGAAAGGTTCTGCAAGTAATGAAGCCCATATACGAAGCGTTATCATCCGACGATCTACTCAACCGATGCACTGGAGGTGAAACGCAAAATTGTAACGAATCGTTCAACTCGCTTTTGTGGACCTTTGCGCCGAAACATATCCACTGTGGTGCTACCACAGTCGAAATCGCAAATTTTCTGGCAACCTGCATTTTCAACGAAGGCTTCACAAGTATTTTAAAAATAATGTCAACAATGGGTATTGTCATCGGCCCACAAGCCGAGATGTATGCTGAATCTCGCGACGGAAAACGACTTCAACGCTCAGAGCTAAAAACGTACGCATCATCGAAAGAGGGTCGCACAGCCCGCAGAGCCCAAAAAGCCATGGAAAACTCGTTTTATGAGATGGAGGAAGGCACACTTTATGGGGCTGGAATTGCCGATTAATATTCGTAAGTATTGTATTAAAAAAATATGTGTTAATGTCATTTGTGTGCCTCAAAATTGAAGTCAAAACTTTAAACGCGTTTTTCTCGAAACCATGTTTTTCAAAACTTTGCGCACGATAACTCAAACAGTTTTTGACCGATTTTGATATATGAGGCATGAAACGACGCAGAATTTACGCCGCTATAGCCCCTACCTCAAACTTGCCGAAAAAATAATGTTTACTATTTTTTTTCTACACTAGACTACAAAAAAAAAGGTCGAAATTCAATTTTGCATTTTCAAAGTGGCGGCTCCCCCCCTAAAAAAATTTCGATTTTTGTTTCCGAGGTAGGGGCTATAGGGATGTAACTGAATATTTTTTTTTTTTTTTTCAGACGATGTTTACACTTGGAATCGTGCGCAATTTGGACCCACCTTTTTTCCGGAGAACCTCGTTACCAGGCCGAGAACTTTCTGAACGGTCCATAAATTCACTTTTTCAAAATTTTGTATTTTTTTCAATAAATTAAGCTACCCAAATCAAAAACCGGAACTAAAATATCTTTACTCGTTCTCTTTCCACAATATTTTGAAAAAAGGCTAAAATTTGGCATAGATTACCAGAGGACCTCCTTAAGAGACCAAAAAAAAAAAAAATATATAAAATACAGCAAGAAAGAAACTAGACTACTTTTACATACATTTCTTATTTCATACAAGTTCTAAGATTGACAGAATGACTGATATTAAATCAATTCATATGTAAATTAAAAATAACTTGAAAATTTAAGTCGTGACCATTATAATGTATTAATCAAGATACTCCCTACCAATCCAGTATTATTTTTATAAATTTTTACTTCATTTTTGGTCAGCAATTTATTTTGTTTTGTTATTTCAAGATCCTAATAATCAGATTCAATTCTTCATATCATCCAAAATGCAATATATTTTATAGGTTTATACAATATAGGTTTCTTTTTCGCACAGGTACCGAAACATGTTTTATGAACTTGACATTTTTTAAAGACTTTATTTTTTGTTGCATCATTAAACGCAAAATTGATTACCTCTGAATATCTTAAAATATTTTCGATTGTTAAAAATAGTAGCTAAAAATTTTTTAAACTTCAATCAAAAGTAGATATTTTATGAGACACTTTTGATAAATATCAAATAATTTTCAATTTCAACGGTAATCGAGTTTTTCTATTTTTTTGAAAATAAAAATGATTTTTTTGAGAGAAGCTCTTTGGTTTTTTGTATATTTGCAATTGTATAAAGTGGTACATGGTCGTAATGAAAGTTTAACATTAATAAAAAAAAAGGCTTAAACATTTTTGAGGGCAATTTTTTCCCCGTCTAAGTATTGAAAAAATAATATTTATTGATATACTAGCTTATACCCGGGGCGCTTCGCTGCGCTCCGCGATACTCCCCTAAAAAATGGGCGTTTGGTGAGGCCACGCTGTTATTCAATTAATTCGAACTTTTATTGTGTGTCTTTTTGTGTAATGGTAATTTATTAAGTGTCCACATTTGTACTTACAGTGACTGCCGTTTGGATCAATAGATCCTACATACCAAGCGTGGTATTTTCGTCAAAGCAGGTACAATTTTAATGATTTCTAAAAAAGTTTGTGTTACTATAGTGCGACCACTTCCATTTCTTGTAATCTTACCAAAATTTGAGTTGAGTGAAAAACTCCAGAGTTTCAATGTTCTGAGATTTTTACTTCCAAAGCTATTCTATATCAAAAATCAGGCTTCTTAGGGCGGAGCCACACCCCCTTGTCCAATGCCATTAAAAGCGCATCACCAATTGGTATCTCCATTCTGAATTTCAATGTTCTGTGACTTTTACTGCCACAGTTATTCTGTATCGAAAATGTGGCTTGTATGGGCGAAGCCACGCCCGTTTTGCATAGGAGAGTGAAAAGTACTTTACAACCTATTCTCATACCTAAACATATAAACGTATAAAAAGAAATTCATTAAAATCGGTCAAGCCGTTTCGGAGGAGTTCGGCCACAAACATTGTGGCAAGAGATTTTTATATATTAGATTGATTTAAAAAATTATTTTTCGTTATAAATTCTTGACTTTGAGTGCTTTGGAAAAACTTCAAACATTAGAAGTTAGAAAACTTTTTGTTGTCAGTTGTATGGTTCTTGCTTTATACTGTTATTGATATTCAAAATTATTGTTCTGAGCAAAAAACATTTTTAAAATACTTGTATATTCAATCAAAAGTAAGGAAGTCGACAGACGTTGATAATAAATTAAAACAAATTTCAAAAAAATATTATAAAGCTATATTTTTTCCTTAACCACTTCAAAAAAAAATTTTTCGAATTTCTACGTATACGTATAGTATGTATATCAAAAACTCCCCAAAGCTAAGCTTAATTTTTTTTTAAAATCTTTCAATGCCCGTTGTGAACTTACCCATCATAATGTAAGCTCATGCCTTTATAAAATAAACCAAATTAAAAGTTAAGACTACCAATAAAAATAAAGTTAAACTAAGTCAACTTTATTATTTATTTATTTAACTAAGTTAAATACCATCAATTTGCAATTTTAAGCTTAAAATCTTTAAGTTTTTCTTCCATGCAAGATGCTTTATTCAGCAAATAGCTCTGATGATTATCAAATTTAGCTTCATAGTTAATGTCTTCACACTCATTTATAACATCATATATATATCGAGAATAGATATATATATCAAGTTATAAGGCATAAACCAGACGTTCCTTCACGTAAAATTATTTATTATATGAAAAAAATTTTTGTTTTTCATCAAACTTGATACACATCAGGGACGATAAAATCTAGGGAGGCAGTAGCGGGCAGCATTTCCTTTTAGTTTTTCCTTTTTGACATCTTCCTTTTTCAGCCGATGCCAAAAATGTTACCGAATAACATTAAATAATATAAGAAAAGGTACATAATAAAAAAAAAACAAATAAAAAAACTGCCCATTTCCATACATTTACAATAAATTAAATGTCTATTTAATAAATGCTTCTACATCCATGAAAAAAAGCTTTATTTTAAAGTATATACCTGCAGCCAAAACCTCCATAGCAATAAACGTTGTTCACAATATTAATAACAACAAAAAGTTATTTATTTAGAGTGGTATTTTTCACTCAAGTTAACTGACTAACAATGCAAGTATACCATCGGTTACTTTACACTGATGCTGTGACGAAGTATGTGCAGAAAAATTTAAAAAACAAAAGGTAACTTTTTCATGGGTATTTAACAAAAGCTCGGAAAAAATTTTACTTCTCCACTTTATATTTAGAAAAATTGATAAATGAGCGGTTTTTCGAGCCAAATACCCCTATGTGCGTCCTCACGATTTCACGAAGGACGTGCAATCCATTGCAGCACAGCACTAAAGTACAAATATATACCCACTTAGAAACTTACCCACGTCCTTACGATTTCAAGGTACAGCAGCGACCTACATAACTAATCTATAGTTGCTTGTTAATAAAACAACAACGCAGCTAAAGCGTTCAACCAAACAAGCCAATAAAATAGTTAAAAAATAGATTTTGTTACTATAAAACTTTGTATACTTTATACAATAATTGGTTAAATGTTGAAACTTTTGTCTTCTAAATTTCAATACTTGTTTTTAATAAAGTATCGATATTTTTATTTTAAAACAATAGCGGGTTTTCTCTATATCTAGTATATGCCGTTGTACGGTGCAAGAATGCCACAACATTGGCCCGATTGCATATAGTATTTCCTATTCTTGCACCGTGCAATGACCATATACAGAGAATACCCCTTATGTTTTACTGGTACCAAAATCATTCAACTCAGTACATTTTTCCTTCACAAAAGTCAACTTGTATTATATCACTACGTTTTTATCCCTCCAGTATTTAAACTATAGATTGAATTGATTTTCATTTAAGGACCAGGTTACAGTGTAGGTCTCATAAAGTTTTGTTTAAAATTCTTAATGTTTTGCTTACCTACTTGCCAAATTCCAATTCTTGAAAATAATTTTAAATTTAAAGTCTAGATTTAAATTTTATTTTTTTGGATATGTATAGCCTCATTTAGGAGCTTATTTTCAACATCCTCTTTGAGACATTTTATTAATTTTATTCAAAATATATAAACGCTTATATTTTGCATTTGAAATCTTCTGGAAATTTTCTTTGACGCTTATCTTTTGAATTGCTACTAGTTGCTCAATTTGTTTTTTTATATAAGAACTTAACATTATTTTTCGTAACTAAGCTCTAATATTATAGTATTTTCTGGCAAATTCCCTACACTAACACTACGTTTAACTTTGCAAAACAATCACCTAGGAGTAACATAATTTCCACATTAACACAAAAAAAAAAAGGATTCCCACAACGACTATCGGACTAAACTTCACTGCCAACTGCCAAGTTTTACGTTTATTATTTCAGGATTACGTTTTATGTTTATCAACAAAAAAAATTATGCCCAAAAATTAAGAAGCAGATTTTTACTCTTCATTAAATTAGGTTGGGATAAACATTTTAAGAATTGTACTGGCTTAGCAACAAAGAAGAACTAAGGGACGAGAGGAATTAAGCATTTTTTATGCTTAATATTAAAGAAAGATTTTAAGTGTAGCAGAATAGCAAGCATTGGGTATTAAGCAGAATCATGTGCTTGTAGAAGTAATCCTGATGTTATCCTTTAATGTTGGCATAAAAAAGTAGTGAAAGTAGAATTTAGTTGGTAACGAAATTAATTTGCATTGCTGGAGACCAAAACATAAAAAGAAATACAAATGAATTGAAACAAATGCGAAGGATATCAAAAGGAGAAATAACGCAAGGACCAACTAAACAGGTTGTATAGACAGAAAGATTTATAAAAGTTGTATTTAGAGGCTAGAAATACGAGTTGGTCGTATCAAAAAATGAAGTGAGTAGCTCAGGAATACAAAAAAAATGTTGTCAACAACAGTTCAACAATTAAGGAAATCCTTTCTACTACACCGAGAAAAAAAGCAATAGGTAAACCACCTAAGTCGGCTTGGGTAAAGAGAATTGTATGGGAAATATAAACTTATGCTTATTCACCTAAGCAATTTATTGTTTAATACATTGCTTTGAAAGCACATACTTTGATACCTTGCCAAAAAATAAAATATTTGATTCACCTAAGCCGAAAATCCAAAAATACAAAATTAAAAAACAACTAGCATTGATGGCTTAAGCATAGTTTTGAGCTATTTTCGGAAAAAAAAAACACAGCTGCATCATTAGACACACGAGAGAAGGATAGATTTGATAATTTAATGGTGTTTTTTTTTAATAAAACCACTTTTAAATGCAAAAATAACATAAAGTAAATTAAAAAACACACGTTAATGTTCACACCAGTAAACTTTATTACATTACAACAAAAAGAAAAGAAAAAAATTTCTTTGCCCGCCGTGCCGAATCGAACCTGGAACTTTTGGTGGCAGTCCATCGCTATACCCACTGATCCAAGCAGCCTTGCTACTACTTGCTGACATAACTGCAGCTATGTTAACAGATGCAGTTTGTCGCAGTATTCTGTTGATAGCCATACAACAAAAATCTTTTAATTGATTATTGTGTTATGCTGCAGCATAGCTTCAGTTGTAATTAATATTGAATAAATAACTCCGCATAACAAAGGAGTTTGGCTCAATGCGTAATGTAGTGACTTCATAAACAGTGGTATCGGTTGGTTGTGGGTTCGAATCTCAACGGCATGCGAAGGTAAAATTTTTGTATATGATATTTAATTTAATTTAATTTAATCTTCTTGTTATAATAACGTCAAGCAGCAAGAAAAGCCGAGAAGTCATTAATTTCTAGGAAAAAAACCGCAAATCACAGAACGAGACTGGCGGCAGCTTCAAAAAAAGGAAAATAAAAAACCAAAACCCGAAAAAGGTTATATTTTTTAAATACAATGTTTTTTTAAAAAGTAGTGTATAAAAAATTACCAAATACTTGGTTAATTTATCACCCAAATAAAAATTGGCAAGTCAACATGTAAAACTTATGCGTTTTGATGAAGAACTTGGGAGGCTGAAAACTGCCAAAGCCATCTTATAAATTATACTAGGTTTTTTTTCAATTTAACATAAGCTTTTTTCTCGGTGTATCTTTTTCAATTTAAAAAAATTCCCTTTTAATATTTTTGAAGTACAACAAAAAACAAAAAAATGTGTCTTTATCCAGCTTAAAACCCTTTCTTCATTTGCCATACAAGTGTTAAATGTGTTCAAATTAAACACCTTCAAAATCATGGAATTCTTTGAGCTACTATTTTTTAAGAATGTCTTAAAAAAATCAACATAAATAGAAACATAAACATCAAAGGCGTTCCACACGATGTAACACATTGAAAGGCTCTTTAAATTTCTTAAAGACTCTGACTGATCCTCCCTTTTCTTTAAGGTATTCCTTTAAACCTTTCTTAACCCTAACTCCAATGTAACCCTTAAACGGCTGCAATGTTGCGGCAACCTTAGAACCTATTATCAAGGGTAATTATTTATTTCATGTGTTTTTTATGTCGCATCCTTTAAAAAAAAGTATTATTTAACCTTTATTACCTTGTATATCGTGTTATATATGCGCATTGAATAAAAGGATTTCGCTGAAGGTTAAGTCGACGATCAGCTTCTTCTTCTTTCTTTTAAAAATCAACTGACTGACTTAACCTCAATTTTTCATCTCAGCTTATTTAGTTTGTTTTAATGAAAGGTTTGTTTGTTTGAGAAAGTGTTTTTTATCCTTGCAATGAAAGGATTTATTTTCTTTGTTGTTAGGTTTTGTATACTCATACATTTTGTTGAGAGTCTTTGATTTCGATCGTTTTTATTGTAGGTGTTTTGATTTATTGCCTCTCGTCATTGTCATCACATCCAATTCGGGAACAATAAAAAAGTTTTTTTGGGACGTTTTCTAAAGCATCTACTTATAACATAGAAAAAAAAAAAATATACAATTTTTTGGTGTGAAGATATTAAGGGAAAGGGTATTTTGTTATAATGTCAATAGGATAAAATTATATTCCTACTCGATCATGACTTTAATTTTCTCGTAAAAATTTAACATAGAAATGTAACAATTTCGAAATTTTTTGAGGTTATACTGAATACAGGCTATTAGCCAAGATTTTTCTTTGGTGGGGAGCTGTTTTGGTATTTTGCCTATATATTTTTGAGAAATGCTGCAAATTGAGAATTTGAAATTGTCTTGCAAATAATATAAAGGTGAAAATGAACGCAAAAACTATAGGCTGAATTGGGATGTTTTTATTTGCTCCAATAAAAATGTTAAGAAATTGAATTTTTAAATGGTTTTAAGACCTTTCGTTTGTAGAAGAACCAATTCGAAGTGAGTGTTTTCATGGCTCTTGAGTATTTTGAGAGTTTTGTTGGTCTTTTTCAAATCGGTGGAGTGATGTGTAACACCAAAAAAACAATGCTGGTTGGCCAAGAACTTTAATTTTTTATGTTTATTTTGACTTTTTATGTTTAGTAAAAGTTTTATGATAAGAACTTAATGAAATCTCCGTAAACGTTTCTGTGGCGTTTTTGGAATACAGCTTTCATTGACTTCCTACCGATTGAATTTTGGTCTGGGCTGAATAGTATTAACTGGGCCGATCTCTTTTTATGCCGTTGATGTTATTGCATTTTAGAGTTTTACGTTGTTACCTCTTTAAAGTCAATTATAATGTGTAAGACGTATTACACATCACCCCACCGTAAGTGTTACACATTACCCCATTGCAAGTAACTTTTTTCTATGTGATGAAATTTTACCACAACGCGAAAAAATGTGAAATCTCTTGTTATATTTACAACAACACCACATCTACTAATAGCGATAGTCTAGAGAGAGTGTCATGAAAAGAATGCTCCACCAGACGAAATGAAGTGGTTCGTGGTCATGGGCTGGTATTCGAACGCGAAACACATTTTGTAGGGCAGCACAGAGATCAACACAAGAGGAGAGTTTTTATTCGACTTTATTATTAAATCAAATCATAATATGTGCAACCTGGGCAATACACCCAGACCAATACATCCATTCACCTTTCCAAAAAAAAAACAAAACAAAATGGCCATTGCAGCCCTTGAAAGAGCCTTGACCGAGCTTTTTATGATCAATTGTGTTGTGCGTGCTGTGTAATGTTTGAATACAAATAATCAAGAACTGGACCTACAAGTTTTATGCCGACTCCAAACGGCTTATGTTCTCAAGAAGCTTTTCATGACAGTTTTTACTCTCTGAGGCTTGCCATTGTCTGCAGAGAGGTGACGGCCGAACAGAAAAATTAATTCAATTGAAAAACTTCTGTGTCGGGTGGAAATTGGGTCACACACTCTGCCCACTACCTCATGGCCACACCTTTCCAAGCTTTGCTAACATAAGTGGATGGAAAGAAGTTTTAGACATTACACTTCTATCCGATAACGAGTCTCTAAAAGTGGTCACTACTCGGAAAAAGATCCTTCTCGGATAACAGATTGATTATCTTTAATTTAAACCTGGTATTAGAGTCTTTTTACCTTTTCGTAATCTAAAACGCACAGACTGGGCTAAATTTGCCAGAATGGCTCATCCGATGCACCTAAAAACGACACACAGCAACATCTCAACAGCGTAGGAACTTAATTCTTCCATTGAGTCTCTTGAGGGAACCAATAGTTGAGCAAGAAAGCCATTAATACTTACAAGAAAACCATTCGGGACTCGAAAAAGTAATCTAGGGAAGAATACACCCAATCTTCCGACAGCCCTAAGGAATCCGCGAGACTAGGTAGAATTATATCCAAGAAATATTCCTGTCTCTCCTTCAATAGGAAATTGGATGGAAAATTGACGGAACCTTTTGACAAATCACTGGAGCACCTACTTAATACACACTTCCGTGGCTGCAGAATCAGTTGCAATGAGCCCCAAGGTATTGTGTTACCCGAGGCCACCCAAACAAATCCTATCAGCTTTTATCACAAAAGATAAGATAATCAGGGCAATCAACTTCAGCTTCTCCCGTACAAATCCCCAGGCCCTAACTGCATCCTACCAATAATGCCAGAAATATTATAAGATGTTGGTACACCACTCTTATATTCAATATTTACAAATTGCCTTCGCCTGAATTATACTCTAAGTAGTTGGAGAAAAGTCCAGGTAATTTTTACACCTAAAGTTGGAAGACGAGGTCATGATTCAGCTAAGCACTGCAGACCAATAAGTCTCACATCATTCGCATTAAAGACTCTGGAACGACTTCTAGACACACATCTCAGTGATATTCGAGGTAGAACAACCTTATCCACAGCTCAACATGCCTACCTCAAAAGTAGATCCACGGAGACCGCCCTGCATGAGGTTATCACAAGCATAGAAAGATATATCTTCTTTAAACATACACTCCGACGGCCTTTTAAGATCTAAAAGGAGCCTTTAACAACAAACATACAAGAACCATTAAGGATTCTCTGACCAACGTGTGGAAATATCTGTGAGAAACTGGATAGTCTCAATGCTCAGTAGTAGAATAATTCAGACAAATTTTGGCTGCAACCAACTCTCAAGATTCGTTAATAGGGGTTCACCTCAGGCAGGGCTGTTATCTCTTCTACTCTGGCTCTAGCCATGGACGAAGTGCTTAATATACTGAATTGTAACAGAGTCAAGGTGATTGCGTACGCTGATGACGTGGTTGTAATGGTATTCGAACTGTTTCCCCCCACTATCAGTGATATTTTGGATAGAGCTTTGGACAAGCTCAGCAGCTGAGCTGCTAGGTGCGACCTTGGAGTGAATCCTAGTAAGACGGAACTGAACTGAGACGGAAACTAAATAGCCAAACACGCCCACTATCCAACAATGCCAAATACATTGTACCAGATACAATGTATGTATCTAGAAGTCATATTAGATTCTAAGCTCAACTGGAAAAGTTGAAAAGGCTTGTATAGCCTTATACACGTGCAAAAAGACCTTCGGCAAAAAAGGGGTCTTCAATCAAAAATACTCATATGGTACTACACCACAGTAGTGCGCCCTATCCTGACATACGGTTCACTACTTTGGTGGCCGGCACTGGAACAGTGGTACAAAACTGTCAAGGATTCAGCGATTTGCGTGCATATGTATTACAGGGGGCATCCGCACTTGCCCTACCGATGCACTTAACGTCCTGACACAGCACAGCAGTCTCTTGGTAGCAGGACATCACGAAATAGTGAGAAACTCCATTTTGAGTTTCAATGTTCTGTGATTTTTACTTCCAAAGCTGTTCGGCATCAAAAATTTGGCTGGTATGGGAGGAGCCTCAACCCCTTGTCTAATGCCCGTTCAAGTCTTCTATTAGAAAGATATTACTAAGTGATGTAACTCCGCTCTGAGTTTCAATGTTCTGTGATTTTTACTTCCATAGCTATTCGATATCAACAATTTGCATGGTATGGGTGGAGCCACACCCCCTTATCCAATACTCGTCCAAGTTTTGTATTAGAAATACATCACTAAGTGGTAACTCCGTTCTGAGTTTCAATGTTCTGTGATTTTTACTTCCAAAGGTATTCGATATAATAAATATAACATATATGGGCGGAGCTACACCTTCTTGTCTTATGTCCATCCAAATCTTCTATTAGAAAGATATCACCAAGTGGTAACTGCATTCTGAGCTTCAATGCTCTGTGATTTTTACTTCCCAGATATTCGGTATGAATAATTTGGCTGGTATGGGATGAGCCAAGCCCCCGTGTCCAATGCCCGTTTAAGATTTCTTTTAGATCGTTATTAGATCGTCAATTAGATATCATTGAGGGGTAACTTCGTTCTGAGTTTCAATGTTCTGTGACTTTTACTTCCATAGCTATTCGATATCAAAAAATTGGCTGGTATGGGTGGAGCCACACACCCTTGTCCAATGCCCATCCAACTAACTCCATTTAACTCTATTTTGGATTTTAATGTTATGTGACTTTACTTACATAGCTGTTCAATATCAAAAATTGGCTAATAAGGGTGGAGCCACACCCCCTTGTCCAATACCCGTCCATATTTTCTATAAGAAAGACATCACCAAGTGATAACTCCGTAATGAGTTTTAACGTTCTGTGACTTTTACTTATATAGCCATTCGTTTTGCCATTGTTCAAAGCCCTTCCATGTCTTCTATAAGAAAGACATCACCAAGTGGTAATTCCATGCTGAGTTTCAGTGTTCTGTGGCTTTTACTTCCATAGCTATTCGATATCAAAAATTTGGGTTGTATGGGCGGACCCACGCCTGTTTTGCAGAGGAGGGTGAAAATTACTTTACAACGTATTCTCATACCTACCAAATATATAAAAAAAAAAATTCATTAAAATCGGTCGAACCGTTTCGGAGGAGTTTGGCCACAAACATTGTGACACGAGATTTTTATATATTAGATATTGAATTGTTTTAAATAAATTTTTAATAATTGAAATGCGCAGTTTGATTAAAATGTTATTAATATCTAAGATAAAAAAGGTTTTTTTTTTTAATTTTAATGTGAACAAAGTTATACAAGTACAAATTGTACCCTACTTAATACTCTAAATATTTTATACAATCCTTCAAATTATAATATAAAAAAAAAAACACTAGCAAGAAATAGTGTTAGTTCTCTTAATTCTCTTATCTATACTTGATGTGTCGAAATATCTCTTATATACTATTGGGTTTAAAAAATCCTTCATAACAGTTTTTTCGGAAAGTAGGCGTGACAAGTATGACTGTAGAAACTATTGAGGATACTCAAGAATCTACTTTATGAACTATAGAAACATATCATATCGATGGGTTATGTGTATAAAATGTACTCTAATTTCTACTTATCAGTCGTACACTGACACTTGCTCATGTATGTCTGGATTAGCGGTGACTTCTAGTTGTATCTGCAATACTTAACTACAATATATTCCGACGCAATACGCAAGAAATATAAAAAAAACAAAAACATTAGATTGTCACATTTGCTCATCTAATATTCAAAATAACACAATCACAATCAATACATTAGACTGATTTGTTGTTTCCAACAGCGTTTGCTTCACTTGACACATTGATATCCTTTATATTATGCCTGACATATGTTTAACAATATTAACAAAAACAACAACAATAAAGATATCAGCATGTAACAAAACGAAGTTCCCACGAAACACTTACATATTGGGGGTTGGAATTAATTTTAAAGGTTTTTTTTCGGTTTTTGAGCATTTATTTAGAAACAACGGTACAATGTATATTATTCAAAGTATTGTCCATCGTTAGCTACAACATTTTCCCATCTTTCTGGCAGCATATGGATTCCGCGCCGGAAGAACGACTCGTCTTTTGAGGCAATCCACGAATCGACCCAATTTTTTGGTATCCTCGTAAGAAGTGAAGCGCTGCTCAGCCAAGCCATGCGTCATCGATCTGAATAGGTGGTAGTCGGAAGAGGCTATGTCTGGGCTATAAGGCGGGTGGGGTGGCACATCCCAATTCAGCGCCTCCAACGTTTCCTTAACGGTTCTTGCAACATGTGGCCGTGCGTTGTCATGTTGAAAAACCACTTTGTCGTGTCTTTTGCCATATTCCGGCCGTTTAACCTTTAATGCTCGGCTCAATTTCATCAATTGTTGTTGGTAGCGTTCCCCAGTGATGGTTTCGTTAGGTTTTAGCAGCTCATAGTACACGACACTCTTCTGATCCCACCAAATACACAGCATAAGCTTGGCGCCATGAATATTCGGCTTGGCCGTCGATGTTGATGCATGGCCGGGTGGTCCCCACGATTTTTTTCGCTTAGGATTATCGTAATGGATCCACTTTTCATCGCCAGTGACAATACGATGCAAAAAACTCTTCCTTTTATGCCGTTGAAGCAGTTGTTCGCACATGCAAAATCGCCGTTCAACGTCTCTCGGCTTCAACTCGTACGGCACCCAATTTCCTTGCTTTTGAATCATTCCCATGACCTTCAGGCGTTTGCCGACCGTTGATAAGTCGACTCCCAATGATTCTGACAATTCTTGAAGGGTTTGACACGGGTCTTCATCGAGCAAAGCCTCCAATTCCTCATCTTCAAACTTTTTCGGCTGGCCCGGACGCTCTTTGTCTTCCGTATCAAAATCACCACTTTTAAACCGACGGAACCAGTACTCACAAGTAGAAATCGATAGAGCATAGTCCCCGTAAGCCTCAGTAAGCGTGCGTTGTGCTTCAACCGCTTTTTTCTTCAAATGGAAGCACAAAAGTAAACCTTCCCGCAAATTGCGTTTTGTTGGAACGAAAGTCGACATGTTCACAAAGAAAAAAATATATGTTGTTTACACTTCAGTGGAATGACACATACTGAAAAATGAAGCTTAGACAATGTGCTTTGAAATGAATATAGTCACAGGTGTGCCCGATGCGATCTATTGATAGTTACGCCATCTCTTAGAAAACCTTTAAAACTAATTCCAACCCCTAATAGCTACAAAAATCAAGCCACTGTCAAAGTCAAAGAGTCAATGAATTTCCATAATTAATGTTAAGGACACGCAGTTACTGGCATAGCGCGTTTGTTGTCCTTTGGTCCATTGGCTCATTCTGTTGCACTGCTAATACCGGCGAGGTGTCATTTAATATGTTTGTGCGTGTTGGTGGACTGACAGACAGACAGACAAACTATAGCACAACAAAAGCACAACAACAACAGGATGCTGTGTTCTCGACTGACTAGTACCGATGTCCGCTCTATGCCAACTGAACTGCGACCTATAAACGAAATGTGCGTTGATCCTTGCCAGCATATTTGATTTGGCGCTATTTACGCGTTAGTCCTTCCGCTCCATGAAACCCACGTGGAGAAGAGAGGAAATATTTTATTTTAAATTTGAAATTTAAGCGCAACATTTTTCATTTTTCCCAGGACATCATTTAGAAAAGGTTAATAGAAGGCATGAATTTTTTTTTTATTTTTTCGCGTTAGCTCGAACGGCATGTGGAGACCTACGCAGGATATGCTATGTTGATAAATGAATTCTTTTACTCTTTTAAATGTCAGAGTTTGTTTTACTTTAATTATATTTTTGACTGTTCTAGTTTAAATATTTGAACGATTTATGCATTGGGCATTAAGCATAAGATTGATGATCGGAAATCCTTTAAGGATTTGTCTTTTGTTTTTTTTTTTTTTTTTAAATAAATCAAGGCTAGCTAGTCCGTAAAGATTAAATTTTAAAGAATTTGCTGAAATTTGATTTGAAGTAAAGAAAAATTTTCTTAAAATATTTTTTGACTCATACGTATATTTTGAAAAATTATAAAATTAACTTAAATAAAACTATTCGCGAACTATATCGTTCTAAAATATGGACTCCCTTTGAAACACAAAAATAGTATCAGAGATAAAAAAAGTACCAACCCGGTAAATAAGTAAATCAAGACATCACCAAAACGCCAATCAAGTCAAAAATTGAAGACTAAAGAAGATTAAAGAAAAAAGGGGCAGCTCTGTTGGAAACCAAATACAACTTTTTCAATATATATGAGCAGGAAATAGAACAACACATATATAAAATAAAGAAAACTTAAACATATATGTATGTAGTAAGTTTTCATACAAAAAAATCTTATTCCAAAAATAAGCAGCCAAAAAAAAAAAAAACTGAAATTTATGCTTAAGCATCTAAACAGAAACATTTCATTTGTCACATAAACTATAAGATTGAGGGACATTTTTACAAATCAAGCACACCCGCATCACTTCAAACCCCTGAGCTACCCCCTCACTGCCGCCTCCCAGACAACCACAACTTCAATGTCAGAAAACATTTTTTATGTTGATTTTTGAACTTATTTTTAGTTCTTACTTTAGTTCTTTAAAAAGCAACACTCAGAAAGGGGGAAACAAAAATTTATCCCCAACCACTTACACGTGCAGCGTGCGCCATGTCACATATGTACATATACACATTCATACTCACACACTCCCTACCACTCCCACTCATCTAATGTTTAATGTCGTCGACCCTCATCTGCATGATTTTCATATAAATTTTAACCCAAAAAATATGTCTTTTTCGGTTGTTTTATGTTTGTATGTTTTAGTTTTGTCCCCCTCAAAAAAAAAAAAACAAAAAAAAATACCAAAGGTTCTAAAAACTACATTTTATGATAAACTGTGTGGTATTCTTTAGCTTTACTGCGTGTGCGAGTTGAATTTTTTTTTTTTTTTTTTAGCTAAATCATCTCAGTATTGACCATAAACTTCATTTGTATGTGTAACGCATAAGTTAGTCATTGGTTCGTATACTTTTATTCCCCCTTTTTTTACCCCATTTTTCCGGAAAGAGTTTTTCCTACAAAAAATAGCATTTAAGTGCTTCGAGTAGTAAGCATAGATAAGTATAATGGGAGGGGGCGGAAGTAACAACGACAGTTGGAAAAAGGCGTGCATATTAAATGTAGTCGAAAGTTTAGCTTTACACTGAAAAAACGGTGATATGTTGCGATAAAGTTTTGCATAATGAAGTATAAGCTTCCTATATTGAAAAATAATAAATATGTGTTTTCAAAACATTGCCACAATGCCAATTGTCGAATGTCCGTTCCAGTTTCCCAGTAGCAGTACATCACCTGCCATACAATAGGACAATAGTAACTTCATTCTGAGTTCTAATGTTCTATAACATTAACTTCCATAGCTATTCTCTATTCATCATTTGGTTTATATGAGCCAAGTAATGCCGACAATAGGGTGGTCCTGGATAAAGTGCAAATACGAAAATCATAAATTCAGACCATCACCCTGAACATTTTTTGTCAAACAAATTTTTTTCGGAAATGAAGAAAAAATTTTCGTCTCTCCATACAAAGTTGGCAGCTGACTCGTAAATTTTGTATGGAGAGTCGATTTTTTTTTTCATTTCCAACAACGAGTTTGACAAAAAATGTTCAGGTGATGATGGTCTGAATCCATGGTTTTCGTATTTGCACTTTATCCAGGACCACCCTGTGTAATAATCATCACACCAACTCTTATAATCCGATACTGTAATATTGCGTTCTTACCAAACTTAAATAAAAAATATTTTTAGGCCATCATATCTGGAGGGCCCTCTAGAGACAGAAATACAGGGAGAAAATCGCAATCCGGTGCGTCAAAAAGAAAAAGAAAGGCTGAAACGGCTATATCCAACCAAGCTCTGAGTTCCAGTGTGATGAAATTTCTTAAAAAGCCTTCTTCAGGTGTCACTGCTTCAGAGTCATGTGATGAAACTTTATTTTCTGAAACAGAACCAGTTACGAACTGATACTGATGAACCAGTTGAATCTCCTGAAATGTAGTACACAGTCAACTTTTTGAACACAATGATACACCGACAAAAAAAAAACAATAGGTAAATCCCCTAAGTCGGGTTGGGTAAAGAGAATTGTTTGGGAATTATAAACGTATGCTTATTCACCTAAGCAATTTATTGTTTAATACATTGCTTTGAAAGCACATACTTCGATACCTTGCAAAAAAAAATATTTGATTCACCTAAGCCCAAAATCCAAAAATACAAAATTAAAAAACAACTAGCATGGATGGCTTAAGCATAATTTTGAGCTATTTTCTGCAAAAACAAAAAAAAAAAACACAGCTGCGTCATTAGACACACGAGAGATTTAAAAATTTTATGTTTTTTTTTGTAATAAAACCACTTTTAAAATCAAAAATAACATAAAGTAAATTAAAAAACACACGTTAATATTCACACCAGTAAATTTTATAACATTTCATCAACAAAAAGAAAAGAAAAACATTTTTACCAAGTTATGTCTGCTGTTTGCTGAAATGTTCTTGTTATAATAGACGTCAATCAGCAAGAAAAGCCGAGAAGTCATTAATTTCTAAGAAAAAAACGGTGTTGATAAAAGAAAAATTTGTGTTGTTGCCGATTTCAGTCAAGCAAATCACAGAACGAGAGGCGGCAGCTTCAAAAAAAAAAAAAAGGAAAATAAAAACACAGGTGCGTCATTGGACACACGAGAGATGCGAAGCTTTTTCGCAGTTACATAGATTTGATAACTTAATAATTTTTTCTTTTAAATAAATTAGCCTTTAAATTCAAAAATTTAAAAAAACATAAAATAAATAACATATATACAGAAAACATATTTACTGCTTATTTTTTTATTGTTGAATGTCAAATTTCCACGCCAATTACATATATGGGCATATAATGCCAGCGACTCTCCATTTTAACACTCCACACATGGTTGTGAACTTGGCTGCACTGACTCATGCATCCGTTTGTTAATTCCATATTTATTGATATCGTCTATTTTTTGACACTTTAAAACGCATTTGTCAACGCACTTGTGGGCATTGCTTATTTTCTTCGTACCAACAGCATAGAGTGTAAACTATTATCTAGAGATTGCATCAACTCTGCTAAATCTCTGGCATGTGTTAACAGAGTTATTTCACTTAAAAGCATGAAGAAAACAACTCTGTTAACCTCTGCTCACACATGCCAGAGATTTGGCAGAGTTGATGCAATCTCTAGATAATAATGTATACTCTATGTTCACGCTTTTAATTAAAGTAACTCTGTTAACACATGCCAGAGATTTAGCGAGTTGATGCAATCTCTAGATCATAATTTACACTCTATGCCAACAGCACCACAAACGCATTCACAATACAAACAAACCGATGCTGGAGACACCTTGTGGCAAATAAAAGCAAATTTTTTATAGTTGTAGCATAGCAAATACACAATCCTCTATCTATTGATAGATGGTGACGATCTACTGCAGCATAGCTTCTGTTATAATTAGTATTGAATTAACATCTATTTATAACAAGTCATTGTGGCCTAGTGATAGTGCGTTGGACTCTCGTTTAAGAGGACGTGGGTTCGATCCCCACGGGCAGGCCAACAAGTTTTTTAGTATTTAATATTTAAGTAATTAAATTTTCTTGTTGAAATAAGCACTAGCAACAAAGAAACCATAAAATTTCACAGAAAAAATCTGTCGAAAATTTTTCAGATTTCACTCTAAGCAAATCACAGAACTCCGAAAACAAGTTATAATTTAGAAACTAAATTTGTTTTTTTTAGTAGTGTATAAAAAATTACCAAATACTTGGTTAATTTATCACCCAATAAAAATTGGCAAGCCAACATGTAAAACTTAGGCGTTTTGATAAAGTACTTGGGTGGCTGAAAACTGTCAAAGCCATCTTCTAAATTATACTATGTTTTGTCAATTTAACATAAGCTTTTTTTCGGTGTAGATGCTATATTAGTCGACACCGAATGTCGATTTAAAGCGCTCAATGAATATTTTTA
Source organism: Coremacera marginata (assembly GCA_914767935.1). Taxonomy (NCBI): domain Eukaryota; kingdom Metazoa; phylum Arthropoda; class Insecta; order Diptera; family Sciomyzidae; genus Coremacera; species Coremacera marginata. The sequence continues at coordinate 19,799,576 of OU612044.1, forward strand.
GCAATATTGTTTTATGTATGACATCAATTATTTGAAATCTATGCCAAAAGAGGATCTTCTCAAACATTATAATGATTTAGGCACAATTCTTCGGAAAGGCGAAAACAGTTACATACAGCCTTTCGAACTATATGAAGAACTTCAGCTTTTAAAATCTATTTCACTAGATTCTATCAACTACGCAAAACAACACATCCATTTTAGAAAATAATTTAGAAGAAGTATATCCAAATGCTTACATTACAATTAGAATCACGCTCACAGTTCCGGTCAGTACAGCTTCCACTGAGAGAAGATTCTCAAAGTTGAAATTGATAAAGATCTATTTGAGAAGCACGATAAGCTAAGACAGACTATCTGCGTTATCAGTTCTGAAATAGCGGCTAGTCTTAGCTACGACACAATCTTGAAAAAATTCAGTGAGGCTAAAAGCCGAAAAATTCGACTATTTTAATTTCTGTTTGTAATTATTTTTTGTTATCAATTGATTATCAACAATAAAACAATAAAACTCGTTTGCGAAATTTGAAATATTTTTGTAACGGCCAGTTTAAACAATAGATAATGTTTTGCGAATTTGGTCTTCTATGCACAACAACAATAGTGAGCAAAAGTGAACTCTTTTCTAATGACGGTACACTGTCTATTGCTTAATATCACTTTTGATGCTGTCTCATATTTATAACACCATTTCAAAATTTTGAATGAAAACTATTTTCATTGAATTTATAAAAAAAAAATATATTAAATTACTGTTCCATTGGCTCCAATAATATTGTAAATGCGATTTGGCATTCTTGCAATTAATTTTTGTAATGTGTTTGAATCAATTTTACTCCATTCTTCGAAAATAGCTGATTTCCGTTCTTTCACGTTGCCAAATTGTCTGTTATTTTTATACACCTGGCGTACAAGAACTCCCCATAAATTCTCGAGGGGACTCGAGATTATTGGCCTGCCTATTGGCCTGCTGGAAAACTAGTTGTGTCTGTCCGTTTTTTTCCAAAAGTGGAGTCAAACTGCTCTCCAGCACACGAGTGTAATAAGCGCTCTTCATGCTTGAACTTTCCAACACCACCCCACACCATCACTTTCTCTCCACCAAAACATCTTTTTGAAAACGGATGTGGTTCGCGGCGTATGTCTTATTAATAATGTCAAAATACATCCTGGCCATCAAGATTCCATTTTTTCTCATCGGAAAAAATGACATGTCAAAATAAAACTTCAACGTGGGACCCTTTCTTAAAACATTATTGAAAAGCTGACTGGTAGTCAATTTGTTCCTATGTTCCTTCTTGCAAATTCCAAGCTCTTATGTTTGCTAGCAAGAGCAGAAACACACTTCATAAGTTCACTACGGATATGTTTACACTGATGTAGCACTCTCCATACCGGTGTTCGGGTAACTTTTTCAGCCACAAAACTCCGCAACTCTTTTAAACTTTTTCCGCTGATCGCGGTAAGAGGATTTTTTTTTTGGCCTGAACATTTTGTTTTGCCGTAGTTTTGAGGTTTGTAAAAAAAAGGTTGAATCACTCTATGGCTGCGATTAATTCTACGCCCGATTTCCTGAATTCCATTGCCTTCTTCTATAAGAATTTTTATTTTTCCCATTTTTTCGCAAGTATGTTAGGTTGCACGAGGTATTCCGGTCTAAATTTGTTTCTATTGTTAAGGTCTTGAAAACTGTATACACAATTTTATTAATCTTTAGATGACCAAATTCGCAAAACATTCTCTTTTGTGTAAGCTGGCCGTTACAAAAATATTTAAAATTTCGAAGTGGCATTATATATATGAAACACACCTTATAATCGCATATATAAGCGCTTTTATTAAAAGAAAATTTATATTTATACAAAAAATTAAAAATTAAGAATGTTTTTTACTAATTTTATACCCCTTTTGGCTGTGCACCCGGGGCGGACCACTCCTCCCGCTTCCCCCTTGATACGCTGCTGCTGCTTTGTAATATGAACTCTGTCTTTGAAGCAATATACCTTCAATGCAAAGTGACTTCATTTAAGCGGTAAAGTCTCTTCAAATTCCACAAAAATCAAAGATATATCTTGAAATAAGCTTGGCTATTTATATAAACTCTTTATATAAAATTTGACAAAATCCAATGAAAGCCACGCCTACCTTCCATACAAGATAAAGTGACAAAAATAAAGTTTTCCTCCAATTAAACACAATTTAATAAAGCTTTAAATAAAAAAAAAAAAACTTGAAAAATTTGTAGGAAAATTTTTGCTTATAGAAATGTATGAGTTTCAAAATTTCAAAAATTTTTTATAACTTTTATCTCTCAGTGAATTTCTCTTTTTTAACACAAACGACCATCTTGAAAAATCTCCATATCAAGTACAAAACTGCCAACCTCTTGAACAAAAAAGGAAAAAAAAAAAAAAAAATTCCGAGAACAACATATAAACACACTAAGCTAATGCTTGATTCTTGCCATGCAGCAATGGACCCCTTTTTTTTCTCCACAACTCCCAAAAGAACAACAACAACAGCAAGAACACGCATTATCAAGACTTAACTCATGCCCTTTGCATGCATAGCAAAGGGAAGATAAAAAAGAAAAGAAAACAAAAAAATACACATTCATGTGAGGATATTCTGCGTGTTGGGATAAAAAATGGAAATATCAAAAAATTGCACGATTTAAATGGAAGTCATGGCATGGCGGAAGGACAACGCAGAAAGGGGCAAGACAAGATGCCATGATGGCGAAAAAGACGCATGCAGGAAGAACGTGTTACGCATAAAAAGAACTAAAATAAAAAAAGAAGATATAACAAAACCAGTGATGCCACAAAAAAATAAAAGACGAATAAAAAGGGGGAAAAAGTGTGGCAGGCTTGCGTTTAAAAAAACTAAGCCCACCCCTTTTTGGCCGAATAAACCATGCAGTATAAATATGTGTATGGGCTCATGTGTGTGAATGTGTGTGCACAAATATATGCGTAAAAATATATATAAAAAAAAGGAAGCCAGTTCCTCTTCCAATGAGCATTGCCTTAACTAGCTGTGCTGTGCTGTGCTGTGCTGCTCAATACGCTCGAATCAACCACATTTGCATATGATTCAATCATGTTACTTTTTTTTCCCTACGTCTTTTTGTGCTGGCTGAAGTTTCCTTTTTTACCCGCTGTTGCGTGTTTTTGTATAAATTTGGCACCATTTTGTGCGTTTGCTTTTTTGCATGGCCTTTCGGGTTGATTTTTGCAACATTATTTTCATCACACACATGTTTGTGCAAAATTTATTCCTTCATTTATTCCTTCATCCCAAGAGAAATTTAGAGAATTTCAAATTTACGGTAGTGTAATATGTAAATCTATTCTTGGTTTTGTTATTCGTACTTGGGCAAATTAAAGTGACTCGTGATACGTATTTCCTAAAATATAAAAAGAGTTTTGGATCAACAACCAAAAACTGAGATTTGACCGTACTATCAGGACAAAATTCTAAATTTTTGTAAAATAAATGATGTATGAATGTTTGTTCATACTTAAAAAAAAAAAAATTGTTCAAAAGTTAGGGTGTATCTGAAATAACCCCCTTCATGCAGTGTTTTCATAAAATTGGCTTTACTGAAAAATACACTCTTAAATACTCTTAATCATTATTTTTTGAAAACTTTAATAGTGAAACACAAAATTGTATTTTGAAATCGTAAGGTATTGTTATTTTGTAGGATCACGTAGAATTTTTAAGATATTAAAGTGTTCATAAAAAACGCAAATATTTAAAAAGTTGCAAAAAATTGCAGCTTAATTTCTGTATGTATTATCTACGAGACTCAAACTTAATAAAAAATGTAATCTAAATCTAAATATAAGTATGTGATTTTGGATAACAATCATCAATATCTTCCAAAGGACTCAATTTTAATGCCAGTTTTCTTTTAACTTCGAGTGGCAATGATTCGTCAAAGAACGAAAATGCAGCACATTTTGGATTCAAATACCATATAAGTGATTACAGAACTTCTGGAGAGTAACTGTTGAAACCTCATCGTCGATGAAATTATAGTTATGCAGCTTTTTGAGAAAGCTGAGATCGAGATTTGGTGCTTTTGTGGGGACTGTGCAAGTGAACCAAGCATTGACATAGCCTCATTGCGATAAAGGTTTTAGTACCATAAAAATGTATTTTTTAGGTGGACCCTTCACCAGTGTATAACTTCCCCAGTTTTTAACCGATCGTAAAGAAATATGTCGCTGAATAGGTCTTAATAAGGGCACCAAATCGTCTTTACAGCTTTATTTCAACTTTTCGTCTTATTTCCTCAGTATTTATTTATTTATTTACTTACACAGTACAACACATGATTTTGAGACTCAATTCTGAGAACTGCACGTGATAGTAGCCCCGAAAAGAAGAAGTTCTGCATCATTCGTTTTGACAAGTTAGGTTAGGTTAGGTATGAAGGGTCGTGCACCGTTACCGGCGCTTTCGCGGGGGCCTATAGGTCCATTACGAATCCCTTTTTATAGTTGTGGTACCAAGTTAAACCATTGTTCCGATTTGTTCCTCAAACCATCCTGTGCTTTTTATGAACCTGCAGATGTCTAGCAGTGGTGTGTTCACCAACTCTTTCAAGTCTTTGAAAAATCTGTTCCCCATGTGTCGGAGTCGACGATTCTGTAGACTTGGACATTCGCATAGTAGGTGAGTTATTGTTTCTATTTTCTCCGGGTCTTTGCAGCTCCGACAAAAGTCTGGCGCTGTTATACCTATTCTATTGGCCATTACCCCAATGGGGCAATGACCCGTTAGAACTCCAACAAGGATCCGGATTTCCCGTTTGACCAAAAGCAGAAGACTTCTAGTTCTTTTCTCATTTAGCTCAGGCCAAAGCCTTCGAGATATGTTGCAGTCACCTCTGGAAGCCCAGTTTGTGTTGGCAATATCTCTGGCTTTTAGTTCTATACTCCTTTTGACGACGCCTATTGGAATGTGCACATCTGTGTCAGCTCTGTTTGTACTTGCGGTTACTCCACGCCTTGCCAGTTCATCTGCTGCATCGTTCCCTTCAATATTGCTATGTCCGGGAACCCAGCAGAGAGTGACGTTGTGGGTATTGCAGATACTGTTCAGTGCAAGTTTACAGTTTTGCACCGTTCGAGCCTTCGTCGTTTTACTGTTCAGTGCTTTGATGGCCGCTTGGCTATCCACAAAAATTACTACCCTTGTGGGGGTAAGATTTTTCCTGTAAATGGCCCGTGCAGCTTTTTCAATAGCATATATTTCTGCCTGAAAAACGCTACAGTAATCCGGGAGTTTGTAACACTCTTTGATTTGTAGCGTTTCACAGTATACACCCGATCCAGTTCCGTTTTCCATTTTGGAACCATCAGTATATAAATGGAGATTGCCGTAGGATTCTACAGCCGTTTCTTCCCATTCTTGTCGAATCTTACACTGGGTATGATATAGTCGGTTGCTCTTTTTGATTCCTCGGTTCCAAAGAGATTTAGAATAGATGCGTGTCCGAATGTGCTGCTTTTCCAGGCTCGTGATTCGTTGAGGCGAATCGCGCTCTTGGTCGCCGAACATTTAAGGAATTCTTCTACGGAAAGACAAGTTTGACAAGTTACATGACATAATAATTTAATATCGATTTCAAGTTAGTAAGTATCGTATAGGGGAATTTGTCACGTTTTAGGACCTTTTGTTTGACATAACTCGAGACTAGTCCGATTTAGCTGAAACAAATTTAAAAAGAAATTATGAATTACAATTCCTTTAATCTGTTCATATAACGTTTCCCTACATACGTATGAAGAAAAAAAATATTTTTTGCCTGAAAATTAAATTTTTTTTTTTCAAATTCATAAAAAATCCAAAACGGAAAAGTGTCAAGTCCTATTACTTTCTTGTAAAGTCACATACCCTATGATGAAAATGAGACAGAGATCATGAAAATCGATGCACGCGTTTCGCTTTTATTCACAATTAAGTTTAGGTATGAATTTCAAGAATTTGCTCAAAATTCTTTGAATTTTTTTCTTTCAATTTAATTATGATTCTCAGAATTAAAAAAAAAAGGAATAAACAAAAGATAATTTGATTTTTAAGATTGCGGTACCAAAGTAATAAACTCTAATAAATGTGATTCTCAGATATAAAAAAAATTCCACCCACACTTATGAGTTTCGAACATTGCGAAAAATTTATAAAGTACTCCTGAATCAGGTATATAGCCACCCTTAAAATATGCGCCCATTCATTTGGCTCCTTTTTTTGCTCAATAACTGGATTACAAATCCACAAATATGTTTTTTTCCTTTATAATTACAGCTATTCTTACACAGAAAATATGACATTTTTCTATGTTATCTATGCACAAAAACAAAATTTAGAACATTTTCAATTATTGTCAATAAACATTCTCGTTGAAGTTGACATTTGTGGTGATCTTCTTTTCTTCGTAGGTTCTTCATATTCATGTTCTGAGTCTGAATCAACATCCGAGATAGACATAATATTCAAGTGCATGTTTTGTTTAGTGTGTACACCAAAATCTGCGGTGCTTTCATCTTCAAATTGCATAATTTTAGAACTCCACCAAAAAACCTCCGTAAGCAATGCATCTAATTTTTTGCCTTTGAATCGCTTTTCCATTGGCATGGTCACCTGGTGGAACCTCTCTCCTTCTTCGTCTGATTCCTGAGGTAATTGTGTCAAAAAGGTATCAAGGTGGAAATGCATGAAATGTTATTTTAACGTCATGGATGCATTGATTTTTTCAAAATAATACAGCAACTTGTCCACTCGTGTCTGTATGTCATTTCGCTGTACACGGTTCTTTCCTAAAACGCCTTCGATGACTTGTTTTAATGCGTCCCATGCACATAGGTGGTTATAATGGTTCGAAAGCACATTTGTGAAAGATTCGCTTTTCATTTATTTTCGTATATCCGGTCCATTGAGAATACCTGTTTTAAATATAAAAAAAAAGCGAAAAAATTATTAGTAATGCGAATATATAGAAGTGAACAATTTTAGATATGACAATATTTAAATACAGACAACGATACGTACCGTTTCTAATTTTAGCTTCACTGAGTTTTGGAAAGATGGATTTCAATCAGTCATAGGCGTCCTCAATATCTTTGACTACCACTTCAACGAATTTTCCAGCTATTCCTTATTTCATGTGGAGCGATGGCAACAAAATATCATCTAGATCCTTTATCAAAGGCTTATTACGTCATTTTAATTGTTTCACCAGCTCGGGAGTTCTTTCTTTCCAATCTTTACATTCATATTATTGATTCCCAGTGTATCGTGAATCCCAATTACAAAGAAAGCAGAGGTATTTTGGAAAACCGCCCTTTAATATAAGGCCTTGTATTATGTTGACAACCTTCAGATCACAACAAATCTTCCATTTGTGTGCATTGTATTTGATTTTCTTCAAAATTTCGCCCAATGTTTCATAAGTTTCCTTCATAGTGGTGCTGAATCCCAATGGAATGGACGGTTTTTGGTTTGTTTTGTGCAATAGCACAGCCTTCAAACTTAAAACTGAACCATCGATGAATAAACGCCAGTCGCCAGCGATAGAATCCATTCCAAATTTTTTACATATCTCGAGCAAATTTTTGTAATTCATACCTTTACTTAATTGTGAATAAAATCGAAACGCGTACATCGATTTTCATGATCTATGTCTCATTTTGTTCATAGGTTATGTGACATTACGTGAAAATATTAGAACTTGACCGTTTAGAACTAGGTAAGTTCTAGGGACGTATATAAATGTAGAAATTTTCAAAATGTAAAATATACAAGTTTACTACACAATATCAGTGGAATTGAATTTTTTAGTAGGCATATCCGTATATAAACCGCGATCCATTAAGCAGGCTTACTGCACAATATCAGTGCCTTAAGCTTTTAAAATTTAAATGTATTTTACATTTTGAAAATTTCTAAATTTATATATGTAGCGTAAGTAATATATATCTGTTTGTATAACAATACAGATGTAAGTACATTTATATATATATATGATATCAGTATGTAAGCTCTAGTTAACCTGTATACATAAATCAAGAGTCAGTTAATAAAAGTTACTAAAGCAAGCCACATGTTCATAACATGGCGCAGCCGCGACTTAGAACTCACGTGCCAAAGTAAAGTAAAAACTTATAACTAATTTATTTTAACAGAAAATATGTTAAAAATAAAGACATTTCAATAAATGGATAAAAAGTCAGAAATAATTGAAATAGATGAATCATTGCAATTAGAAGAAAGTGAAGTGTTTGAAGACACAGCACACGAAGAAAACTTAGAAGACAGTCAAAAAGACCTACAACAGCTTATTACTACAGAGGTACAAACAAGTAAAAATAAGATGGAATTTGTTAAACCGGTCTCAAGTTTAAGTTTGGAAGGAAATGTTGCCGAAAATTGGAGAAAATTTCGTCAAAACTTTGAAATTTTTGCAACAGCCTCTGAATTAAGTGCAAAAAGAGAAGAAATTAAAATAGCAGTCTTACTAAATTGCATCGGAGAAGATGGAGTGGAGCTATATAACACATTCACGATGACTGATGAGCAGAAAAAATCATATAGTGAAACCATCAAAGCGTTTGAAAGTTTTTGCGCACCAAAAAAACGAATCGTCTATGAGAGATTTGTCTTCTTTACACGTTGCCAAGCTGAAGAAGAACCATTTGATAATTTTTTAGTGGACTTGAAAAAGTTAGCGGGGACCTGTGAATTCGGAGAGCAAAAGGAGTCACTTCTGAGGGATAGAATAGTCATCGGTACCAGAAATAAAAGAATACAAAAAAAAAAAATGCTTTTAAAAAAAGCAGTGAAAATTTGTCGTGCAGCGGAGATATTGGAGAAGCAAGCTAGAAATATGCAGGCAGCCGAGGGTGCAGTGAATGCAATTAACAAAAAACAATTAAATTCCTTTAAAAAAAAAACTTATCAAAATAGTAGAAAACAAGATGATAATGATGAATTGATTGCTTGCACACGATGTAATCGAGAACATAAGTTAAGAGATTGTCCAGCATACGGTAAAAAATGCAACGTGTGCAAGAAATTAAATCATTTTGCTATATCATGTAAGTCCAAATCTATTTCGATAATAGAACAAGAAGAAGAGAACACTGATGATGATGATGTTTATGTATGTACACTCGATCGAAAGAACAGTTTGAGAGAAAAGAGTCCAAATAAATGGTATGAAACAATTACAATAAAAAAAAGGATGATTAAAATGCGGCTTGATACAGGTAGTGACGTCAACATTTTGCCTTTATATATACTTGAAAAAGTAGATAATAGTGCGAAAATTAACAGCACTTCGACGATATTGAGAGCCTATGGTGGTCAAAAAATAGTGCCACTAGGTGAGTGTGAATTCTTGTGCATGCATTCAAATGTTGTTAGCAACGAAAAATTTTTAATTATTAAGGAAGGTTTCCACCCAATTTTGGGTTCAGATTCATCCGAAAAGTTAGGCTTAATAAAAAGAGTAAATTCAGTTAAAGAAATAAGAGTTTCATTAAACAATTCAAATGAAAAAAAAAAAATGAATTAAAAAGTAACTTAAATGGAAAAGAAAAATTTATTAAGGAAAATAAAGAAGTTTTTGAAGGAACTGGTAAATTTCCAGGAAAATATAAAATTGTGTTGAAAGAGGGAGCCATACCAGTAGCAAATCCACCAAAAAGGGTGCCAATTAAACTGAAAGAGAAACTGAAAGAAACATTAAACAATTTAGTTAGAGAAAAAATTATATCGAAAGTAAATGAGCCAAGAGATTGGGTACATAATATAGTAATTGTGGAAAAGTCAGATGGAACGTTAAGGGTGTGTTTAGATCCAAAACACTTAAATAAATGGATTAAAAAGGAACAACACCTTATTCCAAACTTTGAGGATATAACATCAGAATTAGGAGGAGCTAAATTTTTTACGGTTCTTGATTTGAAACAAGGTTTTTATCAAGTAGCATTAGACGAGGAATCAAAAAAGTTAGTGACATTTAGTACACCGCAAGGCTTATATCAGTTTGAAGATTTACCATTTGGTTTAGTTGTGGCAGCTGAAGTTTTTCAAAGAAAAAATGAGGAAAATTTTGGGAATTTAGAACATGTTAAAATTTATATAGATGATCTACTTATTTTTGGAAAAACACAAGTAGAACATGATCAAGCGTTGAAAAAGGTTGTTGAGAAGCCAAAGAATTGAATATTAAATTTAATGTGAAAAAACTACAGTATAATGTAGGGTCAGTGGAATATCTGGGACATAAGATTTCGGATAAGGGAATTCTGCCAACTGACGAAAGAATCGAAGCCATAAAAAATTTGAACTACCCAAAAAATAAGAAAGATTTGCAGAGATTGTTAGGATTTATTAATTACGTAAGATCTTTTGTGCCGAATATGGCTGACCTAACAGCACCGTTAAGAGAGTTGTTAAAGAATAACGTTGTATATAAATGGATGAAGGTACATTCAGACGCAGTATATAAAATAAAGTGTGTGTTAATGAGTTCAGAAGTGTTACAGCCATTCAATGAAAATAAAGAAATAGTGATCCAAACTGATGCATCAAAAAATGGTATAGGTTGTTGTTTATTGCAAGATAATTTACCGGTAGCATATGGGTCAAGAAGTATGTCTGACACAGAACAGCGATATGCCCAGATAGAAAAAGAATTATTAGCAATAATTTACAGTTGCAAAAAGTTTCATTACTACATTTATGGAAAAAAAATTACAGTTAAGAGCGATCATCAACCGCTCCTCTCAATACTTGAAAAAGACATACATAAAATTCCATCGGGTAAATAACAAAGAATGCGAATTCGTTTGTTGAACTATGATATTCGATTAGAATATTTACCGGGAAAGTATATGTATATAGCTGATTATTTGTCCAGAGATAGTATTCAAGGAAATAAGGGAGAAGAGGAAAAATCTTCTATAACTCAATATTTTCAATAAATGCGAGTTATGAAAAAGAACAAGAAATAAGGGCAGAAACGGAAAAAGATCCAATTTTAAGTAGGTTAAAAAATATGTATATACAAGGTTGGCCAAATGATAAAAGCAAAGTGCAGGACAACATCAAGTTCTTTTTCAATAAAAGAAATAATATATGTGAAAATAACGGAATTCTGTTTTATGATGAAAGAATTATAATACCAAAATCAATGCAAAATTAAATGTTAGATTTACTTCATGAAGCGCACATGGGCATTAATAAAACTAAAAGTAGGGCTAAACAAATTTTTTATTGGCAATCTATGAATGATGATATTGAAAAAAAAATAATGAAATGCAACATTTGTGCCAAATATCAGAACGCGAATCAAAAAGAACCATTAGTGCCTCATGAAATTCCCAAAATTCCATTCAATAAAATAGGATGTGATATTGCTGAGTTTGCAGGAAAAAATTATTTAATCCTAGTAGATTATTTTAATAAATGGATTGAAATAAAAAAATTGGGAAACAAAACTGCTACTGAAATAATAAGGAAATGGCTTGAGATTTTCTCGGAGTTCCAAAAACTATTATAGCAGATAACATGCCATTTGGTTCATTTGAATGTAGAAATTTTGCAAAAAAGTGGGGAATTGAGATAGTAACTAGTTCACCCTTATATCCGAAATCGAATGGTCTAGCTGAGAGGGCGGTGCAAATTGCCAAAAATATATTAAAAAAATCACAAACTGAGGAAGATATTTTCATTCAATTGTTAGAATACAGAAACACAAATGTAAAAGACTTAGACCTAGCGCCGTCACAATTAGTATTTAATCGACTTTTAAAAACCAAACTTCCTATTGCGGAAAAATTATTGAAACCAAAATTGAACGAAAAGATTAATGAGAAGTTTGCAAAGAAATTAAATAACATGAAAAAATTTTATGACAAAGGAGCAAAGAAAAAAACAGCATTTCAAAATAACGATAAGATTATGATAAAGAAAGGAAAGCAGTGGGAAGAAGCAAAAATTATAAGAAAGTTCAACACACCTAGGTCATATATTGTTTGCGATAGTAGTGGCAATCTATATCGTAGAAATAGCTGGTTTTTGCACAAGAAAAACAAAGTTGATGCATCTGTGAATCAATCAGAAAATAGGTCAAAAAGGCAGAGTGGGGGTTACTCAGATCAAGCTGTACCAAAGCAGCTAAACAAAAGCTCAGTAGGCCTAGCAAGTGGAATGGCTTTCAGTCCATTAAGAACTAGAAGTGGTTGAGTATACAAACAAAGCAACATCTGAAGTGGTTAAAATATGAATTAAAACATCTGTAAAAAAAAAAAAAAAAAAAAAAAATAAAATAAGAGGAGAGTAAACCAATAATGATTAGTTAAGGAGATTCATTTATGGGTACAAGCTTGGAGTTATATCAATTATCAAATAATGCAATGTATTTTGATTTAATAATTATAGTTGTATTTTAATGTAGGAGGAAGATGTAGCGTAAGTAATATATATCTGTTTGTATAACAATACAGATGTAAGTACATTTATATATATATATGATATCAGTATGTAAGCTCTAGTTAACCTGTATACATAAATCAAGAGTCAGTTAATAAAAGCTACTAAAGCAAGCCACATGTTCATAACAATATACGTCCCTAGAACTTACCTATTTACGTACGCTTTTATTATGATGATGGGTAACCAAGAGAGAGGTTCTTCTGAATCTAGAATATACCTACTATATACATATATGCCAAATGTCACTGAAATTTTTTTTTCTTTTTAGTTCACGTTTTGGTTTTAAATAAAAGCTTATTTTTTAAAAATTTTTTTTACATTTTTTTTTTTTTTAATTTTTAGTCTTAAAGGTTTATTATGAACATATTTTATTTTGAAAGCCTTACATGTAGCATTTTAATTTTTTAGACCATTAACCTTAACAGTACATATTAACATGTACTGTAGCATTATATACTTTATTATCATTATTTGCACTTTTTTTCCTAGGGCTGAAACCCCATCTTGTAATTGATGGAAATTTGCTGCCAAATTTTCAGCCGAATCGGCCTAGTAGTTTTGGTGATATAGCATTTTTATTGATTTGGGGGCGGTAAAAGAGGGTGTGTCAGCATTTTTTTTCTAACCCATGCAATACTTAAAGGACATTTACTGCCAACATTTTAGCTGAAACAGCCCGGTAGCTAAGAAGATATATAAATTTGTGAGCGACAAGAGGGGGTGTGGTGAAATTTTTTCTTAACCCCCATTTTCTACTTGAAGGAAATTTACTACCAAAATTTCATCTGAATCGGCCTAGTAGTTTTCGAGATATAGCATTTTTATTGATTTGTGGGCGATAAAAGGGGGTGTGGAAACATTTTTTTTCTAACCCATGCATTACTTGAAGGACATTTACTGCCAAAATTTTAGCTGAAACAGCACGGTAGCTTTGGAGATATATTAATTTGTGGGCGGTAAAAGGGGGTGTGGCAAAACAGTTTGTCATAATATTGCATTGTCACCGGGCTTACACATGTATGCTAAATTTCAACTTAATCGTAGATCCACGAGCTGTCGAAAAATTTCTTGCAGCAAGTTAAATAAAAGCTTATAAAAACAACGGAATTTATATGGTCATCGCACGAAAGAGTGGAGTTGATGAAGAACCCGAGAATTTTAACTTTTTTAACAAAATTTAGTGCAACACCATTGAGATTAATTATCGGTATATTATGGAGAGAGTAGCTTAATTTCATAATCGGCAAGATATATGACTTGAGGGGATTGAGTTTTAGCTTATTAGCCTTAGCTCAATCCGATATATTACTCAAATCTTCATTCAACTTTAAACATAAATGATCAACAAGATTAATGGGCCTGGAACAGTATAGCTGAAGATCATTAGCATATGCATGCATGGTGACGTAATGATATTTAGTAAAGACATCATTTAGAGAGATAGGACATAAAAAAGGACCGAGAACAGAACCTTGAGGCACCCAACAGGTTAAATTGCCGAAAGCTGACAGACTATTTCCCACCGTTACTCCTTGAGACCACCCAACTAGGCACATGATGAAATGATCGTACTCTATAGCACAGTTAGACACCGCAGAAAACAATTGATCCAAGCTACAATGCCGATACGGATTATATACACAGGCAAAAAAAAACTTTAGTACACACGCAGAGAAAAAAATATGTTTATATATGTTTGGTTTCCAAAACAAAATATTCAGAGGGAACCACCTAATGATTAAGAACTTTCCTTCAATAGCATTATTTTTCGATATAAGAAGATATTAGTTGTGTACAACATTAATATAATTGCCTTAGCTAAAAAACTAACGTCTACATTAATATGCTTGTGACAAAATAGAATTGTGTGTTTCTACCCAATAAAAATATATTTGCATCACTGTTAAACTCAAAAAGAACAGAACTCTGCAAATATAAAACAAACAGAACTCCTTTCTTTTATGTGATTCGCCTAGACATACATATCCAAGTCTTGGCGTCATTTTAAGTTTCAAGCAGCCGCGCCAAACGTGGTGAAAAGTTTAGCTCTTGTGAAAAGTGTTTCTGAAAATGTTTGTTTAAATTAAAAGTGTTTGTGTTTTCAAATAAATAAAATAAAAAACAAAATAAAAGAAAAATAAGGCGGTTCAGCAGTAAAAATAGGTGAATTTTGAAGCAACTTTGCTGATAAAAAGGTGTGTGCTTATAAAGTGTGCTTATAAAAATTATTGTAACGTCGGATAAACATAATATGGTCATTTCTCAACATAATTAAATCCGAGAAAAACTTATTTACTGCTTTCTAAACATATTTTGTTTGCTTCAAACCAACAATTACTTCTAAGCAAATATTATGTAATCACAGTGAAAAACTTTTGGCATTTCTTTTGCTAAAATATGTTTCTAAGTAAATAAAGTGTAATCATCGGTAAATATATTATGTTGCTCTTAATTATCGTTTTGAACTATAATTGCTTGACTGCAATTAAATTATGTATTCTCCAATTAATTTATATTTGTCCGTGAATATTTAATGTTATTCTTGACTAAATTATATTTCCAAGCAAACAAATAGTAATATACTAAAAGTGTTCTCAGTTCATTTATAATTACAATATATTTATATGGAAACATATTTTCTCTGAAACAAATTATATTGTTTTTAAATTCAAACAACAAGTACTAAGGTACAATTAAATAATGTTAAGATGCAAATATATATATATATATAAAAAAAAAATTGCATTAATTAATCATATTATATGTGGGACTAATTATGATTACTTTTTTCCAAAAAACATGCAGAAACATATAATACTTCCTGCAAATTATGTTTGGGGAGGCCTATTATTTTTCAGCCTTTAGTTATCAAAAATTTCAACATTCAGAAACTCTACCTCAGAACCACTGGACATATCTAAGAGTTTAACATTAAGATTGGGTTTGCAGCAAATTGCAACGCCCCCGCCTTTCTTGTTAATTCGATAATTTCGAAAATTTTTTTAATTGTGCAATAGCATTGGAATGAACAATTTTAAGACCAGAATGCTGTTTACAAAGAACGCCAATCAGAGTCTTGTGGATGTCACCATGGCAGAATTATAAGATGCAATTTTGAGGTGAATTATAAGAGAAATTGCCGGCTAGTTGTCAAAATCAGCTGTTCATCTCGAGTTTCTTTGTGTTCACGTTTCGCAGTTGATTTTAGGTTATAATTGCTAAAACTTTTCTTACACATTTAAGCCTCTTCCACATTTTATAGTTTTTATTACATTGTTTTTATAATATTTTCCTCTAAGAAAGTGAAAAAAAATGTCCAACATATGTCACACAAAATGTCCTAAATTGAGAAAAAATTAAAAGGAGAAAAAAAAAAGAAGCAGAGAACTCCAAATAAAAGGACAAGCTAGATAAATATTTATTTGTGGTTTCGAGTAGTGTAAATAACTCATTGTTATGCAATGGCATGCAAAGGATATGTCAGGATATCTGATTAAATAATTTTTCAATTGCTGTTCATAATTGTTGTTGCATTGCACAATGTTTTCTATACTTTCTCTTCCAACACATAGATATAAAGATTGCACACGCATCCTTTGTGACGTGTGCTGCAATGCATTTTGTTGCTTCGATTAACGATGCAGCTTCTTTGGAGTTCCTTTGGCTGTCCACAAAACAGTTGTGTGCAGTACAAACAATGATAATGCATATATTTCTTTTTTCATAACTACTAAAATTGCAAATTTTGGAACAGAAAATATCTGCTGCTACTAATACCCTGTTAAAACAACATATGGCTGGTTGACTGGCTGCTATCCTTTTATAAATGTTTGAGTTTCAATGTGCGCTGAAGATGTTGCTGAGTAGTTAAGTTTGCTTGTGGTGAGTTTTTGTGTACAATTTGGTAAAATGTGGCTGACCAAAAAATTGTTGCTGATAACAATGACAAGACAACATTTGGCTTGAAGGACCTTATAGAATAGACTTTATCTTGTGAGAGTGATTTAAGTTATAAAAGGACTCAATTTCTTGAATTTGCTACTCATTCCCTGTGTAGTCATTTTTTAACACACTATTAAAAACGATTGATTGTGTCCAGTTGTCATTCATGTTTGTCAGAAAAACCAACCAACAACATATTTAACATCATTCACTGCATAACTAAAAAAATGCCAAATCTTTCTGCGTAGGACATTAAAAACACACACACATTTACTCACTCCAGTCACAAACACGCGCATAATAAATTATCTATTTTTTTTTTGTTGTCCACAAAATAATGTTATGTTTGCTTATTGTTGAAGTTTGAGTTGATTTTTGCAAAATGGTCCATACTACCCAATATAACACCCATATAACCACAATCGACATCAAAATCAAGTCTGCCACTTTTTTTAGAACTTTTTTATACATATTCCACTTTCCCTGATTTGTGTGCTACTTATGCTTGTTTTTTGCATTAGTCAAAATTTGACCAAAGTGTTTTTTTCCAGACCGATATCCTTGTCACTTGTTTGTCATGCGTGCGTGCACCAACGTCGTTCTTTCTATATACCAATTGGTCAGTTGATGCTTGTTGGTGTTGGCTCTACTCCTAAAGTATGCATCATTCACACATGTGCCAAAAAAAAAAATCAACACCAGCAGGGTGTGAGTTAAAAAAAAATTATCACCACTAAAGTCAACATATTAGGACTAAAATAACAAAAAACTTTATCAAATCGAAAGTTTTTTTTTTTTGAGACATCATTTTGTGAAGTACGACTTTTGTTGGTTAGTTTCGTTTTTTTTTTTTGTTGCTATCGTTTTGGGTCTCCAAGGATAATGCACGTGGATTAGCATCTCGCATTGTTTCGTTGCCGATATGTTTTCATTTAAATTGAGTAATCATCGGGGGGAAAATTGCTGATGGAACAGATAACATTAAATCGTCCCAATCTAAGTAACTCAGATGAGCGACGTTTTGTACGTTTTATTTTTGTTGTTGTTTTTATATGTAGATATCGAATATGTTGAGTGATATGGTGTGAAGGTGTCGCTGCAGAAGTCATTATGTGGTACTTTTGTTTTTTTTTTTTTTTTGGCAGAAATAACAGGGTGTTAACGAAGTATATACAAATTTTTTTAAGTTCATCAAATACATTTTTAAAACTCGCACTAAATTATTCTGAGGTATTTTATATGTACCCAATAAGCCAAATGAATTCGTTTCCAATTCGAGGTGAAACCGAGATCTCGGATATTAATTTCGAAAACAAAGTTCGTTCTCGATTTGCTATGGAATCCGAGAGCGGGAGAAATGCACACTTCATTCTCGAAACGAAATTTTATTATATAATCGAATCACTTACGAAACGAAAATTTAAGAATTATCCAATCGTTTTCGAATAATTTTTTTAAAATTTTCATGAAGGTTTTTGACCTACAATTTGCATTGCTTGCAACATTTGGCAGACAATGCTCAAAATATTGGATCAACGCATATGTGGAACACTAAAAAAAAATTATGACCAAATTAATATTGGTGGCTTTAAGGAGCGGCCATTTTATTTTCAAGCACCCCAATTAGAAAGTGATTTTAATTTTTACTCTTCTTAGAAAAGTGGAATTCTATATTAAAATGTATTTGCTATTATAAAAATTTTCGGATTCATCTCGAATTCGAATCGAATAAGAGATATCTGACCCGAGTTCTCGGTTTCGTTACTAATTCGAAACTAACCCAAGTTCGCTTTTTGGTTTATTGGGCAGGTACAAAAATTAGTTAAAGTGATACGATTAACTATTTATTAATATAAAATTTCAAAATGAGGTAAAGCAAATAAGTAAAGCATTTTGAAAATAAAGTTTGCTATAAGCCAGTCACGTAGCTACCGTGGGTTTTTGGGGTTCTCAAACCCCCATAAGGTCAAGAAAGTATTTATCAAATCAGAATTGGGTGTTTTCCTTTTTAAGAAAACTATCTCGAATCATGGGCGTATCCAGAATATCAGCCAGAATGTAAAAGTTTTTCTAAAAGCTTGAAATTTAATTTGTAAAAAGCTACTTTAACTGAAAAAAGTTTAATATGACAAGTTAAAATTTTGAATATTTATAGTTTTTAATGAACTTTTTTAAATCCATTTTCACCTACTTTAATATAGGTATTTGAAAAAGCAACGTGATGACAGATTTTATCGATCAAAATTAGAGTAAATTAATACTGCAACAAAACGAAGTGGAAAAACTTGAATTTGAAATTAAAAATCTGAATAGTTATATTTTCCAATGAACATTTTTTTTTTATCAGACAAACGTGTTGTTATAAAATCGCAGCATTTTAAGATAATAATCAAGGTTGATTTATAAGGTTGTCGCAAGGGAGAGAGCGAGTACCCATAATTGTCAAATCGAAGTTGACAGCTCATAGAGAATCTGCAATTATATACTGAGTATAATACTGAGTTATAATACTGTATTGAATTATAATACTGAATACTGAGAAGAGAGTGCGATCAGCCCTGCGACAGCCTTATAAATCAACCTTGATTATAATATTATTTTATTATTTAATTTTTTTCTGATGTCTAGGGGGATGCAAACTTTGTTTTTTCAGAAAAAAATAAAGGACTACTTTTTTCTTACTGAACCGAGTATTTCACTTCTAGGTCTTTTTACGGTATGAAGGACGATTGATAGTAATTTGGGAATAAGGAACAAAATCATTCTTTTGCCATCAGCTATCACATGCATAGTTGGGTTGAAAAGTATTCATTACAATTCAATTCCAGTTCTTTGGTATTAGGAATTGGTAAATGGTCATCTCAATTCCTCTGGAAGGGAATTAAAAAAAATTCTCAATTCCATTACAGGAATTGTAATTGTTATTGGAATTTTCTAATTCCTCAGGAATGGAACTGAAAAAAATGGTAAATTCCATTACAGGAATTGTAATTGGTAATTGAATTTTTCAATTCCTCAGGAATGGAATTAAAAAAAAGGGTCTATATTACAGGAATTGCAATTGAAATTTTCAATACCACTACAGGAATTGTAATTTTAGGTTACTGTAATTCAATTGCAATTGTAATCCAAACAACTGTAATCCAATTACAAAAACAGTAAACTTTAATTACAGTTCCTGTAATGGAATTGAAAATTTCAATTACTGAGGAATTGAGATCTTCAGTTACCAATTACAATTCCTGTTATAATATTGACCATTTTTTCCAATTAGATTCCTGAGGAATTGAAAAATTCAATTACCAATTACAACTCCTCTAACGGAATTTACCATTTTTTCAATTCCATTCCAGAGAAATTGCAAAATTCAATTATCAATTACAATTCCTGCAATGGAATTAACAATTTTTTTACAATTTCTGACATTTAACACAAACATATACTTTTGGGAAATTTGCTTGAAATTCTCTTAATTTTATTGAATGAGGCTGTAAAAACATTCAAGGTTGCCACAAACAAAAAAGAAATAAAAAACAAACAAAAACTTAACAATCAGATAATGCAAAATTTTGCAATAATCAAGTGTTAAAATATATAGAAAATAAGAAAAACTAAAAAAAAGGACAGCAGCCTAATGCGTTCGCAAAAAAATGAACAAGCAAAAAATCTTGGAGTCTTTTAGTACAGAGGCTGTTTTTATAACTCATGCGGGATTTTTTTTTTTTTGTATACCTCTACTATCTTAGGGGACCAAAACTTAAAATAAAAAAAATATAAAGTTGAAAAAACAAAAGCAGCAACGTGTGCTGCAAATCATTCAACTTTTTTAGTGCAAACCACTTAGAAGTTGGCTGTATCGACTATAATAGAGGGAGTATGTGAAGTGATAGCTTGGTGACCATTGCCAATGATGTTCCCGTGAGATAGTTTGATTAATGGACGACAAAGGCAAATATAGGCCTATAAGTTGCTGTATATGCGTGTAGTTGATGTTGATGTATGAACAGATTTTTTTTTTTTTTTTTTTTAAAGAAAAACAGATTTAGATGGAGAAATATAAGTTAACCTTATGCTGACAAGTTAATGTAACAGCAGAAAACCGTTATCATCATAGAAATATAAAAAAAAACACCTACTCAGTCTATGTTGCTTGTCCTACTCGTGGGTGTTACACAGACAATTTATTTAAGTTTTTGTAAATAGTTGCCTTTTTATGGTGCTAAAAATCTTTCAAAGTTTTTTTTTCTGCGCACCACTTTTATTGTTCTTTTGTTTGTTTTTTTTTTTTGTACATATCTTTTTTATCCAATGATTTATTAGTTTCCAAGCATTTCATGTTCGTTGATTGCCTATCAATTTTATGTGCGGTATTAGCGCCATTTTTTCCGCCATTGCTATATGTTAGATGAACACGCAAACGAAAAACTTTACTATGAAATCGAACGTGTTAAACGCCTAAATATAGACTTCAGCTTAGTTGGTGTTTTATTTAAATTGCTTTCTTTCGCTTGTCGCGTAGCCACTCAATAATATTTTTTTATGACTCTGACAAACGGAACGGGTTGAATTGACTTCAACGTGACGAAGCACAAAACACGCAAGACTCAGACACGAAGTTAAGGTTCTAAGAATAGCAGGCTTGAGGGTTAAATATTTTATTTGGGGTTTGTTTATGTTTTCGTCATAACTCTTTTAGTATAAATAGTTTAACGTTATTGACTGAAGGTGGTTTTATGGCATCCAGCTCTTTTTTGTTGTCCTTGGAAAAGGTGTTTATAAGCGATGGCTTTAGAGCAGTGTCGGGCAAAATTGAAAAACCTATTCACATGTGATTGAGCTAGATTTGCTGCCGACGTCAATGTTTTCACATGTACACAATAAAAATTTCGTGTGGCGTACGAACAGTAGCCGAGTTATGACTTTGGTTCGTGCTTATGAGAAGCTGTGAGCTTAATTTTGCTATTCAAATCATGTCAGTTGACGTTAAGCATTCAAGAAGGCAAGAACTCGCTTCTGCTCGCTTCGCAACTACAGAGAGAAAAATGTTTAATGATAAATGGATGCTAGATTTCTTTTTTATAGAAAATACAAACGCTGTAGAGCAATGTCTTATATGCGAACGCACTGTTTCTCGTTCCGTATTGATGTATGTGCAAAGGCATTACTCGGTTTGTCACGCACAATTCAATTTAATTTTAGGAGAAGAACGAAAACTAAAGCTTTTCGAATTAAAAGCTAAATATTTTTTAAGGTTTATTGCTGATGATTTTAATCAAAATATAAATAATTCTTATATTCATCATAATATTTCTTCATTACAATTTAAAAAGGCACCTATGCTGTGTCATTGGCCTTGGCAAAAAAATGCCGACCGTATGAAGATGGTATGTTTTTTAAAGAATTAAGTCAGGTTGTTTTCAGTTTTTTTGGGGAGCAAGGAAATGAAATGCAACAAATTGTAGAACAAATACGTTTATCCAGACGAACAATAACTCGCCGAACGGAAGTTATTTGTTAATATTTATACTTTACCACTAAGCAAAGGTTATTAAACTGCAAATTTTTTTCTATATGTCTTGACGAGAGCACGGACATAAATAACTTAAGCGTATTAATCATATGTGTTAAGTCAGTTGATGAAAACTTACAAACAACAGAGGAAATACTCTCCGTTGTTTCAATGCATGGGCATGTTACAGGCGAAAACCTCTTTAAAATACTACAACAAAATGTTTTTTCACTTTTTAACAAAAAAAAGTTGACTGCGATTTGTACTGATGGAGCCAGAGTGATGACTGGAAAAAATCAAGGGCTGATAGGTTGGTTAATGAAAAATAATATAAAAATTCCAGCTTTTCATTGCATTATCCATCAGCAGTCGCTTTTTTCGAAAGAGTTAAACCTTTCCTATGTAATGGAAATAGCCATCAAAATTATTAATGCAAGACGAGGGGGGCATAATGCACTACGGCACAGAAAATTTAAAGATTTTCTCGATGAACTTGATGCCGAGTTTGGTGATTTAATTTTGTTCACAGAGGTTCGTTGGCTTAGCCGTGGTAGGAGCTTGCAACGCCTTTTTGATTTGAGGAATGAAGTTTTACTGTTTTTGGAACAAAATTTCTTTTCAAAATCGGATGATTTAATTTCAAATCTTAAGAATAAAGATTTTTTATTAGACTTAGCCTTTTTATGCGACCTTATTCTTTTATTAAATCAATTAAATCTGTCACTGCAGGGTAAAAACAGACATATTTTTGAGCTAGTGCCTATTGTAGAACACTTTGAGCGCAAACTAAATATTTTAATAATTCAATTAAAAAATAATGATCTGTCCAATTTGGATAAAACCAGGATAATATGGTCAGATAATTTAAATTTTAATAAATTAATAGACTATACAAGGATTGTTGAAGAGTTATTAATAAATTATAACAAAAGATTTCAAGATTTTCAGATAATTAAAACCGCAATTGAATTGCATAATAATCCTTTAATTTGCAAAATTAACGACCAACCAACAGAAATACACGCAGAGCTAACAATGCTGCGCAATGATATAAGCCTTCCCTTGGAAATGGGTCAACATTTTTGGAAACAGGTAAGAGAGGAAACATATCCAAATATTAAACATGAAATCTTCAAAATATATTCTATGTTCAGTTCCTCATACGATTGCGAGGTTGGACTTTCAACCCTCAAAATTATCCAACATAAATTTAGAAACCGTTTATCAGATGAACATATCTCAGATTTACTGCGCATTAAAGGTTATGAAGGCAACATAAATATAGACGATATAATAGAATTTGAAAAGTTACTATAAAAATAATAATAATAATAATAATAATAATAATAATAATGATAGTGATAATAATAATTATAATAATAATAATAATAATAATAATAATAATAATGATGATGATGATGATGATGATGATGATGATGATGATGATGATGATGATGATGATGATGATGATGATGATGATGATGATGATGATGATGATGATGATGATGATGATAATAAAATAATAAATAATAATAATAATGATAAATAATAATAATAATAATAATGATAATAATAATAATAATGATAATGATAACAATAATAATGATAATGATAATAATAATGATAATAATAATTATAATAATGATAATAATAATAATTAAAATAATAAAAAATGATAATAATAATTATAATTATAAATCATAATAATTACAATTATATAAATAAAACATAAAAAAAATGCATTTTATTTACAGTGTAAATAAAACCAGCGCTGTCGCTCTCTCATGGACACAGACACAAGCTTGCATGTTTATGTATTGTTTTGCCCGACACTGCTTTAGAGAAATTTTTTCTTATTTTGTGGAAATAAATGTATTTTTATGAATAAAAAATTCAATTATTGGCTTTTTTTTTTTTAACCATACTCAGTCATAACTTGTAATGCTTGAACTTAATGATTTTCAATTCAAAATTTTTTTCCTATATCTTGAATAAGCCGACTTTAAACCTACGGAGAGGACGCTTAATGGTTGGTAGTAACAGTTTTTTGCTTTTTGATTATAGTTTTCTTGAGTTTCGGTGAAAATAGTGCAACATTTATTAATACTGACTTCTATTTTCAATATTTTTTTCGTAAAATGAAGTTATTACTTGCAGTACTCGGCATGAGTGAATATGAATTCAATAATTGATTGTATGGTACACACCACATTTTCTTTGGTCTTATTTTTTTTTTGCATTTTTTGCTAAGCTATATGCATCATCACTATTTGTAATCGACCTTAATGAGCTTGAGTTCAAAAATTTTTCCCCATATATCTTGATTAAGCCGGTTCAACTTGGCATGCAACTCTTTTTATTATATCAAGGGAAGTAGTTTAAAAGTGAAGGAATCACATTTTGAGCTCTTTGGATCTTTTCTATTTGAATTTCTAAAAAATACCCAAATTTATGAAAATCGTATTGTATTTTCAGCACCTTTTTTAGTTTATCGCAGTTATAACTTCAGTACTCCGATCTTGATGGGCGCTATGATATATCGCCAAAAAGAAAAATCGCAAAAAAAAAAAGATGAAAAATGTGAGACGACCCAAAACTGAATGAAAAATGGTCCCAACAATTTTTGGATATATAACCCAAAACCAAAAAAGAACGAAAAATAAAAAAAAAAATGCAAAATCGCCTAATTTTTTGCATTGTTCCCTGGAGATAAATTCAATAAATCAAACATTTCGTACAAGAAACAGAAAATCACAAAAAAAAAAAAAATTAACAATCACCCAAAAACAAAAGCCCAATTTCGATATTTTACCCAAAACAAAAAAAAAAAACGAAAATTCACCCAACAAAAATGCAAAATCACAAATTGTTTTTGTTTTTAAATTGTGGTATTTTATGGAATAATATATTAAATACTAGCAGGACCCAGTAGTCCGCGGCTTCGCCATGGACGCTCCAGAAAACATACTTTTTTATTTGTGGGCGGTAAAAGGGGGTGTGGCAATCTTTTATCCCGTAAACTATCTCGTTCTCGAAAACAATCTACTGCTAAAACTTGAGCGCAATCGGCCCAGAAGTTTTTGAAGTCTTAATGATTTCTTAAAAGTGAGCGTATTTATAGTGCCATCGCGCCCATTTTTAGTAGTTTCAGTCTTATACGAACAAAACCACTTGAAATATAGCATTTTCGTTGATTTGTGGGCGGTAAAAGAGGGCGTGGGAACCCATTTTTGGTACAATTGCCGAAAGTGACCAAACTAAATTACCAAATTTTAGTCTCATAAAATCGAAACAGCCGGAAATATTGCATTTTTATTGATTTGTGGCCTATAAAAGGGGGCGTGGTTAAAACTAAATATGCAATAATCTAATCTAGGACCCAAGTAAAACGCGCAAGTTTGAGTGAAATCCGTTCAACCGTTTAGATTTGTATAATAATTTCTTTAAAGTGGGCGTAAAGTAGTACCACCACGCCCATTTTTTGTACACTTGCCAAATTTCAGTCTTATACGACTAAAAACGTCTGAAATATAGTATTTTTATTGATTTGTGGGCGGTAAAAAAGGGTGGAATTTTTTTTTACAAACCATCCTCGCGTAAATATCAACTAAATAAAGAAAAGTCCATCCAAATCGGTTGAGCCGTTGATGAGTGCATCGGAATCCAACGAACACCAGTTCATTTTTATTTATATAGATTCTAGTATTATACAAGAGTTCTGATAAGCAATATGTACACCGAGAAAAAAGCTTATGTTAAATTGAAAAAAAAATCTAGTGTAATACAGGGTCCGCCATCTAACGTTATTTTTTCAACTAGTGCTTATTTCGTGAATGGTAACACTTAGCACATGTCTGATTAGACAGATAATTAGTTTTATCCTTCCGTTGAACGAATATAGTTGTGTATACGCTTGAACAATGCTGGGAAATATTGCCTGCGATCGACTTACAGAAGATGCCGATTTTGCCAAAAAAATCATCTTTTCTGATGAAGCTCATTTTGATCTTGGCGGGTATGTAAACAAACAAAATTGTCGCATTTGGGGCACAGAAAACCCGCACGCATACATTGAAAAGCCGATGCACCCAAAACGAGTCACTGTTTGGTGCGGATTTTGGTCCAGAGGCATAATTGGGCCATTTTTCTTCGAAAATGAGCAATGAGTGGCCGTTACAGTCAATGTTGAATGAATTTTTGTTCACAAAAATTGAAGAGGAGGATATTGGCAACATTTGGTTTCAACAGGACGGCGCTACGTGCCACACAGCCGAACAGCCTACACTCGATGTTTTGCGCCCTGTTTTTGAAGATCGCATTATCAGCCGCAGAGTTGATGTCGTTTGGCCACCTCGGAGCTGCGATTTGACACCGTTGGACTATTATTTGTGGGGTGCTCTCAAAGATAAGTGTTACGCCGACAATCCAGAGACAATTGACGCTTTAAAGACAATATTCGTGAAGCCATTGGTGAAATACAGCTGCACACAATCTATAATGTGCTTAAAAATTGGGCTGATCGTGTAGGCTACTGCATGGTTAGCCGAGGCAGCCATTTGAATGAAATTATTTTCCATTATTATCCGGAAGGATTGTACATTCAAATAAAAAAAGAAATTTGAGAAAATATTCAGTAGTTTTTTTTTTTGCATTTTCCAAAAAATAAAAGTTATTTGTCGGACCCTTTATATAAGATGGCTTTGGCAGTTTTCAGCCACCCAAGTACTTTATCAAAACACCTAAGTTTTACATGTTGACTTGCCAATTTTTATTTGGGTGATAAATTAACCAAGTATTTGGTAATTTTTTATACACTACTTTAACACAAAAAAAAATTGTATATAAAAAAAATTATTGTTTTTAGGGTTTTCGTTTTTATTTATTTTCCTTTTTTTTTGCAATTTGCTTGACTAAAATTGGCAACAACACAAATTTTTCTTTTATTTTACCAACACGGTTTTTTTCTTAGAATTTAATGACTTCTCGGCTTTTCTTGCTGATCGACGTCTATTATAACAAGAACATTAAATTAAATTAAATATCAAATACAAAAATTTTACCTTCGCATGCATGAAGACACTACGCTACGCATTGAGCCAAACTTCTTCGCTAAGGGCCCTCTAGACGAGCAACTTATCGCAAAACTGGTTGATAAACTGGTAACTGGTTGTTGAAATCAAGTCGTGTGTAGATGAGCTGAGGTGTTATTTTCAGTTTTTCAACCAGTTTATCAATCAGTTGGCAAAAATTAAAAAATTTTGATTTTTTGCGATTTTTTTGTGATGTGTTTGCAGCAAAATCAACAACTAAACATAAGATTCATAATAAAAAAAAAATTATTTGCATTAATTTTCAATAAAATATGCGCGATGTTTTCAAGAAGAAAAAGTTTTTGTACTGGAATTGAAAAATTGGTCCATGCTTCAGTATTTTCACTCTGTTTTGCGCTTAGTTGCTCGTTTATAAGGGCCTTTACTGCTGTACTTTGCTGTTAATACAGCATCTGTTAACATCTGTGAATCAAATATTTTCTTTTTTTTGGCAGGGTATCGTAGTATGTGCTTTCAAAGCAATGCATTAAATAATAAATTGCTTAGGTGAATTAACGCAGCTGCAGTTATGTCAACAAACAGCAAGCAAGGCTGCTTAGATCAGTTGGTAGAGCGATGGACTGTCACTAAAAGTTCCAGGTTCGATTCTGCACGGCGGGCAAAGAATTTTTTTCTTTTCTTTTCTTCTTGTTGATGAAATGTATTAAAATTTACTGGTTTAAATATGAAAGTGTGTTTTTTAATTTACTTTAAGTTATTTTTGAATTTAAAAGTAGTTTTATTAAAAAAAAAAACCATTAACTTATCAAATTTATCCTTCTCTCATGCGTCTAATGACGCAGCTGTGTTTTTTTTTTTTTTTGCAGAAAATAGCTCAAAACTACGCTTAAGCCCTTCATGTTAGTTGTTTTTTAATTTTGTATTATTGGATTTTGGGCTTAGGTGAATCAAATATTTGTTTTTTTTTGGCAAGGTATCAAAGTATGTGCTTTCAAAGCAATGTATTAAATAAATTGCAATGTATTAAACAATAAATTGCTGAGGAGAATAAGCATAAGTTTATAATTCTCATACAATTCTCTTCACCCAAGCCGACTTAGGTGATTTACCTATAGTTTTTTTCTCGGTGTACTTGGAATAAGCTAGTTTTGATAAAACGCCAGTTTCTAGGTGCGTCATTGGCACTATCATGTGTATAATTATATTCTAGGGAAGTATTAACTGTTTCCAAATACCATTTAGATTATGTCAGCTTCTAGGTAACTTTTTGGGTTTTTATAGATTCCAAAGTTTCCCAAGGGAATATTAAAAATTCCCAAGACACCAACTATTCCAATGGGAGTTGGCCAGCTTTTGGATAGTTACTAGAATATTGAATAACTGAATATTGATTCAGTTTGTTAACGTTTCGGAAACCTTTTGGAATTTTGCAATTTAAAGTGCCACATTTCCGGAGCCTTCAAGAAAACCCCTGTAATGTTTTTCTAGTTATAGACAGGACACTCTTCGCTCCCTAATTAAAGGATTGTAACATATTTTTAGAATATATCAAAAAAGTCTTCTTGGGTTATTATACTTTTCTTAGATCTTACCTCTCTCAAAATTTCCAAGCACTCTATCGGCAAAAACTAACTGCAATTGCCTAATATTGAGTATCGCACGCTTAGTCAACCAATGAACACAGATAGCAATCATTGTGGTGTTTTTATTTTGACAACCATCGCCGTCATAAATAAACCGAACAATGCATTCGCCATTGGTGTTCAACTACAAAAGGCGACTATTAATTGCTGATGCCATTTCACTAGAACTTTTCGGACCATACAGTTTTCGGTCCATACAAAGAAAAACATTTTCAGTCGTCAAGTTCGACTTCGGGCTGTCCACTACAACACCTAGGTTATACAAGTACAACTGTCTCGAAAAGTACGCTGCCTGAACAGAATTTTTGGCATTGGCATGTTCTTCTAGCAATCAAAAGACATTGTCAGTAAATCGAACCGCTCCTTCGCATGTTCAAAAAAGGCATTGTTGTGCTATTTGTGCCTTCAATAATTAGCCGATTTTCAAATATGCTGTCAAAGTTTTCCTTTTGATTCGTTCTGTGTAAGATGTACAAGTTGAACATACATCAGTAGAAGTTGGCTTAAACCCAATATTAAGCAAGGTGTTAAAAGTAATACGAAAGAATTTTTTCTTAACTTTTACAGAATCTGCGGCTTGCCACTTATTGGTAGGTACAATCAAGAACGGTTTTGTATTTAGTTTTAGGCAATCTTTAAATGGACTTTTTTGTCCTCTTATCCTCAGAGTGTAATCTATTGACACAGTTTTCCTTGGTCCTACTTTAAGAATCCTGTCAGTGCGCCTTGAAACTATCTTGTTCGATTTTTGTTTTGTGCTGTAAAAGTACTTATGAAATTTTCTTGAGTCTCTATTTCGCAAAATGACAGGAAAAATTTTCTCCACGATGGTTGCATGGTCCACTTTAGTCAATTTTTTCGATGAATATCTAAAATGTAGTTATTTAAATATAGAGAATTATTTAAATTCAACTATTTTAACGTGTGTCCTACAACGATAAAAAAAGCAATAGGTAAATCACCTAAGTCGGCTTGGGTAGAGAGAATTGTATGGGAATTATAAACTTATGCTTATTCACCCAAGCAATTTATTGTTTAATACATTGCTTTAAAAGCACATACTTCGATACCCTGCCAAAAAAAAAATATTTGATTCACAGATGTTAACAGATGCTGTATTAACAGATGCAGTATATCGCAGTATTCTGTTGATAGCTGCAGCATAGCTTCAGTTGTAATAAATCACTGCGCGTAACGAAGGAGTTTGGCTCAATGCGTAGTGTAGTGACTTCATACACAGTGGTTTCGAATCTCAACGGCATGCGAAGGTAACATTTTGGTATTTGATATTTAATTTAATTTAATCAGCCTTACTAAAAAACTGATATTAAATTTTAGCGTCAGCTTTTAAATTTAGTAGCAGCTGTAGCCTCTACTAAGCTTATGCTAAAAAATCTTTTTAGAGCTGGCACTAATTAGAGCCAGCACTAAATTACTTTTTTGGTAAGGCTGAATGTTCTTGTTATAATATCATAATTGTTATAATGTCAAGCAGCAAGAAAAGCCGAGAAGTCATTAATTTCTAAGAAAAAAACAGTGTTGATAAAAGAAAAATTTGTGTTGTTGCCGATTTCAGTCAAGCAAATTACAGAACGAGAGGAGGAGGCGGCAGCTTAAAAAAAAAAAGGAAAATAAAAAAAACCAAAATCCGAAAAAAAGTTATATATTTGAAATTAAATTTTTTGTTTAAAAAGTAGTGTATAAAAAATTACCAAATACTTGGTTACTTTATCACCCAAATAAAAATTGGCAAGACAACATGTAAAACTTAGGCGTTTTGTTGAAGTACTTGGAATGCTGAAAACTGCCAAAGCCATCATATAAATTATGCTAGGTTTTTTTTTTCAATTTAACATAAGCTTTTTTCTCTGTGTAGAAGGGCCTAAATTTATTGAATATAGAATTCTAGAATAAAAAACAGAATTCTTCTGTTTTCAACAGTTTTCATAATTTCCCTTACGGCACTCTGATGACCTTGACTTCAAACTAATTTCCTACCTACCATAATATAGGTACTCAAAATACTAACGTGATTCTTTATAGATAAAAATGAGAGCAAAACAACACTGCAACAAAATGAAAATATTTTCACTAAAGAAAGACAATACCATTCCCGGAATATTACGTTATCCTGACGTAACGCTCGCTGCATGCGTAGCAACGTTACAATTCCACCGCATATTGTGTTTGGCATAAATTATGCAAGCGGACACACACAATATGCGATGCATATTTGCAAATATCCTGCTCAAGGATATGTAACAATCAAAGAAAAAAAAAATGTTTAACAATAGCGCAAAGACGTTGGTATAACTACCAGACGCCCGTGCCATGTTGCTTATGAATATGAATTCTGAACAGAAGCAGCAAAAAAAAAAAAAAAAAAAATAAGAAAAGACAAGAATTTCAAATTTTGCATTTTCACTGCAAGCATGCTGCACAAATTTGAACTCATATTTTCACGCTGATTGTTGTAATACCAACAATAACAACTACAGCTACCGAAGAGCCGTTTCTTTTCTTAGAAGCACCAAGTACCAAACCATCCCATCCTTAAGGGATTAAGCCTCACTTCTATTTTTGCAAGTAATTTTCCAAAATTTTTAGCTGCTTAAAAATCAAAAAATTTCGTAAATGTGGGTGGCTTAAAAAAATACGGATCATCATTATAGCACAAAAGAGCACAAATCAATTTTGAACTCATAATTTGTTTTCTTAGCCTTTGTAATCCTTTTTGAAGCGATTTTTTTTTTTTTTTAATGAGTGATAAGTAAGTTTTGTTGTTGTCTTCAACTGCTGCAGGAGCGGTCATTGAGTATTATTATTTTTTTTATTGAATTTAGAGAGAAAGGTTAGTGAAGAAAGGATAAATTTCGCCAACTAATCCACTTGAGAATTGAATTAATTTTGAAATTCTTGTTTCGAAAATATTGTTGGAAATTGATTTCGATGCGCCTTTTTTAATGACAGGATAACAGGTAGGTACTTTAAGGACGATTAAAAAAAAAACTTTTGTAAGAACTTTAAATAAAAGAAGTAAGAGCAGACTAAGAAGGGTTAAAAGTAAAAGATTTTAAGATGCACAAAATATCGTATAACTATGACAATATAACTGGGAACAATTTTAAGGATAATCAAAGGTTCGAATTTTATCAATCTGGCGCATCTGGTTATGTGTCTCTTGGTTTTGTCATAGATGGAAATGAATTTATTAAAAAATTTTAAATATCTGCTTAGTATAGTATTCTGAAGCATATATTATGATGTTGATATATTCACATTTGACCATGAATCTGAAACTAATATAAGTAAAGTTCATCAAACATCATTAAGGTCAAGTAAGCTTTAAAATTAACCAACTTTTAGACTTACTTACTTACTTACTTAGGTGGTCGTAACAACCCATGTCCGGATTTCAACCGACCTCATCAGCTCTCGCCAGGCGCCTCTGCTTTGCGCGCGCCTTCTCCAATCGGATACACCAAGTGCGGTTAGGGCTTCCTCAGCCTGGTCCATCCATCGGAGGCATGGTCTCTCTCGTCGTCGTTGACCAGCGACCCTCGCCTCGAGCACCTTTTTCGCTGGAGCTTCGTCGTTCATACGATGGACTACCCAGCCAGCGTAGTCGCTGCACAGTTATACGCCGAACTACGTCAATGTCATCGTAGAGCTCATACAGCTCGTGGCTCATTCGGATGCGATAGTCATCGCCGACTCGAACAGGACCGAAGATTTTGCGAAGTACTTTTCTCTCGAACACCCCCAGAGTGGCTGCGTCAGTTTGCGAAACTACCCATGCCTCAGCGCCATAAAGCAGAACAGGTAGAACGAGAGTCTTGTAGAGTGTTAGTTTTGTCGATCGAGAGAGGGCTCTGGAACTTAGTTGCTTACTGAGCCCGTAGTAGCACCTATTTGCAATTATTGTTCTTCGCTTTATCTCCTAAGCTGATTTCGTTTTTGGTATTAATGGCGGTGCTAAGGTAAACGAACTCCTTGACTACTTCAAAGTTATAGCTGCCGGATGAAACGTGGGAGTCTAAACGCCGAGCTCCCTTGTTTGTGGACAGCATATATTTTGTTTTGCCCTCATTTATCGTCAAACCTACTTTGGCTGATTCCTTTTCGATAGCGGCGAAAGCAGCGGTAACATCTCTCTTGGTTCTGCCGACAATATCAATATCATCAGCGTACGCAAGGAGCTGGACGCCTTTGTAGAAAATGGTGCCATTACGATGCACACCGGCCTTTCGTACGATCCCCTCCATGATGATGCTAAAGAGATCGCAAGACAGTGGATCGCCTTGCCTGAAACCTCTTTCGGTATTGAAGGTTTCGGAGAGGTCATTTCCTACCTTGACGGAGCTGCGTGTGTTGCTCAACGTCATTCTGCAAAGTCTAATCAACTTTGTAGGTATACCGAACTCAGACATTGTTGCGTATAGGCAATCCCTTCTCGGGCTATCGAACGCAGCTTTAAAATCGACAAAGAGATGGTGTGTGTCAATTTCATTTTCGTGGGTTTTCTCCAGGATTTGTCGTAGCGTGAAAATCTGGTCTATGGTGGACTTACCAGGTCGAAAGCCACACTGATAAGGTCCAATCAGTGTTTTTGTAATCGGCTTTAATCTTTCACACAGTACGCTTGAGAGAACCTTATATGCGATGGAAATAAGACTGATACCTCTATAACTAGCGCAGATTGTAGGGTCTCCTTTCTTAAGTATGGGGCACAGTACACTGAGGTTCCAATCGTCGGGCATGCACTTTTAGACTATGTTTTTATATAATAAAAAGGAAAAGTTTTTGACAAGATAGAGTATATGATATACTATATAGAAGTATTTTTAAAAACAGCAAAGTGGCGCCATTGTGTAAAATTAATTTTATTGAAAAATTAATATATGTATCTTAAAACGTATCGTCCCGTTCATGCCAAATGAAGTTAAAGTTAAATATTTTTTGCGTTAAAATAATACATTGTAACTCTAATGTATATGGTATAAATGTGTATGTTTCTCCTAAGAGTAGTGTAGAGGTCTATGCAAGCCCTGCGGAGTGCATAGATTGACGTTAATGACGACATTGTATTATTGGGCGATTTTAATGTACCTGATTTTAATGTATTCAATTTCAATTTCAATTTTAAAATAGCTGACTTTTTGAAGTTGAATCAGTTGCTTCATAGTAAACTTAATGCAATTTTAGAATATATAAATGGAAATTGCCTTGATGACTCCATACATTATTTTTATATGGAACTCTTTGCTGTGTTTTCTCAATCTGTACCTTATAGCCTCAAATTTGCGAGGAATTCTGCGTACCCTTGGTACACAAAGGATTTAAAGACTCTTCGTAACAACAGGAATAGGGCATGGAAGAAATACGTCTGTAGCTTAGGCTCAAACGACCTAGAAACTTACAAACGTTCGTTTCTGGAATTTGAAAATCGCTCAGCTACATTATATTACGAATATTTAGATAATGTTAAGCTGAGAATATTGACAGATCCAAAAAAATTTTGGGGATTCGTAAACACAAAGAAGAAATCTGATGGATTTCCTTCTTCATTTAGAACTCCTGAGGGATTTACTGAGTACTCTTTTACTCCTGATGGAGAGTACTTTGAATATATATGAATTCCGAACCCAGAGTATCTTTGGAACATATATCCTTTACTCCAGAGGATATTTTAATGTATATTAGATCGATCGATGAGGATTTTGGCGCTGGACCTGACGGTGTTCCTGCCGCAGTGTTAACATAATGCGGTTCCGTTTTGAGTCAACCACTTTCTGTATTATTCAATAAATCTATTAACGATAGTTATTTTCCATTATTTTGGAAAAAGTCATTTATACGTCCTATTTTTAAAAAGTATTGCAGGAACGATGGCAGTAACTATAGGCCGATCGCTAAGCTCTCATCGATTCCAAAACTTTTCAGCACTCGTCAGCATGGTTTTGTGAATGGCAGATCCACTGTGTCTAATCTTCTCGATTTTACAACATTCTGCTTAAATTCTATTGATTCTGGTAACCAGGTCGATTGTGTTTACACTGACTTTAGTAAGGCATTTGATAAGCTACCACACAATCTAATCTTATTTCAACTTGAGTTAATGGGATTCCCACAATATTTTGTGAACTGGATTAAATCGTATTTGGTAGAGCGATCTTATCAAATACGTTTTCGAGACGTATTGTCTTCTGAATTTATTGCTGAATCAGGTGTTTCTCAGGGTACCTTGGTCCTCTTCTGTTTATTTTAGCTATCAATGATGTAACTCACGTCATTAAACACTCTCATCTGCTTATTTATGCCGATGATATGAAAATATACAGAACGATTAATTCTAGAGATAATTCAGATCTACTCCAGTCTGATCTAAAAGCCTGATTCTAAAAGAAGTTTGGTGTTCTAAAAATAATATGTTTCTAAATCCAGATAAATGCCAAACTATGACCTTTTCGCGAAAATGGAATAATTTTATTTTTTAATATAAGATTAAAGATACTGCCTTGAGTCGTGTAGACACCGTCAAAGACCTAGGCATATGCATGGATTCTAAGCTGTCGTTTAACATTCATATTGATAATATTTGTAAAAAAGCATCTTCAATGCTTGGTTTTATAAAACGCTGGGCTAAAGAATTTAATAGCATGATTGCAACTACAACGTTGTATTGTGCAATCGTGCGTTCTCATTAGAGTATGCAAGTCAAGCTTAGTCGCCAAGTTACAATGGGCATGTTGATCGAATAGAAAGAATCCAAAAAGGTTTTGTTCAGTTTGCTCTAAGGGGCTTAAGTGGAACTGACATATTAGACCTTCCTCCTTATGTGGATCGTTTAAAACTATTTAAAATGCAGTCTTTAAGTGATCGAAGAAAATCTGCAGATATCGTATATTTGCACCAACTTATAACAGGTGCATTCGATTCTCCTCAAGACTTCTTTCTCACATAATTTTTAACACTAACCGTAGAAGCAATAGAAACGCCAACAATTTAATTTATTTACCATTTAGTAGAACAAACTATATGGTTGCTGCTCCTTTAAACCGCATGAGTACCTTTGTTAACAATTGTAGCGTTTTCGATGTTAATTTGTCAAAAGGACAACTCAAAAGTAGATTAAAACCGGTTGTGTAATTAGATCTATGTATATGCATGGTTAGTTGTTATGTCTTGAGTTGTCCCTGAGCCCAACTCATTCATTGGTGGGTACATTTTTCCCACTTTTACTTTTTTGAGGTCACTGGTATTTGGAACATTGATATTGTTCAATGATTTTGGGGTCGGGGCCTGGAATTGGTAAATGTTGAGGAAGTGCGAAAAAGCTGTAGTAGCTGAACTCTATTGTTATTGCATGTAATAAATACGCCAATGTGCTAGACATGGGTAACGCAGCGCTGTGTTGCGTTAATGAGTTGAAGCACTTCAATGCGTCACTGCATTGATACACTTGTTTTAATAAAACTAACGCAATAGCGCAGTAATGCAAATGACGCGCTCAAAGCAAAAGTAAAAAATATTTATACAGCGAGCAAAAATTGCACATGTTGTACGGCGCATCGAGGATAGAAACAGAAAGTTGAAAGCGAACATTATTACTCTGTATAAATAAGGAATATGCTTGGAGTGCATTTGATTGTTATTAATGTTTTGCCGTTCACAGAATGGTTTTGTCAATTTAATAAACTGTTGGATGTGTTCGTGTTCGAAGCAGAAGTTGGTTTGGATCCAACTTTGAACTTGTTTTGCTTTGTTTTGTTTTGAATGGCTCGTATCAAATTTTAAACGAAATACAGTTTGGCTGCATGCTTGAAGTTTAATATATCTTCAGTTTTGGTGGATACTTTAATCTGCTCTTCCTTTAGTTATATTTCATATTTATTACTTATGAATTTAATAATCTTTAATGAATCTATTAGCAGTAAGATTTCTTTAGATCAGATATATTGATTAAAGATTTTTAATGGATTTCATTTATTTTTTCTAAGTGAACCAAATTTTCGCTTAGCATTCCACCACAAAATTCACCACATTCGAAAAATTAACGACATAACGCAACGCGTTGGTCCTCACTGCGTGGATTAAATTCTTGTTGAATCATAGCATTTCAAACTGCGCTATGGCGCAATTGCGTTAATGCATTCCGCTGATACAGCAAACTGCGTTTGAGTTGGTGTATCAACGCAGCGATTTTTGCTGCGTTACCCATGTCTACAATGTGCATTTTTCTGTTTTTTAAAAGTGGAGTTAAAAAATTGGAATTGCTAAAAAAAATTCACCTTTTCCAAAATTTCGTTTTGAAACGGATAGTACATGCCTTCATAATACAGAGTTAAAATTTGGCTTCACAGAAACTTAAAAAAAATGTTTGTTTTAGGCAACCATATAACTATTTATTTATTCTCAATTCTTATAATATTTGACACATTTTTTTTTTCAATTCTAGACCTTTGCCTCACCCACTACAGAAAATTCTGCAGACGACCATGTCCGTTGCCAAATGCTAAGTAAATTTTGAGTAAATACTAACAATAACTTTGCCATATTTATTATCCTTAACGCAAAATTAAATTAAACTTTACCCTGACTAATCGTAAACGAATATATTTGTTTTGAAATAAATAAATGCTTATATAACCGATATACATGCAATGAAGCAACCCTTGTATCTAATCCGCCGCCACCCTTGCCAGTCAGTGGCACCACCGAAAACACCGCTTTGCACCCTTTGTTGATCATTCCAAATGCAAGTAAGTCACAAACAAAAATGGCGCATTGCATTGGCTACGCACAACGCCCGTAAATATGCAAACATATGCATAGATATCGGCTTACGCAACATATGCAAACGTAACACGTAAAAAAAAACAAACAAAAAACAGCATAATGCAATAAAAAATGGCGCAAGCCAAGCGATCCCATATTGATCCTTAGGCATGCTTAAAAAAAAATACTAAATGAATTCCAATTATGTGTAAATTGGGTATAAAAAGGACTCAAACACGCGCGGCAGCCTTAGCGTCTTGCGTCTTTAAGGCGCACGCGTTTTGCTTGCACCCATTCGATTTAAGACTGGCCTTAAAAAATTGAACCAAGCAAATGAAGTTGCATTTAAGCAATCCTTAACCTCATTCAGGATGTCATCATTGTATCTGTCTCGACAGCTAGCGCAACAACAAAAAATTGCATACATTTCCACTTCCTTTCGAGTTTTTTAATAAATGTATGCATTTATTTTTTGAGGCTAAAAATACTCAAAAAGTGAGGGATTAAAAAATTGAACGTTACACAACATTGCATATCAGAGGACCTCGACGTCAGCCTAGCTGCATGCGCTTGCATGCATCCCCTGTCAGCGAATTGCAGCAGAATTACAAAGGACAAAGACAAAAGTTGCTCAAAACAAAAAAAAAAAAACAAAAAAAAAAAAAAGAAAGAGGAATACAAAGAAGCACAACAACTAAACATAAAATAAAAATCCCGTTGATGACCCCGAACTGACCCCAAGCCCGTTCCGTTATGCTGCTTTTTGTGCGCTCGCTTTCAAAATTTTTTTGATTAGAAATATTTGTATAAACTATGCATGTTGCAAAAAAGGACTGACTGACTGATTACGTTTTCATTCTTGCGTTTTACGTCTTGTTGTCGTTGTTGTTGTTGTTCCACTTCTTCTGCAGCAGCACTTTGAGTTCCCGCCATGATGAAAAGCATCACTGCTATCGTCATCAAACAACTAGTTTGCAAATGCAAAGGACTTCTTTGAATTATTATTGTGTTATTGTTGTTGTTTTTGTCCCTGTTGCATATAAATTGCAGCTTGCATAAAGTAAAAATATTAAAAACCCGCTCATGTCCTTTTTTTTTGTCTTCATAAAAAGGATATTTAAATATATAAATTTTTTTTTATATTGGCCAACAAACCTTAATCAATGCATTTATTTAAGGGAGTAGCAAAAATCTCTTTTTTTGTTTTTGTTTTCAGCTTATAGAAAATTGCAATCGCGTGAGACAGTAGTGCATAGTTGTCTGGGGTTAATTTTTTATCCAGAAAATATATGGTATATATATGGTAAAACAGCCCTGCATATTAAATAATTCATCACTGTTCATTGATAGTAAATTATTTTCACTTATATAGTAACGTATTCAAGCATTATACGAGTAATTTAACAATTTACATGTTTATTATATGTAAACTCACATGAATACCCTTTATCATGCATTTTTGCAAAATCTATAGGAAAAGTAACTTAAAACTTAACCCGAGGATTTAATCAAAAAGTTTCTAAAATAATTTTGGAGTTCTTATTCAAGTTTTCTTAACTTATATTTATCTAAATCATATCTCTATAAAAATGTCGATAACCTGCTATATTAAATCATATAAATGAAATAATATTGGTGTAGAAATAAGTTTTAAGTATTTTTTGTTAATTCGAGGTTTTATTCAGAGCAATTGGTAAAATGTATTTTATTTAAAGTATTGTTCATCGTTAGCTTCGACTTTTCCGTATCTTTCAGACAGCATACGGATTCCACTTCGAAAAATTGCTCTTCTGTTAAGGCGATCTAAGAATCGAACCAAATTTTGACAAAATTTGGACCGAAACAAGTGGTAGTCGGAAGGATCAATGTATGGTGAATACGGCGGTTGGGTAAAGACATCCCATTGAAGAGCCTCCAAAGTTTCCTTGAGGACGTTTGCAACATGTTGCAAAGCAGTGCCATGCGGAAAGATCACTTTGTCATGTCTTTTGGCATATTGGGACGTATGAGCTTCAATGCTCCTCGGCTTAATTGCATCAATTGTAGCTGATAACATTCCCCAGTGATGGTTTCGTTTGGCTCATAGTAGATCATTCCAAGCTGATTTCACAAGATGCACAGCATTAGTTTCTTGCCTTAAATATTCGGTTTGGGCGTTTGAAGTTGATGCATGGCCGGGCTTATCTCACGATTTTCTGCGCTTTAAGCTGTCGCATAGGATCCACTCTTCGTCCCCTATTACGATCCGATACAGAAATTCTAATTTTGCCTTTGGAGCATTAGCTCGAACATGAAGAAACCATTCCTTTAAATCGTCTTAAACCCTCAAAGGTTGACATGGTTAGGTTCATAGTTACAAGGTGGTCCGATGCGATTCAATATTTGTTACGCCATCTTTTTTAAGCACCTCAAAATTTATCTGTACGCCAATATTATTTGAATAAAAATTAAGTGTTTTTTTTTAGGAGCAGATTTTCTTATAAAAAGAAACTAAATTGACTAGTTGGTAAAAAATCTTAGTTTTCTAAGCTACAGCAAAAATCAATCAAATCAGTACAGAAGTCGCCATAATGTTTAAGGGGGGAGAAACCTTTATAATTTCGAAAAAATGCAAATTTTTTATCATAATTTGAATTTAGTACAGTTAAAAATATACTGTTAAAAGGAAAATGCGAAATATATATAAACATAAACATAAACATAAACATAAACATAAACATAAACATAAACATAAACATAAACATAAACATAAACATAAGCATAAACATAAACATAAACATAAACATAAACATAAACATAAACATAAACATAAACATAAACATAAACATAAACATAAACATAAACATAAACATAAACATAAACATAAACATAAACATAAACATAAACATAAACATAAACATAAACATAAACATAAACATAAACATAAACATAAACATAAACATAAACATAAACATAAACATAAACATAAACATAAACATAAACATAAACATAAACATAAACATAAACATAAACATAAACATAAACATAAACATAAACATAAACATAAACATAAACATAAACATAAACATAAACATAAACATAAACATAAACATAAACATAAACATAAACATAAACATAAACATAAACATAAACATAAACATAAACATAAACATAAACATAAACATAAACATAAACATAAACATAAACATAAACATAAACATAAACATAAACATAAACATAAACATAAACATAAACATAAACATAAACATAAACATAAACATAAACATAAACATAAACATAAACATAAACATAAACATAAACATAAACATAAACATAAACATAAACATAAACATAAACATAAACATAAACATAAACATAAACATAAACATAAACATAAACATAAACATAAACATAAACATAAACATAAACATAAACATAAACATAAACATAAACATAAACATAAACATAAACATAAACATAAACATAAACATAAACATAAACATAAACATAAACATAAACATAAACATAAACATAAACATAAACATAAACATAAACATAAACATAAACATAAACATAAACATAAACATAAACATAAACATAAACATAAACATAAACATAAACATAAACATAAACATAAACATAAACATAAACATAAACATAAACATAAACATAAACATAAACATAAACATAAACATAAACATAAACATAAACATAAACATAAACATAAACATAAACATAAACATAAACATAAACATAAACATAAACATAAACATAAACATAAACATAAACATAAACATAAACATAAACATAAACATAAACATAAACATAAACATAAACATAAACATAAACATAAACATAAACATAAACATAAACATAAACATAAACATAAACATAAACATAAACATAAACATAAACATAAACATAAACATAAACATAAACATAAACATAAACATAAACATAAACATAAACATAAACATAAACATAAACATAAACATAAACATAAACATAAACATAAACATAAACATAAACATAAACATAAACATAAACATAAACATAAACATAAACATAAACATAAACATAGACATAAACATAAACATAAACATAAACATAAACATAAACATAAACATAAACATAAACATAAACATAAACATAAACATAAACATAAACATAGACATAAACATAAACATAAACATAATCAGTTTATTTGGACATGTATTCGATGCTGAATCTATGTAACTATATAATATATATTATATAGAAATAGATAAACAAAGCTAGTAATTAATCGTAATTTCGACATTAAATTATAGAATTTCAATTAATGTTATTAAATTAAGGCGTTACTAACTTCTTTGATTTTTGCACATGTTCACCACTGCTTTTTTTTTTTCATTTGAAAATGAATTTGCATGCAATTTCGTAAAACGCATATTATTTTGCATAAATGTAATATAAATGCTCCGTAGCCGATTTTAATTATGTAGAACTTATGAGATTCGCTATGGAAATCAATTAGGCATGATATCAATAAATATAGCCAACTTTCCGTTGAACTGCAGAGAAATGCAATAAAAATGCACCCTCGAATTGAGGTGCTTCAATCCGGATGCACTCGCATGTTTAATCTTAAGATTTTATAAATATAGCTATTGTTGTTTTTGAGCTATATGCAGTATATACACAGAGCCAGAATTAAGTTGATGTCATACATGTCGGATATAAAGAATCGCCATGAATAGACGTTATTCGTTACTGTTTGTTGATGCGTAATGTCGTTGCCGAAGCTGTATTAGGGGAAGAAAATCCTTTTCTACGCAATTCGAAGTTCACAAAATGGAAAAACTACAGATAATAAAGAAATTGATGATGAGTGGCAATTTTGTAACGTCTATAAATAAAGGCATGCAAGATGTTGTTGATTATAACAATTGAAGCCTATGTTTAATACATAAATCTGAATTTCGAGAGAAGTAATGGAAATTTTTTCAATGTTGCTTAAAATTTTTAATATTTCCTTTACAAAGCTTGAAATCAATACGAAATTCTTTAATTATTTAACACCTAAATCTACTTTAATGAGCTTATAAATAATGTTACAGCGCCATTAGAGAAACAACTTTTCTTAAGGTAGTAAAAAAAGTAAAAACTATATTTAGCATTAGAGAAACAACTTTTCTTAAGGTAGTAAAAAAAGTAAAAACTATATTTAGCCCCTTTTTATATGCCCACCAAAGAATGTCATAAAAATTTGTGTCCAATAGCACGCGTTCAACTTGCTCCAAACATGCGTTAGAGCACATAAAAGCGAAGAGAATAAAAAACACATTTATAGAGGATCATCAAATAAACATGAAAGCCCCTATAAAAAAAAATCCTATTAAAATCACAAAAAACAACACAAACAAACTCTTAAAAAAGATAAAATATCGCTATCGATAGGCAAAAAACTAAAAAGAAAAAAAAAAAAGAAAAGATATATAAATAAAAGTGATCAAGCAGGGAGATTTTTTAGAAAAGGTAAAAAAGGATCCTCAGCGGTAAATTTTTTATTTTGGGGTAAATTCGTCAACGTATAGAAAACGAAAGCAGATTGTAACAATTTTTGCTTTTTTTCAATAGCAGCATCCTGCCTTCCGAGCGAGTGCCAGGGATGTGCCTTGGTAGCACACGTCAAGAACACATCAAAAACAACTTCGCAGGATGTTTTCTAATTATAATTTTTTTAAGACTAGGTAAAAAGTGAAATATAAAAATCATCAACAGGATATAAATAAAGCATGTTGAAAATGAGGTTCGTGCAAGGATCTCTTTATACGCTCTCTAAGGTGACGTAGTGACCTCGTCGCTGCAGCAGCGACATGCGCCATTAAGCAGATTTCAGCGCTCTTAGAACGCAGCATTTCTTTTATAGATACATCTTATATTTTGATATTTTTTGCTTTAATGATCTTTATTGCATTTTTTTATGGTACTGGCCGATCGTGCCGTTTTGCTTTGGCCTGCAGTCATTCGCCTGCTTAGCTGATCTTGTCAGACCAATACTTAGATAGAGAATGTTGCAGTCTCCGACAGCAGCTCCTTAATTTTTATTTTTTTTCTCTATCTTTTTATTGGAAGCTCATGTTTTGTGTTAGTTTTTTATGTGTTGGGAACTCGTGGCAGACGCGCATCTTCTGTGGCTGCATGATCTGCACGCTTTGCGCTCATAGTGCATAGGAGGGTCTTTTTATCGCCCGTGTCTATTTTTAGGCGCACTTTGTTTTTTACCCTCATGTTGTTTGTTCTTTTTTTTTTTAAGCACTCATTAGTGACACATTTACATATCAAAGTGTTTGTATATTATTTTAGTTTTTTTTTTTTTTTATATTGTGGTGTACTTTTTTGGTTGACTTTATTTTTGGCTAATATTTTGGGCCTGTCAGCCGTCTTAATTGTCAACTTCTTGTGGCTGTCTGGGTTTTAATGTGTTGCACACTTCATTTGACATTCAAGTTGTAGTAAAAATTTCAAGAGTTGTTCATGCACCCCCACCTTTGAAGCTGCTGCTGCACTCTACTCTTGCTTGCTTGCACCCCCACATTTTTTTTTCCTTCTTGTGGTTTTATGCCCGCTATAGTTTTGTTGAAACAGC
This sequence comes from Coremacera marginata, assembly GCA_914767935.1. NCBI lineage: Eukaryota > Metazoa > Arthropoda > Insecta > Diptera > Sciomyzidae > Coremacera > Coremacera marginata. Next base: position 19,843,622 of record OU612044.1, read on the forward strand.
TTGTCGCTTTTTTGTTGATTTGCATGCCAGGATCTAGCTGGTGCTGGTTGTAGTAAGTTTTTTTGGTTCTTGTTTGATTTGTCATCTGATATTGTATGCAGTTGGTGCGATTAAAATATTAAGTTGGCCGCACTGCTGGTTGTTGCGTGTCAAGAAGGGGAGCCCCCCATTTAGCACATTGAGACTATTTAATATTTGGTCGCGTGGAGTGAGTGAGCATGACTTAATGCTTAATTTTCTTCTAGTGTCTCGCGATGAATGATGGCACACGTCTACATTTTTCAATAGGTTTCACTCAATGTCAAAGAAATGTGAGTTTTTGAGTTATGATGCAAGCATTTTTAGTATCAAAATACCTCTGAGGAGTAATTATTTTGAGTAAACCTAGATAATGGCTTTATAGAATATCATATAATAATATTATAAGCTGTTGTATTTAGGTGCCATATTATACTGAAACGTAGTAAAAAAATAGAGAGACAAAAAATATGCTTAAGTTAATAGCAAAAAAATAAGTGCATTATTTTGCAAATGTCGGAGGGAAAGTAATTTTTCAATATATTGTTTGGGATGGAACATGAAATAAAATCAAAGTTATTGACCTATGGTGTGGCACATTTTATGTTTGTAAAAAAACCTGGTTTCTACAGAATAACTCTGTAGCTTTGCGAAATATGATAAAAATGTTCAAACTCGTAACGATCATATCGTTAATGAATATAAAGAAATTACTTCTCTTCTTCACTATACATCATTTATGTTTATAAAACAAAGTCATGTATAGCTTAACGTGCTGACCTAGACTCCGTAGAAATAAATAGTCGTCACAGTAAACTATATAAAATATATTTATTAATTAAATGTTGAGAAAAGAAATTATATTAAGATAAAACTTAAAGCTGCCTGTCAGTCTGCTTGCGTGAGAAAACAACGAATGCTGAACGATGATGCTCTCTTTCTTCGTATCGAACAATGTTGCTTTTTTTAATTTGTCGAATTTTCTGATTGTGGCTCAGGCAGTGCTGCCACATCTACTCCCCCTCCAGTGACCAAGTCACGATTTGCAAAAGTAACCTTCATACGTTCGTAGGTTCTCAAAGGTGCACTCGGAACCTGCATTTGGACATCTTCTCGAGCTATAAAGGCTGGTTTGAGTCTGTCCGCTGAAACGCTAATATTGTTGCCGTCGACTTTAAAAGTAAAAACACGATCTGTAAGTCTCTCTATCACTTCGTAAGGTCCTTGGTACGGAGGTACTAAAGGTCCCTTAATAGCATCCGTTCGAAGCAGCACATGAGAACAATCATAAAGACTTTTTAGAATGAAAAAGTTGTTTCTTATGTGATGTGCAGCTGGAGTCGGTCGAATTTTTCAATAAAAATTTGAGGATCTGCAGGCATATCTTTGTTTGCAAAAAATTCATTTGGAAGTCGTAGGGATCCACCATAGAGCAATTCTGCCGCAGATGATTTTAGATCTTCTTCAAGGCACGTACGAAGTCCCAGGAGAACTGTTGGGAGCAAACTTGTCCAAGGTTCATTTGGATGACACATCAAAGCTGCTTTAAACGAGCGATGCCAACGCTCCACCATTCCATTGCCTTGCGGGTGGTAGGCCGTCGTTCGAATGCGTTTTGCGCCAACCAGATTAGCAAGTCGACTGTATCAGCTGTCATGTCCTTCAGCGGAACGGCTTCTGGCCAGCGACAAAACCGGTCGATCATAGTAAGACAGTAGCGAAATCCTTGGTAAAGTGGCATAACGACAAGATCTAAGTGAACATGGTCGAAGCGGTTGTCGGGCATGCCAATTTTGTTTGGAGCAAACTTGTTGTGTCTGTGAATCTTGGATCTTTGGCATGGCAGGCAGTTCCGAGCCCACGTTGTTACGTCTTTTTTTATACCTGGCCATACATAACAATGTCGGAGCTGATGAAGCGTCGCACGACCACTGGGATGCGACAAATTATGGACTGCATCGAAAACTTGTCGCCGCAGTTTAATTGGCCCATACGGGCGTACATAGCCAGAGGAGACATCACAAAACACAGTTGCTTCCGGTGTGAGATGAACAATTTGTAGTTTCAGAGAATTGTTACCTTCAAGAATGGTTTTCAACTCGCTGTCACTCTCCTGCTCTGCTTGCAGTTCTTGCATGTCGACGTTAGTTGGCATGGAAATCTGATTAACCCTCGATAATGCATCCGCAACGGTATTCTCTGGACCTGATAAATAAACAATTTCAGTACTAAATTGAGAAATAAAATCTAAGTGCCTGAGTAGTCTTGGAGAAGCCTTGTCTGGTTTCTGTGCAAAAGCGTGCACCAAAGGTTTGTGATCCGTCTTGATGATGAAAACTCGCCCTTCGAGCATGTACTGGAAAAACTTTGTTGCTTCGTAGATGGCCAGCAGCTCCCTGTCATAAGTGCTGTAATTTTTTTCAGCTGATGACAATTTGCGCGAAAAAAAACCTAGTGGTTCCCAAATGTCGGGTTTTTGCTCCAACACTGCTCCGATTGATGTATCGGACAATGTTGCTTTTTTAAATTTGTCGATTTTTCTGATTGTGGCTCAGGCAGTGCTGCTACACGTGTAATATATATGTTTGTATCTCGAGAACGGAGCATCCGATTTACTGGGGGTTTTTTTGTGTTGAGCTCTTCTCGATCATCCCATTCTACTTATGTCAATAAAAATGTCATAAAAATGCTATATTTTTCGTCATACCCTAGAGCCTTACGGTTATCAGCCTATATCTTTAGATTTAAGTAAAGTAAAGTCGTCAAAATCTGCCTTGTGATTTAGTCGCAAAATGTATTATACCCATAAGAGTATAAAGATCTGGAAAACTCAAAACCCATTTTAAAGAAAATATCTCTTTTAACTTTGAATACCTTGATCATGGCTGCTCTGCCTCCTGAGCGTGTCAATTTTTTCCTCCTCTTCACTGTCACCGGAGTTAATTTTGCAGGAGTTTTTGTTAGTTTCACAACGAATGCCATTCACCTCGAAGCCGTCTCCGAATTGATGTCAGAAGCTTTCTCTCGTAAGCCATTGCTTGAGCATACTTACAAAATTTGTGATTACGCATTAGAATCTCTAGAAAGTTTCGTTGATCTTGGAGTTACCATGGACCCTAAGATGCGCTTTCATATTCATATTAATAAAATAATAAATAGAGCAAATAGTACCCTAGGATTTATTAAACGATGGACAAAAGTGTTTAACGATCCCTTTATAACTAAAACTTTGTTCACTTCTCTAGTGCGGCCTATCTTAGAATATGCTTCAATTATGTGGTGCCCAAGATACTGTTGTTACATTGACGACATTGAATCGGTTCAGAAAAAATTTCTTCTGTTCTGCTTAGGCAATTTTTATTGCAGAACTAATTTTCATCTACCACCCTATGAATATCGGTTACAGCTCTTGAATCTTCCAAATTTTTAAAATCGCAGAGTTATGCTTAATCTGAGTTGAATTGTTAAGCTTTTACATGGATATGTAGACAGTCTATATTTATTGAGTAAAATTTACTTTAATATTCTTCTCCGTCCTAGAAGAGCTTTTGAGTTACTTTACATTAACTTTAACATTAACATAGAACAAATTACTTGCAAAATGATCCACTGAGAAGCGCTTGTGGTGACTTTAATTTTGTTTCAGATGTAATTTCCTTAAATGGATCCATGTACTCAATTAAACATAATATTCTAGATTATCTCCAGTACCGCAGCGGATGTGAATCATTCCCTACCAAGGGATTTAATTTTTTTCAGGCGATTTTTGGCAATATATTACTACCAAGCTGAATCAAATTAAACATGATTTTTTAGAGCAAGACCACGTCCGTCTCGCCTGGCATGTGCAGGAGCTAGGCCCCGTCCGTCACGCCTTGCATGTGTGAGATTTACTCTTATCATTGTTTACAGAAATCTACAAACATCAGAATAGAATTTGATTATGCGGAGCAAGACCTCGTTCGTTTTGCCTGGCATATGAGGGAGCTTGACCACGCCCTCTAGCCTTTCATATGTGAGCACGGGAGTACGATGTAAGCACGGTAATTAATTGATCTATTAACTTTCAAGATGACATCCGAAATATACATACAACCGTAAACATTCTAGCTTGGCAATTTGTTTTTTATTATATTAATACTAACTAAACTAAGTTTATATTAATTGTTATATTAAAATAATGCTACAAATGAATGTTTATAATGCTATTATGATTTGTAATTATGTGTACTAGGCCGGGTCGATTTGTGGGGAGGCAAAAAAATCGCCCATTGCTCTGTGAAAATCGTATTCTAGGGATCAAAATAAGAAACTTTGCCGAAGGAACCATGCCTCTAAAACGAATTCTGATGTCCCCCAATTTGGGCCGAACTTTTGGAAAGGGGCAAATTTTGAAAAATCCCACTTTGACCCATTTAGAGTGCTCCAATCGAGTCCAAATGCATGACCGACCCCCACTAACTTTGGAGGTCCGACCCACCCATGCCAGTGGCACACCCCCTGGAACCCCCCTGTGGGGTTCCCCATACAAACATTTCAAAAAATCGCCAGTTTTGGCACTTTACATGAAAAAATCAGCGAAATGCCTATGTTTTTTTCTTTTTGGAGTTTTTTTCTCTTTAGAAATTTATTCAACCCTTTTAAAAAATGAAGGTATCACTGTGACATAATTGCAAATTGCAAAATTGCTTGTGTGCTTTTTTTAAGGCACCACAAGACACAGCTGCATGTCGTAAACTTACTTGTGTAGTTTTTTTATAGCACCTACTTAAGAAAGGAAGGTTGTTTTTACAACCCTTTTTGTGGGTATTTTATGGCACCTTCTTAAGAAATTCGCATTTTATGCAACCATTTTAACAATTTAGGTATCACTGGAATGCACCGCAACCCTTTTAAAAAATTAAGGTATCACTGTGTCACAATTGCAGATCCTAAAATTGCTTGTGTGCGTTTTTAAGCCACCACAAGACACAGCAGGTAGAATTGAAATTACCATTTCATTCTTATTACCTCGTCTCGTAGACCATATATAACGCAACAGTTTTTGTGAATGAATTAAGTCGTTGTGAAGAACTCAAAGTGTGAAGTGCTAATTTCAGATAAAAAAATATTTAAAAAAAAAATAATAAGTGAAGTTGACCATTCCAAATCAAAAAGTTCGGTAAGTTATTGCTATCACTCATTTATTATAATTGTCAACCTTTTTTAATTATTTTATTATTATATATTTTCAGGTGGTGGACGGCTTCCAGAAAATTGAGTTGCAAAATATGCCCCGCTCCAGAAAATAAATTGAATTTTCCACCGATTCGAAGTACTTATACGACATGGCCCATGCAATTTCTAGCGGCGTGGCTTCGGTGGATCTGGCTAACATCAAACCAGGGAAAATTGTACATTCTCGGTGGCTCACCAAGGCCGCTAGAATATTACGATTATATGTGACAACGGAAAATCCAGATGCAAATTTAAGAATTCTGGCTGAATTTATAATTAAATGTTATGTGCCAATGTACTTCAATATCAAGTATTACAGCTCTGTCGTGTACGGCAGTGCATTATTTTTCAACTTCATTAGTTGGTCACGATTTCTAGAACCTCGTTTACGCAAAATTGTCAATCGAGTAATTACAGATAATTCATATTATGCGCATTCGGAAAATATCCTGTTATCAATGTTGTTTGATGATAGTAAAGAAAAGCGCGACTGTGCTATCAACATAATTCTACGCTATCGAACAGATGTTGATGACCCAACGCAACTTAGAGCTTATAAAAAACCAGATATAAAGTTTAATTGCACAAGTTATACGGAAATGATCAATATGAATGACATAAATAACGTATTTGAACCACCATTCACGCGAAGCATTCCGTACGAAACGTTGAAAGAATATTTAAATCAAGATGATTCACCGTTTAATGTTCCAAAAATTGCATCACAAATACAAGGAACGGAACGACATGTTCAATTGCTAGCTAGCGTTTCCAAACGGGTTATACCGGAAAATGTAGAGGCTGTTATGGCGACGACATTAGAGAGCCGTGCGAAATTGCCCAGACTTGAAAGTAAAAAAGACTTCAAACAATAATTTTTTTAGTTTCTTTTCTATAACTAACTTAAATTAATTTTTTTATTTACATATGTTCTGACTAAATAAATTTCAAAAGAGAAAAAATAGATATTATTATAAATAAATAATAAATATTTTTATAAATAAATAAATAAAAATAAAAAAAAAACATAGCCATTTCGCGGATTTTTTCATGTAAAGTGCCAAAACTGGTGATTTTTTGAAATGTTTGTATGGGGAACCCCACAGGGGGTTCCAGGGGGTGTGCCACTGGCATGGGTGGGTCAAGCCTCCAAAGTTAGTGGGGGTCGGTCATACATTTGGAATCGATTGGAGCACTCTAAATGGGTTAAAGTGGGATTTTTCAAAATTTGCCCCTACCCAAAAGTTCGACCCAAAATTGGGGGACATCAGAATTCGTTTTAGAGGTATGGTTCCTTCGGCAAAGTTTCTTATTTTGATTCCTAGAATACGATTTTTACAGAGCATTGAGCGATTTTTAAATCGACCCGCCCTAATGTGTACGTATAATGAACTGCTAAATTTTTAAAATGCTATAAAGCCTTAAGGCTTAACATAAATTAATAAAAATTAAAATTAAATTAACCTTCGCGGACGACGCGGTTTGCCAAAAGGAATGGTCTCTAATAATGGTGGAAACTTTGTAGGAGCTAATCGGACTCTTTGAAATGAAAACGAGCAGTTCATTCAAATCTCAGTTCATTATATTGCTCAAAAATATAGTATTCACGCTTTTGAGTATACCTTTATACCCCCCAGTACCCCTCATTAGGGTGTATTCTGGAAAGCGGCCGTAAATGTTTTAAAGCTCATTTCAAGTTCAGCTCATTCACGCTCAGTCATGGATTTACTTTTAAAGAAGTATCAACACTGCCTGTCCGCATCGAAGCTGTGCTGAACTCGAGGCCTCTACTTCCAATGAGGAATGATTCCACTCAACTTCTGCCCTTAACCCCGGAACATTTTCTTCGAGGCGGCCTATTGATATCTCTGCCCGAACTTGATAAAGAAAATCTATCGTTAATTAATCGGTGGGAAAAATTTTAAGTTCTCCATCACTAATTCAGTCGTCGTTGAATAGAGGAATACTTGACCGAATTGCACAAACGGTATAAGTGGAAGTATCCAGCACGAGATCTCACCATGCAGTATTTTATTCACTCACGGAATGTCGGCTCGGTCGCATTTTAAAAACTTACATTGGCCCAGACAGTTGAGAACGAGTCGTTGGCATCCGGACTGGTGTCGTTACTCGACCCATCGTGCAGTTATGAGTGCTTCTCTCTCAATAAATAAATTAGTATCAACTCATCAGCATCGCGAGCAAAAAAGTATTTTTTCGTGTAACGCCATCGGTCACAAGCAAGCTTAAATTGCATACGTTTTGCATGCAAATGATGTGAAAACTCGAATAAAAGTGAAAAATTATAAAATTAATAAGTTTCATTCGCGAAAAAACTGTTTGAATATTTTGTTTGTTTATATTTCCATGCAGTAACTAAATGTAAAGTAATGCTGTAAAAAGAAAAGTTGCAAATAAATACAATACAAAATTGGAAGTTCTTTTTGTTTTTATTAGTTAACATTTTTGTTAAATTTTATTTTATTTTGCATCGAATTTGGTTCGCGATTTGTTAATTTAATTATATTATTTAAAAAAAACATTCGTGCGCGGAAAAACAATTTTTTTTTTTATTTTGTTGTCACACACTTGCAATGTGCACTTGCAATGTGCGTCTGCAAATAATTTTTGCCTTAGCAGCCCTTCGCCATTTACGTTGTTAAAAACTTCCCAACGCCTTCATATGCGCCATTAACTCTTCCGTTGGCTTCGACAAGCCGCCCTCGCTTAAGTGATCTACCCAACTAAGTGATGCTACCTCCTTCTCCACTCTTGTATTCGGAACGTCTTTGTGCAACTGGTGGCAGATTGTATCCAGCGAGGCTTTCCAAACCGTTGTAATCCAAGTCATTTAAGTCATCGTCATTGTTTCCTATTCCTTGTCCCATTACTTGTCCTCCACAGTTTCTGGGATGCCCTTTAAGATGGATCCTATAAATGAATAAGAAAACATTTTGGATTGACTGAGTTATTATTGAGTCACAATTTATCAAGAGGATCTAGCAAAGTTACCTATGAGAGTGTGGAGAATAATTTCCAAATCTGGCATGTCGTCTTCAGACACATTTGCGTTGTCTGACAATACGCCTTCGTTGTGCCCAAGAAAGTGCGAACGCAGACGGTATTTATATTGCTGCCTATATGGATGACCGTTTATATCACCCATATCGCTGACATCTTTTTGCTCTTTCTGGCTGCACCTCTTTGGTCATAACCATTGGGACAGCGCCCGGCTTTAAGCGCATAGTTTTGCCAAACACTATCGTAACATTTTTTAAAAAATATTTATGTGGAAATGTCATAGATGTACTTACCCATTTTAACTTGGAGCCTTCTTTCGAAGTCTTCCGGCATAAAATGATATTCACAAATTCTTGCCGTAGCAGTGTCGACGTCTTGCCGACAAAAAATCACCCATTGCTTAAGCCTGTATGATACTTAATTAAATTGATCATTGAAAATTATAACTAGAGCAGTTCAAATAGCACTAATGCATGGATTCAATTGGTGTGAGTGAGTACGCATATGGTACGAATTGGAAAAAAATTTGTAGGACGGACTGTATTTTCTTTGCATTTTTTTTGGCGTTTCTTTCAATTCGTTCTTCGATCAAATATTTTATTTACTGTACTGTTAATAATTAATTGGACATTTTTAGAGTAAACAAAGCTATTTAATATAAATGTATGCTGAATGGGAAGTGATGTGTGCAGCTAATATTAATTTATTTTAATCAGCTGCTCTTAAAAACACCAGATATAAAAAAGTAACAACATTTATAATTTTCTTACAAAATATGTCTGTCCTGCCCCCGCGCCACTTGTTTTCAGATTTTAAAATTGGACAAAAAAATTGAGTATCATACGGGCATTACAAGCAATTTCTTCCTTGGGGAAACGGTAGAAACCATTGGTTTTTCTTGCTAAAAAAATTTTATAATTTACTGATAGTTCTTTAAACTTTAAGAAATAACTTTTCACATCCAATCACTAAACGTAAGCAAAAAATTTTGCGACCGATGACATCAGACCTATCAGCTGTTTTTTGTTTACAATATGGCGGCTCTGTTCTTTGCATGATTTTTATTTCTTGGTTCATGCATTTACATCATCTCATCTCTTGCTTCTATTTGTCATTTCCTATATGTTACATTATACTCACTCATATGTATCTCATCTATCTCTCATATTCAGTCTTCGAACTCTCCAATTTTGACTCAAACTAATAAACCAACTCAAATATCTCAGATTTTTGCAGGTTGTGTTAGCTAAAATTTTGTTATTTATTATAAGTCATATGATAATTTCGGCAACTGTGCTAAAAATGAGCGTGGTCGCCCACTAGGGCGTGGTATGCCAACTTTTCAGAAATCATTATAATTCCTGAGTTGTACATGTTTCATTGATAGTGAAACGTGATGCTATGCATCCAAGCGGCGCTCACTTTATATATAAATGTTGCCACGCCTACTTTTACCGCCTGTCTATTGTAATATATATATAAAGCTGAATTCCATTGTGTCTCTATGTACCCCAACTGCTCGTACACCGTTTGCCAAACTTCAACCAAATTTTGTTTAAAAAAGTGAGCGCTATTAGACAAAAGGCGTGTCATTTTAATCGAACTCCCTCAACACCATTTGTGCGAACTCCTTTTTCACAAAATTTCTCACACCTATTCTTTAATTTTATGATCACTTTTTAGTTTCGAAATGTGGGCGGCATTAAACAGGGGGCAGGGAAATTTAATTCTTATCGAACTTCTGTCTGACTCCAACCAAATTTTGAAAGGTGGACGGGATTATACAAAAGGCGTGGCACTCCTTCTACAACGTTTTTCCGATCAAATTTCGCATACATATTATTTGTTATAATGAACTGTTTCAAGCCCATTAAAGTGGGAGGTATGAACAGGGGGTGTGGTACTTAAATTTTAATTGAATTCCTTCTTAACGGTTTGTCCGACTTCAACTAAATTTTGCACATATATTTTTGGTGTAATGAGCAGTCCATAGTCTAGAAAAGTGGACGATATTAGACAATGTGGTGTGTCACTATAATTGTAATCGAACTACTTCTACACCATTTGACAAAATTTCACCAAATTTTGCACATGTTTTTGCGTTTTGCAGAGTCCCCAGAATAGCAAAGTGGGCGGTATTAAAAAAGGGGGTGTACTACTTTAATTTTAATTTAACTCCTTCTACATTGTTTATCCGACTTCAACTAAATTTTGCACATATATATTTGATGTAATAAGTATTTCATAGTCTAGAAAATGGGACGGGATTAGACAAGAGGGCGTGTCAATCAATTAATACTTTAGTTCAGTAAATATCTAGACTATGGTATTGGTATTTGGGAAAGGAGTGGGTAGGGTCTGTTCCGGGATTGGCAATTTTTAAAGATTTCATAATTCGGCTCTGACCGTACAGTTTAAGGGCTTAAGGGGAAAAAATTCTTGTTTTTTTAATTTTTTGGTTTTACCCTTGAGCGTAAATTTAAGCAAAAACGGCAACAATATAAAAAGTTTCAGACATGAAAAAATATTTTCAGAACATTTGGCCGGGAAAGGATCATATTAGGAGTGGTTTATATAAATTAAGGTTAAACATGTAAAAACATTAATTTTGCAAAAAAAAAAAAAATTCAAAGCACCAACGAGACTTAGATACGTTAATGCATTATAAACGTGACCTTGATACATCAGCTGGCATAAAATACATAAAGACTAATATAACAGAATTTTACATGAAAAGGTAATCAAAAATTATGCATAAAATGCAAGTCGTTTGCAGTAATCGAAACAACCCCTCAAAACACCACTAGTATGCACAAACACACACACACACACACACACACACACACACACAACTCACCTTCACTTTCTAAAGCGGAGGGTTTTCCGCAGTTTTATTGTAGTTACCATACGGAAAATTTTAAAAACAATTTTATATCAAACACATTTTTGGGGTAAAAATCAATTGAAAATTTGTACGATTCGATTTTTGGTGAATGTGTGAATTGTTGTTGTTGTTGTTGTTGTTGTTGTTGGTGCTGTTGTTGTTGTTGCTACTACTGTTGCTGCTGTTACTATACTACTGCATAAAGGATATGAAAAGCAGTAGAGAAAAGACGGAACGATAACAACAACAACGAATGTGGTGCAATACTACGTGAGTTTTTATTGTTGCCCAAAAATAGGGTTTTATTTGAGAATTTTTATTCAAAAAAAATTTTAAGCAGTTTTTGTCAAAAAGTGGAAAAAAAAAGTAACGTTCATTGTAGTATTTGTAGGCCTTTGTTTGGATCGTTGGAGGGGGGAAGAAAACAAAAACCGGAGTCGAGGAATGTGAATGGAAGTCCTTTGTTAGAGCACAGGGCTGTGTGTGTGTGTGTGTATATATCAAAGAGAACAGTTCTAGCTGTTTTTGTAGAAGCGGGCCAAAGGTTATCTCAGTGACAGACAGACAGACCAACCGGCATAGAGACAGATTTTTATATGACGCATTTATAGCGCGTTTTATGGGAGCAATAAGCAGCTGCAGTTGGCGCAATAATACCATATAGTAAAACATTTGAAAATTCAGGAAAAGTTTTTTAAAATTCTAGGATTATATAAAAAATGTTTATATTTTATGAGCTTAAATACTATATTTAGATTTTATGTTGAGCAAAAAAAAAAAAAAAAAATTATACCAAACATTTTTCACAATTTTTGTCTTTTCACAGACTCTAACCCACTTTCAAATCAACCCCTTTCGCTAACATGCATTGGTCAAATTTCTGCTGACCATAACTACAGCTCGATCACGATGACCAGCAAACGTTTGTTCTGTCCCGGAAAAAATATAGCGTTGCGCACGCAATTTTTTTTCTACTTCATTTTATTTTATTTCTACTTCATTTCATTAAATTCCATTTGAGTGCTTATCTAGCACGCCGCATCCTTGCGGCCCTTTCCTTTCGCCACCACCCTCGTCATCGTAGTCGCTATCATCATCATCATCATCATAACAAGGTATCCCGATAATATATTCTGATGAGTATCCTTTTTCGCCTTTTACCTAATGTCTATGCAAACAGTTGGACAACCGTTAACCGGACATTGCGCAAAAACATAAAAATACACGCACACGCACACGCACACACCGGAAGAACACATAGAAAGGATTTGCAGGATTAATGGATTTTGTTATTGCTGTTGTTGTCTTGTTGTAGTCGTTGTTGTTTTTATTCAATAACGGCATCGATTTAAATGAGTTTTCATGCAGTTTGATTGACGTTTGCTTTTAATGAGCAACGAAATTGTCTGTTTGAATTCGTATTGCCTACTTTGTTTTCTCTTTTTTTTTTGTTTTTTGTTTGCATGGATATTTTTTTTTTGCATGTCTATGTATCTTACGTGTTTCTATATATATTACGCCAGTGGCAAAAAGGGATAGTTATCTATTATTTATTTGCTTTATGTACCTATAAAATATAAAGAGTTTTTTTACCTTACATAGGCATGATTTCATAATTTTTGCCCAAAATTTAATGAGTTGACAAGTTTTACACATGATGAAATTCTTATAAGCAGTAATCGTCTGCATCACATTTATATAAACAAATCGTAAAAGCTCTAAATAAAGATCTTAATGTGTTCAATTATTCCTCAAAAGGAATAATTGAGAAACAAAAAATTGTATAAGAGTAATGTCGAATTTTTTTTATTTACGTATATATATGGTAGGCAAGGTTCGGTGAAGTTAGTCCGGTAACTTCCTCGGAGTCTCGCATGGACCATTCCTTAGTAGTGCTGGTTAAAATGCAGCCTTTAGGGATCAGAAGAAATTGTAAAGATTTCTGTTGAGTTCAAAAATTTTTTGAGGGATTCAAGAGAGATTTTGGCTACATCTCTCAAAAACGACGGAAACGTTGCTGAGTCTAGGTATTTAAAGTCTCGCTCAAATTCACCAGATTCACCAGCCCTGTTCATGTTAGATGGTCATAGGAGCCATACAAAAAATTTTCAGGTTATTGATCTGACTAGAGAAACACCGTCTGTATTGTATCCATCCGTTTACACTTAAGCCACAAAATCCCACCTTTTGATAAAATTTTTATGGGCCCTATAAAAAAATACCTATCTGCCTATGAATGAAAGCAAACGTCATGAATTTAACTCACTTTGACATGGCTTATATGCGGACATAAAGCGGCGAAATTTCCGTTTATGGATTTCGCACTACCGGTATATTTATTTCCTCTTCTTACCCATATATGATGAACCGTCTCATACTTTTATTACTCTCAAAATGCAGAAACAAATTTTTGAAGCCAAAAAAAAAAAAAAAATTCCGGACCATGAAAACACTTCTGAATTTTCAGATCTTACTTACTTACTTACTCAGGTGGCCGTAACAACTCGTGTCCGAGTTTCAGCCGACCTCATCAGCTCTCGCCAGGCGTCTCTGCTTTGCGCGCACCTCCTCCAATCGGATACACCAAGTGCTGTTGGGCTTCATCGGCTTGGTTCATCCATCGGAGGCATGGTCTCCCTCGTCCTCGTTGACCAACGGCCCTCGCCTCGAGCACCTTTTTCGCTGGAGTTTCGTCGTCCATACGATGGACAGGACCTAGCTAGCGTAGTCGCTGCACAGTTATATGCCGAACTACGTCAATGTCTTTGTAGAGCTCATACACATACAGGACGTGGTTCATTCGGATGCGATATTCATCGCCGACTCGAACAGGACCAAAGATTTTGCGAAGAACTTTTCTCTTGAACATCTCCAGAGCAGCTGCGTCAGTTTGCGAAACTACCCATGCCTCAACGCCATACAGAAGCACAGGTAGAACGAGCATCTTGTAGTGTGTTAGTTTTGTCGATCGAGAGAGGGCTCTGGAACGTAGTTGCTTACTGAGCCCGTAGTAGCACCTATTAGCATTTATTTTCCTTCGCTTTATCTCCAGGCTGACTTCGTTGTTGTTATTAATGGCGGTGCCAAGGTATACAAACTCCTTGATTACTTCAAAGTTATATCTGCCGGATGAGACGTGGTAGTCTAGACGCAGCTCTCCCTTGTTCATAGACAGCATATACTTTGTTTTACCTTCATTTATCGTCAAACCCACCTTGGCTGATTCCTTTTCGATAGCGGTGAAAGCAGCAGAACTAACATCTCTCTTGGTTCTGCCGACAATATCAATATCATCAGCGTACGCAAGGAGCTGGACACCTTTAAAGAAAATGGTGCCATTACGATGCACACCGGCCTTTCGTACGATCCCCTCCATGATGATGTTAAAAAGATCGCAAGACAGTGGATCGCCTTGTCTGAAACCTGTTTCGGTATTGAAGGTTTCTGAGAGGTTATTTCCTACCTTGACGGAGCTGCGTGTGTTGCTCAACGTCATTCTGCAAAGTCTAATCAACTTTGCAGGTATACCATACTCAGACATTGTTGCGTATAGGCAATCCCTTCACGGGCTATCGAACGCAGTTTTAAATTCGACAAATAGATGATGTGTGTCAATTTGGTTTTCGTGGGGTTTTTTCAGGATTTGCCGTAGCGTGAAAATCTAGTCTATGGTGGACTTTCCAGGTCGAAAGCCATACTGATAATGTCCAATCAGTGTTTTTGTAATTGGCTTTAATCTTTCACACAGTTCGCTTGAGAGAACCTTACACCCTTGTTCAAAAAGAAATATTCATTCACACTGTGATCCGAAATGAACTGTTCAATTCGAAAAGTTTTTTTTAGTAGGTTGCCATATGTGTCTCCCAAACCAACCTGTAATCCAACAAACCGAGAGCAGCTAGATGAGATAGTCAACCACTTCACCTGCCAATGCTCCAACGCGCTGTAAAAGGCTTGTTCTAGCAGAACGCACGAAGAATCAGATAAGCCACCTTGGTGGTCCCGTGAACTGGAGATACTCCGTACAGAGTGCCGAAAGGAATTCAACACCGGCAAACGCACCAACAGCGAAGCGTCCTGGAACAGCTATAAGTCCAAACTGAGTACTTTTAAAGTGGCGATTAGAAAGGCCAAACGCACCTCGTGGGCAACTTTCTTCAGTAGTATAGAATCAACGTCGGAAGCATGTTGACTACGAAAAATTCTATCCAAATTCCCTACATCGCCCAGCCTTCTGCAATCGGATACACCAAGTGCGGTTAGGGCTTCCTTGGCTTTGTCCATCCATCGGAGGCATGGTCTCCTTCGTCGTCGTTGACCAACGACCCTCGCCTCGAGCACCTTTTTCGCTCGAGCTTCGTCGTCCATACGATGGACATGACCCAGCCAGCGTGGTCGCTGCACAGTTATATGCCGAACTACGTCAATGTCTTTGTAGAGCTCATACAGCTCGTGGTTCCATAGTCATCGCCAACTCGAACAGGACCGAAGATTTTGCGAAGAACTTTTCTATCGAATACCGCCAGAGCAGCTGCGTTAGTTTGTTACAAAAAGATGACGGCTCGTGGATAGATTCAAGCATTGAATCGCTCAACCTCCTCATGGATACCCACTTTCCCGACAGTACAACCGACACACCGAGTGCCTTAACAACGCCCAATGGTGCCCCATCTCAACTGGTAAGCTTCATAGTAGGCAGAAGGAAGATTACATGGACTGTGCCCACACTCCAGCCCTAAAAATCTCCAGGTCCTGATGGAATTGTGCCAGCCCAGCTTCAACATACTCTCCAGCACATAGTGCCATGGCTTCAGCCCATTTTGTCCAGTTGCTTACAACTAAACCACACTCTCATCGGTTAGAGAGAGGCTAAGATAGTCTTCATATCTAAGGCAGGAAAAGCCTCTCATGCCAGTCCAAAAGACTAGGCCAATCAGCCTATCTTCTTTCATGTTAAAAACTCTGTTATAAACTGTTCTCCCCTCGAAACTATCAAGTGCTCAACATGCGTACAGCAAGGGTAAATCCACAGACACTGCCCTCCACTCCTTAGTCTCGACTATCGAAAGGTCACTCTCAGCTAAGGAATATACGCAAGTGGCATTCCTGGACATTGAGGGTGCATTTAATAACGTCCTTCCGAGCGTCATCACCTTGGCACTGATGGATTTGGGAATTGCGGCATCCCTAGTTTCGATCATCGGCCAATAGGAGGCTCCTCGGCTTACAGGAACGTCAACAGAGGTACCCCTCAGGGAGGGGTCCTCTCTCCACTTTTATGGGTCGCAACGATCAACGAGGTGCTACGATGCATGGAAGAGGATGGCCACCAGGTGATAGCGTCCGCGGACGATGTCTCTATCGTCAGACGTGGTAAATTCTCGCAAACACTCTGTAACATCATGGAGACAGTGCTTTGGTCGCTATCCAGCTGGGCTGGAACCTGCGGACTCATAATAAGCCCGGCAAGACGGAACTGCTTCTCTTTACCAGGAGATACAAAATCCCTATACTAACACCCCCGAATCTGAGCAAAGTCATTCTTAACTTCAGCAACAGCGCAAAGTTTCTGGGAGTAATCCGAAAAAGGAAACTTCTATGAAACGAGAACACGGAGTAATGCATCAAGAAGGCAAACATAGCGCTCTTCGCTTGCAAGAAATCAATTGGCAAGAAATGGGGATTTTCTCCCATCCTAGTCCGCTGGATTTACACTGCTGTCGTCCGACCAATTATACTCCATGGAGTGATTGTCTGGTGGCAGGCCACTCGTAAGTCTTCCGTACTAAACAAGCGTTTTAAAGTGCAAAGAAGTAGTAGCAAAGAACAGGAGCCTTGCGGTCTACTACTACGTATGTGTTAAATGTCATCCTGCACTTACCTCTCTTAGAAGCAATTAACATCGAATGTGCTACTATCACAGCTCTGATGCTAAGGGAGTCTGTATCCTGGTTCGGAGATGGTAACGGACACTCAGAGATACTGGCCTCGGCCACTATCTCTTCCAACACGGACTACTGCACACCACATTTAATCTTTGATAAAAATTACAATGTCCGCATTCCCACACGACAGGAAGGGGAAAGCAGGCCTCACTATATGAAGGGGGCCATAAACATATTTACTGACGGCTCTAAGCTCGAAGGGCGAGTGGGTGGGAGTCTTTTCCCCGAACCTGGGGATTGAGACCTCCTTCCGGCTACCCTATCACTGCAGCGACTACCAAGCGGAAGCCTTAGCCATCAAGGAAGCAGCACAGCACCTCAACCAGCTGATCACCTCAGGGAAAGCTATATAATTTTTCGGACGGTCAAGCAATGCTAAATGCATTATACTCCTATACCCAAAACTCTAAATCTCTTGTATGGGTGCATGAGCACCGTGACATAGAAAGCAATTCTAAGGCTGATGAACTGGCTAGAAGGGGTACGACCACCGCTATCCTTCCGGGAAAGGATGGGGTAGGTATACCCTTGGCCACTTGTAAACTCCAGTGCTGGTGAAACACGCTGCGCCTGTCCGATGAGTGGTTGAATAACCAGGTCACCTGTGCCACAGCCAGACTTACCTGGCCTTCCTACGACAGCAATCGCACCTCCTCCCTACTGGGACTCGGAAAACCGAATCCCTCTGTTCTGGTAGCGGTACTCACCGGACACTGCTTGATGGGATCTCACGCTCTTCGTCTAGGCTGAGAACGGTTTTCGAGTTTATTAGCAGTTATTATTAAGTTTATTATTAGTTTATTAGCAGTCGAGTTAGCAGTAATACACTCTTTTTCGTCAGAAGTTTAACAGTTCTACCATCGATTTGGTGAAATCCAGCTGATTTAAATTTTTTCAAGTTTTTAATTTCATTGGTGACTTCATTTCTTATATGTTTTATTGGAAGAGCCATTTGGGACATGCAAAAATTCAGTGATTTCGCTCTCATCTGAAACACTGGTTAAAGAAAAGGGTTGAAATATATTGTAAAGGTATTCCGAAAATGCTTTGGATAAGCTTTTATCACTTCGGTACCATTCGTTTTTATGATCTCTCTTTGGAACTTTACGCTTTGGAGGACGTTTAAGATTTTTTGTGGCTTTCCATAGCTGGTTCTCATCATATTTTGTTGAATTGAGACTTTTCACATAGGTTTTGAATGCCCAGTTTTTTGTGTCAGCGAGATGTTCTTTAAGATCTTTGATTGCTTTGTTTAAGTTTCGTTTGTTATTAGGATTACGACTTACGTGCCAGATTTTCCGAAGTCTCCTTTTATTTCTTAGCATTGCTGTAACTTCATTTGACAGTCTGACTGATTGGAAACTTTGCTGCTTTTGATCCGGTTTGGACAAGTATGCGGCTTAATGAATGACATAAGTAAAGTTCTGAGCAATAGTGTCTAATTCATTACCCAATTTTATGGCTATATTAAGGTTTATATTTTGGTCTACCTAGTATTGATAGGATTTTACATCGGTTTGATGAGTTATGATATTTTATTAATTTTAAATTGTGTTTGGTAGTATACTGAAATCGATAATAATTGGGGAATGGTCAGAGCTCAATACATCTGAGTGAAATGCGCTTAGTAAAGTAAATGCAATATTTGACATAGCGTATATACAAATTTTGTAAAATTTTTATGTGCTCATATATGTAAGCCCATTTGTATTAAAATTAGCAATCGCGTAGTAAAAAGTCCTTCATGTAGATATTCCGAAATAATCACATATTCCTTTTTATTAATATATTAAGCATGAGAAAAATGTTCACTTTGCCTTGAAGTGAAAAAACCGTCTTTTAAAACATTATTTCTTAAAAAAAAAACGCTAAGAAATTTACGCCACCTACACAGCAGTGTCTTTTAAGTCCTGCTGCTGCTTCTTCTTCTTTTACCTTCCTGCTACCCTACGTTCTGCTCAAGTGAACTCGCTCATGTGAACAAAATAAAAAATATAAAAAAAAAACTTAAATATTTCTTCATGTGAAAATAATTCCGCCGCTTCCTTTATTCCTCATTCATTTGTATAGTGAATAATAATAATTAAAAACAAAGTCGATGGCTATGCAAATGACAGGCACGTCCATCATTCTGGACGCCATCTTTATATTGCTCATTGCTCACCGCGTTAATTAAAAAATGCGTCGTCTATTTGGCAAAAACTTTAAATAAATACGGGAAAAACTCAGTATTGTGGAAAATTCAAGATAATGTCCAGCACTAGGCGGAAGCTGCCGTTTGCCTGTCCGTTATGTCTTTCTTTGTGTTTGTTCAAAACTCTAGGAGTAAAGCAAGGATATGGCAAAGACAAAAGGATAACAAACACACATAATTTTTTTGTATTTTTATCATTTCTTTTTGTTTTTTTGTTGGCTTCTTAGTTCTTTTCTTCTCTGATAATTTATGATTAGTTATAAATTGTAATTTACATTCGGTGAGGTGTCCTTTTTTTTTGAGCAAGTATCAGCGGTATGAACTTACGGGGCTTTTTATAGTCTCTTCATTGCAACTCCCACTGTTTTATGCTAGCCGTCCGCCTTTTGCCAACTTATGAGAAAAACTTGTCAACAATTTTAACGTAGCTCTACTCGGCCTTAGCATTATTAGTGAATGAATCCTTATCTTAACGTTCGCAAAGTCCTTGAGAACATTTTTTGCTGGTTTTTTTTTTCTCTTTTTTGTGCTGTTGTAAATTTTTCACCGGTTTTTTTTTTTAAGTAAAACAGCAAAATTTCTAAAAAACAAAATAAAAAGGAGACAGGGTGGAGCTGAAAGGACTCAGGCAAAGTTGGCCAAACTCATGGTAAGCCAGCAAGCAAATGAATTTGAATGAGCCAATGACGAAGACAAAAGCCTTTATTTAATTTAATTTTTGAGTTTTTCATTAGGCTTTGGGGCTGCCACGTTTTGTTGCTGGTAGCTTTAAGCAGTAACGAAACAGTAGCGTTTCAGTGAAATTTTTAATATTATTATTTTTATTTTAAATTTGATTTTTGAAAATAAAAATTTTTCAATTCGCTCAATGCAAGCCATGGCAAGATGCCCGAACATAGTTGAAATGCTCGTTCTAGTGTAGTTAAAGTACTACGAGAACTAAAAAAGTGCAGAATTACTTGTCAACATATAAGTTAGAAGTTTCCGGTCTTACATACAGCGAGAAAAAATGCAATAGGTAAATCACCTAAGTCGGCTTGGGTAAAGAGATTTGTATGGGAATCATCAACTTAGGCTTATTCACCTAAGCAATTTATTGTTTAATACATTGCTTTGAAAGCACATAAAAAAATTATATTTTTTTTTCGAAAACGAAGGTGGCGCTGGCTACAACGATTGCTGTAAAAGACCTCTTTTCGCACTGCGGGCACTCTGCTGGCTCATAGGTTGACCCGAGGAAAAAAAATTTTACAAGTGTTAAAACGTAATGAAAATTTCACCTATCTGAATGAGACTGAATTTTTAGAAATGTCTTTTTAAAAATTTATACGAACTTTTATTTATACGGATTTTTTACTTATTTTTTGTTTTTAATTTTGAATAAAACAATTTTTAAGCGCTATTTTAAAATTCAGTTCCATTCAGATTGGTTTAAGTGTTATTAAAAAAATATCTTTCCAATTATTGTAAAAATGGGTCAAGCAGTTTTTGAGCTAGGTTGCTAGCAGTTTTAAAAACGTAGTTTTGTGAAAAACGTAGTTTTGTGAAAAACGACTTTAAAGTTATACGAAACAAATAATACGAAGACGTATTAAATCGCTATCTATACACACAAAATAATTATTGTTAACATTCTTTGGAATTTTCCCCTTCTCAAATATACCGGTTTTAACAAATAAAATAAATGATATATTAAAATAGCAGCTGTAGTAACTTGATTTGTATATTGCATGGAACTCACGCGCTGGTTTCTTTGCTAGTTTATAACTTTCTTAATATTCAAGATATCTTTACAAAAGTTTTTTTACATATTTTGGAGATGTTTTTAAGTCACTTAAAATAAAAAAAAAATTTCGATTCTGGGATGCCTCTAAATGCATTGCCGACTTTAAGTAATAAGTATTCAAGAAAATTTTTACTCAAGCTTAGATTTTTTTCTAGATAAACAAAGTTTCTGTTTGTGAAAACAATAACATTAAAAATTCCTGAATAAAATAAAAAAACATTCAGTATCAGAAAAAAAAACAACAAAAAAACTATTTCAATATTAAAAAAAAAAAATTTGTTGTCTTGAACCGTGGATTTCTTTGTTGGTAAATTCCCTCCTTAAACCGCTGGGCTTCCGAGGCAATTTATTGCTTTCAAATTAAGTGCATATATGAAATCATTGTAATCGAGACCTTTATAAAATTTTACTTAACCCTCGAGGACTATCGCCTTGGTGGAATCCACCCATAAGGCTGAATTTCTTAGAGAAGTATATAATATTTTATGAAAATCGGCACTAAATTATAATGTAATCCTCATTTGAATGTTTATTGATGTTTAGAGCATTATTTATTCGTTTAAGCTAAGGCGATATTTACATAAAGCCAGTTTATTAAAACTTATTAAAAGGCGTTTCAAAATTGTGGGTGTTTTGCACCCACGATAGTAATCAGTAATGAAATATTTTATGTGATCGCTAATATAAAATCATATTCCGTTTTTTTGAATTGGCACACACAAGAGTGTAGAGCAGTGGCAGATAACAAATGAAAAAGTTATACACTAAAGAGCGCATGGTAGAATAAAAGAAGGTATATGCATTTCAGACTTCGCTCTCTTTCTCATAGCCAAAATTGTTAAAATCAATACAAATCACTTTTTTGTTTACATGTTCCCAATTAAAGCTTTATCATCGCTTTCAGATTTTCTATGAGCTATCAAATTCGTTTTGACAGTTACGGCAGTCTGCCTCTCCGAAATGCATCTACCTGCTCTTTTTCTACCATGAAAGAGCGTAAGAAAGTTTGCGCTAACCCCTCTCTCAGAAAATACTGACTACAAGAACTGTTGCCACTTCTCTCATAGCAACGCATGTTTTACTGTGCTGAAAGGAGAATTGAAAAAAGTTTACCGTTACGCTGTGTGGATAGAAAACTACAATGCAATTAATTCTTTATTGTATCAGTATAAAATGGATATCATATAGTGCAGTGTTAAAGTAAAAATGTGTTCCTATGAAAGAAATCAAGAGCGATTGATGGCGCTTTTATCAGATGTTAATTTGGGCCAAGAACAAGATATTGGTGGTGAAAGCAGTGATGAAAGCGGTGGTGAGGAAATAATGAGCAATCATGACTCTGATACTGAGCAAGAATTTGATGAAAATGAAGATAATGGAACTATTTGGCAAAATGTCCCATTTCCAATAACGCGAACGACGGCTGAAAATATATTCACTAATGCTCCAAAAGTAACAGCTACGTCACAAAATGTGACTACGCCGTTGGAAAGTTGGGTCATTTTTTTTTAATTTTGTGGACCTTGTTGTGGAAAACACAAACATTTACATCTTGAAGGTGCAAGTAAAATATAAAGAATTGAGAAATGCTCGTATAACAGATAGAGATGAAATAAATGCTTTATTTGGATTATTGTATATCGGTGGTCTACACAAGTCTTCACATGTAAACGTAAGAGATTTATGGGCTTCAGATGTTACTGGGCTAGAAATATTTACCGCCGCCATGTCCTTCAGTCGGTTCCTATTTCTAATGCGATGCATTCGCTTCGACGATGTTAACACCCGTATGGAGCGTCGAAAATTAGATAAACTAGCCCCAATCCGAGAAATATTTGAAATTTTTAATCAAAATTGTGAAAAAACCTTTTTCTGTGGCAGTTATATCACGGTTGACGAAAAATTGGAAAGCTTTCGCGGACGCTGTAGTTTTAGGCAATACATTCCTAATAATCCAGCAAAGTATGGTATTAAGATATTTTTCGCGGTAGATTCAGCAACAAATTACACATCTAAATTGGAAACAACACACTAGGTCCACTAGGCCCAACAACCACTAGGTCCATACAATCTATCAAATAAGGCAGAAGCAGTAGTAAGACGAATAACCCAACATCTTCAATGTTCGGGTCGAAATATAACGACTGACAATTGGTTTACGTCTTACAGTCTAGCAGAATACTTGTTGGAAAAAAAGACGACACTTGTGGGAACCATACGTAAGAATAAGCGTGTAAAACCCCCTCATTCTCTCAACCCAAAGATCGGATAATTAAGTCAACAATTTTTGGATTCAGAAAAAAAGCTACGATTTTATCGTACAATCCAAAACGGAATAAGCGTGTTTTGTTGCTCTCTACATTTCATAGAGATGGTAAAATACTGGATGGACCAAAGTGTTTACCAGAAATAGTTGACTTTTACAATAAAACTAAAGGAGGAGTTGATACGACTGACCAATTATGTGCAGAACTTCGAATCGCTGGCCTTTGGTGGTATTCTATTCACTCATGAACTTGGCTGCTATAAATGCACGTATAGTTTTCTTGTGCACTCAAAATCCACCACTAAAATATAAAAAGCGTTCCCTTTTTATAAAAGATCTTGCATTCACTCTTATTGCACCACAGATGGAAAAGCGTAGCAAAATTAACACATTATCAAATAACCTCAAACTAAGCTGTCAAAAATTTGCCAAACAGTTATGTGGTAACATACACGAACAGCAGAACATACCTCTACCAGCCAAAAGACTAAAACAGTCCCGCTGCCAGGTATGTGGTAATGCAAAGGACCGAAAAACCAAGACGACATGCTGCAAATGTGAAATTTTTATTTGCAAAAGTCACACCTACCCTCTCTGTACGTACTATGAATCAACTTTGTCAGATACGAACTCAATCTATGATGATATGTTTAGTAGCTGTAATGAGTAACTAAAATTTGTAAGTATTGAGCTCACTTTTGAACAAAAATTTTACTTTGTGCCGAAAAAAATTATTAAATAACTTTTTATTATATATATTTTCAGCTTTCCAAATCAGTTAACCAAAGGACCATGGCGTAAAAACTAAAAAAGTTGCAACTGATTTTGCAGAATGCAATTCTTATTATTTTATTTTTTTCCTTAATTGCTATGTTCCTAAGCAAACCATTATATAAAGAAAATTAAATGAATTACATATAAAATATTGTTGTTTCTCAGTAGTTGGGTATTCATTCTTAAAAAAAAATTGATTATTTTTATAGTTTCATTTGACAGATGAGAAACGCAGATACTAACTGAGCATGGGTGGATTACACCCAACGATAGTACTGACGTAAGTGAAATAAACGATTGTCCTCGAGTGTTAAGGGGAGATTCAAAGAAAGCTCTTGAATAGACGAGTGGGTAGAGCTTGCGGCTGTCTATACAAAGAATCCGAGTTCAATTCGGGTATACAAAGATTTTTAAAATATAAAAGTTTTCTGTTCTAAATAAAATGTAGTGATGAAACGTAGAAGGAAATTATAAGGAAATTATAAGCATTAAGCATTAAATGAACGAAATATTTCCTACGAACAAATATGTAATTAACCTTGAATTAAGAATTTTTCTTCTTTAAAATAGATATGAAGTACTTTAACCGAAGTAAATATTTCCTAGCCGCAAGTAAAGACTTTCTTTACATGTAGGAAAAGCAATGCTTCAAATAAATGAAATATTTGCTACAATCAAGTACACAACTATTCTTAAATTAAAGACTTATTTCCTTAAATAAAGTATGAAACTCCTCTTTAAAATAAGTTTAATTTTCTACATTTAAGTAAGTCTATCCTATATCTAAGGAACTTGTCTTCCTTTAATTAAGGGGTTACATGACATTCACGGCAGAGAAAACAGACCTTTTTTTTAAAAATTCATAACTCAGTCAAAAACAAACATTTTTCCAAAATTTTTTTTTATTATTGTAGAGAATTCAACAAATTACAAAAATTAAAAAAATTCAAAAAAATATATTTTTCACTCCAACATGGTTTTATAGAGCTTCAAACTGGCGGAAGAGAAAAAAAACGGGGCCTCGTTGTTGCAGCGCTTGGAGTTGCAAAAATTGTCCGATCTGGAAAAAAAAATGAATTTTTTATATCGTAACAAAATTGGTTATCGTATGACGCGAGCTTTTTTTTTAAAATTTTTTTTCAATTTTTGGTGATGTTCCAAATTTGAAAGTGTGTTTTTTCGAAAAAAATATTGACTTTAAAAACTCATAAGAAATCGAAAAAAAAATTTAATAAAAAAGCTCGTGTCATACGATAGCGAATCAAGTTTAAAAAAATACAAAAAAAAAAAAAAATTTCGTCAAAAAATTAACCCGCTAGTGCCGCAACCAGTACGAAAAACCTGGTTCCGAGATAAACGCGTTCAAAGTTTGTGAACAAAGAAAAAAAAAGGTTACCTTCAATCTGCCATGCCTGCTTCGTACTGTATGCCTTTGTTATCTTGTGTTGTGCTGTTTCTTATAGTTTTTTGCAATCGTTTAGCAATACGGGCTTCTTTTGAAGCTTCATATGCCTTCACTCTGGCGCATTTCAAACGATTTGCATCATTTCCTTTGGAAAAATTCAATGCTGTAGCTCCTATGGTGATACCAAGTAGTTGAAACATTTGCAAATAACTATAAGCGCCGTCATTGTAAGTAGACACTGCCATGCAGCTTGCAATATTAACAATTCTGTTGCTGCCTGGCATACACTTAGGTGCAATAAGCCAAATTTTTGCATTCAAACTTTCATTCACTTCGTTTTGCGTGAATCCACCCAAACACTTGTTTAGCAATTCATAGATTTCTTTTCAAATTTTACATTTCCACCACATTTTCGACAAACAAGGCAATCAGCAATGCCCAAAAATATTTCAGCATATTGCAATATGCAGTAGGAAAATGTTTCATCACAACCAACATCCACTGATGCTCCATGAAGTTTTTTAGCAGATGTACTAGTGAACTCCACCTCAGATTCCATTTCTTCTGTTGAAATAGGTTTTCTTGGTGTAATGATTTTGTGTAAAAAACCTCTTTTGCCTTTTCGATCTAAAGAACGACGCTTCATTTTTCAATTTTCAATATTTTTCACAAAAAAACCACGACTTCACGCTGCAAAAGATGCCAAATAACTGAGCATATAAAATTAAAATTCCACAATATGAGTTATAAATATAAAGAAATTCAAAAACACAAAAAAAACTCACCCTTGAAACAGGTACGAAATAACAACCACCAAAAATCAGGTAGCAAGTATAACAAGTATATATCAGCTGCCGTACGTAGGTAGCGCAAAAATTAAAAATGCGCTCTCACTAATCCGGCTGTAACTTTTGAACCCGTAGCAATTTTTGCATGAAATTTTTTTTTCTTAGAATCTATATTTATAAGTATGTATATTTACTAAAATACAAAATTATTAAAAAAAGATCGATTATCGATAAAAAAAAACTGCCAATGTCATGTCCCCCTTTTTTTTTTTTAGTGTATGCTAATTATATCGATATCATTGGCCATAATACGCGCGAAGTTAGTACAATCTTAAAATTAGAGAAGGGGTAGAGTTGAGAGGGGGAAAGCACTTTTCCGATGAACAAAGTCACACTCCAATAAGCCACCAGTCATTACCATTATGCTATATGCAGCACAAGCCTAGACGCTGAGCAATTCTGATAAAAAAGCTTTGCGAGCCTTTAAGAGAAAGATTCTTGCAATTATGAAATGAGTATTATAAAATGATGAGCTGTTTGAGCTCTACGCCGACATCGACATAGTGAAGCCCATAAAAGAAGCGCAAAAAGACCATGTTGAGCGGATGGTAGGCAATGCTTCAGCGAAGAAAATATTCGATTCGGTATCCAGCGGAGTTCAACCCAAAAGAAGACGATCGTATCTCCGTTGAAAGGACCTTTATTCGTGTTTATAGGGAACCCCTGCCATTAAAGCTTAATTCTTCTTGGCTCCATGAGCAACGAACGAGTCAATAGTTCGCCAACCAATACTTCACTACACGGATTCAAGATGTGCAAATGAATGCTGGCCGTTGGAATGACCATTGAACCATTGGAGGGCAACCTGACGAAGCTTGGATTTTATAACTAGCAAAACATAAATGGCTTGCGCAAATTCTTAAACGAGTCCAAAACCGACGTAGCTAATGTAGCTGATGTACTAACCTGTAAAGAAGTATATAAAAGTATCACCCAAAAAAAAAAAGAATATCCCAAAATTGTTCATTCTTGCCATTTGTTGATATTTTGAAAAAGTACCTTTTTTCGGGAACTGAGTTTTGTTTCAAAACATTATAAAATTAATCTTTAAATTTTCGTATAAAAATAAGATGCTTTCAATGCCGGCTTATCTCAAATTTCTTACTCGTAAAAAAGTCGTATAACTCTGACAATCCGTGATATATATAACAGCCCTATTCTACTAGCTTAACAAAGCTCACCACAATAACAAAATAGTTAATATTAACAAGTTGTTAATGTTCCGTATTCTGGTGAAAATTTAAAAGCTCTTTTCTTTACAATTTTGTTAATTGCACAAAGTATCTTAACAACGACAACATGATCTTAAAACTTATGTGTTTAGCTAAAGAATTGTTGTGCAAATAATATAATATTGAATTGTAATAAATAAGACTGTGAAAAATTAGAGAATTTTTACGTCTTTTAAGTATTGATAATGAAGAAGATTAACGAAAGGAAAAAACTGGACGACGGCGCTATTTAAAACGTCTTCAAAATGAAAATGCTTCATTCAATCTATCTCTTTATCTATTTTTTACTTTTTCTATCCAACTCTAAATACAATTAAATACCGAATTGAAAAATCCAAATATAATAATATACATACGCCAGCCAAAAGTTGAGGGTGCTGCCGGCAAAAATTGTATAGAAAATTGGAGCTGCTCCTGCGTGGTTCACTCAAACTTTATTTGGCTATCAAAAACACGTAAATTTGTGTTAAAAAAAAAAAAAAATCTTGAGATTACATAATTATTTGCATTTTCCATTTTGCTTGCTGATATAATAAACAATAAAATTTCATAGAAAAAACAGCTGGCGTTTGAATGCTGTGAGTTTCACGTTCTCACCACGCGTGGTGAACTTTTAAGCTTTTTAGAGCTTTCAAATTGTAAATGATTTTTTAGAATATGAACATTTACATTGCATAACAATAATATTAACAATAGCTCCTTAACAATGCCTTGTTAAGTTAAGGGGGCACATGACATTCGCAGTTTTTTTTAATCGACTTTTTTTTTAATAATTTTGTATTTTAGTAAATATTCTTAAGATTCTTAATTTCTTAAAAAAAAATTTCATGGAAAAATTCCTACGGGTTCAAAAGTTGCAGCCGGATTAGCGCATTTTTAATTTTTGCGCTACCTACGTACGGCAGCTGATATGTACTTGCTACCTGACTTTTGATGGTTGTTATTTCGTACCTACTTGAAGGGTGGGTTTTTTTTTGTGTTTTTGAATTTCTTTATATTTCTTTATATTTATAACTCATATAGTGGAATTTTTATTTTATATGCTCAGTTATTTGGCATCTTTTGCAGCGTGAAGTCGTGGTTTTTTTGTTAAAAATATTAAAAAATTGAAAAATGAAGCGTCGTTCTTTAGATCGAAAAGGCAAAAGAGGTTTTTTACACAAAATCATTACACCAAGAAAACCTATTTCAACAGAAGAAATGGAATATGAGGTGGAGCTCACTAGTACATCTGCTAAAAAACTTCATGGAGCATCAGTGGATGTTGGTTGTGATGAAACATTTTCCTACTGCATATTGCAATATGCTGAAATATTTTTGGGCATTGCTGACTGCCTTGTTTGTCGAAAATGTGGTGGAAATGTAAAATTTGAAAAGAAATCTATGAATTGCTAAACAAGTGTTTGGGTGGATTCACGCAAAACGAAGTGAATGAAAGTTTGAATGTAAAAATTTGGCTCATTGCACCTAAGTGTATGCCACGCAGCAACAGAATTGTTAATATTGTAAGCTGCATGACAGTGTCTACTTACAATGACGGCGCTTATAGTTATTTGCAAATGTTTCAACTACTTGGTATCACCCTAGGAGCTACAGCATTGAATTTCTCCAAAGGAAATGATGCAAATCGTTTGAAATGCACCAGAGTGAAGGCATATGAAGCTTCAAAAGAAGCCCGAATTGCTAAACGATTGCAAAAAACTATAAGAAACAGCACAACACAAGATAACGAAGGCATACAGTACGAAGCAGGCATGGCAGATTGAAGGTAACAATTTTTTTCTTTGTTCACAAACTCTGAACGCGTTTATCTCGAAACCATGTTTTTCGTATTGGTTGCGGCACTAGCGGGTTAATTTTTTGACGAAATTTTTTTTTATTTTTTTAATTTTTAAAGTCAATATTTTTTTCGAAAAAACACACTTTCAAATTTGGAACATCACCAAAAATTGAAAAAAAATTTAAAAAATAGCTCGTGTCATACGATAACCAATTTTGTTAAGATTTAAAAAAGTCATTTTTTTTCCAGATCGGACAATTTTTGCAACTCCCAGCGCTGCAACCACGAGGCCCCGTTTTTTTTTCTGCCGCCAGTTTGGAGTTCTATAAAACCATGTTTGAGTGAAAAATATATTTTTTTGAGTTGTTTTGTAATTTGTAATTTGTTCAATTCTCTACAAAAATAAAAAAAATTTTGGAAAAATGTTTGTTTTGACTGAATTTATGAATTTTTAAAAAAAGGTCTGTTTTCTCTACAGCGAATGTCTTGTCCCCCCTTAACAAGCAGAATAGAGCTGTCAGTAAGAGAAAAGCAACTCTCAACTCAACTTTAAACTATTATTTCTTAAAATTTTAAAAAAAGATTTTTAACGCATAATTTTGATTCGTTTCTGAGTCAATCTTGATATATTTTTGTAAAAATCAAATTTTAAATTCTCTTGCATTTTTAAGCTTTTGTTGGAAACCTGCGAATTTGCTTTCAACCTGCACTGGTAACTTTTAATTTTGCATATAAATCAGCACGTTGTAAGCAAGTACATTATTTTTGTGTTCCTTACCAAATTTTGGTTTACTTACTGTCAGTTTTTGTTTTTTTACTCATTTTCTGTTGTATGTTTTTTTTTCAATTCGAAACTTGTTTAGCTGCCAAGAAATCCTAAAAATGCTGAAATATACACAAAAAACTGTGAAATGAAAATTAAAAAAGGAACACTTTTTGCATTGTCATTATTCATCAGTGGCGAGGTTCTTTTAATTTTTCATCTTTTTTTTTTTGTTTTTTTTTTCAAATTCTTCCACCCATTAAACTGAGTAGATGCCACCCACAAAAGAGCGATAAAGGCACCACCGCCATGTTTGCCATAGCATGTTGGCGTAACTCCAACATTAGGCCCATGGACACTGGACTTTTGTTTTGCTTTTGTTTTTTTTTTTTTTTTTTTGAGTTTGTGCTATTTTGTGTTGCTCTACAGTGGTCGGTCGTTAAGCACATGACAGGTGCCAGCGGGGTTGCGGCGCGTGGTTGAGGGTTAAGAAAAATTAAAATTGGCCACGATTTCTTGTTCATTGTTTCATTTTATTCATTGAAAACAGTCCACTGCCTTGGTATTCAATTTTCGCGCATTCTTCCCTTGCTTTCGGCCCTTTCCTTTTTTTGATTTTTTTTTTGTTTTTTTTTTTTGTATTTTTGAGTGGGCGTAGCAGCAAGATTGTCGAAAGCTTAAGAAAATATCCTTTTATAAAAGAACGAAGGACAAACGCATTGTTTGCACGAGTAGCGTCCTGAAAAATTTCTGTTTTCGCGCATTTCCATTAAAATTCCTACACTTTTCTTTGGTTGGCATGCTAGAGGTGGGGGTAGGCATTAAAATAATAAAGGAAAAAATGAATCCAATATTTTATGAAAACATTTCGTCCGTTTTGTGTGTGTGTGTGTGTGTTAGAGCTTTGAATGAGTGAGTGAGCGAGTGTCCTGTGCTTGTCTTATGATGTGCTCGGTTGCCTTGACGTTTTGTCGCCGCCGTGTTTATTTTTAATGAAAATGTTTTTCTTAAGCTAAAAATTTTGCCATTTTGCGAGGGGGTTGACAAGGAAATTAATGGAAAATATTCTACAGCCAGCGGTGGCTATTTAGTGCCTGGTCGAAAAAGAAGATGAAGCGGAACGTTTTACATTTTAACAAAAAAAAATAAAAAAAAAAAACAGCACAATCTCTGAGTTTCCCAGCGCTTGGTTGCAACACGTTCCATCATCCACCTCCAACCACCTCTTCTGCAGCTAGTCAACTTCTAAAGCTTGGCCAGCTTTGGAGTTGTTATGGAAAGTTTTAATTTGCTCGAGTTATGTTTTTATTGTTGGAGCAGCAATTAATTGTTGAGGATTAATTTTAAATAATTATTACATGCCTTTTCTTGACTCCCTTTCGGGTCTTACTTAAAAATTTTTAATGAAACATTCAAATGAATTGCGCAGAGAGCATGAAATAAAAGTTTGACTTTTGATCTCTGACTTGAATGTTGGAACTATTTTATTTTCTTAGTATGAAGTGGTGGAAGTGGTAGAAAAAATGGATTTTTAATTTTAATTTTTGCTTTCTGGGAATTTCTGAAGTCTCAGCTTAAGATTAAAATTTTAGCTTATTGAGGCAATAAGGATTATTTAGAGTGTTTTTTTTTTGCATTGTTAAAGAAATAGATCGTAATATATCGTTAAAGCGATATGTTAATATCGTATTTATAAGCAGCTATCTCATCAAATGTTTTTTTAGTACCCTTACTTTTCTTGATTTTTTCACCATTGGGTAAGTTTTGTCAGGTAGATTTGGAATAAATTTGGCTAAAACGCATCTGTAATCCAAAATATATCCGAAAATTACAGGCCGTAAGTTTAGTTCATATAGCTTAGTCGTATAGTATAGACCAGAATCGTAGTCACGAGGGGAGTTTTCAGGGTTTAAATCCCAGGATATAAGACAGAAAGGGAACAGAAAGTAAGAAAAAATATCACAAACAAATGAGATCTATAAAATTAAAACTTGACATTTTTCGTAATAAGAAAAATTGAGGTAATGGTTTAAATTTTTTTTAAAGAAGCAAAAATTGATAATTTTCAATGCAAATTTAAAAAAATGAGTTTGAGTAATAAAATATGGTTTGGCTCAAAGAAAGTCTGACTTTGCTTATGATTTTCACAATTATTATATTCGAACTAACTTATACCCGGCGCTTATACCCCCTTAAAAATGTGTACGTAAGTACAGTGAGGCACACGCATTTTTTTAAAGTTACCGACAGTAACCAAAAGGGTGTGGCAACATGTTTTCCATAGACCTAATTAAAAAAGTACTAAATCGGGAAAAGCTACACGTATATGCTTTCCTGATTTTCTTTCTTCTATCTTTTCCAACATTATGACCGGGATTTTGTACCCATCACGTTTGAACATCTTCTCTGCACGTACGTCTAGATGCGATATTTAAGTTATTATATGCGGATATATAATTAGAATTTTTGCACCTACGTTTCTACATTCTGCACGTACATTTAGAAACAGTAGATCTAGACGCGGCATTTAGGTTTCTTACATGCGGATGTAAAATAAGGGTTTTTCTACATCTACATTTAGCTTTTCTACACTTACATTGCAGATCTATACCAGACCAAAACGTATACAAAAAATCAATGAAAATTTATTGTCCTGTACCATTATCATTAAAAATTATATATAGATCCATGAACCATCTGCACCTTATTCAACCAATCTTTGGTCTTGGATCGAAGAATTGATGGGAAACCATATGTGAATTATAGTTTTGAATTGAAACAATGTCGACAATAGAACTTGGCAGGCACACAAACACATGTACAGCCAACCAGCTTAATTTGTGTACAACATAAAGCTTCATATTTCATGCAACTTTTCAACACGGGCATGTAGTTTATGATTTTTTAAAATTTTGTGCAGAAAACTTAAACATTACGTGTAGCTTTGTGATTTTAATATGCGAGATGTGAACATTGTACTATTTTTAACACCAGCTGAAAGTTGCACATCTCATGCAATTTTTCTCAACGGGCATGTTGCTTATGATTTTAATTTTGAAACTATATGGAATGCCTCCTATGCACAAAATGGAATCAGCTTGCCATTTGTGAATGCTCCTTCATAAACAAAAGCATTGCGGAGTTTTGGGCAGCATTCTTGTGTTGTCCCCAATTCCGATCAAATTCGGATTTCAGAACAGGGCTGATAGATACTCGTAGCTATTACCCGGTGCGCTGAGTTACGTCTTGATAGCAATTATTTGCAGCTTTTGTTGTGTGCCTCTGTGTTTGTTTTTCGTGTATTACCTTTTTCTGGAGATATTTGCACTGCAGCGTCCTCTGATTCTAAAGGGTGGTTAAATTTTAACCACACGTAAACGTCAATTTTTTTTTCTGCATTTAGTTTGACATTTCTCAATTTCAGACTAACTCAATTTGAACCATGGAAAGATACACAATCGAGCAATGCCTTAAAGTTATTCAGGCTTATTATGAAAATGGGCGTTCAAATCAAAATGCATATCGTGCACTTCGTGATTTTTTCGGCCAATTTAATCGTCCAAATGTGCGTACAATCGGAAAAATCGTGCAAAAATTTGAGCAAACCGGGTTTGTAGGAGATGTGAAAACACCAGTGCATGCTCGTACAGCTCGTACTGCAGAAAATATTGCTGCTGTTCGCGATATTGTGTCTGAAGAGCCGTCCACCTCAACTGGTCGTCGTGCCCAGCAAGTGCACCTCTCACGCTCGTCGTTGATGAACATTATGCATAAAGACTTGCATATACACGCTTACAAGGTGCAATTGACTCAAGAACTAAAGCCTCTTGACCATTGCAACCGTCGTCAATGGTCAGAATGGTGGCAAGAAATGGCAACATTGGATGATCAATTTTCTTCAGTGATGAGGCACATTTTCACCTCAATGGATTCGTCAAAAAGCAGAATTGCCGCATTTGGGCGAATGATAATCCAAGAGTGATTGTCGAAAAACCAAAGCACCCACAAAGAGTTACTGTTTGGTGCGGTTTATGGGCTGGAGGCATCATCGGTCAGGCAGTTACTGTGAATGGTGTTCGCTATCGTGAGATGATAACGAACTTTTTATGGCCCGAATTGGAAGATATGGATGTGGACGATATGTGGTTTCAACAGGACGGAGCCACTTGCCACACAGCTAACGAAACAATGGCTCTTTTGCGCGACAAATTCAATGGCCGTGTTATCTCACGTGGTGGCGATGTCAATTGGCCGCCAAGATCATGTGATTTGACGCCGTTGGACTTCTTTCTTTGGGGTTATTTGAAAGAAAAGGTGTACGTCGATAAGCTAGCAACAATTCAAGAGCTAAAGGATGACATAATTCGGCACGTTAACGGCATAGAACCTCACTTATGCCTCAGCGTCATCGAAAATTTGGACCATCGGATGGAGGTGTGCCGCCGAGGTCGTGGCGGGCATTTGACCGATATTTTGTTCCATACATAATTGAGATATACCAACATTATCATAATAAAAAGAAATGACAATAATTTCCTAAATAATTTGTGTTTTATTCAAAATCAACATCGGCCCTTAAAATTTAACCACCCTTTATATATGTTGCCAAAATCTCGTACACAAGCTAGGTAACAATAGATGTGTAAGATAGCCAAACAGAAACAAAACCTAAAGGATACCATTTGTTAGATTGCCTGTGAAATGTGAATTGCCCCATTTATGTATTTTCTCCTTCTTATTATGTTAATCGGTATGCTGATCTACAAAATTTAAAATTTTTCATTAACACTTGTAATTTCGATTAAAATAAACGTCAGGAAACCATTACAAAATTTTAAACGTATTTTTTTTTTTATTAATTTAAAAAACAAAATCTATTGGGTATTCCTTGGAATTCTTAAAAATATAAATTTACAAGCTTTAATGCCAATATATTCATGAAATACCAGGTCGCTACAATTATATTCTTTTGAATTGTTTTTGTTTTAAAATTATATTTTTGTGTAAGTGAAATTTTGTGGTGGAAATTTTTGCTTTTTTGTTATTTTATCCATTTTTTTTTTTCAAAAAATTATAAATAAAAATCAATAATTTGTTTCTCAAAGTTAATTCGATAAATAATATAATGAACCATGCTTATCTCTCCTCTCATTATTTTAAAAAAGGCACATAAAAATAATTTTTAAAATAATGATTTTGCTTGGAAAAATTCCCATTTTATTTTTACTGATACTTACAGATTTTTTTATTAAATGCACCACCTTTGAAAATCTTGGCTATATGCATGGGCCACCATGTCTGAATTTGGTATATGTTTGGTAAATAATTGCCAGTCCATAAAACAAACCAGATGCCTTCAAATAATTTTTAGTCTTTTGATATTTTTTTCCTCAAAAACTAGTTTTAAAATTAAACAATCACCTGCGTTTGTTTTTAAACCACCACCATCACCGGCGATAAAATAAACCACCCTTCAAGCTACTGACAAAAAAAAAATTAAAAAAAAAACGCGTTAAAATTGCCGAATTTTGCACAAAATCACGAACACAAAAATTCTTTTATGCACAACAAATTAACGCATCATCAAAAATCAACGTGCGAAGTAGAGAGAGGCAGGAATACAAACAGCAACAATAATCACTGAAACTGTGCCTTACCCCGTTTATGTGTCCACACAATAGCCACACACTAAAAACTAAAATCCTTTTTCATCCCAAAAAAACTTGTCAATTTTTTAATCATCAAAAAACTTAAACGAAAAAGCAACAACAAAAACACAAAATTCGCATTTCATGTCACACATAATCAAGGACATCATCAAGCGTAAGGCTCACGTTGCTCACGCACCCATTCATAAGTGAGGAAAATTGAGACCAACTTAAAAATAGGCGAAAAAAGGACGAAATTGACACAAAATAATAAAAAATAAAGAATTAAAAATCAGCAAAAAAAAAAAATAGGCGGAAGATTTTTGCACACTCGTGAATAATAGGGGAAAAAAGTGAAAGGATGCGGGGGGAAGGATTCAATCACTACTATACCAACTGCAACAAAGATGACAGCTTCAACAACTCGTGCGTTGTTAATTGTTGCTTTTTGTGCTGATTATAGAGTTGCCAACACATCAAACTGTCGGTGGCCTGCCATGCTTTCCACACACATCATACCCTTTGAGCAAAAGGATAATCAACTTGCTTGTGTGCTTGTATGTTGTTCGTTTATTCGGCACATGTTCGGCGTGCAGCAAAAGGATTTCAATTTTTTTTTTTTTTTGTGTTTATTGCGTTTTGGTGGAAAATTCAATGATTTTTACGCATTTTCTTTGGTATTTTTTTTTTGTTTCCCAACCGTCGATAGTTTTTGTTGCGCAACTAATTCTTATTGAATGTATGAGGGAATGTATGTGCCTCAACCAAACGAAGGGTTGAACCAGCAAGGATGCATTCAAATCGGTGGTTGATTGCTATGAATGTGTTGTCATAAAAGGGGTTGCGAAATATTTGCGAAGGGAATGAAAATAGTTGCGGGTGCACTTTTTTTTTTTTGTCAAAGCTATTTTTCGTGCTTGGCACGCGTTGTCTTGGTTCGCAGTTTGGTTGGGTGGCGAATGTACATGTGTGTGCATTTTTGAGAGCATATATGTGGTTATTTATTTATTTATTTATTTATTTATTTATTTAACTATCAACAATCGTTTAACAGTTTAAAGAGTAAAAATAATATATATTTACAGTAGATATATGCAAAGAATTTAAAATAATATAATACATAATAGATATTAAACAATTCTTAATAGATTCTGTTTAAAGATATTTCTGTTCAATGTGAGATCTATTTGAGCACTTATGGAGTTGAACGCTGAGCACATGCTATTAATAGGATCTTTACGGCCATAATTAGTCCTATGATATGGGATATAAAAAAAGTCTCTTTGCCTAAAATGTCTTTCAGGCGCATAGATCTGCAAGAGAGCGAGGAGTGGCGCGCAGTCTATATGTGACATCATTATATCGCGAACAAATAGTATTAAAAAGTATTTACGTCTAGAGGCCAAAGTACTCAGACCTAGAAGTGCACACCTGGCTGCATAAGGTGGCATAAAACTCCAATTTATTTTAAACATGATATAACGAGTAAAACGTTTTTGTATTTTTTCCAGACGAAAGGAATCTATCTCGTAACATGGATCCCAGATAACGCATCCATATTCCACGTTAGACCTTACCAATGATAAAAATAAAGTTCTAAGAGTATAAGGATCCTTAAAATCCTTCGTATTACGCCTCAAAAATCCCATCATTGCATTAGCCTTGGTAATTATGTTGTCATAATGGTTGGAGAAAGAAAATTTTCTATCAAATAAAACTCCCAGATCTGATTTAGACTCAACACGTGAAATATCGCTATTTCCGCATGAGTAATTAAAAAAAGTTGGTTTTTTTATCATATAAAAAGTCATTATGTTGCACTTGGCAACATTTAAATAGAGTTTATTGGTTGAACACCATTTAGTCATGTTATTTAAATCAATTTGAAGCCTCAGATGGTCGGAATGTGATGAAACTGAAGAGAAAAGTTTAACGTCATCAGCATACATTAAGCAGTTTGTATGCCGCAAAAAGTTTGGGAGATCATTGATGAACAAAACAAACAAGAGTGGTCCCAGGTGGCTTCCTTGTGGCACGCCAGAATGGTTTGAAACGGATTTCGAGTAACAGTTACCTATACGAACGACTTGATATCGGTCAGAAAGGTAATTATTGAGCCAGGCTAACAAGGAGGAATGAAATCCCATTTGCGAAAGTTTTTTTACTAGAATAGCATGCTGAACTCTATCGAAAGCTTTGGCAAAATCAGTAAAAATTACATCAACTTGATTGCCACTTTCCATTTCAGATCTTATGAAGTGAGAAAACAGTGCTAGATTAGTTGAGGTAGATTTTCCGGTGACAAAACCATGTTGAGAATCAGATATTGAATTTTTAATTACAGCATAAATCCGCTTTTTGACAATTGCCTCAAATATTTTTGGAATCAAAGGTAATTTTGATATAGGCCGATAGTTTGAAATATTTTGCCTAGACCCAGACTTATGAATAGGGACTATAATGGATTCTTTCCAGATATCCAAGAGCTTTCCAGTTTTTAATGATAAATTATATAAAAGAGCTAACGGCCGAGCTAACACAGCTGCGCACTTTTTGAGAAATAATGGGGGAATATTATCTGGACCAATTCCTTTGTTTACGTCTAGAGTGAGCAATTCTTGTAAGACATCTTCATCAGAAAGAACTAACGAACCCATATCAGTAATAGGGTTACCATTATAGTAAAAAGAGTCGCCACTGGCATCTAATAAAAAATTTGATTGGAAGTAATCAGCAAAAAGATTTGTGACATCTTTAGTGCTATTAGCAGTTTTATCGATGAAAAACATATTTTTAGGAAACCCTTTCGTATTTCTTTTTTTATTCAAGAAATTCCAGAAATTCTTCGGATTCCCTCTGATATCTGATTCCAGTTTGTTAAGATGAGATTTATAGAGTAGTTCTTTAAGAGATTCGTATTCTCTGCGTGCATGTAAATAGTTTTGACGAAAAGATAGATTAATTTTACTTTTTTTGAACAATTTGTTCATACGATTTTTTAGTTTAGAAAGGGTTTTGTTGAACCACTCAGGCTTAGAACTTTTTTTTATCTTTTTAATTGGAACAAAGCTTGTAAATGTTTCATTAATTATTTCAATAAAAAACTCATAATTATGTGACAAATTATCACCAAAACATACGCGCCAATCCACTGTCGATAAAAAATGAGATATTGTTGTGTAATCAGCTTTTTTAAATGCAAAGACAAAATTGTCTTCTTCTATCGGTGATGTATCATTAATAAGAAATTCTAATTTTATTAAGAGTGCTTTGTGATGAAAGCTATTATTAGTAAGAAAAAAATCTGGTTCAATGCAGTTAGCATTAAGCTCATTATCAATAAAAATAAGATCTAAAATTTTATTTAAGCTATTTTCAATAGAATTAATTTGAATTAATCCCAAAGAATATAAAGAATCTAAGAAATCAGTTTCAAGATTGCTGCATATAGAGTTTGGAATCATACTTAAAAGATCATATGAATAAGACCAAATTACATTGCTTAAGTTGAAGTCACCCAATATTATAGGGTATTCATTATCTTTGAGCCGATCAATTATATTCAAGATATTTATAAAGTGCATCGAATAAATTTCACTAGAAGAACAAGGCGGAAGATAAGATACAAATACATATATACTTATAATAGACATATTAGATCCATCGCCGTAGCAAGGGCAATCAACACGAACGCATATTTGTTCCAGAAAATCTGATGTGTTTAGCAATGATATCTGCTGACAACGATAAACTGCACTAACAGCAATTAAGACACCACCGCCTCGTGTTAAACCAGTCGTTGTCAAAGATCGATCACGGCGAAAAACTTCGAAAGAGTCGTCAAAGAATTCAGATGTGTATATGTTATGATGTAACCAGGTCTCCGTTAAAGCAATAACATCATAATGGCAATCCATAATATTTAAGGAAAATTGTGTGGACTTTGTGCGGAGGCCACCACAATTTTGATAATAAAGTTTTAAAAATTTATCGAATGAGCTCACAATTGCATCGTTTTTATACGAAAAATTGCCCTTATTTGATAGGCTTTCTAAGTCTGCTGAGATTGGATGGACGGGCGCATGAAGTTTTTTGAAGCAGAAAAAGGTTTCACACGCACACCTGAAGGCCAAAAATTTGAATTGTATACCATACTGACGAGTTCCGCGGGTATGGCTAATTTAAAACTTATAAATTTCGAGTTCGAACCATCTTTTTTTGCCAGACTGAAACAGCATATTTCCGTTGAAGCAATATTTGCTTTAGAAGACACATATTCCAGAATTGCCTGATAAGTTGTGGTTGATCTTAAGTTTGAGATGTGAAACCACTTACGTCTCCTCATAACATTAAAATTTTCGCCAACATAGTCATTACATCCAATAATGGTATTATTAATGTATGAATGTTTTGTATTTAATGAGACAGTTTTTGGCGATAAAATTTTATGGCTAATCGCACTGTCATTAGGGTGGACGGGAGCATTAGAAACGAACGAACACTGACCTTCAACTTGTTCATCAACCTTTGCGCCAACTAATGCTTCACCACCAGCGTTCGCAGCATCCACAGCAAGAGAGTCAGCAACAACAATAGAATCAGCGTTAGAATCTGAGACTGCATTTTTTAGAGCACATACAGTATCAGTACTAAGAGAGCCCGCACTAACAGGAGCAGCAATATCGGCAGAGAGTGCACTTGAAGAATTGGAGGCAGCAACAACAATTTTTCCAACAACCGGTTTTTCAGAAGCAGCAACAACAGAGGCATATGATGAGATTGGCACGATTGAGCTATTATGTGGAGCCGGTGCCTTATTAGCATGTGGGTCATTTTGACCATTAGAACAAGTAGTAGTTTGTTGCACAGTTTTTATAGCGCGATTGACTGTCGGAGTTTTCCGCACATTTTTAGTATTTGAACTAACTAAAGCAGGAGAGCTAAGAGAAACACGTCGAATAGATGTTTTTAGCAGACGACCACTCTCGGCATCCTTTGTCTTTGAGCGCGTAAGAATGCGATTTTCTGCTGTCTCTTTCGTCACTTTGTTGTTATTCTCAACAGCTTGTGCGCTATTAGTTATTACCAAAGATTCGAATAAATCTTTAAGTTCTTGAATGGATTTAAATGCATTTTCAAGCTTACTAATAATATTAGAAACAGTTTGATTATTGCACTTGATGCATTTGACATGCAGATTTTTTGCACAAAAACCACAGTACACATTATCTGAGTTCGTCGCGGACGCGAACATTATGTAAAGTATTGGCTCACGAGAGCAAGTGATTTGTTTAATTTAAATTTAGAACGCAGCGTTAGGCGAATGTTGTATGGCCAACGATTAGACGAAGACTGACAGATATGGTTACATACATACATATATGTCAGAGTTAGAATAATGGTAAGGTAGGATTAAGGATGTCAGAGCGGAGTGTGTTTTGTTTTTTTATCATAGTTTTTTTTTTTAAATTAAATTATATACTTTTTGTTTTCCTATATTAATTCGAATAATATAAAACTTAGTACAGTGTCAGCTTAGAATAGAAATATTCATACAATTTGGATATACAAAAAACTCATGATATTTTTTTGGAAATTATCATAATAAATATGTACACCGAGAATAAAGAACAATAGGTAAATCATCTAAGTCGGCTTGGGTAAAGAGAATTGTATGGGAATTATAAACTTATGCTTATTCACCTAAGCAATTTATTGTTTAATACATTGCTTTGAAAGCACATACTATTACAAGCACATACACAAACGATACCTTGCCAAAAAAAAATATTTGATTCACCTAAGCCCAAAATCTAAAAATACAAAATTAAAAAACAAACAGCATGGATGGCTCAAGCATAGTTTTGAGCTATTTTCTGCAAAAAAAAAACCCAGCTGCGTCATTAGACACGCGAGAGAAGGATAGATTTGATAACTTAATGGTTTTTTTTTGTAATAAAGCCACTTTTAAATTCAAAATACCATAAAGTAAATTAAAAAACACACTTTGATATTCACGCCAGTAAATTTTATTACATTTCATCAACAAAAATAAAAGAAAACAAAAAACATTTCTTTGCCGAACCTGGAACTTTAGGTGTCAGTTCATCGCTCTACCAACTGATCTAAGCAGCCTTGCTACTGTTTGCTGACATAACTACAGCTACGTTAATTTACCTAAGCAATTTATTGTTTAATACATTGCTTTGAAAGCACATACTTCGATACCCTGCCAAAAAAAAATATTTGATTTACAGATGTTAACAGATGCAGTATGTCGCAGTATTCTGTTGATAGCTGCAGCATAGCTTCAGTTGTAATAATTCACTGCGCGTAACGAAGGAGTTTGACTCAATGCGTAGTGTAGTGACTTCATACACATTGGTATCGGGTTGGTTGTGGGTTCGAATCTCAACGGCATGCGACGGTAAAATTTTTGTATTTGATATTTGAAGTCATTAATTTCTAAGAAAGAAACCCGGGGTGTTGATAAAAGAAAAATTTGTGTTGCTGCCGATTTCAGTCAAGCAAATTACAGAAAGACAGGAGGGGCGGCAGCTTCAAAAAAAAAAAGGAAAATAAAAAAAACCATAACCCGAAAAGAAGTTATATTTTAGAAATTAAATATTTTTTTTAAAGTAGTGTATAAAAAAATTACCAAATACTTGGTTAATTTATCACCCAATAAAAATTGGCAAGTCAACATGTAAAACTTAGGCGTTTTGATGCAGTACTTGGGTGGCTGAAAACTACCAGAGCCATCTTATAAATTATACTAGGTTTTTTTTTTTCAATTTAACATAAGCTTTTCTCTCGGTGTAGATTAATTTTTAAGCTTCGACTGAGCTTGCCACAGGCTACAGCTTTAAACGTTACAAAATTTCTGAGCTTGAACCCAACATTTATTTTAAACCTTACTATGTATTTTCGACTTTTTGGGTTCCACTTTCAATATTTTTTGATGTTTGAATTGAATCATTGTAATTTTTTGGTTTTGTGGCCACTCTGGTGAGAAATCTTGGTTTTTTTGACAAAGGTTCCACTCCTTACATTTTTGAAATTATTTTGATCGTTGAAACTTTTTTGGGTTAAGCGAACTTATTAGACAAAAATCAAGGAACTTTTGACAAGTAGGTTCTACATGGACACATAGGTTCCATTTGAATAAAATTTTGAAGTAATTGGGCCATTGGAACTTTTCAGCTTAGTATGCTAGTTACAGAGTTACAAGTTTTTTTGACAAATGGTTTCCGCTTGTACAAATAGGTTCCACTTTCAATATTTTTAGACTAGTTGGGTCATTTGAACTTGTTTAGGCTTATTGCACTCTGTGGATAAACAATTTTAAAAAATAGAATCCACTTTGACAAATATGGTTCTATGATTAATAGGTTCCACATGGATTATTTACGGTACTAGTTGGATCATTGCAATTTTTTTGGGCTTAGTGTGTTTCTTGGACAAAAACCTTAGATTTTTGACACATAGGTTCCATTTGGGCAAAAAGTTTCCATTGCATTTTTAGAACTAGTTGAGTGATTGGTCAAAAAATTCAAGATTTTTTTCCAAGAAGTTTACTAATCCTAAAAAAATATAGCAATTGAAAGCTATTTGCCAAAAATTCAACACTTTTGTTTCAGAAACTAGTTCCAAACATATTGCAAGTGGAACCTATTTCCCCAAGTGAAACTTATTTGTTAAAAAAAAACAAAATTTTTGTCTAAGAAGTTCACAAGATTCAAAATGTTCCAATGATCCAACTAGTTTCAAAATTATTAAAATTGGGACCTATTTGTCCAAGTGAAATCTATTCGTCAAAAACTCAAGGAGTTCACTAAACCCAAAAGGTTACAACTACCCGATCGTTTTTGTCAAAAATACAAGATTTTTGTTCAAAGAGTCCATTAAGTCGTAGTCCAAGTAGTTCCAAAAATATTGAAAGTGGAACCCATTTGTCCAAGTGAAACCTATTTGTATAAAAAATTATATTCAAGGTGTCAGCGAACTAAGCTCAAAAAAAGAGTGGCAGTGAGCCAACAAGTTCCAAAAATATTACAATTGGAACCTTCTTCTGCAGCAGCAAGTTTCTTCAAAAAGTGTTTGTATAAAATCAAAATGGGAGATGGTTTGACCTAATCTTTACTAACGCATATGAGGAAATGAAGGTTTGTCCATGCACTGATGTAAAAAATTTGTTAGCTAGCTCGGTTCACCATACAGCCTTAACGGTTGCTTTCTCTTCTAATGAAGTTACCTTTACCCAATCTTATAATAACTCTATTGCGTACGATTACCACAATGCCGATAACGATAGCATAAAATGTTATACGATAGCATAAACATTTTTACAGCTATCGAAAGCTATGTGCCAAAAATAAAGAAAAAGAATAAGCTTTCAGAGCCATGGATAGATAGAAATCTCAGATGGTTGAGGAACCAAAGAAATAAAATCCATAAACTTCTCAAAAACACTGTAAGCGATAAACTCAAGCTAGGGTATGACGAGCTATCAAAAGAGTTCTCTATCAAGTTAGAAGAAGGGTACAAGTTGTACACTAACCTTATCGATGAGAAATCATCCAAGCACCGAAAAATTCTTTGACTTTGTTAACATGAAGCGTAAATATAGCGGCTATCCATCGTCTATGTTTAAAGGTAATGCCAATTCGGCCAACCTTCATGAAATCAGCAACTTAAATGCGGATCATTTTAAGGAGGTCTTTTGTCAATCTACTACCCAGTTTTCAGTGTCTTCCAGCTCAAATATTGTGGTGGATAGTAGATAAATTGGTGGTGGATAAATTTAACGTAGGAAGAGATTTATAATGCCATAAAAGATGTGGATTTATATTAGGGACCTGGACCGGACCTTATATCTACAAGCTTCCTGGTGCAATGTTTAGACCAACTACTTCTGCCATTATACATAATTTTTAAGG
Organism: Coremacera marginata; assembly: GCA_914767935.1. Classification (NCBI taxonomy): domain Eukaryota; kingdom Metazoa; phylum Arthropoda; class Insecta; order Diptera; family Sciomyzidae; genus Coremacera; species Coremacera marginata. The sequence continues at coordinate 19,888,342 of OU612044.1, forward strand.
AATCACTGTTTTGTGGGACATATCCTTCATATTGGAAATCATCCCATCTAACACCAATTTACAAGAGTGGTGATAAAAGGTCTTTTGAAAATTATAGAGGCATAGCAATTTTATCAGACATTCCAAAACTTTTTGAAAATATTATTTGTGATAAGCCACGTCATCAACCCACGTCTAAATAAGCAACACGACTTCCGTAAGGGACGATCTACAACATCCAATCTCATGATCATGGTATCGGATGTTTAAATATATATGGAAAAAGGGCACCAAATAGATGCTGTTTATACGGATTTCAGTAAAGCCTTCCATCGATTAGATTACAACATGCTTACATGTAAATTAGAAAAATTCGGTGTTACGAGAACCATACTAAGTTGGCTAAAATCATATCTATGACGGCAGAAATTCCAATGAATTCTGTGGAAAAAATTGCAGCTTCCTCAGGAGTTCCGCAAGGTAGCCACCTTGGTCCTCTACTTTTCAACATATATATATCCGACTTATCAGAAGTCCTGTCAATCAGAGGCAGATGCAAATTTTTTACAGTCAAAACTGTTGTCTCTGGAGCAATGGTGTATCCAAAATAAACTGCATTTTAATGTCAATAAATGCAATGTTATAAGTTTTTCTCATAAGAACAACATGGCATTACATACCTACCACCTCAATAGTACCGAGCTTAAACAAGTCAATCATGTAGTGAATCTTGGAGTAGTAGTCTTGGATTGCAAGATGCGCTTTAATTTGCACTCTAACAAAATTTTGTCCAGAGTCAGCAAACAGCTCGGCTTTATAAAAAGACGGACGAGCCAATTCCCATAGCAAAAGAATCAAGTCCTTTCAAAAGCAATTCTTACTATACACGTTGCCTTTTAAACTTAAACTTAACTTTTAAACTTAAACTTTTTAACTTAATGCCATTATCATTAAGAAGATCATAATTGGGCTCATGTTTCACATTCGATGTTATTAATGGTGCTATTGACAGCGAATATATTTCTAGTATGATATGCCTCAACGATCCAATAAGGCATACTAGGCATACTTGGCAAACAATGAACCCATCAGTCGATGCTGTAGAGAATTCAATAACATTTCCGTATACTTCTCACCTTCCATGGCCAAATCCTCTTTTAAGCAAACCCTGTCTAAGTTCCTCGTTAACCAAAATTAACTCAGGCTTGTGTTAAATAATATATATATATTTACTCGTATGTGTACCACATTTACGCAGGCCCTCTCTAAATTTGTTGGATATAAGTACTATCCAAGTCTCTCTCTCTTCCTAGTTAACCCAGCCTTTGATCTTCTCTCTTCTCTTCTCTTTTTTTTAGTATGTAAGCACCTTTTACTCTTACTTTTATTTTCTTTTTGCCTCTCCTTTTTGACGTGTTCGTGTACACATGCCATTTAGGTGGGCGGACGCTTCAATTCGTACATCTTCCAACACCAAAACAAGGAAAGGAGAGAAGAAACAAAATAAAAATAAAATAAAAATAAATTAAATTAACCCTCTACTGCCCCAATTTTTTTTTAGCTTAAAAAATTGTTAATATGAAATTTCTTAGGTCATGAATCAAGAAATCATTGGTAAAATAAAAAAAATCACCCGTTCCAGCAAGAGGGGTGCTTTCGCTAAACCCGCCCAAAGGCGGTATTGGGCATCCAAGCTAAAAATAGGCAACTTATATTTGTACATTAAATTTTATTTTATTTTACTTCACAGTCGATATGAAGACATTTTTGGCTTCAATTACGCATTTTATTGATATTATATGTTTTGAAATTATTTTTTTTTATGAAAAGTATAAAAACAGTCTCTGTCTGGTGTAGAGCACAGATTAATATTACATTTTCTGCATATATTTTGAGTCTCAGCAGTACATCCTTCAAGTTTGCAGGTTCGTTTTCCTGTACGAGGTAAAAATTTTGGGATATGCTCCATTCTATCGTAACGCAAATCATCAGGAGGTATATAAGTAACCTTTTTGGCTGTTTTTTTCTGGACGACCACTTGCGGACGCCCTGGAGTCTTTGTTGTTTGGTATGAACACAATACTTGTGCGATTTGAGATCGGAAAGAAGGGAGTTGAGTTTTTTCATCCTTAGGATCCGGCTTATTAATGCATTTGTATAATATATATGCATTAACAATGGCCATATCAATTTGGTGGTAAAACAATCTGTTGGTATATTTTGATGATTTCACACGGATGTGATAACGTCCGATGAGTCCATCCATCAAATCAACACCTCCCATGTGGTGATTGTATTCTTAAATAACGTTTGGACATTGAACTTCTGTGTACTTTTTTCAGCGCGAAGATATCGAGTAACCGTTGGCTTAAAGTTTGTTTCGCCTTGCAATGGTTCAATTCCCGCATAGGTAGACGCCATCCTAACTTGCTTGTTATCTTTCCAGACCACATTCGAAATGTCAACACCGTAAGCAGATCAGTGTACTCAACCGAGAATCCTCGATATTGTTTTTTTAATTCAGAATCTGAAGGCAGCTTTACATTTGGTATTCGGTTGGAGCGTATAGTCCCTAAGGAATGAATTCCGCGAGTCTTTAGATAAACAAGGAGCGGCAAGGATGTATAAAAATTATCGAAATACATAATATGATTCTTAAAGCTAGGAACAATTTGACTTAAATGCACAACGACATTAGAAGAAGCTCCTAAGTCTGGAGCATCTGGTGGCACAACGTTATCTCCAGCACCGCAATACACCTCAAAACCATAAGAAAGCCCCTCTGAGTCACACAAAACAAAGAGCTTCATGCCCCATTTATGAGGCTTGTCAGGCATGTACTGTCGTAAAAATGTAGACATTTTTGTGGAACACATTTGTTCATCTACACAGATGCGCTGGTTCATAGGAATACTTTGAAATTTGTTATTGAAGTGATCAATCAGTGGTCTGACTTTGTACAGTTGATCATGTTTTTGCGAATCTCTAGGCGGCATTTTACTATTATCATTGAAGTGCAAGTTACTTCGAATTTGCTCAAATCGATTTCTTGTCATTGAATCTTGAATTGCTTGAAAAGAATAATTCGCCCAGTAAGATCGTATACTGGGATACCGAAAAACTGGCATGTAAATCAATATGCCAATGTATTTCCGAATCTCTGACGAAGTTACGGAAAACTTTGTGTTAATATTTTTCTGGGTAGCATAAAGATTCGTTTGTTCCGTGATGAGATCAAAAATAGCGTCATCAAGAAAATAACAAAAGCATTTAAATGGCGTGTCAATTAGTTTTAAACTAGAGCCCATTTTTATTCCAAGAAATTCTACTTCAGATCTATGGATATGTTAATTGTTTTTCCGCCATAGTATCTTTTTTAATTCATTAGATTTTGGATTTATATCCATCGGGTTGACTTTTGTTGTATCAGAAGATTTATTTTTCGGCAACTTTTTCATCGTTTTTTTAGTTATAGCTCCGATGATATGCTCAAAATTTTCACCACCGGAAGGCGTAGACAACTCACCTGTGTTAGACGTGGAGGAATCGACGTTACATTCAACATTCTCTTGTGTTTTACCAGAAATGTATATGTTAGCACTGTCCAGGTTTTCAGGCAAATCGGACGCAATTATTTCTCCAAGAGCTAAGTCGGACATTGCTAGCACTTCGTTGACAGTATCTTCGTCAAGGATGAATTCCAAATCGTTAATGTCTTCGTCGCTGTCAAAATCACCTTCACAATCCGTTCCGCCATCAGTTTCCTCAAAATCTTCGGAATCCAAACCATCCATTATTAGTTCGATTTGTGTATCGGATAACGCCGAAAGCTTTTTGGAAAATCCACGATTCATATCTATAAAAAAATCGAAGCAAAAACGCATTTAAGCCATGAAATGCAAACATTTTTTTTCACTGTTCAGCCTGATACCGCCTACAGGCGGTCTGACTGCTTACGCAAATATAAGGACCGTAAACAAGTATTATGCACTAAAAAACAGCTGAACTGAACAGTTAACACTATAAGCTACTCACCCATATTTTTTTTCCTCAATTCGACCACGATAAGTATTTATTCTGAATTTTTCAATTTATCACTTCTTAAAAAAATAATTATTTGTTCTGTTTCACGCGGATACCTAACTACAACTGACGATTGCGGTGAAAGTAAGCGACAAATTCTGTTGTATTATTTTATATGCACTCAATTTTGTTTATTTGTTTTTTTACAATTACAAATTAAAATGCTAACGGTTTTTGTAACGCCCGCTTTAAGGCGGTATGAGACTGTAGAGGGTCAAGTTAGATTAAGTAAATTGCCCTATTTGGCCAACAAATAAATAAATAACTAAAATTTGTCCAAGTGAAAAATATTTGTCAAAAAATCGTAGACTTTTGTCCAAGAAGTCAATAGAACCTAAAAAAATCCAAATGACCCAACTAGTACCATATTTTTTACAATCCAAGTGAAACCTTTTGGCCATGGAAAAATATCTTTATTGTTTACAAAGTCTACAGAAATCATAAAAGTGGCTGCTGGGAGCAAAATTTTTCTCTAAACTCCTCAGTAAGTATTCATTCCTGCCTCTCATTTTCGTAAGCGACTAATGAGCTGTGTCATGAGCATTAAGGCGGTCTTCTCATTCAAAACCCGTTTTTTGGACCCTTTTTAAAAAAATTCTTATTTGAAAACGCCAAGAATAATTGAAAACTTTTTTTATTTATTGTATTACAAAAGGTTCAAAGTAAATAAAAAATTTTTTTTTGCCTCGATACATGGGCTGTTCAAAAAGTAATGAGACTTCAAAGTTGGTGGTGAAAAAAAAGGTGTCGTCACGGCGGCCACGATTCCGGGTCTCCAGAGCGTCTGAAATGAAAAAAAAAAACGGGGTTATAATCAGTATAGATGTAATTCTCGGGTGAACCTCAAGCTTAATTTTGTGATTTTTTTTGACAAAATGGCGGCCATTCAAAAAAAAAAATTTCAATTTCGGGTTTTTTTTTTCGTAGTTTAGTGTAAAAAAGAAATAGTTCATTTTGACGAAGACCTTGCTTCACAAAAAAGGCTGTATCTTCTAAAGTATTTCGATTTTCTAAAAATCCTTTTAGGGGCATATTCACAACTACCCAAGCTATAAATAAATGCAAAAAAAAGTCAAAAAAAAAAGTTGCTCAATGAGAAGACCGCCTTAAAGGTCTCATTTACATTCTCAACGTCAACGAGCGCATGCGTTTTGAAAGGTACGCGCAATGAAATCTCATTTCAAAGTCTCACCAGTACGCGTTCATGCACGAGAGTGATAAAATATTTTCTAGGGTTCTTTTGTACCTTTTTAAAAGGTACTTTTTTTTCTGCTAGAAACAATAATGTGAATCAAAGTCGTGAAATATTCATTAATCCTGTAGATACTAAAAATGTGAAAATATATTCCGCTCCACATCCCAATACGATTTTTTGGTCAACTCGAGATCACCTTTCACCCATAAATAGTTGCACTCAGTCGCGGGATACCCTGTATACAATGTATATAAGCGCTGCCTAAGAGAAGCTCCGTCAGGAGCGCACCTTTGAGAAATATTTTTCACTTTTATACGTTTCACTTTTTTTTTACATGTTTATAAACATCCCACCGGGAAAATCCGAATTGATTCTAATAAAAACCGTAAATAGAATGAGGTCTTTTGCTTGCATATTAGAATGTATTCCAAAGAATGTATAAACTTAAAGCAAACCTTTAAGATTGGAATCAATAAAAAAAAAAATTACTGATTCGTTTTTATTGCTGCAAGAATCGACTATGAAGTATATAATAATTTATAGTAAAGCAAATGTTTTAAGATTTCTTGCTTGCTTTTATGGTACGTGAAAAACGAATTGATTCTGAAACAAATTCTGCTATAAGCGAGCAAAGAATCAAACTGTTATGATTTGTATTTTCTGCTTGTTGTTTTCGGTTTTTGTTTTCATTGTTAGGAATTTTTTAATAACGTTATTCTTTTGTTTTCCTTTCACGTGTTTTTTAAAAATTTTATTTCTTGTTGGACTTGTCGGCAAGAAAATCACATTGTAAATTGTGTCAATTGGAAAAAATTAACAATTAAAATATAATCATTCACGATTTAAAAACAAACATCAAATATAAAATAATTAAAAACGATTTACTTCTGGTAAGTATACTGAAAATCAAAGGGATTTTTAGCAAACGACAAGTGAGGCGTTTGAAGAAAAAGGAGTATGAGAGAATTCTTGGCGTGCAGGGACGATTTTCAGCTGAAACAGCAGAACAGTTCAAAACTTACAATTAATTGCATCAAACCAAAGTGCAGTCAGTGAAGTATAAAGTGGTAATAATGCTTGTTTTAAAGAAATTTATGAAATCACGCCTGAAAATAAAGAATCAGAGTCAACCACTAATGACCTCCAAGAAATGATAAAAATTTGGGCAAACAAATTGGATATAGCTCGTGATAGCTTGCTTAATATCTTAAGAGCTGAAAACATTAACTTGCCAAAGTCAAAGAAAAGCATTATTCAAGCCAAAAAGAATATATTGTTGAGGACGGTGACACCAGGATCGTATGTTCACATAGGTGTAAAGCACCAATTGTTAAAAATTCAGGATTTGATAAAAAGCTAGAAAATTGTGTCATTGGATATTGGAATTGACGGATTGCCACTATATAAAAGCAGTTTGGAAAGCTTGTGGCCTATACTGGCGAAAGTCCATGGTGCTCCGGAGCTCAAAGTATTTCTAGTCGGTGTTTACGCTGAAAAATAAAAGCCTGCTAACGTCAACAATTTCTTACACGATTTTGTGTATGAAATGAAAGATTTAATAAGGAATGGTTTAGAAATTTCGGAAAAAAAGATTTCTATTGAAATTAGATAATTCATTTGCGATGCACCAGCCAGGGCCTTTATTTGGACATCGTTGGACACAAGTCATTTGTTGGCTGTGGCAAATGTCAGCAAAAAGGAACAAAGATCTCGAATACAACAGCTTAAACTAAAAAAAATTGAACGCCTTAGAACTGATGATCAATTTTCTGCTAGAGTGTATAAAGATTACCACAGAAATTCAGAGGTTGGCAGTACTTTACTGGAATCTTTAGGAATAAAAATGGTTACGCAGTTTACATCCCTTAGATCCTATGCATCTCGTAGATCTTGGTGTTACAAAAAAAAAAAAAAAATGCTTACATGTATGATAAAAGGAAAAACAAACAAATTTAAATTTTGTAACAAATCCATGGAAGATTTTTCCATTTATTTAATCAGTTTAACGCCCTTTATCCCAAGAGAGTTTGTTCGTAAGCCAGGGGGCTTGGCAGATTTACCACGATGGAAAGCAACGGAATTTAGACTATTCTTACTATACACGGGCTTACTGGTACTAAAAAAGTTCGTAGATGAAGACACATACTATCATTTTTGCCTTATTCATTGCGCGTACATATTGCTTTCTAATAGACATTCTTATAACAAAAACTACAGCGTGAGCCTCCATATGATACAGTATTTTGTGGAACTGATCCCGACAGTATACTCAGAAGAACAACTCTCCTACAATGTTCATTCTTTGTTGCATTTGCCAGAGTGTGCAAAAGAGTTTGGTTGCATAAGCAGCTTTCTGCTTATTCATTGTATTCTCACTAATTATCTCACTAATTTTGTAATAATTTTTTATTTATTATTTAAAAAAGAATAAAGGGTTTTCAATTCTGCCATACAAACCTATGCATTCTGGAATTCATTCATATATATCTATTCCGAAATGGCTTCTTAAACATTCATATTCTTTTCATTTTAGAAAAATGTATACTTTTTTTATTTAAAAGAATCCATTTAATAAGCGAATAATAGAATCGATTTCAGCAGAGATTCAAGTTGAAGCGAAAAAGGAATGTACTACTTTTCGGAGGACATCGCAACGTTAAAAATAATCAATTCTAGAATCTATAAATGAGGTTGAGAATTGAATCCTTTTTCGTACACAATTGATTCCTTTTTCCCAGTGGGATGTTTAGTATACATTGTATAAGTGTTTTTTAAATTTTTCCCCCCCATTAAAATCAAAGACTCACTTAAAAAAAAATATTTTTTGCTAATTTTCCCTATGAAAATTTAAATAGGGAGGGATTAGGGAGAACATTTAAATAGTTTTTAAAAATATTTTAAAGACAAACTTCTTATAGTTAATTAAAATATTGTATAATCATTTCGACCTTAAAAAGCAAAGTTACACTTTCCTTTGATAAAGCAATTTTTCATTGCTTATGTGAATTTTTTTAAATTTGTATTGAATATGATTATTTTTGGTTCTTCAAGTAAATTTTCATCATCATCTCAATTTGTCTTTTGATTTTAGAAGTCTCATTTGTATTATTTTTTTCGTGCTTTCTGCACCTTTTGGAGGAGCGCGTTGAACTCCGAAAAACCCTCGTGGCTACGAACCTGGAATAGATTTGCTTTATATTAATTAAAACTTTCCGTAGTTTTTCTCCGGCCGTAGTTTGGCTTAATTCGTGTTTTAAGTTCATTCACATTTTTGTTGTGAGTTCTCTAAAATCTAAATATTCCGAGATATTATAAAATATGGTATGAAATAATTTAGAAATTCCAATAGTTTTCTTTGGAAAATTGTCTGTACATTTTTGGTATCGCTGGGGCTTCCGACTTGCAGGCTAAGGATGATTTATTTGCTGAGGGTAAAATTGCACCCGTCCGGCAACTAGTGTATTGAAATTCACCACCCAGTGGTAATAAAAATATACCATGCTTAATTTAATGTAGGAAGATTTTAGCATTACGCAAGGATGATTTTTTACATATTTTAGGTTTTCGACCAGGTGCCTCAGTTGTTCGGACTGGTATGCATCTGCATTTTGTTTTCTTTCTATTTTAGCCGTCATTTTTACAAAATATGTGAATTTGGACTAAAATTGATTAAAGATGAGTTCAAAAGTTAAAAAAAATGCCATTAAGCTGAGGATGGATTTATTTTTATCCTTTTTTTTTTTGCATTTCTGGCTTTGTATCCTTGATATGAAACTCTATGATCAAAATTTATAAATTAATATCGGCTTCATATTAACAACAGGAGCCCTGGGAAAATTTCCCGCCCAGTTAAGGATTGTGCACTCGATTGAAACATGTTGGTTGACCAGCAGACAAAAAAAAAACGACTTTTAATTTATGTGCTACTCACTCGACGCGACACTCGTCTGACACTTGGATGGCTTCTGGTTGGTCCTGTTTGTCAGTTTCTTGAAACGAGCAACAAAAACAAGACAAAACAAAAGCCATTTGAATGCACCTTTTTTTTTGTAATAGAAAAAAGCGGCATTTTTTCCCCTCATACTTTTTTATATATATTTATAACAACTTGTATAATTCATGGTGACAAAAGAGCTACAAAAGTGGTAGTTAAAAAGTGACTTATACACAGAGAAGAAGAGCAGCAAGACATGGCTACAGCAGGTGTAGCTTATCATGGTCTAGCATCAGGGTCATCAGGCTAACACGTCAGTTTTAAACATTTGTAGCTCATACTTTATGACTTATAATTGGTTAATTGGGTGCTCAATGTGGGTCACTTAGTCTTTGTTCAACGACCAACTTGATTGTGGGACTATTTAACTATTTTGTGGAGATCATAAAAAGGTTGAGAAAGAGTAAATATAAGAAAAGAAATGTCTTCTTGGCCACATGATTAACATAATTAAAGGTAAGAATTAAAAAAAAAAAATCATGCTAAGATGCAAGGATATTTAAAAAAATTCATTTAATGTGTCTTTTAAGTGAAGAATCCTTTATATAGAGAACTTGTATAGCTAATGTAACACGTGTTCCTTAACCGCAGACTTAAACGAATTTTTCTTTCATTTTACATGGACCCTTCTTTGACTCGCGTCTACACGCGTCTAAACTACAGAGCGCGCCTCTTTTCTTTTGGCATGAACCACGCCCAAAAATTCTCATTTTAATTTCCCTTTCATATCCTGTTTATTGATGCTTGCAGCGCATAAAGGATGGCTTTTTGTGATTTTCCTTAAAATTTTACTTTCACTGCAAAAATATTTGCCTTCATCTGTCGTTGATTGTGTTCAAAGTAAACACCTCCAAGCATCCATGCACAATATATCCTTTGCTTACACTTATTAATTTTTTTTTTTAATTTTTCTAGAATTCTTATGCATGTCTAGAATTTCCTTGCAAACGCATGTCACAGCTCACCTTAGAAGCAGCTGTTAGTTTAGCATTTTCTTATTCCTATACTCCATAAATTGGGTATAGATTACATTTGTTTGATTATCCCTTTTTATTGTTCCTTAAATTGCAGTAAGTGTAAATCTTGTTTTGATTTTGCTTAGAACGCAATACATCGAAATTTAAATTTAAATCTGGCTGAATTTTTATCGCCTGGCATTAGTTTGAAATAACTTGAAATTTTATACACCATGGCAACCCTGTTGTAACAAGACAAATAGCATTAAAAATAAAAAAATAAAATTAAAAATAAATGTAACCGTAACAACGGGTTTATATTTCAATGTCCGAAAATATATTCCTACTCTTTGGCTTCCTCTTCATGTTTATTGCTAAGAAATATTTGCTCCTTTTTGTGTTTGTTTTTGCTCTTGGTTTTTGTTTTTATTTTCACTTTTTTCACTCGAGTCCGTTTTTTTTTATTGCGAACTTCAAGTTTCCATAGGATTATATCATTTAAAAATCTTTACTTTGGCACGCATTTTCTTTTGATGCACTGACAAAAAATTTTATAAAAATATTTGTGTCATACGCTTAATTTTATTTTACCCTAAGTTGCCACTGCTCATTATGCTAAAGAATATATGTTCAAAATTTGATTGGTATGTGGAAATTCATACCAGCGGTGTTAAACAATTTCGTTTATAGTTAAAGTGCCACGCCCTCGTTCAATTCTACCCAATTTGATAGACTACTGAGTGCTCATTATTGCAAAGAAAATGAAAAATTTGGAAGAAGTCGGACTAAGGCTATAGAGGGAGATCAATTTAAATTAAAGTGGGACACCCCTGTTTAATTCCGCCCAATTTCTTTAACTTATCACTGCTAATTATTCCAAAGAATGTATTTGCCAAATTTGGTTGAGATCAGAAAAATGGTGTAGAACGAGTTTGATTGCTACTAAAATTGACACGCCCCTTGTCCAATCCCAACCACTTTTGTAGACTTAAAACTTCTCGTTATGATAAATAATAAATGTGTAAAATTTGGTTCAAATCGGAGAAACGGTATGGATGGAAATAGATTAAAAATAAAGTGGCACGCCCCCTGCCCAGTACCGCCCTCTTTTATAAACAAAAGACTGACCCTTATGACAAATAATAAGTGCGCAAATGTGTTGGTTTAAGTCGGACAAACGGTGTAGAGGCAGTTCGATTAGAGTTCAATTGACACGCCCCTTTTCCAATCCCACCCACTTTTGTAGGCTTAAAACTTTTCATTATACTCAAGAATATATGTAAGAAATTTGGTTGAAATCGGAAAAACGGTGTAGATGGAGCTAGTTTAAAAATAAAGTGCCACGCCCCCTGTCTAGTACCAACCAATTTTATAAACTTAAGACTGCTCAAATTACCAAGGACAATATTTGAAAAATTTGGTTGATTTTCAGACACACGGTGTTGAAGAAGTTCGATTAAAAGTAAAATGCCACTCCCACTTTCCAAGTCTAAAGACTTCGCATTACACCATATGTGTATATACAATAGAATATATGTGCAAAATTTGGTATGGTTTCGATAAACTATACCGGTGGAATTTGGAAAATGAAAGTTTTTCTATTTTGATGACGTCACTTTGTATGGGAGGTAGGCGTGGTTTTCATCCGATTTGCCAAATATCATAGAGATGGTTAATATTATATATGAAAGCTCATGTGCAAAATTTCAAGTCATTTCTATAATTTTTGTGGATTTTTAAGAGATTTTACGTTTTAAAAAAAGCCAATTTTATGGGAGGTAGGCGTGCTTTTAATCCAATTTTATCAAATATCATCGTGATGGTCTACATTAAAAATCAAATATGAAAGTGGAAAATTTCAAGACCTTAGTTAATTTGAGCAGCTGTTAAGAGATTTACGGTTAATATAACCCTTTCGGGCCCTGCCTACACATATGTGTAGCATAATTTCTCTACTTTTCTCGCGCTTGTTTTTAATATATGTTGTAACTGTATTTTTACTATTAACGCACCAGTCGCTTAATTTTTGCATTTTCTACCTGATTTTCTGATAAGTATTTGATTTTGTGTTATTAACAAGTGTGTAGTGAGAAAAAAGTGACACCATGTCGGAGAATTTGCATAAACCTCAACGTAAGTATTATTTTCACTATAATATATTGTCATATTTGGTAATGCTTCGATTAACTTTGGCTGAAAACATATTAAATTTTAATTAAACATCTACAAGTTCCACTTTTTTATGATATTAGGGTTAAAAAATATCAGCAAACATGATGCTACACATATCTGTTGGTTGGGACTAAACAGTTGTGCTTTTTTAAATTTAGGCAAAAAGTTTGACTTGGGAAACGATCGAGATGTCGAAGAAGTTGTGCGCATTCTCGCTGGAGGATCAGATGTGGAGGACCTTAGTGGCTCGGATAGTGATGGTCTGTTTGAGGTTGACCCAGTTAATCTTCTTAGAGATGAGGAAATTGATAGCTATAGTGACTCCAATAATGCTGATAATGTCGTGCCGTAAAACGTAGATGCTGAAGAAGATGCAACATCATTATGGCCGTTGATTTGGAAGCGCATGGAGTTTCAATCATCCTCACGAGCATTGGCCATTTCTACATCCATCACAGCTAATGTTCTATTGCCTATTGAATACTTTCAAAAATATTTCCCGGAGAGTCATTTTTTGGATGCAGCAAAATACACAAATATGTATTATTTGAAAACTACTGGCAAAGAGTTGAAAACAAATCCTATTGAAATTAAAAAGCTATACGGTGCTCACTTGTATTTCAGTTGCATCAAACTTCCGCGAATCAGGATGTATTGGCAGAGCCAATTTAGACATAATTTAGTGGCATCGAACCTGTCAAGAAATCGGTTTACTCTTTTGAGAAAATGTCTACATTTTGTCGACACAACTATTCCTCCATCAGGATGGTCTGATAATGGGTCTTGGAAAGTTCAACCGATTATTGAAGCAGTCCGAAGTCATTGTCTGAACATTAACAGGAATTTTTTAAATAACTCCATCGATGAACAAATGATTCCATTTTTAAGTCGATGCCCGAATCGACATTACGTAAGGAATAAGCCGCGCCCAGTAGGACTTAAAAATTTTGTTTTAACTTCTTCTTCTGGTAATACATGTTTTCCTTTAAATTTCAGAGTCAAAATTAATATTACTCGTTATTATTTTTAGGTATCGTATTGGATTTCGAGTTATACCAAGGTGCAAAAACTCCACTTCGGGATCGGAACTTGGGTTTGGGACCCAGTGTAATCCTCCGTTTAGTCCGGACTTTGCCAGAAAAATCGTTTGTGTATTTTGATCGATATTTTACCACTATTCCACTTTTGGAAAAGCTGAGTGGTTTAAACATAAATGCCACAGGTACAATTCAGAACAACCGCATACGAAAAATCGATCTAATGTCTGACAAAAAAATGTGCAGAGGAGAAATTGACGAAATAGTCCGATCGGACGAAAAAATAGTGGTCGTTAAATGGATGGATAACAAATCTGTAACTTTAGCATCTACGGCTTTTGGAAAAAATCCTGTAAGCTCAGTAACCAGATGGAGTAAGCAGGACAATAGTCGCATAGAGGTTCCATGCCCAGTAGTAGTAAAGGAGTACAACAATTATATGGGAGGAGTTGATATATGCGACCAGATGATGGAATGCTACAGGACATGGATTAAAACAAAAAAATGGACTTTAAATGTGGATGGAGAATAAAAGTGACTGTATGGCTAACAACCGTCCAAAAAGATTTATAAAAGATCTCCTGGAGTTTAAAATAGAGTTAGCGGAAGCCCTACTTTCTACACGTAAAAGACGAAGGTTTGAGGTGGGCTTATCTGAAAGTAAAGAACAAGAAGAAAATGAACCAAAACCGAAAAATTACCAGTGCTCACCTTTACCGGGAAATAGCAAACGAATGGATGGTGGTGAACATTGGCCAAAAATAGACAAATTATCGACTGCGCGCAGCTGTCGGATGAAAAATTGTACAAGTCGTACGCGCACTCGTTGCGAAAAATGCAATGTGTATTTGTGTCTTACAAGTGACAGGAATTGTTTTAAGAATTTTCATACGTCTCCATAGATTTAATTGATAACAAACCACAAAATTATATGAATTTTAAATTTTTTTTTATTATTTTGATTAGGTTCGTGAATAAACCTGTAAATCCTCTTTTATTTAAAAACTTTTTCTTAATATAATTTAAGTTTAAATTTGTTATTTAAATAAAATGAATTTTTGAAACGTATGATGGATCTTTCAGAGTTTTTGTACGAGTTGAGGCCCAACCCACACACATGTGTAGGTCCCTTTTCCAAGGAAAGAAAAGTTAGAAATTCTTAAAAACGTTATTTTCGGCATTCGGGAACCTAAATTAACTAGGATATTAACAATCAATGAAATCATGGAAAATTGAAGGACCCTGGACCCGAAAGGGATAAAGCCAATTTGTGTGAGAGGTAGGCGTGGTTTTCATCCGATTTGACACATTTTCGAACTTGATCTTCAGTTTTTAAAAAGAAGCTTATATTTTGAACTTCATCGCGAAACCTTGAAATTACGGCTGAAATCGTGATCACAGACGGACAGACGGAAATCGACTCTGTTGGTGATGCTGATCAAAAAAATATATATATACTTTTCTATTCCTGCCACGCCTTCTTATTTGCGTTACAAACGGAATAACAAAAATAATATACCTCTCACGAAGCACGCATCAAGTTGTGATGGTCGGTTCAATCGAAAAAATGCTTATATTTTTAAGGTTTTGGGTCCATTGAAAAAATGACTGTCGGCGGTTTTATTTTACCCGAGTACATTTCAATTCGTCGAGCTATGAATTTAAATTATAACTCGAAAGCCGAATAAAGGATTAGATTTGATATTTTTCCATTTTGTATTTCTTATTCAAGCATATAGCAAATAGCTAATAAACTTAAATTATGTAGTATTTTACGGTTTCTTCTGGAAATAATTATAAAAAACTCAATAATAAAATGAAAAAAAACGAAATGGCTATCTCAGCCCTTGAAAGGACTTTGACCGAGCTTCTTATGATCAATTGTGTTTATGTGATGTGAAATGTTTACACACAAATGATCGAGAACTGGACCTACATGTTTTAAGCCGACTCCGAACGGCTTATGTTCTCAAGAAGCTTTTCATGGCAGTTTTTACTCTCTGAGGTTTGCCATTGTCTGCAGAGAGGTGACGGCCGAACAGAAAAATTAATTCAATTAAAACAAAAAATGTCAAACAAAAAATGCTTATATTTTTAAGGTTTTGGGTCCATTGAAAAAATGACTGTCGGCGGTTTCATTTTACCCGAGTACATTTCAATTCGTCGAGCTATGAATTTAAATTATAACTCGAAAGCCGAATAAAGGATTAGATTTGATATTTTTCCATTTTGTATTTCTTATTCAAGCATACAGCAAATAGCTAATAAACTTAAATTATGTAGTATTTTGCGGTTTCTTCTGGAAATAATTATAAAAAACTCAATAATAAAAAAACAAAAAAGTTAACCGAAATAAGGTGGAAATTGAAGTTTAAAGGTTCGATTTGAATTAAAAATGTAAAGGTTAAATTTAAAGTGTTAAAAGTTGAAATTGATTTGAAAAAAGTTGAATTTTAAATGTAAAATGTTGAAATTGAAATTAACAACCTGGATCGTTTTTTTCACACTGATAAATATGGTGCCATATAAGAAGTAG
Source organism: Coremacera marginata (assembly GCA_914767935.1). NCBI lineage: Eukaryota > Metazoa > Arthropoda > Insecta > Diptera > Sciomyzidae > Coremacera > Coremacera marginata. The sequence goes on from OU612044.1 coordinate 19,904,294, forward strand.
TCAAATATCAGGCAACACTAAGAAAACAAAATCAGCTGTTCAATTAGAATATATGCATTTTTTAAAACTAAGGTGTTTTTTTTTACTTTTATGCAAAAATTTGTTCTTAAGAAAAATAAATAATGGCTTAATAAAATAATTATGTGAAAGTTTTTTGTTGAGAAGAGCAAATTTTGACGTAGAAAAATAATTAGCCTCCCACCCCTGGCTAATATCCTGGCCTCGCCCATGTCTGATGTATTGCAAAATCTTGTCTAATGTAATTCGATTTGAATCATATAAATTATTGTGATTAAATATATAAACTGAATTTTTTAATTAACATTTATTTGACATTTAAATGTTTTAAGCCTCTGATAATAGTAATACTTTGTCCCTCTTAAATCACTTCATGCTTCAATATTTTAGATTTTCCTCAGTAATTGAGTTTGATGTAGGTAAATGTGTGTCGCAAATTAAGTCGAATGCAATGGCTGCTGATGGTATTCCCATCAAGTTTATAAAAATCTTACTGCCTCATATAATATAGAGGGCTTATTATATACTCATACTATTATTTCTTGTTTTATGTCATCAAAGTTTCCTGATTAGTGGAAATTTGCCATTGCTCTCCCAGTTGAAAACAGAACCCTTCTGGTTCTAATGATTTTAGGCCAATAAGTATCCTTTCCGTGGCGGCCGTGGCGTAGTGGGTAGAGTGTGTGACTCTTACGCCAGAGAACCCAGGTTCGAGTCCTCCATCTGACACTGAAAATTTTTTCAATTGAATTAATTTTTCTGTTCGGCCGTCACCTCTCTGCAGACAATGGCAAACCTCAGAGAGTAAAAACTGCCATGAAAAGCTTCTTGAGAACATAAGCCGCTCGGAGTCGGCTTAAAACATGTAGGTCCAGTTCTCGATCATTTGTGTGCAAACATTTCACATCACATAAACACAATTGATCATAAGAAACTCGGTCAAAGTCCTTTCAAGGGCTGAGACGGCCATTTCGTTTTTTTTTTTTTTTAAGTATCCTTTAACCTTTCCTGTCGTAAACTTAAGTCATTGTTCGGTTTCTGTGATAGTGCCGTAAATTTAATGTCTAGTTATTTATTCAACAGGTACCAAAAAGTTAAAGTTGATCAATTCTCGTCAGGGTACAAGCCGGTCTTAAGTGGTGTTCCTCAAGGGTCCATACTTGGCCGCCTTCTGTTCTCAATGTTTATCAACGATATATTTTCTGTCTGTAATCATGCTACTCTACATGCATACGCTGATGATGTTCAGCTGGATCTATCTCGAAGAACTGGCCTTATTGATGACCTTGGTTGTAGGATGAATGAAGACCTCAGCAATATCAATGAGTGGGCTAAGAGGAATGGTCTTCAACTTAATTCTTCCAAATTCTATTTTCTTCCTGTTTGTAAGGTTAAGACTTGTTTTTATGATGTCCCTGCTTTGTTTATTGGGTCAAATAAGCTTACTGTTGTGTCGAAAATTGTTAATCTTGGCTTCCATTTAAATCCTTCTCTGTCCTGTGCTGATCATGTTAATAGTGTAGTCAAAAAAGTATATAATGCGCTGCGTAATCTTGCGTAAATGTGATCGTCTTGCTAGTTTCCAAAATGCAATACTTGGATGTGATGTAATAGCTTATCTTAAGGCTAGAAATTGTATTTACCTTTATAAGCTCATTTATGATAAAACACCTGCGTATCTTAATGATAAGCTTCAGTATAGTATGTCTAGAAGAAATCATGTCATGATAGTTCCGAGGCATTATTCGCTGAACTCTTCCCACCTATTTTTCACCAATGCCATTAGGTTGTGGAATGCTCTGCCATGATGGCTTTGAGAGATCAGTGGGAGAGTATCTTTTAGGCAATCCATCTTTTCTTTTTTTTCCATTCTTTAGTCTAAGATTTGTATATCTCTTTCTCTAATCTATTATTTGTTAGCGCTTTTCATCCCCTTTTTCTATTATCTTTTTATATTTAATTTTAAATTATATTGTTTGGATTAAGTAATTTTTTGTATTTATAATTATGGTTATTATTTTATGTTTTAATCTTATGACTTGTTATTATGATTGTTTTTATTTTATTAATTTTAAGCCTACCTGTTTCATTATGTTGTACTATAAAAGAGCATAGCTCTCAGTGTACTCATGTCTACAAATAAATATTAGCATTGAAATCAAATATGAAATTTCTTTATTAAATGTAAAGAGTAATGTAGTTGAACCATTCAAATAATTGATAATTGTTAGTTGCTAGTAAAAAGTGATTGCTATTTTATCGAAATTGAAGTTTACACTGAAAGGTATACGGATGTTAGAAGAACATGACTTGAAGTCTCCATAAAATGTATTGCCATGGGAAGAATATAATTCAATACCATTTTTTTCCATTTGTTGAGCTATCGTAGGAAGCTCAAGAAGCCAAAAATAAGAATTACAAAAACTAACGGACTAAGACACAAAAAAAAAAAAAAAAATATTAGGAAGAACCAAAAAACTAACTAATTGACAATGCTAATGATCTTAACATAGCCTTTCATAAAGTCACTGCGACCAAATAGTGGTTCCAAGTGGAGAAAAAATGAAAAACCATTGATTTTTAACAGTGTACTTAAAGGAGTATTTGATTTAGTGGAAGAAAAATTTGTCAAAAGTTTTTGATTATTTGTTATGAGATTGCTCCTCCATCTTAAAAAAAAAAAACAAAAATATCATCAACCCAACAACAACAAAAAAAAAAAACATTGTTGGAGTCCTCGATGGCGTTGATGCTACGGGCAACGGTTCAATTTTCTATCTCAATGGCTAGAAAGAAATCCATGAAAGAGCAAACGTGCTGGCAACACCATTAGAAATATGCAGCTAAAGGATACAACAGCTACGCATACAACAACAACAACCAATAAAAAACAATAACAACAACAATAAGAACAAACAGTAGAATATGTCCTTACAAATGAAAAAAAGCCCAGCAAACAAACAACAATTCGGATAGGCAATCCAACAACAAATAAGAAAAACAACAACAGCAACAACAACTTGCTTGTCTAAGAGCACACATAATGAAGACGATGGATTTGTTGTCAAAAACAGTCTCTAAAAATCAAAAGTTTTTTTCCTCGCTTTTTTTTCTACTCATCCTCTTCAATTGCCACTTCTTTTATTTTTGCTTAGAATTTCGTTTATTTAGTTTTTGCTTATTTTTCCTCCTTTTTTTACGTTTTTTGCCCCAAAAAAAAAAAAAAAATAAATAGAAAATCTCCTACCTTTATTACGATTTGGGCTTTCAGCTAAACTTACGCAGTAGATAAATTTTAACTGATGCTTTCTTTTTATTATTGTATTTGTTGTGCTTATTGAAAGGATCGAATTCGAGTTCTTTTGATAAAAAAAAAAAAAAAAAAAATTAGTAAATGACTTAAGTTGAAAAATGCCAAATAATATGTCGCAAAGGGGCAGTTTTTATAAAAAAAAAAAATACAAGTAGTTGGGGCTTGTTATGCTATGAAAAGGCCAAAATGTTTATTTAGAAAAAAATTTTATATATATTTTGTTTGTTATTTTTGTAAAGTAATTCATTGTTAGCACAGAAAAAGTACAGCCTCTGCGTGATGTGCATGATTTTCTTTTACTGAACATTTTATAGGGGTTAAAAAATATAAAAATTCATCCTGAATAATGGCTAACATTGTGCTATCAATCAATTAACTAAACAGGTTTAATTTTTTTTACCATTTAATTAAAGTTCAAATATGGTTGTATGGACATGACACAAAAATGTGTTAGGAAACTTTGACGCAATATACATATTTTACTATGACACAGCAGCACATAACTTTTTGTGAGCTTGCGATGCGTTTTTTCCTTTTTTACTGATTGACAGCTGAAGTACCAACTATCAAATAACAAAATGTGTTTGACATTTCGATAACGTCAGCAAACCTAAAAATTCAACTCAAGCCATTTATGAGTGAAATCCGCAATTACTTAGTTGTCAACCCATAGCTACTTTGTATGAGGGATAGGTTTTGAGGGATAGGATTGGTTTTCATTTGATTTCACCAAATTTCATAGTCGAAGTTCTTATTAGAAATCAGAGAAGTAGAGTATTCATGACAGCAAGAAAACCAAACGTACTGGTCGTCAACTCCATGACTCTTGACGTTGCCAACACCCTTTTTTAGAATACTGTATGAATACCATCAATTTTATTGAATAAAATATATGTTCGTACTTCTATCCAAAATACAAAATCTACGAACTGTATGAATGCTTAATTATTGGAATACCTTCATATCGTTAACTGGTTCAAATCGAGACCTATCTTAATCGTTTTTTCCCACCAGAAAAAAAAAAAATTATTTATTGAGCGTTGTTTTTCGATCAGAAATAAAAATCATTTTATTTTCGTTATTTTTTCAATCAGAAATAAAAGCTATTTGTTTTTAATTTTATTTTTTGCAATAAGAAATAAGAGTTATATTTTATCGTAATTTGTCGATCGGATATTAAGGTAATTTCTTAATAATTATTTTTTCGATCAAAAATAAAAATCAATCATTGATCTATATTTTTCGATGAGAAATAAAAATAATTCTTTGTCGTTATCTACTCGTATATATATATAAAATTGTAAAAAAAAAAAATCTGTACATGGAATATTTTTTTGAAATTCCTTTTGCGATGGACGTTTTGAATGACGCTGAGCCCGAAAATCGCATTTTTAAAATTTTTGTCTTTCTGTCTGTCTGTCTGTCTGTTAAAGCATCATGCGAAAACCACTGGATGGATTTAAATGAAATTTGGAATCTAGGTTTCTTATATACCCGGTCATAGCATAGGCTACTTTTTATTCAGTAAAAAAGGTTGGACCCGGTAGGGGGCGCTGCGATCGAAATCCAGGCATTCGTTTTTCAGCTTATCTCTGAAACCGTCCATCCGATTTGCATGAAAATTTGTATCGAGAAGTTCTCGGACACGCTGAGTTTTTTGACTTATCTACACCGTTCTATCTCGAACACCAGAGGGCGCTGTAGTACAAATATTTTGAAAAACCTCGAAAAACTCCTAAACCGTTCATCCGATTTATATGAAAATTGGTATATAGAGGTTTTTGGATACGGTTAATTTTAATGACTTATCTACTCTGTTCTATCTTGAACACCAGAGGGCGCTGTAGTACAAATATTTAAAAAAACGTCAAAAAACTCCTTAGTCGCTTATACGATGTGCATGAAAGTTGGTTTATAGAGGTTTTCGGAAACGGTGAGTTTTTATGACTTGTAAACTAGGTTCTATCTTGAACACCAGAGGGCGCTGTAGTAGAAATATTTTAAAAAGTCGAAAAAATCCAAAACCGTTCATCCGATTTGCATGACATTTTGTATGTTGAGGTTCTAGGACACGGTGAGATTTTTGACTTATCTACCCTTTCCTGTCTCGAACACCAGAGGGCGCTGTAGAACAAATATTTTCAAAAACCTCGAAAAATTCCTAAACCGTTCATCCGATTTGCATGAAAATTTGTATATAGATGTTTTCGGATATGGTGAGATTTTATGACTTATCTACTCTGTTCTATCTTGAACACCAGAGGGCGCTGTGTACAAATATTTTAAAAAACTTCTAAGCTGTTTATCCGATTTTCCTGAAAATTGGTTCATAGGGGTTTTCTAATATGGGGACTGTTTTGGATTTATCTTTTTTGTACTATATCGAACACCAAAAAGCGCTGTAGTACAAATCTCCTAAGAAATAGTGAAAAAGTAGAAAGCCGCTCATCCGATTTGGATGAAAAATTTTATTAAAGGATTTTCCTGTACGGCAACTGTTTTGTCGTTATCTCTTTTGCTCTGTCTCGAAAAGTAGTGGGCGCTGTTGTACAATTTGTACGTGTGCATGTTATTAAACTGTTCCTAAACGGCCTCATCGATTTTGATGAAATTTTTTGTGAGTGCTTAAGTGGATCCCTGGATAGGTCAGATTCGCAATTGGACCCAGTAGGTGGCGCTGCGATCGGGTTCCACGAATTTTGTTATTATAGTTTGTCTCCGAAACCATTCATCCGATTTACATGAAAATTTTGTGTTTAGGGGTTGTCGTGTACGGTCGTTTTTATGACTTATCTATTTTGTTCTATATTGAACACCAGAGGGCACTGCGGTACAAATGCTTAAAATATCTCGAAAAATTCCTAGCTGTGCATCCGATTTGCGTGAACATTTGTGCATAGGAGATTTCAGACACGGTGAGTATCTTGGATTTTTTTTCTGCGCTATCTTAAACACCATGGTGCTTTAGTTCAAATCACTTAAAAAATCGTGAAACACTCAAAAACCGCTCATCCGATTTGGATAAAAATTTGTATATCGGATATATAGGATTTGATTATCGAATATGAAAAGGGCTTTGGCGTTATTTTTTTTATTCTGCGGTGAGTCTTTTGACGCTATGTATTTTGCTATATCCTGAACCCCAGAGGGCGCTGTACTACAAAATACAGTAAAGCGTAGCAAAGCTCAAAGGGTGATAAATATCCTATTTTCTTCTTTATGTGTATTTATATACCACTTTCTTTTTTCGCAAATCATTACAGCTGATGCCGAATTCTGTGGTATTTGAGTATGCATCAACACATGCGCAAGTCAGTTGCATCATAAGTTGGCATTGTTTTGACATTGCAATTTCTATTTTCAATGCTTATTTAATTTTTGTCCAGTTTCCTCGCGAATTGCCAAAAGTTCGTTTTTGCTCTGATTTTTTTCAAAAATGTGCAAACTATCGAATGCAATATAAAACTTGAAAATATATTTTTGCAAGCGATCGGCGGCACGCACACACAAATCACGATTTCCCTAATTTTTTTTTCATAATTTTCAGATGTTGAAGCTACATTTTGTTCATTTCGCCAAAGTTACCGATTTGAAAGATGCACACAAAATTCCTTTTAAAGTTTGTGAAAAGCTTTTCAAATCGACGAATGAAATCGAAAATTATTTATATCAACTCCCGAGTTAAGCCGGGTATTCAGCTAGTTTTTTAATTAAAAATCTGTTAAAGAGATTACTTTAAATGAGTTTATATTTGTTTTTATTATATGTTTTGGTTCTGTTTGTTTTTTTAAATCATTAAAAATGTTTTAAGATCCTGCAGTAGCCTCTGTATTTAGATTTTTCTTTAAATTATTCAAATTTTTATAGATTTAGATTCTCGATAATTCTGTGTTTGCCAACAGCTTTCGTTATTGGCATCTCTAGTATGAATCATATCTAATATAAGGATGCCGTTTAGATCATTAAAATGAATTTATGCCTAGAACCTATAATATATAAACTAGAAAGACAATTTGAATATATTCCTCATCCTTATTATAATTAATTTTTTCAATACTGCTTTATAATGAAGAAGTACGTTTTGCGACAATAGGAAATACTAACATTCGAATAGGTAATATTAAGGGGGGAAATACCTTTAGACAAGGTAAAATTAGACATGTTTAATGAATTTTTTCAAGTTGATTACATAATTGGAAAATTTTTTATTTTCTTATCTTTTTTAGTACACATTTGAACTGTAAAAAACATTTTATGTTTTTTTGGTTTTTATACTATATGGCGGCTGTGTATAAAACTTGCATTCGGCCTGAAATTCTTTCCATCCTTATTGGTAAATTGATTACCCTGATAATGTCTTTTTATAGAACTTTTTCGAGCTATATTACCTAGCGTTCCTTTAGGATAGTTTGAAATTTTTCTTTAAAAAATTCAACTCCACACAAGAAAATTTGTAGCTAAACTGATTCAACTGCTAAGCTGCTTGAAGAACGTTCGCTCCAAAAACGAGTGGTTAATAAACTACTTTGAATTATATTAAGGCGGCAACTACACTGATTTTGACATGTTTTAATTGCAAATTTTTATTAGATTAGAAGTTTATATATATTAAACCATGTTATTTCATTAAATATTATTAACTTTAGGCTTCACTAAAATTTTGTTTCAAACAGACATATTTTTTTATTTACGACATTGAGCTGCAAGACAGACGTGGTAAACATACTTTAAAACTGATAAACTAGCTCAAAACCCTGTGAAACGATTAAAAATTCTTTATTATTTAAGATATACAAATTAGAAACTGGTAGTGTTTAGCAAACATTGCACAATTTGGACTCTGTACGGAAATTGATGCATTGCTTAACCATTCAGCAAACACCTCATCACTTCAGTAGTAAAGACGCACGCCTTTCCCTACGTAGCGTCGTGTCTGTTTCATCACGTCATTGCGATTGACACTTAAAAGAAGCACTAAGCAAAATATCGGTGTGACCATCGAACATGATTGATGGTTGCAAAGCGTGGAAAATCCCGCTGACACTCTTGTTTAGCTCATATTTTGGAATGAAGCATCAAAAAGCTGGCACGTGTTAAATAACAGGAGCAGTATTCACACAATTCCGATCAATTGGATCGGCACCTTCGCTCATGTACCCGGGCGGTGGCGCACAGTACTTTTTTGCCAATTGAACAATTTGTGTAGACTCTACAGCTCCTTAAAGTCAACCATTTTTATGCATTTTGATTGTTGTGGAATATTTGATTTTGGACATCCTGCAAAGAAAAAATTGCTGTAAACGCAATTTTTGCCCGATTCTTTTGTTTTTTGATTTTATTTCAAGATTAATATTGTAAAAATAAATCAATTTTAATATATTTTAAATTAAGCTAAAACTAAAAATATGAACATTGTCCAAAAATAAAAGTTTTTTTTTAAATATTTTTCAAAAATTTGCAATTTTTGAGAGAAAAATAAAAAATAAACATCTAAAAACATCTCTTTAATTTTTTAATATATTTTAATATGCATATTTATCTTTCAATATGCCTGCGTCCGCCCTTCGCAGTTATCACGTTTTGAAGAATAGTCTAAAAATCATATTTTCTTTTAATTAATGGAAATTAATAATTTGCACATCTTACAAAGAAAAAATTGCCAAAATTGCAATTTTGGCCCAATTCTTTTTATTTTTGATTTTTCTTCAAGATAAATACTGTATAAATAAATAAATTTTAATATGTTTAAAATTTAGCTGAAAGTAAAAAAATTAAAATGCGCCAAAAAATAAATTTTTTTGTAAATATTTTCCAAAAATGTCCAATTTTTGAGAGCAAATTAAAAAAAAAACAACGAAAAACATCTCTTTTATTTTCAAATATATTGTTATATATGTATTTTTCTTTCAAAATTCCAAAACATATTAATCTTTTTTATCCGACTTTTAGAGTTATCGTATTTTGAAAAATGCTCTAAAAATCATATTTTTGAAATGTAAACAAACATATTTATGGGTGACTAATTTCGAAAATGACCTAAGTCCATTTTTTTTAATAATCGTTTTCATTAGGTCAGTGATTCTCAACCACTGTGCCGCGGCACTTTTGTGTGCCGCGAAATTCTAAAAGTGTGCCGCCAAATTTTGGATATATAATTATGTTAAAATTTTAAAATAATATGATTTTCATGAGTGCACCTTACATACCAAAACTCACAGAAAAGAGATGTTTAAACGAAATCACAAATGACGAAAAAACAACGAAAATAGAAAAAAATGCAACACTAACAAAAAGATACATACATATATGCTATATTGTTTGTGTCAATCGAAAACACTATATAACCAGCGATACCAACTGTATAAACAGTTTTGCGTAAAAATCGCTACAGCCGCTATCAAAAACAGACAAAGTTGCTATTGTAGCGATTTAAAAACAAAAATCGCTACAATTCTAAAACAGTAGCGGAAAATAAGTAGCGGGAAAACCAACAGCTGGCATCCCTGCGATGAACACAAAAGAAGACGAAGATAAAAAACAGGTTGTTTAAATGGCAGTTGGGATTCCCAGAATTATATAAACATATTGGCTTTGCACTATTGTATTCTCAAACGTGAATAAATCATTTTTAAAGGTAATATATAATTCACCTTTTTATTATAATACAACAATAACAATATTATTTTTATTTTAACAGAACCTTATTAAAATGGATAAATGGTTAAAAAAAAGAAAGCTTAACGATGGTAATAGTGATAATGATAACGTAAGCGACCAAGTTAATGAGCCCACGCCCGGTACAAGTAAAGATACTTCTTGCTCCAAAAAATACGCTGTTCATCGGAAATACAATGATGATTTTTTGAAATTTGGATTTACCTCTACAATGGAAAATGACATATAAAAAAAATATAAAAAAATGAAATATAATTCCCGAGTGTGTTATATGTGGTTGTAAATTATCAAATAGTGCAATGGTTCCGAGCAAACTCCAACGTCACTTGGTGACTAATCATCCTTCGCTTTCAACAAAAGATAAAAGCTACTTTCAAAAGTCTTTATGTTCAAAATCCAAGCAAGTAAAAGTTTTTGAAAAACAAATCAATGTGTCTGAAAAGGCTCAAGTAGCTTCTTATGAAATAGCTGAATTGATTGCTGTTAAATTAAAACCTCACAATTTGGCAGAAGAAATTATTTTACCAGCATGTCGCAAAATTGTACAAATAATGATTGGTGGATCAGCAGATATTGATATTTGTAAAATACCACTTTCGAATGACACAATCCATCGCAGAATCAAAGATATGTCGCAAAATATTGAGCAAAATACTGCAAAATTTCTTGCAAATTCAAATTTTGCTCTACAAATCGACGAAACAACAGATATTACAGGAAAAGCTCAATTAATTGCATTTGTTAGATTTATTCACGAAAATGATATAATTAATCAATTTTTATGTTGTCGGGAGTTACCTGATTTTACAACTGGCAAACATATTTTTGATGTAATTAGTTCATATTTAGAAGAAATTAAAGTTTCGTGGAAGTCATGTATTGGCATTTGTACAGATGGTGCTCCAGCTATGATTGGACGTATAAAAGGATTTGTAGCACATGTTAAAGAACTGAATGGGGATATATTAGTTACCCATTGCTTTTTGCATCGACAAGCACTTGTTACAAAATATTTGCCATCAGAATTGAAAATAGTTCTGGAACAATGTGTTAAAATGATTAATTATATAAAATCAAGACCATTAAAATGCCGCTTATTTAGTAAATTATGCCAAGCTATGGAAGCCAAGTACGAATCCTTGTTACTGCATACGGAAGTAAGGTGGTTGTCCAGAGGAAAAATTTTATCTCGTGTGCTGGAATTAAAAGACGAAATGATAAGGTTTTTCGAACAAGATAAAAATTATGATTTTGTTCATTTGTTGGAAGATAAAATATGGGGTACTAAATTGGCTTACTTATCAGACATTTTTCTTATTTTTAATAACATAAATTCAAGTATCCAAGGGCCTAATGAAAATATCTTAAACTCAACCGATAAGCTGGTGGGATTCCAAAAACAAATAACTTTATGGAAGAATAAAGCCCAGAAAGGCAATTTAGAAAAGTTTGAGTCAGTCCCAAAAGACTGTTATAAAATTATTACAAGTATTGTTATTGACCATTTGACAACATTAGAAGAGAGAATTATTCATTATTTCCCAAAATTAGATATAAAGAAATTTGATTGGGTTCGTAATCCATTTCTCCTAACGGATACTTCTGTGTTTGACCTAACTTTGAAAGAAGAGGAAGAACTCATTTTGCTTTCCAATAATCGAGATTTAATTTCAAAACATTCAGAAGAATCTATTAATTTATTTTGGATTAACATTAGATGCGATTATCCAATGATAGCCAAAAAAGCTATAGACATATTATTACAATTTTCCACATCTTATTTGTGTGAATTTGGATTTTCAGCATTAACCAACATTAAAACTAAAAAAAGAACAAGATTGGTAAATGTAGAAGACGATATGCGAGTAGCATTATCATTTTTACGACCAAATATAAATGAAATTATCAAAAAACATCAAGCTCAAATTTCGCATTAAATTATTCTTATTATTAACTATTAAATTAAATGTATTCTTATTATTAACTTGTGAATAATCCCTTAATAAACGTACTGTTATTTTTGTAGTCCATGTTATTTTATTTCGCACATTTAAAATTATTATCATAAACTATTTTACGCAGTGTGTTATAGGTAAGTAAATAATTTTTAAACTTATCTTTTCTTTGTGTGCCGCCAAATTTTGAAATCGGTAAAAGTGTGCCGCACCAAACAAAAGGTTGAGAATCACTGCATTAGGTAAAAAAATAGTGTGTTTATTTCTATTAAATCATTAAATGTTCACTTTTAAAAAAATGAAGACTTAGATCATTTTTAAAGTAATCTGTATGAATTGTACTCTACGCTCAAAAGTAAGACGTATCAGTTTGCAGAAAATTGTTTTTTTTAAGAGGTACTTTAAATAGTGATTTTAACTTATTATGTTTGTAAAAGTAATTGGAGTATGAAATATTCTTTTGTAATTGTTTGTTAAAATGCTGCTATTAAATTAAAATACAGGTTAAAAATAAATAATGACTATTTATGTTAAAATGTAGGGCATTCTCATGCATACTAATGCCAACATATTTATTTTTACCGTATTTTTCTCAGCGAAAACATAAGCCCTCCTCTACTTTATTCTGTCGACCCATCAAAATATTATTGGCAAAAGAAAACCGGACATTAGTTGTGAAAGAAAATGAAGATATCAATAGACAAATAAGCCATTTAGAGTGTGATATTTTTGAACTAACTGAAAAATCTGTTGAGGTGACATATGAAATGCACTGCACAATGATCGATGGATCCGTTGCAAATACGCTAACGGACACAAATTCTGCAAGCAGATGCTTCATTTGCAATGCTAGTCCGGTTGAAATGAATAAAACGGATTTATATAAGCCTCCAAATATAAATACCTATAAATATGGACTGTCAACGCTTCACTGCTGGATTCGGTTTTTCGAATATTTAATACACATAGCATATCATTTGCTATTTAAAATATGGCAAGTAAGAGCAGAGAACAAAGCTATTTTCTCTGAAAACAAAATCCGCATCCAACGAAATTTTCGAGAAAAAATGGGCTTGTTAATAGACGTTGTTAAACAGGGTTCTGGAACCACTAATGACGGAAACACCGCACGGAAGTTTTTTGTTAATGGAACGGAAATAACTGGCATTAACAAAGATCTAATTTATAACTTCTCATTAATATTGAGGATTTTGTCGTGTGGAAAAAACATTAAAATTGATGAGTTTAGTAAGCTCCTTCTTGATACCAGGAATTTGTACCTAGATCTTTACCATTGGTATTATATGCCTAGTTCTGTCCACAAAGTCTTAATTCATGGATGTGAAGTTTTAAAATTCTTCGATTTACCTATAGGTAATATTTAACTTTAATAATATTAAGAAATAAATAACATTTTTTTTTAATTTTTGTAGGAAATTTATCAGAAGAAGCATTGGAGGCTTCCCACAAACACATTCGATATGCTCGTCTTAGCCATACGAGGAAAAGCTCACGGGAAAATACAAATAGAGATCTGATGACATACCTGCTGATTTCATCAGATCCTTTCTTATCATCTCAAAGAAAAATCAAATACAAGAACAAGTTATATGAGGAAGATACGTATATGCTTTATTATATTGAAACGGAAAGAACTGAGGGTACTTAGGTTTATATTACTTAAATACCTTTTTTTTGGCATACATTTTTTTTATTTTGTTTTTAATTTTTATTCTTTTAATCAATTAAACAAAAAAATATTTAATTTAATAATACAAAGTGAATTTAGAATTACAAAAAATATTTTTTTTTGCAAATACATATTTTTTTACATGAAAAGTAACATTTTCGTGAAAAAAGTGCATATCAAACTATAAGCATATCTTTTTTAAAAAAAAAAGATATTGCCATAAAATTTTCAGTTTTAACAAGTTAAGACCTTAAACTTTTCAAAAATATATTTTTATTTTCATCACCATACAAAATATCCCTGTAGGAAAATCAACTAATTTAAAAGTAGTTGATAAAGTAGTTTTTTGTCAACCACAACTAGTTGAAATTCTGACTTTTTTCCATAGAACGAACTAACTTATTTTGTATGGTGATGTCCGCTAAATAAGTGAATTGACTTTCGTCTGCATATATTTTAAACTACTTGTTAAATTAGTTACATTTAAATTATTTTTTTAATTGCTTTTAAATAACCAATTGAAAACTATTACTGATGGCCTAAAGTTAATAATATTTGATGAAATAACATGGTTAAATATATATAAACTTGTAATCTAATAAAAATTTGCAATTAAAACATGTTAACATCAGAGTAGTTGCCGCTTTTATATAATTAAAACTAGTTCATATACTGGTTTATTTTAAATTAGTTTTTTAATTAGTTGTTTTTAAAAACAAGTTAGTTTGTTCCTATAGGGATGTTAGTTCGATCTATGGAAAAAAGTCAGAATTTCAACTAGTTGTGGTTGACAAAAAACTACTTTATCAACTACTTTTAAATTAGTTGATTTTCCTACAGAGGATATATAAATACATATACATATATATATATATAACAAGCCTTGCCAGAATTACGGAACAAAAGAATTTACAATCTATTGTGAAAGAAGCATTGCTCTGCCCCAAGTGTTCCGACTACCTGAAAAATTATGGTTACGGACTCAGACGTTTTTGATCATAGCTGAAAATATACAATATTTTGTTTTTTTCTGTTGACAGTATATTTGGAACATGTTATACATTCGAAATATGAAAAACCTTTTTGCATATTTACGAAATTATGAAGGTATTTCCCCCAAAACATGAGTATGTGGAATATGAGTTAGATAAAAGTTAAAAAATGTAATAAATGCATCGTAAGTCCTAAAGTATAATGAAGTTCTTGTCCCAGCACAATTAAGCCTATGAAATTGTAATTCGCCTATTTCTTGTTCATCTTACTTTTATCAAAATATTTCTACGAAATTTTTATTTAATTCTCAATGCTTGCCTTATTTATATGGCTATTAATATTTTCTAATCTAATATGTTTTCCGGACAAAAACAAAAATTGAACTGACCTATTTATAAATGACAAAACAGTCCCAGTGAAAAAACAAAAGAAATATAAAACGTACGATAATCACTAAGGAGGCTCACCAAAAAAGGGTACAACGGCAACAAAAGATACCACACAACAACAAGAACAATGAAATAGGCTAGGTTATAAAAGGATACTCGTTAGGATGACGACATATTATTATTTTACGTTTCAATGGAATTGGAATTTCGATAACGTTTACGATTACTATTACGATTGAGACATTGACAGTGCCACACAATTATCGCAACAACAACAGGCACAAAACCCCGTTCACACAACGGACTGCCCCGATTCAATATCCTTTTGCTACTCTTAAGTTAAGCCTATAACGCACGTTGGAGATGGCTACACAGTGATAAGCAACAAAATGACTGCCAACGGCTAAAGTTAAAATGATAGAGGCAAAGCCAAAAAAAAAGGACAAAACGTGTGTTTTACCTCTTTTTTAAGACATGGCCAAGAATGTGGTAGTTGTTGTTTTGGAGTTAAGAAAGGATAGTGGCTCAACTAACAAGGACAACAGCTAACAGAGGGTTTACATAGCGTTGCGTTGCGTTGGTGGCCATAAAACATGATGAAGTAGTAATGGCAGAAGGACATCAAAAGCAACATTTTGATTTTTTTTTTTTTGTTTTTGCTCGAGCGCTACTCTTCGTTAGGCGCTTATATACTCGTAACATGCGGTTATGTTTTGTTGTTTTTTTCTTTTTCATTTTCTCCCATTCCTTTGTCTGTTTCTTTGTTTTTTGTGCTCCCCAAACAGACATTGTCAATGTTATCTCTTCGACGCAAGTCTTTGGCAGTTCACCTGTTCATGGTTGTCGTGAAATTTTGTGACCCAAAATAATCGATTTCGGTTCGATTCGATTTTTATCTCCTACCGTTCGATCATAAATTTTGACCAAAATTGATCTAATTATTTAGACGAGTTGACGTGCAGCATACAAGTTACTCTACATGGCGCAAGGACTCAACATGGCTTACAAGGTGGTTGTGTGATTTTGTAGAGAACAAACAAAACGGAGTGTGTAAAGGTTGAAAGTTGAAGAAATAACTTTAGTTTTTTTTTTTTTTTTTTTTTTGTTTCATTTTGGTCTATCATGATCGACATAATTGTATGGTAGTGCATTGCGGTAGGTTGTTAGATGATTATGTCGAGTTATGGCGGCATGGCGTGTGTTGTTCTTGTTATTGAAATTTAGAGGCTGGTTAAAGTGTTTAGGAATGCGATATGCACGCATAAATGTAGAGCATTAAGGGGAGCAGGTGAATCTTAATATTCGTCTTACTCGTTCTTTATTCATTGAAGAATTGAAATTTTTGGGTGATTACAGCCTTTTTTAATATTTTGTTTCTTGCAGCTATAAAAAAATAAAATAAAAAACAAAAGTACAAATTTATACTATAGAGAAAATGTTCTGAACTATTTTACTGGTCATTAAAATCCTGACAGGTTGTATGAACATGTTACTTCGAGCTAAAAGCAACATATTGAATATTATACTTTACTTTGATATTTATTTATAGAAATAATATAGTATGTTACGAAAAAATAATATAACATATTTATAGAAATTGTTCCGACAAAAAAAAAAAAAAAAAAAAAAATAAAAATATTCGTATAACAACACCACACAAATGTTCACTAAAACTCAACGTTACTCTGAAAACTTTTATTCATATCGTTCAGATATTTCAGTGATTATGAGTTGTGTCTTAAAATGTGGTAGTGCTGAGAAACTTGGAAAAGCTATAGTATCTCAGGTCTATTGAAAAAAAAAAACCTTCAGAAATGCTTAAAAACTTGGAAAAGAAAATAAAGGGTGGGTTAATTTTAAGAGCCGATGTTGATTTTGAATAAAACACAAATTTTTTAGGAAATTATTGTCATTTCTTCTTATTATGATAATATTGGTATGGTTCAATTATATATGGAACAAAATATCAGCCAAATGGCTGCCGCAACCTCGGCGGCACACCTCCATCCGATGGTCCAAATTTTCGATGACGCTGAGGCATAAGTGAGGTTCTATGCCGTTAATGTGCCGAATTATCTCATCCTTTAGCTCTTGAATTGTTGCTGGCTTATCGACGTACACCTTTTCTTTCAAATAACCCCAAAGAAAGAAGTCCAACGGTGTAAAATCACATGACCTTGGCGGCCAATTGACAAGAAAATTGATCATCCACTGTTGCCATTTCTTGCCACCATTCTGACCATTGACGACGCTTGAAATGGTCAAGAGGCTTTAGTTCTTGAGTCAATTACACCTTGTAAGCGTGTAATTGCAAGTCTTTATGCATAATGTTCATCAACGACGAGCGTGAGAGGTGCAATTGTTGGGCACGACGACGAGTTGTGGTGGACGGCTCTTCAGCCACACTATCGCGAACAGCAGCCATATTTTCTGCATGACGAGCTGTACGAGCATGCACTGGTGTTTTCACATCTCCTACAGACCCGGTTTTCTCAAATTTTTGCACGATTTTTCCGATTGTACGCACATTTGGACGATTAAATTGACCGAAAAAATCACGAAGTGCACGATACGCATTTTGATTTGAACGCCAATTTTCATAATAAGCCTGAATAACTTTAACGCGTTGCTCGATTGTGTATCTCTCCATGGCTTTAATTGAGTTACTCTGAAATTAAGAAATGTCAAATGAAATGCAGAAAAAACTTGACGTTTTGGTGTGGTTCACATTCAACATCGGCCCTTAAAATTTAACAACCCTTTATTTTCAAATTTTAGAGTTCATTATATAAACGAAGATTTTCCCATCACTTGGTGAACAGTCCGAGGTTTCACTTCCAAAGGTAAACAAGGATAAACATCCATTTATCTATATATTATCCTTTAAAAGGCAAATTGTGAACACCTGAGGCCGTTATGCATCACCACCTTTTATAATTTTTTAAAAAATTTTATTTTTTATAAAATATATATGGTTTAGATTGATTGTTTTAAAAAAGTCGTTTAATAAAGAAGTATAAATATAAAAATAAGTTTTATTTTTTTGTGAGAAATTTCGCAAAAATTCGTGAAATTTCTTGAACTAATGCTGGGCAAAACAAAAAATTAGTTGGAAGTCCTAATCGCTATTTTGATTATTCTGTTATTGCAAAAAAAGTTTCCGAGCTTGTTAGGGGCATATTAATTTGTTATTTGTGGCACGTCTAGTTGGCCAATAACTCGGGTCATCAATGTTTAGCATAAAGCGAAAACCAAAAAATTACTCTTGTTTTTTGAGTTACAACTCATTTGTTGTTTCGAGCTAGCCGTCAGCAAATCAATTCAGAAGTTTAACAAGTACAGGAAAATCAACTCAAAGAGTTTAAGAAGTACTGCTGTATTTTAAATTAATACAATTTCAGAAGCACTGTTTTAAATTAAAAAAGAGAAAATAGTTCGATATGACCAGGCTTGGCAAATAGAGTGTATAAAGATCAGTTCAAGCTTCGTTTTATTGCTTTTAGCATTACATTACATTAATAGTTCAATATTTATTTTAGAAGCATTTGTACAATAAGAACTACGTTCTTTTGTAGTACGACATAAAATAAAATAAAATGTTTACAACAAAAACTAATATTACAGAAATAACAACGTATTAATTAATTACGTATCCAGTTTATATATTCATGATTTCAAGTGACAACATACATTAATCAATATTTAAGCTTAATCATAGACATTATGAAGTGTTATAAATTATTCAGAGAAAATGAAGGAAAACAGAAAACATACAGTTACTAGAAGTTAAGAAGAAGGAAAGAAAGATAGGATAGATTGTCTAAAAATATTTCTCCTGCTGATCTCTCTTATCCTAAGTGGCAGAGCATTCCACAGTCTAATGGCGTTGATGAAAAATAGACAAACGGATTCAATGAATTGTGCCTAGGGACAATAAGACCATGATTTCTATTCGATACACAGAACTGAAGTTTATTATAACGGTAAAAAGGTGTTTTTTTCATTAATGAGTTTATGCAAAAATATGCAGTTTCGTGCATTCAGGTAAGCTGTTATATGACACCCAAGTATAGCACTCCGAAATCTTGAGAGGTGATCAAATTTACGCAGCCCATAAACATAATTAGATGCATAGTTGAAAGAAATTTGTAACTTCAAACGAGAGATTGAGTCAAGTTTACTATAAACTATATCAGAATACGTTATTAAAGGTAAAATAAGTTGTATTACCAACCTACGCTTAACATTGATAGGAGTTACACTTGACGACATCCTTAAATTACGTAGGACATAATAAACTTTTTGGACTACACTATTTATATGATCTACACAGGATAGAGACGAGTTAATATAGAAACCTAGGTTTATTATTTTTGACACCACTGCTAACTTACTTTCACCGACAAACAGGTCAGGGACATCATCAATACATGTTTTGTTCTTACAGATAGGGAGGACATACGATTTGGAAGCATTAAGTTGGAGTCCATTACTTATGGAGTCGATTTATTAATGCTGCTAAGATCATCATTTAGTCTATAGCACAGGTCTTCAAGAAGACAAGTACTACGCGAGAAATAAAGCTGGACATCATCAGCATATGCGTGCACAGACGCATGTTTGCAGACACTAAAGATATCATTGATAAAAATAGAAAATAATATTGGACCAAGTATGGAGCCTTGAGGAACACCACTTAAGACTAATTTTTATTCTGAAATTTTCTGATCAACCTTGACTCGTTGCAACCTTTTACATAAATAACTAGACATGAGATTGACATCACTATCACATAATCCGAAGAGAAACTAAAGCTTTCGACATAAATACAAGTGGTTAACCTTATCAAAAGCCTTAGTAAAATCATGTAAGCATAGTAAGGTCATGGACCCAGAATCATATTCAGGTCTTATATCATCAAGTACCATAGCTATTTCAGAAGAGCACCCATGCCCTGCCCGAAAGCCAGATTGAAAAGGAGATAATAATTGTTCTTCAAATAAATTTTACTAATTTGTAGAGCCATGAGTTTTTCGCATACTTTTGCTAATGGTGGCAAAATGCTTATTGGTCTGAAATCATTAGCCCCAGAAGGATTTTGCTTTTTTTGCAATTGGATGAACAATAGCAACTTTCCACAAGTC
Organism: Coremacera marginata; assembly: GCA_914767935.1. Classification (NCBI taxonomy): domain Eukaryota; kingdom Metazoa; phylum Arthropoda; class Insecta; order Diptera; family Sciomyzidae; genus Coremacera; species Coremacera marginata. Next base: position 19,924,471 of record OU612044.1, read on the forward strand.
AGGGAATGATGATGATATGAAGCAATGATTAATAATATGTGTGAGCGGGCTTACGATATGAGGTAATAACAACAACTTAATATCAAAATAGCCATATCAAAAACTGAATTGGTGGGTGCATTTCCATGATTTAATATCACTTTTAGTTAAATTCAAAGACTACTCTTATCTTACACATGTTATAAAAAGTTGTACACTCACACAAAGTTGTTTCTCGGATTGCCTGCAAGCGTTTTTTGTATTTTTAAAGGCGATTCTCACCTTCTAGTTCAGTGTTTTTGCTCTTTCAGTCTCAGCTGTGCAGTGATTAATTTATTAATAGTGAAGTGATCAATCACATATTGCTAAAACTTGAGGCTCTGAAACATAGTTAGGATATTCGACTGAAACAATTCGCAAAAAAAACATCGATGTATTTCTTTGATTCGATGCATCGAAATGTATATCGATATTTTTCGATACATCGAAGGGCATACACCGATGCATCGATTTGAATAGATATTTTCAGATATTATTTCGCAACAAAATATATGTTATTAGCAAAATTGTAAAAAAATTAAAAATCATTACTAACTACAACTGAGCTAATTTTATTTCTAACGGACTGTCAGTTAGATCAGGTCAAAAAGATTTTCGCAAAACCATAGAAATCATAAAAATTTTAATTGTTAAGTCATCAATCATTCTTCCTTAATATTTAGAGTTTTTTAGAAAGCTCTTGATTATCTTTCCATTCTTATATTCTGTTTTCCATTTCATTGTTATAGTCTTTTTGCACAAATTACAACTCGCGTTATTTTCGCTGCGTTTTTCAAAAAACCTCCTAACCACCATTTTGCAGCCATTTTTATTTTTAGTCAAACACACTTCTTTGTTAAACTTACTTCTTATTTTGCACAATTGAAAAACTGAAATTTCTGTTTAATGAGATGTCAGTTTTTAATAAATATCGATGTATCGATGCATCTGCCATTTATATATCGAATGGAAAATTGTATATGCATCGAAGCAAATCATCAATATTATCGATGCATCGATGTTTTTCCGACATCCCTACGCCAACGCCACAAATTTCTTGAGCGTTTTATTTTCACGCGTTTGTGTTGCGAGACTTTCAACAACCTCCATGTTGCTCTCTACTTTACTCTTTTTATGCTCAGCTAGCACAGCACAACAAAAAATCAGATGAGCCTCGCGCAAGGCGAAAGAAAAGAGATATACATATATAAATGCAGTGCTGAGCTGCAAAGCAAAACAAAACAAAACAAAAGACCATTTTTTTATTTCGTTTGGCATGCATTGTCTTAAGGGCTAATGTCACACGGTGATCGTTTCAACGACGTTCAAAATTTTTTGTTGTTGCTTTTAGTAGAAACTGCAAAAAAAAAAAAACAGTGGGAGTGAGAGCGGATAAACACATTGTAGAGCGATCAAAACTTGTTCATTTTTGAACGCAAGGCGATTGACAGAACATATTGAGCGTGTTTAAGATTTTTTTTATATAAAGTTTTTGCACTCTATCTCTCTTCACACTCATTCAAGGATTCACAAAATCGTGATAAAGTTCTTTATTGATAAAAAAGTGCATGGCGAAGCTCTTAGTATAACATAATGTTAATAGCATTATTACTTACTTACTTACTTACTCAGGAGGCCATAACAATCCGTGCTCAGCTTTCGGGCGACCTCATCAGCTCTTACCAGTCGCCTCTGCTTTGCATGCGCTTCTCCAATCGGATACACCAAGTGCGGTTAGGGCTTCCTCGGCCTGGTTCATCCATTCGAGACATGGTCTCCCTCTTCGTCGTCGACCAGCAACCCTCGCTCGAGCATCTTTTTCACTGGAGCTTCGTCGTCCATACGATGGACATGATTCAGCCAGCGTAGTCGCTGCACAGTTATACGCCGAACTACGTCAATGTCTTCGTATAGCTCATACAGCTCGTGGTTCGGAAGCGGTAGTCGTCGCCGACTCTACAGGATCGAAGATTTTGCGAATAACTCTTCTGTCGAACACCCCCAGAGAAGCTGCGTCAGTGTGCAAAACTACCCATGCCTCAGGACCATAAATAAGCACAGGTAGAACAAGCATCTTGTAGAGTGTTAGTTTTGTCTATCGAGAGAGGGCTCTGGAACTTAGTTGCTTACTGAGCTCGTAGTAGCATCTATTAGCAATTATTGTTCTTCGATTTATCTCCAGGCTGACTTTGTTGTTGTTATTAATGGCAGTGCCAAGTTATACAAACTCCTTGACTACTTCAAAGTTATAGCTGCCACATGAAACGTGGGAGTCTAGACGCCGCACTCCCCTTTTTGTACATAGCATACATTTTTTTTGCCCTCGTTTATCGTCAAACCCACTTTGGCTGATTCTATTTTGATAGCAGCGGTAAAAGCAGCAGTACCATCTCTCTTGGTTCTGCCGATAATATTACTATCATCAGCGTACGCAAGGAGCTGGACACCTTTGTAGAAAATGGTACCATTACGTTGCAGACCCTTCTCAGGCTATCGAACGCAGCTTTATAATCGACAAAGAGATGATGGGTGTCAGTTTGGTTAACGGGGGGTTTTCAATGATGTAACGTACTGTAATAAGCTTTGATCTTTCACACAGTACTCTTGAGATAATCCTATAATAAAAGAAAAAAGAATAAATTTTCCTAGAATACTGATTCCTCGATAGTTGGCGCAGATTGCTGGCTCTTCTTTCTTAAGTATAGGGCAAAATACGTTGAGATTCTTATAGTCGGCCATGCTTTCTGCTAGCCATATTTTGCTGACGAGCTGATGTATGTGCCTTTTCAATTCATCGCCGAAGGTTCTAAGTAATTCAGTACCTACTGCTTTATTGTTTTTAAGTCGTTTAATAGCAACTCGAACTTCTTTATGGCTAGGTAGTGGTAATTCTACTTCATTATCGTTGTTTGGTGGTGCTTTACTACTTTACTACTTTACTGCTGGAGAAGTGCTGTCTCCAAAATCTCGGCGCACACTGCGTAGCCTTAGCCAGATCTCCATTTTCATCTGTACAAGTGTATGCTCCGGGCTTGAAACCCGGAACATCTATACTATTAATAAATCTGTAGCCACTTTTTATGTTCACTCATCACGTTTAAACGACAACTCAGATTTTTATAAAATTTTGTATACATATTTATAGGTCAGCAGAGAGTGCAATAGGATACTTTATTTTAACCCATTAACAACCAATGTTACTATATGGAAACATATGCGTCTCGAATTTTCATTAAATACTGCATAATATTTCAAAAGTTTTTGTGCCAGTTTTTTAAAAAAAGTAAAATTAGCATGCAATAATAACTTATTTCTGCTCAATGGCATACATAGTTTTCACCAAAATGTTGCTTCAAGTCTAAAAATGTCTGTTTTTTTATGGTTTTCTTTCGGCCCTAATGGATTAAATTGCACTTCGGTTAAACGAGAACAAAATCAATAAACGCTTTTAAATTTCCTTCAATTTGATACCAAAATCATGTATGTAGTTTGAAAACTGTGAAAAATTTTAGTACCAGATCTTTTTAGTATTAATTATAAGCTGAGAATGAAAGAAAAAACGACTTGAAATTCACACTTTTAGCTTTGAAGGCAAATATTTCAGTCAGTTTGCAATGGATTTCAATAATTTTTTTTGAAAAATGTTGTTTGTTAAAATATCCTTCAAAGATAAGTTGAAATTTTTACTAAACCAAGTATTAATATTTTTAAAAAATTTTTTAAAAAATGTTAAAAAATTTTTAGTTTAAGCCAAAAAATTGGATAAAAGTTGTTTTTGTTGTAAAAAAATTAAATCCAAAATTTAGGTTTTCGATTTCCTATCAGATGATATTACAATCTTAAGGTTAATAATTTCTAGTATTACTTAAACAATAAAAAATCGTTTTGGTAGCGAAAAATCAAGCCTACCCACTATCAATTTTTGAATGAAAACTTTTTGAAAACCCGGCGAAGCGGCGGGTTTAAGCTAGTTATTAATAATATAAAATATATATCGTTTGAAAGTTGACGTTTGATAAGCCATTTTGATGCAATTTGTTTAATCATGCTTAGCCCTGGCTTATTTGGAATTGCATATTAAAGATTTTTTTATAATAGTACTATTTAATTAATTCATATTTTCCACCCTGAGGGAAGTACTATATCGCTTACAAATACTGGTCAAATGTAAAGCTAAGTTTCATTTGGAATTGCTATTTAAAGATTATCGTAATATTTTATTATAATACTGTTGTAAGGATTTCAAAAATTCCAACACAATTGATTATTTATTTCTTTCTAAAAATTGTCAAAAGAACATTACAAGACCAATTTAAGTCTCAATAAAACATGCATTTAATAACACAATGTAAAACTGAGCGTTGCATTTTAACTCTACTTTTCATCTTTGTGGATCATCCTTCTAGGTGAGAGCCAATCAGTGAAACGGCTTTTAGGGCTTATTTCCATTATTTTTCTATGCAAAAAATTCTCCAAGTGTGGAAAGGGGGGCTTAAGCTCTTTCAGCCTGTATGTAGATCCACCACTGAACTGAAATATCCCCACAGCACTTTGTTTGTATTTTTTTTAAGCAAAGGTTACGCCCATCGTTCTCATGTCCAAATTTTCGATCAATATTCGCTATACTCGTATACAAATCATTAAAACGTATTTTTACTCTTTCCTCCCTCGACTTCAATACTTATTGATAACTAAGTTTACATATAGACATAATTGCAGCACACAAAATGCCATTAGCAAAAAATAAGAGTGATTTTTGAAATTCACTTTTCGTGAGACAATATCGTATGACTGCGAGCCATTAAAAATTTGAGCCAACAAAGAAAGGTACTCATACAAAGAAAACATGAATCTTTCAACAAAAGAAAAATAAAGGATAACAAATTAAAGGATTTGATTTCTATTGTTAAGCGACGCCAACAATTAATGGGTGTTCTTTTGTTGAGGATTTATTTTTTTCAACACAAATTTTCAAAATCTTAATGCAATTTTTGAAGAAACACTGCCATGCTGCGCAATTTTTAATAGAGTTTCGAGAAAGTGCGACTTCTAAAGAAATTTTTTAGGTGAGTTATTTTTTATATTTATTTTTCAATTGTTTTGTTAAATAAATACGACAATATTTAAGTAAAGCAATTACAAAGTATTCATTTCTGTTGAGTTGACAGCGTTAAAGTAGTTTAGAAAATGGTTTTTGTTATTTCTTTTTTTTTGTGCTTGACTTTCAAAATTTTTGTAAGCTGTTTTGTTGTTTTGTAGTCTTGACAATATGTTTGACATATTAATTGACGGTTTGTCGCATGATCACAGCTAATTGATGAGCATTTGTTCGACATGTGTTTAATCGCTATGATATGCTCAATAATAACAGCAAAACAACCCTTTCCAAAATCATGCTACCAGCCAGTTTCTTGATCAAGTTGTCAACCCTTTGCAAAAAAAAAAAACAACAAACAATTTTCGCTGGTTGCATACTGCTAAATGAACCCTTTGAATAGACGCCATCAGAAGGGGTTGTCAAACACAAAAGGGTTGCCATGGCTAAAGGTTTTATTTGAGAATTTAATGGCTTATTAAACATGCCGACACGCATGCTTGAAGTGCTGTTGCTGTCGCCAGTAAAGGGTTAAAAAAAGGGTTTGTCGTTTGTTTAGCTGATACCGCTAATTGTTGGAAAATTAAAGTGAAGTGGTTCTAGTGTATGTAGGATAGATAAAAGGGTTGCAGACCAGCGAGTAAGCGTGATCATAGCAATTAACGGCTAATTATAATCAATTATTCTATGACAGCAAATGTCAAAATGACATTAACTCAAAGGGATAACGTTAGAGAAAGAGGAAATGAGAGACAAAGAGACTGAGTACTTTGGAAAAATGTAGTGTTTGAAGTGTATAAAGAAAATGTTTTGAGGATTAGAAAGAATTCAGTGCAGATAGTCATGTTCAACATGGCTGCAGCAGATTAAAAAGCCATATTTTGACGTTTCGATACAGATAATCCTGTTAACTTTTTCACAATTAAAAAATTTACTTCAAAATTATGTCAAAAATTTGGTTTCATGCTTTTATAGAAAAAACTGTCATATCTTCAAGATTTGCTTCGGCTAATCCAAATCTTATCCTACACAGAATTAAATGGTTTTCTTAAATTCAATGAACTGCATTCATTAAACGAAATTTATTGATTTCAATAAACAATTCATGGGCGCAAAGAACAAATTCCTTGGTTAAAAGAATCAATTCTTTAAATTTAATTTGATTTCAATATACTGATCTTTGCTTGTAAGAATCTGAGTTCTTTGAAATGTGAAAGAACTAATTTTCTCAAAATGTAAGCACTTATTCTTATTACCAAAAAATGCATTCTTAAAATTAATGTGACGGCGGTGGCATAGTGCGTAGAGTAAGTGGCCCACACGCCAGAGAACTCTGGCCGTCACCTCTCTGCAGACAGAGGCAACCCTCAGAGAGTAAAAGGCTGCCATGAAAAGCTTCTTGAGAACTTAAGCCGTTCAGAGTTGGCATAAAGCTTGTTGGTCCAGTTCTCAATCTTTGTGATTAAACATTTCACAACACGCGCTACACAATTGATCATAAGAAGCTCGTTCAAAATCCTTTCAAGGGCTGATTTGGCCATTACGTTTTTATTTTTTTTTAATTAATGTGCAGTACATTGATTAATGTTCAATTGAATAAATGTAAAATATATTCATCTCAATGTATTTACATTAGTTCAATAAATCAGTTCTTTAAAAAAAAGAACTACTGTCAGCGTCAAAAGAAGTTGTACACGTTGTTCCTCTATGTTTGCAGTTAAATTATACTCTTTTGCAATTCCCTTTTGTTTTACATTTTTTGTTTTTTTAATAATATAGTTTCTCCTCTCTTAATGTACATAATAAAAACAACAACAATATTACAATAACAAAAATTCATAGAACAAAAACAAAAACATCTTCATATTAATAGCGTCAAAAGAAATTTGTACAACATGTACACCAAATATTTTAAAGAATTTTAACGGTAAAAAATTACCGTTATGTTTAGTGATTTGACTTTTTATCATGTTGTAGGCAATATTAACTAAATATAATAATTATTAATTGACTTGATGTCGTGAGGATCAGTTCAAATCTGAAGATTTTTGAGTAACGAAATTTATTTTCAAAATGGGTAAACAAACCTCCCCGGATGTTCGCGAACTTGTGCTAAAATATTATAAAAAAGGAAAAACATTGCGTGAAATTGGTTTGATGATTGATAGAAGCAATAATACTGTAAAACATATAATTGATAATTACAAAAAGTTCGGAAATTTACAAAATCGTCCCAAATCTGGAAGACCCCGTAAACTAAATGCGACTCAAATACGATCCATTGTGCGACGAGTGAAGCAAAATCCAACTGAAAGTGCTGTTTAAATATCCGAGAACATTTCAGAACGCTCAGGTGTTAACGTTAGCTCCAGTACTATACGTAGAGCACTACATGCAAATGGACTACGTGGACGAGTTCCAAGAAGCAAACCTTTCATATCAAAAATCAATCAACAGCGACGTCTGAATTTTGCTAAAAAGTATCAAAATGAACCAAATTCATTCTGGAATAATGTGGTCTTTACTGACGAGAGCAAATTTGAAATTTTTGGTAAGAAAACACCAACTAAAATTTGGAGATGCAAAAATTCAGCATTTGCCCAACAAAATGTAATATCTACCGTCAAGCATGGTGGTGGTTCGGTCATGGTATGGGGGTGTATGGCAGCCAGTGGAGAAGGTAACTTGGTTTTCATAGAGAGCACTATGAATAAAACAGATTACCTCACCATTTTGAAAGATAATTTGCAACCTAGTGTCGACAAATTGGGATTGGATCAAACTTGGGTCTTTCAACAAGACAATGATCCTAAGCACACTGCTAAAATAGTAAAGGAATGGCTGCTATATCATACCCCAAAACAGCTGGATCATCCCGCCCAGTCACCCGACCTTAACCCTATTGAGCATTTGTGGGAGCATCTGGACCGTCAAATTAGAAAAAGAACGATTACCAGCAAAGACTCTCTAAAATCAGTGATAATGGAGGAATGGCAAAAAATCTCTTCCGATGTAACCCGAAACCTAGTGGAATCGATGCCCAGAAGATTGCAAGCTGTAATCAATGCAAATGGAAAGCAAACAAAATACTGACCTCTTTAAAATTCTTTGAAATAATTTTTTTATACTTACTGTACAATTTCTTTTGACGCTGTGAATTTGAAGTATTTTAAGTTGTTGTTCTATAATTTTTTTTATTGTTAAATTTTTGTTATTTTTTTTTTTATAAAATGAAAGAATATGCAATATATTTTTCAAAAAACATAATATGTTGAATAAAATGATAAAGCAAACTAGTAAAATAAAGACAAAAACATAACATATTAACGTGTACAATTTCTTTTGACGCTGACAGTATATCTTTGATTTCAAGAATCGATTCATTGGTTCTAAGAAAAAATTCATAGAATCAATTTAGTTCAGAGTAGATCCTATGCCTGATTTGGGTCAAATTTCGTACTATATGAGTTAAAATTTATAATTTGGCTGACACGCCCACATCTCATATAATCTAAATACCAAAAACGCCATGTTATTGAGATTTTTTTTTCAATGAAGTAATGAAAAATGGCACATTGCCTTTCTTTATTAGTTTTGAGCATCATGCGGAATGTGACGGGAGAAGCTTTCACGCCCGCTTCCCAAATGAACTTAAATTTATCAAGAGCCCTATTTTAAAACCTATGTAAAATACAATTATTGGAGTATGCATTGAGGCATTTTAGTAATTTTCAAGTCTAATGCGAACAGCAGGCGGGATAAATTAACGTCCACGCCCACTTCTCGTATGATTAAAAATACATAAAGCGCCATTTCAATGTGTCTATAAGAAGCTATGTAAAAGTAAGTTTCATTATATTTTTCATAGGCACAAATTTTTGTCGTTAAGAAGCCCAATGTGAAAAGAAGGCGGAATAAAGGACTACCACGCCTACTTTAAATGTAACTACAAACGTGACATTTTTTTATCCCTGTATAAAAAACAATAATCTTGGAACATAGCCAAATACTAAATTCTAACTATTTAATACTAAATACTAAATATTAAATACTAAATACTAAATACTAAATACTAAATACTAAATACTAAATACTAAATACTAAATACTAAATACTAAATACTAAATACTAAATACTAAATACTAAATACTAAATACTAAATACTAAATACTAAATACTAAATACTAAATACTAAATACTAAATACTAAATACTAAATACTAAATACTAAATACTAAATACTAAATACTAAATACTAAATACTAAATACTAAATACTAAATACTAAATACTAAATACTAAATACTAAATACTAAATACTAAATACTAAATACTAAATACTAAATACTAAATACTAAATACTAAATACTAAATACTAAATACTAAATACTAAATACTAAATACTAAATACTAAATACTAAATACTAAATACTAAATACTAAATACTAAATACTAAATACTAAATACTAAATACTAAATACTAAATACTAAATACTAAATACTAAATACTAAATACTAAATACTAAATACTAAATACTAAATACTAAATACTAAATACTAAATACTAAATACTAAATACTAAATACTAAATACTAAATACTAAATACTAAATACTAAATACTAAATACTAAATACTAAATACTAAATACTAAATACTAAATACTAAATACTAAATACTAAATACTAAATACTAAATACTAAATACTAAATACTAAATACTAAATACTAAATACTAAATACTAAATACTAAATACTAAATACTAAATACTAAATACTAAATACTAAATACTAAATACTAAATACTAAATACTAAATACTAAATACTAAATACTAAATACTAAATACTAAATACTAAATACTAAATACTAAATACTAAATACTAAATACTAAATACTAAATACTAAATACTAAATACTAAATACTAAATACTAAATACTAAATACTAAATACTAAATACTAAATACTAAATACTAAATACTAAATACTAAATACTAAATACTAAATACTAAATACTAAATACTAAATACTAAATACTAAATACTAAATACTAAATACTAAATACTAAATACTAAATACTAAATACTAAATACTAAATACTAAATACTAAATACTAAATACTAAATACTAAATACTAAATACTAAATACTAAATACTAAATACTAAATACTAAATACTAAATCCTAAATACTACATACTAAATACTAAATACTAAATTCTAAATACTAAATACTAAATACTTATTAGTAAATTCTAAAATCTAATTACCAATTAGTAAATTTTAAGTATTATATACCAGGCCCGTAGCCAGGATTTACCTTAGGGGGGGGGGGGGGGGGGGTTTTGATAATAAATCTATAAGTAGATACCAGTAATAACTAAAAGAAAGTATATGAATATTTTTAAGCAAATCCGTTTTCTTTGAAGACTATTTGTGAATATGCCTGTTTTTAAATGACCATAAGATAGATGAGAAATGTTTATTTAATTTTTTTTTTTACAAATCAATTTTGAGTACTCAGTGTTTTGGTTTTTGCCTATAGTTTGTTGAAAAATGGTCCAAATTGAGAATTAAAATTTTTTTTAAAAAGTATTATTCCGAAAATTAGCACGAACAGTAAAACTGTCTGTGACAAAATTTTACTAATTCAACAATATTTATGTGAACGGTAAAAATGTTAATATTAAAATAAATACTCTGCTCGATTAATTTTTATAAAAAGAAACAGTAACTTTTTTTGAATATTTAAGAATTTAATCGGTTCTGGTCTTATATTTGAATTATTTGCATATTAAAAACACTAAAAAAATTTTTTTAACTTCTAAATTGTTTTTTAATATAATAAAAAAAAACATTTTTAAAATGCTGAAGCTTAAAAAACTGTAATTGTTAATTTTTTTATGAAAATTTGGTAACATGATTAAAAAATCATCAAATCATTATAAAATTGGATTATAAAATGTTTTACAAAAATTTTTTCATATTCAGATTTAAGGTGATTTTTCGAAACCTGTTATTTGGAAAAGGCTTTTCGCACAGGGCTAAATTTTTGTGCCAAGTTGAAATTTTAGATGTCAACATTTTAAGTCATTCGCTTTACGTGGAATACCCCATAATGTGTTAAATTTCGTGGTTCATATATTTTTTACACTTTTAAAAATGAAAAAAAACCCACTCAAATGAATGCTTTTTCAAAAGTATTGAGTCTAATAAGCTTACCCAGCAAACCATAGTTAACGACTTTGTCGAAATTCCGACGAATTCATAAATATTTCGAGCTGTCTTAAAGAAATCGTTACAATTTCGTTACGCAGTTTCGTAGAACAGTTTCACTTTTTATACGAATTTATAAAGAGTTTCGTTATGCGACTGTTTGTTAAACATATTGAAATGCAAACAGAGTAAACTTTCCTTTCTTTCGAACTGGCTGAACGAAATCGTAACTTTTTCGTAACATTTTCGTTAAGACTCGTTACGAAATCATTACGAAGTCGTGTTAACCGCTCCATACGATATTCTTTACGATTTCGTAACAAAATCGGTTTCCGAAATCGGAAAGATTGTGAAATGTTTGTTACGATTTCGTTAAGAATATTTCGAAATCTTTCCGATTCCGAAAATTAACAAAACAAAATTTTATATAAATTCGTATAAAAAGTAATACTGTTCCGATATTTGCGTAACGAAATTGAAGTGATTTCTTTAAGAGAGCTAAAAATAGTGACGAATTAGTCGGAATTTCGACATATCGTCAACTATGGTATGCTGGGTAGATATGGCATAAAAAATGTCAAGCTAATTTTCTTCAATTTACAAAATTATATTCGTTCTAGGTATTACGAGTATTTTCATATATATATTTTACTGGATATCAGGGACTTTTTGAGCATTGAAACTGATTTTTAATATACCAACTCCTTGGAGATGAATTCCAATATAATGATTATGACTCTTATAAGCAAAATTAATCTTTCACTTGGCCAAAAAAATTTGTCAATAATTAAGTTAAGTTTTCAAGAAAATTAACATCATTATCACAGTTTATCTAAAAAAAAAAATTACATTTTGAATTAAATAGTCTCATTTGTGTTAATTCTTTATACTTTCTGGACCCTAAGGGGGGGAGGGGGGGTTTGAACACCTAAAATCCAGCCCTTGTCTACGGGCCTGTTATATACTTCATATCAAATAATAAATAATAAAGATACCGTATATTGGAACGTATTAAATAAAAACTTATAAAATTCGTTGAAAGTTTAGTACTTATTTAGTTTAGTCCCGATGACTGCTATTATTTACGGAAATAATTATCAAATAATTTGAAGCTGATCATATACTATACAAACATTTAATGCGACACCAAACCTTGACTGCGATGGGTATGTCCTTACTAGTATTTATTAATCTCTCTGATCAAATTCACAACATTTTTTCAATTATAAACAACATAACTTCTCTCAGATGTTGATCAAAGAGCTAAACTATGATCGATTAGTTGTATCTGATCATATTATTATTTTCACCTGTTTCGCCAGCCACTGTTGTCTACTGATATATCTCTAGCTTATCAATTATTTTTTGCCCTTTGAGACAAGCAAGCAGCTGTAACAAAGGAGATCGTTTTTTTCTCTCTCATAGTTCTTGAAAGAAAAAATATCATTCGCTACAATTACATCACTTGAAGGATGTTTCCAAGAAGCATGCGTTTCGGTTAACGTAACAAAATTTTTAACTGCTTATTTTGCTCTGTGTTAACTGATAAATTTTTATACGAATTTTTGTTGAAGCGAATTATACGAGTACGGCTACAAAAAACTCTTCTGATAAAATAAGTCTTTAATTTGCCGCCCTTACTTTATGTTTTCTTCTATCTTCTTTTGTTCCTTCAACGGGCACATGTTTACAGGACATCAACCCAATTCACAGAAAAAAGTACTTTTGTGCGTAATTTGTACAAATTCGTTGCAGCTTCTATAAACATGAACTGCGTTACTGCCATCAATTTTGGCAGGTTCTATACCTATTTTCTATACCTTTATTGTTTTTTTAGCAAACATTACTCAGTTGTTTCCTGCTGTTTTTACTAATGTTACATTTCTGATAGCAGGTTGTTATACTGTTTGTTAGTGTTTCTTTTAAAAACTCAAAGGTTCTTCTTATCTTTTTGTTTTGTTTTTGGCTATTTTAAATATTGAACTTCACTTAAGAGTCCACAATGCAGCCGCTCTATTTAAAATTGCTGTCAGAATTTGATTAATTATGTTTTGCCATGGAGTTTGACTCTCGGCTGGATGCACTACTGAACTAACTGGTGAAGAGTGCTGAAAAAAAAACACTTTTAACTATTCTTCAAACTATTTTAGGTAACTTAACCAGTCTAGCGTTTGATGTCCTTTTTTCTTGAATATTTCTTTTATGTTCAGCAGCACCTCAGTAGGTGTTGTTCACTTTGTCTCTAAGCTACAGTTTTATTTGTATTACTTTTATTAATTGACTCACTATGAAATGATTAATTATTGTGTGTATCCTTTTGCTTGATAAAGGATTTAAATGGAAATTTTTAATTGATTTGTTCTTAATAGAGACTTCAAAGGTAGTACAGATTAATTCTGAATTTGAAGATTTTTAGAAAAATTTTCTTTAAAATGATAACATTAACATGCAGTGTTAAATGGCTTTTAAGTTACTAATCGACAACCAAATTTCGTTTTTATTGGATCAGTTCATTTGGACTGACCGAATTGTGATTAGTGACAAATACTAATTTCTAGACAAATGTGTGTAGACAAGATTTTACAACCAGTATTTCAACACACGTTGCTATAAAATTTTCATATTTAATTTTCAAAAGAAAGAACTTTTTCGTATTCATATCCTTAAAGCAGTAAAGCAATAAAAAGAATATGCTTTGCTGCTCCAAAGCAGAGTTTCAGGGCTCAGGTTACAATTAATTGAAAATTAATTTAACTTGCTCTTTGCTTTTTGGTCCTTTGACTGGATTTTTCTGCCACACTGATTCACTTTACAGAGCTTGGAGTCGTAAACAACTGCGGGGCATTCAAGCAACGGATATGAAGAGTAAGATAAAAAAAAATAAAATGAATCAAAAATATTAGATGGCAAGACGATTCTGCAGGACGAGTGCAATTAAATGCTTGGCATAGAACAACAAAAAAAGATTATAAATTAAAATCTTGAAAAATATGAGGGCGCTAAATACAACTTATTTGCTTGCAGTAAAGTTGCTTTATAGAAAAAAATAATAATATAAGAATCACTTTTGCTACGTTTTTAGATTTTTTTTTTTTAATTTTTTCTCTTTCTTTTTTTATTTTGCTTGTTTTTGGGGTAAACAAAGGATCAAAGAAACGCTAATTGTTTTTGCTCCAACTCCGCAAGCGTTGCAAACAAAAACGCTGGAATACCCAGGATATGCGCCGCGCGTGTGTACAAACAAACGTACCTACGCACATAAACACCCAACACCAGGACGCGTCGTCCAGTTTGTGCGCCTGTAGGAGTGTAATGTAAGTCCTTGTTGCGCGGCTATAAGCTGCTTGTGCTACGGCGATTTCCTATGTCGACGACGTCAACGTCGAGTGTAATTTTTCAAAATGTAATTTGCAATTAAATTTGTTGCTGCGCCTATACAGCCCGCGTTCTAAATGTATGGACTGGTGACTATGACCATCCTATTGCCCACAACAACAGTGCCCTGATATACCTTCCTTGTCCTTGGTATTTTGATGTTTGCGCTCGTGAAGATGATGTTGCCAAAATAAAGAAAAATTAAAAGAAATGACGTGGCGCTGAAGAGAAGAAGGAGTGGGCGATGTTGCTGTTGTAGTTGTAGTTGCTTTTGGTGTGAGTTGTGCTAGCTAGGATGTTGCAAAAAGGATGTTTGCTCGAGATGATTTACACAAAAAGAATTTTAATTAATTTCATTTGGTGTTGAACAGTTTGAGGCAGCGGAAACCTTGGAAAATAACCGAGGTGGGTGTGGCAAGTGGTGTGTTGTTAAATTTTGGATACAACAGTTTGTAGCTCAAGTTTGATTTTAATGTACTTTAAAATTATGAAAATTTCGAAAATTGAGAAAAATTTTTTTAATGGCTTCGATATTTAAACGACTTTGGCGACATTTCTCTTCTTTGAAATGTGGAAATATAACCGGCTTTGGAAGAGCTTTTTTTTATAATTGATGAAAAAAAGAAAATAAAAAAACTTCGTCAGCATTTTTTTTTTTTTTTTTTGAATTGATGTAATTTGAAATATTTCATATGATTTGGTGCTAAGGTATTTGAAATACAACAGGTTTTGGAAACTTTATCTATGGGTAAATTTTTTAAAAATATGGATATGACAGAGAACTTGTTATATTTTTTCAACTTTAGGGTTGCAAACATACGACCGTAAATACGTAGTAAACGCCGGTTCAGATAGGTAGGCAGATCAGATCAGAAAACACATTAGAGCAAAAGAGATGCATGACTTGGTTTCCTTATTGCTCCAATGTGAAATCTACCTGCCTGTCTGAATCGGCGTTCACTATGTTTGGAACCTAATATCGATCAACTTTAAACATGGCCGCTGTTGTGAAAATTAAAATAAATTTGATAACTTTGTTGCCTTAAGCTAAAAAAAAAAAACAACACTCGGGATTTTAAACGATTTTTAATATTATTGTCAAAAAAAAAAAATTCTGAACTAAGAACTTAAAATATAGGAAACAGTTAAAACAAATCAATCAAACTCAACAACCGTTCTTTTTTTTCAATACTTAAAGACGCAAAATCCTTGACAACACTCTTGACATATTAATCTATAGTTACCTTAATTTGCTGATTAAATTTAAAAAAAAACACTTTAAATATGATAAATAGCAAGCTTTATTGCAGTTTTGCACTAAACTGCATTTCAGTAACTAAAATAAAGATTAAAGTAAAACATAACACTCATGACATGAAGCGGCGGTAGCACAAAAAAAGTTGCTGTTGCGTAAACTTTACAAATTAATAGCATTTTTTTTTTTGTGTTTATTTTTATGCTTATTTTTTGAGTGAGAAGACTGTAAAAAGCAGGGACAGAGAAAAGCCATTTATTTTAAAATTTTGTTCACGTTTTTCTGCTTGAAGTGATGTATTCTTAAATTTTTTAATGCTTTTTTGAGGTTTTTAAAATATTACCGCTTTTGGAAGGGAATTTTTTTTTAAAAAACGCATTTCAAAACAATTTAAAAAAAAAAAAAATTAATAAAAGCAACTTCGTCAATGTTTTACTACTTTCTTTATGAAGTAGTGATGAAACTTTAAAGAATTCAGTATTCATTTTCTAATTTTTTTGAACAAATAAGTGATTTAGTAAGTAGTATTTTTTAAAAACGTACATGAATTTACAATTTTCGCAACATTTTTTTTCGAAGTGATGAAATTTGAAAAATTGTCTGATGCATTCAATACAAAACTGGCTTTAGAGAAGGAATTTTTTTAAAAATATTAATAAGATAAAAAAAAAAAAATACTAAATAATTTCGTCAAAATTGTCCTTCACTGAAATGATTGGGAAATCATTTGGAAATCATTGAAATTTTGGGAATTCAAGTTGATTTTTTGGAATTTTCAAAACTAACCGACTTTGGAAGGGGGGTTGTTTTTTAAAAGTACTTGAGTTAATATTAAACAAGCTACGACAACATTTTTCTTCCTTGAAATACAAAAAACACTTAAATCTTATCGATGTGTTTTAGTGTCAAAAGTACTCATAATAAAAAAATCCATTAACTTAATTAATGTGAAATTTTAATTGCCATCAAAGTCATAACAAGGACGAAAACTAAGTGTGCGCTTCCGCACGCCACTAACTTTGACACTTTTTAATCAAAAAGCCATTCATAATCAAAAGGATCAAAGTCATATTTATGTTCAACTAAAACTCATAATCCTGGACAACCTGCTGTTAAATATGTAATAAAAATAAAATTTTCTGCATTTCCAACAAGTTTGGCTTAAAATGTCGCCATTTTTATGTTTGTGCTTTTTTTTTTCGTATCCTTTTTACAACTACTGCGACTCAATTAAATAACTACTAATAGAAATGCCATTAAAATAAATACTGTTATCCTGTTGCGTTTATTTTTAATACCTCAACGCACAGCAATAACAATTAAGTAAACATTTATGAACACTCGAATTTTTCTTTTTTTTTTAGTACCAATGCATCGATTCGCACTCCTGACGCACTTCATAAATAAAAAAAAAGAAAAAAAAAATCACACAAAAAATACTATCGCACTATTGTGGTTCTTATGCGTCAGTTGTGTCTTGATACAAGGCAATTTTTTACTCTTTCTTTATTTTTTTTTTATTTATTTTTTAGCTCTTTGTGGCTAGCATCCTTTTTTCATCCTTTCCGCAAATATTTTCTGCAACATCAACGCTGTAAGTGTGCGTTGATAAATGAGCGCACAATAACAATGCGCCATAAAGGAGTGAATCGATCGATCGCTGATTAAGTGTCCTCTTTTTTATAGTTCGTGAAAAAACTAGTTATCCTTATCAGCGGGGGGATGCCATCACTTTTGGCTTTGTTAAGACGTGTGCTGTCATAAATAAAGGTTTAGGATCCATTTGAGCTGAAGTATGGGGTTGGCCTAATGCTGGCTCATTGAGAAGTAATGGGATTCAGGGGCGTGAAGATAGAACGACATAATTGAGAACAATTTATAGGAGTATGAAAAGGATGCAAAGTGTGTCATTGTTATGAGTAAAACAAAAACAGCTGAAAAATTTGCAAAATGATTGAATCCTGAATTGTAAAAAGGAAACCATGGACAAAAGAGTGAATTTATGGTGAAAATGTTTTGAAGTGAAATTTTTTGGTGGCGATGTGACGATTTTTATTGAGGGTAAAATTTCATGTTACAAAAAATTGAAAAGTTTTTTGTAAACATTGTATATAAACACGTACAATGCATTATTTAAAAATTGTGGTTGTTTTTGAACTTTTTAATAAATTTTATTACGTGTGTTGCCAATTCTGAGTTTCAATTCTTTCTGATATCGTTATAAAAATTTTATTTTTCTTGAAGTCCAAAATCAAAAATTTAATATAAAAAACAAACAAATTTAAAGTAACTTAAACGAGTAGAACAAAGTTCAAGTGTTTAATGTTGGTGTAACATTAAGCAAATCGAAACAAAGAAGACATTTTGGCTTGCAAAGCTGGTTCCTTAACTACTCCCTACTTTGAAGAGGAGTCGTTGCGACTTCTTTAAGAATTACTTCAAACAAGGATGTTGAAGTGAAGATTTGACCAATTTTTTCGGAGATTTCCTTTATGAAATCTTTTTTTCAATCTATTTATACCGTTGTTCTTAAATCTCTTTCGATAATTTTTTCTATATAAATCTTATTCAACTTATTTCCTAATATTTTATTTCGTCACACTGTGGCTCAAGAGTTAACCCTCTAGTTCCCAAGACCGCCTCTAGGCGGTCTAAGTTCAGTACACGGTCAATCATGGTTCTAATTAGGTTTTGCTTTTTTTTTCGTTTCATCTGTTTTGGGGAATCCCAAATTTTCATATTGGTGCTTTTGCAGCTTGCGCTAGTACGAAAGTCAGTTGTCAATGTCATTTGAATGCAGAAGTTTGTGAAAATCACCAAAAATAATTATTTTGCGCGGAGTGCGAAAATCAAATAATTAAAATAAATATTATTAATAAACGTAGGTGAAAAAAAAAAATTATCTGTGTGTTGCTGCGTATCTTTATTTAACAAAAAGTCATTTAATTATAAAAGAAACGTGTTTGTGAGCTTTTTAGCTGTGTGCATAGGTAACCCGCCTACAGGCGGTATTGGGATAGCTTGTCAAAAAAAATATTTCAAAGTAAGTTTCAAAAGTGAGTTATTATATATGAATCGTTTTATGTTAAAAGACCTTTCCTTAGCCATGGATCGTAAACAAACTCTTAAATTATCATCGTTATCTGATGATGACATCAGAAAAGTTGTAAATATGATAGATTTTGATGGCGACACGGATAATGAAGAAGAAAATGAAGACGATTTAGATGAAGATCCTTGTGAGTGTAATGAAATCGATATGGGGATGAACGAGGTTGTAGGTATGTCGGAATCAGAACTTCAGTCAGCGATTTGCTTAGATGACAGTACGGCTTCAATGTTATCACCATCAACTTCGAACACTTCAAAAAATTCTCCGATACCGAAACGTAAACGCCGTCCGCTTGCTATCATTGAGCCTAAAAATATAAGTCATGCCACTGATAATGAGCCTACAGAAAACAACGTAAATGATGCTGGTGCATTTGTAGGATCAGTTCTGGATATAAATCCGAAATCAGAGGCGTTCAAAAAGATATTATGACGTCAAAAAAATCTTGTGCTAAATAAATCGGCTATCTCATTTTGTGATCCCGATCTGGAAGAATTTAAAAGTTTCGACACACCATATAAATGCTTTGAATATTTTCTAAATGACGAAATAATAACTCACATCGTTCAGCAGACCAACATTTATGCCGCCCAAAAAAACATTGCGACTACATTTACTACAAACAACTTGGAAATGCGTCAATTTATTGGCATTCTGATTTTTATGTCAGTATTTAACTATCCAAGTATCCGTTCTTATTGGAGCAATTATGCATTTCAAATCATCCAAAACACAATGTCGAGAAATAGTTTTGACCAAATTCGAAGCAATATACATTTTAATGACAATAGCAAATTGCCTGCCAAAAACTCTTCGGACTTCGATCCTTTGTACAAAATCCGTCCGATTACCAAACATTTTAATGAAAACTTCCAGTCTGTGCCAATGCCTCAGTATCTGTGTGTAGACGAACAAATGTGCGCAACAAAATAAGCCACATAAATGGGGAGTGAAACTATTCGTCTTGTGCGATTCGTCCGGTTTCTGTTACAACTTTGAAGTATATGGTGGTGCAGGCGACAATGTCATTCAACCTGGTGCACCAGATCTTGGAGCGTCGTCAAACGTAGTCGTTCGATTGTCACGTATTGTGCCAGCATTCAAAAACCATATTATAATTTTCGACAACTTTTATACATCGCTTCCACTGCTTGTGTTCCTCCGATCACGTGGAATTTATTCTTTGGGGACAATTCGCTCAAACCGAATCCCCAATTGCAAACTCCCAACAGATAATGATCTCAAGAAGCATCCACGTGGATACTCGACTGAATTCTGTGGCTCTGCAGCAAATATTGATATTTCATTAACGGTTTGGAAAGACAATAAAGCTGTCCGACTCGCTTCAACATACGTTGGCGTCAAACCATTTCAGAATGAAGCATCTGCAAAAACAACTGTCTCGCGTTTTGTACGCTCGGAAAAAAAGTTTGTTGATATCGAATGTCCTAATGCAATAAATGAATACAACAGCCATATGGGCGGCGTCGACCATATAGATGGACTTATTGGTCGATACAAAATTACTTGGAAAACTGAAAAGTACACCAATCGCATATTTACACATTTAATTGATGTTGCAATGGTGAATTCTTACATTTTGTTTCATAGAATAAACAATCCGGACCCCAATGATAAGCAATATCAACTGCCGAATTTCCGAGCACAGGTTGCACAAGTGCTTTGTACGTTAAAAAACGTTACCAAAGGTGCTGGACGTCCACGCGCAGCTCCTCAAAACAAAGGTCATGGTAAAAAGACTTTTTTACCGCCTGTAGAGATTCGCTTTGATGGAGTTGAACATTTTCCAGAATTTTTGCCACGAAATGGGGGGAAAAAGACTTGTAAAAATCCAGGATGCGCTTCTGAAACGCAAGTTATGTGCCGAAAATGCAAAATAAATCTTTGTTTTTCCCAGCAAAAAGATTGTTTCTTTGATTTTCATCACAAATGAACTTTTCTTCATCAATTTCTTATATTATTTTATGTTGAAACTATTGGAATAGTCCCTTTTTGTTCACCGAATATGTACTTTTTTGTTCAGTTTTAGAATTATTTTTTAAGAAAATTAAAAATGTATGAATTTTACCCACTTTTTTATGTTAATAAACAAAAAAATAAAAAATAAAAAAATTTTATGTATCGTAAATTTTTTTGGCTTTGTTTCCCAAGACCGCCTGTAGGCGGGGTAAGTATTTGACGCTATAAGTCCTAATTTTCTAAGAATATAAAATTTTTCCAGAACAAACATTTCATTTTAAGGCGAAACCAATACAAAAATAATTTTTTTTTTTGAAAAAAAAAATTTGGGAACTAGAGGGTTAAATCCATTGACCAAAATACTCATTTTTTGTGGTAACCGATATATAAAATTTTTTCGCAAATTTTGTAACAAATATATCAAAGTTAGGTAGCCAAAAATTTAGGTCAAAATATCTAAAATTGTAGGCGTGCCATTATGGGCTAAGCAAAACTATTTTTGCTAATTTCAGAAAAAGGTGAGTTTTATATTTTTTCATCGAAAATGAATGGCCATTGCTCGCCAACTATAGTTAATAGAGGGTTGAATTTTTTTTTTTGTTAGGCTGACTGGACTATTATCGTTAAATTATTGTATTGGGTTGTAACTGTACTATTTATATTTTGGGTGTTACGAAATGTTTTCAAAATTACTGTTTTTTGTATAAATTTGAACTTTAGTGGCATAGAACTGGGGAACAGGGGGCGAACCATCACATGGCAACGTGTCTGACCGCCTCAACCTGGCGAGGCCAGCATTATTCATGTCGTAATCGGCTCAAGTCGCCTCAAACCTCCACGTGGTGTTCCCTGGGCAACGGCAAACTGGCTTCCGTCAGTTTGACGGCTAGTTTGAGCGGCAGGTCGCTCCATATGAAAACTAAACCAGCCTTGGATAAGAACCCCAATAACGTTGACGACCACCGCAAAAGAAAAACGGACAATGATTTACGCATATGTATCTGAAATATCCGGACCCTTTATAGGGAAGGTGCCATTATCCAACTGGTGGAAGCCCTCAAAACAATAAAATCTGACATCACCGCCATCCAGGAAATGCAATGGAAAGGGCAAGGCTGCTCTAAACAAGCACACTGCGATATCTACTACAGCTGCCATGCGGAGAAGCGCAAATTCGGATGTGGATTCGAGTAAAATCAACGATTATATTTCTAGCAAAATTAAAAAAAATTAACCGAAATCACCCGTGTTGGACCACCCTCTTAACCCCCGCCCCTTGCCCCCCACCGGACTCCCCTAAGAATGCCTCTGATTTGGTGTTGATGCACTTTTTTGGCGACCTTGGCGTGGATCGTCTACAAGACTTGTACGATCACGTTTAAACTCACCAATCCAGTACACTGTTGGAAATGAAGGTCGAGGGTCCTTATACACTTCAAATAATTGTTCATGAATTTATTTATTTCAATTCACAAGAAAGTATTACGTACCATTTTTAGAGAAATAAAATGGCCATCTGTATGTGATTCTAGAATCTTATTGAAGAGCCAGGTACATTCGGTAAGGTAGCACGGACTACATCCGGACCCGTAGACCATCGCATATCTACGCGCCTGACTGTTAAAATTAAAAATTTTCCTTTTTTGTGATATTTTATATAAAATTAGAAAAAGCAAGCAACAGAATTTCAAAACTGAAACAACAAACTAAACTTTTTTAAAGTCTTAAGACACGCATAAACAATTTCATTGTGTGTTTGAGTGCATGGCCTACGAAAAGATGATAAAAAAAAGGAATCAATAAACCTATTGCGAAGACTTTAATTTGGTGCGTCTTTGTTAACTCTTACATACATGTTGACAAACGTACAAATATCCAAGTAAAAGTTTAACTAACCCTAAAAAATAACTTATTCTTGAAATTTAGCAAAAGCAGGAATTGCTTTCCTTTTTGCTCAATTTTGTGTGGTCGTTTTCTTATTTTTTTTATTTTGTTTTTTGTTATTACTGGTAAAGTTTTTCAAGAAAACCGGCTTTAATGTTACTCATGAGGGTTAAGAAACGGGTTTGTTTTCTGTCAGCCTGCTATGCAATAACAAATGAGTGGGCAAAAATAAGGGTTCTGTAGATGAGCATACATATATATGTATGCGTTTATATATTACATACTCATGTGTGTTCATTTGTCCTTGTATGTATATAAAAAAAGCATCTTAATAAATGAGTTTCGCACACGATTTATATTCACCCCTTTTTATTGCGTATTTCGCTGCTGACGACGACGACGACGACGACGTTGAGGACACTCGTTCGTCCTTGTTTTTGTGTTTTTAGATGTAATATAAAAGCCGGAAATCGACATCAAACTAAGTCGTTGTCGTTGCCGTTGTCGTCGTAAACGAGCTGGCAATGTGTTGAGATGCGGTGGTCGGCAAGATGTGCCTTTCGGGGGTGTAACGTCTGAGACGGGAGATTGAGTTTTCAAAGAAATAAAACTTTTTGTTGGTCACACATGTGTGTAGATTGATATATGAGCAAGTAAGTGCGTGTGTATATGTGTGTGTGTGTGTGTGTGCATATGTGAGTGAGAGGGTTTTTTTTCGCCTGGTTTTTGACGTAACCCGCGTAAATGTGGAATATTTTGCGACCCTTTTTATTATCCTTTAAGTTTTGATGGCGAAACACATGCATGCTGCGTCGTATATTGCATGTGTATGAGTGATGAATGGTGTTTACACACATACGTACGCACTGTTGTGCACACATGCACGTAGCTAAATATTTACGCATACGCAGAAATATAATAAATTACTTTGAATTTTTGGTGAACGACAGCAGTTGGCAGCGCAGCCAACGTTAACGCCCGAGAGGGTTGCCATGTTGCTCTCAAGCCACGCTATGACGTAACAGAATACGTTGCCAAGTTTTGTTTGTTGTGTTTTGCTGCTTTCGCCGGACACATTGCAAGGGTTCGCAGCGGTGTTATTGTTGTTGTTGTTGCTGCCTACGTGAGGGTGGTTATTTTTATGCCCTCTTATTGTTGATATTACCAGTGTTGTTGTTATTGTTGCTGCGCCCGCTGTTACCATCATCAAAAAATAATACTTTTTTTACACTTTTTCTCCCAAAAATATTTCCTTATTTTCCATCAAGTTGAGTGAAAATTTTTAATTTGCCATTTGTTGTGTTTGCTTTTTTTTTTGTTTTGTTTTTGCTGTGTTGTTTTGTAGTCGTTTTATTTTCTTATGTACAATTTTTATTTTCGGTTTTTTTGCTGACATGTGCATTTAACGTTGTAAGTTGTAAAATTTTGTTATTGTAAAATATGCCGCTGGGCTTATGAATCCTTTTTATAACGTAGCAATTTGTTATGATTTTATTTTAACGATACTCTCAAATATTTTATTATTCTGCGTTTACTACTTTGTATGTTGTTTTGATCGGTTCATTTTAGTACCTTTTTCTTGGTCGATACTTGTTTCCGGGCGTATCATTGGTTTCATTTAAAAATTTTTGTTTTTATTATTTCAAAATTTTTACAACATGCATTCGTTTTGAGTGTAAGTGTAAGAAAACACGAGAATATTGAATTTTATGTGGTTTTTATTTTATGTGATGAGCTGCGGTATCTACTTTGGTTTGGCATAGCTACATGCGTATGAGTTATATTGGGTTGTTAAAAAAGAAAGTCGATTTTTTGGAGCGAAACTTCTTACTCCTCGTTTTGTGATTTGCTTAAGTGAAATCTCAAAAATGACACTTTCGTTTTCACAAACACCGTTTCTTAGAATTGCTGTTTCTTTTTTACTTGCGCCCATTACAACAAGAAAATGTAGCATTAAAAATATTTCTTGGCCCTCCCTGGGAATCAAGCTCGTAGCCCATCGATTAATAGTTCTATACTCCACCAACCGATCCAAACACCTTTGTTGTGCAGAATCATTGATTCAATATTAAGTATAACTGAAGGGGAACAGGGGGCGAACCTTCACATGGCAACGTGTCTGTCTGCCTCAACCTGGCGAGGCCAGCATTATCCATGTCGAAATCGTCCCAAGTCGACTCAAACCTCCACGTGGTGTTCCCTGGGCAACGGCAAACTGGCATCCGTCAGTTTGACGGCTAATTTGAGCGGCGGGTCTCCTAGCCTTAAATAGGTTGTGCGTCGGGTTTGAAGCCCAACACGGAAAAAAAGATTTCAATGAAAAGTTATAAAAGAAATATGAGAAAAATGATCCTCAAATCTAATGACGACCACCGCAAAACGAAAAACTGATAATGATTTACGGATATGCACCTGGAA
Source organism: Coremacera marginata (assembly GCA_914767935.1). NCBI lineage: Eukaryota > Metazoa > Arthropoda > Insecta > Diptera > Sciomyzidae > Coremacera > Coremacera marginata. Next base: position 19,949,817 of record OU612044.1, read on the forward strand.
TGTCCGAACTCTTAATTGGGAAGGTGCCTCTATCCAACTGATTGATATCTTGGAAAGATACAAAGCTGGTATAATTGCAATCCAAGAAATGCGATGGAAGGGCAGGGTTGCTCTCGGCAAGCATCCTGTGATATCTACTACAGCGGCCATGCGGAGAAGCACGAGTTTGGGTGTGGATTTGTAGTTGGAAAGAGATTACGGAATCACGTCCTGCGATTCACTCCTGTGAACGAACGACTTGCTTTAATCCGCATCAAGGCTAAATTCTTTCATATAAGCCTAATATGTGCGCATGCTCCGACAGAAGACAAGGACGATGAGATCAAAGATACTTTCTACGAGCGCCTTGAAGACGCTTACGAGCGCTGCTCTCGTCACGACATAAAAACTGTGCTTGGTGACTTCAACGCCAAGGTGGGAAAGGAAAACATCTTTGGTCCAACAGTCGGACAGTTCAGCCTCCACGACAACACATCCGATAACGGAATGAGGCTGATTGACTTCGGCGCAGCACGAAACATGTTTATAAGTAGCACTAGATTCAAGCATGTCAATATTCATAAGGCCACCTGGCTGTCCCCTGACCAAAAAACGCGCAACCAAATTGATCACGTTTTGATTGACGGAGGCACTGTTCCAGTGTATTAGACGTACGCACGATCCGTAGTGCTAACATAGACTCGGATCATTATCTTGTCGCAGCTAAGAAAGCTAGACGTCGACAAGCTGCAATCAAAACGGACAGCCGAAGCCTTTGCCACTCGACTCTCACTCCTGCTTCAAGAAGCATTCCTCCGATTGACGATATATGCGCGCACTGGGCACACATCTCCCACTCTCTGCGTACGGCTGCCGAAGAGCTTATTGGCTACCCCCGTCCCCGCCGAAACCAGTGGCACGTCCAAGAGTGTCGCAACGCCACTGCAGAGAAAAACGCCGCCTACAAAGCCACCCTGCAGTCGGTTGTAACGGTTGTAATCGCTAAGGAGCGATACAGAGAGAAGAGGAGGGACGAGAGGAGGTCTTTTCAGGCGGAAAAAACGAGAGGCAGAGAAGCGTTAGTGTGAGAAGATTGAGATGTATGGTGACAGGAACGAGGTCCGAAAATTTTTCGAAAAGATAAGACGCCTGGCCGATTGCTTTAAAACCAAGGCCTCTTTCTGCAAGGATGAAAACGGGAATCTAGTGACAGATATCCAGAGTACACTGACGTTATGGAGGGAACACTTCTCTAGTCTTCTGAATGGCGATTATGACAATTATGACAGGTTTGTGCTGCATATAACAGGACAGGCATGATAAGTGACTTATAGAGCGTGACTTTTGTTCGTTGAGAGGGCTCTGCTTCTCAATTGCCTACTGAGCCCAAAGTAACACCTGTTGGCAAGAGTTATCCTTCGTTTTATCTCTCTACTGATATCGTTGGTGGATTTAATGCTGGAACCGAGGTAGACGAAGTCCTTCACAACCTCAAAGGAGGTGTTGTCAACAGTGACGTGGGTGCCAATACGCTGGGACTGTTTGTTTGTTGACACCAGATATTTCGTCATATCTGCGTTTACTGCAAGACCCATGCGACTCGACTCTTTTTCTAATTTGGAGAATGCTGCACTGACTTCGCGTGTGTTATGACCAATGATATCAATATCATCGGCATACGCTAGCAGCATAACACTCTTATAAAATATTGTGCCGCTTTGTCTCAGATCAGCAGCTCTAATGATCTTCTCCATAATTAGGTTAAAAAAGTCGCACGATAAAGAATCACCTTGTCTAAAACCTCGTTTGGTAACAAATGGGGGGAGAGGTCCTTCCCGATTTTTACTGCACTGCTGGTGTTGCTCAGTGTCATCCTGCATAGACGAATTAATTTTGCAGGTATACCAAATTCAGACATGGTGGAGTATAGGTGATTCCTTATTGGACTGTCGAAAACGGCTTTATAGTCGACAAAAAGGTGGTGGGTGTCGATTTGCTTCTCTATGGTCTTTTCCAAGATTTGTCGTAGCGTGAATATCTGGTCGGTGGTAGATTTTCCAGGTCTGAAGCCACACTGATAAGGCCCAATCAGTTGATTTACGATGGGCTTCAGTCTTTCACATAATACGCTAAACAGAACCTTATAGGCGAGATTTAGGAGGCTTATCCCACGGTAGTTGGCGCAAATAGTGGAATCACCTTTCTTGTGGATTGGGCAGAGTACACTGAGGTTCCAATCGTTTGGAATGCATTCTTCCAACCATTTTCTGCATAGAAGCTCGTGAATGCATTTAAATAGAGCTTCGCTTCCGTTCTTAAACAGCTCAGCGGGTAGACCATCGGCTCCCGCGGCTTTGTTGTTCTTAAGCCGTGTTATTGCTGTCAAGACTTCATTATAGTCGGGCAGCGGAACTTTAACGCTGTTATCCATAGTTGGAGTTTCCGGTATATCATCTCTATTGGCGGGATTGTTGTCATAATCGCCATTCAGAAGACTAGAGAAGTGTTCCCTCCATAACGTCAGTGTACTCTGGATATCTGTCACTAGATTCCCGTTTTCATCCTTGCAGAAAGAGGCCACATGGTTTTAGAGCAATCGGCCAGGCGTCTTATCTTTTCGAAAAATTTTCGGACCTCGTTCCTGTCACCATACATCTCAATCTTCTCACACTAACGCTTTTCTGCCTCTCGTTTTTTCCGACTGAAAAGACGTTTCTCGTCCCTCCTCTTCTCTCTGTATCACTCCTTAGCGATTACAACCGTTACAACCGACTGCAGGGTGGCTTTGTAGGCGGCGTTTTTCTCTGCAGTGGCGTTGCGACACTCTTGGACGTGCCACTGGTTTCGGCGAGTCGAGTGGCAAAGGCTTCGGCTGTCCGTTTTGATTGCAGCTTGTCGACGTCTAGCTTTCTTAGCTGCGACAAGATAATGATCCGAGTCTATGCCTCCGTCAGTGCCTCCGTCAATCAAAACGTGATCAATTTGGTTGCGCGTTTTTTGGTCAGGGGACAGCCAGGTGGCCTTATTAATATTGACATGCTTGAATCTAGTGCTACTTATAAATATGTTTCGTGCTGCGCCGAAGTCAATCAGCCTCATTCCGTTATCGGATGTGTTGTCGTGGAGGCTGAACTGCCCGACTGTTGGACCAAAGATGTTTTCCTTGCCCACCTTGGCGTTGAAGTCACCAAGCACAATTTTTATGTCGTGACGAGAGCAGCGCTCGTAAGCGTCTTCAAGGCGCTCGTAGAAAGTATCTTTGATCTCATCGTCCTTGTCTTCTGTCGGAGCATGCGCACATATTAGGCTTATATGAAAGAATTTAGCCATGATGCGGATTATAGCAAGTCGTTCAACTCTTGCCAACTACAAATCCACACCCAAACTCGTGCTTCTCCGCATGGCCGCTGTAGTAGATATCACAGGATGCTTGCCGAGAGCAACCCTGTCCCTTCCATCGCATTTCTTGGATTGCCGTTATATCAGCTTTGTATCTTTCCAAGATATCAATCAGTTGGATAGAGGCACCTTCCCAATAAAGAGTTCGGACACTCCAGGTGCATATCCGTAAATCATTATCAGTTTCTCGGGATAATTTTTCTCATATTTCTTTTGTAACTTTTCATTGAAATGGTTTTTCTAAGTGGTGGGCTTCAAACCCGACGCACAACCTATTTAAGGCTAGGAGACCCGCCGCTCAAATGAGCCTTCAAACTGACGGATGCCAGTTTGCCGTTGTCCAGGGAACACCACGTGGAGGTTTGAGTCGACTTGGGACGATATCGACATGCATAATGCTCGCCTCGCCAGGTTGAGGCAGTCAGACACGTTGCCATGTGAAGGTTCGCCCCCTGTTCCCCGATATAAGTCCAACCAACTTAAAAAAAAAATTCAACCCTCTATTGATTATAGTTTGCGAGCAATGGCCATTCATTTTTGATGAAAAAATAAAAAACAGCTTTTTCTGAAATTAGCAAAAACACTTGTGTTTAGCCGCATGTCACGCCCACAATTTTAGATATTTTGACCTAAATTTTTGGCTACCTACAACAAAAGTGCGCAAAAATTTCATAAATCAGTTACCACAAGAAATGGGTATTTTGGCCAATGAGCGGCGGAGCTTGAAATATTGAACGAAATGAAAAATAAATAAAAACAAACAAATTGCTTTATGTTAATAAATTGAAATTGAAATTACAAACTTTTTGAATCAGCTCGACGCAAAGATTAGTGAAAAAAGACCCGATTTTAATTTTCACGAAAAGTCATTTTTCTTTGGAACAACGCACCTGCTTACAAGAGTCAAAAAAATATCTCTTAGATCAGTGAAAATTGTACACTATCAGTGCAAAGTACAAATTGTTTTAACTTCTACCCTTTTCACAAAATCAAGCTACCTCTAATTTCTGACTGTTCTCACACCTGAAAAAATTCATGCGTGGTAAACGATTTTCATCAAACTAAGAGGTTCCTAATAGCAGCTACGGAAGGATATTTTAGAAACCTTCCCAAAGGCAACTACAGCGATAGGATCCATAAATTAGAGGACCATTAAAACAAGTTTATTGAGCTTCTGGGAGAATATACTGAAAAATAAAAAGCGTTTTAAGCCATATAATTATGGTTTTTATTTCTACATATTTTTGAAACTTATTGAATAACCTGGTATGTCGCATTTGCTACATCCATATTATCTTAATTTTATTAAGGTTTTAAGGGTATGTTTTTTAAATATGTAATACTTAATGGAATTCTTTCATAACAAAATGGTTGTTTTCACTTTTGAGTCGTATTACAGGACATTTTGTAATTCAACCCTTCAATTTACTAGCCATAAGCTTAAGCCTTTGATAAAATATATTTCAACCCTTCTTAACCCTTTCGCTGTTTTATAATGAAAAAGCCTTTTCAACCCTTTCACATATTAACAACCAACATTTTGAAACGTATCGCTGCCGAAAGAACTCCAATGGCAGCTATTGAATCAACCCTTTCGAAATAAAAATTGAGCTAATAAAATGGCGTCAAAACTAAGGTTAAAATATGCTCAAACCAAATGCCATTTATAATTTTTTTTTTTATTGTTGCTTTAAACGTTGTTATCGCATGCATGTTTCCCACACCTGATAAAAAGGTAAATTTTAAGCTTTCTTCTCATTTCTTACTACAGAGACTCACCTGATAGTTATTACTGCGTATTACAGGCGTGTTTTTTTTTTTTTTGTGCTGGGGTGAGAATTATGTTAGATTATATTTGAACTAAAAGACGAAAAAATTCTTACAATACAACTGCTCGCATTCATATTTTGTAAAGCTTAACATGAAATTATATTTTTGACGCGTATAATTATGACCATAAAGTTGCCATATCGAGCTGTTTTTGTTTATACAAGAGTTAAAAAAAAAAAAAAATTCTATGCGTAGTTGGCAATCCACTACGTACAATACACGCCTTTTATATAAGTGTTTATTACACTCAAGCACCACATAAAAGGGGTTAATTGCGGCAGCGACATGCAAACAAAAACGGACAACAAAAACAAGTAAAACCAGCTAAATGAGGACAACGAACACGACCACTAAGCAAACAAACAACAAAACCAACATGTAAAGTTTCAAAATTTTGGCCAGGTACTATGGCCCACCAGCAGTCCTTCAGTCGACACGCCTTTCAATTATAAATGCTGATAAAGCACCAGCAGCAGCAGCAGCCGCAGTATAAAATGCGTTGGTTTTGCCACTCAACAGCTGTGTAATAATTACTCGGAAATGATATGAACATGGAAATAAAAGAAAATAAATGAAAAAAAAAGTTTACTTCAAACAGGACATAAAAAGGACATGCACGCGAACAAATGTACAGGCTATAACAGTAAAATGAACGGGTTCCACATAAAAAAATACAGCTGAAAACGCTATATAATCAAAAAATAAAATAAAACAAACGCTTTGACCTCGAAATGGTTGATGGTGTTGAGTGGGTGGTTGGAGGTCCTGTCTAATGCCTGTTTGTTCTGCTAGAACACGTGCAGTAACAGTTTTGCTTCTCGCGGCTAATTGCAAGCATTTAACTCTTAACTAAAAGGGGATTGAGGTTCGTTTTGGGTCATTTTTGGGTCATTTGCATTTTAATTGAGGCCACTAATTGTGAAATTCTCTTGTGTTGTATTTTATTCACGGCATTTCAAGTGAGTGATAAGAGAAGGTTTTTTGATGAAACACAAAAAAAAAAAACTTAATAGAAATTTAATGTAATAACAAAAAAATCAGAGTTTTACCCATTAAAATGCTTCATAAATAACGTTTTGCAAAAAAATCGATCGGAATACTTTAAATTGCTTAAAGCTGTCATTGTCACTGTCACAGTCACTGCATCGTCTGTGCTGCTGGAGCAAGATAACTGCTACTGAACGGTATTGGTTTTCCATCTACTGCAAACACATTTATCCAATTTCAAAATGCGTAGACACGCTCGACTAACTGTACTCAAGCACACCATCCCATCATACAAACGCACACATTCAGCAACACTTTTACTTTTAGGGTTAAAACAAATAAAAAAAAGAAAACTAAAACAAAATTTCGAAAAAAATTCTCTTGAAAAGCAAGACGCAGCATAACTGTCACAACCCTTGTTTAAAATAAGTTTCCAGTTAAATAAAACAAAAAAAAAAAACCCGTAAAAGATATATAAATAAAAAGTACCAGCCAACTCAAGCGTCCAGTTAGCCATATCTTTCCCTTGCATTAACTGGTCTACACAGGAACTTATACATACAAATACTACTATGTACTGACCCTTTGGTTGCCTCTGTTGACCCTTTTGATAAAATTGCTTTTTTTTTTCTTACCCACTCAGTCTCTGTTTGGCGTGGGTGCTTCGAGCCTTTATTTTGACCAACCATCATCCTTTAGTCTAACAAGGATGCTTATAAAGTACACAAAGGATTTATGCTTGACGACTCAGCCAACAACGACAGGCTTTTGTTGAGATACTTAAGAAATTTTTTGGCAATTCTTATCATGCCTACTTTGAGGTTCTGGCCGGAGTGGGTTTATAAAAGTTGAATGCTTTAAATAGATCAATTTGAAAAATTTGCAGAAATTTCTTGCTATTACCCAGTTAAAAATGTTGATTAGTTTTTGGAGTCTAAAGCGATGAAGGAATTAACGTTATTATTATCGGTAGAAGTATTATGATTATTATTTATAATTATAATAAAGTCTTCCGTGGAGTTACTTTTTGAAACAATTTTTAAAAATCGTCACATCGTTCGTATTTTATGTTGCATATGCAACGATATTTGATGCTAAATATTGCAGAGTGCAGTGCATATACCAGAGACCTGCAGCGAATCGTTTTTTTACGATTTTAAATCACTCGTTAAAAATCGAGTGCGAGTGCGTGCGGTTGCGCACAACAACAACCACTTCCACGCAAAGCATTCTCATAACAGCGATGAGCGACGAGTGCCGCTGCTTTCACTCATCGCTCATTAGAAAGACTGCTGAGTTCTAAGCATATGATTCTAAGTACCCTCAATGACTTTAGAGTCATTGAATGCTTTGCATGCACTTCAGTATTGGCGTGCGTTTTACTTTTGTTTTGTGTTTTACGTGTTGATTAAAATAAATAGCCAGCTTCTAAGTTGGGGATCGCTAGTTTAAAGAATTAAACTGTAGCAAACTTACTTTATACTAATGTATTGTCTATTATTTTTTCCTTGTTGTTATTGTATTGTTTTTAATTAATTTTTGAAATTACTTTCATACTTGCAATGATGAATTGCTGAGAACCTTTATGTTTAGGGGTGATAGACGAAAAGCGCCAATCCAAAATAAACAGGAGTGCCGCTGTTAATGATTTATATATTATAAAGTGATTTTTTTTTAATATTTTAATTATAATAATTCTTAATTCTTTAATTATAATAATTTAAATAATTCTTAAAAAATTTTTCCAAAATTTTTTAATATGTTTTTTACAATAATATTTTCACAATTTTTCACTAATTTCTATCAATAATATTTAAAATTTTTTTTAAGATAGATTATAGATAAGATTTAATTTTTTTTTAATATACATAAAAAATATGCATTTAAATATTTTTTTAATACAATTTTAATATTTATTTTCATACATTTGCCGACTCTGCTAGTATTATATGTATATAATGATAAATTTAAATATTATATGTATAATAAAATATGTCAGCGGTAACACTGCACGCGATTTTCCTTAATGACTCTAGAATCATAAGGAAGGACTCAAGAATCATTAAAATCATTGAGCGGCATTCTTATGAGCAATGAGTGAAAGCGGTGGCACTCGTCGCTCATCGCTGCTATGAGGATGCTTCACGTGGAAGTGGTGATTGTTGTACGCAACCGCACGCACTCGCATTCGGTTTTTGATGGATGATTCGAATCATCCATAGACTCGTTGCAGTTCTCTGGTATATACATAAGAAAGTCTAACATAATCGCAAAAATAGCGCTATTAACTTTTACAATGACAAGTTCGTTATTGACAAAATATTTTAGCAACCAGAAGGTTATGTTTCACTTTTACCCATACTAATGTCAACGATATGATAGCTCAGTTGGTAATGGAAGCACAAGTAACCAAGAGACGTCTTTTTAGGAGAAAAAGTAGAGGCAGAAAAGCGTGAGTGCGAGAAGATTGAGAAGTATGGTCACAGAAATGATGACCGGAAATTTTTCGAAAAGATAAGATACCTGGGCGATGGTCTTAGAACCGGGACATCTTCCTGCAAGGATGAAAACGGGAATATAGTGACACATACCCAGAGTACACTGACGTCTTGGAAGAATACTTCTCTAGTCTTCTGAATGGCGATGATGACAAGAATCTCGCCAATGGAGATGATATCCCGCAAACCCCAATTACGGATGACAGCGTTGAAGTTCCGCTGCCCGACTATAATGTAGTCTTGGTTAGGCTTAGGCTTAGGTTAGGTTAGGGTAGGTTAAAGCGGCTGTCTGCCTTGAGACACACTTAGGCCAATAAGGCCCGTTATGCTAACATGGGTAGATTTCCCTCTCTACTTAAACCAGTTTGAGCTGTTGACAAAGCTAAGGATTCGGTAGACCGAAGATTCTGAGAGACCGTCTAAATCATTGTATAACCAGTTACCTAACTGAAGGTGGCGATTTTGAGCTATCGCTGGACAAGTGTAGAAAAGAAGAAGCGCAGAGAGAAGGCAGTATTTTATGGTCAATGTTTTTTGTTCTCTATATGACATCTCAAAGAAACTCATGATTTCTAAAAACAGAAGAGTAATCACAAAGAAATTTTCTTTTTTAAAAATTAATTAAAAATTAACCCAGCTCGGAAGAAAAAAATTTTTTTATTTCGATGAAAAACGAACACGTGAATATCAAAAAATATATGCTAGTCACATTGTTTCTTAAAGTAAATATTGTGAGAAACAATGTGCTTTTAATAATCTTTATTATAGAAAACGTTGTTATTGCAGTCTGAGGCAAGTTTTGATTGAGAATATGTAATCTTTTGCTAAAACATGTTGCCAAAATTCTCACATGGAGTCGAATACTTTCAAGATATGTTTAAAATAAAAATTGATCAAATCTCTAAGTTACACAAAATTAATTTTTAATCCTCTTCTAATTAATTCATTCTCCACTGAAATTTATCCATAATTTTTTAACAGATAATGCTAAATATATAAAAAAAGATACAAATTGGAAACTATGCTGCAAGTGAAACACTTCGGTAAGCCTAAAATAAGTGGATTTTTATGAAAGTTACCGTTTGATATAAACTTTTCGATCCACAACCGAAGACTGTTTCAAGAAGTGCAAGAAATTGCAATTGTAAAAACCAATAATAATATATAATCCTTGGTTTAAATCACCCAAAGGCAATAATCAGTAACAAGTAACAGTGTATTCTCTTCACATTGTTTCTTCAAGTAAATTTGGTTACTTAAAAGTTACAATATGGTTACCAACAACTTCATATGAGTAGAATTATAGCAGCATATTTGACGGTCGAAAGAAAACAATTTAGGAAATCAACCAGTTTAGACATAGGCAATGTAGCCATAGGCCATACCTCAAAATATCTATTTAATTTCTACTATGACTAACTGCTGTATACCCACGTTGCCCTTCACAAAAAACAATGGAGCTCTTAGTCCACTCAAGTACAGGAAAAGTATACGCAAAAAAATATTCGGTTTTATAACCATTTTCAGCAAGCGGATGATTGCTCATAAGGAAAGTATCAGTACCACGTTTCGGGCTTTGTAATAGAACGATAACGAGGCAACTACTGTCAGGCAATACCAAAGTCGTATTGCGGTAAAAGAATATGCAACATTTGATCTATCTTTTCCCATCCAAAATACTTAACTCGCCCGTAAGTCAAACCTTGAAAAGAGATTATTCATAAGTTAATCTGGATATAGAATGCAAGAACGTTTCGTTAGGTATATATTTACACAGAGTTTTTTAACAGGCAGACCAAAATTCGCCGGAGGCAGAGCAGAGTGGCACATTTCTAAACTTCGTATCAAGCGTATCCCGTTGATATGGTTTGAAAAGCTGACACTGCTAGTTAAGGTTTGCTTAACTGCTAAGCTTTTGCCCCAGCCAACCCTGATTGGAAGACAGGACAGAGAGAAATTTCCCCGCAGCTCGATTTTCCAACGAAATATTATAAATTCCATTCAAATAAAATTATTTTATTTTTGTGTGCTGTCAAAAATATTTTCTTACTACTTTTTTTATTCAAGAAATATATAGAACATTTTACTTGACTCATTACTTAAGAGCCGGAAAGAGGCCTTTATACAGATGATCTCAAAATTTTTAAAAATATATCTTTCATGACAGATGTCTCCGACTAGCAATCTGATCTAAACATTGTTGTGAAGTGGATTGAAGTAAATGATCTGGCTCTGAATTTTTTTAAAGTGTTTCCTTGTAAATTTCTTCAAACTCACTTTACGTTCCCTATTCAAATCATTTTATCTGGGTAATATTCAACTCCATTCAATTAATTCTTATCGAGATTTTGGTTTTGATTGTAATTTACGTTCGTAGATCATTACGTTCGATTCCACACCTTGAAAATGATATTTAATGTTTTTGTTAGATTGAGATTGGAATATGCTTTCTTTATTTGAAATTCTTATTATGATAATGCCACTCTTAGACTAGAAACAATTCGAAAAACATTTTCAAGATTTGCTTTGGGCTGCTTAAATTTTTATGAGCAACTACCACTCTATAATTCAAAGTTATTGCTTTTAGGTCCCAAGTCCCTTGATTGGCTCTCTGATGTTTTTATACAATTTAGTTATTGGAAATATTGACTGTCAATCGCTCTAAGAACGGATTCTGTTCAATATTCCATCCAGATAGCACAGATTTAATAAACCATTCTTTATAAAACTCTGTAAAGTAAATTATGCTTTAAATGAGCCTTTGACTAGGGCTTTATAACTTTTTAATGAACTATCTTCTACTAATGATTTAGATATCACTAGAGCAAAAAATATCTTGAAAGATGCTGTAAATAATAAATTTTTTAGTTTTACTATTATTGTTAATATATGCTTCAACTAAGCAATTATTTATTATTTTGGTTATAATTTTGTGGTCGGTAAGGATTTTGTAACTCCATAAGACTGAATAAAATGAAATGAAATAAAATTAAATTAAAAGATGTGTTGTGGATTCCTCCTTCTCTTCATATCTGCAGCTTCTGCAGACGTTGTTGTGGGGATGCTTATCTTCATGCATCATTACCTATTGAGCAGTGTTGAGTCTGTTTAGAGACCTATAATATGTAGCACTGATTTGATCCCTTCTCAGAGAGAACAGTTCTTTTGAGCGTTTTAGCGTGATTTTTGGCCAAACCTAACGCGCTGTATGGTATCTGCTTTCCATTGACTACCTATTTTTAATTTTTTTTTGGGATAGCTCATTTGTTAGTAGTTTACATGTGGTGAGGGATATATGTTACCAATACTTTGTTTCTCTATCGAGAGTTGTTTGGTTGCTCCGGTGCAAGCGAGTTTATCTGCTTTCGTAAATCTCTATGTTCGTAAATTCAGCATAGGAGTATTTTGAGCTGCTCTGCCATCTCATTTAGGTATCTGCGGCAGCGAAGGAGGAGGTTTAAGATGTTGTTTCAACAATTTCTAGGGCTTTTAAGGAAGCTTCACTGTCAGATAGAATATAGATTCCATGAAGGATATTGCATTCATCTGAAGCCAAGCTACTGCTTCATGTATTGCGACAACTTTTGCTTGAAAGACATGGCAATGGTCAGGGAGCCCGAAGGCTAGATTAATTTTAAGTGTGTCAGAGTACACTCTTCATCGAACTTTGCCATCTAATTTTGATTCATCAGTGTAGATTCCGATGACATTGTTTGGTATAAGGTTCCCAATCTCCGACTCTTCGCGGGAAGGAATGGATACATTAAATTTCCCATCAAAGAAAAGTTTTTGTGTGATGTAGTCTATGAATTTGGGTAAAGGAGGAAAGAACTTCCTAATGCTAGAGTGTCCTAATGTGCCCTCTCTTCACTGAGAGTTGACCTATAAACGGATGGTTGTTTTGGTAGCCATCTGTTTTACTAGGATATTAAGTGGTATAAGGTGAAGCATAGTGCCTAATGCGTCTGTAGTAGAGGTTCTTTGTGCTCCATTAATCAACAGCACAGCTGATATTTGAACTCAGCGAAGTATGTTGAGGTGTGTTTGTTTGTCAAGTGCTTGCCACCAGACAATGGCAGCATTTAGCAATATTGGGGTATTATAATATTTAGGCTATTTATAAATTTCGTAACAGGTTTTTAGCAAATTTTTGACCTCATTTCCCCCTCCTATGTCACGTTTCGTCCAAAGTATTTATGTCCCCTCCCCCCCCCCCCCCCCCTCCTCCGATGACACTTCACACTTTTACTTTTTTAAGGGAGTATTCGTGGTTGGCAAAAATTTTTTTTCGTCATCTAGAGTCGGTTGCTGACATGTAGAAGGCTGTTTGAGCAACGTTTTTGCACAAAATCTCGACTGATGAATCTCCACAGCACCAAAACTGTCCGACCGGTGCGTCGAGCTGGTGCGCCTGGCAAAAAGCGGTAGCAGAAGGGACAATAGACAGCTTCAAGCATACGTATGCACCACTAAATCAGAGAGTCCAGAAAGCAATCAAACCTATTTACAAAGCACTGTCAGCCGATGATTTGTTGAACATATGCTTTGGCTCCGAAACTCAAAACAGCAACGAATCTTTCAACGCAGTGCTGTGTTCATTCGCACCGAAGCATATGCACACCGGCGCACGCACTATTTAGATTGCAAATTATATAGCAACTGTCATACTTATCGAAGGTTTTTTGCCAAAACTTCAAATAATGAACCTAATGGCCATCCCGATGTCTCGGAACGAACAACGTTTGAAAAGGTCCGAAGCCAGAGCTCTGGCCGCATCAAAAGAAGGTAGAACTGCCCGAAGAGCACAAAGAGCCGCTGAGTCCTCATTTTTTGAAGAAGATGAAGGAGTTCTTTATGGGGCTGGCATTGCAGATTGATATATGTAAGTATTAAAAAAAAAAAAATGTTTTATTGCCTAAAATTTTCTTTGAGTTTTTTCAAAATCAAGTTTTTGAATTTCGAAGTCACTTTTCTCCGGTTTTACTAAACCGATTTTGATGAAACCAAGTGCAATCGACGCAAAATTGTTGAATTTCTAAAACTGCATGCTCAAATTTTTCATTTAATTTCTTTTTGATGCAAAAGAATAACTTCAAACTTTAACGCGTTTATCTCAAAAACACGTTTTTCGAGCTTGCGGCCCAGATTACGCCCGTAGTTCTGAACCGATTTTGATGAAACAAAGTGCAATCGACGCAGAATTGTTATCATCCCTTCCTCAATTATAATTTCAAACAATTTTTTACTATTATTTTTTTATATTAAACTACAAAAAAAAAAATCGAAAAATCGGTGTTTCATTTTTCAATGACCGCCATTTTGTAAAAAATAATCGCAAAATTATGATTGAGATAGGGACCAGAATAATATCTGTACTCAATCTAACGACGTTTTCTTTTTTTATTTTATTTTTAACTCGATCCGAAGTCGAGTTATCCGGGCCGCAAGCAGCATACCTTTTTTTTCGACGCCCAACTTTGAAGACCGACAACTTTTTAAACAGCCCTTGCACAAAGTAAAAAAAAAATTTGTATTTATTTTTAATATGTTCTTAATACAAAAAAAAAAAAACAGAATTTAAATTACTCTGCGTTTTCAAATAAGAAGTTTTTTAAAATGGGTCCAAAAACAGCCTTCCAACCAAGAATACTCCCTTAAATTTTTTGAGATGTTTTTTATATTTTAACAGTTTGTTATGAAAAAAAGCAGTGAACAATATTATAAGTTTTATTAAAATGGAAATCCCATGGAAATTTCACGTTGTTCTATTGTGTTTGACCAACAATTTTATGAAAGATTTGACCATGTGAACGGAGCTAAACACAAATTAAATCTTGTCTGACGCTAACAAGAACACCAACGTTATACATTATAACTTGGATATACGACAATTGTGCAAATTATTATGTTTGATTTATTTTTTTTTTTTATAACTCTTTGATGTTCACTTTGAAGTGAAGTTATAACAGCTAACATATTTTCGATGACTGCTTTAGAGTAAGAATTCACACTTTAGTTCAGCACAAAACTGTTTTTTTGAAGCTACACTTGTAAAAGGTATTTCAAATGCACTCGATTTAAACATCTTCTTTGCACGTACTACCATGGTAAGTGTTCAAGGGAGATACATGGCAGCTCTTTAAGCCCATCCTTTTGCTATTGCCTCTTTGGAGGTTTGGTTGGACAAACCATTTGGAGGTTTGTCAAATTGGAAAACAATCACGCCTTTCCCCTTTGAAACATCAATATCATGAGAAACACAATGCGTGAATTTCAGCCCAGGTATATTAATTCTATTAACCCAATGATTAATATGATCTCTTATTTTAGCAATAATCATTTCTTCTTTAACAAAATATCGATATGTTATAATAAATAGTATTATGCAATAATAAAATTTATAATTCAAAATGGTTCTATTTTCAACTCATTACTGAATAAAAAAGGTTTGTTTTTGAGAGGCAATTCAGTCCAAAGATTGATACAAAAAGGGCTCATTTTCGAGTGCCGAAACAGAACTTTTTATGGTTTTTTTTTTAACTCATTTTCGAACAAAAAAAGGATAATTTATGTTTCTTTTTTTAACTCATTTGCGTACAAAATAAGGTTCGTTTTTGAGAGGCATTTTAGTCCGACGACGAATGATACAAAAAGGGTTCAATTATGAGTGCCGAAAATGAACGTTTCTACCCGAAAAGGTTCATAAATGAATTCAAAAACGGTAGTTTTGGTTCACTGGGTAGTACTAAAGTATAAAAACGCAAAAAAAAAAAAAATAAATATTTCTGCTACATACATGTAAGAATAAGAACTATATAGCTAGCAACATCCAGTGTTGTCTGTTCCCATAAACGAGTCAATTCCCACTTAGCTATCCTCAATATAAACGGTGTAGATCTTGTGGAGTCAGATGCTCTTGACATTCTGGGCATATCAATACAATCAGATCTTCGTTGGAGTGATCACATATTTGATGTGTCAAAAGAAGCAGCCAAGTGCTTTGTTTTTTTTTTTTTAAACGGGGGGAAGAAATACTTCACTCTATCTGATCTTCATATGGTCTATACCTCATATATGAGGCTGAAAATGGAGTACAATTTGCATATTTGGGCAAGGGCTTTAAGATCATATTTGGAGCTTCTGGACCGGATTCAACGACGTGCGATATATTTGATAGGGGATCATAATATTTCATCTAATCTCAACTCTCTTGGGCATCCTCGCAATATTGGTTGCCTAAGCCTTCTGCATAGGTACTATCATGGGGGGTGTTCAACGAAGATACATGACCTGACGCTACCAGCACGCATGTTTCCTAGGTTCCCTCGGGCAGCTCTCCAAGCCAATCCCTATACCATTGCCTCATTGCCAAATATGGCATCGGATTATCGAGATAATTCGTTCTTCAGTCTCTCAGTAAAATTGTGGAACAATCTCCCTGCGAGCGTGTTCCCCGGCAGTTTCAAGCTGTGAAAATTTGAACCAAATTTTCTACTCAATCTTTCCACCTTCCAACTCACTATCACCCGTCTTCCGAATCAGCACAATGCTTTCGCATTTCTAGGGGGCATCTCTTGAGTGTTGGTTAAGTCTGGAAAACAGAACTATATAACGTTTTATTCTTTTTTGAGATCCCATATTGCAGATCAAAAATATTTTTAAATTGAATTTATTTGGAATTTGAAGATTAGTTCGAGTTTTCAAGCTACCAAACTACCAAACCTATTTTCTTAAAACAAAACTACCAAATTTGGTCCGATTGGACCAAAACGGCAACACTGCTTCCAGTTTATTTCGCTTGATCTGATAAGCTTACTCTTGTGTTTCCCAGTTTTAGAGGACTGATTGGGCAGATTGTGTTTTATTGTGAAAATCACTGAATCAGGATTTTTTCAGGGTTAACGCCGAGTCTACAGCTATAAACTCGTTGGATGAGAGTCTCGAGGTGTAGATATATATTTTCCAGAAGTAAGTATAGCAATGTCATCTGCAGAAGCTATCACCTTGCGTTACTTTTAATTATCTGCGGTTATTTTAGCAAAACTCTTCAGTCAAAAAATACTTTCAATTTCACTATAAACACAGCCTTTAGTTTTGCATAACCCTCAAAACAGCTGCATTACCATTACAAGCTGCACGTACTCCTTTAAGACTCTTCTAAAATTAATTTTAATTTAAATTACAAACACACGCATATGTTTTTGTAACATATGCAAAACAATATACAAAAACAATAACAGCAGCAAAACAAAGATCTTTCAATCTTGACCCAAATACATCAGTAGCTCAAACAGGAAAAGGTTTAATCTCTTTATATAAAATAAGAATGAAGAAGAAAGAGGGGAAAAAATAAGAGGCAGAATAAGGTCATTAGCAACAACAAATGCGGCCCACTAGCATAGAACTTGTGACCGTCTTTTATATCCTGCTTGTACATTATACATTTATGAATATTTTTCCTTCTTTTTTGCTTACGCACTGCATATAAATGTTGAAGATTTTTCGCATCTGTTTTTGTTGTTTTTTACTTTTTGCCTTTCTTGCTTATATACCAGCAAATCCTTTTTTATCCTTTGAGGGATTTATATCAACTTTCTTACATTAATGCGGCATATGCAAAATTTTTTAAATAAATGTTGTTTTGTTTTTTTGTTTGGTTTTTTGCTTTTATAAGAATATCTTTTTGTGGAACTTCTAAATTTAGCTGTTTTTTGTTCAGCACATTTAGACATGAAAGGAATTTTTAATGCAAATTTGTATTTTCTTGTGTTTTCTTGCGGCTTGCTTTTGACATCATTGCTTTTAATATTAATTTTGTTTTTTACCTTTTTTCCCCGTCCTAGATTGCTTATTGTTAGGATATCCTTATTTAACGTAGTTATTGTTATATCTGTGCTATATAGCATTAATATTGTGTTCTTTTTATTTTTGTAAAGTTCCCAAAAAAAAAAAACTTTTTTGCATATTAAATGAAATTGAAGTAAAATTACTTTTTAACTCCTTTTTATGGCTGGCTGCTTGGTTGGTTGAATGGTTGTCTACAACAAGGTGGCTCGAAGTAGATGGTTAAGTCTCAAAAGGTAGTCAGTTTTTGTTTTTGTTTATTTTGGTATACCTTTTTTTTTTTTTACTACTTATGCTCTTCTTAATGGTCACCAGGTGGTCAAAGCAGTACATAATCTTATTTTTGTTTGTTCTATTTTATGGAAAATTGTCGGAACGCTTGAAAGTTTTTAAGATTTTATACATTATTTTATTTGTGCGAAATAAAGGTCATTTAGGAGCAATATATATAGAATATATTAGAGAAAATTTCAACTCAGCTGTTAAACATTTCTGAAATGGTTCGGGAAGTGAAGTTTTTCCTCCCATAAACACATTTACTATATTCCTATAGTAAACCACTTTAACCAGATTTCATGATTCCAAACGAATTGAGTGAAAGTAAAACTATTTGGCAAATAAAAACAAACGAAAAACACAAAAAAAAAAAAAATAGAGAAAAAGTATTGACTGTCAGTTCAACCCCAGCAATTTTGCGAAATCATATCAGAATAAACAGTAAGGAAAAAAACCCCATCGTAACGAAGAACTCTGTTTGTGTGAAGGAGCGAGCAATTGAAGGGGAACGTTTTATTTGCTGAGATATAGCGAATGGACACTTTTTTAAGCACACATTTTGACACAGTGACGGTGAGAAGAATGTCTTTGCAATAAACAACACGTTCATTTAATTCAAAGAAGTACGCCTAACTAACAGTACGTTCAAAAATTTCATATAATGACACATAGATGGCGTTACTAAATTTTTTCCATGTGATTTTTATTTAGTACCAACTTTCAAACGAAACGTTTAAAAATTTGACAACAATCTGAAAATTGATTCGTGAGTTATAGCATTTTGTGTGGCACTATTGTTATTGAAAAAAAAAAAAAAAAAAATGGAAAAAGTGAATTTCGAGTTTTGATAAAACACTGCTTCTTGATGAAAAAAATTCAGTGGTAACCAAACAATGGCTTGATAAACATTATCCGGACTCTGCTCCATCGAGACAAATGGTAGAAAAGTGGATTGCTGAATTTAAACGTGCTCGTACCAGCACAAATGATGCAGAGCGCAGTGGACGCCCAAATCAGACTGTTATTCCACAAAACAATAAAAAAATCCACAAATTGGTTATGAACGATCACAAATTGAAGGTGCTCGAGCTAGCTGATATTGTAAAGATATCAGATGGTAGTATTTTTACTATTTTACACGAACATTTGGGTATGCGAAAGCTCTGTGCAAAGTGGGTGCCGCGTGAGCTCACAGTCGACCAAAAACAACAACGAATTGATGCTTCAGAGGAGTGTTTTTCGCTGTCGAATTCTATCGTCGATGTGTGACAATGGATGAAACATGGCATCACTATTACACACAAGAATCCAAAAGACAGTCAGCTGAGTGGACAGCAGTCGACGAACCGTGTCCAAAGCGAGCAAAGACCCAACAGTCGGCTTGTAAGGTGATGGCGTCTGTATTTTGGGATGCGAAAGGAATAATATTCATCGGCAATCTCCAAAAAGGAACCACCATCAACAGCCACTTTGATGGCAAAAGAAAAACATTCACATTTGCAAAAGAAAAAAGTGTTGTTTCACCAAGACAATCAATGCACTGTGACACAAATCGATGAAGCTTGGATCACAAAATTAGTAAAATTCTGTAAATTGGCAAGAGTTTTTGTATAACACTTTTTTTAGATGGATTAGAAATAGTATAAGTTTATTTTCAAAGTTATAAAATTTTTTAAACCTTTTCTCGTTTTTCTTTTTATTGGGCTTAGTATGAAACGTTACGTGACATTTTTTCCATTGTTATTCATTTGGGTAATTAAGTAATAAGATAATTAAGTAATTATGTGATTTAGTTATTAAGAAACAAATTTAATATATTCTGCCTCTCATTGCCTCAACCATTTTTCATTACTTTTAGCCAATGCTTTCCATTTTTACTAAAACAAAAACGCTTACGAAACATTAACTAAACATTAACTTAAAAGAAAAATTACATTTGTGAAACAGTGCAGACGATTTGATCATCATGGTAAATGAATTTATATTTAAATCGCTTAAATCAATAAAATAAAAATGTTTCTCTAGGATAATATCATTAAGTAATAAGTTTTTAATAACATTTAATTTTCGTGTCACTGTGAACTTTTCTGCGGAAATGCCCATATGGTTTTTTTGGACTTTTTTAAATAAGTGGAATGATTTGTAACACCAACAAAATGTTGGTTCAAAGACCAGGAATTTTAATTTTTTATGTTTATTTTGACTATTAATGTTTAGTAAATGTATGATATTATGAAATATAAAGCAATATTTCATAAATCTATCTGATTCTCAATACACACACACATACGTTGAAATTAACAAAGTTGATCGTTAACTTCTTGTTCAAAAAGAAAGTTTCATTCACACTGTGAACCGGACTTAACTGTCCGATTCGAAAATTTTTTTTTTAGTAGGTTTTTACAAACGAAAAAAAAACGAAATGGTCATTTCAGCCCTTGAAAGGACTTTGACTGAGCTTCTAATGATCAATTGTGTTGTGTTTGTGTGAAATGTTTGAACACAAATTGAGCTTGATTCACTCGCCTGATGCCTGGTTTGCGTGCCATACTCGTATACCCATATCTCATCACCAGTAATGATGGATTCGATGAATGATTCGTCGTTTTCGACAATTTCCAGCATGTCTTTCGCGATAGCAATTCGGTCTCTTTTTTGCATGAAATTGAGTTCTTTCGGTACCAACTTCGCAGCGACACGTCTCAAGCCCAATTCATTCTTCAAAATGTTCTGAACGGATCCAATTGAAATGCCGATGTCCTCTGACCTTTTGACCAACATTTCTTTGATTTTGTTAACGTTTTCTTCGGTACTCGAACACGATGGCCGCCCGGTACGAGGGTCGTCTTCTACTTCAACTTGGCCACTCACAAATCGGTTAAACCACTTGTTTGTCTTCTGATACGATAGAGCAGAGCCACCGTAACATTTCACCAACATTTTACGCGTATCGGCGGAGTTGAAACCATTTTTCACTATTAAAAAAAAAAAAATTTCGAATCGGACAGTTAAGTCCGGTTCACAGTGTGAATGAACCTTTCTTTTTGAACAAGGTGGTATGAATGGCTTTTACTTAAGAAAGGAGACCCTACAATCTGCGCAAGTTATAGAGGTATCAGTCTTATTTCCATCGCATATAAGGTTCTCTCAAGCGTACTGTGTGAAAGATTAAAGCCAATTACAAAAACACTGCTTGGACCTTATCAGTGTGGCTTTCGACCTGGTAAGTCCACCATAGACCAGATTTTCACGCTACGACAAATCCTGGAGAAAACCCACGAAAATCAAATTGACACACACCATCTCTTTGTCGACTTTAAAGCTGCGTTCGATAGCCCGAGAAGGGATTGCCTATACGCAACAATGTCTGAGTTCGGTATACCTGCAAAGTTGATTAGACTTTGCAGAATGACGTTGAGCAACACACGCAGCTCCGTCAAGGTAGGAAATGATCTCTCCGAAACCTTCAATACCGAAAGAGGTTTTAGGCAAGGCGATCCACTGTCTTGCGATCTCTTCAACATCATCATGGAGGGGATCGTACGAAAGGCCGGTGTGCATCGTAATGGCACCATTTTCTATAAAGGTGTCCAGCTCCTTGCGTACGCTGATGGTATTGATATTGTTGGCAGAACCAAGAGAGATGTTACCGCTGCTTTCGCCGCTATCGAAAAGGAATCAGCCAAAGTGGGTTTGACGATAAATGAGGGTAAAACAAAGTATATGCTGTCTACAAACAAGGGAGCGCGGCGTTTAGACTCCCACGTTTCATCCGGCAGCTATAACTTTGAAGTAGTCAAGGAGTTTGTATACCTTGGCACCGCCATTAATACTAACAACGAAATCAGCCTGGAGATAAAGCGAAGAAAAATAATTGCTAATAGGTACTACGGGCTCAGTAAGCAACTAAGTTCCAGAGCCCTCTCTCGATCGACAAAACTAACACTCTACAAGACGATCGTTCTACCTGTGCTGCTTTATGGCGCTGAGGCATGGGTAGTTTCGCAAACTGACGCAGCCGCTCTGGGGGTATTCGAGAGAAAAGTTCTTCGCAAAATCTTCGGTCCAGTTCGAGTCGGCGATGACTATCGCATCCGTATGAACCACGAGCTGTATGAGCTCTACGGAGACATTGACGTAGTTCGGCGTATAACTGTGCAGCGACTACGCTGGCTGGGCCATGTCCATCGTATGGACGACGAAGCTCCAGCGAAAAAGGTGCTCGAGGCGAGGGTCGCTGGTCAACGACGACGAGGGAGACCATGCCTCCGATGGATGGTCCAGGCTGAGGAAGCCCTAACCGCACTTGGTGTATCCGATTGGAGAAGGCGCGCGCAAAGCAGAGGCGCCTGGCGAGAGCTGATGAGGTCGGTCGAAATCCGGACACGGGTTGTGACGGCCACCTAAGTAAGTAAGTAAGTAAGTAAGGTATGAAAGGCTTTAATTGCAAAAAAAAAAATACATTTCAAATGTTAAATGATTATTCGCTGAAAATATCCATATCGAAGTGGCAGTTCTCACAAATAAAATGGCTCACAAAAAAATAGAAAGGCGCTTGCATTTGTTGCATTTAAGTCAATTTTTTGTCAATTAAATGTTTTGGCAAAAAATCGGAAGAAATCATGCAAAATCTCCATCTCCGATCTTCTTTGGATGACAACGAAGAGCTCCGGCTTTGAGGCCGAGCGCCTGCAGCTTTCTTGGCCATTTGTTTGGTTTTCTTTTCCATATTTTTTTTTTTGCCACCTCCTGCAACTGTGAACTTTTCTGTGGCATTGTTAGAACACAGCTATTCATTTACTTCCTACCTCGATTTAATTTTGGTCTGAGCTGAATAGTTTGAACTGGGCCGATCTCTTTTAATACCGTTGATGTGATTGCATTTGAGAGTTTGAGGTTGTTGCCTTTTTCATGGCAGTTATAATGTATTAGATGTGTTACACATCCCCCACCGTGAGTGTTACACATCCCCCAAGGTAAGTCACTTTTTTCTTATTGATGGTATTTTTAACACAATGTGAAGAAATGTAAAATTGTTTGTTATATTTAAAGATATTTAACTAGACAACATTTTACATCAACCCACTTTTAAAATCTGAAGAAAATTTTAACCGAAACGCCATTTTTTGTGATTACAAAATTACTTTTTAACAAAAATTCTTCGCGCTTTTTAAGAACTCTGATAAAATGTATGCCTGCCTATTTCCAACACTTATAAAAAACTAGATGCTGTCAAAAGAAACATATCACATTTGTTCATTCAATCATATGTTAATATTTTGCATGAAAAATCACCGTGTTACACATCACCCTATGGTACACATTACCCCAACCCACCCCAAACCCATATAAATTAAATAACATATTATACAAACTTTTAATTAATTGCAGACTTTGGTAGATATTATGCTTTTTATTTTGCACCGTCACTGTTCTTGAAACAAACAAAACAACTTCATCAGCATCCTTGGCATTGTCAGCTCCTTTCGCAGGACAATCGTTATAATAAACATAAAGGCTACTGTTGCTTCCACAATCATTTTACTTCAAATCACACTCGCACATACACACATAGTTTTTTATTTGTATGTGAGCGAAGAATTTGTGTAAGTGTGTGCACAGTTTTGTTTATCACAGCCAGCCAAACGCACATATTTGTTTGTCTGTCTGAATATATATGTATGAGTACAGTTACGCACACATATGCACGCATTCTGTCCAACATTGAGACGATAATCATCAAAGGATATTGTTATGGCATTTCGATATTGTCTCGAGGATTATTAAAGAAATTGCGTACACTTTGATTTAAGGGTTGTTCGCTGCAATTCTGATGATGACCAACAGCTAACAATCCACAACTAACCAACCTAGCAACTGCTCCGACACTAACGCATTATGGTGGCTAGTGGGTGGTGGGTGGTCACCAACACATATGTATGTGTGGGCAAACGAGTGTTTCGCCAGCGATAATGGAATCGAAATCATTTCAACACGCGACGTAAAACAATACCCGGTGACACAGTTTCATGTCGTTCGTGCTGTGCTTTTGTTTTATATTTACGAATCGTGCGAATTTGATGATGATGGATCAAGAGTTGATGATTTTTTTCATGTGATGTGTTCATCAGATTGATGTGTTGCAGGAAAATCCTTTTATTTCGTCTTGGCTTTTATTATTTGATCTTATTTTGGCGAGTGTGCCAAAATGAGTTTTGCGTTATGAGTAAAACGAAATAAGGCATGAACAGTGAGTATATTCAACAAAACTTAAGAAAAATTAAATAAAAACTTTTATTTGAAGGCAATATTTTTTTTAAAAGGTAATTTTTTTTAAGCCAACATCAAATTTTAGGCATTGTCGGATTGAAACGTTGAAAATTTTTTTATTATCTATATAATATTTTTGTTTGTTTGTATGCATACTCGACGGATTTTTATGAAACCTATATCAAACGATTCCTTAAATTACTGTGCTGAACATAGGGTGTATAAATTTTGCCACGCCTCCTTTTGCAAAACAATAAAAATGCTATATTTCAGACGGTTTTCGCCGTATTAGACTAGAATTTGGTAGTTAAGATTGTATGCTGATTGTCGGCAACTATACGAAAAGTGGATTGCCACACCTCCTTTTATCGCTAACAAAAAAATAAAAATAATGGTTTTTTCAGATAGTTTTGGTTGTATTGGACGAAAATTTGGTAATTTTGCTGACTGTCAGCAAATATCATTAAAATGGGCGTAGCTGTAGTAAGCCTATTCATAAATAATTATAAATCACAAGCAGAGTACCCGACCTTGTTCGGATAAAGCTAATTTGAGTTTGAATTAATAGCAAAGAAGAATTAATTTATATTCTTTTTGCTAGAAAAAATAATTTATTAAAGCCTATGTACTCGGTCTGGGAGAGTCTGCTTAACATATCAATTTTACCATGTTCATGAACTCTATCCTGCATTGATATACTTGGCAGTACATTTGGAAAACGAACATAGAGTATATTTAGCTGCAGAAAACATACACAGAGTGATTCAAGAAATACCTGAAATCAAATCGATTGCGTTTTTTAAACTATGTTCGAGTGAGGATTTCGCGAAAACCTTGCTCTTCAGCCAAGTTTCTTCATATTATGCATGAACACTAAAAAAAATAGAATCTACGGAAACGAGCACAAAATGCTGAAGGATAGGCTGAAGTTAAATGAGATTCGGCTCTAGGTAGAGTTTACACGAATCATTGTAATTATTCTGAATACTTTTACCATCGACTTCTGTTGGAACACATAAAGGGTCCTACAGGCTTCACTTATTTAAGAACTGTAGATGTTGCATTCCACATACCGCGTGGCATGCGAAGCTTTAGGTCTTCTTGAAAGTGACGACCATTGGAGAAATGCACTGTCTGATGCCGCCATCTCTGAAAAAGCTTTCCGATTCAGAGAGGTGTTTGCAATAATGCTGATTCTTTGCCAAATGTTCAACGTGTTACAGTTATGGAACGATTTCAAAAATCCATTTTGCGATGATATTTTGCACAGACATCGCTCACAACAAAATAATCAGGAAATACCTTACAATTATACGTTACTTTTTTAACGAGGGCTTGGCTTCGATTTACAGAGTACGATTTACATGCTTGGACAACGTTAAAAGATTTCGGTTTGCCAGAACCCCAAAGAGATAAGACTGAAGTAGATATATCTGAGGAGGAATTAAAATTAACTCCAAAATAGATAAATGTCTACAACAAAATATTACAAAGTGTAGCGAATAATGAAGTGTAACAACAAAAATTTTTTATTGATGGCCCTGGTAGTACTGGTAAGACCTTCCTAACTAATATAATTCTTGCTAAAGTTCGTCATGTACGAAAAATTGCAATTGCAGTAGTATTGTCCGCAACACTTCTAAGTAGCGGTCGAACTATTCACTCAACATTTAAGTAGCGGCTTTCAGTTTCACCATGCAAAACAACACATTCATGCTCAATTCGTAAAAGCGATGCTATTGCAAAAGTACTCAAAGAGGCATCATTATTTGTTTGGGATGAATGCACCATGACACATACGGCCCATACCGATGCTGTTGATACCATGCTAGAAGAAGTTAGGTCATCAGGTAGTGTTATGGGTAGTGCAACTTTTTTATTTTCTGACGACTTCCGTCAAACACTACCGGTTGTACTTAAAGCCACCCGAGCTGATACAGTAAGAGTTATCATGTAGAAATCAAATGTGTGTCAATATGTCAAGAAACTTCAATTGACAACAAATATGCGTGTCCATTTAAGAGGAGATCTCGATGCCGCTATATTTGCAGCTCTTTTACTAAAAATAGGAATAGATTGCTTCATGTTTTAGATACATTGGGTACATGCGCTTCGACTATAGACAATTTGGTTTTAAATGTTTACCCAAATATCGAAAATTTGCTTAAAAAATCTGCCGCATGGTTATGTGCAGAGCTATTGTTTCCACCAAAAATTCAGATGTGGATGTACAAGTCAATCGATACGATTGTTAATGAAGAGGATGTGATTCAATATCCAAGTGAATTTTTTAGTTCATTACATTCATGCGGCCTTCTCCCATATAAACTAACATTTAAAATTAATCTGCCTATTATGTTCTTGCGCAATTTAAAACCTCCTTAACTTTGTTATGGAATCCAGCAAGTAAAGCAACTTTTACCAAATATTATAGATAATCTATATTAATAAAAATCATTATCTCTTTGTTTGTTTGTTTGCTTGACTTTTATAGAAATCTTAACGGCTGAACGGATATCGCTCAAGCTTAAAACGTGTATTACTTGCGCCCTATACTAGGTAATTGCATACTTAGTTATAACCACGCTCCCTTTTACCGCCCACAAATCAATAAAAATGCTATATTTCCGACAGTTTCGATTGTATGAGACTAAAATTTCGTAATTTCGTAATTTTTTGTATTTTATTGTAATTTCGTTTGTATTGTAACTTTCGGCAATTGTACCAAGAGTGGGTTTCCATGCCTTCTTTTACCGCCCATAAATCAATGAAAAGGGTATATTTCAGATTATTTTGTTCGTATAAGACTGAAATTTGGTAATTAAGTTTGTATATTTACCTTCGGCAACTGTACTAAAAATAGGCATGCTGGCACTATAATTACGCTCACCTTTAAGAAATCATTAAGACTCCAAAACTTCTGGGCCGATCGCGCTGAAATTTTGGCAGTAGATTGTTTTCGAGCACGAGATGGTTTATGGAAAAAATGTTTGCCAGCACCCACAAATTAAAAATATATGGTTGCTGGAACAACCGGGTCCTGCTAGTATTAATTTTTTTTTAAAAATATATATATTGTATATTGATAAAACAAATGAAATAACTAAGAAAAATATATTCAAAAAATAAATATAACACACAAATTAAAAAAAAAAAATATCCATCAGTGTCCACTGTGCTGCGGGATATACTCGAAATTTAAGGACTTTCGCATTTGAGTGCGCTATATTCGGGTGTATTTAACCTGTTTTGTAGCTTACAAAAGTTTCTGACATATGAGCTGTTTGTCTTTGAACAATAAAGTTGACTTCGCCTCTACAATATGCCTCCCTCATCTTTTGACCTGTAAGTGCTTCATGTGGGAAAAATAAAAATTGATTGCAAGCTCATTTTTATGGTATTTTTTGAAAAACATTTAACGTGGTTAACAGAAAATTCCTCGGTCATTCCTGAATAAGTTATTCATATTACTGGCGCTGTTCTAGCATCATTTCTCAATTAGTTCTGTCTGAATTTTAAAATTTTTATAGTACTATTTTACCACAAACACAAAAAAACTCTTAAATTGCGCCATAAAAAATAACCCGACAAAAATAACGATCATTAAAAATGCTAACCTATTTCAAGAAAGGAAAGCGAAAGGAAGAAAGTTAGTAGAACAAAAAAAAAAAAAAAATAACAGTACAGAAATTAGTTAAGAGTGGTAGAACCACATAATAAATAAAAGAGTAAAAAATACCAACCATCGAGTTCAGGCAACCCCATGCCAAGCACGCGTTTCTTACCATTTTTTTTTTTGCTTTGTGAAAATTTGAAAATTTACTGAAAGGATCAACGAAGGATCAACACAGAAATAATAATTTTCTTGACACAACTCAAACACATGTCATTTTCATTTTTCACTCTCGAAAACTCATATTTTTGCCTACAAATGTCAGTGTTCCTTATATATTTTGTTGTTGTTATTTGTGTCTTGAGTCCAAGGAATTACTGTGCTGATCGTCCACTTCATTGTCTCTCGATATTTCATGTAACAGCTGATGTTAACTCGGAAAAGTGTTGCTGCCGTAGAAAGTGATGGAATGAGACAAAAAAAAAAGAAAAGTCGTTACAAAAAATAATGATGGCTCATTAAATGTTGGCATAACCAAGACACAGTTGTCGGTTGGTTACAGCGGCTGCTTATCGCGATTTTACTTGTATTTATTTCAATTTCTAGATTATTGAATTGGTCAGCACTAAAATGTTCTTTGTAGATCGTTAAAGCATGAGCAAGTTATGAAGTCATAAAATATGCCATAAATACGCCCATTTTTCGCCTCTATTTCTTAGAAATTTCTTTAGTCAAAAGAATTATGACAAGTTTATTAAATAGCAGTTTGAAAGAGAATCAACACAGATGAACATTTTGTAGAGGCAACATATGCTTACTTTAGTCTATTTTAAAAAGTTATTTTGGTTTTTCTAGAAAATTGTTTTGTTATGTTTTTCTTTTGATAAGTAAATTCATATGAAATTTAAAGCATGATTCTATTTTATGCGAAAAATCAAGTCTTTTATAAATTTTTCGATTTTCGGTTCAAGTTTTTTGAAATTATCAATTCTTGCTAATTGAAAAAATTGAAAAATAATTATTGAAAAACCATTTCGATGAAAACATCAACTTTTGTTAGCAATTTAACCTTAAAAAAATTATTACTGCTCGTAACAGAGAATATAATCGATGGAAACGCTACAAAACACCCGTAGTCTACAGCATTTACCAGCTGTTAAAAGCTAGCTTTTATAGAAGCTATAAAAAAAGGCAAAATTTCAGTTTTATGAAAGAAGCTTCTCATCAATGAAGGCGTTAAAAAAATTTGGAAAGATATTCGGAATATAGGAATTGGTTGAAGAATTACTCAAAAGCACGCCTGTGTAGATAGTGTAGAAGAGCTTAGAGAAAAATTTGCTTATATTTTAGTACTACCAGTTTCGGAAAATTACAACAATAATTCTACCAATATCGCCAGAAGCAACGTATCTTTTAAATTCAATCGTGTTAGTGAGACTGATGTTCTTCTAAGCTTTCTGTCGATAAATTCAAATGCCAAAGGTGCTGATAATATTCATCCCGTCTTCATCATAGCCTTATTTTCCAAACTGCTGTCCCATGTTGCTTTCATCTTTAACAATGTCTTAATTCCAATAAAAATACAGTATTCAATTGATGTTCAGTTTAAGCCTTAATTTAGCTACCACTATTTTTAACCTTTCGTCACGGCTGAGTCATTTAATTTACTCCAAAAGGCTATATGGGAGTTTTGGAATTAAGTGTCATAAGCAAGGTTGCCAGTTAAAATTCGGAACAGTTCCCACGGAAATTACCTTTTTCCCAAAGTACCATCAATTAAATACCACCAAAATTACCACGGTCAAAATAAACAAAAAAACTCCCACCGCAGTTAAAAAATACCACAAAAAATCCCACGATTATTAAAAATTACCACAAAAATATAGCGCTTTTTAAAAATACCACCAAATCCCATATGCATTTAAAAATCCCAAAAAAAAATCCCATGCGCATTAAAAAATACCACAATAAATCCAAATTTTCGAAAAATCTGGAGATGTTCAGAAAGCATTTTATAATAAGAAATATAAAACGTACGAACAAGGTCGTAACACTTCGTTTACTCTAACCCTTTACAACTAAAAAACCGAAGATATAATGGTGGTATTCAATGAACGCCGTATTTATGATGTTCATAGCATAAGAGCGATATATTTACAGAAGCGTATTTTGCAACAACAAAAATTTAAGGAATTTTACAAAGATAACTTACGACATAAAATCGTGGTGTAAACAGAGCGCTTAATGCGTATAATGGCAATGATTTCATATGAAACTTTTGCTTAACATATGTAAAAAAATCATATGAAAAAAAAAATTCCCAAACTCCCACGCTAATTTAAAAATACCACACTGAATTCCCACGCTAATTTAAAAATACCACGCTGAATTAAAAAAATACCATGGGAATTCCCAAAAAAAAAAAAAAAATTCCCAAGGGTAGTTAAAAATTATCACGAATGTGGTGAAATATAAAATCGATCATCCAAGTAGTTTCTGGGATATTGGATAACCATTGAAAAAAACTTGATTCGAAATATTATACGTGTTTTGGGCAACCCTATAAAGCCCCCTGAATAATCATCTTTATGAGGCACTTCATATGAAGAGGACAACCAAGACAATTGGATCTTTAAGATTTTGTTTTGTTTTTGGTTATCTTATACCTCTATTCGTTCCTAGCTGGTGTATAAAATGTTGGCCCTGTACGAAGCCTTGTTCGGATATTTTAAAATCATAAAATTTCAAAACTCCAAATATGCCATTTTTCGAAATTATTTCGTGAGTTCAAATTATATTCAAAAGCAAAATTTTAAAATTTTTGCTGTGCAATAGATGGGTTCAGGGCCTCATACATTTTATTATTATAATTCAGAGCTCCTCAGCACGGGCTCAATATGAATGATGGAGGATGTCATAAATATGTGTAAGTCAAAAAATATCGAAAATTCAAAAAACTGGACGGGCGCCGCTATTACGATTGATATTAATGAACTAATAGATTAATGTTTCATATTTGGATTTTTATAAAATTAACGCGATACAAAAACTTTTTTTATAGCATACTCTTATGTAAAATTGTTCGCTGAACTGTAATATGCTAACGGATTTTTTAAACAATTAACCTTTGACCTTAGAACCCATATTGATTCAAGAGTTTTAGAATTATTTTCATTGATTTCAAACTTTCAACCGTACCTTCGGCAAGATCCTGCAACTTCAGCAAAAAATAATTACTCACGTTTGTAGACCGTTTCGTATACAAGTTTTATGTGCAAAAAAAATATATATATGTATATAGTATATAAATTAGGTCATTATTTTACTAACAATTTAATTTTTTCTGACATCATATTTACAAAAAATTTACTTTGTTTTTAATACCCATTTGTACAATTCTTTGTAATGTTGTAATGTTGTAGTGTACAAAGAATGAGTATTTTGTAATGTTGTAAGAAAAAACCTTCAGGTGATTTTCAATCACTTGCAGAGTCAACTGAATTTATTTTCTAGTTAGTTAGTGATATTTGTATAAAATCGTGTTATTAAACTTATTCCCTCTCTATGTCTTATGACAGCAATATTCCTCACCATTTCTTTAGCAAGTAGACAAGATTTGTTGTTGAACCAGGCTCAAGGATCAATGCTTAAAAAGCTCATAAGATTTTTTTTTTGTTGGAATCGTTTGTAAACAAGAAGTTGAAGGATTTTTGAGTATGTGATGTTACGAAACCTTCGATGCTCAATTCGAAACTGTCATATGAGTCCAAAACGATGCATTTTAATTTTTTCCAATCTAAACGTATTCTACGTCCAAACTTGTGCGCTTGCTTTTTTTGAAATCACATTTCTGTTAAGGTACTTCGATCATTTCGTTTTAGTATTAATCTTCGTTTTAAAAAAAAGCAAACCCTATAAAGGTCTCTGAAAGGCACCATAAATGTCGGGCAAAAACATTGAGACTTTGGGAAGCATTATTTCTTCTGAACACACCAAGCCCATATCTGCCATCCATCTGAGGGTCCCCATACAAAAAACACAAAAACTGGCGATTATAGTTGATATCTCTCCCAAATTGATCCATAGAGGGGTCAAATATATGAGTTGGTCCTATTATTCTTTTATCTTCAACATTTCTTTTATAGACATTTTATTAAAATCTGCCCCCCTTCTGGAAGTTTCCATACCAGTAAAACAAAAACTTTCCATTATAGTGCATATCTTTCCCGAAATAATCCCTAGATAGGTCAAATATATGAGCTTAGTCCTAATTTTTTGCCTTTCTACATTTCTTGTCAACACATCTACCCCTTATCTGCCACTCTTCTAAAAGGTCCCCATACGAGAAACACAAAAACTTTTGATTATAGTTCATATCTTTGAACTTGTAGCCAAATTGTCACCTAGATGGTCAAATATATGAGCTGGTCCTATTTTTTTTTTTTATCTTTCCGACATTTCTTCTCAACACACCTATTCTCCATCTGGCACTCTTCTGAGGCTCCCCATAGAAAAAACTCAAAAGCTGTAAATTAAAGCTCATATCTCTCGCGAATTGTAACCTAAAGGGTCAACTATATGAGCTGGTTCTACTTTTGTTGACCTTTCAACATTTCTTCTGAACTCACCTACTCCCTATCAGCCACTTTTCTGAGGGTCCCCATACAAAAAAAAAAAAACACAAAAACTGTCAATTATAGTTCAAATCTCTCCCAAATGGTCACCAAGGGAGGTGAAATATGGTGGTTCTACTATTTTTTGTCCTCCAACATTTGTTTTCAACACACCTACACCCTATCTGTCACCCTTCTGAGAGTCCCCAAACAAAAACACAAAAACAGTCGATTAAAGTTAAAATCTCTCCCAAATTGTCACCTAGGGAGGTCTAATATATGAGCTGGTCCTATTATTTTTTTGCCCTTCAAAATTTTTTTCAAGACACCTTCTCCCTATCTGACACTTTTCTGAGGGTCCCTACATAAAAACTGTCGATTAAAGTTAAAATCTCTCCCAAATTGTCACCTAGGGAGGTCAAATATATGAGCTGGTCCTATTATTTTTTTGCTCTTCAAAATTTTTTTCACGACACCTTCTCCCTATCTGAGGGTCCCAACACATCGAGTAATATCTTCGTTAATGAAACTATAATTGATCTATGATCATTTGGAGATCGTTCTTCGAAGCAGCATGTGGCAGAGGACATTCGGAGAAGACCACGAACACATTTAGCTCTTGTAAAACAGCTAACTTAGTGTCTAAAAAGAATAAATATTTTTAGTTTTTAAATATAATTATATAAAATAATTAATATATAATTAATAAAAAAAAAATCCTCAAAATCACTCAAAGCGGCACGCATTTGATAACGGTGCATTTTGCCTCATTGCGAAGGACTGAAACAAAGGCAAATAGAAGCGAATATAAGTCGGTTCTGCATGTCGTAAAAAGACACTTAGTCGCGTTAATACGGGTATAGTCGCTGCAGGTCAAAACCCTTCTCAGAGGTACTAAGCCAGAGATAAAATAATATGTAAATAGAGTATTAAGAAAAACATTTTTTTGTCAATATTGTGTCAGAAAAAAACAGACTTTTTCATAAAGTTATAACCAAATTTTTAAGTTTTTTTTTCAAATGAACTACATGATACGGTCTTTTCTTTTTTGTCTTGTGTCGAATGAAAATTAATGCCTGGAAGTGGTTATTTAAGTTTTGGAAAAAACAAAAAGTTAACCGGAGCCATACGTATATCAGGGGAATTCGCTAATTGTTCGATGATATTTGTGCCTTTTGACTAGTCTTTCGGATCTAATCGATCGGCACTACGCGGGAGATACAAAAACCTCGGAGGCTATCTCTAAAACTTATATACAGATTCTTCTCTACCATTTCCTTCCTTTAAAATTTTAAATATATTCTTTGTCCGAAATTTTTGTTTATTGTTAAAATTGCAAAACACACTTGAGATGAACTGACAAAATCGAGTATTGTAAACAAACTAAATGACAGAACGCGCTAAAATTTCACATCAGCATAGAGAGAATTTTGCAGTATTTAATACAATACATTTTTTAAATATATTTTAAGTGACTATAGTTTTTAAATCGAACCCTTTGTCATTTGGTGTTTTATACATGGTGTTAAGTTGTATTAAAATAGGTACTTTATCAAGCAGATGCATTGATTGAAACCTCTTCAAGGGTGATTAAAGTATTTGTGTTGGTATAGTTAGTGGGAGTGCTTGTTGATTTATAGCCTTCACATTTAAGGTTTTTAGAGCATTTATTACTTCCATGACCGTAATGACCAATTGTGTTTTTGGACGTTATTATCCATATAAATTTTGAGAATTTATCAAGAAGCGATTCCTATTTTATTGAATAAATACTAACCTATATGTTGACCCGGGACATAACGAACCTACACGCGTAATTCTTTAACAGGCAGATAGATAGACAGACAGACGAACAGATAAAAAGTTTAAAAATGACATTTTTGGATATCGTTTCATTTAAAATGTCTAACGGAATAAGGTTTTTAAAAATATATTTCATGTACTGAATCTTTTTTTCTGTTATGATTTTATATACATATCGTTATTTTTATGACAAAAACGCCAATGGGGGTGTAAATGTTTTATAATACGCAGTTAAAATTTGGTTTCCGTTACTCCACAAAAACATTAAAAAACTACTTTTATGCAACCATTTAACAATTTATTTATTTTTACATTAGTGTTTTTGGCATGAAGGGAACGATATGTATAAATGATAACTTTTGTGTTTTGAAATCTTTGGCGGAGGGAGTTTAAACTCCGAAAATACCACACCTTCTCCCCTCCCGTCCTGGGGCTACGGGCCGAAGAAATATTAATTTTTCAACATAAAATCCAGAAAGACGTTTTGCTTCCATTTTTTTACATTTCCTCAATTTTTCCCTCAAATATCTATTATAAACAATTCGAGTGGACATACGTACTAACGAAAACTCTACACCTTTAATTGATATTTTATGCAAGCAACGCTCAGGACTAAAAGCTGCCCATTTTAATGCCAGAAGCCTTAATCACTGCTTGGCAAAAAACTAATGGTTATCTTTGGATTTTCTGCTACAGCAGTTCGTTTCATGTCCAGTTTCGTTTCATTTGAACGGGAGGTCTCAAAGAATTAAGGCGAAAAACAATATCTCGCTTTATAGAGAAACTACTTGTGGCGTTTCCCAAGGTAAAGTAAAAAAAATTAAATAAAGTAAATGCAATGTCCTTGTGGTAGTATGTTTGACTCGCATCCGAGACTTGCATCCAAGGCCACGGTTCGAAACTCAGATTAAGAAAGTATCAATATCAATTTGCAATAAACATAGCAATTCAAATTTTTCTATTAAATCGTTCTTGATCATAAAAAGACTTTAGTTTCGTCACACGTTATTTAAAAAATTCCAAAAAAAAAAAAATATAAAATCATTGTCTGTTTTGGGAGTTGAAACAGCACCCTCCACATTAATATACAACTGTTTAGAACGCAGAGTTATTGATCTAAGTTTTATAAGTCGAATTCTTATGCTAAATGATTTTAGTTAAAGTAATTTTTTCGACTATTTTTTAAGTTGAAAATTTCTAACACAAGGTTGAAAATAATAATCGCAACGTTCAATAGTTCAACCACAAGTTTGATAGTTTCAACCAAAAATATTAAAATTTCAACTACGAGGATGAAAAATGTCACTATTTGTTTATTGTTTCCAACTTTTGGGTTTTAGATTTCCTTTACAGTTCTTTAGAATTATAACAATTGTCTTAATACTTAGATGAAATTTTCATCAAAAAGTATTTAGTTAAAATTTCTTATACCGTATACGAGTGCTAACTTACTTCTTGCTCCAATTAAAGTTGAAAATTTCAATATACCAAAAATTGGACTAAAAATCTTGGACTACATTTTAGTAAATCCTATACTGTATGTATGATGATACCGAAATTGTATTAAAATTGAAACCACGCCAAATACTAAAACTAAGTTTTATTCCCGCATGACTTTAATTTGCAATACCCGAGATGTGGATTAAAAACCTTATTACAAGTTACAACTAACTCCTATTGTAAGTTTCGAGCTCACGTCATCATTCAAATGAAAGTAGTAAGCGTTGCTTGTTTTCCATAATCAAATAAAAAATGTTTCACAAAAATTGTATTATAAAGCTTTTTTAACCGAAAAAGTAACTCTGAATCATAAGACTTTTGAATCTTAACAATCTGAAAATTAGGACGGAAAGTATTTAAATATAAATCTAATACATGTTGTATTAAATCTAATATCATGGCTATCTTATTTCAAAATCCATTCCAATTGTACTAGATTTTGAAATCGATTTTATTACTTTTTAGTTATTTTGTATTAAATTTTAAACCTTAGGTTCTAAAGCTCAAATTTTATTTCAACTGTATTAATTTTAAGTACAGCTTTGACTAAAAATTTATAGTATTTTGAAAGTATTAATTCTAATAAAAAGTGGTTTAAAAAAATACATTATTCCAACCATTGGCTTAAAAGTAACTCCCAGATATTTAACCGTGTAGCAAGTTCAAAATTTGAAAAAGTGAACTAAAATTTCTAACCGTATAAGGCGACAAAAATGCGTCGAACGAGTTGTGAACTCCTATTGTGCAACAACAAAGGAAACACACATAAAATAACAATAGCACTCAAAACAACCACTCCAGGATATGTGAAGAAGAAAAACTCTTTTAATACCTTGCGGCTGCGGTTAAGCTAAAGAATAGCTAATTAGAAGACGTAAATATTTGTTGCGCGGTTTTCAAGATAAGAGATTTATTGACACAAAAACAATGCTTAGAAATAAAGCGACAAGCAAACAAAAAACACAGAAATAGAAAGGATTCTATGATATATAACAATATATTGAGCATGTGCAAAGGTTTTCTTTTACTTTCTTGTTTGATTTCACGCAACATTGTTAAAAAATACAAGTAACACCAAAAAAAAAAAAAAAAAGAAACGAAAAAGGAACTATTAAGCAAAGGATGTAAAGAAGGGAAGAGTTCAGATTTCGGCGCACTCAGTGTGTGGGGAAAATCAAACCGAATATATTTACTGAAGGATTAAGCAGGATGCTAGGCAATGCAAGACATGCACTGCTTATGAAGGATGTTTGCACTGGCTCGGTTAAGGTGCTAATTTGTGCGCGGTTTTTGTCCGGAATGTATTTTGAAATGTTTACCTAGTTATTTTCTTTTTGTGTTGTGGTTAACAATTTGTTAAAAATATGATAAGAACATGATTTGTGAGTTTAGGATATGTAAAACGTTTGTATAAATTATGATAAGCAGCACAACAACGTGGTTAGAAGGAACTAGTTAGCTGTTTGATTACGGTCTGCACAAGTCGCCGCTGAGCTCTTGCGCACAGGTGACTGGAACCAATGAAAGAAGTATTAAAGCTATACGTGTAGACATGGCATGGTTTTTCAACTAGCGTTTGTAAATTTTTATATTTGCTGATTTTCATTTGATGTGTAATATACAAGTGCATTCAGCAAATACGCGGTCAATTTTGTGTAGAATTCAAAGAATACTTTGTTATCAGCTAATCAGTTAAGATAAATCAGATTGTGTAAGTTTTCAAACAAATAGTTTTTCGGACTTTAAGAAATCATTTACAAAAATTTATCAAGATTTTCGTTTCTAGGAAGAACAACTGCTCTACACTCTAAAAATTTGTTGTGTTTTTGTTAGGATTTACTACAAAAGTTGTAGGCAACAGTTTAGCTACTATAACTGTAGTAAATTTACACACCTTTATAAAGTTCAACATTTGTTGTTTACTATTGGTAAGTAGTAAAATTCAACGGTTGGTATTAAATTTTGCTTAAAATATATGGTAATATTTAAGCTTTAATATATGTATTGTAGTAAACTTAAACAATAGGTGTTTAATGTTGCTATGATTTTTGTATTACTATTGCAAAATTAAAACCTTTATATGAATAATATTCAACAACTTTTGTTTACTTTTACTACAATAATGTAGTACAATAATATAAAAATTACTACTGCTATGTACTAATATTTAACATGTGTTTGGGAATTAAAACTGAAGTAAGCTTTAACTAATTTTATGATTGATTTAATTTAAATTAAACACACAAATCTGAATAAACAAAAAACTTTTGAAGTCCGTTGCACCAAGAAGCTATATCAATTTTTCGTTAGAGTTATAGAAATAAAACAAAGCATTTTTAAAATCAATTTTTAAAAATTTATTAAGCACTTCTCACACTCACATTCCTGTATTACAATCTTAGCTTAAAATTAAAACATGTTATTTAGCACAATTGTTTTAATTAGAGAAGCGGATACCGGACTGAATAATAAGTTGCTTTCTTACCCATAACCAAACTTGAATGAGAATATGATGCAATTATACAATTAATGTTGAAAATTCAACACTTACTTATATGTCTATTGGCAATGAAATTTATGATAAAAAAAAAGTTTAATATTAATATTGCAGCAAAATTCAACATATGTTGCTTAATTTTACTAAAGTTTGTATATAATTTTAAACATTAAAAATTTACAATGAAACTTGCAGTGAAATTACACTCCAGTTAAATTTTAAACAAAAAATTACTATTATAGTTATAGTAAATTTGTATTTATTTTTTAGATTGTATGTTAATAGATATACTTATAGATATTTCATCTTTATTTGTAAGTTTAGAGAGATAACGATTGCAAATCAACATATATATGAAAAAAATTGACCTTTCGTCTGTCCATATCTGTTATTATGTATGATATCTAGGTCAAATTAAAGATTTCATGACGAATTATGTAAATGTGATAAATATACGCAAAAATGGTTGGCGCAACAACTGTGATGATTCATGGTAAAATGATTTTTTTTAAATAAAAATTTATGAAAAAGCCTAGCAGCATAAGCAAAATTCTTTTTGTACCTTGCATTTTAATTCTCCGTCTCTCTCTCTCTTTCTCTCTCTCTCAGATATAAAGGATGAACGATATGAAGTGTTATCAACTTCACACAGGTCATATCCGTCACACTACTCATGATTGTGAACATTTTTTTCAAATTCAAATGTTTTCTGATGACAGTATCTTATGTACATTGCTTACAAGCCAAAAGCATTTGCGTTTGACATAATACAAATTATACGATATGGAATTGAAACGTAATAGTGTGATTGCGTTATATCTGTGATCACAAGTCATAATAGCCTAACTCAAAATATCGTAAAAAACGATCTGGTATCTGTGCAAATTGAAAGGACATTCATGTATCTAGAAGTTCCATGTTCGATTGTTTCGTTAACTATCTCCGTATCTACAAGTTCTATGTTCGATTGTTTCGTTAACTATCTCCGTATCTACAAGTTCTATGTTCGATTGTTCCGTAACTTCCGGGAAACAGACGATGTCAGGAAATAAAACATCCCGTATTTACGATATTTTGAGTTAGGCTGTTATGACTTGTTATCTCAAAGTGAATTAAGTGTTTGTGTATCGCACCATAAATTGCTAAAATGATACAGGCGGCATTGTCAAACGCTATATTGGCAGACCGAAAAAAACAGCAATATCACATGAAATGGTTCGGAGAATAAAGACTTACATTCAACAAAATTCACGCCAAAGTGGGAGGAAAATGTCTTAAGAACTGAAAATATCACAAGACAGCATTAGACGAATACTAAAAAATGCCAAAGTGAATGCGACTTATTATCGGGAAAATATTTTGGAAGCTATTTTGGAGCCGAGGGCACGCAAACATTTTGGTCGTTGCAGATGTCGTTTTCACAGCTGGGTCGACAAGTGGAATAAGGAATTGGTAATTGGTCATCTCAATTCCTCAGGAATTGAATTGGAAAAATTCGTCAATTCCCTTCGAGGAATTGTAATTGGCAATTGAACATCTCAATTCCTCAGGAATGGAATTTGAAAAAGTCGTCAATTCCATTCCAGGAATTGCAATGGGTAATTCAACATCTCAATTCCTCAGGAATGGAATTGGAATAAAGTCGTCAATTCCATTCCAGGAATTGTAATGAATTTTTCAATTCCTCAGGAATGGAGTTGGAAGAAATGGTCTGTTCCATTATGGAATTGTAATTGGTAATTGAAAATCTCAATTCCTCAGGAATTGGTAATTGAAATTTTCACTACCATTACAGGAATAAAAGGAGTAATTGGAGGTTACTGTAATCCAATTGCAATTGTAATTGAGGTTACTATAATCCAATTACACTTGTAATTGAGATTATATTTACAGTAACCTCCAATTACAATTCTTGTAATGGAATTGAAAGTTTTAATTCCTGAGGAATTGCGATGTTCAATTACCAATTTCTGAGGAATTGAGATGTTCAATTACCAATTACAATTCCGTTATGAATCAGGCCCGTAGCCAGGATTTACCTTAGGGGGGAGGGGGGTTCAGTTATACCAGTAATAACTGAAAGAAAATTTATGAACATTTTTAAGCAAATCCGTTTTCTTTTAAGACTGAATATGACTGCTTTTAAATGACCATAAGAGAGATGAGAAGAGTTTATTTCATTTTTTTTTTTACAAATAAATTTTGAGTACATACTAAGTTTTTTGATTTTTGCCTATGCTTTGTTGAAAAATGGTTCAAATTGAGAATTTTTAATTTCTTTTAATAAGTATTATTCCGAAAATTAGCACAAAAAGGAATAATGTGTGTGACAAAATTTTACTAATTCAACAATATTAGTGTGAACGGTAAAAAAAGGTGAGATTTCTTGTAGTTTATTATGCAAAATCAAAATTAAAAACAGCTATGAAAAATGCAAACATTTCTTAAAAAGTTCACTTGGTGAAGCTGTTTTACGATGTGTCTTTACGATTTCGTAACGAAATCGGATTCCGAAATTGGAAAGATTGCAAAATGTTTGTTACGATTTCGTTAAGAATATTTTGAAATCTTTCCGATTTCGATATCCGATTTAGTTTCGAAATCGTAACGAAAATCGTATGAAGGAGTTGATACGACTTTGCAATGAAATATCGTAACGATTTCGTAACGAGTCTTAATGAAAATGTTCCAAAAAAGTTACGATTTCGTTCAGACAGTTTGACAGAAAGGAAATTTTACTCTGTTAGCATTTTAATATGTCGTAAAAACAGTCGCATAACGAAATTTTATATAAATTCGTATAAAAAGTGATACTGTTCCGATATTTGCGTAACGAAATTGTAACGATTTCTTTAAGACAGCTCGAAATAGTTATGAATTAGTCAGAATTTCGACATAGTCGTATATTATGGTTTGCTGCATAGATATGGCATAAAAAATGTAACGCTAGTTTTCTTCAATTTACAAAATTATATTCGCTCTATGTGTAATTTCATGTATATATTTTACTGGATATCAGGACTGAGCATTGAAACTGATTATTTAATATACAAAGTCCTTGAAAATTAATTCCAATATAATGATTATGACTTTTATAGGAAAAATTAATCTTTCACTTGGCCAAAAAAATTGTTCAATAATTAAGTAAAGTTTTAAAGTTTCAAGTAAATCAACAGCATTAAATAATAACAGCAAAAAAAATAACATTTTGAATTTAATGTCTCATATGTGTTATTTCTTTATACCTTCTGTACCCTAAGGGGGGGTTTTAACACCTAAAAGCCCCCCCCCTTGTCTGCGGGCCTGTAATGAATTGACCATTTTTTTCCAATTCCATTCCTGAAGGAATTGAGATGTTCAATTACCAATTACAATTCCTGGAATGGAATTAACAATTTTTTCCAATTCCATTCCTGAGAATTTGAGATGACCAATTACTAATTCCTAATTCCAAGGAATTGGAATTGAGGCGGAACTAATTCCAAAAGGAATCATTACAACCCAGCTCTGAACAAGACTTGGCACCGTCTCACAAGGCTCGTGTGAACCAAGAATGACTTTGGAATTCCCCAGACGCAAATCTGATTGCCTTTTCTATCTGGTCCATTTTGGATAGCTAGGTGAGAACTAAAGTGCTGAAGAAAGCGATTACACGTGAATGGGCCAAAATACCGCAAGATCATATTCGTGCAGCACGGAACTCGTTTTTTGACCATCTGAAGGCCAAAGTCAAGGCAAAAGGTGATCGCATCGAGCCAAAGTTCTAAGATCCTAAATTGTTGATTATTTTCACAAATTTTTGATTTTGAATGAATAAAAAATATTTTGGTGGAACACAAAAATATGACCTTTTAAACCGTTGACACTTGATATCGTTTACCCTGTGCTTATTTTACCTAGCGAAAGTAACACTTTTTCGTGGTGGCAACGCGTTCCAATTTAGAAAGAAAATGCCACTTAACTAGTTTTTTTTTCAAATAATAAAAACTATTTTTTTGACAATTTTTTTAATAATCAAAAACAAAAATTGCTTTGATATTTTGGAAAAATGAGTTTAAAACAATTTTTTTTTTCTTCGACGTTTAAAAAATTTAATAAAATTGTCCAACTTAATTAAAAAATTTTTTATTTGAACTTCCTTTACAACGGTATTCATTTTGTAGGGTTTTGAGACAAAAATATTTTTTGATTTTTTTCCATAACACGATCTACGGTGCGTAAAAGGCAAAAAAGCGCACCACTAAAGTAGCTTCCGTTACTGACAGGTTTAAAGGGGGGGGGGCTTCTACACGATATAACGGCTGTACCAATATCGGTTGTTATTTCGAGGTTGTGTGCAATTATTATATTGCTTGGATGCAAGCATGCGAAAAGTTGGTTGCAATAATGCAAGCAAGGTCAAATGGTTGAAACTGCCAACTGCTGTACGATAAACGATTGTAAAGCCGTGGTGTAGAAGCTTCTTAAGACAGAGGATGCTAATGCAATTATTTTTACTATGCATATTACTTTTGTACTTTTTAAACAAGTTTTTTGTTCAGAAACCTTTCGGGCTCCATAATTGTATTTATTGTATTTGTAAGATCTTGTGCATGCATAATTTCTTAAAAGGACTGAAATTGAATATATAAAAGCAAAAGTAAATATAAAAGCAGAGGAGATTCTTTGGAATAGGTTATTTTTATGATATCACATGAGTAGATACAATATAGCGGTTCTGGGGCAGGAGCAGGAGCCGATGACGTCACGCCCGCACCCCAGCGCCATCTAGTGGGGGGCTTTTTGCTCAAATGTGCAAAGGTGTATGTCTTTGCTTTAAGCTTTTTATCTTTGGCAAGTTTGGTGTATGTCTTTGCTTTAATCTTTTAAAAATTGGCAAGTTTGGGGTAAGTCTTTGCTTTAAGCGTTGGTCATAATTTTATACACTACATTATCGGTAGTGGTAGTCAAGCGAGTTCTTATCAGTGTTTGCATGTTTTTCTTAACCCTCGCATTAGTTACAGCAAGACTCAAATTTTGCTGGTCAACTTGCTTTGTGAAAATATATATATTTATTTGGAATGAAGCAATTTAGGTACGGCGAAGGTTGAAGAGGTTAAAGAAATGTTTATAAATTTAATAAAGTTGCTAAGTATTAGGTGGGAGTCTTTGTTTTGAGCTTTTAAAAATTGGCAAGTTTGATGTATGTCTTTGCTTTAAACTTTTTAAAATTAACAAGTTTGGGGTATTTCTTTGCTTTAAGCGTTGGTCATAATTTTATACGCTACATTATCGGTAGTGGTAGTCAAGCGAGTTCTTATCAGTGTTTGCATGTTTTGTTTTTTTTCTTAACCCTCGCATTAGTTATAGCAATGACTCAAAAAATAAATATATATTTATAAGACTTCTAACGTAGACTGCGTGGTGGCATACTTATCAGAGTTCGCATGAGTAAACGAAATACATAGCAACCAAGAAGAGTCAAGAAGTTTCTAGAAGCTTCGAGATGCAGAAACGTCGAGAACATTTTAGAAGTTGACAACATCACAAAAAAAAAAAAAAAAAAATTTTTTAAGTCAAAGGTGTTAAGTCTCAAGCTTCATGGTGTGAGAGAGAGAG
This sequence comes from Coremacera marginata, assembly GCA_914767935.1. Lineage (NCBI taxonomy): Eukaryota > Metazoa > Arthropoda > Insecta > Diptera > Sciomyzidae > Coremacera > Coremacera marginata. Next base: position 19,993,524 of record OU612044.1, read on the forward strand.
AGAGAGAGAGAGAGAAAGGGAGAGAGAGAATTTAATAGTAAGAGAGAGAAAGGGAGATAGCAAATAGCGCGATCCTATACAAAGAATACTTCAGAATCAACCTAACCTAAGCCAATGCCAAGAAGAGTCAGGAAGTTTCTAGAAGCTTCGAGATGCAGAAACGTCGAGAACATTTTAGAAGTAGACTTATGTTATTGTATGCCGATGACGTCACCCATACCCATCCTGGTACGGATTTTAATTTTATTTCATTTCAATTTCAATACTAATTTCAAGGTTAAAGTGATAAGAGCCAAGCTTTATAGTAAGCGCACTCATAACCCGCAAGTTCAAGATAAGGCAGCAATGGACAAGTTCAAACATGTTTTTTGTGTTACTTCTAAAATAAATAAACAATTTTTGCGGTCAAGTGCAAGGGCAAAAAAAGAAGATAAGAATTTAAAGTTGATATGTCAAAAACTAAGCTAAGCTAACCTAAGCTAATATAAGCTAAGGCTGCGTTTATAGTGAACGCCCATAATCGGCTGCTTTTTTATAATGGTTCTTGTTGTTGTTGTTCTTACTGTTGCTATTGTTGTTCTTACTTATGTTGTTGTTGTTGTTGTTGTTGTTCTTGTTGTTGTTCTTACTGTTGTTGTTGGTGTTGTTCTTACTCTTGTTGTTGTTGTGGTTGTTGTTGTTGTTGATGAGGCTGTTTTACTAATAAAAATAGGCAATCTAAAGTTACTAAATAAATAGCTAAACTTCTTTATTAAAATATTATTTATATTAATTACACCACATTTTGAGCCCAATTTGGTCACATCTGTTGATAACCAAGATAAGCTATGGAAGCTACGTCCAATTACGGACCATCTCAAGTCAAATATGTTGAAGAACTATCACCCAACACAACATTTATCTTACGATGACAATGGACGACACGGTTGCAAGCAGTTTTTTAAAGGTAAACCAATTGGCCAAACGGTTACATGTTAAATTTTGACATATATAAAGGCAAGAACCCACGTTGTACCAATCCATATGATGAACGATTCGGAAAATGTGCAGCACCACTTATAACTATGATCGACGACTTTCAGATGATTTGAAAGGCCTTATTGAATATTTCATTCATATTGAATTATTGTTTGATTGATTATCGATATTGTGATTGATTGATTGATTATCGATCAGTTTTAGCCGGTAGCTGCTGAACAGTACAGACCATTTTAGCTGGTAGATGTTGAACAGTACAGACCATTTTAGCTGGTAGATGTAGAACAGTACAGACCATTTTAGCCGGTAGCTGTAGAACAGTACAGACCAGTTTTAGCAGTTGCTGTTGATCAGTACAGACCAGTTTAGCAGATAACTGCTAAAACTGGTCTGTACTGTTCTACAGCTACCGGCTAATATGGTCTGTACTGTTCTACATCTACCAGCTAAAATGGTCTGTACTGTTCAACATCTACCAGCTAAAATGGTCTGTACTGTTCAGCAGCTACCGGCTAAAACTGATCGATAATCAATCAATCAATCACAATATCGATAATCAATCAAACAATAATTCAATATGAATGAAATATTCAATAAGGCCTTTCAAATCATCTGAAAGTCGTCGATCATAGTTATAAGTGGTGCTGCACATTTTCCGAATCGTTCATCATATGGATTGGTACAACGTGGGTTCTTGCCTTTATATATGTCAAAATTTAACATGTAACCGTTTGGCCGATTGGTTTACCTTTAAAAAACTGCTTGCAACCGTGTCGTCCATTGTCATCGTAAGATAAATGTTGTGTTGGGTGATAGTTCTTCAACATATTTGACTTGAGATGGTCCGTAATTGGACGTAGCTTCCATAGCTTATCTTGGTTATCAACAGATGTGACCAAATTGGGCTCAAAATGTGGTGTAATTAATATAAATAATATTTTAATAAAGAAGTTTAGCTATTTATTTAGTAACTTTAGATTGCCTATTTTTATTAGTAAAACAGCCTCATCAACAACAACAACAACCACAACAACAACAAGAGTAAGAACAACACCAACAACAACAGTAAGAACAACAACAAGAACAACAACAACAACAACAACAACATAAGTAAGAACAACAATAGCAACAGTAAGAACAACAACAACAAGAACCATTATAAAAAAGCAGCCGATTATGGGCGTTCACTATAAACGCAGCCTTAGCTTATATTAGCTTAGGTTAGCTTAGCTTAGTTTTTGACATATCAACTTTAAATTCTTATCTTCTTTTTTTGCCCTTGCACTTGACCGCAAAAATTGTTTATTTATTTTAGAAGTAACACAAAAAACATGTTTGAACTTGTCCATTGCTGCCTTATCTTGAACTTGCGGGTTATGAGTGCGCTTACTATAAAGCTTGGCTCTTATCACTTTAACCTTGAAATTAGTATTGAAATTGAAATGAAATAAAATTAAAATCCGTACCAGGATGGGTATTAGTGACGTCATCGGCATACAATAACATAAGTCTACTTCTAAAATGTTCTCGACGTTTCTGCATCTCGAAGCTTCTAGAAACTTCTTGACTCTTCTTGGTTGCTATGTATTTCGTTTACTCATGCAAACTCTGATAAGTATGCCACCACGCAGTCTACGTTAGAAGTCTTATAAATATATATTTATTTTTTGAGTCATTGCTATAACTAATGCGAGGGTTAAGAAAAAAAACAAAACATGCAAACACTGATAAGAACTCGCTTGACTACCACTACCGATAATGTAGCGTATAAAATTATGACCAACGCTTAAAGCAAAGAAATACCCCAAACTTGTTAATTTTAAAAAGTTTAAAGCAAAGACATACATCAAACTTGCCAATTTTTAAAAGCTCAAAACAAAGACTCCCACCTAATACTTAGCAACTTTATTAAATTTATAAACATTTCTTTAACCTCTTCAACCTTCGCCGTACCTAAATTGCTTCATTCCAAATAAATATATATATTTTCACAAAGCAAGTTGACCAGCAAAATTTGAGTCTTGCTGTAACTAATGCGAGGGTTAAGAAAAACATGCAAACACTGATAAGAACTCGCTTGACTACCACTACCGATAATGTAGTGTATAAAATTATGACCAACGCTTAAAGCAAAGACTTACCCCAAACTTGCCAATTTTTAAAAGATTAAAGCAAAGACATACACCAAACTTGCCAAAGATAAAAAGCTTAAAGCAAAGACATACACCTTTGCACATTTGAGCAAAAAGCCCCCCACTAGATGGCGCTGGGGTGCGGGCGTGACGTCATCGGCTCCTGCTCCTGCCCCAGAACCGCTATATTGTATCTACTCACATGCATAGATGAAATCCATACACCGAGAAAAAAAGCTTATGTTAAATAAACATAAGACCTAGTATAATTTATACGCTGGCTTTCGCAGTTCTTAGCCTCCCAAGTTGTTCATTAAAATGCCTAAGTCTTATATGTTAATTGGCCAATTTTTACTTGGGCTATAAATTAACTAAATATTTAGTAGTTTATACATTATTTTTTTTAAAAAAAAGTTAAGTTTCAACAGTTATAATTTTTTTCCTGAGATTTGGTTTTTTTTTTTAAGAGAAGCTTTTACGCCGAGTTCTGTGATTTGCTTGTGTGTCAATAATAAATTGCTTGGGTGAATAAGCATAAGTTTATAATACCCATACAATTCTCTTTACCCAAGCCGACTTAGGTAATTTAACTATTGCTTTTTTTATCGGTATAGATGGTGCTCCTCTGTCCCCTTTTAAAAATCAAAAATATTTCTTAATAAAATTTGACATTTATTTTCCATCTTTCTTCTTCCTTCCTTCCTTTCCACTTCCTTCACGCCCAGATCACTTAATCAACTCTTTAATTTGACGCATGAATAATATTAATGATCAATGGCGAACGCCGAATGCCATGCAAGTGCTTAGCCCCAAATAGTCAGTGTAAATAAAATCAACACTTAGTTGATTTGTTGCCCTACAACAGTGAACGCCAAATATTTGTGGGCGGTCCTGATAACCGAACAACGTAGTGCACTTAACTTGAGTTGAAGAAGAAAAAAAAAAACGACTCTATAATAAATAAATAAACAGCCATAAATATTCAAAACCACACACTAAAACTCAGCGCTCCATAGAAGCGGTTGAAGATGAAGAATAAGAAGAACAAGCTTAAGTACCGATTTAATAATTAAATCCGCCAGCCCGCAGCAGTATTGAGAAAATATTTGATATAAATACCAAATTCCGAACGCGTGGCGCTCATGTGTTCAAAATTAACCCCAGCAAATGGAGCTCGACATGATCAACATGATCATTAATGACACCACAAAGTGTACCATTTAACCCGCTGTTGCAGCTAGTGAATGGAACGAGCGCATTGATCGTTTCCTCAAGTAGCAACATGTTGTGGCAACAATTCAGTCAATGGTATGTTTTTTTTTTACATGATGTGATTATCATCTGTGTGACCCTTTTTTTTTTGTGCTGTATTTTTTCCCCTTTATCATGATCAGTTTTTTGGTCGCCCCTTTTTTTTTTCTTCGCTGCTTCTTGGTTGATGTCTTATGGAAGAAACAATGATAAACGGCTTGTTAGCGGCTACCGCAATTTTGAGCTGTCGTTTTTTTTTCTACTTCTTCTTCTATCACACGATCTAACCCTTAATTTATATCTACTTCCCCAAAAATTTAATGTGCCTTGATCGTGCTGATCTTGCAGTCACACGTTTTGATGATCGTGTGACTGATAGCTGTTTGTTGATGGGTTCAAATTTATGCTCAAAGGGGAACTCTTTCTTTTTTTTTTTGTTTGGTGTCAGCGGATCCTTAGATTTTAAACACTTGAACACCCCTTTTATTGAGTCATTAAATTACAGCGTCTTGAGTATTTATTTTGCGTCTTTTTTTTTGTTGATATTTTTCTGACGTTTATCAGTTTTAGTTACGCGTTTATTTGTTGTTTTTAAACTTGGAACAATTTGTGGATCTTTGACAGCGTGTGCTTTGTTATTGTAGCTGCTGTTATGCTGCCATATGGCGCTAATCTTCTATTATTTGATTAGATGCAATCAACATGCGCCATCGGGTTAATTGGTTATTTGAGTCAAAGGTTTGTGTTGGCTTGGTTGATGGCCTTTTATTAATTCGTTTGATGGTTTCATATTTCTGAAAAATTTTGACGCGTGTTTTTAATTTTCTGATCGAATTGCTTTTCTTTTGTGTTTATATTCCAGGAACGCGGAATACGATCAAAATTAAGAAATCTTAATTAAACTTTTAAAAAAAGTTAGTAAGGAATGTATAACTATACATATTTCTTTATAAAGCTTATAAATAAAATTTTACATACAGATCTCTTTTTTAAGTAAAACATTATTGAAAAACTTCCAGTATCATCATGCTTAGCACGTCTTAAAGACTTTCCCCTATCTTCAAACCAGCTCTCTTTAACATTTACTACTTTGTATTCTTGCATCTTTTTGGAACATTTACTCTCATTAACAGCCAATCAACAACCCATTAGAAATGGTCAGTTAACATGTTTTATCCATTTGCATTTAGTTGACGTACCTCTATACTTGCCACAACATTTGCCATCGTTACCATCCACAGTTCTCATCCATATCAACCCGCTATTGTATTCCAAGTAAGTCTACTCTAACAGCTCTTTATTGTTATTGACTTTAGTTCCGGTTTTCAATTAATACATACTTTATGCTCTACAAGATCGTTATTTAGCGATCGATAAAAGTTCGTTAGTAGCAAATTTATTTCGTTTTAAGTGACTTTAATATGAATTAATGGCCATGTTCCGTTCGAATAACGTCTTACTTCACTTCATGTGATCGTCGTGTATTTAGGCGAACAATACCTTAGTTTCCTCACTGATCTTTTTCAATTGTAATGGGTGAAGAGCTTTGTCTGATTAAGTTGTTTTTTTGTTTTGTTTTGTTATGTCGCATTTTTGGTATTACTATAGAAGAAATTCCTTCGAATTAAATTAAAGCATTGTAAAGAGAATTTCAAAGAATTGTTTTTTTTTCTCTTGAAATGGCGGCTACTCTTTCACATTTAACAAGCTTTAATATACATGTGTTTTGAGTAAGTGTTATGATAGGATTTAAAAATTTGTAACCTTTAAATAACAAGGTGAGGTTAGTTTAATCCATAATGACGTTAGACAAATTTGTTTTTTCAATAATACATTCGGAGCCAAATCATTATTTAAGGGGCTATATGCATATCCATTTTTTTGTAAAAAATGTAGGTCTGCTTTATAAAATGATTACAAAACAACGGTTAAAGATATTGATTTAAGCATTTTTGCATATTTAAGAGAAAAAAGAAATAGTGTATTAAAAAAAATGTCTAATTTTGATTACACGCAAAGAAAAAAATCGTTTATCGCCAGTATGCGAGAAACGGAAACAGTTGCGAGAAACGGGTTGTTTAGTTGCAGGAAATGAATTTTGTTTGTCATAGGTGCGTACTAAAGAGCTGCACGAATACATTCCATTTGGAATCCATTCTACGCATTCCATGCGAGTATTCCATATTTGCAAATCATTTGCAAAGCGAAACGAATGAATGAGAGACATAAATTTTTCGAATGGAATGAACATTCCATTCCATTTGAGAGAGTTCTAACGAATATGGAAATTTCTAGAATGTATTCGTTGCGTTGAGAGTACTCTCAAATGGTTACCATGAATTTTGACTTTTGCTCCAGTCATGTTTCTTAGAGTTTTATGGTAGTTGCAAAGGGGGGTCGCTGATTTCAAATCTGATGTCAGATTTTGAATTTTCAAAATGGCGGATAGGGTTGCCACCTTAAAATATCTTATTTTCGCGAATTCGAGGCTGGGGCAAACACTAGGTAAAAATGGGTCGCTGATTCCGAATCCGTTGTCAGAATTTTAAAATTCCAAAATTTTTTTGAAAATAGGGTTGCCACCTAAAAATGTGTTATTTTGCAATTTTTTTAAATGAGCATTTAGTAAAAGGGAGTCGCTGATTTCAAATCTGATGTCAGATTTTGAATTTTCAAAATGGCGGACAGGGTTGCCACCTTAAAATATCTTATTTTCGCGAATTCGAGGCTGGGGCAAACACTAGGTAAAAATGGGTCGCTGATTCCGAATCCGTTGTCAGAATTTTAAAATTCCAAAATTTTTTTGAAAATAGGATTGCCACCTAAAAATGTGTTATTTTGCAATTTTTTTAAATGAGCATTTAGTAAAAGGGAGTCGCTGATTTCAAATCTGATGTCAGATTTTGAATTTTCAAAATGGCGGACAGGGTTGCCACCTTAAAATATCTTATTTTCGCGAATTTTTTTGTGTTTGTTTTTTATTTTTATTTTTACAAATTTTTAGGTGGCAACCCTATTTTCAAAAAAATTTTGGAATTTTAAAATTCTGACAACGGATTCGGAATCAGCGACCCATTTTTACCTAGTGTTTGCCCCAGCCTCGAATTCGCGAAAATAAGATATTTTAAGGTGGCAACCCTGTCCGCCATTTTGAAAATTCAAAATCTGACATCAGATTTGAAATCAGCGACTCCCTTTACTAAATGCTCATTTAAAAAAATTGCAAAATAACAACTTTTTAGGTGGCAACTCTATTTTCAAAAAAATTTTGGAATTTTAAAATTCTGACAACTGATTCGGAATCAGCGACCCATTTTTACCTAGTGTTTGCCCAGCCTCGAATTCGCGAAAATAAGATATTTTAAGGTGGCAACCCTGTCCGCCATTTTAAAAATATGACATCAGATTTGAAATCAGCGACTCCCTTTTACTAAATGCTCATTTAAAAAAATTGCAAAATAACACATATTTAGGTGGCAACCCTATTTTCAAAAAAATTTTGGAATTTTAAAATTCTGACAACGGATTCGGAATCAGCGACCCATTTTTACCTAGTGTTTGCCCCAGCCTCGAATTCGCGAAAATAAGATATTTTAAGGTGGCAACCCTATCCGCCATTTTGAAAATTCAAAATCTGACATCAGATTTGAAATCAGCGACTCCCTTTTACTAAATGCTCATTTAAAAAAATTGCAAAATAACAACTTTTTAGGTGGCAACCTATTTTCAAAAAAATTTTGGAATTTTAAAATTCTAATCTAAAATAGATTTTTTAAGGTGGCAACCCTATCCGCCATCTTGAAAATTGAAAATCTGACATCAGATTCGACATCAGCAAGCCCCCTTTGAAATCCCTTTACGTAAAACCTTTTTTCATCAACCATTTGGTAGTACTCTCAAATCAACACTTGAGAATGTTGAGTATTCTATTCTAAACATTCTTAACGCACAAGCGCACATTCCATTCCATTCTAAGCGCTTCGAATGCATATTCCATTCCATTCTCAGCGCTGAGAATGATCATTTCATTCCATTCTATTTTTTTGAGAATGTGTTGAAACGGCTTTTGAATGCATTCGTGCAGCCCTTTAGTGCGTACAGGTTTTCAATTGTGATAATTGAAGAATTTATTTGTTGTAACATAAAACTTCGTTTGTAGGAAACGAACTTCTTTTCTTATAAACGAACATTTTAAATTAAAAAAGGTTTGTTTTTTGCTGAAAAATAATAAAAAAATATTAGCCGACTGAAAATACAATAGACGGTGGTGCAACAGGTTATGCATAACGCGCAGTAAACTAGACATCGCTGGAGTCGGGGTTCGATTCCCAAAGATAGAAGTAAGAAAATAAATTTTTTTTTAAATCATATTAAATTTATGAGTTAAAAAATGTTTCTTTTTCGTTATTTTTTTCGTTGTTTTTCGTTTATTTTGTAGGTTAGTGGCAACTGAATATTCGTTTGCGGCAACTACAGGTCGTAAACGTTGTATCAGTTGGTAAATTTTTCAGTTGCGGTAAGCAAAAAATGTCTTTGCGTGTAGTGACTTCATTTCTTCGTAATAATAAAATCCCTGAGGCACCAAGAAAAAAATCGGCGGGCAAGATTACTCAAAAACTAATCGGCCAATTGACTTGAAATTTTTTGTAGGCTTCAGGCATTTTATTATTACGAAGAAATGATGCCACAAAAACAACAAAGGCTTTTTTTTCAAAAACTAATTATTTCTTTGAAAATATACAGCAATTTTTTGAATCTATATTTTCAATCGTAGTTTAGTAATACTCCCATGAGTGTTTTCAGATTCTTATTAGAATCATATTTAAGAGACTTTTTTGACTCATATGTAACAAAAATGTTGTTACTTTCCGAACTCATATAAAACAAATACAATATTAGAATTCTTTTAAGAGCCTTTTAAGATACATATTTATGAACGTGTTTCTCTTCATGAAAGGGTACAATGATTTTAGTCCGAAATATAACTTCTTTTCGAGTTCGAACTATGTGCATTTTATGGATTCTATCGATATATTTTTTTAAATGTTCAACATTTGCATTGGCTTACTATTATAAGCCTACTATAAATTATAAGTCAGAGTGTAAATATATAGTTATTTGGAGAGTTGTAGATGCATTTTTTTTTATATGCATATTTTTTTATATAAACAAAACATGAAAGTTAGCTGTAAACTTATCAATAATTTTTATTTTCATTATTATTTCATAATTTATAAATTTCTTTGCCTCGTGAATTTCGAGCCGTACAATGAAATAACATTACGTTTGTTCGCGTACTTTACAGGGAGTGAGTTAAAGAAGAAATGAGAAAAGAAATGTCACAATGAGAAAAATAGTAAAAAAGTACGAGAAGAGAAAACTAGCAGAAACTTGCAACAGCTGATGAACGATTTGACAGCTTTTTTTAAAACTTAAAAATAATGTGTAAACTCGAGTTTTTTTAAAATTACTAAAGAAAACAAGGGAATCATATAAAATAAATGTAAATTGTTCGCCAAAGTCTTTTAAGCACAAATGTTTTTTTTTTTGTCCATTTTAATAGAAAATTCACAAGAAATAACTTTTGACAGCTTGCTTTTTGAAGTGATAACATCGTTAGGCGCGTTGAGCACTTCTTGGCAAAAGAATAAATTCGCGATATCATCACTCTGTTAGCGATATCATCAATGGTGAGCTTATTTTTTTTATTACCGAGGTGATTACCAAACGATTACCGAAGTGATTATCATCACATTAAAGATTACCGAAGCGATTACCAACCGATTACCTATGCGATTACTAACCGATTACCGAACCAATTACCGATTACCGAAGCGATTATCAACCGACTACCGAACCATTTACCGATTACCGAAGAGATTATCAACCCATTAACGATTACCGAAGCGATTACTAACCGATTACCATAGCAATTACCAACCGATTACCGAACCAATTACCGACTACCGAAGCGATTATCAACCGAATACCGAAGCAATTACCAACCGATTACCTATGTGATTACCAACCGATTACCGAACCAATTACCGATTACCGAAGCGATTATCAACTGATTACCGCATCATTTACCGATTACCGAAGTGATTATTAGCACATTAACGATTACCGAAGTGATTAACCGAATACCGAAGCAATTACCCACCGATAACCTATGCAATAACCAACCGATTACCGAACCAATTACCGATTACCGAAGCGATTATCAACCGATTAACGAATCATTTACCGATTACCGAAGTGATTATCATCCTATTAACGATTATCGAAGCGATTACCAACCGATTACCAAAGCAATTACCAACCGATTTCCGAACCATTTACCTACTACCGAAACGATTATCAACCGAATACCGAAGCAATTACCAACCGATTACCTATGTGATTACCAACCGATTACCGAACCAATTACCGATTACCGAAGCGATTATCAACCAACAACCGATTACCGAAGCGGTTACCAACCGATTGACGATTACCGAAGCGATTATCAACTGATTACCGAAGCGATAACCAACCGATTACCGAAGCAATTCCCAACCGATTACCGAAGCGATTACCAACCCATTACCGATTAACGAAGCGATTACCAACCAATTACCAATAGCCGAAGCGGTTAGAAACCCATTACCGAAGCGGTTACCAACGGATTGCCTATTACAGAAGTGATTATCATACGATTGCCGAATCGATTATCAACCCATTTACGTTTACCAAAGCAATTGACAACCAATTACTAATTACCAAACGATTACCAATCAATTACCTGTTGCCAAAGCAATTACCAACCGACTACCAACCGATTGACGATTACCGAAGCAATTATCAACTGATTACCGAAGCGATAACCAACCGATTACCGAAGAAATTCCCAACCGATTACCGAAGCGATTACCAACCCATTACCGATTAACGAAGCGATTACCAACCAATTACCAATAGCCGAAGCGGTTAGAAACCCATTACCGAAGCGGTTACCAACGGATTGCCTATTACAGAAGTGATTATCATACGATTGCCGAATCGATTACCAACCCATTTACGTTTACCAAAGCAATTGACAACCAATTACTGATTACCCAACGATTACCAACCAATTACCGGTTGCCAAAGCAATTACCAACCGATTACCAACCGATTGACGATTACCGAAGCGATTATCAACTGATTACCGAAGCGATAACCAACCGATTGCCGAAGCAGTTCCCAACCGATTACCGAAGCGATTACCAACCCATTACCGATTAACGATGCGATTACCAACCAATTACCAATAGCCGAAGCGGTTAGAAACCCATTACCGAAGCGGTTACCAACGGATTGCCTATTACAGAAGTGATTATCATACGATTGCCGAATCGATTACCAACCCATTTACGTTTACCAAAGCAATTGACAACCAATTACTGATTACCCAACGATTACCAACCAATTACCGGTTGCCAAAGCAATTACCAACCGATTGCCGATTACCCAAGCGATTATCAACCGATTACCGAAGCGATTACTAACCCATTACCGTTTACCGAAGCGATTACCAACACATTACTGATTAATGAAGCAATTGCCGAAGCGATTACCGAGCCAATTACCTATTACCCAACCAAAGAAATTGTGCTAAAAATAAATTTATAGAAATATTAAAAAATAGCAATTCTACATTCAATAACGCACACACCGAGGAAAAAGCTTATGTTAAATTGAAAAAAAAAACTAGTATAATTTATAAGATGGCTTTGGCAGTTTTCAGCCTCCCAAGTACTTCATCAAAAAGTTGAAAATTTTCTAGCAGAAACTTTCCAGCAGCAAATGGGCAATACACTTCATCGATGGAAGGCAAGATACTCGTAGGCGGTAATGTACACATGTTCGTATCCACTTTTAACTTACTTATAGAAGACAATGGCCAACAAAATATGCCAACGGGTAATCAAGCTTCCTAATCAAGCGCACAGGCTACATTTTCGATTACAAAGTATGCAAACAAGTAGTCGAGCTGCCTTCTCCCATATACAACTTCACGTACAAATTCATGTATTTGAGGAAATTATCAGCTGCTTTTCATATATTGACAAATTTATTATTTTTGAGCATCAAATTTTGTTTTGAAATCCAAGAACTACAACAAACACATAGAAATATATAAAAAAAATGCTGGTTTACTATTGTTAATTTGCACGAATATGTTTGTTAGTGTTGTTAAAAAATTGTACAATATAAAAAAGCTTCACCAAAATCACCAAAAAAATAACTCTGAATTATATGGATGCACACTCTTAAATTCGTTAAAAATTATGACTCTGAATGAATTCCAGAAAATGGTAGAATGGGGTAGAATGGCATTTTTTTCTAAAGTTTTGAATTTTCTAAAAATAAAAAAAAAAAATTTTTTTAAATAGTTCTGGTTTTCACTATGCCTGTTGTATGACGACATAAAACTTAATTAAAAAAAAACATTAAACCGCAAGTCAATGGTTAGTTCCTGGTGTCCAAATTTAGTAATGCGAATTACGCCGTCACCGTAACCGTTACTCAAATGAAAAGTGAATCATTTTGGGATAAATTTTCCGAGGAATTCAAATTTGAAAATTAAATAATTGAAATCTGAATAAAATTTATATTGTCGTAAAATTAATTTTTCCATAACTACTTTCTTTCTTACTGGGGGCAACAACCCTCTTTCTTGGAAGCCCTTGGAAGCTTGGTCAAAGTCTTTTGGCCTGAAATGGCCATTTTGTTTATATATTGGATATTTATGACACATGATGTATTTAATCTAAAGATTTTGGTTTGAAAATTTGTTGATATTATCAAGGAGTTCATATGTGTCATTCTGTATCACAACTTGGAACAGCATGTGTGTATTTCTATTTCCTTGCTTAAGCTCAAATACTCCCAAGAACTGGTACAATATACCGGATGCATTTTTTGCATCATGAGTGACTGCTTTATTATAGCTCTAAAAGTACTCAAAAAATTGTAATTGTTAAATTTTTGTAGAATTTTTTGAATGAACCTCTATATGTGCTGCTTAAAAGACAGTAATGCGCAGCATAATAAATGAACGCTTATAATACAAAAACTATCATGACAATAACAAATAACAAGTAGAAACGGATTGTCAAAAATATATATGGAAAAAAAAGCAAATTTACAAGCTCATATAAAATTATATGTATATTGTTGATGATCATGAATTAAATACGAGCATCTTTTGAATTTTTCATATGAATGACATTTTAAAGTGTCGTGGTTGGCATTTCGAGATACCACTCGATGTCGATTGACTAACAATGGCTGCCTTCCGCTGCTCAAAACAATTGTTTATTTATTTAAACCTAGTATTACATGCATAGTTTGGTTGGTTTGTATGTAAATAAATGTACCCGCCTCATTACCACGAAGCCAGCATCATAATTGCCTCAATGAAAGCGACACAACGCGATCGCATTGCACGATCTCGATGGCGATCAACGTTGATTTAATAATGGAGAAAGAAGACCCTTCATTGGATGCTGTTACTGTTTTGTGGTTGTCGTCATTGTTGTTGTTGTTATTTTGATTGTTATTGTTGGCGTTTCCCCTGTTCGACATGCAAAGGAAGGAGTAATTTTCTCAGGCGTTTTTATTTAAATTAAACAAACGATTTGTTAAGCTGAAGATATACACTGTACTTGATCATGATATGTTGCTTTGTAGATTAGCTACGCTTTTCAGCTGGTTTTCATTGCAAGTTAGAGTAAGAAATGTAACTGTTCATTTCGTTTAATTAAATTTTATTTATGTCTTTAGATATTTTCTTCTGGTGCCCTTTGATTAAAACTTTTTTGTGAGTTCTTCTCTTGAGGAAATTTAAGTAATAAACTTCTTATTTCAATGAATTATGTGGGAAGGAACGAACATTTTGGTTGCCATGTCGATGTTTGTAAAACAGTTTGATCTAATTTGTTAAGGCGTGTTAAGTATAAAAAAATTATATGATGAAGGTTTTGAAAATGACTGAAAGAAATGATTGCTTATTTAAAAGTTTTGAAGGATTCAAATTGAAATTTATTGTGAGAAGATTGAAAAACTTTTTGAGCATGGGAAATATGATCACTTAATTTGAGTTTCATCGCGTGATATGAATTCATATGTTTTGTAACAATTTGTATCTATATATTTAAGATTTTTCTTAATATCTCTAGCTAAACTAACTGTTATAAAAAAAAGCCGGGGTGCAGCCGCCAGGACTGCCGTTGGAAACGTTAACTTTTTAGCATTGGATGTAAAATTAAACATAATGTTAATTTAGAGAATAAACAAGCACACATTTATAAGTTTAAAATTTTTATTTTCTTAGTTTAGTAAGAAAACAGTAACAGATTTGTATGTTCTACATACATACTTTATTGTATCTTTTGCCCTCAATAATAGTCTGTGTTAGCACCTGGTTTGAGAACTCGCTAAAAAAACGATTATTGAGAAGTTCGATATCTATTCGGCAAAGTTAGGTAATGGAAGAGGTTTCTTTCTGACGCTTGTTAACTTAACATTTTACTCTCAGCGCATATGAATAACTTCTCCAAAGGAGCTTACGCTTCAAAAACAGAGAGCACTGGCAGACTTTGTATGAGCTGTCATCATGCACACACCTTATTACTTACACCATGAGTTTGACAGCACAGCTGACGTCACAAAAATTGCTGCATAAGCTATTTTTTTATCATTCTTGCTTTTGTAGCACCAGCTCAGTTTACGATTTCATTCTTGCTTTTAAATGCATTTATATTTATTTGTGTACATAAACTTATGTTAACATATTTATTCCTTTCTAGCATTTTAATGTAGAAAATTCCATCAAAAACGAAATAAATTCTGTCTATTTTACAATTTACATCAGTGAAGCTCAAGAAGTTTAACGGAAGGCTCAGATCTTTTGAATAAAAAAAAAGTAAATCAGAAATATTGCACTTACATTTATGGGCAAGAAATAAGATAAAAAAATCCTTACAATAAAATCACAAACAATATTTCCACTCCACCAACAAAATAAACATGCAAAAACAATTCTTTAGTGATCGCACACAGTAGCGATGCTATCAACATTGTTGGATTGAGGGTTGTTTTTTATTGAGTGTTTGCATGCATTTGTTGTTGTTTAAGTAAGTGGGTTTCAAAAAGTGTTGGTCGTCGAGAGCGGCTTATGTTGCTAATTGTACGCTGTGTGTCGTTTTTGCAGAAGCACACATGTAAAGACGATGAAAAAAAAAGAAACTAGGCAGTGGGAGTACTGCCGACCGTAGTGGAAACTTAGAGCTAAGATATAACAACATAGCAGTTATGAATTTCCGAAGTAGCTAGAGTCCGCAAATCAGACGCGTTCTACTTTTTTAACTCTTTTTATCAATTTATGCGTTATTTAATGAAAAACTGCTATTTTTTAATGTTCATATATAATTTATTTGTAACACAATTACTTTGGTTGGGTAATCGGTTGGTAATCGGGAGATAATCGCTTCGATAATCGGTTGGTAATCGCTACGGTGGGGATCAGGGGGCGAACTTTCACATGGCAACGTATCTGACTGCCTCAACCCGGCGAGGCCAGCATTATCCATGTCGAAATTGTCCCAAGTCGACTCAAACCTCCTCGTGGTGTTCCCTGGGCAACGGCTTGAGCAGCTTTGGGTACCGCCACATTACTAATGCCCAATGAAAACTAAACTAGCCTCGCATAAAAAAACCCCAATTACGTTGACGACCACCGCAAACGAAAAACGAACAATGATTTACGGATATGCACCTGGAATGTCCAGACCCTTTATAGGGAAGGTGAAATTATCCAACTAGCGGAAGCCCTCAAAACAAAAAAAGCTGACATCACCGCCATTCAGGAAATGCGATGGAAAGGGCAAGGCTGCTCTAAACAAACACACTGCGATATCTACTACAGCTGCCATGCGGAGAAGCGCGAATTCGCATGTGGATTCGTCGTTAGCCGGAAACTACGCCACCTTGTTTCCCGGTTCACACCTGTGAACGAAAGATTGGCCACGATCCGCATCAAGGCAAAATTTTTCTTCATCAGCCTTATTTGCGCGCAAGCCCCGTCGGAAGAAAAAGACGAAGCCCTCATGAACGCTTTCAACGCTAATCTTGAGGACATATATGAACACCTTCCGGTCCATGAACTGAAAATAGTCCTCTACGATTTTAATGCGAAAGTCGGAAGGGAAGGCATCTTTGGCCCCACTGTCGGTCAGTTCAGTTTTCTTGAGATCTCCACGAACAAGACTGATCGTCTTAGACAGATCGACTTCGCCGCGGCGCGAAACATGGCAGTAAGTAGCACCAGATTTAAGAACCTCGACATCCACAAGGCCACCTGGCTGTCCCAGGATCAAAAAACGGTCACCATAGACTCCGACTACTATATTGTTGCAGCCAAGATCCGCATGCGATTATGCAATGCGAAGAACATACGCACAGGAATGCAACGAAAGCTAGATGTCGTTAAGCTGCAATTACAACGAACTGCCGAAGCCTACTCCGCTGAACTCTCGGCTAAGCTCAACCAACCAATCTCTGGACCCGACGACCCCGGCGGACTTTGGGCGCATATATCCCACTCCATGCGCGCTGCCGCTGAAGAAGTCATTGGTTTCCGGCGCCCGCTGTGATATCGCGACAGCAGTAAAAAAGCCGCTTATAGAAAAACGCTACAGTCAGCTGCAACGCGAGCCGTGCGTGATAACTACCGTGAAAAGAGGAAGGAAGAGAGGCGACTTTTCAGGCGCAAGAAACGAGAGCAGGTACAGCGTGAGCGTGAGGAACTAGAGGTATACTAGGGCAAGAAGGTTGCTCGAAAATTCTCTCAACAGGTTAAGCGTCTAATCCAAGTTTTCAAGCCCGGAGCATGCACGTGTAGAGACGAAAATAGAGATCTGAATACGGATATACAGTGTGTGCTGAGATTGTGGAGACAGCACTTGTCCAGCTAACTTACAGGCGACGATTCCACCAATGCCGCCCATGGAGAACACAGTTTTGTGCCACCAATCTACGATGACGGAGTGGAAGTATCACCACCTAGCCATGAAGAGGTTCGAGTTGCAATCCAACGACTTAAAAACAATTAAGCAGCGGATGCTGTGGGCCTGTCAGCCGAATTGTTTAAAACCGGCGACGATGAATTGATAAGGCGCATGCATCAGCTCATCAGCAAAATATGGCTAGCGGAAAGCAGGCCCGACAATTGGAGTCTCAATGAACTTTGCCCTATACTTAAGAAAGGAGTCCCAACAATCTGCGCCAGCTATTGAGGTATCAGTCTTATTTCCATCGCATATAAGGTTTGTTCTAGCGTACTGTGTGAAAGATTAAAGCCAATTACAAAAATTGGCAAATATTGGGCATTATCAGTGTGACTTCCGTTCCTAGAAAATCCACCACATACCAGATTTTCACGCTACGATATATCCTGAAAAAACCCACAAAAACCAAATTGACACACATCATCTCTTTGTCGATTTTAAAGCTGCGTTCGATAGCCCGAGAAGTGATTGCCTATACGCAACAATGTCTGAGTTCGGTATACCTGCAAAGTTGATTAGACTTTGCAGACTGACGTTGAGCAACACACGCAGCTCCGTCAAGGTAGGAAATGACCTCTCTGAAACCTTCAATACCGAAAGAGGTTTCAGGCAAGGCGATCCACTGTCATGCGATCTCTTTAACATCATCATGGAGGGGATCGTACGCAAGGCCGGTGTGCATCGTAATGGCACTATTTTCTATAAAGGTGTCCAGCTCCTTGCGTACGATGATGATAATTATATTGTCGGCATAACCAAGAGAGATGTTACCGCTGCTTTCGCCGCTATCGAACAGGAATCAGCCAAGGTGGGTTTGACGATAAATGAGGGTAAAACAAAGTATATGCTGTCTACAAACAAGGGGGCGCGGCGTTTAGACTCTTACGTTTCATCCGGCAGCTATACCTTTGAAGTAGTTAAGGAGTTTGTGTAACTTGGCACCGCCATTAATAACAGAAACGAAGTCAGCCTGGAGATAAAGCGAAGAACAATAATTGTTAATAGGTGCTACTACGGGCTCAGTAAGCAACTAAGTTCCAGAGCCCTCTTTCGATCGACAAAACTAACACTCTACAAGACGCTCGTTCTACCTCTGCTGCTTTATGGCGCTGAGGCATGGGTAGTTTCGCAAACTGACGCAGCTGCTCTGGGGGTGTTCGAGAGAAAAGTTCTTCGCAAAATATTCGGTCCTGTTTGAGACAGCGATGACTATCGCATCCGAATGAACCACGATCGCTGGTCAACGACGACGAGGGAGACCATGCCTCCGATGAATGGACCAGGCCGAGGAAGCCCTAACCGCACTTGGTGTATTCGATTGGAGAAGGCGCGCGCAAAGCAGAGGCCTGGCGAGAGGCCTGGCGAGAGGTGATGAGGTCGGCCGAAACCCGGACACGGGTTGTTACGGCCAGCTAAGTATGTAAGTAAGTAAGTAACCGCTTCGGTAATCGGTTGGTAATCGTTTTGGTATTCAGTTGATAATCACTTCGGTAATCGGTAATAGATTGGTAATTGCTTTGGTAATCGGTTGGTAATAATTTTAGTAATCGGTAATCGATTGGTAATTGCTTCGGTAGTCGGTTGGTAATCGCTTTCGTAATCGGTTGGTAATCACTTCGGTAATCGGTTGGTAATCGCTTCGGTAATCGGTTGGTAATCGTTTTGGTAATCGGTTGGTAATCACTTCGGTAATCGGTTGGTAATCGCTTCAGTAACTTCAGAGCACTATAAGCTCTGCAAGTATTAATATATTGCTAAAATTGCTACTTGCGCATCGCTTAAAAAATTTTTTAAACAAATTTTTATTGCCATATAAATACTCAGTTTCGGTTTCGACCGAAAGAAAATACGGCCGCCATTTTGAAAGTAGAACAAAAGAATTTTTGGAAAGAAGTTCTGAGATTCAAATTTATTGGACACCTACACGCAGAGAAATTTTTCGTCTAGCGCAACTGAAAAATTAGCCAATTATACTTCATTTGCGAGCTGCAGTAGCTGCAAGCGAATATTCAGTTGTAACTAACGAGAAAATATTGAAAAAATAAAAACAAAATAACACGCAATTCTCTTTACATTTTTTTTATTGAATTTTAATATTAAAATTTTTATTTTATTATAAACATTTCATATAACACATAAATCCAATATAAATTGAAATAATGGATTTTTATCTTACTTCAATCATTGGAATTCGAACCCGAACTCGTCGATATTTGGTTTACTGCGCGCTCTGCTTAACGTGTTGCACCACCGTTAATTGAGTTTTCTGTCGGCTAATATTCGCCTAATGCTGCTGCGTGTAGTTCAATTGTATCGAAGTAAAGATACACAATTTTTTGCAGTTTATGGCAAAAGTTAAACATTTGTCATTGACAGAAGCTCGACAGAAGCCCGACAAAAACGAAAACTTTTCACCAGATTTTTGTGGTGGCCGTGGCATAGTGGTTAAGGTGCTTGATTTGTATGCGAAACAGCCTAGGTTCGAGTCCCCATCTGACACATATTTGTTTTTCATTTTTTTGTTTAGTTTTATTAGAAATTGAATTGAATTGAATTGAATTGAATCGAATTGAATTGAAATAGAAACTAAACAGAAATAGAAATGCAACAAACAAATTCTTTATTTGCAGCAATTAAAAAATTGCACGCGCTTATAACAAACGAAATTCTTTCCATGCAACTAAATTTTTTCTCTGCGTGTAATAAAAATATTAACTTTTTTAAAAATGATGGCTAAAACCCCAAAATCACAGATAACACTCTTGACATATTAACCCATACTTACCATAATCTTCTGAGGAAATTTCAACAAACACTTTAATATGACACTTTAGTTATGCTCCTGACGGCATATCAGTATTTAAAATAAAGATTAGAGCAAATAAACTAAAACATAACACTCAGGACACGAAGCGGTGACAACATAAATTCTGCAAATAAAATTACTGTCATGTTAATTTTAAAAACTAGAAAACCAAAAACTCCTTAGAATTTACACTGGCATTGCAAATCAATGCATATTCTTTTTATTTTTCTTTCTTTTCGTTTTATTTTTTTATAGAATAATTGCAGGTAAGAGTGGCAACAAATGCTTTTCTATGAAACAGGTAAGAGAGGGGAGAAAATAATCGCTTGTTAATATTAAATTATGAAATTTTCCTTAACTGCAAATACCTTATATCTTATATACAGTTTTAATTTTACTTATATTATTTTCTTATATTTTATTTATTTTTGTATAGTTTTGTTTTTGAGTTTAGTTTTTGAAAAAGTATACCGGGAAAAGCAGGGACAGAGAAAAGTTGTTTATTTTGAAATTTACCCATAAACCATTATTTTTATATGAGGCATCGGTCTAGGATATCGATTTGATCAGCTATCTTTTCGATGAAAGAGAATTTTTGAAGCTTTTAAAAATTCGAACTCTTTACCCCCCACTCCCAGCCTCCTTTGCCCACCTAACTCTCACACTCTCAAGCAATCAAACAATTACAAAAAGTTTTTTAAAATTATTTAACAGAAAAATATTTTCGTGAGCTTTATACAAAATATTTAGAATATCTTTTAAATTCAGAGAGCAGCCCACAATTAAGATGAGTCAAGATGTGTATGAATTACAACAAAATGCTCTCAACTGCTAAATGTGGCAAGTCAAAATTTGACTGATTTGTATTTCCGTGACACCAAAGAGAAGTGATGCATCAGTTTTGAGAATGTTTGCTGATAAGAGTATCTAACATATGAGTCGTATAAACTATGTGAAAATTTGTGTTGAATTCAATGAAGCGCAAAAACAAAAAATTCAAACCGCAAAACTTTGCCATTTACAAAGCGATTAATTACAACTTGTCGAGTTGTACAGAAACAACAACAAAATAGCGACGACAACAACAGAGACCTTGAATTGACGCATGGACCCAGGTGGTGGGTGGTGGTTGCAGAAAACACAGCATATGTTGTCAGTGTTCAGAGTGTTGATGTTGTTATTGTTGTTATATGGTTAACATACGCCATACACAGCACGGTACAACGTTTGTCTTAAGTTCAAACTTCTAACTTATAAACGAGTATATACACACACACACATACATATATCACTAAAATATCTAAACAAAGTATTGAAAACTTTAATGGGCGCCTTCCGCTGCCATCAGCTCGCTTACAGCTTCCTAGCCAAGAAGAAGATGGAACGCGCTGCCTAATGCACCCTGTTATGGGATATCCTTCGATGAACAAAAACATATCAAAATGATGAAATACACACATGTGGTCAAATAAATCTATATGCTTCAAAGGACAGACAGACAGACAGACAGACATAAGCACGCATGGACGGACATACAATCAGGCACACTCAAAGACAACGAAGAAACACTAAAACACCGAAGAAGGATGGATGGTCACTTTGGGCCGCAGGATATTAGTTATTAATGAACATATAATATGTGGGAGGATATTTTATTTGTTTCATTTTACTTTTTTTTTTTTTATTTTCTTGCAAAAAGCAACGCGCCTGAAAACAAACAAGCAACAAAAGTTAGAAATATTACTGCTCTGCCGCAGCAGGAGTTGAGGAATTAAGGGTTGTCTGCCTGTCATGCTAGCCAGGCCTTGCGTTTTTGGACAACAAAAATTGCAGAAATTAGATGATGTATTCAACAGAGGATTGCCATGGCGATAGCGATGGCGGGAAGTGAGCACTATTATGAAATGTTATAACGACTGATTGTCTGTGTGTCCATCCGTCTATTTGTCCGTCTGTCTATCCATCTATCTGTCTGTCTGGCTTATGAATACTTTCTTCAAATATAAAACGTATTAACGAAAGTAAGCAGCATAACATAAGAGCTGATGAAGAAGATGGACTTGCATTAAAAATATACAAAACAAGAAAAGGTGAATATAATAGTTTTCATGGTGCGGACTCATTCGTCAAAATTGTACAATGCAAAAAAAAAAAAAAGAGAATAATAAAAAGATACTTTATTATACAAATAGTAAAATTATGAGTTACACACTTGCAAATTATTCATTCCAATACTTTGATGGCAAAGAAGCATGAAATAATAATACAACAGAAAAAATAAAGAACACTGACAGAGAGCTTACACTCAATATATATATATATTTCTATTGAAAATGAAAAATGCAATATATCAAACTCAAAAAAATCAAAATTTTAGAACTTTTTGCATTTATAAAAGAGTTGTAGAAATAAATAATTTTTTTAAAATTATATAAGTAAAATACAGTAAAATAATAATATGTAATAAAATAAATAATAATGTTTATTTTGGTTGTTGAGAAGCACTAGTCGAGGACTTTATTTTTTGGCAATTCGATCCCGACAAAAATGGAAGTAATTTTCGACTGCATACTAAAATATGCACGCGGAGAGAATAAAAAAAAAAAAAATACCAAATTGCATTTTTAACCGACTTCAAAAAGGAGGAGGTTCTCAAGTTCGTCGGTTTCTCTGTTTTTTTTTTATTTTTTTTTTTTATTTTTATTATTTTTTTTTTTTTTTTTTTTTTTAAATGTATGCACATCGATAACTCCTAAACCATATGCCTGATTGCCATAATTTTTGGGGAACAGATAGATATCATAAGCATGGAGGTGCCCGTACAAAAGTGGGCGGTATTCGAGAACTGGGCGTGGCAATAATAGATCTCGCAATACTAGATACTACTGTATCTCGAATAATATTGACACTAGGGTACTGCAATTTAGTGTAGGGGTAGGTACAATTATTACAAATTACGGGCAAGAAAATGGGCGTAATTCGACAAATGGGCGTGGCAATATTGGAAAAACAGTGTATCTTGAATAATTTTGAGGCTAGAGTACTGCAATTTAATATGGACACTAGGGTACTGAAATTTAGTGTAGGGGTAGACACAGTTAATACAAATTACGGTCAAGAAAATGGGCGTTATTTGACAAATAGGCGTGGCAATATTAGAAAAAGAGTATATCTCGCATAATATTGATACCATAATACTGCAATTTAGTATAAGGGTAAGCATGACTATTACAAATTATGGCCAATAAAGTGGGCGTTATTCGCCAAATGGGCGTGGAAATATTATAAAAACACTGTATCTCGAATAATATGGACACTAGGGTACTGAAATTTAGTGTAGTGGTAGGCACAATTGTTACAAATTTCCGTCAACAAAATGGGCGTTATTTGACAAATGGGCGTGGCAATATTAGGAAGAGTATATCTCGAATAATATTGATACTATGGTACTGCAATTTGGTATAGGGGTAGGCATTATTAGTAAAAATAACGGTGAAGAAAGTGGGCGGATTTCGACTACTGGGCGTGGCAATATTAGAAAAACAGTGTATCTCGAATAATATTGACACTAGGGCACTGAAATTTATTGTAGTACAGGGGTAGGCAGAATTATTAAAAATTATGGTCAATAAAGTAGGCGTTATTCGATAAATGAGCGTGGCAATACTAGATAAACACTATCGCAGTTAATATTGGCGCTGGGGTACTGAAAGAAAGTACAGGGGTAAGCACAATTATTGGAAATAACGCTCCAGAAAGTGCGCGCTTATTTAACAAAGGTGCTTGGCAATATTTGAAAAACACTATATCTCGAATAATATTGACACAAGGGTAATAAAACTCGTTACAAGAATGGCTATAATAATTTCAAAACATGTGACATCTAATTAAAATTTTAGAGGCAGATATTTGAAATAACCAACACACTTTCAGATTTTAATAGAACAAATTTTTTCGGAACAATTTTATTTATGTTGTTTATACACTTTTTTCGAAAATTTATCATATTCTCTAAAAAGGAAGAAATAAAAATTAAAAAAAAAAAACAACCGCCTACAAAATCACTACAAAGTAAAAAATAATTTTAAAAATACTTTTCCTTTTAATTTCTTGGTCATATTTGATAATTTATTTAAACATATTATTATATATGAAATCTTATTATCTTAATTTTTTTCTTATTTGTTTTATTATCATAACTATATTTCTCGATGAATACAAATGCTTTGAAGTTGGCGATTCTGATTAAAAGTCTGATTATATTAGCGCCAACCTTAAAAGCTTTTGTATTCATCAAGAAATTAATATATGGGCGTGATAATAAAACTAATAAGAAAAAAAATAAATAAATAAATAAATTTAATTGTTTAAATTTAATTGTATAAAATTTAAAATTTAATTGTATATTGTATATCAAGCTCATGACAAGTTACTCTATACCAGTGGTGTAGATATGGACGACATCCACGGGTAAGAACCCCCCAGAGCAATAAAAAAAACATTAACAAATATCTGAAGTTATTGCCAATTGATTCTATTAAGTTAAGAAAGAATCCAAAAGTGTAAGTTTTACAAAAAATTCTTCTTAAGAAAGTTCTCAAAATTTGATTTACTTCAGTGCTTAACTTTTCTAAATTGGTCAACAATAACTATAGATATAGTGACATGTATATATAGTGTTTCTGATCCATGCACATGGTAGAAATTATGAAAAGTGGTGGTAAGAGAATGAAGAATCACAAAATTTCAGTTTGATTTCTCAAAACCTGAGACAGCTGAAATTTACTAAGTAAGTATAACAACTGCGTCTAGTTCGTTGAATGCAGTGAAAAGAGAAATTTAAAAAAAAACTAAATATTTTCCAGAAATTATTTTAAGCGGTGAAATTGGGAAATTTTAAAAATATATAAAAAAATAATATTTTTTTTTTAATAATTTCGACGGTACTACGTCTTGTTTCAAATAAAATTATCGATAAATAGGCTTTTCCGAATTTTATAGATTTAAATGATCACAAATATCATGCAGTCAATGCAGTAAAAGTTTTGTTTTTGAACTATAAAAACGATATATACGTATCAGAGGTATGAAGGCATAACGTCTAAGCTAAGAAGATTTAAGTATCGTAAGAAACGATATTTTTGTTGTCCAAACTACGTCTTTTTCCAAAAATTTACTGAACCGATCAAGTACGGAATTTGTTAGCTCATAAATGGTCTTACATTTTCTACCTAAAAATTATTCCTAGCTGTTTTAGTTGAATGATAATACAGAAAATGCCAAATAGCTTTTTTACGATATTTTGAGTTTAGTGAGCTTAGCCTTGTGACAGATCTAATATAACTTTTTTCTTATTTAAATTACTTTACTTTATGCCATGCTTTTTTCTTGTACTTTATTCAATAATCTTATTTTAAAAGGTTTTTTTTTAAACTTTGTTCTTATTTTGCTAACTTTTACAGTAATTTTATTGTTTTTAGAATGCGGAATTTATATATTTTTCTTATAATGCTAACGTTCGTAATTCCAACATCGGTTTTGAAATTGTAAAATTTTTTTAAGCCAAATAAAATAAATTAAACTCTTCTGTGCTTTTGTTAAATATGAATACATAATTAATAAATATATTAATATGGCAATTATTTTTTTTATTAAGAAAGTCATCCCATGGTTAATTTGATAAAATGTGATTTTTACGAAACAACAAAATCAACAACAATTCTTTGCAGAATTATGTAGTCAATTTTTTGAACCTTTGCTTTGTGCTTAGAAGTAGAAAAACATTGCTTTTTAAATTGGAAAGCACACAACTGCAATTCCGCTTTGGTTTTAGCAGAAGGTGTGCTTATAAGATTTTCAAAGTTAATGGACTGCATAACCCACAGAAGATTACTGATGAGTTGGTGTAGCGACCAACGAAACAGCTGTCTAGTCTGCTGGTGGTTGCTCTGTACAGAACATTGTTGTTGTGGCAACCTGTTGCTTCATGAAAGTACTTGGCATAAAGCTCTAAGTGTAATTCTTAAAAATTAATTTTTTTTAAGAATTGCTAAAAACAAAATATAAATTAAAAAATGCCACCATTAATTTTTCATGTAACAAAATCTTCTGTTTAAGCGAACAACGTTGAAATAGTATCGAGTATAAAAAAAAGTATCGAGTATTTAGAAAAACGTATCGAGTTCTAATGAGTATCAAGAAGTATCGAGTCTGCCCATCACTACCAAGCACGGAAGAAGTGAAACTTTAACCCAAAAATGCAATTTCGGGGAGGATTGCTCATAAGTTTTATTATATTTCCTTTTGCAGTGCAAGAAAATAGTTTAAAAGCAGTCCGCCTTTATACCAGTACTAATTCAAGACCTGTCTTTTTTTTCATAAAGTCAACTGGTAATTTTAAATTGGCGATACAGAACTAGATCGAAAATTTTTTTACTTTCGTAGTCAGTTAGTTATTGAGAGGCTTTATTATTTTCATTAGATTATTTGATTAGTACCCAGTTTCGATCCTCACAGTGTAGACGACAGACCATGCTGTTTTATTTTCACATTTTTAATCACATTTTTTAATTTACATTTATTTAAAAGATAAATATTGCCAAAAGCCTGTCAAAAATCAATTGCCTTTTACCGCTTCGTGCTCGAATTGAACCGCGCACCATACGGCTACAAGTTCAACATGCTACATCGCACCATTGCCGCTCTTGTCTTAAAGCAGACACTGTATACACACTTAACTTGACATACTTCAATGAGCATATGACACATACTGAAGAAATTTGTTGCATTTTTTCAACTCCACCCAACATAAATATAGGTATATATATGTAAATATAAATATTCATTCGACATGCTATAGCGTCCTCTTGTATAGTTTAACGTCGTTTGAACAAATTTAGGCTGTGAAAAATGACATTCGGCATCACAAAAAACTCACGTAATCACGTATTCCAAAGAAAAATTTTTTGAAGATTTTTATTTTCTTACGTACTCCCGAAAGTTATCTCCTCCACTGACAACAACAAAACACAACAAATGCAAAATTGAGCGGATTTCAACTAATATTAAGTTCACATTGAAAGCTAAATGCGCATGTAATAAAATACGCATTAGCAATTCAGAACTCGAGACCGTAAGCTCCTTGTAGGAGTAAAATTGACATTTATATAATTGCAAAGTTTTGTGGCGAAATTGCAAGTTTAATAATCGATCTGGCGAGATCAAACTCAAGCAGTGAGTAACTAGAATTTTCTCAGTCTCAGACTCAGAATTGTATGCATAAAAATTTGATCAAGCTGATGACAAGTTGCTTAACATAAGTGAGATCGATCTCAAAGCTCTCCTTGAATTTGTAAGGCAATTTGCAATAGCTGAATCTCATCTCGTTTTTTACTTAAGTAGAAATAGAAAAGAAAACTGTCTGAAAATTTCATTAAAAAAAACGTATCTAAAATGTGCTTTTGCTGGAAAGTTGAAGAAAGTCATCAAGGGGAAATTGTTATAAGAATATGCATTTAAAAAATTCTATTTTTTTTTTTTTTTTTACTAAGATTTGGCAAACGAATTCATATGTTTTTATCTAATAACAGATATAACGAAAGAAATAAAGCTAAATTTGTAAAAATATTTGTGTTTATTAGATAATTTTGTTTTTCAAAGAAAACATATTTTTTAAA
Organism: Coremacera marginata; assembly: GCA_914767935.1. Taxonomy (NCBI): domain Eukaryota; kingdom Metazoa; phylum Arthropoda; class Insecta; order Diptera; family Sciomyzidae; genus Coremacera; species Coremacera marginata. Next base: position 20,021,461 of record OU612044.1, read on the forward strand.
AGAAAACAAAATTTTGCTGAAATTGTGCTAGGGCTCTGAACTATGGATGAACAGTGTGAGGCCGTTTCTAACTTCTTCAAGCTTACTTTTTAATAATTAAAGAACAATTAATTGTTGGATCATGTTGTACTTTGTCTCCATAGAGGCTTAAAAAATTGCCTTAAAAGAAAAATATCACAAATTCTGCAAAAAAAAAAGATGATGCTTAATTAAATATGTGCGTTCGAGAAAAAAAAAAACAACTTCAATTAGCTTGTTCTGCAACAAATTTGAAACAAAATAATTAATTTACACGGTGGCCATAACATATGCAACTAGAATTCATGTTATCTAAAAATCTTTGTTATATTGGTTTTGTATATCATTGTTTATTAATACCAAAACATAAGTTTTATTACACATTTGTTTACATTTATATAAAAAAAGAACATAATATTATTAGGTATTCTTAAATCACATTGGCCAAAACAAATGCAACAAAAAATTTTAAGTAAAATTTTATTTTATTAAATCAACATTTAGTTGCAAAACCTTTATTTTCAATGAAACATTGACATCGACGAGGCATTGATGCTATTAAATTGCTGATAACAGTCATGGGAATAGTCTTTCAAGCTTCTTCGAGACTTTTGAAGAGATCAACCTAGTTCTTGCAATTTTCCCTCTTAATCCTTTGGTTAACGATCTCCCAAAGGTTCTCTATAGGGTTTAGATCGGGTGATTGGGGTGGACATGCCATTACTGCAATTTTTTTTCTTCTGCAAACCACGATTTAACAGTTCTTGACGTATGCTTCGGGTCATTGTCATGTTGGAAAGTCCAACGAAGAGGCATAACGTCTTCAGCGTACGGGAGCATAACCCTTTCCAAGATATTTTTGTAGACAAATTGGTCCATAATACCATCAATTTTATATAAAGGACTTCTTCTAATTGGTCTTCTTACCAAAACCAAAACTATTAAATTTTGACTCATCGGTAAATAACACTGTCTTCCACTTTTCTGCTGACCAATTTAAATACTGCTTAGCAAACTTTAGTCGCTTCAATTGGTTGCGCTTAGAAATCAGTGGTTTTTTGGCAGGACGGCGTGCCCGCAAGGACGCATCTACGAGGCGTCTGCGTACACCTCTAGCAGCAATCGGTAATTGGAGATCTACAACAATTTTTGACGAACTTGAAAAAGGTTCTTTTTTTACGAACCGGATAATGGTATTGTCTGTGCGCTTACTTGTTTGACGCGGTCTTCCTCCTCGATGCACTACCGAAATGGCTTTCGTTGCTTGAAAACGAGAAACTATGCGTGAAATCGAGCTGTTATGCACATTATATATAATTGAAATGTCTTTTTGAGGTATTCCATTGGAATAGTCGGCTAAAATTAGTTTTCGAAGCTCAATACTGAATTTATTACGAGCCATTTTGATATAAGTAGATACAATACAGGGCTTCTGGGTCAGGAGGCGCGGAGGCGCAAGCCGATGACGTCATGCCCGCACCCCAGCGCCATCTTGTGGGGGTTTTTTGCTAAAATGTGCAAAGGTGTATATGTCTTTGCTAAAAGCTATTATGGTGTATGTCTTTGCTAAAAGCTATTATGGTGTATGTCTTTGCTAAAATCTATTAAAACTCGGCACGTTTGGTGTATGTCTTTGCTGTAAGCTTTTAAAATTGGCAAGTTTGGTGTATGTCTTTGCTGTAAGCTTTTAAAATTGGCAAGTTTGGTGTATGTCTTTGCTTTAAGCTTTTAAATTGGCAAGGTTGGTGTATGTCTTTGCTTTAAGCGTTGATCATAATTTTATACACTACATTATCGGTAGTGGTAGTCAAGCGAGTTCTTATCAGTGTTTGCATGTTTTTTCTTAACCCTCGAATACCTAATAGCAATGACTCAAATTCTGCTGGTTGACTTTAGCTGAAATGATATGACTTGCTTTATGAAAATATATATATTAATATGGGTTGAAGCAATTTAGGTACGGCGAAGGTTGAAGGGTTAAAGAATTGTTTATTAATTTATCATAATGGTGCTAAGTATTAGGTTTGTGTATTAGATTTGCATAAGGAGTTTAAGAATTGGATAACAACCATTTGAAACATAGGCGTATATAAGTGGGATACATCTGAGGTACAAGTCTCAACCCCCCGGTCAAGGCGTCCAGCAAAATCTCCGCCTCTGGCTTATATTTTATATAAATTCAAGAGTCTGTAAAGATTCGAGATGCAGAAACTTCGAGAACATTTTAGAAGCTGACTTATGTCATTGTATGCCGAAGCGAATGGCGTGAGAGAGAAAGGGAGAGAGAGAGAATTTGATAGTAAGAAAGAGAAAGGGAGATAGCAAATAGCGCGATCCTATGCAAATAATACTTCAGAATCAACCTAACCTAAGCCAATGCCATAGGTATAGGGGGGGCACTCTTTACCTATATAGGTATATAGGCTACTCTATAGGTATAGACTTAAAAATTTATTTAAATTTTTCTTTATTACTATTATTATTATTATTATATATATATATAAACAAATTGTATAATTTTATTAATGGAAAAAAGTGATCTTATATTTAATTAATTTTTTCTGATTTCGTTGGTTAGAGGTGAATATTCAATTACTCGATCATGAATTACTAAACAGTGGGCTGAGGTTCTATCTGGAATCGGTTTGTTTGCTTCGGTTTCAAATTCAATTCGTACATCAATAGGTCCAACTTTAACTGCTTCATTTTGGTGTGTTACATCAACAACAATAAGTGGTGCAATAGCCTTAAATCCAACGACATCTAGCAATGGTTTAGGTTCCCGCATATAATAACTTTGTTGAAATTTTGCATGCATATCATATAGTACAGCATACTGTCCCATTTCAAAGCGACTATTTAAATCATCATAGGGATATGATTCAGAGTTTATATATACTTTTAAATTAGATATATTACAATGATCAAATATATTTCCTTCCTGTTTACTTTTTTCTCTTTGTAAACCGATTATAAGAAATCGTGGTCTTTCATTTTGCGGTGAAAGCTTTAGATTCCATAAAACTTTTGTTTCCTTTGGTAGTATAGGATTTATATGATAGTCCCAACTTCTAAACGCCATTGGTATTAGCAAATTTTCGTTTTTAATTATCTTGTACATTTCCAATTTTGCAAAGTCTGATAATTGTATATGAGGCATTTTCCAAACTATGTCCAGTATTGTTAGCTTTAACTGATCAGTTCCATTTGTAGAATGATATGATCTATCATTATATGAAGAACGTTGAAGGATAAGTTCATGCTTTGAATTTAATATTATTTTATTATAATCTTCAGCAAAACCCAGGAACATTTTCAACGGCACACAACAACTAAAATGAGATTTTTCCAATGTGAAATTTTCATCAGGAACCCAACCTGCGTTTCTTAATGCGCCACTTTCAGCTTTATTCAATGATACGAAATTTTTCATGGTTGATGAAATTCCAAGATTACGTGTACGATCAACTTCAAAACCATTGATTTCATAACGAATTTCATCGAACAGATATGAAACAAAGTTGTTTTTAAATTTCACACCTGTTGTTACTACATCATTTCCTTCTTCCTGTTTTACTATAAAACCATGAATGTAAATCATACTCTCACTTGGTAAGACAAAGAGATCTTGATTTTGAATTGGTATACGAATTTCATCGTTATTGCTAAACGATTTTTGGTATGGATGGTAACTATGATAGTCTCTTTTTATAATACTCTCATCGTACATAGGTTGTTGAAGTACATTGAGTATTTCATTCATATTGAATTATTGGTTGATTGATTATCAATATTGTGATTGATTGATTGATTAATTATTGATCAGTTTTAGCAGGTAGCTGTTTAACAGTACAGATCAGTTTTAGCAGTTAGCTGTTGAGTGGTACAGACCAGTTTAGCAGTTAGCTGTTGAACGGCACAGATCAGTTTTAGCAGTTAGCTGTTGAATAGTACAGACTAGTTTAGCAGTTTAGTAATAGTTGTTGTTGACTCTTCTCCCAAGATTAATTCCGAGTGATTTTAAAAATTCTATATTATATCTTGTCAATGGTTTTTTAGCTCTTCTTCCTCGTTCCAGTGTTGATGTAGGACTAAGTGTAAATCCTCGTTGTATCTTATTTTTATTATAAATAATCATAATTATAATTGTTCTGGCTTGAAGTGTAGTCTTACGGTAATCTTTTCCCCTCGAAAATTTATAAGGTCGCCGTCTTGATTTAAGATTCTAATCGTTATGTTGTTGTTGACAGTTGACAGGTAAATAAATGACATTTTGAGGTTTCTCTTTAATTTTATATCCGGGTGGAACATCTAGAGGAAATTCGTGAATAGTGTGAACCAAAGTGCTATTAATATATGATCCATCTGTCAAGTTGCTTTCGATACGTATTGTATTTACATTTGTAATATTCAAAGGTAAGTCAGATTGAAAATTTGTAGTTGTATCTGACTGATCTATATTTATATATTTTGTTTTTTCTATATCTTGTAATGGTTCTATAGTAACCACTTTGATAAATTCCTCGTACGGTAGCTCATTTTCTATCAACTTTCTTTTACTGAATCCCAACAACTGTCCTACACTGTTTGGTTTTGAAAAATCTATGTCTTCGGAGGAAGTAATTTTAGTTTTTATGGTGTTATTGTTACGCTCAATTTTTAAGTAAATTGAATCATCAATGGATTTTATACTTGACTCTAAGAAAGAAGCAATGTCTTTCAGTTCATATGAACCAACTGGAATTGTAATAGTATGTGGTCCGATATGGAATAAATTATTGTGATCATGTACATTTGGTATAGAATTAATTGATACAAAGTCTATAAGTCCACAAACATATCTTGTAGGTAATTCAACCGGAGGGATATATTTTGCAACAAGAGTTGAAGTGGTTCCGCTTAAAGAGATTGTTATTGACATTATGCGTATTCGTTTTAAACTGATAGTCTATACCTATAGAGTAGTCTATATACCCATATAGGTAAAGAGTGCCCCCCTATACCTATGGCATTGGCTTAGGTTAGGTTGATTGTGAAGTATTATTTGCATAGGATCGCGCTATTTGCTATCTCCCTTTCTCTCTCTTACTATCAAATTCTCTCTCTCCCTTTCTCTCTCACGCCATTCGCTTCGGCATACAATGACATAAGTCAGCTTCTAAAATGTTCTCGAAGTTTCTGCATCTCGAATCTTTACAGACTCTTGAATTTATATAAAATATAAACCAGAGGCGGAGATTTTGCTGGACGACTTGACCGGGGAATTGAGACTTGTACCTCAGATGTATCCCACTTATATACGCCTATGTTTCAAATGGTTGTCATCCAATTCTTAAACTACTTATGCAAATCTAATACACAAACCTAATACTTAGCACCATTATGATAAATTTATAAACAATTCTTTAACCCTTCAACCTTCGCCGTACCTAAATTGCTTCAACCCATATTAATATATATATTTTCATAAAGCAAGTCATATCATTTCAGCTAAAGTCAACCAGCAGAATTTGAGTCATTGCTATTAGGTATTCGAGGGTTAAGAAAAAACATGCAAACACTGATAAGAACTCGCTTGACTACCAATACCGATAATGTAGTGTATAAAATTATGATCAACGCTTAAAGCAAAGACATACACCAACCTTGCCAATTTAAAAGCTTAAAGCAAAGACATACACCAAACTAGCCAATTTTAAAAGCTGACAGCAAAGACATACACCAAACTTGCCAATTTTAAAAGCTTACAGCAAAGACATACACCAAACGTGCCGATTTTTAATAGATTTTAGCAAAGACATACACCATAATAGCTTTTAGCAAAGACATACACCATAATAGCTTTTAGCAAAGACATACACCATAATAGCTTTTAGCAAAGACAGACCTTTGCACATTTTAGCAAAAAGCCCCCACAAGATGGCGCTGGGGTGCGGGCGTGACGTCATCGGCTTGCGCCTCCGCGCCTCCTGACCCAGAAGCCCTGTATTGTATCTACTGATATAGATATATAGATTTAAAGAAAATAAAACTATGCTGTTCCACCAAAGATTGTTTTTAATTGATATACTCTGTTCTAGCTGTATTTCATCACAATGCAGAAATAACTAGAAAAACAAAGGCAAAGATCCCATTTTTTTAAGAACTTAATGATGTTGCATTTGTTTTGGCCAAGCAAATTTTAAGATTATGGAAAAAAGCATCGACTACCGCGAAATAAAAAAAAAGATCGATTATTTGTATGTGATACCTTATTACTAAAGCCCACAGATGAGTAACAATACATTTTTAATATGTTGTTAAAATAAGCAACCAAGCTGCAAAGATTGTTTAATTCAATATGTTTCAGTTGCATATGTTTTGGCCACCACCACTGGGTATGCTTTGTGTGTATTGAATTGATAAATAACAAATATACTCAAAATGTAACTATTTGGCTCAAATGAAAAAAATATTCCAACAAACTTTTCACTCTTTGTTAAACAGTCAGCTAATGCAATGAGAAAAATGACGGTGCGAAATAAGAAAATAGTCGGCGAAGTAGTGTTGGTGGTATCAGGGCATGGCTCTCAAATTTTTTTAAGGCCTTAGATTTAATTTTTTTGTGTTAATATAACATTAATATAACAAGAACTTCTCTTCAAGATCAATAAGGATATTATTTATTTCAAAATTAATTATGCAATTAAAAAACCATTTCATGAATTTTGTTTTTTTTTTTTAGGAAAGCAATATCGGGTCCAACCCCTTGAAAACCGATATGGTACCTTTTAATTAAAATTGATATGAGATAATAAATTTTTTATTATATAAATATTATCTTAAACATTTTAAGTATTCGGCGATCTTTGCTACTTAAAAAAATGCGAGTTCACTCAATAGGTGACTCAACATTTAACGAGAAAGTTATCAGACAAGCGTGCTGCATCTCAGGATTACGCATATCGTTTTGAGAATTTACTCACTAAGAGCTTTTGTTTTAAGAAGCTTTTCAGGACTTGAGATTCGTCTCGTTGAACGAGATCTTACTAACGAATAAAAGATTTTTTATGCTTATGACAGCGAGTAATTTCTGAAAAAAGTGAGTAAAAAGCAATTTCTCACTTTTATGCATGAAACCCATTATCTCTATCAAGTGCAAGGCTCGGAATCAAGAAAAACTACTTATAATTTGTGAAGCAGTAACGGTCTTTTTTTTATATACATTAATAGCAGCTAAGGAAGTAGCATTTCAGGCTTAGGTAAATCCAATTTTTAAGCTAGTCCGATTGTAAAGTAAGAAACGGTCATTTGACAACGAAGCCGTAGATGAGACACTAGATTTTTCGTAGATGAGACACTCGTTACGATTTTTCATCCGAAGGCTGGTACAGTTTACATTGTTGTATTCGTGAAATTTAGTGTATCAAATTGTTTCTTTTTTGTGCTCATTTTCGCAATTATATTTTTTAAAAGACAATTAAAAATTCAGAATGTGAACCATTTCTAAAAAAATTATAGGCAAAAATCTAAAGATTACTTCTCAAAATTGATTTGTTACAAATTATTCTACAAATCCTGTTGATTTTTTCTTTTGGTTATGTAAGGCTCACTCAACACTTACTTTTTAAAGTAAGCGATTTTGCTTGAAACAACTTCAACATCCTTGGGCTTAATGTTTTAAAGGATCTAACAGATTTTTCGATCAATACTCGCCCTCTCCCCTGCACATAAAAAATCCTTTCTACGGAACTGTCCTCTATATGTATTAGGCAAAGTTAATTTTTTTTTGGGATCCTTTTTACATATACTTATTTCTTTTTAGTTTTTTTTTTTTTGCTATGACATAAGTAAAATTAATTTTTATATAGTGGTATACTTAACAAAATTTTTTCCTGAGGACATAAATATATTGACGTTAAATTTTAAATGTTAATAAAAAAATAAATCGATTTAAAATATAGAATGTATCTACAAATAAATTCAATACATAATTTACATTTTTAATGTGTTTGGAAACAATAATGTTATGACGAAATCATGTTACAAATATACTTTTTATTAACATTTGCTTTTACAATCGTCATCCATAAACTTTTTTCAGCCACACATAAATGAATGTAGATTGTAAGAAATCACACATAAATTTGGTGCTTCAAAAATATCGATTTAACTCCGCCTCTGAAATTCCCTTAGTTGTAAATAAACAAAACATACAACCAAGCGAATACTCACAAAGAAATACACGATATGAGTTTTTTGACATATAGTGTCAAAAAAAAAAAAAGAAACAGCGAAAAAAATTACACGAAAGAGTTAAAAACAAAGAGTTGCTGTGTGCTCTCACAAACGCGTTCGCTGGTGATAAATTGAGTGTTCGTTTGTAATGGAGAAAACAACCAGCACTAAAAGAGAGCGAAATAAACACTTTCATTTTTATTTGATGCCGCTCTCATTGATTGATGGAAAGGGGAAATACTTTCAAAGGTTTACATTCTCCTGCATAAGAGCACATGCTGATTTATAAAACATACTCAACACTTTTACTCAAAAAGGCTTGCATATGCAATGGCGGGGAAATAAAAACACACATATAAAATTAAATGCAGCGAGTGAATGTGTACAAAAGAAGGGATAATTTGAAAGAGTTGCGTATGCTCTCTTACACAGAAATAACTGTTTCTCGCGAGCACGTTAAAAGTCAATGGCCGCCATATATGTTATTTTTACTCTATTAATATGTAAGTGGCAATGTGTGAGAGTGCTTGTGTGTGTGTGTATGTGCACTATGAGAGAGCCAGACAAGACGCCATTAAAAGGGTTAACATTACGTTAACATATGTATATAATAAGTTATGTATAGACTAATGTATATGAAAAACTGATTGTTTATATGTACCGTTATGTACCATTATGTCTGTGTGTAACTGCACGCGACATGGCTGACAAGTGGATTCTCTGCATGGTTGTGTGTAACGTGTTTAAGCAATGGCGGTTGCCGCTGAGAGCGAAAGTGTTAAAGTGGAGCACATGCGTCAGCAATAACAACAACAATAAAAAGTATCTACACACAAATAATACTATGATGAAGAAGATGAAGTAGCAGAAAAAGAGCTGCATTTAAATAGTAAAGAATTTTTACCTTTGTTATACTGTGAGAGTCTTTGTTGTTGTTGTTTTTGTTAGTACAAGTTTGTTTGGCTTCAAGTGGCAGCGCTAGTGGGTGGTGGGCGCTAAAAGCTTAAATAAGATTTATTCCTTGCTTTCTATTACAACTTTCGAACCTTAAGTATGCATGTATACGATTAGGTTCAAGTGTGCTCATAACTTTGTGTGTGTCTGTGTGTGTGTGTGGCTGAGTGTGTTTGTATGCAAAACTTTTAAGGTATGCATGTTTTTTAATAATATTAAAAGTTAGAACAGGTTGACTTAATTGTAGCGTTAAAGTGATACATTTTTGCTAACCCGCCTGCACCAGCTCTTGTGTAGGTAACCATTATGTATGTATGCAATTATTTTGATCTGTTTCATTTCCAACTTTTGTTTACGTTTCAGACAGACAAATGTATTCATGTGTTGGTGTATTGCTAAAATTGATAAAAAATCGTTTGGGGATTTCCTGTTAGGAAAAAATCCAATATAATAGTTTGCTGGCTTGTGATGACAAATTTTTTTCTTTTCATAAATTAATTTATTTTTTACACAAATCATAAGCGGGAAAACCCTGAAACAGTTGAATCCAGTTAATTTAACGCAGGCCCGTAGCCAGGATTTACCTTAGGGGGGGCATTTTGACAAAAAATCTATAAGTAGATACCAGCAATAACTGAAAGAAAGGATATGAACATTTTTAAGCAAATCTCTTTTCTTTTAAGACTATTTGTGAATATGCCTGTTTGTAAATGACCATAAGAGAGATAAGAAGAGTTTATTTAATTTTTTTTTACAAATCAATTTTGAGTACTAAGTTTTTTGATTCTTGCCTATGGCTTGTTAAAAAATGTTCCAAATTGAGAATTTTTAGTTTCTTTAAAAAAAGTATTATTCCGAAAATTAGCACAAAAAGTAAAAATATCTGTGACAACATTTTACTAATTCAACAATTTTAATCTGAACGATAAAAATAGCTTAGATTTCTTGCAATTTATTAAAATCACAATTAAAATCAGCTATGAAAAATGCAAACATTTTTGAATAAGTTCAGCTGGTGAAGCTGTATTCACAACTTAAAAAAAAATAATTTTAGTCTTTAAATTTGGTTTCTTTTTGGCTATCTTACGCTTTTATTGATCCCCAGCTTGTGTAGAACTATTTGAACCTATGTAAACCATAGTTCGAGTTATCGTTAAGGTGCTAAAATGTTGCTGCTCTCGAAAACGATTTCGACAATTTAAATAAATTGAAAAGAAAATATTTTAAGATCTTTAAAAATTTAACAGTTTCATTTTCTCATGATTCAATTCCAATAACAATAACTATATATTTTTTTTTATTAAAATTTTTTGATTAGAGGAATGGACTCCGATAAAGTCATATTTAAATTTCAGACTATTTTTCAAAAACCGTAATTCAAAAACTGGTTTTTGCACAGCACCAGTATCTAATACCCAATTTATTATATAAGATATCACATGAAAAAAAAATGCATGTTAATATTAAAATAATTACTCAGCTAGATAAATTTTTATAAAAAGAATGAAACAGTAACTTTTTTGTGATATTTAAGAATTTATTCGGTCGTGGACTTATATTTAAATTATTGGCGAATTAAAAACACTAAAAAAAACTTAAAAAAACATAAATTTTTTTTATGAAAATTTGGTAACATGATTAAAAAAATCATCAAATCACTATAGAATTGGACTTTATAAAATGTTTTATAAAAATGTTTTCTATTGAGCATTTTTTTTCGAAAAAAAAACATATTTAGGCTTAAGGTGATTTTTCGAAACCTGTGGGCTAAATTTTTGTGCCAAGTTGGAAATTTTAGATGTCAAACTTTTTAGTCATTCGTTTTACGTGGAATACCCCATAATGTGTTAAATTTCGTGGTTCATATATTTTTTACACTTTTAAAAATGAAAAAAAAACCCGCTCAAATTAATGCTTTTTCTAAAGTTTTGGGTCTAATAAGCTTACCCAGCAAACCATACTTGACGACTTTGTCGAAATTCCGACGAATTCAAAACTATTTCGAGCTATCTTAAAGAAATCGTTAAAATTTCGTTACGCAAATATCGGAACAGTTTCACTTTTTATACGAATTTATAAAGAGTTTCGTTATGCGACTGTTTGTAAAACATACTGAAATGCAAACAGAGTAAACTTTCCTTTCTTTCGAACTGAACTGTCTGAACGGAATCGTAACTTTTTCGTAACATTTTCGTTAAGACTCGTCACGAAATCGTTACGACATTTCGTTACAAAGTCGTGTCTTCCGCTTCATACGATTTCGTAACGAAATCGGTTTCCGAAATCGGAAAGATTGCGAAATGTTTGTAACGATTTCGTTAAGAATATTTCGAAATCTTTCCGATTTGCCGATTTCGAAATCCGATTTCGTTGCGAAATCGTAACGAATATTGTATGAAGGGGTTGACACGACTTTGGAACGAAGTATCGTAACGATGTCGTAACAAGTTCTAACGAAAATGTTACGAAAAAGTTACGATTTCGTTCAGACAGTTCGAAAGAATGGAAATTTTACTCTGTTAGCATTTTTTAATGTATCGTACAAACAGTCGCATAACGAAATTTTATATAAATTTGTATAAAAAGTGAAACTGTTCCGATATTTGCGTTACGAAATTGTAAAGATTTGCTTAAGACAGCTCGAAAAAGTAACGAATTAGTCGGAATTTCGACATTGTCGTCAACTATGGTTTGCTGGGTAGATATGGCATAAAAAATGTCAAGCTAATTTTGTGCAATTTACAAAATTATATTCGTTCTAGGTATAATTTCATATATATATTTTACTGGATATCAGGGACTTTTTGAGCATTGAATCTGATTTTTAATATACAAAATCCTTTGAGATGAATTCCAATTTAATGATTATGACTCTTATAAGCAAAATTAATCTTTCACTTGGCCAATAAAAATTTATCAATAATTAAGTGAAGTTTTCAAGAAAATTTTTTTTTTTTTTATATTTTTATTTTAAATTTAGTCTACTAATATAATATCTTACAGACTATTTCATAATTACAAAAATATTTCCACCAGTGATAATAATAATAGATACAATACTATAATATAATACCAGTGATAGTTATTTAAACATTTCAAAAACATTCCTCTTAAAAACATTAAAATCATTACTAAAATCAATGTAATTCGCAATGACGTTACAATACATCAAACATTTAGATATGGGCTCATTTATGCCATAATTATTTCTATGAAATGGAATGTAAAACAAAGCACTCTCCCTTAATGGTCGTATCGGAGCATAGAATGGAACTAAAGCAAGTAAGTAGTTCCGGACAATTAATATTGCTATCTAAAATGCGCTTAATAAATAAAACGCTCTTCGCATGCCTTCTTTGCGAAAAGTTTTGCAAGCCTAATAAGTTGCAACGCTCATCATAAGATGGCATATTCTCAAATGAAAACCTACGGCGTAGAGCAAATCTTGAAAATTTTTTTTGAATTCGTTCAATACGACTGATCTCACATTCATAATAAGGGTCCCACACAATACTTGAGTATTCAAGTTGAGATCTAACTAAACTAACATAAAGTGTTTTTGCAGTCAAAGGATCTAAAAATTCTTTCGAATTTCTTTTTAGAAATCCAAGTTGAGAACAAGCTTTAGATATCATGAACTCACGATGGTAGCTAAAAGAAAGCTTGGTATCAAAATATAAGCCTAAATCTTTTACAATTTTATCTCTTAAGAAAACGTTATTATTGCCATAAGAATAATTGTATAAAATTGGATAACTCTTATGGGAGTAAGTCAGAGCTTTGCATTCAGAATAATTTAAATTCATTCCATTCTTATTGCACCATAAGAGAAATGATCTTATGTCTTCCTGCAAATTGAAGCAATCAGAAATATGCAAAACTTTAATAAAAATTTTTAAGTCGTCCGCATATAACAAGCATTCGCTGAACTGAAATATTTGTGGGATATCATTTATAAACAAGTTAAAAAGCAGGGGACCTAAGTGGGTACCTTGAGGCACGCCTGAATTAACGGCAATGGGCTTTGAATAATGGTTATCCACTTTAACAACTAATTGTCGATTCGATAAATAGGAAGAAACCCATTCCAAAAATACGGAATGAAACCCCAACTTTTCAAGTTTTTGCATTAAAATCGAATGAACCAAACTATCAAATGCTTTAACAAAGTCGGTATAGAGTACGTCAACTTGCAAGCCATTTTCGACAGAATTGATACAAAAATTTGTAAAAATTTTTAGATTAGTGCACGTTGATCTACCCGCGAAAAAACCATGTTGTTGCGTTACAATATAATTTTTGGTCTCCGAAAACAATCTCATATTGACAATCTTATCTAAAAGCTTAGGAATAACGTATAGCTTAATATATCAATAAATAATCAATAAATAATAATTAATAATCTTGAATATTCAATAATGAATTGAATAATCTTAACAGAGATATAAATGCAGTTTTCCATTCATCTAAGAATATGCCAGTGGAGAGTGGTTCATTAAATATAAGCGTTAAAGCAATAAAAAGTGTCGAAGCGCATTGCTTAAAAAACACCGGAGGAAGCAAATCAAAACCAGCGCCCTTATTAGTGTCCAAACCTCGCAAAACTTCAAAGACTTCTTCGTAAGAAATTGTCATACTTGACACATTTACAATTTGGTTAATCTTTGAGAAATCGTTATAATTATTTGGTAATGTAGCATTATTGAAGACAGACCCAAAAAAGTCTGCAAATAGTTCGCAAGATTCTTGCGAATTATTCAAAGATTTATTTTTGAACTCCATAGATTTCGGGAGTCCATGAGATTTACGTTTGGAATCAATAAACACCCAGAAAGATTTTGGGTTTGATTTGATTCCATATTCGATAGAATTCAAATACTTTTTATATAAGAAGTTAGAAAGAAAGTCAAATTCCTTGCGACGTAAAACAAAATTTGCTTTATCAACATCAGTATTTGTTCTCTTAAACTTTTTATGCGGTTTATTTCTTAAATTTTTTAGGTGTAATAATCGAGAATTATACCAGGGTAAGTTAAATTGCCGATTAAATTTTTTGATTGGTACTTATAAATATAAGCCTTCTTCTAGAATTTTTTTGAATGTGAAAAACATAGCGTATAAATCCATAGAATTAAAAACTATTTTCCAATTTATAGAGTGAAAATAATTATTTAGCGCAGGATAGTTAGCATTTTTGAAATTATGAGATAAATTGGAAGAATTATCTAAAATATTATTTGGTTTATAAAAACTAAATTTCAGCTCGAGTGCTTTGTGATGAATTGACTCGCAAGTAAGCGGCATATGACACATATTCATGGAGTATTTAAGATCATTGCTAATAAAAACTAAATCCAAAATTCTTTTTAATTCGTTTCGAATTCATTAAACTGAAACATATCTAAGGAATAAAGTGAGTCACATAGTAACAACTCAACATCTTTTTTAACTTTAAAAGGCATTAATATTTTGTCATCACTACTATATCTCCACTCAATGTTGCTTAAGTTGAAATCCCCTAAAACACAAGGAGTTTGCTGAGGGCTTAAAGACGATACAATATTGGAAATATTGAAAATATGGTCATTATATAAATTATAATCGCTATGTGGTGGAATATAACTTACAACAAAAACAATTTCATTGATGATGATTGCAGGATCATTGGCAAATTTGACTGCAATACAAGTTTGTTCAATATTATCACGCTCGCGAGGTAAGCGAATTTCTCTACTTGCATATTTTGATGAAATTGCTATTAATAAACCGCCTCCTCTTGACACACCTGGGCAAAGTATGCGGTCTCTACGGTATACTTCATAATCCGCGTCAAATAACTCTTCAGAACAAAAATGTGCTGTTAACCGAGTTTCCACAAGAGTTATCACGTCGATATCATGAGCAGTTGCGGCAGAAAACAATTGATTAGTTTTAGTATGAATACCACAAGTTTTTTTTCGGGATTTTTATTGTTTTTCCATATTCATATTTTATGCACTAAAAAACGCTTTGTTTACTGCTTACTTCACCAGCCGTTTTTCGCGCACGTAGGCGGGGAAGATCCAAAGAAACAGCATTAGAAAAATTCTCAGCAGTAGTTGCCTTTTTAATAGTTACAGTAGAGAGATGTAGAGAGATACAGTAGATGACGTCGGGTCATTGCCCTCGCAGTACATAGACTGCTTGCACATAGTTTTTAGATCATTAACATCATGAACTAGTTTGTTAATTACTGAGTGAAGATCACCAGGTTTAATTAAACAATGGTCACAATAAAAAAAGATATTAGAGTGATTTGATATCAGTTCACATTGGTTGTCGTTTAAGTCGAAGCACTGTTTATGGCACTCAACATTACATGAATTGCAAGAAATAAACTCGCTGGTATTTATGCACTTGTTGCACTTATTACACAGCATGATGTACGTCTGATTAGAATCGCGACTAAACAGAGACTGACAGAGAAAATTAACATCACTATCACAGTTTATCTAAAAAAAAAAAATCACATTTTGAATTTAATAGTCCCATTTGTGTTATTTCTTTATACTTTCTGGTGGTTAAGGGGGGTGGGGGTTTGAACACCTAAAATTCCCCTTGTCTACGGGCCTGATTTAACGCTTAAAAAAATAACTATAAATTTGTGGAATAGTTATGATATGTATTATATGCACTGTATATTATTTCAAATTCTCAACAGTTGCAGTGAGTTTATTATTATACACAGAAAGTTGAAGTTTCATCATTGTCATATTTTTTAATAAAAAAAAACCCCACCAAGATGAGTCACATCAATTTGCAATGACTATAAGCTTATATTAAGATTTGTTCATATCATTACTTCAATTTTTCAGATAATTTTTCGGTATTTTGCTGTCAGATCTATCTTTTTATTAGCAAAATGGTATGAAAAAAATTATATGTGTGATAAGATCAAATTGAACAGCAAAGGTTAACTTGATCTTGATCTGGTTTTTTCGGGATTTTTATTGTTTTTCCATATTCATATTTTATGCACTAAAAAAAATTAATTTCAGGCACAAACAAATTTTTCAAGTGCATTTTATGCAGCAGTAATACGGTGTTTAAAAAAATTGTTTAAATTACCCCAAAAATATGGAGTACTTCGTATCGATTTCGGCGATTTTCGTATCGAAAAATGTCATAGCGTTATGATTTCTTTCTACTGTTTCCTGACGAATGGTACAAATTTGAAAGTTCTATCATAACTATTTTTTAACCAAAAATTGTTTTATTAAAAACAGAATTGTGAAAATACTTATCAGATTTTTTCGTGACATATCGTTAAAAATTTATACTTGCAGAGTTGAATATTTACAATAAAAAATAGTGCATACTTTCATTTTGAACAATTAAAACATTTTGAAAAAATATTTACAATTAATGTTTTTATAATTTTTTAGTGAATACCCGATTCGCGCTACTATTTCAGTTTTTTAAGCTTAAGAAAATGTTTTGCCATGGAAAAGCTTCATTTTAGTTTCTAATAACTATTGTTATATTAGCCTTAAAGTGACGGATCTGAAGTACATAACGGATTTTTTTTTTTATTATTAATTGAGTTGGAAAATTATATTAATGAAATTTGAAAATGAGTTACATTAAAGCATAAACCATTTTTGACGTAGAATTACGTCTTATAGCGCGGTTTATATAGGGGTCATTTCATAAATTTTTTTCGAGCGCATGCTAACGTTTTTGAGGAACACATTAGAGTATACCTACAGCCTTTAATATCCATCGTACAGAGATAAAACATATGCCAAAATAGCAGTTATAACGTCAATAAAACAATTATATAACTTAGGATTTTGTCACTTCTTTAATAAAAAAGCAAGATAGCAATATCAAAGAAGAAAAATTCATATTTTTGTTTGAGAAATATCATGCATTGATGAGGCTTGAGTGCAATAACTCGAACTAAAATAACTCCCTAAAACAAAGCAAAATAGCTCACAAACATTTTTCATACATTTTTGGGAGTTATTTCATTTTCAATAACTTCCAACAAATTGGAAGTTATTTCGTTTTAGTTGGCAATTGTTTTATTTTTGAAGTGAAAATTTTATAACTGCGTATACAATAATACGGTGAGATATATGGGGGACAAGACTAATGTAACGAAATGGTTCCTATGAAAACAAAACCACAGCAATTCGCGGCACTGGTTGTATAAAAACAAAAAAATGGCTATATAATAATTTTTCATATTTTTGCACCGAGGATTGAACACACTACGCTTGGATCCATAGTCGGCTGTTCTACCAACTGGGCCACAGAGACATATCTATTTGATTAGCTCGTGCTTATGTTAAATTTTACAATCAGTAGTTATTTTCTTTCTTTTATGATTGAATTGAGTCTTTCGTTCAATACTCTGAACGTACATTAAGGTCTAAAAATTTGAATTTGAAAAATTTGAATAAATTCAGAATGTAATTTTCGAAGTAGGCCTTGCATTGATTGATTTGGAAACAGCACATGCTGCAATATTAACGAATGCAGCTTTGTATCTAAAATTTGTTTTATTTTCAGATCTGTGAATTTTCATACAAAAACTAAATCTTTCATATAATTCAAATGCAGTTTCTTAACACACATTTATATCGAAATTAAAAAAATCGCATGCTATGGTATTTGAACACACAACCTAATGGTTAGAAGTTCTTCCATTATCAACTGAGTTACCGGAGTATTTACTCTGCTTTTAAATAAATTAAACAAACTTGCTGCGTAAGCCAGACTTGCAGAATATTTTTTAACGCGTCTGGCTTGTATTCGTTAATAACAGACTTGCAGAATATTTTGACGTAGAATTACGTCTTACAGCGTGGTTTGTATGGGGATATTTTCATAAAATTTTTCAAGCCCATGCAACGTTTTTTGGCGGACACCTTAGGGCCTTTATAGCCTTTAATATGCATCGTACAAAGATAAAATGTATGCCAAAATATAAGCTATTTTGTGCATAAAAAATATAGCTACACTCTTAAAAGTTTTTGTTGAAATTTATTACAATAGTTTTAGGCAACAGTTTAGCTACTATAACTGTAGTGAATTTACACTCCTTTATAAAATTCAACATTTGTTGTTTACTATTATTATGTAGTAAAATTCAACAGTTGGTGTTTAATTTTGCTTAAAATATATGGTAATATTTAAGCTTTAATACATGTATTGTAGTAAACTTAAACATTAGTTGTTTAATGTTGCTATCATTTTTATATTACTATTGCAAAATTACAACCTTTATATGAATAATATTCAACAACGTTTGTTTACTTTTACTACAATAATTTAGTAATATAAAATGACCACTACTATTTACTAATATTTAACACGTGTTTGGCAATTAAAACTGAGGTAAGCTTCAACTAATTTTATGATTGATTTAATATTTATAAAACATATAAATATGAATAAAAACAAAGGAAACCTTTCAAGTTCGTTGCACCAAGAAGCTATATCAATTTGTCGTTAGAGTTATAGAAATAAAACAAAGCATTTTTAAAATGAATTTTTAAATATTTATTAAGCACTTCTCGCACACATTTCAATATGAATATTAAGTATATTACAAGGCAAAAAGTATTTACAATCTTAGCTTAAAATTAAAACACGTTATTTAACACAATTTTTGTTATTAGAGAAGCGGATACCGGACTGAATAATAAGTTACTTTCTTGCTCATAACCAAACTTGAATGAGAATATGATGCAATTATACAATTAATGTTGAAAATTCAACACTTACATATGTCTATTGGCAATGAAATACATGATGAAAAAATAGTTTAATATTAATATTGCAGCAAAATTCAACATATGTTGCTTAATTTTACTAAAGTTTGTATATAACTATAAACATTGAAAATTTACAATGAAACTTGCAGTGAAATTACACTCCAGTTGAACTTTAAGCAAAAAAATAGTATTGAACGCAACATCGTGTTGTTTCTTGAATAGAATCGTTTTATGTATTTCTCAGAGCTTTACAAGCAATGCATACGTATATAAATGCTTGCGCCGATAAGAAGCGTTTAGTCTGCTGGCAGCCTCCAATCAGTCAGGGTGGCGTCGCTTTGTCCGCCTAATGGATGAAAAACAAATTTTTTCATATTTCTGTATTGTTTGTTGGCGAAACTTCCGCAGCGATGCAGTAATATATTCAAGCACGAAAATCTCAACATATCTGTATTGTGTTCATGAATTTTATATGGGATTTTCGTCAATGAAATGTATGACCGAATCAGCATGTTCCGTCAAAGATGAAGAAATATCGTCCATGATTTGTTTATCAATTCTTTAAGACTTGGACTACTGGGAAATATTGTCGCAAATGCAACATAAAATACGATTCAAGTCTGGTATCGAAAAACGCATCAACATTTTTAACTGTGTTGTAGATTAAACCCTAACAAATATGCGTGGTAGCATAGGCTCAGTGCTTCTGACCACGAAGCAAAGACTTAGTGGTCCATTCTGCAGTTAAAATTTTGTGTTTTTTTTTTTTAATTCAAAATATGTACAATTATACTGGCAGTTTTTGTTGTTTTTTTTTTAAGAAAAATTGAAAAAAAATTATATAAATAAAGTCTGAGTTATAATCGGATTAATGATTATTTTGGATAAACAATAAAAGATTTTTGTCATCAACACTATGAAATAAATTGGAAATAAAGGAAGGCAATGATGCGATGGTAGCACGTTCATCTTGCAGCCGAGTTGTACGCGGTTCGATGCGAGTACGGAAAGGGAAAAATGCATTATTCCCGCCACAGGTTTTTCAAAAAATTTTTCTTTTAAATATTTATGAATACAAATATAATTAACAAAAAAATAAAACAGCAAGATCCGTCATATGTGCTATGAGGATCGAGCCTGGGTACTACTTAAGTCATCAAATTAAAATAATAACTTCTCTTGATAACCAACTTTGTCACGAAATTAAAAAAAAAACACTGCGATGGAGTTCTGTAAGTGAATATTATAAACAAATATAATAAAAAAAAAAGAGACAATTGATATTTCGATAATTGATATCGCCATGTTGAAAATACTAGTTGGCTTTATGAAAAAAAAAAACAGTTCTGAAACTACTATTTGTATGAAAGCAGACTGCTTTTTAACCATTTGGTTGCACTGAAGGAGGGGATGTTAATAAAATAAATAAGCAATCTTCCCAGAAATTCCATTTTTGAAGCGAAGCTTTTTACTCCTCGTTCTGTGATTTGCTTGGAGTGAAATCTGAAAAATTTTCGACAGATTTTTTCTTGGAAATTTGATGGTTTCTTTGTTGCTAGTGCTTATTACAACAAGAAAATTTAATACTTTAATATTAAATACTAAAAATATTTTTTGGCCCGCCCGTGGGGATCGAACCCACGGCCTCTTGAACGAGAGTCCAATGCACTATCCACTAGGCCACAAAGACTTGTTAGAAATGGTTGTTAATTCAATGCTAATTATAACAGAAGCTATGCTGTAGTAGATCGTCACCATCTATCAATAGATAGAGGATTGTGTATTTGCTATGCTACAACTATCAAAAATTTGCTTTTATTTGCCACAAGGTGTCTCCAGCATCGTTTTGTTTGTATGGTGAATGCGTTTGTGGTGCTGTTGGTACGAAGAAAATTAGCAATGCCCACAAGTGCGTTTTTAAGTGTCAAAAAAATAGATGATATCAATAAATATGGAATTAACAAACGCATGCATGAGTCAGTGCAGCCAAGTTCACAACCATGTGTGGAGAGTTTAAATGGAGAGTCGCTGGCATTATATGCCCGTATATGTAATTGGCGTGGAAATTTGACATTCAACAATAAAAAAATAAGCAGTAAATATGTTCTCTGTATATATGTTATTTATTTTATGTTATTTTAAATTTTTGAATTTAAAAGTTATCTATGTAACTGCGAAAAAGCTTCGCCTCTCTCGTGTGTCCAACGACGCACCTGTGTTTTTTGGTAAAAGTTTCACTTTTACCATGCATGGCGGCCACACACATCTTTTTTTTAAATTTTGCCATATATTTTATAAAATTTATAGTCAACATTTACTAATTGCAGTGTTAGCGAAGGGCCCCTATCGCTCAAGGGCCCCTGTGCACTGTACCATCTTGTATCTATAGAGTTACGCCACTGGAAACTGTTAGATTTTAAACAAAAAATTATGAGTATTAAGCTTTTTCTTATTAATTTTCCTGTTTTTTAATGGAAAGAAACAACTTTGCTTTTTATATTTAATGTTATATTTTTTTTTACTTTCAGACCCTATGCGGGAAGATGGGTTTGAACTCTTATAAACTAACTACCCTATAGGAACAAACTAACTTGTTTTTAAAAACAACTAATTAAAAAACTAGTTTAAAATAAGCCAGTGTATGAACTACTTTGAATTATATTAAGGCAGCATCCAGTTCAATTCTAAATAGTTTTTATTGCATTATATATGAAGTAATCGAAATACTACTTATAAACAAGTGATTGATAAACTACTTTGAATTATATTAAGGCGGCAACTACTCTGATTTTGATTGCAAATTTTGGTTTTAATTGCAAATTTTTATTAGATTACAAGTTTATATATATATAACTATGTTATTTCATCAAATATTATTAACTTTAGGCCATCAGCAAAGTTTTCAATTGATTATTTTAAAGTAATTAAAAAATAATTTAAATATAACTAATTTAACAAGTAGTTGACAATATATGCAGACGAAAGAGTCAATTGACTTATTTAGCGGACATCACCATACAAAATATGTTAGTTCGTTCTATGGGAAAAAGTCAGAATTTCAACTAGTTGTGGTTGACAAAAAACTACTTTATCAACTACTTTTAAATTAGTTGATTTTCCTACAGGGTAGCCATAAAACTCAGACACCAGTAAAAATTCTTTTTTAAGCATTAAACATTATTCTGTCACAAATCAATAAATTTGCATTGCCTCAAGAGAAAAGTTAAGCCAGATCCGTAGCCAGGATTTACTCAAGGGGGGGATTTTTATAAAAAAAATATATCGATATTTTTTGATATCGATGAATCAAAGGAATTTAGTATAAAACTTACTTTTATTTTTTTTTTTTTCTCTTTTTTTTTGCCAATTCTGACTATACATCATCCTCTGTGACTTTGCTACCCCTATGTATTCTTAAGAATATTATATATATACTATATAATATATTTTATTCTAGAAATACATTTCAAATATCAATTGCACTCCTTCACCTGTCACCACACTTTCCTAATATTTGCACCATTATCCGATGCTGAATTCTGATTTAATTTATTCCTATAGTTGTGTTACCAACGCAAGGTAAAATTCTTGCATATTGTTTAATTAAAATGTTGATCGTTCCTCGTTTTCGGATGTCATCAAAATCAAGTTGAACGATGACATAAGCCAGTTGTGCTAAATTGTTGCATCAAGGAAAGGTATATAAACAGTAATTTTGTAAAAATGTACCACACCATTCTACCTACAAGCTGCTATCGGGTTAAAATTCTGTATAAAGCAATGTTTATCTATAAGCCACTTGTGAACTACTAGAAAAACTACCACGATAAGAAGACTTACATTTTCTTATAAGTAAATCCTTAACCAGCTCCTAAACTTTAGCAGATCACTTAGCAAAATTCTTAAATTTAATTGACTTTTTCGACAACCTTTTTCAAAAGGTTTGAGAATTTCATTTTTAAAAATTTTTGTTGTCCCAAGAGGGTGAGATCCCGCGTCAGCGCTAAAAAAATCGCAAAACTTACAATAAGCTCTGTTTTTCGGTGAGCTTTTTTTTGGATTGAGCTAACTAATGCCAACAGTTCAACCAAGACTGCTTAAATCGTAGATTACGCGAACCACTAACAGGAAAATTAATAGTTGGGGGGGGGGAGGGGGGAAGGGGGATTTTAAATGTTTTGAAAACTTGAAATGAAATAAAATCGGAAATATCGTTGCTTGCACCTTTATGTACTGCCGAAGTCGAAGGCAGTTCCGATGTATGACACGAAATTTCTGTTTCTGGAACAACTTCTACAATTATAGACACAAAACGCGCAAACTTAGAATTATTAACATAAAAAGTGAAATATTCTTACTTATATGTATACTAAGTGATACTAAGTGAAAGTGAAACACTACTTATACGACCGCTTTTAGCATTACTTTCAATACTAACTGGACACTTTTCAGGCTCTTAAGATTCTTGAACGCTTTTTACAATGCATACTAAATACAATATTACATTATAATGATTTAGCTAAAATCGTAACCATTAAATAATTATTATATAGAATGAACACCGCTCACATTGACCACTTCACCATTCTGGCAGCGCTGCTCTCGGTTGGTACATCAGCAAAGTAGTTCTAATGTCACTTCGACTTCGGCGGTGTCATCTTCTTTTCATAATTAATCGTATTTAATTTTGTAACATTGCATCAAAGTATTAAATAATATCAAGAAGTCGCCAAAATAAGGACGGAAATTGATAAAAGAAAAAAATTCCTTAAAAACGAATATTTACTTTCCTCCTTTCTGGCCATTTTTAATAGCGGTTTCTGCAGCTAATAAAGTGGAATCGTTTTAGTATTTTGGCACAATAAAATAATCAATATAATAACACTAACACAAATGGATTAAATTTTAGAAAACCACAATTAAAACAATTGTAAAAGGTAAATGTTTTCCTCACCTTCATTTACCATTCACCAGGTAATGGACAAGGCTCAATTGAATGTATCGAACTTTATTCGATATCTTAAGCGTGTTGCTGTTGCTGTTTATACTGTTACTGAAGAGAAACGTAGGCGCATTAAGTATGCGAATATAATAAATGTCATATTAATGATTATCAGGCATGTTCTGCAATTCGATTTCGATCGATATCGAAATTGAAAACGACAAAAGGTGTTCTACAATTCGATCTTAATTGATATCGGAATTGAAATCGAAAGAAGATTTTTCTTTTTTGTTTACATTTTTGTTCGGTTTCAATTCGAGTGTGAGTAACCAAGTGAAATAAGTCAAAAAATAAATATTTTTAAACAATTGAAATTTGAAAAAAATTTGGAAAAATATATGTAAGCAAATAAATGTAAACTTCCTTCTTACAAAATTAAAAACAATATATTAAGGGGTAAGCATAAGAACTCCAATCAAGCTTCCGCGATGGTTGCCTTTATGGAAAACATCCCGACATGGCAAAGAGTTATACCAAAGGCGATCGAGTGCGTGTAGTATCCTTGTGGAAGGAATTGGCAGGAACACTGAACCGTCAAGGTCCACCCCAAAAAGATCCCGAAGGCTGGAAAAAGGTAACTTTACAGTAATGTATTGAATATTTCTAAAGTGTTTTCTTATAGGCTTGGATTGACTGGAAGAGCAATGTTCGTAAAAAACTAGTCACAACCTTTCTCAAACAGTGGAAACCGTTGCCTGGATTTGAGGATTGCAAGTAGCAGTTGAGGGGCTATCATATTCCATTTCAATTGGTTTAGGTTAAATGGCTTTTGGTGAAATGCATGAAAAAATGGCTGCTGATAATACTGAAGCAGAATACCTTTGTCCATCAAGCGAAGGTGACAATGAGATGCCTTGTACTTCCCGTGCCAGAAGTGCAACGCCCAATATAAATAAAAGAAAGCGCGAACCTTCTTTGCAGGCAAGAATTTTACTAATTTTATTATAAATTTGCCTTTAGACTGGTCATATTTCATTACCCTCAAATATTATTGAAATCCTTAGAAAATATCTTAAATCCTGTTTTGCTAATTATTATAAATAAGTTATATTTGCAGGAAAACTTGAAAAGTTACATGCTTAAAGAAACGGAAACGCACAAAGCACTTCACAAATAACTTAAAGGATGTGGTGTACATTGGAAAAGAAAACTTACGCATTGGAAATGAAAACAAGAGCAGCGTAAAAAGAGTCTATCGATCAATTGAAAAATTGTGTAAGCCCAGTGAACCAAAACTACCGTTTTTGAATTCATTTATGAACCTTTTCGGGTAGAAACGTTCATTTCCGTCACTCATAAATGAACCCTTTTGATATCATTCGTCGGACTAAAATGCCTCTCAAAAACGAACCTTATTTTGTTCGCAAATGAGTTAAAAAAATAACCATAAATTATCCTATTTTTGGTTCGGAAATGAGTTAAAAAAAGAACCATAAAAGTAATTTTTCGGCACTCGAAACCGAAACGAAATTGAACCCTTTTTGTATCAGTTTTTGGACTGAATTGCCTCTCAAAAACAAACCTTGTTTTGTTCAATAATGAGTTAAAAAAAACAACCTTTTTGAATTATAAATTTTATTATTGCATAATACTATTTATAATTACATATCGATATTTTGTTAAAGAAGAAATGATTATTACTAAAATTAGAGATCATATTAATCATTGGGTTAATAGGATTAATATACCTGGGCTGGAATTCACGCATTGTGTTCTTCATGATATTGATGTTTCAAAGGGGAAAAGGCGTGATTGTTTTCCAATTTGACAAACCTCCAAATTATATATGAAATATCAAAATAGTTAAGTTATTAATTGGGGAATTTATTTGATTACATTTTTGCATGGACTGTTTTCGCGGTTTTCATTCTATTTGGGCCTGATTTTAATTTTTGATAGAAATGTTGAAAATTTTCATACGTGTAGCAGTAAATCCATCTCGCACTGGTAAAAAAGTTCATATGACGTTTGTACGAAGGTTAACGTTTTCATTTCAAGTTCCTTTATTTACCTGATTTTAGAATATTAAAAGTAACATTTATGATTCATTTGTGAACTCATTTATGAACAAAAAATGGTTCGTTTATGAGAAATTGTTTCCTACTGATATGATAAAAAAATTATTCTATTTTGAACTCATTTCAGAATGCAAAAAAGAAAAATAAATGATTCATTTCCGAACTCATTTATGAACAAAAAATGGTTCATTTACAAGGAAGTCTTACCCACTGAAATGATACAAAAATGATTCATTTTCGACTCAAAATAAGTTTTTAATGAATTTCGCAAAATATGCACAATTTTTCTTGATGGAAAAAGCTTTCACGAATTTAATGTTTTATAACAAGCACTTTTAAGCGACAAAATAAAAAAAAAAAAAATTCTAACCAAAAACGTTCGCAAAACTCTCACCTTACTCAAAACCTTCGCTTATGGTTCAGTGGGAAGTTATGAAAGAGCGAAATGAAGATCAAAGAAAACATAATTTACAGGTTGGAAAATTAATGAAAGAAAAAAATGAGATCAAACTGCGTCAATTGGAAATGGAGGAACTTCGTTTCAAAATTGACCAACAGAAAGAAAACAGTCACTAAAAAGAAATTTTATATGTTTATATGTATATGTTATTATATATGTTTTGAGATTAATTTCAATATAATATAAAATGTGTATGAATTAATAAATGAATATAATATATATATGTATATTAATATAAAATGTGAATTAAAATTACAAAACTTAATTAAAATTATTTTTATTATTTTAAATATTATTAGCAATGTCCTCTCTTATTCTATTGCCTACAATATTTAGTCTACTATTGTCAGCAACCATTTCAATTGCATCACTGATGCTATTAATTCTGGACTGTTGTTTTCAATATCATACTGAACATTGTAATATCTGCATATATTATGCAATGCGCAGCATACATTTATAATCTTAACAACTTTTTGTGGGTTATAGTGCAGTTTGCCTTGTAGACAACGAAAGTGGCTTTTTAAAACACCGATAGTTCTTTCCACAATATTGCGTGCTGATGAGTGTTTTTGGTTAAATCTGTATTGCATTGTACCTTCGTCTGGGTCCCTATAAGGCGTTATAAGGAACGGTTCAATGCCATATTCAGAATCACCTAACAGCCATGATACACGATATCCTATCTCATATCTAGAGTGGAAATAATCCTTGAGTTGCTCATACTCCAGATGAAATCGTCGTGGCACGACCCAGGATGACAAGAATCTACTGCTTTTATATTAATTTTACAGTCACATATCTAAAAAGCTATACAATTTTGAAATCAAATATTTTAAGATATTCCAAAACTAACGATCATGCCGTTTAAACTAAAGAATCCTTTTCTGCTGAGAAACAAAGATTCGCCTTCGCGCGGCTTTTGTATTTTAATATGTGTGCCGTCGATGCAGCCGATAACACCAGGAATTCCATATTTTTCAAAAAAATGGTATTTTGAGTTACGAATATCTTCTTCTGATGCTACTAATTTGACCCACTTAGAGCAAAGTTTGATTTCCAAAATACATATTATTTTTGTAAGCACTTTTGAAACCGTGCTTCTTCCAAAGGCAATGTCCGAATCTTTGCCTACAGATCTTTGATGTCCTCCTTCCGCTAAAAAACGCAGTGTCGCAGCAACTTCAAGCATTAATGGAATTGAGGATTACTTTGCATAAGGTTTTATTTCATCCAAAACCATTTTAAATGCGTCTTTATTTAACCTGTAATACGCAACAAAACTAAAACAAAATAACATTGTTAATAAAGTTTGGCTAAAATTGTTAAATCAGATCTCAAACTAAAATACTTACGCTGCATCAGGAATGCTAAAACAATTCGATTGGTCTCTCAAAATTCCTCTTCTTATCCTTTCATTTGTATTGCTTTTATTTTCAAGCAGTAAAACAGCAGCCAAAAATGCAGAACGCATTGTTAATTTTTTTAAATATTTATTTTTATTTGAATTACCTGACATAAAATGTTATGAGCACAAAATTGAAAGAAACAGCTGATTCGAACAAAAAAATCGAAACCGATTCGATTTCTATTCGATTTTGCCAAAACGAACGAATTGCAGAACACCGAAAAAAATTAGACTTGTTTTTTAAAATCGATTTCGATTCAATTTCGATCCAATTGCAGAACATGGCTGTATATATTATTTTTCTATACTTTCTGGACCCTAAGGGGGGGGGAGGGGGAAGGTTTGAACACCCAAAACTTCTCCCTTGTCTACGGGCCTGAGTTAAGCATATTTATGAAAATGCTCACATTTCTCATTTCCTCTGTTGAATATAAATTTTGCAAAATTTTTCAAAGAAAAAAAGATTATTTTTCATAATAGTGCATTCATAGAACTATTTTATAAATGAAAAGATGTTATCCTACTGAATGATCTAAAAACCGTCATTTTATGATGTGGGGAAAAAATTGTTACGAAAACTTATAAGTTGTTAGCCAAGTTAAACAAACTCATCCATCAAAAGTCATTGCCATAAAAGGGCGATTTTTCCCATTAAATTTATTATTGAAAAGTATTAAATTTCGATAATAATAAAAATAATATGGTTTCAGGTACGCACACTACTGACAAAAGTAAAATAAAACTTAACAAAAATGTTGCGACAATTTCCCATGCAGTCAGCAACAAAGAAAAAAAAAAAAGGATTAAAAGAAACCCCTTTTTTCAAATGTTGACTAATGCAACCTTACAAAAGCAACCTGTCTGTATAGAGGAACCTTAAAATGAGTTGACAATAAGAAAAATTGAGTAGAAGAGACTGAACACAAAAAAGCAAAAATATAATTTAAGCTACAAAGCCAGACAGAAAAGAGCTAGAAATATAAAAACATTGATCCTGTCAAAATGATAATCGATGTTTATAATGAAAGAATTTTTAACTCAAATGCTAGAAAGCAAATATTTCAGATCATAACCATAACAAATTTGAAAATTGAATCCTTTTCCTTCCCTTTTATTTATGCCATTTAAGTCATCTTGGAAGGTGTTACTGAAAAGGGTACGCAAACCCTTTCAAAAAACTGATGACTGTGCTAGGTAATTTTTTTTTTTTTTTTTGTACTATTTGTGTAAGTTTTTTCTTAACTGACGTCAGGCAGGCAGACTTAAGTCTTGTGCGACCTTTTGAGAGAAGGATAAAAAAACATAATCTTAATCTTTTTGTAATTTGTTTTGATAAGTAATTATGGCAATGATTTTAAAAAAAAAAAAAATTGGCAATGTTTTATCTTGGTTTTAAGTACGGTAACAGCTTTTTGCTAAGTGTAACGAATTTAGGTCTAGACGGTGTGGTGCGTGATTTTGAAGAGCTGTTTAAAATTTTGCTAGTTTTAAATGTTTTTTCTTTTAGCAATTAAAAAATAGATGGTTTTTAAAAAGCAGTATTTTTTTATTGATCTCCCTTAAAGCAACCCAAAAGCATTATCCTACAAGTGGTTTTCAGAATTATGTTCTTTCTATATTAAAAACAGAATTTTTCTCCCTGCTCCTCTACATTCTCAAGGATATGTGATGCGCATTTGAATCGTGTACATATCTATTCTCAATTTTATCTTCCGCTCAATATCAGCGAATGTGATAGAGAAATATGATCATAGTGTCCGGTGTATTGTTTGCTGTGCCTTATATGGCACACAAACCTCTTTACTTCTTCAGGTGTTCTATATTTTATAGTTGTTGGTTTTCTCAGATTGTGGTTTCATTTTTCATTGTGAAAGTGAAATTCCATCAAAAATTATATTTAAAAGATTTGTTCTTCCATATTCAGCTCTCTATTGCATGTTTGTTCGCTACTTAAGCTGCATCCTTAATATGCATTTGATTTGCGAAAATTTATGAATGGTTGCGTTGATGGTACCTTTTGTTTTTGTTTGAATTCATTTATATTGAATTTTATTTTTTTCTATTTATTTTCACTTTCTTAGTGGAAGCAGGTTGTGGGTATTCTTTATTGGATTTTCACATCATTGTGTTTATTTTGTGGTGTAATACGAGTAGCTTCTGGAATATGTGTTCGGTCTTCTTGTCTTTATATTAAAAACTATCATAATATTTGATCATCGCTTAAAATTGAACAATATTTGCTAGCTGATCGGCGACTGAAGTTTGTTTGAGGGCATTTTATGCACTTTAACGACTTTCCCCAGCTGAATTTTAAGTAATCAGTAAAAAAAAAATTATATACAATATGGTATATATCTATGACTTCTGAAATAGTACAAAATAATAGTAGGAATCAGTTTTGAATATAATTGGGAGACCATGGATTCGGATCCTCTTCTCAGACCACTTTCATGGTAGTGATAGGGTAGGGAAATCATGTCCTATTTTTCTTTTGAAGCTTTCAGAACGTCGAATTGTTTCGTGGAAGCAACCTCTCAAATCAGGTAGAATTTTTTTTAAAAATAAGCAGAAATACGTTATGACAAGACACAAACTATTTACTATTCATAAAAATTTATTGTATCGCCTTCTAAGTAGATGCCTTTCAAAATTATACACTTATGCCAATGAGTAATCCATTCAAAACGCAGTAATCCTAAGTAATCCATTTCATATTTCAAACGCATTTTCCGAAATCGACTTTAGTTCTCGCTGTGAATTATCTTTTATGTCTTCTATCGACTCAAAACGGGGAAAAGGTAATTTGAGTTTTGGAAAGAGAAAAAAGACAGCCGCAGCCAAATCAGGTGAATACGGTGATTGCTGCATAATATTTACTAGAGTACGCCAGTGGTCGAAACTTGACCTTTTCGCTATACCACCTCCGAGCGACGCCGAGTATTCCAGCAAGCAATTTTCTTGAAAAACTATTCGGTGCACTAGTTTTCCCTACTCTTATTCATTAAAAAAAAAATTATCAAAATCGGTTGAGAAACACCCTGGATGCCATACCACCCCCGAGCAACGCCGGGTGTTTCAGCTGGCATTTTTCTTTAAAAATTCGTCGATGCTCCTCCTCGTCAAAATCAGTTGAGAAATACAGGAGAAAATGATACTGATCTGTTTTTCCTCAGCCTATTTATATATAGATTGAGATTTTGGGAAGAAATTCGTTCACAATGACGCACGAGTTTTCTTTCCACAAAGCTGACGAACTTGATCTATCAAATGCCGCATAACACCCAAATAATATTGTTCTTTTGTCCGTCTGACCTTCATACAAGAATTCCATGCGTGCGACACTACGACAACAGCCAAGATTACTTGACTTTTGATCGAGTTTGACGTGATTTTTTCAGTTTTGGCTTAGTTGGAAGGCGCGATTTCGAACCTTGTTGACTGGTTTGTGTGACTGGTTTGCATGTCTAACTCTTAAGGCCATATCTTATCTGGTTATAATGTGTTTTATGAATGAGGGTCGGAATTGGCTCGTTCTGCCATATCTTTGGCTACCTTTAAGCGATTTAATTTTTGAAGAATGTTCAGGTCTTTTGGAACTAGTTGAGCGGCAATGCGTTTCATGCCTAAACAACAGCGTAGAATGGCATGAATTGATTCATGAGACACAGAAAGTTCAGTGGCTTTCTCTCCCAAACTAAAACGACGATTTTCTGTCACCATTTAATTCTTTTTATTGATGTTAACTTCAGTTGCAGACATTAATGGCCAACCATAGCGAGGCAAATCTTCCACCACATCTCGACCGGCTTTGAATGCACTGTACCACTCTTTTGCGCAAAATTATAGTAGCACTACAAAATTTTAATAACTTAACTTAACTTAACTTAACTTAACTTAACTTAACTTAACTTAACTTAACTTAACTTAACTTAACTCAACTCGACTCAACTCAACTCAACTCAACTCAACTCAACTCAACTCAACTCAACTCAACTCAACTCAACTCAACTCAACTCAACTCAACTCAACTCAACTCAACTCAACTCAACTCAACTCAACTCAACTCAACTCAACTCAACTCAACTCAACTCAACTCAACTCAACTCAACTCAACTCAACTCAACTTAACTTAACTTAACTTATCTTAACTTAACTTAACTTTACTTAACTTAACTTAACTTAACTTAACTTAACTTAACTTAACCTTACTTAACTTAACTTAACTTAACTTAACTTAACTTAACTTAACTTAATTTAACTTAACTTAACTTAACTTAACTTAACTTAACTTAACTTAACTTAACTTAACTTAACATAACTTAACTTAACTTAATTTAACTTAACTTATCTTAACTTAACTTAACTTAACTTAACATAACTTAATTTAACTTAACTTAACCCAACTTAACTTAACTTAACTTAACTTAACTTAACTTAACTTAACTTAACTTAACTTAACTTAACTTAACTTAACTTAACTTAACTTAACTTAACTTAACTTAACTTAACTTAACTTAACTTAACTGAACTTAACTTAACTTAATATAATTTATCTTACCTTAACGAACCTATATTACGTTTAGGGGTAGGGGTTGAACATTTGTGACAAAATGCGATATGGGGGTGGCGCAGAGTCAGCCGTGCGTTAAATCGCAAAAAATATGCTGAGAACCCAATATAGTTGAAAAACAGACAAGTTCATTCTAATTGCATTCCTAAGTTTGAAAATGGTGACAAAATGAAGGGATTCTCTTTAATTGAAAGCGTTTAAAAATGGTGTCAAAAATCACCATGAACAGCTATTTAAAATAAAAAATTACCTGATGTAGATTATTTATAAATAAAGATAAATTTTTAAGATCTTAAAGTAGTAAAAATTTCGTGTTATTTTCAATAATAATGTATTTACGTGTGATATAAGCATAAGTAATAATAAATATAACGTGAACTATAACTGTTTTCATAACGAAATTGATGAAATGTAAAAAAAGTAGAAATTCTATAAAATAAGAGTCTGACATAATCTCGTGGGGATGCCTTAAGGAATGCCTAATATAGTCCAAAATCATGTAACGTATTTTATAAACGACAACCTTACATTGCATTGCATTACCGTGCCTTAATTTACTTTGTCTTAATTTAATCAACTTTCTTTAACTTCCATTACCTTACCAAACCTTACTTTATCTTATCCTATATTGTTATAACTTACCAACATTATCTTACCTTACCTTGCCATGCCTTAACTTGTTTGACCTTACCTCACCTTACCTTGCCTTGCCTTACTTTACTTTGCCTAACTTTATATTAGGTTTGCATTACCTTATTTTACATTACCTTACCTTGGCTTAAATTACCTTACCTTACCTTACCTTACCTTACCTTACCTTACCTTACCTTACCTTACCTTACCTTACCTTACCTTACCTTGCCTTACCTTACTTTACCTTACCTTCCCGTACCTTACCTTCCATTACCTTGCCTTAGCTTACTTTACCTTATCTTTCCTTACCGTACCGTAACTTACCTTGCCTTAACTACGCCTGGTCTTGTTCTGATGAACTTATTAGCACGTGGGTAGTATTTTTCACGAAAATGATGGGTAGACCTGATTTATTGCTGTCATAAAAGACCTAGAGAAAAATGGTTCTATGTACTGCTATTGAGGCACAGTAATCCTTTTATTCATATTCCTGAAGGAAAAACTTCGATATTATACGCTTCTATGTTTTCAGTCATGGATCATAGTATCCTTAACTAATAACGAAGTTGTGTAATTCATGCACGATTTAGGGTTATAATTGGACCAGTTTTAAATGTTCTTTTGAACTTTTGGTCTCTATGTCAGCGATGTTGAAGAGTCTCATCTGGTGGAACTCTTGCCTAAGTGCCTATCATAGACTGCCCTTGAGGAAGTCTCGAGCTGGTTCTGGTTTGAGTCGGCTAAGTACATCCAGACCGGTATACTCTTAACTAGAGAGTAATTTTTAATATATCAGAGCTTTAAGATAGATCACAATTTGCATCAGTAGATGACATGAAGGTTCTCAACTACTGGATATTGACTGATACTATTGAATACAATATTGAAGCGTTCATATAAACGGTGATCCAATACGAGATCCTTTTCCAACTGGGTGGTCTTTGACACAGCTGTTATGTGTCAAATAGCTTGTGCATATGTTCAGTTTTCAATACGACTCAATCATGAATAGATTTACGTCTGAACGACGTTTATTAATTGTGGAAACTTACTATCAAAATCAGTCATCAGTTAGAGAATGTTATAGAGTTAAACATCATTTTGGTCGTTATGAGCGTCCAACTGAGTCCAACACCATCACCAAATTTCGAACCAATTTTTCACTATTGGGCATTCATCATTCAACCAAAGTGCATAGAGCCCGTAATTTTGAGAATATAGCTGCAGAAGCAGAGAGTGTTCATGAAAACCGTGAACAATCGATTCGCCGCCGATCTGAGGCTTTGGGCATCTCTTCTCCATAAGATCCATAATAATTCAACATTGTAGCGTATCTTGAGGCGTGATCTTGGTCTGAAGGCCTATAAAATACAGCTGATCTTGGTGAACGTTTTAATTTCGGTTTATGGGCCTTAAAACAACTTACTGTTTAGCAAGGAAGCTCATTTCTGGTTGAACGGCTACGCAAACAAGCAAAATTGCGATATTTGGGCTGATGAACAACCAGAAGCAATCCAAGAACTTCCAATGTATCCCAATAAATGTATTGTTTGCTGTGGTTTATAGGCAGGAGGCACCTTACCTTACCTTACCTTACCTTACCTTACCTTGCCTTACCTTACTTTACCTTACCTTCCCGTACCTTACCTTCCATTACCTTGCCTTAGCTTACTTTACCTTATCTTTCCTTACCGTACCGTAACTTACCTTGCCTTAACTACGCCTGGTCTTGTTCTGATGAACTTATTAGCACGTGGGTAGTATTTTTCACGAAAATGATGGGTAGACCTGATTTATTGCTGTCATAAAAGACCTAGAGAAAAATGGTTCTATGTACTGCTATTGAGGCACAGTAATCCTTTTATTCATATTCCTGAAGGAAAAACTTCGATATTATACGCTTCTATGTTTTCAGTCATGGATCATAGTATCCTTAACTAATAACGAAGTTGTGTAATTCATGCACGATTTAGGGTTATAATTGGACCAGTTTTAAATGTTCTTTTGAACTTTTGGTCTCTATGTCAGCGATGTTGAAGAGTCTCATCTGGTGGAACTCTTGCCTAAGTGCCTATCATAGACTGCCCTTGAGGAAGTCTCGAGCTGGTTCTGGTTTGAGTCGGCTAAGTACATCCAGACCGGTATACTCTTAACTAGAGAGTAATTTTTAATATATCAGAGCTTTAAGATAGATCACAATTTGCATCAGTAGATGACATGAAGGTTCTCAACTACTGGATATTGACTGATACTATTGAATACAATATTGAAGCGTTCATATAAACGGTGATCCAATACGAGATCCTTTTCCAACTGGGTGGTCTTTGACACAGCTGTTATGTGTCAAATAGCTTGTGCATATGTTCAGTTTTCAATACGACTCAATCATGAATAGATTTACGTCTGAACGACGTTTATTAATTGTGGAAACTTACTATCAAAATCAGTCATCAGTTAGAGAATGTTATAGAGTTAAACATCATTTTGGTCGTTATGAGCGTCCAACTGAGTCCAACACCATCACCAAATTTCGAACCAATTTTTCACTATTGGGCATTCATCATTCAACCAAAGTGCATAGAGCCCGTAATTTTGAGAATATAGCTGCAGAAGCAGAGAGTGTTCATGAAAACCGTGAACAATCGATTCGCCGCCGATCTGAGGCTTTGGGCATCTCTTCTCCATAAGATCCATAATAATTCAACATTGTAGCGTATCTTGAGGCGTGATCTTGGTCTGAAGGCCTATAAAATACAGCTGATCTTGGTGAACGTTTTAATTTCGGTTTATGGGCCTTAAAACAACTTACTGTTTAGCAAGGAAGCTCATTTCTGGTTGAACGGCTACGCAAACAAGCAAAATTGCGATATTTGGGCTGATGAACAACCAGAAGCAATCCAAGAACTTCCAATGTATCCCAATAAATGTATTGTTTGCTGTGGTTTATAGGCAGGAGGCATCATCGGACCGTATTTCTTCAAAAATGCGGATGGAGCCCGTGTTACGGTCAATGGTACTCGCTACAGAACAATGATCAATGAATTATTGTTGCCAAAAATTTAGGATATTCGTGTAGCCGACCTCTGGTTTCAACAGGCTGGCGCAACATGCCATACAGCTGGAGAAACAATTGCTTTATTGGGGGGAAACGTTTGATGAAAACATCAGCTCAAGAAATGGTCCAATTAATTGGCCACCAAGATCATTTGATTTCACGTCATTGGATTACTTTCTTTGGTGATATGTTAAATCACTTGTTTATGTTGACAAAACCGAAACTATTAACCGTGTTATTCAAGGAATACCGGTCGATATGCTCGAAAGAGTTGTCGAAAATTGGACCCACAAAATGGACCATTTTAAGAGCTAGTTGTTGGCAACATTTGAACAAAATGATTTTTAAACATTGAGTTGTAGGAACCGAACTATCATTCCAGATAAAGATTTGCATCAATACATTGATTTTTATGTATTTTATTTAGTAGGAAGTAGGACAAAGTAGGAAGCTCTTATTGGATCACCCTATAGTTTGTAGTTTGTATTTTGAATGCAAATACGAATATATATATTGTATTTTTAATTGGTGTCTAATTATATTGGGTTCCAGAATATGGCGGAGATCATTCTCTACGGTTATCGAGAATATATTATTTTGTGCACGTTACATTACATAAAGCATATTTTTAATATATGTATTCATTGCACTGACATCAATGGCTTTTTCTATTTGATGTCACTTCATGAACTATCGAATCCGTTGTTATGGGGCTAAGTTCAATTAAGATATAAAGTCAGCGGTCTACTACAAACAAACATATAGGATTTCTTACTTTAACTTACCTTACTTTACCTTACCTTACCTTGACTTACCTTACCTTGCCTTACCTTACCTTACCTTACCTTACCTTACCTTACCTTACCTTAACTTAACTTACCTTACCTTACCTTACCTTACCTTACCTTACCTTACCTTACCTTACCTTACCTTACCTTACCTTACCTTACCTTACCTTACCTTACCTTACCTTACCTTACCTTACCTTACCTTACCTTACCATGCCTTTCCTTATATTTTCTAAAAACTCTCCCATTTAAATTCGTTAAGTTAAAATACAAACAAACTCAAAAATTAATGTCGAAATTCAGCATAGAGCCCATCATGAAGTAAACTATTTTAATTTGACGATTCTATCAAAAGCAGCCGCCTAAACAAAGGGTCTCATAAGTACTCACTTTAGCTGAAATATGTTGGTGATAAGTTCAGTCCAATCAACATAAACAAT
Organism: Coremacera marginata; assembly: GCA_914767935.1. Classification (NCBI taxonomy): domain Eukaryota; kingdom Metazoa; phylum Arthropoda; class Insecta; order Diptera; family Sciomyzidae; genus Coremacera; species Coremacera marginata. The sequence goes on from OU612044.1 coordinate 20,058,788, forward strand.
AGAAACAAAATTAAGACTAAGCTAACCTTAGAACACCGATAAGTCCCAATATTTCGAGTTCAAGTTCAAGTTGACTCCCCGCATGCGACTGAAACATAAATAATGGCAACGCACCCAACTTGACCGCATAACTAACCAAAAGCTCTTAAAATATTTCAGAAATTATTTGCTTCTAGTTGAAATTTACCAACCTCTGATCAAGATTTCCTTCCAATAAATTTCCACACTGTCAGAGTTAATTTCTATGACAGGCATTTCTTCTAAGGTGATATTTTTTTAGTGCAACATATTGGCGTCAATTTATTGACAATCTTCAGTATGTTGACATCGCTTTTAGACGCCACGTTCTGCGTTCACATAGCTCGCTGGTCTGCTGATAAGCGTCTATTTGTTGTCAGGCGCTCTTTGCCAATGCAAATAATTCCGGAAATGCATTTATTTCTTCACTTCCACTCGCAATTAACGCATGTTACCCCTGTCCTGGCGTCACTTCTTTGTTGTCTCTACACATATATGGTATTTCAATATCTATCCATACTTTTGTTCGTCAATTTGTCTTTCGTTTTATTCGCCAGTCAGTCAGTCATTTTTAAATTATTTTTGGCGTCAGTGATTTTCATTAAAATGTTCTCTTGTTATCAGCAGTCGTTGTAGATGAGTTACTTTAATCAGCTTGCATTAATTTAAGTCTTATTTACCGAAATATTTAAGCTGCCTACAAATCGTGCCTTTCTTTTCTGTTCTGTCTCACTTGCTCTTGCTTACTTCAGCGTGGCGCTTTGATCATTTTGTATTGGCAAATATTTTCTTAGTCGTGAAGGCTTGATTATAATGTGCATTTTTTTTTATTTTTTCTTATTTAGATAAAGCTTATAATTCCCCGAAATGTTTGATTAATTTTGCTCGTTATGCAGCTTAAATTATTTATTATAAACAACTGTTTTAAAAATTTCAGAGCCGGTGCAGATAATGCGAAAGAGTGAGCTGAGATAATGATATTGACTTTCATAAAGTAATTATTTTAATTGATTAAAGGTTAAGTTACATTGGAGTTAAACTGGCTGCAGAATGAAAATTTTAATTTTTTTCTCGCTGCTTGAATCCAAACATAGCAATATCAAAATCCTTAGAGCTTACTTCCGTTCCGTACAACAGCAGTACAACGTTTAAAAATATAATGAAACAAATACTCTTAAAAACCAGAAGTATTGTTGAAATAGTTGTACACCAAAATTTTTTCGAAGGATATACGCTTGAGTAAAAAATTAAAAACCAATTTGCAAATGTTGAAGTACTATATCTAAATTGACCAACTGATGCGCAGAACACAGAGCAAGTTAAATCAAAAGAGGTCCAGGTACAGACAGAGCAGAGCCTTCTGCTCTATGAACGCCTTCTTTTAACGCCAGCGCATTAATATGGGTCAGCGGCTTAATAAGATTGATTATAAAAGAATGAAGGATACATTCGAGTAGCATGAGAATCTATTACAATGCGCCGCTGATTATTGTATTTCTTTTTGCATGCGTAATCATGAGCAATATTAACAAAAAAAAAAAAAAAAAAAAAAAAAAAAACAATATAGAAAAAAAAATATGCAACATTGCATTTAACGATTTTTGTGTGAACATTTTTTTTGTTTGGTCATCATCACTCAAGCACAAGAAAGGATATATTCAATGAAAGGCACATCCTTTAACAATGAACTGCTGTGCAGTTCAGAAGATTTCAAAAATATCTACTAATAGACGAACACTATTTTTACAAAATAATATTTTCACACATTTTCCAACACACACACACACACACACACATAACAACAAAAAGAAATACACACACATGCTGTTAATATCCTTTAGATATTATCTTATGACTTTTTCTACACACATTTTAGCTTATCAACAGTTATATGTGGGAAAACTCTGACTGCCTTGTGCATTCTCTTTTTTTTTTACCATATTCCCATGATGCCAAAATCAATGCACTGTTGCACATCCTTACATACATACTTGCATCCTTTCACATGTCGCTACAGTTGAATTGTATAAATTTATTCAACACTTGCTGCAATGTTTTCTTGCTTTACTTTGCTTTGGTGACTCAAATCCTGCAATGTTTGACAAAGGATTGCAGGTGGTTAAGGTTGGCAATGTCAAAGGCAAATGTTGTGAAAAAAGGATACCTATTAATCACACTGAAAGGATGAAATTTGAGCTTGACATTCACTTTGTTGAATGCATGACTCTGTGTTACTTTTTGGTTGACATTTATTTGATTAGTTTTGATGTGAAAAAGTAAAATTTTATTACATACTGGTACATGATTCACATGATTCAGATTTTCTTACATTCTTACGCGTGGGAAACGTATTTAATATTTATTTTATTTAAAAACTTTGCAAAATAATCTATGTTATATAGTTGGATTTTTGTACCGTCACGGTTACTACGTAAGGAGCATATTTATCATTCCGTTTGTAACGCCAATAAGGAGGCGTGGCAGGTGTAGAAAAATATATCTTTTTGATCAGCATTACCACCTGAGTTGATTTAGCCATGCACGTTTGCCTGTCTGTCCGTCTGTCCCTTTGTTCAACTCCGCCAGGTTTCGGCCTGCCTGTCCCAAGCCAGGATAAAGGAGGAGGGTTGGTTATGGGATACGTCCCATGTCGTAAAAAGTTAGAGCCAACCAAGAGCTCGGGGTGGCGCCCATCTTGGTAGCAGGTCAATATGTATATCATATTGAAAAAAGCCTGCGATGGAATAGCAATGGTATATAAAACTTGTTAGCACGGGGATAGTCAAGCCCGTCGAAAAAATGAGGTGACCTTATCTATCCACGGCATGGAGACATGGCCTATATGGTCAATAAAAGACAAAAAATGGTGTCTTAGGGCACAAGGAGTGTCACGTATGTGGGCACAAAGGCGACCTGTGACGCTGGGCACAGGTCAAATTAAATCGTAGGCACTTCATTTAGGGTATGGTATTAAACCATGCCTTGAATGGAAGTGCCAGTCAGATACGAAACAGAGCTATGTGCACAGTCAAAAACAAAAATTCTTATATATGTATATAAGAATTTTTTGTCTCTTTGCTAGGATGTTGTAGACCCCCATTTTCGACGGGACCGAGTTGCCCAGGTGACTATCATGGGTTGGACCTTCGGGGAGACTCGTGCTGGCTGTGGTTTGTGCACATCGCTTGCACAGGTCTAGATTGACCGGCGGGGTCGCGCAGTTGTACGACCGGGCTGGCATACCTGCTTAGTATGCAAAAGATTGGATAGGTCTCGTGGTCTCAACCAGTAGATGGTAATGAATGTACGCCATCTACCGGTAGCCAAACTGATACTATTAAGGGCAGTATGGAATTCTTATTGCATACTGCTTTTACAGAATAGGGCACATGGTAATGCTATTGTGTTTATGAATGTGACATCGCACTTTTTCTGCTTCATGGTGATTTTTAAAAATGCTTACCTCAGGACCCGTACAAGATATCTTAACATTTTTTTTTTTTATTGTGCTGGGTAAAGATTATGTTTCTTAGAAAAAAGTATTTCGAAAATTGTGTAATAAAAAAAAAATTGATTTTTTGGGTTTTTATAGAAAAATTGCCATTTGTTATCTGTTCTCTCTGTTGTAGCCTAATAAACGGTATAAAAAGAAATGTCTCTGGTTTTCACCTTTAAGAATTAGTGAAAAATAAAAATTGGTACATCGAAGTATTAACAGAGATGTGCACTTTTTGTATGTTAACTACACCTTACGCATTTTTATAACAACACCTTCGCTAGACTGTTAGATGATGTTTAAATTTCTTAAAAATACATTTTACTTGGTGGCAATCCTACTATAAAGAAATAACACAATCTTAAAATTCTGACAACGGATTCGAATTCAGCGACCCATTTTTACCTAGTGTTCCTGTACCTTTACTGAATCGTACCGAATTCGTAAGAATAAAAAATAATTAGGTGGCAGTCCTATACGCCATCCTGAATTCTAAAATGCTAACATCAGATTCGAATTCTGCCGCCCCCTAAAACTATTGTAGGATACTTGAAACTCATAAGTAGAAACTCATAATACATTTGATAGGTGACAACCCTATTAATAAAAATTACATCATTTTTAAATTCTGACAACGGTTCACGTAGTGTTCGTCCAGCACCGAATTCATAAATATAAAAAAATTTCGGTAGCAATTCTATCCGCCATTTTGAATTTTCAAATTCTGATATCAGATTCGATATCAGCGACCCTCTGAAACTTTTAAATGATGTTTAAGACTCTTAAAAATACATTCTATTAGGTGGCAACTCTATTATAAAAAATTACATAATTTTGAAATTATGACACTTACTTACTTACTTAGTTGGCCGTAACAACCCGTGTCCGGATTTCGACCGACCTCATCAGCTCTCGCCAGGCGCCTCTGCTTTGCGCGCGCCTTCTCCAATCGGATACACCAAGTGCGGTTAGGGCTTCCGCAGCCTGTTCCATCCATTGGAGGCATGGTCTCTCTTGTCGTTGAAGCTTCGTCGTCCATACGGACATGACCCAGCCAGCGTAGTCGGTGCACAGTTATACGCCGAACTACGTCAATGTCTTCGTAGAGCTCATACAGCTCGTGGTTCATTCGGATGCGATAGTCATCGCCGACTCGAACAGGACCGAAAATTTTGCGAAGAACTTTTCTCTCGAACACCCCCAGAGCGGCAGCGTCCGTTTGCGAAACTACCCATGTCTCAGCGCCATAAAGCAGCACAGGTAGAACGAGCGTCTTGTAGAGTGTTAGTTTTGTCGATCGAGAGAGGGCTCTGGAACTTAGTTGCTTACTGAGCCCGTAGTAGCACCTATTAGCAATTATTTTTCTTCGCTTTATCTCCAGGCTGAGATCGCAAGACAGTGGATCGCCTTGTCTGAAACCTCTTTCGGTATTGAAGGTTTCGGAGAGGTCATTTCCTACCTTGACGGAGCTGCCTGTGTTGCTCAACGTCATTCTGCAAAGTCTAATCAACTTTGCAGGTATACCGAACTCAGACATTGTAGCGTATAGACAATCCCTTCTCTGGCTATCTAACGCAACTTTAAAATCGGCAAAGAGATGATGTGTGCCAAATTGATTTTCGTAGGTTTTTTTTAAGGATTTGTCATAGCGTGAAAATCTGGTCTATGGTGGACTTTCCAGGTCGAAAGCCACACTGATAAGGTTCAATCAGTGATTTTGTAATCGGCTTTAATCTTTCACACAGTACGCTTGAGAGAACCTTATATGCGACGGAAATAAGACTGATACCTCGATATTTGGCGCAGAATTCAGTTAACAGAGCGTCAGCACCCGCTGCTTTATTTTACTGCGCTCTCCATGGGCGGCATTGGTGGAATCGTCACCTGTAACTAAATTGGAGAAGTGCTGCCTACACAATCTCAGCACACACTGTGTATCCGTATTCAGATCTCCATTTTCGTCTCCAAAAGTGGATGCTCCGGGCTTGAAACTTTGGGTTAGACGCTTAACCTGTTGATAGAATTTTCGTGCATCGTTCTTGCCCTGGTATACCTCTAGTTCCTCACGCTCACGCTTTTCCTGCTCTCTTTTCTTGTGTATGAAATGGCGCCTCTCTTCCTTCCTCTTTTCGCAGTAGTTTTCTCGCACTGCTCGCGTTGCATCTGACTGTAGCGTTTTTCTATAAGCGGCGGTTTTTACTGCTGTTGCGATGCGACATTCCTGGTAGTATCATTGGTTCCGAGCTTGCGGGCGCCGGAATGACTGCCTCAGCGGCAGCGCGCATGGAATGGGATATATGCGCCCAAAGTCCGCCGGCGTCGTCGGGTCCAGAGGTTGGTTGATTGAGCTTAACCAAGAGTTGCGCGGAGTAGGCTTCGCCAGTCCGTTGTAATTGCAGCTTAGCGACATCTAGCTTTTGTTGCATTCCTGTGCGTATGTTCTTCGCATTGCATAATCGCATGCGGATCTTGGCTGCAACAAGATAATGGTCGGAGTCAATGTGGACCCCCCGAAATGTACGCACATCTAGAACACTAGAGGCATGCCTACCGTCGATTACAACATGACCAATTTGGTTTCGCATTTTTTGATCCGGGGACAACTAGGCAGCCTTGTGGATGTCGAGGTGCTTAAATCTGGTTCTACGAACTACCATGTTTTGCACCGCGGCTAAGTCGATCAGTCTTAGATCGTGGTTTGTCGAGGTCTCATGAAGACTGAACTGACCGACAATCGCCGAGGACTATTTTCACGTCATGGACCGGAAGATAGTCGTATACGTCCTCAAGACTAGCGTAGAAAGCGTCCTTGTTTCGTCCTTTTCCTCCGTCGGGGCGAACGCGCAAATAAGCCTGATGAAGAAAAATTTCTCCTTGATTTAGGTCGTGGCCAATCTTTCGTTCACAGGTGTGAACGGCTAACCGACTAACCAAAAATTTACTAGGGATGTTAAAATTATAATACCCTCACATGAAAAATGTTTGCATAATTTAAGACCGTTTAAGTTTTCTTTTAAGAGTTATGGAGAAATTAAGCCACGTGCCATTTTTGGGCCGTTTTTTGGCCTTAAAGCCTTAGGGGTCTGGGTTTTTCCACTATTGGATCCAGATTTTTTTTTTGCAAATCTTACTTTTTAGCCTCAATGTAACGGAAAGTGGGCGGGGAGTGAAGCAAATCAGAAAAACGCACATTCCATATAGTTTCTCGTAGGTCTCTACTACTTATTGGCCTGCTCTCGTATCTCGAAAACTATTGGTTCAAGGGAAATTTTGTTCTAAACCTCTTTTGTACAAAATTAGCAAAGCAATAGTTTCATGATAACTTAAATTGTCATACATTCAATAGCTTACGAGATATTTGGAAAAATCCGATTTTTGCGACCTTTTACCTTGAATAACTTTTAACGCGCATACTGTATCGCAATGGACTTTAGACACGTTATTAACTATATCCAAAAAAAGATATTTTTTCGAAAAAATATAGTTTCAATATAACGAAAAATGGGTGGAAGGAACCTTATATTTTCTTTTTCGCAGAGTAGTTCTGCTCTTTTTTTTTTGGAAAAATTTCAAAAAATTCTACAATATCGACTCAATAATGAAATCATTTGCACAAACGCAATCCTAGCTAATATAGACTCTTTTGAAGCGATTTATTGTTTAGAAGTAAAAAGTTCGCTTGGGAAATTCTAGAATAAAATAATATTGTATTTCCTTATTATACAGCCTCAACAGGATGCAGCTTTGTACGCTTGGCTACCATTGACTTTACAGCAACGTGTTGCACACTGACTGCACAACATGACCTAGGCCAGGACATCAGACACTTGTTTGTATTTCACTTTCGTTATCGCTGCTACTGCACTAGAGTGCATTTTTCTTCTTTTGACAACATTATTATCAACATTTTTTTTTTGCTTGCTTTCACCAGACTTACACCAGATTTACACAACGTTGAGTCACTGAAGATATGAGCAACTTCAGTGACTCAACGTTGTGTAAATCTGGTGTAATATGATATCCCAGAGCAAGGACATTATTTGCTAATGCACTTTTGAGAGAATATCCGAGTATGCTGATCAGAAAACAGGTGATTTTTTTTTAAAGAATTAATGCAACAAATAGTTGCTATAGTTTTTGTATATTATAAATAAAGATTTTGCATATGTTGCAGGATATTTGGCGGACAAATAAAAGATGCTTCTGTTTTGAAGATATATATGGGGAATTCCAAGTCAAATCGGACAGCATGAAGAATTTTTTTTTTGGATTTGTTTCATTTTTCACTATGTTGATGTCCCTTTTAAACAGCGTGTCTCAGTAAATTTTCAGATTTTTGGGGCAACTGGTTACAGAGATATCGACGTGTAAAATAATCGCATTATAAGGAAACTGTGTTAAAATAAATACTCATAACTTATTCAATATTAGTCCAAATATAACAAATTTTTTTTTATTGTTTTTATTCCTTTGTAAACTATCCAAAAAAAAATAGGAAAAAATTGTGCACAGTGGGCTTGTATTGTATTTTTGGGACTTAAAATTTAAAATAAATTTTTCTCAGTGTATGTAATCTTCGATTTTCTTCAAATTTTTTTTAAAATAAAATATAATATTTTTCACAAATTTATGCCAAATTTGGGAGTGGGGTTCGAAAAACTACTATATTTCACAATTTTTCAAAGTTTTGTAAGAACATATTTTTCACTTTAAAACACTGCGCATTTTCTTATAGTTTGTTAAAAATAGGAAAGTTCTTAATTTTTTTTTATTTTCTTTAAAATTTGAAAAACGTTTTCATTTTTTGATCTAGAGAAGTTTTTAGCAATTATTGCACCACCACAAGTAGGAACTATTGAATGTAATTTTTGCGTGCCCGGAATAGATTTAGCCGTTTCATATCGCTTATCCAATGTTTCTTTTGCATCAAAATAATGCTGTTCTGGAGAAAATGTTACTTTAATGTTTGGTAAATTATTCGGCTCGGATGCCCATTGATACAGTTCCACAGCAGTAGTTATTTGCTTATCAATTTGTCTTTGAAGACTTACTCTACTGGCAAGTCTTTTCAATGTGCCTCCAATACCGTCACATGGTCCCTTACCATGTGCTGTTGCAAAATAATGCCATTCTGCAGCAATCTTAAAGTCATCCTTGTGAAAATATATGTTTACAAAATGTTTGAAATTTTTGAATTGCTGGGGAGCGCCATCAGAAAAGTAAAATATTTTAGATGCATTTGGTAATAATTCTTTTACAAAATCATTAATAATCCTTAGATAGACGTATACAGCAATTGAATCATGATTATTGCCATCAGATATTACGACCAGACTTCGATGAGTGAGTGATGAGTGAGTGATGATATATATACGAGTTGATTTATTTTCTCAAGTAATTTGCTTATCTATTTTTTTTTAAGCACCTGGCTTCCTGTGCAGCTCATTTAACACCATCAGTTAATTTATCTCCCTACATGAAATATTTCTTTAGTTTGAACTTCTTAATGATGCTTATGTAACACAAATATGAAGCGAGTATCTAAAATAAACTATTTTTAAGAATCTGTTAAAAAAAGAAGCGTGCTCTATCGTGTCACCCCTCCGAAATAGAAAATCTAAATTTTCCGTTGCATTTATTTGGATATCAGACGTCATTGCCTGAGATATCAACACAACTGCAATTGCAGAGGTAGTTTTTTGTTGTTGTTGTTGCCTTTAACTTAGTTCAGCTGTGGAGACAGCTACAGCCATTCAACTTTCACCTTGTTGCACGAGTGTGATAAAAAAAAACGAGCTACAGTAGAGAAATGTTATATGGGGAGAAGGAGGAGGATTAAACATATGTGCAGCTATTGACTTATTTGTCGCTGGAACTTACTTTAACATATCCTTAGTCGAATATAGTCTAGGGAAAATATGCCTTATTTCAAAATTTGAGTTCTTAATATATGCAGTTTTGAGCATTGCAGGACTGAAACAACAATCTTGCAGAAAATGTTTATAAAGAAATGTTCATATAATCTGAGAAACTGTGAATTGAGATGAAAAAATTGATACACAAAAATTATCACCGAGCAGGATCAAGCATTGGTGGCTTACCCAAAACCAAGAAAAAAAAACGGTTTTACGAACCTGCTTACGAGTGAGCAGTTAAAAAAAAAAAAAAAAAATACAGAACCGGAAAAGTACACCACGCATTTCACTTGATATCCTTTAATTCATGCAGGATATGAGGGATCATATAAATGTGAAATGACAAACATAACTCGCACCAACCTAAGCGAAACCACCTAAAATAACAACAAAAACAAAGAAAACAACAACTCGAACAGTTTAATAACATTTTGCGGAAGATGTTGTGCATCGTTTGTCGTCTTAAGAGGCGCATAAAAAACACATTCAATATTCTCACATGCTCATCTTTAAGGATGCAATGATTTACTTGTCGGTCATTTATTGTTGGCAGCAAAGAGAAAAAAAGCAAAAAAAAAACCAGCAACAATAACAAAATTCTTAAATCTCCGTTGTCTAATTTGACGCTAGGCTAGGCTAAGCGCGAATGTGTCGATGTCGTCAAATTGGAATGTTCTCTTTTTTTTTTTTGTTGTTTTTTGGTAACACTTGATGTCTTCTTTATTTTCAGTTGCTTTACTTATTGTTCGCAGCACACAAAACTCACAAAACAGCACATAATGCAAGTGTAAGCAAAAATTTTAAGCATCAGCCGAAAATGAAAAAAAAGAAACCAAACATAAACTCTCGACATATGTTCGTTCTATGGTCCACAGTCAGCAACAACAGCAGCAACAAACAGTAAATAAGGATATGCCGCCAAATAACCAGGACATACCTATTGAGCTTGCCACGCTAATGCCTGAAGTTGATTGCGTTTTTATGAGACACTCTATGTGGCGACCACGACAGACGCAACCACCATCGACACGGCTTGGCTCCAAGTTTAAGCACACTTAGCGCACCACTAGAGTTGCTTATAAATATCCTTTATCCTTAGCAAAGTGCGTGCAGTGGTGTTTTTTTTTGTTTTATTTCTTTTTTGTTTTTATTCCATTGTTTTATTTCAAATGACTTCCGTTTATTTTGTCGAGCAGTTAAATTCTCTCAATTTCGTGCTTGACCCTCTTTGAGCCAGCGTCAGGGTCCTTCTTTGATTTAGTTTAGTTAGTTTTTGTGCGTTAAATAGACGCTGATTTGCATTTGAAGTATCACCACACAGAAGGCATAAAAAGTGTTGCATGGCGTCAGCAGTTTTGCCTTTTTATTTACAGCAGCAGCGTGTTTCGGAAATCATGAGTAGTTTACAAAAATGAAACATTGAAGTAGCTAAAGCAGTCTTGGAAAATTTGTATTAAATAATGAAAATTAATTGATATTAGATGTCAAAATGTGAAAATGTAAAGTGGCTAAGTAGAGAAAAGAACAATTTACAAAAAAGAAATTCTGTGAATATGATTCCTATATATTTAAAACAAATTAACAAATAAATGATATAATTATAAGTAACGTCTTATAACGTCAGTTAAACGTGAAATACCAGCCTACCCTGTTATCAGCCTGCTCGTTATACCCATTGCCTGATAATTAATATGTCACCTTAAAATAACATAACATCCTTTATCTGCTTTGGATTCTAGTTTCTATGGGTTGAAAATACCTGGATTTTATAGTCAGTAATAGATATTAACATAAAAAGTAAATAACATAAACCTTACTAATTCCATAATTACAGGACTTGACCTTTACTTTATTGAAGAATCACATACATAAAAAAAATGAACTGTTTGAATAATAGGCGAGAGTCGTCATGAATGGGACACTTTAGGCTTTTGTCTTATAATTGCATTTTGAAGCGAATTATACTCGGGCAATTTGAAAGTCAATGACTCCTGGTATTTTCCGCTTAATAACTTTAAATAACTTTTAATAACTTTTAACACTGGTCTTGTCAGCTCAAGTGTTGTATCATGCATTATTTTTTGCGTAGAAACCCCATCGTCGAAAGCAAGAAAAAGCTTGGCAAATACTATCGGATCACTGCATCCATAAATTTCAATGATTAAGAAGTGGTTTACTAAATTCCGTTTACCAGCACAAGTGATGCCGAACGTTCAAATCACACAAAAGAGTTAGTCACGCCAGAAATCGTCGATCAAATCTTTGGAATGATATTGGACGATCGGAGAATGAACGTGCATGAGGTGGCTGATGTTGTATATATCTCAACTGAGCGGATATATCACATTTTACATAAATATTAGTGAGCCGCGATTGTTCACACTCGACCATAAGCGCAGCAGTGTGACTACTTCAAAGGAGTATTTGGCGATGTTCAAACGCATTCCGAAGGAGTTTTTGCGCAGTTTTATAAACGTAGAAGAAACGTGGATACATCATAATACACCAAGGAACAAGGAGGAGATCAAGGAACATTCAAAACATTGGATGTTATCCGGGTGAATGTGCACCAAAAGAAGGTTAATGTAGGTCTGTCGGCTAACAAGGTCATGGCGAAAGTTTTTTGGAATGCATGCAGAGATTACCTAGGAAAGGGTAAATCACCGGCGAATATTATTTACAGCTGTTGGGTGGATTTCTCATTTGGGGAAGAAAAAAAGTGCTCTTCCACCGTCACAACGCACTGACGCACACGTCTGTGCCATGGCAAAATCCATAAATTGGGCTACGAACTGCTGCCCTATCCACCATATTCTCCAGATTTTGGGTTGCTAAAAAATGTGGGTCAATTGAAAAACGTATCACTGAAACGTTCTTTCCACCCTCCAACTAACTATCACCCGTCTTCCGAATCAACACAATGCTTTCGCATTTATAGGAGGCATCCCCTGAGTGCTGGTTAAGTCTAAAAAATAAAAAAAAAATACAATCCCAATTTTGAGGGCCTTGACAAAACCTATTATTTGGAAGGAAAAAAGAAAATTGGAAGAACGCTGGTCTGAAGATATCAACCTTAAAGGAGACTGTGTTGTCAGAATTTAGTGAGTTCTATTCGGGCCACAGTCGAGGTAAGTCACATAGTAGAGTAGTAGTAGCAAGTTGTGTAGACTAGTCAAGAGATCTTGAGAAATGCTATTTCACTTGATAATATCAATAATAAATATGTGATGCGATCTTGCGACTCGTATCCATAGATTTCAGTCTTTACGGAAAAGCTTTAACCGTATATAATAAAGAGGCAGAGTATTGTAAAATTTAATTAGCATATCCGGCAATATATATATATATAATAAGTCGGGGATTGGCCGAATCAGACCACAGTGGGTCCCTTTTCGTCCCCTATTTGACAAAGGATGCTACTGCTCGGAGCACTCATAAGTGAGCATGCTCCTTATATAACCACACTTTGTCACCTCAAGCATGTCCTTCTAGGTCAGTTGACCAATCTCGGCTTCGTCAATAAATGGACGTCCCAGAATTGTCAATCTTATGCTTGCCACCGCCGGACACTGGCACAGAATGTGTGCCTCTGTTTCCGACTCCTCTAGGCATAACTTACACGCATCGTCCTCGGTCAGAGTCATCTTCCTGAGATGGTACATGTAGGGACCGTGTCCTGTGACCAGTGCAGAAAGCCAGCTTAAAGTCTTCCGATTGTATCGGGTGACCTAATGCACCTAATCACCGACTGATTGTCAAGGGCAATGACAATTTTCTTGCCATTTACCCGGCCATCTATCAACTGGTCCAGCGCATGCACTACACCAAGCATTTCCGCCTGGTATACAGACACGAACCTCCCAGCCTCAGTGCACAGGATAGGTTCAACTCTTCTGAGTAGACGCCAGACCCGGCTCTGCCATTCATCAGAGAGCCGTCTGTCGCTACCAGCGGTTTCTTCACAAACGGATCCATCTGTTATTAGAGTTTTATAACATTTTTCTGTTATTCTCACTCTCTGCCTTTCGTCCATAGGCATACACGTCTCCCTGACATTTCGCTGTGCCATTTCCAGGATGCGCATATGACCATGGAGGGCTGTTGCTCCATGCCACGTAGTATTTCGCAATATCCTGAGGGCTGTTAGCGCTGCTGTTTTCCTTATTTCTAAATCCAACGGTAGCATACCTAACAAAACCTCCATTGCGCTTGTTGGAGTGGTGCGCATTGCCCCTGTTATTCCAACACATGTCAGCCGTTGGGCTCTGTCTAGTCGCTTCTTAATGGTTTTCTGACTGACTTTTGTCCACCAGATCACCGAAGCATTCGTGATGACAGGTCTAACCATCATAGTGTAGATTCATTTCATAGCCTCTGGGCTTAGCCCCCATTTTAGACCACAAACGCGTCTACATTGAAACAGAACCCTCTTGGCATTTTGAATCCTGTCTCCTACATGTTCGTTCCAGTTCAGTTTACTATTTAGAGTTACCCCTAGATATTTAACATTCGTGGACATGTTGATTTGAGCTCCAAAAAGTCTAAGTGGTTCTCTCCTCAGGTCTACCCTCTTTCTAGTAAAGAGAATATTGTCTGATGTTCCTGCGTTCACGGTAAGGCCTTGTTCTCGACACCACTCGTCCACCATTCGGAGTGGTCCCTTCATGATGTCAGAAATGGTGTCAATGAACTTACCACCAACGCAATGTCATCTGCATACCCTATCGTGTGTATGCCCAATTCGTCTAGTCTAGCCAAGAGTGAGTCCACAGTGATGTTCCACAGGGTTGGCGATAACACCCCTCTTTGAGGACATCCTCTACTTACTCTACCTCTAGTCTTGACTCTACCGTTCTGCATGTTGACAGCCCTGTGCTTGAGCATATTGTCTATCCAATTTGTTATCATTGGGCTTACATTGCGTTCTGTCAGAGCCTGTCGCAGCCTTCCAAAGCATATTTTGTCGAAAGCACCCTCGATGTCCATAAATGTGGCCATCGCGATGCCTCCTGAAAATAACTCTTTTTCAGCCACTCTAACTAATTTGTGAAGAGCACTCTCCGTAGACATGCCTGCTCTATAAGCATATTGGCATCTACTCAGAGGATTGTGCATCAGTGAAGTGCTCTCAAGACAGTCAACCATCACTCTTTCCATCGTTCCCAAGAGGAAAGACGTATGGCTGATCGGTCTGAATGACTTCGCCTGCGCACAATCTTTTTTTCCGGGATTCGGGAGAAAGACAACTTTCGCCTCTCTCCAGACTCTCGGAACATACCCAGACGTTAAGCAAGTAACGAATATACCCCACAGCCTAGGTGCAATGAGATCTTCCCCCCATTGCATCATAGCCTGAAATATACCGTCTATCGCTGATGTCTTGTACGGAGCAAATGAGCGTATAGCACTCCTCACACCGTCCATAGTGATCATTCTTTCGGCTTCCAGTCTGTCAACCCTCCCTTTCTTTAGGTTTGTCCATGGGTCATCAGACTTAAAACTTAAAGGAAAATGCACCTCCATCAGAACTTGCATCGACTCTTCCAGGTTCTCTGCCATAGTTCCATCCGTTTTTCGGATCAGTCCCACTTTGGATAATGTATCTTTTAAAACCATTTTCTGAAGCCTGCATGCTTCTGAAATAGTTTCCATCCCAGAGCAGAAGTCTCTCCACGACTGCCTTTTACGGTGTCGTATGAGGTTCTTCAGTTCCCTTTTCCGTGCCTTGTATTCTGCCCATGTTTCTGGGGTTCTCCCTCTCATGTGCCGATTGAAGGCCTTCCTAACCTTCTTCTTCAGAGATTCGAGTTCCGTACACCACCATGGCGTCGGATCACCCTCGTCTATTAAGTTGTAGGACATGCCACCTCGTAAGCTTCGACCATGGCCAAACTAAGATGTTTGACATGGCTTTCCACTTCCGCTGTATACCCTGGTACTTTTATAGCTTTTTGGGTCAGTGCTTCCCTCAACTTCGCCTTACATTTCACAGGATCCGTGTTCTTGGGAATCCTGACCTTCCTGCTACTCTGCTGGCGTCGGATTCCGAACTTGACTTCAAACTGAATGGATCTGTCGTCCGACATGGTTAGCCTATCCACGACCGTCCAGTTTTCTATTCTGCTCAGAATCTTTCTACAAATAAGAGTGACGTCAATGACTTCCGCTCGCCTTGCATCAACGAAAGTCGGCTGTACTCCTCTATTTGCTACCAACAGATTAAACCTCTCCACAGATTGAAGCAGTTGCTCTCCTCTGTCATTGTTGTTGGTGCTTCCCCACGCAGTATTATGCGCGTTGGCATCACATTCTATGATCACTCCAATGCCTCTTTCCTCACAGTACTTTACCAGGTTCTCCACCTCTTTTGAAAGTGGCTGGTCCGGAGAGTCGTAAGGAAGATACGCTGGAGCCATCATACAAGTACCTGTACCATCCCCGATTCTCACAACGGTAAGATCCTGGGAACATAGGTGTGGCATATGTACCGCTAGTATACCATGTCTCACCAGGATACAGGTCCTCCGTCTGTCATCTGCCACCGGTTGGTACAGCGTGGCTTTCCGCTCCGAGAGACCTTTGATTCTATTGTGAAGAATCCAAGGTTCTTGGAGCATTGCTATGTCAATTCCATCCTCCTCCATGCAAAGCATCATCATTGCTGATGCTGCCCTACTATGGTGTAGATTGAGCTGACACACCACGAGGTTTTTCTGGTACGGGTACGGGCCCACAACCCGCCCTGGTGGTTCCTCCCTTGCAGAATTCCCCACCAGCCCCGTACCAGCGGTTTCGTCGAGCTCACCTTGCATACTTTTGGAATTTGATAAGAGCTTGATCAAGGCCGCAGTTGAGTTTCCCTCCTGCCAGCCTGATCGCTTTCATCTCATCCGTCCGGCACCACGCAGTGAACTTGTCGCCTCCTTCCTTTGCATCTCCGAACTTCGTTGTATTGATAGCTCTCCATTTAGAAGTGTGCGCAACGCACCGGTTCTGGGTCTGCAACCTCCTAAGGATGACCTCCTTGCTTTCGGAAGTACCGTAAACAATGATGAACATCCTTCTAACGTCCTTTAATGAGTATAGTCGGTCGACCCGCAACTCAGCCCCTTCCCATAAGTTCATGAGCTTTGGCACGGTTCGGCACAGCCATACCTTAGATGATGGGTTCTCGCACTTGAGTGCAATAATTCCATCCTCCAAGTTTGCATTGCCAAGAAATCCTACATCGCCATCGCTTTCATTGATGGTGTCGAGAGCCTCCAATAGGGCGGATTTAAAGGCCGCCAATCGGGACTCTCCCAACTGACCATCGATGGAGCAATCAACGATGCCCATTAAGAAGTCCTTTTCCGCTACTGTAGCATAGGATGCACGGCCGCTTCCAATAACCCCTTCCGGGTTGAATTTCCCTCCCGCTGAAGCATTCGACTTCGCTGACGCAACTCTTTGTGTAGGCAAAGGTTTGCTATCGCTCGGTTTCTGGCTATCAGCCCTCCACGATTTCCACTGGCTAACGACTTTTGAGGGTCGTCCACCATCTTCCATCGTCCTTCCTTTATGTGGAAGACTATCAACCTTTACAGGATGTCCACCTTCCCCGTACTTAGCCGAAGAGCTAACAGCCGTGAACTGTCTACCTTTCGACTCACATGTTCGAGTCACCCCTTTATCGACTTCGCCGGAAGATACAGGTTGTTCCCTGAATCTTTTACGCTCGTTCGTTTCCGTGGTGGACTCATCGCGTGACATGCTTTGGAATTGGTCCTTCATTTTATTGACGGGGGACTCTAAAGCAATCTCCCTCGCAGTTGTGCCCGCCTTCTTACGCTTCCTCCTCCGCCTTTGCTTCTCCCTAGCAAGGAGCCGCTTAGCCTCGGACTCAGCTTCATTCCCTGGTGTTGCAGCTTCGACAGGTTTGGCTGACAATTCCACTCCTTTCAGAGATTTATCGTCCACCAGGCCCGGTGGGTTACCTTGCGGCTTCCTGCACCCTTCCACGGTTAAATCCTTTTGGGATTCCACCGCTTCGGGACTCATCCCCACAGCGCACCCTTCCTTTTTTTTTTAGTTTTTTGGTTCATAAAATATCCCACGAGTTACGGAGAAAAACGGACCGAACGGA
This sequence comes from Coremacera marginata, assembly GCA_914767935.1. NCBI lineage: Eukaryota > Metazoa > Arthropoda > Insecta > Diptera > Sciomyzidae > Coremacera > Coremacera marginata. The sequence continues at coordinate 20,076,342 of OU612044.1, forward strand.
CAGAGATCCCATTATCCGCCCTACCCTACTAAAATACAACAGGGAGTGGGCTGCCCTGAGCAGGCACCATTCGCGATCTAAAACCCCTAGACCCTGCACCACCGGTGCAATCTCCCTCGGCATGGCGTCTACAACCTTAGAAATGGGGGGTGACTTTTGGTTCGTTGCTCCACAAAGCCTAACCCAATAGCCATTGTGTCTTTGCGTGCGTAGAGGCATAACCGGCAAAATATTTCTGAACTCTTTCTAGTCGAAAAGATGTTTATATGTAAAAAATACTCCAAATAATGGAAGCATACTCCCATCTACACCTCACAAATGCATTAAATGGTTAAGTATAAAGCATGTAGTAGAAAGCGAGAGTTCCATATACATTTCGATACATCATTTATAAATAGAATAATGAACTGATGACGCTACAAAGTCTTAGCACTTAATATTATACTCAGGACTTTCTAAATAAATTTCAGACTTTAGAAAAATTATTTTTAGATAGACAAGTTTTCGATGCAGTTTCCGAATATCAACAAGAACATATTTATATTCTTCTCTGTTCCGTAACTTTTTCGAATATGCATTAAAGAAACAAAAATTTTGGATTTATTCCTTTTTTTTAAATTTGTATAAAGACCCCCTCAAATTTGAACTAAGTCCGAGACATAAAGTGTGAATCTTGCCGTTCTTGCATGGAATGCTCCACTATTTTCTCACAATTATTACAATGTTTCCTGATTTCTTAAATTCAGATTGTTAATCGCACTTTAAACAATTGTAATGCGACACGATCAGTTTTGATTTTAGCCTTTTACACACAATTTCAAACTGCTACCGAAAGATCGTTTTAAATGCTTCCAAAGATAACATATCAAGTGTATCTAAAAAGAGCATTCAAAGCCATAGAACTATCTTGATCAAATTTTCAATAATGATTTTTAACCCAATCAAGTATTTGACATATTCCTAACTCCCGCTAACAAAACCTGGGACCTGTTCATTCTACCATGAGTTGGTTCTCCAAACAATGTATTTTGCAAAATATCGTATGACGACTATAGCTGCCACCATCCTTGATCTCTACAAGATATTTTCAATAAAAGAACAAATATTGTTGCCTTTGCTGCACTTGTGATAAATGATCAATTTCCCACACACACATTTGTTTGTTGGAAGTTAAACTTGGAACCAGATACAGCGGAAGCTATCTTGAGCTGATACGAAATCTAATCTTCACACACGTAGACTTCTTTCTAGCTGTGGCGAGTATAGAATACCTGCTAAAAAAGGCAAGATTGGAAAATGCTGATTATACATTTGACATTTTCAACTCAATTCACGAGATGTCAACAACATTTTATGGAACAATATGCATGCAGTTTTTTTCGTATGCGTCATGTTGGTCATGATCATGATCATGATAATGTTGATTAAAACTGCAATACTTGGTTTTTGCGACAAATTGCATTTTTTTAAGTACTCAAAAACTAGTTATTAGGTAGTTTTTAGGATATTCAACCACAAAAAACATCTTACGGAAGAATGCCTAACAAAACCGTAACCTTGCATTGACATGATCATCTTCTTAAAATGTTAGCTGATCTTGCATTAGGTTGGGTTGAGCATACTTTCCTTTTTGCTTTTTTTTTTTTAATTTTTTTTTTTCCTTTTCCTATAGTTTTTGTATGTTTGCCACATTGTTGTCAGCTTGCAAGGTTACTTCAAATTGTTATCCTTTTCAATTCTCTTTTTTTCTTCTTTTGTCTCTTTCTTCCTTTTAAAAAGGTTTAAAAATCTTCAAAATATTCGCAATATGGTCAACAGTTTTGTAGCTGATTTCGGAAAATGCAAAGATGAAACAATTGAAATCGGCTTTCTTTGTGCAATTTTGTTGATCATGTGACCATGAACTATATAATTTTTTTTTTGCATTGTTTTGCTTTTTTTTCTTAAGACTCGAACAGCTTATGTTCGATTTCATAGGGTGCACATGAAATACTTAAAAATATTAGCGCCATTATTGCTTATCTTATTAATCAGACTACTAATAAAGGAAGGATCGGTTTATCAATCCATATTTGATATTTGATATAATAGAGAAGATTCAAATCTCTCCCCTCCCCTCCTCTCCCCTCCCCCTTTTCATCTGAAATATCACATATACTCGTATATTCTTGCCTATAACATCAACCGATGAATTGATTACAAAAATTGTAATTTTGCATTGTAAATTTTAATTTTTATTAACTGCAAGAAGCCGTTGCAAAACTTTTATTATATCTTTTTTTAGATTTACAAATAAATATTATTAAATACAAATAAATAATATAAGAAAATAAATATTTCATTACCCTTTTCCTTGTTAATTATTTTTTTGTTTAAGACTGTAACAGTACGTTACAAATATTGAAACTATTTATATCTTAGTATATATTATAATTACTTATTACTTACTGAAATGACTTTTTTTCTTAAATCTAAAAAATGCTTACTTTTTATAAAAGTTACACGTTTCGATTAATGATTTCAATTATGTCGGAATTTGTTATTTCCAATTTTCTGATCGATTATCATAGAAAAAATTCTGGAAAAAAAGAACAAAGCATTCAAAACATAAAAGACAAATATTAAAAACTTTCATCTGGGCAATCGCGGGGATCGAACACCGGCTTCCAGAATTATAATTTTAAGCAGAAACTAAGTTAATGTAAGACAGCAAAAGTTAAAATTTTTCGGAAAACTATTTCGGAATTTCTTATTTCCAATTTTCTTATCTAAAAAAAAAAATTAAAACACTTAAAAATGTAAAAAAGATTCATCTGGGAAATTTTGGGGATTGAAGGGGATTGAACCCTTGCTTCTAGAACTATATTTATTAGTTATAATTATAAGTAGAAACTAAGAAAATGTAAAAGACAATAACAACAACACTACATACTGACAGACATGAAAAACTTAAACATCTACGGACATATAATTCACAATAGGTTCATACAGCCACGTACCCAAATAGGTTAGGAAATGTACTGCTCATTACGAACCTCTGCTTCCTTGTTTAGCTTAGGTTAGGTTAGGTATGAAGGGTCGTGCACCGTTACCGGCGCTTCCGCGGGGGCCTATAGGTCCATTACGAATCCCTTTTTATAGTTGTGGTACCAAGTTAAACCATTGTTCCGATTTGTTCCTCAAACCATCCTGTGCTTTTTATGAACCTCCAGATGTCTAGCAGTGGTGTGTTCACCAACTCTTCCAAGTCTTTGAAAAATCTGTTCCCCATGTGTCGGAGTCGACGATTCTGTAGACTTGGACATTCGCATAGTAGGTGAGTTATTGTTTCTATTTCCTCCGGGTCTTTGCAGCTCCGACAAAAGTCTGGCGCTGTTATACCTATTCTATTGGCCATTACCCCAATGGGGCAATGACCCGTTAGAACTCCAACAAGGATCCGGATTTCCCGTTTGACCAAAAGCAGAAGGCTTCTAGTTCTTTTCTCATTTAGCTCAGGCCAAAGCCTTCGAGATATGTTGCAGTCACCTCTGGAAGCCCAGTTTGTGTTGGCAATATCTCTGGCTTTTAGTTCTATACTCCTTTTGACGACGCCTATTGGAATGTGCACATCTGTGTCAGCTCTGTTTGTACTTGCGGTTACTCCACGCCTTGCCAGTTCATCTGCTGCGTCGTTCCCTATATTGCTATGTCCGGGAACCCAGCAGAGAGTGACGTTGTGGGTATTGCAGATACTGTTCAGTGCAAGTTTACAGTTTTGCACCGTTCGAGCCGTCGTCGTTTTACTGCTCAGTGCTTTGATGGCCGCTTGGCTATCCACAAAAATTACTACCCTTGTAGGGGTAAGATTTTTCCTGTAAATGGCCCGTGCAGCTTTTTCAATAGCATATTTCTGCCTGAAAAATGCTACAGTAATCCGGGAGTTTGTAACACTCTTTGATTTGTAGCGTTTCACAGTATACACCCGATCCAGTTCCGTTTTCCATTTTGGAACCATCAGTATATAAATGGAGATTGCCGTAGGATTCTACAGCCGTTTCTTCCCATTCTTGTCTGCTGGGAATGGATGTGGTGTATTCTGTACCGAATCTTACAATGGGTATGATATAGTCGGTTGCTCTTTTCGATTCCTCGGTTCCAAAGAGATTTAGAATAGATGCGTGTCCGAATGTGCTGCTTTTCCAGGCTCGTGATTCGTTGAGGCGAATCGCGCTCTTGGTCGCCGAACATTTAAGGAATTCTTCTACGGAAAGAAGATTTAGCATCATATCTAGACCCGCCTGTGGCGTAGATCTCATGGCTCCTGTTATTCCTATGCACGCTAACCTTTGAACTCCTGTTAGGAAGCTAAGGTAGCTTTTTTTATGAGTTATCGTCCACCATACGAGAGCACCATAGGCAAGGATGGGTCTCACGATCGCTGTATACATCCAGTGGATTATGTGCGGTCGCAGTCCCCATTTCCTGCCAAATGTCCTCTGACAAGCGTACAAAGCACACAGTGCTTTTTCCTTCTTTCCTCTGTGTTGCGTTTCCAGTTGTTTAGCTTACTGCTTGAACCTAAAGCTTTTGGTATATATATTTTTCGCATATCATATGCTGGAATTCTGCTCGCCGTGCTATATGCCCTTGCAACAGAATCCAAGCGTAATTTCTTCAGATTCTGCGCGCTGCGCTGCTTCGGTGGCCCTTGCAGCGAAATCCGAGTGTTTACATAAGTGGCCTTTGTAAAATCATTTATTTTTCCTGACTGCACTACTTCTGCTCGCTGCGCCGTCTGACCTCTACCTGTTACAACTTTCAAACGCCCTCGCCGCAGAACCTTTGTTGCTGTACATAAGCTGAGCCACATATTTGGTACGCAAACCACCGCTGATTAGATAACATAAGATCCTATTAAATATCATGAACACCGATAAGACGTCATAAGTACCAATGACTTTTTATAAGAACCTATCACCCGAACTGATTTAATAAGAGCCGATTAGATGTCATAAGAACAGAAAATCTATCATAAGAACCGATCACCCGAACCGATTAAATATCATAAGAACGGATTATGTATTATAAAAACCGACCACCTGTTATAAGAGCCGATCACCGGAACAGATTAAATAAGAACCGATTGGATGTCATAAGAACCGATTACCTGTTGTAAGAGCAGATCACCCGAAACGATTAAATAAAAACCGATTAGATGACATAAGAACCGATAATCTGTCATAATAACTCATCACCCGAACCGATTAAATATCATAAGAACCGATTAGGTATTATAAGAACCGATCACCTGTTATAAGAGCCGATTACCCGATCAGATTAAATAAGAACCGATTAAATGTCATAAGAACCGATCACCTGTTGTAAGAGCAGATCACCCGAAATGATTATATAAGAACTGATTAGATGACATAAGAACCGATAATCTGTCATAATAACCGATCACCCGAACCGATTAAATAAGAATCGATTAGATGTCATAAGAACCGATGACCTGTTGTAAGAACCGATCAGCCGTACCGATTAAATATCATAAAAACCGATTAGATGTCATAAGAACCACACATGTTGTTAGAACCGATCACCCGAACCGATTAGATAAGAACCATCCATCTGTTATAAGAATCGATCCCTCGAACCGATTAAATATCACAAAAACCAATAAGATGTCATACGAACCGATTACCGATTTAATATGATAAGAACCGATAAGATGTCATAATAATCGATTACCTGTTATAAGAACCGATCACCCGATCCGATTAAATATCATAAGAACCGATTAAATGTCATAAGAACCGACACCTGTTATAAGAACCGATCACCCGAAGCGATTAAATATCATAAGAACCGATTAAATGTCATAAGAACCAATTAAATGTCATAAGAATAAAGTTCACAAAAACCGATTATCCGTCATAAACAACAGAGTAAATTATAATAAGAACTATCATAAGAAATTGGAATTGTTCAATGAAGATTAAAAAAATAAAAATTCCAATTGCGTTTGTATTTGCTGTAGTTTTAGCGGATCCTTCAGAGAATCCTGGGACGACTGAGTTTTACCTAGAACGAAAATGGCCATTTAAGCCCTTGAAAGGACTTTGACCGAGCTTCTTATGATCAATTTTTTTAGGTGTGTTGTGAAATGTTTAAACACAAATGATCGAGAACTATAGCTACCAGCTTTATACCGACTCCGAACGGCTTATGTTCTCAGGAAGCTTTTCATGGCAGTTTTTACTCTCTGAGGTTTTGCCATTGTCTGCAGAGAGGTGAGAGGCCGAACAGAAAAATTAATTCAATTGAAAAAACTTTCGGTGTCAGATGGGGGACTCGAACCAGGGTTCTCTGGCGTCACACACTCTACCCCCTGCGCCACGGCCGCCACTACCTCAGCCATAGATAAAACCACGTCACAGAACTTATATTGTTAATTAATTAAATTTTATGAGTGAAATTTTTACATTTTTGCTAATCTCGAAATTATATTTTTTAAAAGAAAATTATAAATTCTCAATTTGTATCATTTTTCAAAAAATTAGAGACAAAAGTAAAAAATTTAGTTCATATACGTATAATTAATTTTATAAAAAAAATTTAATGAATCCTGGTAATCTTTTGGTTATTTCCAAAAAAATCTGCATTCAAGAAAACTTGTGTAAAGTAAACGATTTGGCTTGGAAAACTTCGTATACCCTTGCTTCCTATTTTTTACTGCAACTTACAGACTTTGTAATCAATACCGCACCCATGGAATATCCTGGATTCGCGCCTATCTAGAGATACCAGATTTTCCGAAAAATTTGTCGTGTGACCATTAAAGTTCCCCAAAAATAAGACAGCTTTTCGTATTTTGGATTTATTACATTGGCTTACAGCGAAAATGTACAATGAATGCAGATCACCCGAAACGATTAAATAAAAACCGATTAGATGACATAAGAACCGATAATCTGTCATAATAACTCATCACCCGAACCGATTAAATATCATAAGAACCGATTAGATATTATAAGAACCGATCACCTGTTATAAGAGCCGATTACCCGATTAAATGTCATAAGAACCGATCACCTGTTGTAAGAGCAGATCACCCGAAATGATTATATAAGATCTGAATAGATGACATAAGAACCGATAATCTGTCATAATAACCGATCACCCGATCCGATTAAATAAGAACCGATTAGATGTCATAAGAACCGATGACCTGTTGTAAGAACCGATCAGCCGTACCGATTAAATATCATAAGAACCGATTAGATGTCATAAGAACCACACATGTTGTAAGAACCGATCACCCGAACCGATTAGATAAGAACCATCCATCTGTTATAAGAATCGATCCTTTGAACCGATTAAATCCGATGCATTGTATGCAATGAATGAATTTCTAATGTAAAATCGGTCGCTAATTTAAAAATCTCACTCTTTTTTGCCACACCGTTTTTGAGATATTACCCACTGAAGTTTTTTCTACAAAATAAAAAAGTTGGTTTCACTTAATTGCATATATCTCCAGAACAAACAACAACAATCAAACAAATAATACATCAAAATACAGCTAATGAAACTTCCCCCAAGCAATGTGGACATTTTTTTTTGATTGAGTAGTTAGTTTCGTTGGAATCAATTCAATTTTCGAAGATTTTTCGTGTTTTTCAAAAAAATTTACAAAAAAAAAAAACAAACCAAAAGTTAGTGCAAATTTTGTTAATAAATAAATTATTTGGTTAGTTTTGATATTTTTTGCTAGAAGCCCGTATTTTTTCGAAAACACAGGTGCGTCGTTGGACACACGAGAGAAGCGAAGCTATTTCGCAGTTACATAGATTTGATAGCTTAATAATTATTTTTCTTCTTAATAAATTAACTTTTAAATACAAAAATTTAAAATAACATAAAATAAATTACATATATACAGAAAACATATTTACTACTTATTTTTTTATTGTTAAATGTCAAATTTCCAAGCCAATTACATATACGGGCATATAATGCCAGCGACTCTCCATTTTAACTCTACACACATGGGTGTGGACTTGGCTGCACTGAAGAAATTTTTTCCTTCAACAGCGTACTACCTAGCAAAAAAATCTGTCGAAAATTTTTCAGATTTCACTCCAAGCAAATCAAAGAACGAGGAGTAAAAGGCTTCGCTTCAAAAATATATATTAAAGAACGCACACGAAACAAAATTTAATAATTATTTTAGATACCTGGCCGATGTCATGCATGTTTGTTAATTCCATATTTATTGATATCATCTATTTTTTTGACACTTAAAAACGCATTTGTCAACGCACTTGTGGGCATTGATTATTTTCTTCGTGCCAACAACACCACAAACGCATTCACAATACAAACACACCGATGCTGGAGACACCTTGTGGCAAATAAAACCAAATTTTTGTTAGTTGTAGCATAGCAAATAGTTACACAATTCTCTATCTATTGATAGATGGTGACGATCTACTGCAGCATACAGTAGCTGGTTCTATCAAGTCTTTGCGGCCTGGTGGATAGTGTGTTTGACTCTCATTTAAAAGAACGCGGGTTCGATCCCCACTGGCGGGCCAAGAAATATTTTTAATATTTAATATTAAAGTATTAAATTTTCTTGTTGTAATAAGCGCTAGCAACATAGAAACCATCAAATTTCCAAGAAAAAATCTGTCGAAAATCTTTCAGATTTCACTCCAAGCAAATCACAGAACGAGGAGTAAAAAGCTTCGCTTCAAAAAAAAAAAAAATAAGTTATTGTCGAAAAAAGTTTAGAGAGACATGTTGAGAAATGGAAAAGTTTTGTTAAATTTAATAGTTGTCTATTTATGCATTTCGAGCTATTTTATTGTCACATAAATATATAAAAACTAAAGGTTGTTGTAATATAATATTGTTAATTTTTATTGTTCTTTTAATTATTTGCATTGTTATACATTGCTTATAGTATTTTATTTTTAGCTTTTAGTGTTCTTTTACTCATTAACAAAGTTTTTTTACATTGTTTACATTGTTTACGTTGTATATAATTTTATATTTATTGTTTTTATTGTTCTTTTAATGATTGACATTGTGTTTTGCATTGCTTACATTGTATTCAAAATTATTGTGATTTTAGCTTTGTCGTTTATTCAATTCGGGATCGCGTTCTGTGATGAGAAACCAAAAAATAGTCGCCCATCATTCGTTCATCCCAAAATCCTTGATACCGATTCTCATTTGCCTTCATCTGTTGGTGAAATCTTCCCCATGCTCGTCACTATCATTGCTGAGATTCTTTGGAAAAAAATTCAAATGGGAGTGCAGAAAGTCAATCGATACCTTGCAAAATAATATTTGTGTCATAAAAAATGCTTAAATCTAAAATAAAATAAGCATATACTAATGTCTATGCGTTAAAACTTCTCACATTTTGTTGTAATTTTGAATTTTTGAGTTTGTTGATGAAATTAATGTATACTAAATACTTTTCTAAAAAGACCAATTTCATAAAAATCCAGTAAGAAATTCACCTTTTAGAGCCCAAAGTTTGAATTTTTGGAGGACATTATAAGAATCATAATAACACATAATTTATGATTAAAAAAAAATCATTACGATTTCCCAAAAAGGTCCTTTATAATTACCAAAAACGCTCCATGGAATTTGCTTCGATTTAAAGCAATAAAGTATGCAGAAATTATTTTTAAAGGTTCATCTAACTTTTAAGAACCAGATGGGTGGAATCGAAATTTTGATCCTGTCTTATACACCTTTTGCAAATATTTTTAAAAATTCAATGCAACAATTTTTTTGTTAGAATACAAATACAATAGAAACTGATATAGATAAATGTATAAATTACTATACGGTCACAATTTTAATTCTTTGTATCAAATAAAAGTATTAATGTCTCAAAATGTATTTAAGAAACTATTCAAACTTAAAAAAAATATATATAAAATAAAAATTAAAAAAAAAATAAGAAACACCCTGTAACTTGACCTAAGTCACGCAAAGTCGCACACTACTCAACTTTACGCGACTAAGGCTAGGCAGAGCAAAATCATAAATAAGCAAGGAAACAATTATTTAAACCAACAACAAATCCGAAACGGAAATTTTGTAGGTGTAGCCAAAGAAGAACCTTCGGTCTCTTTAACAAAAGCAAGAATGTGCAATCTTGCGCAAAAAGGATTTTTGAAAATTTTTAAATGCTAACGTATTGCAAAGAGATAACAACAGACTATTAAAGGATATCAAAGGTTGTTGCATGCAAAGGACACTTGGAAAATTTGTACCAAATAATACGTTAAAATTAACATTACATTAGAGTGCGTTAAGCAGGCGTGCAAATTTAAAGCCTAAGCAACTCAATCCAAATTTAATAGTTTTGTCCTCAAAAAAAAAATAAAAAAAATATCAGCAACATGGTCGAAAGAAACTCAATCTAAATTAATATCCGCCGTACTTAACCGTTTGTGAGAGCAAAGGCAAGGTTCTTAACAGAACCAATGAAATACGACACTTGGGTGATTACATAGCAATGCACCCAACATAAATACAAACACTGACATATATATTTATAGAGCCATAAAAAAAAAAAGTGAAAACTAAACTAAATGAAAGTGAAAACGCGAACTCACATGCTTTGAAAACCATTTCCGGTGCGCGATGGCGCAGACAGCGCACCATAGGAAGCCAACAATTTTCACCTTTTTTTTCTTGCTTTTTTTTTTTTGCCTCACTATTTTTGCTAGTAAAAGGAAATTAGATCAACAAAATTTGATATGCGGCTTTGATTTGTAAAACCACAATCATTCACACAAAAATATACCAAAATCTATAAAGGACGAAACGCCTTGCTTATTGATAGCAGGCTTTATATGCGAAATAAAAGTGAAAATCTAACAAAATCAAGCAAAAAAAAAAAACATTCAAATTTCATAACAAGAACTAAACGGTAAGGATGCACAGGTATGCACTGGAGAGTGAAAGCGAAGTAACCGGAAATCAAAATCAGTCGTTTATAGAAAATTAATGATTAGTTATCAAATTGCACACTATAATAAAGAGAAAAAGAAACTATAGCGAGCACTTTATAAATACATTGTGTGCAAAAATACTTTATTTTATCTGAAAAAATTTATCAATTTTGTCAAATCTTTAGCCAAGACTTAAAAACAACTTTAAAAGCAACTTTTAAGTAGTTGGTTGTTTTCCCCGTTTGTTCTCTTTCAAAAGTCAGTCACTAATTTGTTTTGTATGTAGTATTGCCTATAGCTTTGAATTCTTCGCTTCAACTGCCTCATGTGGTCAACATGATCTCACCCTACAAATATTGTATTTAAACATAATGGTTGCTTTGCTGTCTCATGACCCGCATTTCCTGTTTCTCAAAACTCTGCTGCAATTTTCCAACATTTCCCAGCATCTCACTGTACCGCTAACATCATTCTTCACAATGACATCTTTTCTGCATTTTTCCTTTTATTAAAAAATAACTTAGTAAATAAATAGTTTATCAATTGTTTTTCAAGTGGTCATTCATGCATCGCCTTCAGCTAAATAGCTCACAAATTTATGCATTAGCTATTGATCACGTGGTTATTTATGGCTTTTTTTTTAATGAAGGCGTGCTTTGTATTCGGGCTTTATTTTTGAAATATTTATGCATTCAATTTGGTTGAGCAAATTTTGATGTGAATGTATGATGCTGGTTCATTAATAAATAATATCAAGAGGTGATGATCTTGCAATTTGAAATACATTTTAATTGGACTAAGACCTTTTTTTTCCAGAGATGTTTTATGAATGTAGGTTTTTCTCTTTGCAGAACTTCTTTAATCTTTTCTGATATTTTAATTGTAAACGTGATCATAATTTACAATTTATAGAACATAGTTTTAAAGCCAATTTTTGCATAGAAAGAACGGACATAATATTATGTATGGTGATTTTGACCACTTTAACTTAAGGATTTAACCTGAGTTCTTAGTGTTAATTATGATAAATGATCTATTCTTTCGATAATTTTGGTAAATGTGATAATAAAAAAACACCAATTTTTTTTATACATTTTTCAAGGTTTTGGTTAAAGAAAAGTTCTCAAAATGTTTTTAAGTTAAGTCCAAATTAACAAAAAAAAAAAAAAAAAAACAAAAAGTATGTGGGTGATGCGAAAGGACATACTAGACGAAAAAAAACTGAGAACCGAATTTTTACATTCTGAACATACGCAACTGTCAGAACATACCCACATATCTCAAGTAAAATTTTTTTATTTACCAGCACTTTCTACATAAAAAACAAAAATTTTCATTGCTTGGTCCAAAAAGAGATATTTTTTTGAAATTTGTCTTCATTTTCCTTGTTATACTCGCTTTGTTTTTATATATGCTTATATCCTGAAGAGTGGAAATTCGGCGTACTCTACAGTCAAGATATGTTCTTTTGAAATAAAATAAATTCATTGGGCTATCTTTTTACTGTTGGCGCTATAAAATTTAACGATATTTATGCATAAAAACGCAAAATTCTAAACACCACTTTGGAAATAAAAAAAAAAAATATTGACCTCATATTTCCAATATATTTATTTTATTTAATTACTACTATGTCCACTTTAAGCTCTGGGAGTTCTAAGGTGCTTAAACCAGCGCCATACTTTTTTTATCTATATGATGGTCCTAAAAATGCCTGCATAAACTAGGCTCTGACCGTTTTGTATTAAATGTATTGCATTTGAGGTCGAGGCAGAACAATTTTGAAATTATACAAAAAAAAAAAAAAAAAAAATGAGCAACTCACAATTCTGCCACAATCTTTTTATTTAATCACTTTTACGTATACTTTAAGTTTTAAGCTTCTTTTAACCTTTTCGGTGGTCCTAAAAATTATGTTTATACATATATTCAAAACAGATTTTAACTATTTTTTATACATATTATCCATGATTTTTGGATAATTTGAGGTTAGCCTTATATATAATACATCGTGGATTGGCCGAAGCGGACCACAGTGGGTCCCTTTTCGTCCCTATTGGACAAAGGATGCTACCGTTTGGAGCCCTCAAACGTGAACATGCTCCTTACATAATCAGCCTTTGTCACCCCAAGCATATCCTAGTAGGTAAGCTGACCAATCTCGGCTTCGCCAATAAATGGACGTCCCAGAATGGTAAATCTTATGCTTGCCACCGACGGACACTGGCACAAAATGTGCGCTGCCGTTTTCGGCTCCTCTAGGCATAACCTACACGCATCGTCCTCGGTTAGAGTCATCTGCCTGAGATGGTACATGAAGGGACTGTGTCCTGTGACCACTGCAGTAAGCCAGCTTAAAGTCGTTCGATTGTAACGGATTACTTTTGCTGTCTCACTAAGAGACCACTTCACGGTCGTCTTGGATTGCCTGCAATTAACAGCTTCTTCCCACCTTGTACGGTGTTCCGAGTCCGTCCATTTCTTAATAAGGCCTGTCACCATGTTGTCGCCTATGGCAATACGTGGTTCTGGTCCACACAATTCTTCTGGTGATCCTTTTCTCGCTAAAGAGCCAGCATTTTCATCCTGTTCTATGCCAGAATGTCCTCTCACACACATAAGTGTGAGCTCATTTGTCTGAGCGCACCTATTGAGTTTGGTAAGACACTCTACGGCCAGCCTAGAAATGACGCCTGTACGCGGTATGCACCTAATCACCGACTGATTGTCAAGGGCAAACCTTCCTAACCTCAGTACACATGATAGGCTCAACTCTACTGAGTAAACGCCGGCGCAGGGCTCTATATAGATAGTACGAGCAGAGCTGGGTCAAAAAGTATTCATTACTTTTCAATTCCAATTCTTTGGAATTAGAAATTAGGAATTAGGAATTCCACAGGAATGGAATTGGAAAAAAATGGTCAATTCCATTACGGAATTGTAATTGGTAATTGAACATCTCAATTCCTCAGGAACTGAAATTTTCATTTCAATAAATGTAATTGGATTGCAGTAATCTCAATCACAATTGTAATTGGATTACAGTAATCTCAATTACAATTATAATTGGATTACAGAAACTCGATTGCAATTATATTTTGATTTGATGATTTTGATGATTAAAGTAACCTCAATTACAATTCCTATAATGGAATTGAATATCTCAATTCCTCAGGAATTGACCATTTTCTTCAATTTCATTTCTGTGGAATTGAAAAATTCAATTACCAATCACAATTCCGTAATGGAATTGACGACTTTTTTCCAATTCCATTCCTGAGGAATTGAGATGTACGATTACCAATAACAATTCCTGGAATGGAATTGACGAATTTCTCCAATTTCATTCTTGAGGAATTGAGATGTTCAATTATCAATTACAATCCCTGGAATGGAATTGACGAATTTTTTTCCAATTCCATTTCTGAGGAATTGAGATGTTCGATTACCAATTACAATTCCTCGAATGGAATTGACGACTTTTTCCAATTTCATTCTTGAGGAATTGAGATGTTCAATTATCAATTACAATCCCTGGAATGGAATTGACGACTTTTTTTCCAATTCCATTCCTTAGGAATTGAGATGTTCGATTACCAATAACAATTCCTGGAATGGAATTGACGAATTTTTTCCATTTCCATTCCTGAGGAATTGAGATGACCAATTACCAATTCCTAATTCCAAGGAATTGGAATTGAGGCGGAATTAATTCCAAAAGGAATCATTACAACCCAGCTCTGAGTACGAGTATAGATATTAAAAATTTGTATTTCCTTGCGAACAACCTAACAATTTGAGTTACAAATGGGTTAGCAATTTGAATTTCTAATTCAACCTAAGCCCAGAACTATATGTTTATAAAGTTAAATTTGATTTGTAAAAAATCGGATTTAATGTGTAATTCTGTTATTTTTTTTTTCATTTAAAATAGTTGAAATTAAAGTTTAAAGAGTGGAATTTGATGTGCACAAATTTAATTTTAAAATGATGAAGATTGAATACGATATTAAAGAAATCTGAATATTATATACAAGATTTCTTAAAACATTGATTGCTTTTAGGGCTAGATAAATTAATGCGCATCACTTGGTTACCCACACGTTCAAACTCTACTTCTAAACTCTACAAAAGAAACGAAAACTTATCCATGGTATTTAAATCTATATGAATCCTTTTTTTCACTTTGATGTCACTGAAAATTCGGCACTTTTATCAGCTTATAAATCAATTTTTCTACTGCTCATTTCAATATACTGCGGTGGCGGCTTTCAAGGATGTCTACGTGCTTTCTTAACATACGATGAGATAATCCTTTTCGGTAGCAAATACAACTAGAACAATTTTGTACAAGTCGTTGATTTGAAAACATTTGACAACACCTTGTTGGCCATTGTTCAGCGATGTTCTTTATATGAACTCCAAAAAGGATAACCATTTGTCGCATCACTTGCAGTTAGTGTCATCAAGGAGACAGCCAAAATACACCTTGTTGCTTAAGTGTATGTGGAGTGGGGAGAAAAAAAAGGATTATCATGCAACTGCCTTGAAATCATGCTAACATCACGTAATACTCATGGGCAAGTTTTAGTTATTAGATTGATATCTGCCGCGCTTTGCTGTGTAATCTCCTTTGATGCGAGGAGTGACAAATAATCGATAATTTATGTTAATTTTCGAAACAATATAACTAGTATAAAACGATGACGTCCCTAATTTTTTGAAAGCAACTCAATTTGTTCAAGTTTTTAGCGAATTGTGTCAAAACGTATGACGAAAACATGTTGGAGCATAAATTTAATGATGATTGTGGTAAGTATAGATTTGCTGTCACACATTGTTGCATCATTTGAGCTGCTGTTGTCTGAATCAAGCAAAGGCTTTGTTCTTTTGTTCATCAATAGATCTTGCGTGTTTATCGCTGTTAGCAGCAGATATTGTTGTAGCGCATGGTTTAAGGATTTCAGCTTAAAATGGATAACAAATTTGATAAGTGTTATAAGGATCATAGGGGAAATGCGATGGAAACAGCATTGTGGCAACATTACATATGATTTTTTTTTTCCATTTCTATTGAAATCCTTTTAGCACCTGCAGGCAAATTCAGCTCTCTATCTGCACAGTATGTAAGTAAGGATATGGAAGGCACTCAGCATAAGTGGGTCAAATATGCTATTGACCACCCACAAGCACAAATAATTTTCTACAATCCGGATACAGTTGCCATAACAACAAACTGCTTAAAACCTCTTCCGTTTATTTAAAGTCCAGTAAAAAAACAAAAAAAAAAAAAACAAAATAAAAACTATTTTCACATCATTTGCCTTTGGCGTAAAATACTTCGGCCGCTCTAAGACATTCCTATTATTACGTTAGGGTTGTCTACAAAATTTAACTGAAGTATAGTGAAGTGTTATGTTTTCTAGAATATCCTTCCTGTGGCACTTGTTTTGAGTCCAAAGCATTATCTAAGTAAGCCACATAAGGATAACAACAACATCAGAGAAACTAAAGTGACAAATATAGAGTCTGAGATAGAGGGAAGTTGAGCCTGTTACAGGTTGTTTACTCAGATGTGCGTTGTGCAATGTTCAATGAGAAAGTCTTCAGTCAGATATTTGCGAGCATTTTTTTTTTTTTTGTTCTTTGTCTTCCTTTCTCTTGGCGACAGTTTTTAGAAAATCTGTTTTTCTAAAATATTTTTGAAATTCAATATTTTTGTTATGTTTACGTACAAACCTTGATATAAATCTCATTTACAAAATAAACAACCTGTTGCTGGCTGCAAAACATTTTTCCTTCTGCTTAAAAAAAGAGTCGCCAAGACTTTGCAGGCACTTTGAGAATCTTCTGATAAATCTTAAAAGCTGTGTAAATTTGACATAATTTTTTTTAATTTTTAATTAATGAATTCAACTTTGTTGTATTATCATATTTTTGATTATATTAAGTCATAAATAATAATTCTTCATACCGCAAAATTAAATAAATGCAAATCTTGGCGTCAAGTCGCAACAAAATTAAATTAATATTATCATCATTAAAACAAAAAAAAAAAAAAAAATAAGAAGCATTTCAGCTTTGCAATTTTTGAATTGAATTAGATGGAAACAATATAAAAAAAAATTGAATTTTTGTGTTGTGCGTTGCTTGATTTATTTTTTGTGTGCACTCTTTGACAACAACAACATTGTGCTATTTGACCATTAACAAAATTGATAACATTTGAAACTTTGATGTTGTGGTTGTCGTCAATGTTATTGTTGTTGTTCTTACTCGTTGACTATTGGTGTGACAGTGTTTTGGAACAAGTGCAGTGGCCGACCCATTGATAAGCGATACAAATCCTTGATCTTGAAATGCTGCGCTGCGCAGCATAAATTTGCGATGTTTTTTTTGTTTTTGAAGGTAACAGTGCTAGTAGCAACATATGCAGACCTTGAAATATGCGTGGTTTTTGAACTCACAAAAAAGATTTCGCCACTCACGTCATGCGTTGAGTTGATATGCAAATTTGAGGGAAAATAACCAAAACAACAACAACAACTACAGCAGCAGCAACACCAAATTTTAAAACAATATGCTGCTAACTGATAAGCAGCAGCTGGTTATAAAACGAAAAGCAACAACTTTTCTTTTAAGCGGCAACTTTTCTCCCGGTGCTCTGATAAAAGAACAACAACAGCAATAAAAATGTTAAATTAGAGTTATCGAAAATTATACGCTAGAGTATAATCGATAAATTTTGTTTGCTTGCTTATAGCGCACAATTTTGCACTCAAGCACATGGATTGATAAGGATTAAAATACATGCTAATTTTTAAACATGGCACAGAAGAGGGTTCAGATAACAAAAAAAAAAAACAAGCAACAAAGATTTCAAAAACTGTTCAAAAACTTGAACGGCTAACAAGAAAGTACCGCAATAGCTTTAAGATTTATCAGTACGTTCAAAAAGTCCATAGGATGACACATAGATGGCGTTACTAGATTTTTTCCATATGATTTTTATTTAGTACCAACCAGAGACCTGCATTAAGTACTTGAAAAATCAAGCTTTTTCAAGTACTTCAAAATTCGCTTGGCTTGAACTTGAAAAAACCAAGCAAAGCAAGCTTCGTATCAAACCAATCAAGCGCAAGCTTTTTTGCTCTGCTGCGCACAAATACTTGACGGGCTTGAAATTTTCGGCAACATACTTGGAAAGATTGAAATGTTCGGCAAAAGCTTATAAGCTTGCAAGTATCCAAATAGTTCAAATAGCTTTCAAATTGGGAAAGTTTGTTGTCTTGGGGGTCGCTGGTTGCGATTCTGATGTCAGAATATCAAAAGTTGTTTGGACACGGTGGCCCGTAAAAAAAATTTTTTGTGTTTTTGATAGATTTTGCAATATTTTACAATCTAAGTCGGATCAATTATTTGGAATCTGATGTCAGAATATAAAGTTTGTTGACATTAGGGTGGACCACACATTTATTTCTTTAGTGTTATTGCCATATTTTGCCATTTTTTGCGATATAGTCGGGCCAATTATTTAAAATCTGGTGTAAGATTAAAAAAAAACAATTTTTTTTGACTCTAGGGTGGACCCTCAAAATAGTTTTTTTCTGATTTTGACAGGTTTCGCCAAGTTTTGCAATGCAGTCGGATAAATTTTTTAGAATCTCATGTCAGAACATAAAAAGTTTATTTGGGCACTAGGGTGGACTCTAAAAATATGTTTTTAGAGATTTTGACCGATTTCGCCAGTTTTAGCAATGTAGTCGGACCATTTATTTAGAATCTCATGCCTGAATATAAAAGGTTTATTTGGACTTAGGGTGGACCCTCAAATTATTTTTTTGTAATTTTGACAGATTTTTCCAGTATTTGCAATGTAGTTGAACCAATTATTTAGAATCTCATGTCTGAATATAAAAAGTTTATCTGGACATTAGGGTGGACCCTAAAAATATTTTTTTGTAATTTTGACAGATTTCGCCAGTTTTTTTAATGTAGTTGGACCAATTTAGAATCTCATGTCAGAACACTAAAAACTTTTTTTGACTTAGGGTGGACCCTAAAGACATTTTTTTTTTGATTTTGACAGATTTCGCCAGTTTTTTCAATGTAGTCGGACCAATTATTTAGAATCTCATATTATCTCATATTATCAAAAAAAAAAAAAAAAAATATTTTTAGGGTCCACCCTAGTGTTCAATTAAACTTTTTATGTTCTGACATGAGATTCTAAATAATTCGTCCAACTACATTACAAAAACTGGCGAAATCTGTCAAAATCACAAAAAAATATTTTTAGGGTCCACCCTAATGTCAAAAAAACTTTTTAGTATTCTGACATGAGATTCTAAATAATTGGTTCAACTACATAAGATTCTGACATAAGATTCTAAATAATTTATCCGACTACATTGCAAAAACTGGCAAATTCTGTCAAAATTATAAAAAAAGTATTTTTATGGTCCACCCTACTGTCAAAAAACTTTTTAGTTTCCTTACACCAGACTTCAGAGAATTGGTCCGGCTTTATTTAAAAATAAAACAAAATTTTGCAGGAGCACAAAAAATAAAAATTTGTAGGGTCCACCCTAGTGTCAATAACTCATTTTATATTCTGACATCAGAATCCAAATAATTGGCCCGATTGACAGCACAAAATATTTTTTAAAAACGCACAAAGAAATCATTTTTAAGGACCACCCTTATCAGCGACCCATATTTTTCACAAACTATTTTTAAAACTATTTATTTGGGTACGCCCTTGTGCCCAACAAATTTTTCTTAAACTCTGCCTTCAGTAACTTTAAATCACATTAAAAAAAAGCATTACTTTCGCACTCAAAAGCAGTCTAAACAATCATTTTTTAATTATATTTTACTTACTTTTCTTAAGCAAGTAAGTTGAGTTAGTTGAAAATTCACACGCAAATTCAAGCTTTTCAATCTCTATGACGGACGTTTCAAGTCTGCTGCCGCTTGTTTTTACATCGTGTCGTTGATCAAGCGTTCATAAATTCGGGCAACAACCTGACGTCGACTTGACTAATTTCAAGTATACTTGAACTTGATTGAAAGTTATCAAGTTCAAGCGCGCTTGTATTCATAAATTTTGCAAGTACTTGAAATTGCAAATGAATAGGCTTGTGCAGTTCTCTGGTACCAACCTTCAAACGATACGTATAAAAATTTGACATCAATCTGACAGTTGATTCGTGAGTTATAGCATTTTGTGTGCAACTATTGTCATTGATAAAAAAAATGGAAAAAAATGAATTTCAAGTTTTGATAAAGCATTGATTTTTGATGAACAAAAAAATACAGTGGAAACCAAACAATGGCTTGCTAAACATTATCCGGACTCTGCACCATCGAGACAAATGGTAGAAAAGTGGATTGCTACATTTAAACGTGGTCGTACCTGCACAAATGATGCAGAGTACGGCGCAGTGAAATAACTCCCAAATGAAATAAGTCCCAAAAAAAAAATGAAATAACTCCCAAAAAATTTCCATACATTTTTGGGAGTTATTTCATTATGAAATAACTCCCAATTTTTGGAAGTTATTTCATTTATTTTGGGAATTGTTTCTTTTTTTGTTTTGGGAGTTATTTCATTATGAAATAATTCCCAAAATTCGGAAATGAAATAACTCCCAACGATAATGGGATGGGAAGGGGTTATATCATTTTCTTCAATTTTGGCTATTGAAGAGGTGCGATTGTTTTATATGCGCCTTCTACAGAATGAAGTTTGTCAAAGGCGCAACTGCATGGAAAAAATAATGACAAAATTTACAAAATGTTTATCTTTCAGAAAATTATCAATTGTACAACTTGGCTTATATAATTGTTTTGGGGAATATTGTGGCTAATGCAATTTTTTCGTTGGGTGTTATATCATAATGAAATAAATACCAAATTTTAGGTCTTATTTTTTCCATTTTTCATTGAATTTGGGCATAATTTCATGCCCAGTGGTTTGGGGCTTATTCCATTTTCGTTGGGCTTATTTCATTTTGGGTTATTTCATTTAGGTGTTATTTTATTTAATAATTGGGACTTATTTCATTTTCCGGTTGGGAGTTATTTCATTAATTTTGGGACTTATTTCATTTTGTGATTTAGGAGTTATTTCATTTTTTTTGGGATTTATTTCATTGGGACTTATTTCATTGGGACTTATTTCATTTGGGAGTTATTTCACTGCGCCGCAGAGTACAGTGGACGCCCAAATCAGACTGTTATTCCACAAAACATCAGCAAAATCCACAAATTGGTTATAAACGATCGCAAATTGAAGGTGCACGAGCTAGGTGACATTCGTAAAGGTTGTGTTTTTACCATTTTACACGAACATTTCGGTATGCAAAAGCTCTGTGCAAAGTGGGTGCCGCGTGAGCTCACAGTCGGCCAAGCACAACAACGAATTGATGCTTCAGAGGAGTGTTTGGCACTGTTAAACCTCAATAAAATCGAACTCTATCATCGTTATGTGACAATGGATGAAACATGGCTTCACTATTACACACCAGAATCCAAAAGACAGTCAGCTGAGTGGACAGCAGTCGACGAACCGAGTCCAAAGCGAGCAAAGACCCAACAGTCGGCTTGTAAGGTGATGGCGTCTGTATTTTGGGATGCGAAAGGAATAATATTCATCGGCAATCTCCAAAAAGGAACCACCACCAACAGCGACTATATATAAAAGACTGTGCACTTTTGGACCGATTGAAGGCTGAAATCGCCAAGAAACGGCCACATTTGCAAAAGAAAAAAGTGTTATTTCACCAAGTTACAAATCAATGAAAACAATGGCAAAATTTAATGAATTGGGTTTCGAATTGCTTACCCACCCACCGTACTCTCCAGATTTATCCCCCAGCGACTTTTTCTTGTTTCCAGATCTCAAGAAAATGCTTGCTGGAAAAAAATTCAAGTCCAATGATGAAGTAATCGCTGAAACTGAGGCCTATTTTGACGGGAAAGTGAAATCGTACTATAAAAGTGGTATCGAAAAGTTGGAAAATCGCTATACTCGTTGTATCGCTCTCGAAGGCAACTATGTTGAATAATATAAGTCTATCGATATCGAGTCTTATCAAAATTTTGCTTTTTTCTTACATATCCTACGGACTTATTGAATGACCTGTTAAGCTCCGTAGGCTTTTTTTAAGTTTTCATTCAGTTCATTTTTCCCAAAATTTCTTTGGAACTAGCACATTTCTATGCAGGATGTCCCGCAACTGAGTGCAACTATTTACGTAGGTGAAAGGTTATGTCGAGCTTAGCAAAAACCCGTAAGGGACGGTGTGGGTCTATTTTAACATTCTTAGGAGCTACAGGGTTAATTAATATTTCACGACTTTGATTCACGTTATTGTTTCTAGCAAAAAAACTAACTTACAGAAAACATATTTTTATAGCTCATTGCAAAGGCAATGACTTTACCTTTTTAACGGTGTATCAACAAACCCCACCGACTTAACCGTTTCCAAGCTGTGCTTGTGTGAATTTGAAATCAATCGGTTGAAACTGCTAAATTTCAAAATTTGAGTGCGAATTTCGCAGAATTTCGTGTAATAAATCAAAATTTTTTATGATCAATTTTGTAATCTATTTAATTATTTTCTCAATGACACCAAAAACATAAAAAATCTCAAAAAATAAAAAAGTTGGCTGTACTCAAAAAATTATACTTATTGAAATTGAAAATTGAAATTGAAAAAACAAAAAGGTAAATTAATCCCGGGACTCTCTGTTAATCCCGGCAATTTCGGGACTTAAAACAGTCCGGGATCTCAGGATTGCTTATCCTTATTTGATACCATGTCTGGAAAATTATCCATTTGCTTCTAAAAAAAGTTCTTTTGTTTGTTAACATATATTTTTTTAAACCTAAAGATGGCGCTGAAGTTGGTGTTCTTAAAAAAAAAGTGAAAATCGGCCCACATCATAGAAACATTTTTCGAACACGCTCATTTTGGTAACAGATATGAAGAATAACATTACAAACAGATTATTAAAAAAAAAAATTAAAATGGGATTATTTGTTTGTTTGCAGTAGTGTGGGCCGTTTTGAATGAGCATGCTTCGAGAAAAACGCATTTAAAGCTTCAAACTTTAAAATCATCAAAGCAGTCGAATTCCAAATCAAAACTGATTAAAGTTTTTCTATTCTACAAGGTATGGTTTATATAGTATAGATATGTTATGATGTGATAGAATTGAAACACTTAACTCTTTTTAACTTGCTTTAATATTACGAAGTTATTATTTTTTACATTTTGTTTTTGTGTCAATACTTTGATTTTTAAATATTTTTATTAAAATTTCATTCTGTAAAAGAAACAATTGTTTTATTTATTGTTAAACCTTACATCAGAAGTGGTATATAAGAACCTATTAATTAATAATGTTTTTTTTAATTATCAAAATTAATTTGAAGAAGTTCAAACTGTGGCAAACATGAATGAGATAGTTCAAAATTTTGTTTCTTAACTCACGAAAATGGCTACCGAGCAAATGCCTGCATCATCTGCTTCTCCAAATGTTGATGGAGGACGAGTGTCTTTTAAATTATCAAACTTTGATCCAGACAATACTGCATATTCCATGGAGGAATGGCTGGGAGATGTGAATGAAATTCGAGAAAAAAATAAGATTGAAGATCACATCATGTTTCTAAAGGTTGGGGAGGCGCTAACTGGAAAAGCTCAAAAATTGGACCACATTTGAGGAAGATCTTTTGACAGCATTTTCAGACCAAGAAACATGGCACACAAAATTGTTGCGTGTCGCTAATATGAAGAGTTCTGATTTTGATAGCATTCGCGAATACGGTTTGGAAAAGGTACGTAGTCTGTACAGATTTTACTCCGATTTACCGTGGGAAAAAGTTTTGTCAACCGTTATCGGTGGTATATCTTCACCAGTATCACGCGAAGCTTTAAGATTGCATCAACCCAAAGATAAAAAAGAACTTACGAAATTACTCCGTCAATATGAAACCGAAAGAGACAATGAACGATTCAAAGGCAAGAGTTTAAGCAAACGAAAAAAAAAAACACAAGAACCATCACAACAACTTCGATTCCTAGGCAAATATTTCAACTGTGGTTTAACTGGTCATAAGAAGGATCAGGAGGTGGAAGCAGAAATCCAATAGTTTAAGCAGAAATCCAATATTTTGCAGATTACAAAGAAAAAGCAGTAATGCCTCTACGATACTAGAATTCCAGACTGAAGATGATTTCTGTCAATCATTAAGAACTACACCACAAGCTAATTTTTTAATAGAGAACGATGCCATATACTATGTTGAAAAAACGAAAGGTAATGAAGTGAAAAAAAAATATTTTGTTCCATCGGGTGCTAGGTTCATGGCGATGAAAACTTTTCATGATAATGCTGCACATATTGGCTGGAACAAAGGAATTTTAAGAATGAAAGAGGATTTATTTTGGCCAAAGAAGGGAAAAGCCTTTAAAAAATATGTTAAAAATTGTAGATCGTGCACTTTGGGTAAATCACATACTGGGCCAAAAACTGGAGTATATCAAATGGGAGAGAAATCAATTTATCCAATGCAAATTTGGCATATTGACCATGTGGGTCCAGTCAAAAGATCAAACGGTTGTGTCGAAATTTTAGTAGCAATAGATTATTTTTCAAAATATTGCATATTTGTTCCCATTCAAAGCAAAACGTCTGAGGATTCAATTATGGCATTGCAAAATCTATTCAAAAGTTGGTAAGCCAGCAAAAATTGTACAAGTAGAGCAAGAGCATTCACATCGCCAAAATTTCGAAACTATTTGGATATGGAAGGTATACAATTGCATCTTATTGCAACAGGCTTGCCTAGAGGTAACGGGCAAGTAGAAAGAGTGATGCGAACTCTTTTCAATCTTATGAGAAGTGTTTTAAGAAGTGAAAAAGAAAACAAATAGACTTCGGTACTTCCTCAAATTGAAGCTGTTTTAAATGAAACTGTGAGTTCAGCAACAGAATTTACACCCAACGCACTTATGTTGGTATTTAAAAACCGTCTTCCATCAAAGGAAATTTTGTTAAATGGATTGCCTGCTACACAATTACAAAGTCGTGAAATGATGATATCGAATACTAATGTAAACTTTAAAAAAATAGAGAAAAACAACGAGGACTTTTTGATACAAAAAGATTAGTAGCTATACAATTTAGAGTTGATAACATTGTCGTTGTTCAAGATACACAAAAAGCTGCACCAGGTAAACTAGGGACCAAATTTTTGGAACCTTATAAAATTTTGAAACTTTTACCTAATGAACGGTACCTACTTCATAGAACAAAAGTAACAAAAATAGCAGTGTATTTGCAATTGAGATTATGACCCGAATAATGGTAAATTTTAATTTAGCCCTCTCTCCCAAAACGAGTCTCTTTCAATCTTAATCCTAATTCGGACACATTAGCAAATCAAAGTGAGAGTAATATACTCCAGACACTCTATCCTAACTTCGTGCATTCACATACTTTAAACCCATCTCCTTCTGTTTTAATCAGAAGTGGTGCCCCTAGCCAACCTGGCAGTCCCACTTCTTTCATCGACCCTCTTCAACCACCAAAGGTCAAATTAACTTCGAACTCTTGAGTTGACACGGAGAGTAGATATGCCCTATCTCGCCTTAGAGAGAACAGTGTCTACAATAATGTGCGTCTCTATCTAGCTTACATGTATAAAGCACCTGTCTCTACTTGTATAGAAGGCAAAACCAAGACAAACCTCAAGGTCTTGATTCAGCAGGAAGGCTTACCTACCGATGACAATGAATTACGCAATTTGTTCACCAGCTTCCACGAGCAGCTTGGCTTGACAAGCCAACAAGTCAATGAAGATCTTGACACCTATGGAGCTTATGTAAGGTCAAAACACATCTCTTACCTTCAAAAAACCCGTAAAGAGCAGCAACAATATTATTCCTAACCAGCCTCTTGCCCATAATCAAACCCCTTTTCTCAGCCCAATATTTGTCTCTCTTTACTACCAAAATGTAAGAGGATTGCGCACTAAAATCTCTACAGTGTTCCTTAACTCTCTTAAGCTTCCCTACGATATTTTTGCCCTTACTGAGACTAATCTTACCCAGGATTTCAAGGATACTGAAGTATTTGCGTCTGATTTCGTGGTGTTCAGAGATGATGGACTCGACAAAGATGATCTCTCCTCAAGTCGTGGTGTCCTAGCAATTCACAATCGCTACAATTCAGTCTTTGTAAAAAATTTCCACACAGCTAACTTTGAACTTATTTGTGCCAAAGTTTGTGTCGCTAAACGGAGTATATTCGTTATCTGCTGTTATATTCGACCTTCTCAACCCGTGAATGGTTACCAGCTTGCAGTGGACGCAATCGATTCACTTCTAGATCTAACTGATCCATCTGATACAATTATATTTCTGGGGGACTTTAATCTTCCTAACCTTCACTGGGTCCTGTCAGATGACGAGTGCCACTATTTTCCTTCAAATGCTACATCTGAAAAAGAAATTCTCTTTACTAGCTGTCTTTCTGACTCCGGCCTTTACCAGTTAAGCGGAGTAACTAACAATATAGGTAGACAACTAGACCTTATCTTTTCTTCTGACTTAGATTATTGCATAGTCTCAGCGAGTGACCATTTACTCTCAACACTTGATCAGTACCATCCACCTCTATCTCTTACCCTATCTTACAACCATAACATCATAAATACACACTTCGAGCACGCGTACAGTTTCAACTATCGGAAAACTGATTTTGTAAAACTAGAAACGTTACTCAGCGGAATCGATTTCCAACATCTCTTTGATTATGCTCACGAAAGTGTTGATAATGCTGTTGCTCTCTTCTATGACAAAATTTTCTTCTGCTTCACACAATCTGTCCCCTTTACTAAGCAGAACAATTTTTCGTCATCTCCTCCCTGGTACAATAAAGAACTACGCTCACTCCGTAATAAGAGGAACAAACTTTGGCGCACTTATTTAATCTCTCGCTCTTCTATTGACCTCGCTAATTATCTACACGCCTATAACCTTTTTTCTGCACTCTGTGAAAACCTATATGAGTCTTATCTTGCTCATATTCAAACTAAATTGCTGTCGGACCCTAAAAGCTTCTACAAGTTCATCAATATAAAAAGAAAATCTGATAACTACCCATCTACCCTTACTTTTTCAAACACCTCCTCAGATAAATCGGTAGTAATTGCAAACCTATTTGCAAATTTCTTCAGTCAGTCATTCACGAGTCACAACGATGAACTTGATTATGAATACTTTTCTTCGTTAAGGAACTGTGCTCAAACCTCGCTGACTTCTTATGATATTACACTAGGTGATGTCTTAGAAAAGATCAGTAATCTAAAAGATGATTATTCTCCTGGTCCCGATGGCTTACCTGCTATTGTCATAAAAAAATTCGCGAACTTACTGGCTCATCCCCTTTTGACTCTCTTTCAACTTTCTATTTCTCAGTCAGTTTTCCCTAAGTTATGGAAGAATTCGTACATAATACCTCTGCACAAAAAAGGACCTAAAAATGAAATTTCTAATTACAGACCTATTGCAAAACTGTCATGTGCTCCTAAAATTTTTGAAAGCATTATCTATGACATTCTCTTCTTCCATTGCAAATCTATCTTTCCTGTTAATCAACACGGCTTCATCAAGGGTAGATCAACTACCACTAACCTCACAGAATTTGTTTCAAACACTCTATGCTAGTTGGAAAGCGGTTTCGAAGTTGATGCTGTTTCTACCGACTTCAGTAAAGCGTTTGACAAAATCTCACACACTATCATCCTTCTTAAGCTTAAAGCCTTTGGTTTTCCATCCCTGTTTATATCCTGGATCAAATCGTATCTCGAAGAACGTTATTATAATGTCATCTTTAGATTTTCCAACTCAGAATCT
Source organism: Coremacera marginata (assembly GCA_914767935.1). Classification (NCBI taxonomy): domain Eukaryota; kingdom Metazoa; phylum Arthropoda; class Insecta; order Diptera; family Sciomyzidae; genus Coremacera; species Coremacera marginata. The sequence goes on from OU612044.1 coordinate 20,104,246, forward strand.
TTTACAGCTACCTCTGGTGTCCCACAAGGCAGTCACCTTGGTCCTTTGCTATTCGTCTTAACAATTTCTGATGTTGACGGCATCATCAAAGAATCCAATCTTTCTGTGTATGCTGATGATATGAAAATATATCGGCGCATACAAACCAGCACCGATTCCCAAAATCTTCAAAACGATCTTGTCAGCTTTTCCACTTGGTGTCAAAAAAATTTTGCTGGAACTCAACGTCAGTAAATGCCAAGCTATTACATATTCTCGTAAGCGACTCCAACTCCCCCCGAGAACCTTTTACATACTCGGTAAGCCAGTCCCCTCTGTAAGCTCTTTACGTGACTTAGGTGTTATTTGTGACAAGGAACTTAACTTTAGGTCTCACATGGATAATATTATTAGTAGAGCTAACTCTGCACTTGGTTTTGTGAAACACTGGTCCAGAGAGTTCTCCAATCCCTACGTCACAAAATCTCTCTATCTTACCTTTGTTAGACCCATTCTCGAATATGCCAGCCCAGTTTGGTCTCCCATTTACAACACCCATTCAATGAGAATCGAAGCCGTTCAACGTAGATTTATTCGTTTCGCTCTACGTGGTCTTCCCGGTTCTGACAGTTTCAACTTACCTCCTTATGCCTACCGTCTGAAGTTGATTAACATGCATACTCTTGAAAAACGAAAGGAGGTTGCCGATGTACTCTTCATTCATCAACTAGTATGCGGAACCATCAACTGCCCTGCATTGCTCCACTTAATATCACTTAATGCAAACCCACGCAACCTTAGGTGTATACCTCTCTTCCACCTTAACTTCCATCGCACCGATTATGGATGCAGTGAACCAATAACCAGGATGCTTCGCATAACCCATAATTTGATCAGCGAATTCGATTTTCATCTTAGTAGACCTCGACTCCGAAATACCCTTCTTAACTCCAACGCCACTTCTTCCCCCTCTTTAATGTCTTCTTACAACTAAGATAATGTACTTATATTAAATCCATTACTAATGAAGATACATATTCACTGTTTAAATTTAAGTTTTTAGTTTAAGTATTTAAATTGCTTGTATTAAGCTTAAATAAAATAAAATAAAAAATAAATAAAATAAAATAAAAGACTTTAAGTGGTTGGGACCTTAAGTGGTCGGGACCTTAAATGGTCGGGATCTTAAATGGACGGGACCTTAAATGGTTGGGACTTTAAATGGTCAGGACCTTAAACGGTCAGGACCTTAAATGGTCGGGACTTTAAGTGGTCAGGACCTTAAATGGTCAGTACTTGAGATGATATGGGCCTTAAATGGACGGGATTATAAATATTCAGGACTTTAGTAAAGTTGTAAATGTGTGACTCTTTTTCTTTTGTTGTTTCTTTCTTTAATTTCAGAGAAGTGTGTATCTGCATTTACGAATACTTAAACACTAACTGCGAGGCCGTATTAGTAACAGGATGGCCGTGTTGATGTTTATTTTTATTAAAATTTTATTCTGTGAAAGCTTCGTTAAAGAAACAATTGTTTTATTTATTATTAAACCTAACAGGTATATACATAGAAACATTCCATACACACATTCACTTTTACATACACACATACAGCGAATATCACGCGTTTAAAACGCTTCTTCGATTTGTTGGATTGGTACTCCGGCGCACCGGACTTTAAGCGCTGTGGAATATGTATTATAAGCGGGATTGACTTGAACATTTGTTTACACATTCTCGAATAGTTATACAACAAAAATCAATTAAAAAAGAAAAATCGATTTTCAAAAAACATTTTCGCTTAAGCCTCCCTTAAGGATTCGTCTTCGATGAGGTCATTTAAATTTAGATGATTTAGCAAAGCCATAATTCTTCGCATAAGACCAATATTTTGCACATAAGTTTGATAGAAAGCTATAGAGGTAAATCACCTAAAATCAATATGTGATTTTTTTCAAAAAAATGATTTTTGGAAACGTATTCGATAGTAAATTAAATTTTTAAATTTGTTCAGTCGTGGACTCAAATTTGAAATTAACGAAGAAAATAAATATATAAAAAGCACATAAGATTTTTTTTTTAACTTTTGAATTTTTTGGCATAATAAGAAATAATTTGAAAAATTCTGAAGCTTATAAAAATCTGATTCTTAATTTTTTCGTATGAAAATTTGATACCAAGATGATGAAAAATTCACCCGATTTCCCACAGAAATCATTGCGTAATGTGTTTTTAAAAATATTTTTTTTAATTGAGAAATCTTTTTGGAAAAAAGTCATATTAAGATTATAAGTGATTTTACGAAAACAGTTACTAGGAAACTAGATTTCGCACAGAACCAAATATATTTGCTCAATTTGAAGAATTAAAACGTGTAACATTCCAAAAAAGTAATAAAATTCAATGCAAAAAATGTTAGTAACCCGCTTCAACGAATATTTTTTTAGAATACTTCTTTCTGAACATACTACAATCGCTTTAGAGGATTTTTTTTTTTAAAGAAAAAAGCGAAAAAATTTTTTCTTAAATACGAGTAAAGACGACAAGTTTACTGATTAAAGGAGCAATCAACGATTGAACTGATATAGTTAAAAAATAACTAAAAACAACACCATATAATAGAAAATAAGCGTCAGCACCTCGTTTCGACTGCCATGATGTCATTCAAATGTCATTTAAGCTGTGTGAATGATCCAATTAGCTGATCAAATTTTCACTGTCAAACCATATTCAAGCCACACTCTGACAGATAACGACAATTTTTGAACGCCAAACCCTACGAAACCACAAAAATTCACACACAATCCATTGTAATAAGGATTAAAGTGGGGGGGAAACAAAAAAAAAAAAAAAAAAAAACTAATCAGCTCAGTCGGTCTAGTGTCGCCAGACAACAAGAAGGTAATTAAAAACTTGACTACAAGGATAACAAGAATTCGTGTAAATCCATAAAAAGTATCAAATTTCCATATGTCATGGAAGGCAGAGTCAAGGTGTGAGATATATTAAAGCAAAAACAAATGTCAACGAGCAATTGGCAAAGATTTCGCACGTCCAGAGTGTTAAAAATTTGTAAATTTTGCAAGTTTTTTTGCAACAATGATAAAAAAAAAATGCATTAATTGCATTGATTAGACGTTGACAGCTAGATGTCAAAAGTGACAACTGTCAAATGTAACTGAAATGAAATTTTTTTTTTTGTTTTGCTAAAATTTGCAAAATTACCACACGCAGTGTCTTTGGGTGTCATGGCCCAAAAATGCAACAAACTGTCAAATACTAAATATGTGTCAACTAATTAACATGACACTCAGGTCTTAAGAGTTGACATTTGTTGAGAAAAAAAATATTCATTAATTTCAACACGTTGTTTTTTGGGGATTTTTTTTTTTTTTTTAATAAATTCAAAGTGTCAACAAGCATGTCTGATTTTGATTTTATACGCTAGCAGTTTGTAAGTTAGCCTGACTTTATCCTTTCTCTCTTTACACTCAACAAACCAGCATTAATTAATCATTTTCATTCTACGCTTCGATTTGGTCCTTATAATTATACCCCGCTCTTTTCTTTGCGATGAGTTTGCTTTGCGTTTTGTAAGATTTCAACAGCAAAGTCCTTTGCGAGTGTTCCATTGTCCTTATTGTAACGCAACTACTTGATTTATGTTTACTTCATTCACTCTATACAACCAGCTTGTCTGAATTTCAAGACACCGGTTCTATTGAATGGCCTCTCTGCTCAATCGTAGCCAAATGTTGACAATCGTAGCAATTGTCCTGCATAACTTGTTCTGCTTTCTTTCTCCTTTGGCAAACTCACTCGTCTGCACCCTGCAGCTAACAAGCAGCAGCAGCAGCTCCTTATTATTGTCCCCAAATCGCTGATCCTTTGACTTCAATTTTTGTTTGTGCGTTATTTTTTATTGTCAAAGTCGTGAATTTTAACCAATAAAAAGAAAATTTTTGGCTTCGGCTTCAACAGCCAGTTTTTTTTTTTTTTTTTTTCAGAGTGTATAGTTCTTGTGACGAATTTTTTGTTATTTTTTTTTTTATAGCCAGTATCTGCTTTCATAATTTTGCGCGGCACTTGGTACTGCTTGTTGCTTGCCTGACTTCATTAATCATGATGTTTTATTAAATTTTAAACAAAATAAAATTATCAGAAGTTACGTAAAATTTCATGTCATCAGATTACTTTGACTTTTTTTTTTTTTAATTTTAAGCACATTTGTTGTGATGGTGATGTGGCTTAATTGCGGGTTTGATTTGGTTATAGTTGCATTTGAGTGATTTGAAATCGCTTTAATTTTGGCAGTTACAAAATTTTATCTTCAGAAGATTTGAAAAAAAAAACACAATAATACTCGTCAAAAGGCGGAAGAGTCCATCACATCTTCTTCGATTGACAGGTAGATATTTCAACATTGGCAAACTATTCCTTTGAGAGGCAGTCTCTGTTATAACTGTTGATCTCCATGTGGTCCTTGATTTTCCAAACAATCGTGCATCCTAATGAATTCATTTAAAGTACTGCTTCGCAATATTATCCAACGTTAATTCGTTTTTATAAACATAACTGATATGGGCATACAGACAGCGGCATAGCTAGAGGCTTTGCCTGTCGTCTCTCTTTCTTACAAAAATTATTATAAAAAAATTAAATACATTTTAAGTATACCCACTCTTGTGCCGCCATGTGGAAGGGACCGCCGAAACGTACTGTAAAAAAAAAAAAAAAAAAATAAGTGAAAAAATTTATATTAAATCGGAAGTTTTTATTTCACTGACTTATAACAACTTTAACATAGTAATCCACTGTGCTGCTAAACTCTGCAATACTTATATTCACCTGTGAGGCGCAGAAAACTCTTTTTTTCGCCATTGAATGCAAAATGTGTGGCTTTTATATAAAAACTAGCTTATCCCCTGAAAAGTGGGAGTGAGTATAGTGAGCCACGGGCATTTTTTTTAAAGTTACTGGCAGTAACCATATGACCATTAAATTACCAAATTTAAGTCTTATAGCATCAAAACCGTCTTATATACATATAGCATTTTTGTTGATATCGAGCCGTATCCGCAAAAAAAGCTTAAGCGCCATACTTTTCGATTTTCGTTTTATCATGAAAATCGATTAATTATGATCGTATACATCTCCTCTCAAAATGTTGTGACTCTAGAAGGTTCCGTTAGAATTTGAGATCAAATGAAATTTTAGCTAAGTACACATCTCTAGTTTGTTTATATTTTTCTTGACCGCGAAGTGGTGCTTAAGCTAAAATTCTACAATATTCATTTTGCTACACAATGACATCGCGGCAACCAGAGGTACCTTTTTCTGCATATTTATTTAAAGTTTTATAAATTAGATATTGTTTTGCGATATTTAGTGTAATACAAAATTTTTGTTTCAGTTTTCCACTCAAAATTCACTTGTTCCATACAGTGAAAGCGATTCCGATAGTTTTTCTGAGCAAGCCCTTGATCTCCAAACATGTATTCCACTGTAATTTAATATGTGCGAAGAAGAAACGTGTGTAGGAAAACGGAGCTACAAAAAGCAAAAACTTTTGCCTAAAAGGCTGCAAAAAAGGTAAGCAGCATTCTACTTCAGTACAGCCAAATCCCTGCCAAAATAAAAAATGCGGAAACTTATGCAGCAAAAAGCTCTACGAGCGCGATCGGTTAGCAATAAATGAACATTTTTGTGAGGATTTGGCAACAAACTAAGACAACAAAACTGGCTACTTTCGTGTTTAACTCGTAAGAGCGTCAAAAGACGAAGAGTTAATAGTAATAAAAAGCAGTTTGGCTATGATTATGTTATAAATTATAATAACGGTAATTATAAAATCTGCCCACAGTTTTTGCTGAAAACTTTGCATATATCCCAACAAATGTTAAAATCAGTCAGAAATAATGCAGAATGTTTGAAAACTGTTAGCCAAAAGAAAAATAAACTCACGCCACATAATAAGTCACGTGAAGGCAAGGTTACCCTTTTAAAAACTTATATTGAACAGTTGCTAGCAGTTCCCTCGCACTATTGTCGAAATAAAAGCACCAAGCTGTATCTTCCACAAGAATTCCGCAGCGTTAAAGGCCTATATATACTGAGTTATACTGAGTACTTGAAAAATTAAGAAAAGGAATCGGCTCAGTTATCCTTAAGAGTTTTTCGAAATATTGTTATAAAGGATTTTCATATCATGAAAATATCATATAATATCATAGCATTCTATCATATTTCTTCTAAGAGCAAAGATATACTCGGTTGTAATTTATGTAGTTGAATATCTGAATATGCGTAATATTATGTTTTTTCACAGCCTTATTAACACTCAGTACCCAGGGTACCTTTATGAAAAACTACGGTTTTTACAATCCGTTCGGTCGACCAATCTCATTGTTCCTAGACACAACTACCTTAACAGCAGTAGATATTTCTTCATTAGCACCATCAGACTTTGGAATTCTTTACCCATTTTTTTAAAACAAATAACTAATAGAGCCAGCTTTAAACGAGAAATTTTTAAATACTTTTCATCTCTCTAGTCTTTATACTCTATCTCTCTCTCTCTTTATACCATTTTTTGTTTTTTATTTGATTTCACTTTCATTTTGCATCTTATTTTAATCACATCCTTACATTTTCACTTACTAATTGAAGCTGTTTTCCCATTATTTTTGTTTTTTAATTTTGCTTTTTAATTTTTTCCGATTAGTACCTATGAAATTTCTAATATAATTTTTAATAAGCGTTCACTTTTGATTTTTGTTTAATTTAATGTAAATTTAAGTTTAATGGTAATTATTTCAAAAATTGTTTGTTATTTCCTCTTTGATGTACTACAAAAGATTTATCTTAATGTACAATAGCGTTGAATTATAAAAAAATAAATAAAAAACAAATAAAATATCGGTTTTCATATGCCTAAAAAAGACAAGTGCGTCATTTGTGAAAATTTTAAAAATTTAGACAGCGAAGCAAAAAATAGTTTTTTGCAAACTGAAGAATATCAACAGCACATAACGGACAAGCATAAGTCCAAGGAAGTATTTCTGGAGGAACAACAAGAAAGTAAAACAAATTCGTCGTTTTTATGTGTAAGCTTTGATCTTCAAAAAGTGTTAAATACTCCACACGGCAATTTTATTCCAGGAAATATGCATACTACAATGAAAGTTTTTATGAATATGGCACCAGAAATGGTTATTGTTTTTTGTGGGAAGAAGCAGACGAAAAACGAGGATGCAATGACATTTGCACAATTGTCTTTCAATATTTAACGCTCGTAGATCGAAAAAAAACTCATTCTTTAATCAATCTTTATTGTGACAGCAGTGCTGGTCAGAATCGGAAATCAATTTTTATTAATAATATAACAATAACTTATTTATTACCTGGCCATACTTAGATGCCTGTTGTCTCAATCCATAGCACTATTGAATCATTTACAAGCGATCGAACTGTTTGGGCTCCAAGTGAATGGTATAGTATGATATCGAAAGCCGGAACCAATCCAACAGGTTATAAATGCATATTAATGAATAATTTGGATTTCAAAGACTGGAAAGCATTTTCGCAAGCAATGTTTCCAACTGCAGTAAAAATATCATTTCCAAACTTACGTTCTGCTCAATTCGAAAAAAATAATCCTCTTATGAAACTTAAATATGGATATTTTGAGAATTCATAGGTTAAAGAATTCGATCTCTATTCGATTGCGCGATCAGGACGCAACTCTGTGATAGTAAGCAACGGACCTCTTCCTTTATATTTTTATTTATTTTTTATTTATTTATTTAGATAATGTTGTACAACAAGACGAAGTCTTTTATAGTACACCAGAGTGGCGAAAAGCATTCATAAAAACTATTAACTAAATACAATTTTTCATTAAACTATTATTAATTTATGTAGGGCAAAGTTGAAAACTTAATTCGTTAAGCACACTAATTACTTAATAACTAAGAGTAAAGTAGGAATGTTATAAAATAGAATTACAAGGAGAGAAATGAAAGAAAATAAATATACAGACTTAGCTTTTATATAGAAAAATATTTATAAATTGCACGTTTGAAGCTGGTTCTTAAAGAAATTAGTTTTAAATAGCTGGGTAATGAATTCCAAAGTCTAATGGTGCCTATAAAGAAAAATCTACTGCTGTTGAGATAGGAGTACCTAGGAACAATTAAATTAATAGACCTAACTGATTGAAAAAAACTGAAGTTTTTCATAGAGGAATTCAGGGCTTTTAGTATAGATAAGCTTATGTAAGAAAATAAGGTTTCGTATTTTTAAATAATCCATCAGTTCGTAGCCAAGAATGCTTTTGCTTCTTAAGGGGATATGGTCAAACCTATGAACCCTATAAACATACCTAGCAGCGCAGTTGAATGCCACGAGAAGTTTATGCTGCGACAGTGAATCAAGTTGACTATAAACAACATCGGCAAAAGTAATGTGAGGTATAATGAGCTGAACAACAAGCCTGCGTCGAGTTTCGAGTGGTGTGAAATCAATAGAAGTTCTTAAATAACGTAACGTCCCATATATTTTTCCTACTGTCTTGTTTATATGATCCTTACAAGTAAGTTGCGAATTTAGTACAAAGCCTAGGTTTTTCACTTTATTAACAAATTCCAACTCATCCCGCCCAATAAACAGAGGCGAAATGTCCCCAAAGCTTGATTCACTTCTTGCAATTGGCAATACTTTAGATTTTAAAGGATTGATGCAAAGCAAATTTTTGTGCGCCCATTTGTTCAAAGAATCTAAGTCAGAATTAAGCCTGTAGCTCAAATCTTCCAAGAGCCAAGTGGGTCGGGAGAGATAAAGTTGTATGTCGTCAGCATAAGCATGGACAGTAGCATATTTGCAAACAGAGAAAACATCATTAATAAACATAGAGAAAAGGAGGGGACCCTGGATAGACCCCTGGGGAACTCCGGTATTAATAGTTTTAAGAGAAGAACATACATTTCCTACTTTAACACGTTGCATTCTATTTTCTTGATAATTGGACAATAATTTTATTGCGCTTACACTAAAATTAAAGTAGTTTTGAAGCTTGTTGCAAAGCAAATTATGGTTGACAGAATCAAATACCTTAGAGAAGTCAATGAGACAAAGAAGGGTTAAAAAGTACTGATCATAAGATAGCCTTATGTCCTCAATGATTTTCAAAGCAGCTGTAGAGCAGCTGTGGCCACACCGAAAGCCAGATTGCAGTGGGGATAACAATTTGTTAATATGTATGTATTCAGATATTTAATCGGGCAATATTCTTTCAAAGACTTTTGCCAAAGCAGGCAGTATACTTATGGGCCTGATTTAGCAATACTAATTACTGTGGCAGCTTTCCACAGTTCAGGAAAACGAGAAGAAGTTAAACAGTGATTGATTATATGAGTTAAAGGCGCTAATATAAACGGAATGACTAATTTAACAAACTTGATGGGCATTCCATCAATTCCAACTGCATTAGAGCTTACATTCAGTATACATTTTGCTACATAATCTTCACTGACATTTGAAAATTCAAAAGGGCGAAAAGAAAAGATACTTTCATGTTCAGTTAACTCCGTATTACGATCTAGATTATTAACAATAGGCATGCCAGACGCGAGAAAGAAGTCATTTATCACAGCTGGGTCAAATTTGCAGTCACTGGGCTCTTTGCTAATTACTCTGAACTTTTTCATATTTTTCCATAACTGTTTGGAGCTTAAGTTAGGATTCAGTTTAGAATGAAAGAATTTCTTTTTTTCCTGTCTTAGCATACAAGTCGCTGCGTTACGAGCACTTCGATAGTTTTCCAGTTTACACTTGTTTGGTTAACTTTCCATTTCGAAAAGAGTTTATTCCGGGTCTTAATAAGCAGATTAACGCGATTGGTAAACCAAGGACACGAATTATTAGAAACATGAATCGAACGTAAAGGAACATGGCGATTAAAAGCAACATCTAAATTATACATAAACACTTTTAGTTTTTCATCTACTGATTCATGGAACCAACAGTCGTTCCAGCACATGTTACATAAGTCATCAGATAAGGCATTAAAATCTATAGATCTATAGTCATAAAAAGAAAAACTACTCTGAGAAGTTCTATCAAGGCAGATATTAAGGCAACAAAAAATTAAGTCGTGATCAGATAGAAACGACATTTGATCAAATTTAAACTATAATGGCTTATTAAAAATTTCATCTAATAAATACAAGGATTTAAAAACCTTTTGCGAAAAAATACAATTCCTTCAAAAGTTCCTAAATTTACCAAACGATGAGATTGTGATAGATTCCTTAGCTGAAACGGACCAGGAAGATAATATGGAATACATTTTATTTACATACACATGACATTAATTTGAAATTAATTTATTTCTCTCACATATAAATTATTATTAAATAGTCGAATATTATACATATTTAATTCTTTTTTAACATTAATTTACTTTGAATTTCTTGATTTTTTTTTTTAATTTTTATATTTAATTTTAATGAATAATTTCAGTTGAATATTGTTTTATTTCCTTTTAAACATATCTGTAATTAATAGAAAAGGATTGAAAAAGAAAAGAGTATTTCAATAAGATCACATTAGCTTAACCGCCACAACATTGTAAAGTAGCTTGTCAGTATGACAGCAAAAGATGCTTAAGCGCCACAAACTCCCGATATGATTGAAGTTGGTAAATAACAGTTGTTGCTTCATATATCTCAGATAAATAAATGGTTATATACTGAATTTCATATGAAAACCAATTAATACAACAGAGAAAATTAAAAACAACCTTCGCCTGTAAAATTTTCTAAATGGCGCTTAAGCTTTTTTTGCGGATATGGCTCGATATGTGGGCGGTAAAGGAGAGTGTGGCAACATGTTTATCACAGGCTTAATAAAAAAAAAAACAAAATCAGCAAAAGCATCGCGTATATGCATCTTTTCTCACGTTTTGACCGGGAGTTTGCACCCATCACGTTTGAGCAACTTCTCTGCACGTACGTTTAGAAGGTGAAGGTTTAGACGCGGCACTTGAGTTTTTATATGCGGATGTTGAATTAGGGTTTCTACATCTACATTTAGCTTTTCTACACTAACTCTACAGATCTATACCGGACCAAAAATATTTAAAAAAATCAATGAATATTTATTTTAAAATTTAAAACTAATTTAAAACTAGTAAGGAATGGTGCTCCGGCAGGGTATCGAAGCTAAAATACTGAAGTATATCCGAAGTCTGTAGACGTCTATAAAATTTTTATGTATAATCTGCAACGTTTTCAATAAAGCCACTTTGTATGGGAGGTACGCGTGGTTTTCATCCGATTTGGCCAAATATCATAGTGATAGTCTTTATTATATATAACAGCCTAGGTGCAAAATTCCAAGACATTTCTGCAATTTGAGCAGATTTTTAAGGGATTTTACGGTTAATATAAGGCTACTTTGTATGGGAGGTAGGCGTGGTTTTTATCCGATTTTTTCAAATTTCATTGTTAGGATTAATATTGAAGACCAAAGCTTAAATGCTAAATTTCAAGGCATTTCATTAATTTTTGTGGATTTTGAAGAAATTTTACTGCTAAAATAAAGTCACTTTGTGTGAGAGGTAGGCGTGGTTTTCTTCCGATTTTTCCAAATTTCATAGTGAGGATTTATATTGAATATCAAAGCATACTTGTCAAAGTTCAAGGCATTTCATTAATGTTTGTGGATTTTAAAGAGATTTTACGGTTAAAATAAAGTCACTTTGTATGGGAGGTAGGCGTGGTTTTGATCCGATATTGCCAAATATCATAGAGATTTTTCATATTATATATCAAAGCTAATGTGCGAAATTTCAAGACATTTCTTTAATTTTTTAATGTAAAAATAAGCCACTTCGTATGGGAAGTGGGCGTGGTTTTCATCCGATTTTGCCATATATATAGACTTGTATGAAATATCAAATTTTATGTGCAAAATTTCAAGATATTTCCTTAATTTTTCTGGATTTTTAAGAGATTTTAGATTTAAAATATAGACACTTTGTATGGGAGGTAGGAGTGATTTTCATCCGTTTTTTTTAAATTTCATGGCAAAAATTTATATTGAAAAAGGCTTACGTACCAAATTTCAAGGCATTCCTTTAATTTTTGTGGATTTTAAAAACATTTTACGGTTAAAATAAAGTCACTTTGTATGGGAGATAGGCGTGGTTTTCATCCGATTTGGCACATTTTCGAACTTGATCTTCCTTTTTTTTTTTGAATTTCATCGCGATATTTTTAAGATTACGGCTGTAATCGTGTTGACAGACAAGCCGACACACGGAAATCGACTCAGGAGGTGATGCTGATCAAAAATATATATATTTTTCTATACCTGCCACGCCTCCTTCTTGGCATTACAAACGGAATGACAAAGTTAATATACCCCTTACGCAGTACGCGTTGGGGTATAAAAATAGTATCATTAATATGTTGAAAATTGAGACCTCTCTCTCCAAAAATTCAATTTTTGAGTAATTTTGAAATTGGAAAAAATAATACTTTTTATAAATTATCTGAAATTTAATTTGGTCATAAATTTTTTTTGCTGCAACAACTTTTTTAATAGGTTCCCAGGTATGTTCAATAGTTTTTTGAAATATATATTGAGAATTTTTAGCAAAAAAGTTGCCTTTTTAAATGTTTTTTAACAAAAGCAAAAAAAAAAACAATCAAATTTTTATAAACTCAAGATTTTGGCCTACTTTTTTACATTTTGAACATTAAAACCTATTAGGCGGGGAGCCAGCAATCCTAAAAGTGCAGTTACAAGAATTTCAAAATTGTTTGCATTTAGAGATAATAAATAGCAATACGAATAAAATAAGCCCGATATGACGGGGTCTATCTGGCACCAGTATTTCTTAAGAATTTTTTTATTAATAGCCAACAGTAAAAACTTGCACTTAACGCGAAAATTAATTTTAACCAGCGCATGTAAATTGTATGTGCTTTAAGAAAAAAATTGTGAATGGCCAATGTGGCGGAAAAATTTTACCACTGATATGTTTTTAAAATAGGTATAACAGACCTTTGACCTACTTGGTCAACAGACCAGTCTTGTTGACAAATATTTCTTTGCTACATTCGAAAGTAACAGTTATGTTGAGCCCACTTCGTTCCAAAAAATCAATGGCTTTTAAGAAACAGTTTAACTGACCTCCATAATGAATAATTTATTCTTACAAATGTACTGTGAAACATACGAGTGGTTGCCTCGGAATATTTTTACGACATTTCGTCTGAATGGTGCTTTATTATAAAAACTTCCTGCAGTTATATTCAAATATAATGATTCAATCTTTCACTAGGCCAACAAATTTTTCATTGATGATGCAAAGTTTTTTAAATTTGTGTTGAAAATGTTGAAACTTTTGCATCTTCAAGTAAATTTACATCATGATCTCAGTTTTTCTTAAAAAAAAACCGATTACGTTTGTATTTTTATTGTCTTATTTGTATTAAATTTTCATACCTTATGGACTCTAAGGGGGAGACAAAGAGGGGGGTTGAACCCCTAAAACAATCCCTTGGCTACGGGTCTGCTCTGTTATAATATAATTTTTTTTGTAAATTTTTAAATTGCAAGAATTAACAAATCTGTTTTTTTAGTTCGAAATTCAAGAAAATAAATTAGCCATGTTCTGCAATCCGATCGAAATTGAATCGAAATCGAATTTAAAAAACGAGTCTAATTTTTTTCGGTGTTCTGCAATTCGTTCGTTTTGGCAAAATCGAATAGAAATCGAATCGGTTTCGATTTTTTTGTTCGAATCAGCTGTTTCTTCCAATTTTGTGCTGAACGTTGTCTTCATACCATTTTATGTCAGGTAATTCAAATAAAAATAAATATTTAAAAAAATTTACAATGAGTTCTGCATTTTTGGCTGCTGTTTTACTGCTTGAAAATAAAAGCAATACAAATGAAAGGATAAGAAGATGAATTTTGAGAGACCAATCGAATTGTTTTAGCATTCCTAATGCAGCGTAAGTATTTTAGTTTGAAATCTGATTTAACAATTTTAGCCAAACTTTATTAACAATGTTATTTTGTTTTAGTTTTGTTGCGTATTACAGGTTAAATAAAGACGCATTTAAAGTGGTTTTGGATGAAATAAAACCTTATGCAAAGGAATCCTCAATTCCATTTTTTAGCGTTTTTTAGCGGAAGGAGGATATCAAAGATCTGTAGGCAAAGATTCGGACATTGCCTTTGGAAGAAGCACAGTTCAAGTTTCAAAAGTGCTTACAAAAATAACATGTATTTTGGAAATCAAACTTTGCTCTAAGTGGGTCAAATTAGTAGCATCAGAAGAAGATATTCGTAACTCAAAATACCATTTTTTTCAAAAATATGGAATTCCTGGTGCTATCGGCTGCATCGACGGCACACATATTAAAATACAAAAGCCGCGCGAAGGCGAATCTTTGTTTCTCAGCAGAAAAGGATTCTTTAGTTTAAACGCCATGATCGTTAGTTTTGGAATATTTTAAAATATTTGATATCAAAATTGTATAGCTTTTTAGATATGTGACTATAAAATTAATATAAAAGCAGTAGATTCTTGTCATCCTGGGTCGTGCCACGACGCTTTCATCTGGAGTATGAGCAACTCAAGGATTATTTCCACTCTAGATATGAGATAGGATATCGTGGATCATGGCTGTTAGGTGATTCTGAATATGGCATTGAACCGTTCCTTATAACGCCTTATAGGGACCCAGACGAAGGTACAATGCAATACAGATTTAACCAAAAACACTCATCAGCACGCAATATTGTGGAAAGAACTATCGGTGTTTTAAAACGCCGCTTTCGCTGTCTACAAGGCACACTGCACTATAACCCACAAAAAGTTGTTAAGATTATAAATGTATGCTGCGCATTGCATAATATATGCACATATTACAATGTTCAGTATAATATTGAAAACAACAATCCAGAATTAATTGCATCAGTCGATGCGATTGAAATGGTTGCTGACAATAGTAGACTAAATATTCTAGGAAATAGAATAAGAGACGACATTGCTTATGATATTTAAAATAATAAAAATAATTTTAATTAAGTTTTGTAATTTTTATTCACATATTATATTAATATACATATATCATATTCATTTATTAATTCGTACACATTTTATATTAATTCATATACAAAAAATCATTTGTGTAACAGATAATTACATAAAAGCGAAATTAATCTCAAAACATATATAATAACATATACATATACATACATATACATACATATAAACATATAAAATTTCTTTTTAGTGACTGTTTTCTTTCTGTTGGTCAATTTTGAAACGAAGTTCCTCCATTTCCAATTGACGCAATTTGATCTCATTTTTTTCTTTCATTAATTTTCCAACCTGTAAATTATGTTTTCTTTGATCTTCATTTCCCTCTTTCATAACTTTACAAAATTTTTCAATCGATCGATAGACTCTTTTTAGGCTGCTCTTGTTTTGATTTCTAATGCGCAAGTTTTCTTTTTCAATATACACCAAATCCTTTAAGTTATTTGTGAAGGCTTTGTGCTTTTCCGTTTCTTTAAGCATGTAACTTTTCAAGATTTCCTGCAAATATAACAAATTGATAATTATTAGCAAAACAGGATTTGAGATATTTTCTAAGGATTTCAATAATATTTGAGGGTAATGAAATATGACCAGTCTAAAGGAAAATGTTAAATAAAATTAGTAAAATTCTTGCCTGCAAAGAAGGTTCGCGCTTTCTTTTATTTATATTGGGCGTTGCACTTCTGGCACGAGAAGTACAAGGCATCTCATTGTCACCTTCGCTTGATGGACAAAGGTATTCTGCTTCAGTATTATCAGCAGCCACTTCTTCATGCATTTCATCAAAAGCCATTTCTTCACCTAAACCAATTGAAATGGAATTTGATAGCCCCCTCAACTGCTACTTGCAATCCGCAAATCCGGGCAACGGTTTCCTCTGTTTGAGAAAGAGTGAACTTGTTAAAAAGTACTCCGCCTGTAGCTGTGGCTTCCCTTCTGTTGTGAGCTAGTTTTTTACGAACATTGCTCTTCCAGTCAATCCAAACCTATAAGAAAACACTTTAGAAATATTCTATACATTACTGTAAAGTTACCTTTTCCAGCCTTCGGGATCTTTTTGGGGTGGACCTTGGCGGTTCAGTGTTCCTGCCAATTCCTTCCACAAGGATACTACACGCACTCGATCGCCTTTGGTATAACACTTTGCCATGTCGGGATGTTTTTCCATAAAGGCAACCATCGCGGAAGCTCGATTGGAGTTCTTATGCTTACCCCTTAGTTTATTTTGTTTAATTTTGTAGGAAAGATTTTTCAAGATTTTCTTTCAAATTTTTTACAAATTTCAATTGTTTAAAAATATTTATTTTTTGACTTATTTCACTTGGTTACGCACACTCGAATTGAAACCGAACAAAAATGTAAACAAATCGAATTGCAGAACACGTTAACACAATGTTCGAAAAAAGTGCAATCTTCTTTCGATTGCAATTCCGATATCAATTAAGATCGAATTGTCGAACACCTTTTGTCGTTTTCAATTTCGATATCGATCGAAATCGAATTGCAGAACATGCCTGAATAATTCTTGTTTTACTTCATGAATAGCGAAAGATAAACCGATTTCACATTCCAAGGAAGTAGTAATGGAATGAATTCTAAATGAAACTATTTACTTCTCGATTTTCTTATGAGTGATTGCGATGGACACGTGTTTCTTTATTTAACTTCTCTTTATATAAAGGATTAATTCACCTTGAAAATAAAATTCATTAAAAACAGCCGTTGCATTTGATCATCGATAGGTTGTTTTAAACGTATAAACAATTAGAGTATCTACAACAACACGAATTGCTTTTATCAATTATACACTAAAAAAAAAACAAAATAGACTATCCGATTAGTTTTAATTTCGAGCCATATACTCGAAGTAACTTTTAAATATTTTTTTCTTTTTCATACACAACAATAAGCTGTCTGCCTAAATATAATTGGAATTTTTAATCCTTACAAAGTACGCTCAACAGGAAGTTGATGCAGTTAAATGAAACAATAATAAAAAAAGAAAAACGCATATGGCAAAAATTTCTTCCGTTTTAATAATGTGTTGTTGTTTTCCTTTAAAATCCACCTACAAAAGTAAATGTTTCTAAAGTCCAAAACGGAAGATCCTGAGGAGCAAATCTTTGAAGAACCTATTTTTATTTATTGTGATTTCTCACAAACTCCTTTGGAAACTGTCAAAATTGCATTTTTATTTTTTGTTATTGTTATTTGTTACATTGCTTAATCCTTATATGTCTTTTTGCCCTCTTCAACATCAACAACATCATCTCGATTATCATCCCCCTCAATGGAATGCGTGCATTTTTGAACGTTATTGTGTAAGATTTTCTAATTATTATGGTCACTTAGGGAAGGATTTCATCTTATATTTTTATAAAAAAGAAAAGTATCTTAGTTTTTATATAATTTTATCCATTTTTTTTTATTATTTTTATGGTGTTATTATAGCAGCATGTGCTGTAATGGCAGAGATTTATAGTTACAAAAGGTAGTTGTTTTTTTTATAGTCTTAGGATGTAAGGATTAACGGCATGTCAAGCAGCATTACTAATAAATGGCATTCATTGCATGGAATAAAGTCATATTAAGGAATAATAGTGAAAAAAGTAATACAAAAATGATAAAAACAGTTTAGCTTAAAATGGTGAAACAGAAGAGGGACTGGGTTTGAAACAGATCAGCTCTCAAATCCTGCACAGGATAACTTAGAAGGGCCAAACGGCAATCATGAAACATATTCTGCAAATCGATTGAGAACACTAGAGTGGCGGTCCGATTTATAGACATGTTTCTTTGCTCTTAATCTTGTGGAATTCGCTACTACTTCTGATTACATATGCCCAAAAATTCACTTTTAAAAGAAACTCTCTCTAAATCTATTTTCCGAAAAGTGAAAACTGTGAATAGAATCACCCCTTCAATGAACACGACATTCATAACTTTACTGACAGATCCACAATGGAGAAAGACACAGAATCCAGAGTCTACTGCAAGTCCTCACAAATGTATGTCATACAGACTATCAAACTACTGTAGTGTCTTTCAAGCAGAGATTTTCGCTACTAAATAAGCAGCTCTGGCGATCAAACCAAGGAACATCAATCCATTTCAAATTAAGATCTTTGTGGGCAGACATTTCGAGCCATATCCGCAAAAAAAGCTTAAGCGCCATTTAGAAAATTTTACAGGAGAAGGTTGTTTTTAGTTTTCTCTGTTGTATTAATTGGTTTTCATGTGAAATTCAGTATATAAGCATTAATTTATCTAAGATATATGAAGCAACAACTGTTATTTGCCAACTTCAATCATATCGGGAGTTTGTGGCGCTTAAGCATATTTTGCTGTCATACTGACAAGCTACTTTACAATGTTGTGGCGGTTAAACTAATGTGATCTTAATGAAATACTCTTTTCTTTTTCAATCCTTTAATTTTATATTCCTTTACGTTCGATTCATGTTTCTAATAATTCGTGTCCTTGGTTTACCAATCGCGTTAATCTGCTTATTAAGACCCGGAATAAACTCTTTTCGAAATGGAAAGTTAACCAAACAAGTGTAAACTGGGAAAACTATCGAAGTGCTCGTAACGCAGCGACTTGTATGCTAAGACAGGAAAAAAAGAAATTCTTTCATTCTAAACTGAATCCTAACTAAAGCTCCAAACTGTTTTGGAAAAATATGAAAATGTTCAGAGTAATTAGCAAAGAGCCCAGTGACTGCAAATTTGACCCAGCTGTGATAAATGACTTCTTTCTCGCGTCTGGCATGCCTATTGTTAATAATCTAGATCGTAATACGGAGTTAACTGAACATGAAAGTATCTTTTCTTTTCGCCCTTTTGAATTTTCAAATGTCAGTGAAGATTATGTAGCAAAATGTATACTGAATGTAAGCTCTAATGCAGTTGGAATTGATGGAATGCCCATCAAGTTTGTTAAATTAGTCATTCCGTTTATATTAGCGCCTTTAACTCATATAATCAATCACTGTTTAACTTCTTCTCGTTTTCCTGAACTGTGGAAAGCTGCCACAGTAATTAGTATTGCTAAATCAGGCCCATAAGTATACTGCCTGCTTTGGCAAAAGTCTTTGAAAGAATATTGTCCGATCAAATATCTGAATACATACATATTAACAAATTGTTATCCCCACTGCAATCTGGCTTTCGGTGTGGCCACAGCTGCTCTACAGCTGCTTTGAAAATCATTGAGGACATAAGGCTATCTTATGATCAAAACTTTTTAACCCTTCTCTGTCTCATTGACTTCTCTAAGGCATTTGATTCTGTCAACCATAATTTGCTTTGCAACAAGCTTCAAAACTACTTTAATTTTAGTGTAAGTGCAATAAAATTATTGTCCAATTATCTAGAAAATAGAATGCAACGTGTTAAAGTAGGAAATGTATGTTCTTCTCTTAAAACTATTAATACCGGAGTTCCACAGGGGTCTATCCAGGGTCCCCTCCTCTTCTCTATGTTTATTAATGATGTTTTCTCTGTTTGCAAATATGCTACTGTCCATGCTTATGCTGACGACATACAACTTTATCTCTCCCGACCCACTTGGCTCTTGGAAGATTTGAGCTACAGGCTTAATTCTGACTTAGATTCTTTGAACAAATGGGCGCACAAAAATTTGCTTTGCATCAATCCTTTAAAATCTAAAGTATTGCCAATTGCAAGAAGTGAATCAAGCTTTGGCGACATTTCGCCTCTGTTTATTGGGCGGGATGAGTTGTAATTTGTTAATAAAGTGAAAAACCTAGGCTTTGTACTAAATTCGCAACTTACTTGTAAGGATCATATAAACAAGACAGTAGGAAAAATATATGGGACGTTACGTTATTTAAGAACTTCTATTGATTTCACACCACTCGAAACTCGACGCAGGCTTGTTGTTCAGCTCATTATACCTCACATTACTTTTGCCGATGTTGTTTATAGTCAACTTGATTCACTGTCGCAGCATAAACTTCTCGTGGCATTCAACTGCGCTGCTAGGTATGTTTATAGGGTTCATAGGTTTGACCATATCTCCTTAAGAAGCAAAAGCATTCTTGGCTACGAACTGATGGATTATTTAAAAATACGAAACCTTATTTTCTTACATAAGCTTATCTATACTAAAAGCCCTGAATACCTCTATGAAAAACTTCAGTTTTTTCAATCAGTTAGGTCTATTAATCTAATTGTTCCTAGGTACTCCTATCTCAACAGCAGTAGATTTTTCTTTATAGGCACCATTAGACTTTGGAATTCATTACCCAGCTATTTAAAACTAATTTCTTTAAGAACCAGCTTCAAACGTGCAATTTATAAATATTTTTCTATATAAAAGCTAAGTCTGTATATTTATTTTCTTTCATTTCTCTCCCTGTAATTCTATTTTATAACTTTCCTACTTTACTCTTAGTTATTAAGTTATTAGTGTGCTTAACGAATTAAGTTTTCAACTTTGCCCTACATAAATTAATAATAGTTTAATGAAAAATTGTATTTAGTTAATAGTTTTACAATACAATACTTCGTCTTGTTGTACAAGATTATCTATATAAATAAATAAAAAATAAATAAAAACATATAAAGGAAGAGGTCCGTTGCTTACTATCACAGAGTTGCGTCTTGATCGCGCAATCGAATAGAGATCGAATTTTTAAACCTATGAATTCTCAAAATATCCATATTTAAGTTTCATAAGAGGATTATTTTTATCGAATTGAGCAGAACGTAAGTTTGGAAATGATATTTTTACTGCAGTTGGAAACATTGCGTGCGAAAATGCTTTTCAGTCTTCGAAATCCAAATTATTCATTAATATGCATTTATAACCTGTTGGATTGGTTCCCGCTTTCGAGATCATACTATACCATTCACTTGGAGCCCAAACAGTTCGATCGCGTGTAAATGATTCAATAGTGCAATGGATTGAGTCAACAGGCATCTTAGTATGGCCAGGTAATAAATAAGTTATTGTTATATTATTAATAAAAATTGATTTTTCGAGAAAAAAGGCCAATGTAGCAAGCATAGCTCTGTTCTGATGCTGACCAGCACAGCTGTCACAATAAAGATTGATTAAAAAATGAGTTTTTCTTTCGATCTACGAGCGTTAAATATTGAAAGACAATTGTACAAATTTCATTGCATCCTCGTCTGTTTCTCCCCACAAAAAACAATAACCATTTCTGGTGCCATATTCATAAAAACTTTCATTGTAGTATGCATATTTCCTTGAATAAAATAATGTCACGCTTCTGCCGTGTGGATATTAAAGACTTTTTGAAGATCGAGGCTTACACATAAACACGACGAATTAGTTTTACTTTCTTTTTGTTCCTCCAGAAAAACTTCCCTGGACTTAACTAAAATTTTCAGAAATGACGCACTTGTTTTTTTTAGTCATATGAAAACCGATATGAAAATCGTTTATAAAAATATTTCGAAAAACTCTTAAGGATAACTGAGCCGATTTCTTTTCTAAATTTTTCAAGTACTCAGTATAACATTTATATAGGCCTTTAACGTTGCGGAATTCTTGTGGAAGATACAGCTTGGTGCTTTTATTTCGACAATAGTGCGAGGGAACTGCTAGCAACTGTTCAATATAAGTTTTTAAAAGGGTAACCTTGCCTTCACGTGACTTATTATGTGGCGTGAGTTTATTTTTCTTTTGGCTAACAGTTTTCAAACATTCTGCATTATTTCTGACTGATTTTAACATTTGTTGGGATATATGCAAAGTTTTCAGCAAAAACTGTGGGCAGATTTTGTAATTACCGTTATTATAATTTATAACATAATCATAGCCAAACTGCTTCTTATTACTATTAATTCTTCGTCTTTTGACGCTCTTACGAGTTTTGTTGTCTTAGTTTGTTGTCAAATCCTCACAAAAATGTTCATTTATTGCTAACCGATCGCGCTCGTAGAGCTTTTTGCTGCATAAGTTTCCGCATTTTTTATTTTGGCAGGGATTTGGCTGTACTGAAGTAGAATGCTGCTTACCTTTTTTGCAGCCTTTTAGGCAAAAGTTTTTGCTTTTTGTAGCTCCGTTTTCCTACACACGTTTTTTCTTCGCACATATTAGATTCCAGTGGAATACATGTTTGGAGATCAATGGGGTGCTCAGAAAAACTATCTGATTCGCTTTCATTATATGGAACAAGTGAATTTTGAGTGGAAAACTGAAACAAAAATTTTCTATTACACTAAATATCGCAAAACAATATCTAATTTATAAATCTTTTAATAAATATGCAGAAAAAGGTACCTATGGTTGCCGCGATGTCATTGTGTAGCAAAATGAATATTGTAGAATTTTAGCTTAAGCACCACTTTGCGGTCACGAAAAATATAAACAAACTAGAGATGTGTACTTAAGCTAAAATTGCATTTGATCTCAATTTCTAACGGTACCTTCTAGAGTCACAACATTTTGAGAGCAGATGTATACGATCATAATTAATCGATTTTCATAAATAAACGAAAATCGAAAAGTATGGCGTTTAAGCTTTTTTTGCGGATACGGCTCGATATATTCTAACTCACTTCTAAACTCAAACTTTTTATTTTATTTATTTGAATACTTCTTCTTAGGACAGCAAGATGATAATCTTATAATATTGCCCTAACAACATGATTTTAATTAAGTATATATCTAACAAATAATTTAGCATGACAGAGATTTATTTAAACAATAATAATAGTTAAACAAAATACGTTATGGAAATTAATAAAAATTTTAGAAAGAGTGTTGCACTGGATATTAAAATTAAAGAATTTTATGAATTAAAGATAAATAAATTAAAAGATTTTATAAATTAAAGAAGAGAAAGAAATAATAAAGTGAAAAGAAAACAAGAATTGAAAAAACTTAATAAGAAAAGAAAAGCAAATAAGAAAAGAGTACACATTGCAAATCACATAATTAAGACATCATATATAACCAATTTATTTACCTTAATATCACAAATTTTAAATATCACAAATTTTACAAATTTATTTATTCCACTTGATATATTTGAATAAGCGTTTTTTTAAATTGTTCTACATTGCTTATCATTTGCAGTCGAGATGGTAATGAGTTCCATAGTTTGACAGAGTATAAGAAAAATTGACGTTCTGACGTTAGAGATAAGTGCCTAAGTGGGACAATTTGATTATTACGGCTTGAGCGTGAAAGGGTGAGTCTGTTATACAAATAAGGTGGTTCTTGAGTGGTTGAGAAATTCATTTTTAAAATTTGTTTTGAATACGTGGATACGCGATCCCGATTTTTGAGGCAGAAAATATATCTCGCGATATTGTTAAATACAACGCTTAGCTTTTGTTTGCTTGCAGTATCACAATTTGTAAAAATTTCACTACCATAGAGCAATTTTGGTATCAGGTAAGCTTTATCAAGTATCATTCTGATTCTTTGCGGAATAAAGTGTTGCGTGGCCCGAAGTGCGCGCAGCATTCCATATACTTTTCCAACCGTCCCTACAATGTGGGAATTCCAGGAAAGTTTTTTGTCAAATATTATTCCTAGGTTTCTTGCAGACTGTACATAATCAATTTCAGAAGTATGCATTTTTATTTTAGGTAGCATTGATACATCCATATTGTGCTTGTTTATTACAAGACATTTCGTTTTTTAGGGTTGAGGCACAAGCCATTGATAGAAGCCCATTTGTGTATGCTACTCAGATTGTTATTAAGTCTTGTGGCACAATTAGGTATTTGGTCTCGATAGCAACTAGTGTAAAGTTGCACAACAATTGCATACATATGAATATTACAGTCACGCAACACATTTGGTAGATCATTTACATAGATTGTGAAGAGTAGGGGTCCTAAGATTGATCCCTGTGGCACACCTCTTATCGTAAAGAGCGATTGAGATATAGTGTCAGTTCCATTGTTATTTGACTTATACACCGCTTGCTGTCTACCAGATAGATATGATTTTATAAGTTTTACTGCAGTCGCAGAAAAGTTGTACAATTTAGACAATTTAGTGCATAAAATGTCATGATCTGACTGTGTCAAATGCTTTTGAATGATCTAATAGTGTCAAAAAGGTAAGTTTATTGTCATCCAGCTCCTTTGTTACCTAACTTTGTTAGGTGATTCTAAGCAACTTTTAAGATTTCGTAGTAATAAAACAAATCTAACAAAAGTCGACTTCAGTGCTTCTACTGTGAACTGATTTTAAATTTTATTCCTGAACGTACCCTTTGTTCGGTTTACTTAACAGCTGATTTTACTATTTGCTTATTTTTTAAACACAAATCAAAATAAATGCAAGGCTCTATAAAAGCAATTTTCTTCTTTTGTCTGCTTATGCTATTGTTTGTTTACTTTATTGCTTATTTATTTAATTGCTTATTTATATAATACAGTATATCTACCTGTAGTTTTTTTTTAATTCTACGTCATTGTAGAATAAAGCGTTTAAACGGCTTTTGTAGTTTTTCTTTGCATTTGTGCTTCTGGCATCATTTATTATTTCTAGATCCCGAAATATTTCATCGTCCATATTCACTACAATTGTTGCAATTGTCAATTTAAAATTGACTTAGAATCAGGCGAGCCACAACTAGATGTTTTCTAACTTAGAAGTGACTTTTTTGTTATTATTACTACCGATTGAAAGCTAAAGTCGAATTTTAGAAAGAATCGACTTAGAATTTCTTTATTGCTAAGGGCCATTGTGTTTATTCTTCTACGGTTGCTCCATAAAAATTGAAACCAAATTAATGCTTCGGTCAGCGCCCGTTTGAGGATTCAAACGTACCAAATTAGTTCCATGTTGTGATGATACTTCGCAACCCTTGGTGAGGGTGGAAGCCTATCTAAAACCTTTGCCATAGTAAGGGGTATGGCCCTGGCTTAAGAGTGCAAACCACACCGAGCTAGATGGGTATGCCCACGATATGGGTAGTTAACTATAGCCACCATGAAAGGCTCCCCGGACTAAAACCTTGTAGCAAAACCCCAAAACTCCCAGTTTTACCACATCACAGCCATGGTCTGGACACATTCACACACTATTCACACTATAAATCACTGACCCCACATTCACACACATTCACACAGTGAATACCACAACTTACATATGCCTGAAGCGCCGCCTCTCAAACACCATAAATGGATACTGATTTAATCTGGAAACTCCCTCGTGAGTTGCAAGCGCATTGCCAAGGTGAATTCCGGCCTTCTCACGCAACATACCCATTGCACGCAAATTGCACGAATGTCCGCATTAAACAGGACAATTACGGCGAACATGCATGCAGTCCTTGCAGACTGCCCCAAACTCACAACTCTCATTCATACTCAGACCCGTTTCATGCAAGAAAACATTAAAGGACCCACGCGCAGTCTAAGAGAAGTCCAGGGCTCTCATCTCATAACTTTTAACTAAAGTTATCTAAAAATTATTCATATCGGTGAGTGACACCTGTAGTGGAATTCTCAAAAAGTTAACAATACGATATCGTTATGGTTAACTAAAGACGTTTGTAGTTTGCAATAACGAATGTTGTATTCTCAAAACAGTACTTAGCGACAAAATTGTTTAAACTTAACATTCACAATAGAAGCTACAAACGTCGTTAACAGAAATCGAAAATATGGCAGCACTCTCCTTTTTTGACAGATTGTAACAAACATATGTTTATAAGATAAACAGATTATAAAATAAAACAAAACAAATGGAACAGTTGAAAAAAAAAGATGCAGCCGGACAACTAGCGAACAGCACCAAATAATGTTGGATTTTTTTGAGGCCAATAAAGGCTTGGCTGAGGGCAAATTTGCTTCAATGCACGGCAAGAAGGACGCCTGCAAAAAATGGGACGAGCTGGCTGAGCTCCTTAATGAAAAAGGAGCTAACAAAACTGGTACGCAATGGCAAACGGTAAGTAATGAATGATTATTGTATTGTTACTCTTAAACCCAAACCACTCTTTTATCATTTAGACTTGGCGTTATCTTAAGAGTAGGACGTCAATTAAAGCACGGGAGCGCAGGAAGGAAATGGCAAAGACGGGAGGAAGACCGCTTACACTTCCTGCGCTCACCGAAATAGACAAGCGCGTGCTGGGCGTACTTGGCCACGACTACGCCGAAGGCAGCAACATCTGCCCCGAAAGCTTTCCAGAGGAAGAGGTAACTTCGTAATAGATATAGTTACTAAATCGAATCTAAAAAATAAAATCTTTTTAAATACAGCATTTGCAAGTCCTCTTGGAAAGTGGGAACACGGATGTGCTGCATGTCCGTCCAATGGTAGTAGGAGTCGCAGAAGATGTCGACTATGCTGTAGATAGGGCTCAAGAGATGGAGGAGGCGGAGAATTGGCCTGTTGAAGAGTTGGACGAAACTGTTCAAATGCCATCTCATTTTAGACTCAAAAACAGAGTGCCGAAGAGAAGAGTGCCAAAATGGACTCAGATGGATTCGGCGCGGGAGCAGTTTGCTACTATAGCAAAAACACAAGCAGATGCTATTATGGTGAGTATGAGCATTAGACTGGCCGCACGTTTGTATGGGACAATTTAAAAATTCGAAAGTCAGCTTTTAAAACTTGACATTTGATTTAAAACTAAATCAGTGTATATGTATGGGTTTTTTTTAAAAAATACTCAAACAATTTACTTAATTTACTTTAATTTAATTAATTTACTTATTTGTAAACAAATTCCAAGATTTAAAAGCCAACTTCGTAGATATTTCGAAACCGCTACGGCCGGTATAATTGGCATAACATATTCATTAATTTTGTTTCTAAATTATTGCATTCTTATAGATACAAGCTGAATCAGCCAAGCAGCAGGCAGCTGCATTGCAGCAATTAGCAGAAGCAGCGCTAATTCAAGCAAATGCTTGGGACCGAATTGCTTCTGCGGTTGAGAGGCACTTTGGAAATTTATAATTATAACTTTATTATTTTTAATTTCTTATTATTCTTATTATTTTATACCATGAAATGTGCCTTAGTTGTATTTGTTATTTATTTTTGTATTTAATTTAAAACCTTTTCTATTTTTATGTAAATAAATTAAAGCGAAGAAGCTATTGAAAATATAATTTTTGGAATTAGTTTTTATATTGATTTTTTTAGCCAAAATAATTATGAAAAAATGGTTAAGAAAATTTGTGCGCTATCAATCGATCTTGAATACGTTTTGCAACTGATGAACGGGACGCAACTTCCATTTTTGCTTCAGCTACGACTTGTTCCGGTTCTCCATTTCTTAAATTCTCTGTTATTTCAGGTTCTGTTAATGTGCTTACGCTCATGTTGTGAAGAACTGCGCAAGCATTTACAATTTTGCCGGCAAACCCAGGTTCGTACAACAACACTCTTTGGTTCAAAAGACATCGAAATCTCCCCTTAAGGACTCCAAACGTTCGCTCTATGTAGTTTCGAGATTTGCATAATGCCTTATTGTACCGAAACTTTGGTGTATCTTGAGGCTGATTTGTTAATGGAGTCATTAGCCACGGTTCCAATGGGTAGCCGGAATCACCTGCAAGGAAGCAATAGTTTCAACAGTTGTTGTTTTTTTATGAATGTACCTATTAAAAATGTTTGGTGGTCACCACGTTCAAACGCCCTTTGCATAACGTTGCGAACAGCACAAGCACTCCATATAAAAGCATCATGGCGAGCTCCAGGGTACCTTGCATTAACATTCAAAATTTTGAGATTGGGATCGCATATCTAAAAACAACATTTAAAAAAAGTTTTATGCGAAATTTAAAACTCACCATTTGGACGTTAATTGAATGGTAACCATGATGGTTAACATAGGCTTCTTCGTGAATTGACGGACCCATTATGGCGACATGGGCACAGTCAATCGCTCTATAGCACCATCGAAAGGCTGAGATGCTGTTCGAAATAGCGTGCGTGCTGCTTGTCGCTCGATTTGCGTAGCTGGGAAGCGTACATTTGGCCGAAAAATGTTTGCATTTATTGCATCTGTAACGCGATGGATCGAACGGCTCACAGATGACTGGCACATCGTAATGCTTTTTTGATTGCCAACTGGCCGCTGGTAGCATCCTGTTGCATAAAATCGAAGCGCAGCAAGTATCTTGTAATTAAGAGTTGATGTAAATAACTTCTTCTGAGTGTGAGGTATTTTTTTGTTAATATACTTACTTGGCTTTCGGCCGATAAAGCTGCGATTGTACTTCCTTCCAAGTCTCTTCGAATGGAGTCGATTACATTGTGAGCTGTCTCGGGTGTTAAGCGGTACAAACTCCTAAATTTCGAATCGTTCAAATCAAATGGACTGTCTACCCTTCGTAAAACAGCCCACTCCGATGCACTTTCTCTCATAGAAACTTCGTCTTGCAACAACGCTGCATCCATTGCCAAATATTCAAATGCCATTTTATTTTAAATTGATTTTTATATTTTTTCCGTAATAAAAGAAAGCCTCAACACAACGTACTCTAATAAAACTTTTTTATCGCTTAAGTTAGCGGCACCTCAATAGTCGTGGTTAAGCTAACAACAAATATCTTTAACGAACTGTCAAAGTTAAGGACAAACATTGCTAGCTAAGATGTTGAGAATACCAGTTAACGATGAGTGTGGTTAAGGGCAGTTAACGATAACACAAATGTCGTTAGCGCGTTTGAGAATTCCACTACTGGGGACCTTTCCTAGTTAGTTTCTTTAATTTAGCGATTTAAGTCACAAATTATTGGATAGCTTTCTTTAAACTATTTCAGGCTTCTGTTATCAATTTGACGAAAAGTATGTCCCTCATTTTTAGAAAATCGGTCAAGAAAATTGGTTTTCTAACCATTGCTTGCAATTTTTTAGATATTTTGGAAATTTTTTCTGAGTGTATGTAAGTATCTCCATGTTAAAAATAGTTTTATTGCTGTTCTACCTATTAACCTTTTTTTTAGCCGTAGTCCTTAGACCTGCTCTAACTTTAATTATGCTCTGCTCTATTTAAGCCTGATCTAGTTCAAAATGTGTTTTTGAGAAACAAACATTTAACCTTATTTTTTAGTACCTCTTTCGTTGACTTAATTGCTTTGACATCTTATCTAAGGATTAATTTTTTTATTGCCGCCTTCAGTCATCGTTTCAAAATTGTTTACCCAAATTAGCGGATTAAGTTTTTTCCTTTTTGAAAAATTTGCAAAGCATATTTTGATGGGCGTGTTATTGATGGATTTTCCTTTAATCCGCATCTAATCACTCGTATTAGTGAGCATTTATTATGGACAATTTTTTTTTACTATGACTACAAATGGGTCAGTGAAACCATACTAAAAAGCAGCAAACATTTTTGTGAGCCTAACCGTTTTTAAAGGTGACCAAACATCTATTTCCAAGAAAGTATTCGGAACGAAAAAATACCATAATTATGAAAATATCACATATAACAACGCAAGGTAGTCAAGCACAAAAAAGTGTGCATCCTCAATTGCTTGTGCACGGCAGCTTACATAAAATTACGCGACTTTACTCAGGTAAATTCGAGGAATTTTTTTTACACGCATCCTTGTTTGTAATTAAGACAGCAAACGAATGAGTGCGAAAAAACTTAATCCGGTAGGGATTAAGAATGATTTTGCATCATAAAGAAATTTTTGCTAAAAACATGTGCTAGTTAGTCAAGGTCAGCTTTTAAATGCATGTAAAAAGGTTTTTATTGCCTGTTTAAATTGAATTTCTCAGAGTGTGTTATTTTTATTTTCTTTCAAAATTTAGCTCAAAACTAAATATTTGCTTTATTGAGAACACATAATTTACTCTAAATGCATTCTGTTTTTAAAACTGCATCTTTTAATGATTTTTTTTTTCTTTGTTTTATTTTTTTACGCGTCACCCTCAACGCGGTTTGACTTTTTTGACCAAGTTTTTTTTATTTTTTTATGATGCTTTTTTAACACAACTACTGTTGTTTTTTGTCAAGGGTAGCAAATTTTTTATGACTAGCAACCTTTTTATAGGCTATGTGCTGCGAGATAGTTTTTTATGAATTGACGCGTTTTTTTAAGCGTGGCGGATGTTCGTTGTTCTTCCTGTTTAAATGATGTGTTCCATTTTTTGTTTTTTCATTCATAAATTTTTTATGTGACTTTAGTAGTGAATTATGTTTATGAAGGACATTAGCAGGTTAAGCTTTATGACCCAAATTTAGTTTTTTATAAAGGTGTTTTATACTTTTCTGGACTGATTTTTATGACTACTGAATATTTGACTTAGTATTTTATCACTTTCAAGTAAACTAAAGCTGGTTTAAGTAAAAAAAAAAGCAAAACCTGATCAACGTAAGGTTTTTTTTTTCTGCCAGCAAGGATTTTCCTTTTGGGGGTATGCATAAAAAATATTGCTAATTGTAATAAATGCAAAACAAGTATATGCCATATTATTATTCGCTAAATCTAGCTCTTGCAAAACAATATATTTTTCAATAAGATATAATAGATAGATAGATAACTTTTTAAATGCATTTCAAGTTTTTTATCTAAACTCAAGTAGAAATGTTACAACACTTTATTTAAGCAATTTGGAGATAAAGCATTGACTTGTATTATTTAAAAAAACTCGATTAATTACTATGTGCCAAATTCAGAATTTAGTGCGCAGTTATCAGGCCCATAGCCAGGATAATTCTATGGGAAAGAAAATAAACCCTTTCAAAAAATATTTTGTAATAAAAAAATAATCTATAAATACCAGTAAAAAACGTAAAACGCAGATATGTTCATTTTCCCCACTTTTTTTAAAGATTATTCTTGAACATAAGAGAAATCACCGCAGCTTATTCAATTTTTAATAAAATTAATTTTGGGTACTAAATTTTTGTTTTTTGTCTATACATATTTTGAGTAATTTGAGTAACTTTTAAGAATTATTAACACAAAAAGTAAAGGGGCAATTCCACAGAATTGTGACATGATTCGAGAATTTTTTGTTTAATCATTTAACATTTTTGGTTGAGAAAATTTTTTGAAAATATATGGCATCATTTAAAAAAAATGTTAAATTAGAGCACTTGTCATCATCGACATAATTGACATGGATCAAAAGTAGTGTGAGTGCAAGAACCAAAAAACACATATTGCATACCAGCATTAAAGTAACGGCTTTTTCGCTCATCGCAACCAAATGACAAGCTCACTTGTGTTATTTCTTTTTTACACTTTCATAGTAAATTTTGTGAATTTATATTAAATACTTCATTTATCCTAATTTATAAAAAACTCAATAAATTCATTCGCTTTTCTTTAGTAACGCGAGTTACCAAAACTGTATTTTTTTATACAACATCTCTATTTGTTACACAAATTGATCAGAAGCGGAAATTCTCTTCTCAATAAGTAAGTACAATAATGAAATGGAATTAATTTGTTACTGAATATTTTTTATTAAATTTTAAACAAATTCTTTTCTGTAACGCGAGTTACCGGTAACTTGCGTTACATCTAAAAACCACAAAAGAAAATTTACAATTTTTTACTTTTACTTATATTTTGACAATTTTTAAGATTTCAGTCGCAATGCCACTTTCAGGAGCTGAAAAGATGAGGAGGAGAAGAGGGAAATTGAAAGGAAAAGGTAAATATGATGATTATAAGAAGAAACAAAAAGAAGCATGTCGAAAAAGTAGAGCTAAAAAGAAAGGCTTAATTGAACATCTACCTAAATCTAAACAGAAAAATATTCTAAGCACAGAAAGAACAAAAGTTAAAAAACGCGTTGAAAAGTTTAGGTTACAAAAAAAAAAAAACTCAAACCAGTGTTTCAGAAAACTCAGCAAATTTATCATTTACTAATGTTCAGTCACTGGGGAAGGCGGCTTCGCGTACTCGCAGAACACTACCCAATTGTCCATTAAGGAAACGAGAAGTTCTTGAAAACCTTCTTGCAGAATGTAATAACTTTCATCAGATTCCTAGTTCGCAGCTTCCCAGCAGACATGGGTTGATTTTGAGTACTAAAGTCGAACAAAAAATACAAGACTTTTACGTGCGCCATGATATTAGCAGACAAGCTCCAGGCCTTAAAGACTTTGTTATAATTCGAAGTCAACAAAATTTTAAACAAAAACTCCAAATAAGGCATTTGTACACTTCAATTTCTGAAACACACGCTATGTTCGTCAAAGAACACGGTGATGTAGTAGGAAAAAGCAAGTTAGCCAGTTTGCGACCGAAACAAGTATATCTATCTAACAAGATTCCCCGCAATGTTTGCCTTTGTAAATACCACGAGAACTTTATTTTATCGTTAAGCGCATTGAATAAAGTAACAAACAGCCCACTATATAGTCACAATTTTATCAGCTCCGTACTCTGTGCAAAACCCCAAAAAAATTGCTGGCTGCATACTTGTGAAAGTTGCAAAAACATATTAAAAAGAAAGTTGTTTCAATACGCACATGCGGCTGACAACGCTCCTCCTAAAGTAACTTGGTACGAGTGGAAAGAGTCCGATGGCAAAATCAGTAAGCTATCGAAAACTGGAACGATTATGGAATTAATTACTCATATCCTTGACATGACACCGACTTTTTTTAAGCATTCGTACATAAAAAGGTGTCAAGGCGATTCTTATCAGAAAGATAAGCTTGTTGTATCGTCAGCAACTAGTGATCCATCTATTGCGCCGTTACAAGTAGACTTTGCCGAGAACTACACTTGCATCGCTCAGGACGAAGTTCAAAGTTTCCATTGGGTGCAGCCGCAGATAACCTTGTTTACTGCCTCATTATGGCACTCTGGAGTACAGCAACCCATCGTTTTATTTTCCGATGACCGTCAACACAACAAAACAACTGCTGTTGTTTATATCAGTAAAATATTGGAAAGTCTGCCAGCAAGTGTAAAACTTGTTCGAATATGGTCTGATGGGCCGGTATCGCAGTTCAAGAATCGTTTTATAACCGAAAGTATGAAGCTGCTTGAGGAAAGAAATAAGAAGCATTTAATATGGAACTATTTCGCCACATCTCACGGCAAAGGTCCTGTAGATGGAATAGGCGGAGCCTTAAAACGTTTTGTTCGGAGTCGAGTTTTAAAACGAGAAGCCTTAGTATTCAACGCTGAACAATTTGCTGAGGCAGCAAAAGGTTCATCCATTAAAGTACTTAATGTTTCACCAGACGAAATTAAAGAGACTGTGATGGAAATGCAACTTGATGATATCTTTCTTAACGCACCAATGTAAGCCGGTATATGCAAGATGCACGCGATTTATTGGCATAACGGTCATTTGCAAATGGCTGAAACATCTGCAGATCTGAGTGGAAGCCGAATGATAACGAACATTTTTCATCAAGAAATATATTGCTCCGGTAGCGACAATGATGATGACATTCCTCTGGCACAATATTTAAATAAATCCCTCGTTTAAAGTATTAATTTTCATTTTATTACGATTTATTATTACATGACTCAGAAGTAACGCGAGTTACCAATTTTATGTAACGCGAGTTACCATACATTATATTGAATATCTGATATTTTAAAATTATTATTTTTGTACTTTTGTTTTTATATCACCCTTTCATTAATCACAAAGCATTATAAAATATTAAAAATGAATTGATGTCCTTAATTTCGCAGAATTTTATAAACATAAAAAGTACTCAAAACTCCTTGTCCATAAAATGTAACGAGAGTTACCATTTCTTTTTAAGTATATTTTGAAAACGTATTTCATTTCGATAAACAATTTTAAATGGATTTAGTTAAGTATAAATAGTTCTTCAAATATAAACCTTTTTTGTAGCTTTATGTCTTGAATTCGTAATAAAATTTAAGTTAAACCCCTAAACAGTTTCTCTTATTGTAACGCGAGTTACCATGGAATTGCCCAAAGAATTTTCTTACAAAAGTTTACAAGAAAAACAGGATAAGTTTAAAACAAAAATATTTACAAGCTTAAAACAAATATGTTTACAAACTAAATTTATTTCTAAATAAATATTAACATTTTTTAGCCAATCAAAAAATTTAATAAACATTTTCTAATGGTTTCTTGGAGTTTATTAAAATCAGAACTATAATTAACAAAAACAAATAACAATTATGTATTTAATCAGTTCATCAGCTAAGGCATGCAAAAGAAATATAAATTTTAAAATTAACGTAGATTGAAAATTCTTAATTATGATTTATTAGTGAAATGGAATTAAAAGATACAACAAATTTAAATTTAATAAAAAATACTGGGTCCTAAAAAATATCGCGAACCGTCGCCTCAGAGTATTTATAGTAATTGCCCCTCCCGTTCTCGCCATCAGCCGAGGGCATCTCGTCCTAACTTATCCCAATTACGCATTTTATCAATATCTAATGCAATAGTGAACGAAATTTATGAGGCATTTCACATGAATAGGATACAATTTTTCTTTAGATTTGATTAACTTTTGGCTATCTAATACCTCTATGGGTCCCTTGCATATGCGCAAATTTTTTGCACTCTGCGAAGAATGGCTACCTTGAAGCACTGTAAGGACTAAGGTTGCAATGACACAGTGGGCTATTATTAAGGGAGCGAAAGCTCCAGGTAGGGTCACCCATGTCGTGTACAGGCCATTGTGGAGCAATAAACAAAGAGCTGTATCCCCCATCCCCCCTAAGCCAAGGTGCTATATTGCATCGTACCTACTATTGGATGGTTTGCAGCCGGGGGATAATACAGACTGTATTGGAATGAAATCCTCACTGATACCTAGCCGCTTCAGTGAGTAGTTGTGACTTTTTCATTGTATTCGGGGCTCTGGCATGGATAACGTACTTTTCCTAGGCACTCGTAGGACCAAAGATTGAGAAAAATAAAACAAAACCAATAATAGCAAGGAAAAAAACAACATAGGCGACAACAACAATTACAACAATCACAGAAACAGCCGCTGCGACGGATACTGGCAAGTGTAGCAAAAGGCTATTGTAGAAGACCTTGCTATGTATATTTAAGTACATTTACTTTACTGTTAAATAATTAAATAAATTGACTTTTCTTTATTACTTTTAATTTTAAAATATTTACTTATAAAATTATTTTAATTGTATTAAATTTTCTTAATTTAATTTTTTGATAACAAAACTATTTTCAGTAAAAATATCTTTTGAAAAAAAACGTTAAAAAATGTAAAAAAATAAAATAAATGGTTTTCAATAAGAAATATATAAAATATTTATCTCACCAAAGCGATCTACTCTGACCATATAATAGAATACCTACGTGGGCTGGGACCTAGACGCAGCGACTCTAAGGATTCAAGTTCAGCATAGAAAGTGACGCGGATGAAGCTAGAATTTTGTCAAGTCCTTCAGAAAGCTCCGTGTTCAGAACTTGAGAGCGAACTTCTCAACACGGCGATCATTGCGGCGGGTAGTGAAGCAGTCAACAGTAGTTTTGCTTCGAGGGAAACGAAGCAACGAAAGTTCCACAGGACTGCTAAGAACTACCTGCTAAAAATGGAAGGTGCAGATCCGCCCACTCTAACTTCCAGCAACAAGGCTCTCACCAGGAAGCACTCAAACAAAGTGAAAACTCATAAACTCTAAGGCATTGATGATCGAAATTGTCACAACTCTGTCAACTTTCGCGGATGAGGTTCTGAGCAAAGCAGGTGGTCCATCGTACTGCAATGATGGCAAAAGCGGTAAACGGGAGAGTGAAACTGGCGTTAAAATCAAAAAAAAGGAAGAAGAGGGATATAGCTGGACCGTCCCAATCCAATGTTACTATAGGTGACAAACAGGGTTATGATATTGGTGCCAACAAGTGAAAAGAAGAAGAGAAAACGACGGTCACAGCAGGTCCTTCCTACTCCAATATCGTTAGAAGCGACAAACAGGAGTTTAGAAAAGGTGGAAGCTGCAGAAAAGTTAGCGCACATAGGGTAACAGAAGCCATGAGATCTACGCCAAAGGCGAGTCTGGAAATAATCCTAAATCTTCTTCAATACAGTGACCTCGAGTGCCTAGAAGAACAACACATTCGGACAAGCATCTATTCTAAATCTCTTTGGAATCGAATAATCAAAAAGAGTAACCTGCTATGCCATACCCAGTGTAAGATTCGGTACAAAATACTCCACATTCAACCCCAGCCAACAAGTATGTGAAGAAAGGCTAAAGAATCTTGCGGCAATCTCTAATTCTATACTAATGGTTCTATACTAATGGTTCTAAAATGGAAAACGGGACTGGATCGGGGTGTATTTTGTGTAACTCTACAAATCAAGGAATTTGACAAACTCCCTGATTAATGCAGTGTTTTTTAGGCCGAAATATATGCGATTGAAAAAGATACACAGGTCATTCAAGATAATAATTTTTGTGTATAGCCAAGAAGGCATCAAAGCGCTAGATAGCAGAACGACGAAGGATCGAACGGTATAAAACTGTAAACAAGCACTGAACGGTAACTGCAATACCCATAGCGTCACTCTTTGCTAGGTTTCCGGACATAGCCATATGGAAGTGAAC
This sequence comes from Coremacera marginata, assembly GCA_914767935.1. Lineage (NCBI taxonomy): Eukaryota > Metazoa > Arthropoda > Insecta > Diptera > Sciomyzidae > Coremacera > Coremacera marginata. The sequence continues at coordinate 20,140,828 of OU612044.1, forward strand.
GAGGTGGCGACTGAACTGGCAAGGCGTAGAGAAACCACACGAAAAAACTCTAATATAAGCACAAAAATTTTACAATTTATTTAAACATTGACAAGTTCATTTTTGTGACAATATTTAAGCAAACAGAAGGTTAAGTATTCCTTTCAACTACACTAACATCCACAGTCACATAGTTGAGTAGGTCATAAGAAAACTTCTAATCACGAAGTTGTGGGTTCTTTTTCAACAGCACGCAAAATGAAACTTGCAATACATGTGATTTATACGAAGAGTTTGGTATTTAAATGGAAATTCGCAGAAGTAAAGATTAAACTAATTTAAGATTCAATGTGACATTCGATAATATTGCCGCATGTGCCGTTTCCAAATCAATGCAAGGTTTACTTCAAAAACGATTAAAAACTGCATCTCAAATAACAAAAAATTTTAACTGTGTTAGTTGAAAACTTGTCTGTGAAAAAGTTCTGAGTTTCACATAATTTGACATTCGATTTTATTCTTTTGTTTTATGCCAAATATTTGCACCAATTTATATTTTTAATGTTTCCTAAAAAGGAGAAATAGTAGAGTTTTATCGATTAATATCATCCGTTTATGCACTCAAAAAATTATGTTGATAAATATGAAGAAAAGAAGGTTAATTTGATAAAACGGTGATCAATATACGGTGGTCAACACCTCCTGGGTGTTAGTACAACAAAACTTTTGTAAATTTGAATACATTTTATAAGTATAATGAAATTTCATTCAGACAGTATTTTTATAAAATTTCGTCGTATTGAATAAAATTCATCAATTTCACAAAGTGTTCCTCACTCCGACGAAACTGATTCTTTAAGTTAATAAAATATTTTTCAATTTGACGAATTTCTTTATTCATCTTAACAAAATATCTTCAATAAGACTCACTATTTTCTTCATATTAACATACTATTCTTCAGTATAACTTTATTCATTCTTCTTATTAACAAAATATTTCACAATATGACTAAATTTATTCCTCCTATTGACAAAATATTCTTCAATATGACTATTTTTTTCCTTCATACTCTATTAACAAAATATTCTTCAATATGACAAAATTTTCTCTTCGTATGAACAAAATGTTCTTCAATATGGCAAAATTTTTTATTATATTGGCAAAATATTATTCAATATGACTAAGTTTTTTCTTTATTGAAAAAAAATATTCTTCAATATGACTAAATTTATTCTTCGTATGAACAAAATAATCTTCAGTATGACTAAATTTATTCTTGATATTGACAAAAAATATTCTTCAATATGACTTAATTTGTTCATCATGTTTACAAAATATTCTTCAAAATTAATTATATTATTCTTCATATTGACAAAAAATCATTTATTGTATGGACTTTACTTACGAAATAGATTAATATAGCTGTACGCAAAAGCAATCCAATACATAGCATGTGAGTGTAAGCTGGTGTTATAAGCTTACCTAAATAACACTTGTGTAAGCAAAAAAATCATATTCATAGACATAACATAACTTAATTAATTGCTTCTTATAAAAGATGTAGAAAATATTGAAAAGAAATAATGATAAGAAAGTATATTTGTTTTATTTAATTTTATTAAAAACCCATTTTTACAGATTTTTAAACTAAGGTAATGTTCAGAGGCTGTTTTATAGTTTTTTTAGAAAAGATTGAAATAGTTTAATATTAAATTTTGAAGTTTTTTAAAGCACTTGCCAAGAAAGCTATTAACAACGCCATACTGTACGTACAATAATATTCACTGTTGTTGTGAGAAATTTTTTTCGGTTTGAATAAATTTCGTTAATTTGAAGAAAATTTATTTGACTAAGTAAAATAAATAATTAAAATTGAAGAAATTTCATCAATATGTAAAAATTTAAGAAACATTTTGTTCAAATTGAAGAAATTTCTTTAATAACATGCAATTGAAAAATAATTTTTTTCAAAAAGTTTCAGTGAAATTGAAGAAACTTCATTATTATCAATAAATTTTTGTTAAACTACACAATTTCAAGAAAAAATAAAAAATTTGTAACGCATTAAGTCAATTCAAAAAATTATTCAAGTTGAAGAAATTTTGTAAATCTCACAAAATTTAAGAAAGAAATTTAAGAATAAACTTTTCAATATTATTAAAAAACTCTTTTGTAAATTTAATAAGTTAAAATTTTCTACATGATGAAATTTTAGCTTAATTTAACAATTTAACAAGCGAATTGAAGCTTAATGTAACAAATCATTCTTCATTGTGAATAAGTATTTGATGTTAATTCAATTTTAATAAAATGTTCGTCATATAGCAACAAAATATTTTCCTTAAATCCTACCAACCACATTGTAGTTAATTTAAAGAAATTTCTTTAATGAAAGAAAAACATATTATTAAAATTATAGAAATTTTGACAAGCATATCAAATTAAAGAAAGTTTTTATTCCAATAGCAGAAACTTTTTCACTATGTCTCCACCATGCTTTATAAATTTCGTCATATTAATAAACTTCTTTTTTTAAATCAATGAGTTAAATTTTGTTACCGAATAAAATTTTGTAAGCTTAAAAAAGTTGGTATATCAAGAATTTTTGTTAACTTAACAAATCTTTATTCAATGCGCATACAAATTTAATGTAGTTATTTATTCAAAATGAATAAACTTTTCGTTAAAGAGCAATGAACCTATTTTGGTCAAATTAAATTACCAGATTGTAGTTAATATAAAGAAATTGCATTTGTTAATATAACAAATTTCTCTTCAATATAAATAAAAATTTAGTGAAATTTATTTATTTTGAATAATCGTTTTGTTAAAAAGTTACAAAAATTTTTAGTCAAATTCACCTACCAGAATTTTTTGAGTGTGTCTATCCTAAATCGTTATTAAAAATGTTCCTCTATAGAAATAATTTTTTTTTTAATTTTTCCTTTTTTTTCTTTATCCAATCATACTACGAAAAATGTCAAAAGATTGCAAAAGGACATTAAAACATCTAACTCCGCAGAAGAAATCTCACTCAAGATTTACAACAGTTACATATGCAAATATTATTTTAGTGTCAACGCAAGTTTTTACTGCTACCTAGTTAAAAATTTTCCAGAAAAACAAAGCTATAAAAACTCGACTTAATCCCACGAAAAACTATTGCAAAAAAATTTCAACAGAATCTCTAGGTCAAAAAGTCTGCATATTAGCACAATTGAAAAACGCGAATAAAATAAGATTTATAGACGGTAACACTGAAAAGATGCAGCTCTTTTTTTTAGAGTTCGCCATCCGACGAACATCAACTAAAAATTAAAATTTTCTCTTCTTTGTTTTTGCCCTACAATCTTCTCGGTACATTTCACATGAACTCAATTGTCTCTGGTTGCAAATTACCCAATTCTCTTCAGTCGAGTTCTATTTAGTTAATGACTTTGACTTTTGGTCGTAGCGTACGATTGAAACAATGGTCGAATGAAGTAAATAGAACACCTCCTGGTTGTAAAAACGAGCATAGCTAAAACTAATCTGGCTATGTGTAGCAGGTATAGGCAAATTCTATGGTATAGAGGTCATAGTTTTATCGCTTATTCTTTCGTGTCAGTAGTTTGTTTCTTAAGTGGGCGGAACTGGTCATAATTTTAATGACAAACATTTGCTCGATGCAGGCGAATCTATTTTGCTCTGACTCTTTAACATGTCTTAACAGACTGCCTCAACCCTATAACTACTACTAATGTCAAATTATAGAAAATGCAAGTTGTTTGCGTCCTTCTTTCCAGTGATGTTGTCATTCTCCGTTTACTGCGATTGGCTACCTGCTGTGGTATCGCGGAAATATTTGCAAATGCTTTCAAAATCGCGTATAAATCTCTGAATTCAAATGTTTATTTAAGCTGTTTATTGCAAGCTGTTTTCGCTTAAATTTTTTAATATATAACAGGTACTCATTTAGTTTTTATTTGCTTTAAATTTTTTAAAGTGTAGATGACTGTACTTTAAGTTTATAAAAAAGAAGCAAACATTAGACATGTCGTGTTATTACATTCAAAATCCAAATTGAGTTCAGCCTATGAAGTCAAGAAATCTTAAGTTTTTAAAATAGAGCTACACTCAATCAAAAACGTACATAAAACCTAAGAAAAAGTTCTTTATTTCAGTTCCTTGAGACAAAGAACTTTTTCTTTGAGTCAATAAATTGTGTGTCAAATTGATAAATTTTGTTAAATGAATGCAATTTATGATTTTAATGCCCGTATGATACTTAATTTTGTCCAATTTTAAAATCTGAAAACAAGTGGCGCGTGGGCAGGACAGACATATTTTGTAAGAAAAGGATAAACGTTGTTACTTTTTTATTTCTGGAGTTTTGAAGAGCAGCTGCATTTAAAAAAATTAATATTAGCTACACACATCACTTCCAATTCAGCATACATTTATATTAAATAGTTTTGTTTACTCTAAAAATGTCAAATTTATTACTAACAGCACAGTAAATATTTGATCGAAACTTAACGAAGAACGAATTGAAAGAAACGGCAAAAAAAAATGCAGAGAAAATGCAGTCCGTTCTACAAATTTTTCTCCAATTCGTACTATATGCGTACTCACTCACACCAATTGAATCCATGCATTCGTTCTATTTGAACTGCTCTAGTTTTAATTTTCAATGACAAAAGTTGTAAAAAAAAATTAAGTATCATACGGGCATAAGAACAATATTTGGTTCAGTGAATAGGTCTTTATTTTAAAATGAATTAAATATATGGAGAATATTTTTCCACATTTTTAAAAGTTAGTTAGATAAAGTTGCTCGTATTAATACGTTTAAAATATCTTTTTCATCGTAGGATTATCTTTTAGAAGTTGTGAATTCCTGGTTATATTTACCATATAACCATTATATATTCGGAATGCGTTGCTTTCAAAAACATTTTCCATATTTTCTTCCATTACAATAAAGTTTCATTATTCTGACATCGACATTGCATTCATTCACTTTTTTTTTAATTTCTTTTTTGAAAAGTCAAAGATAACCGAGAAATCCAAGACGTTTGGATGTTATTGGGTTAAGATAAGAGTCTAATAAGCAATTATTTTCCGGTTTATGCAATAAAAACGTATTTACACCGAATACCTTTTTGCCTATGTCAACTAAAAATTTCTTTAAACAATCATTCCAACAACTATTATAACAACTGAATGGAACTGTTCGAATAACTAAATGTTCGCCCGAATGAATTTAGAAAACCATAAAGGGATTAGTTAATCCGGGCAATTAGAAAAGCATTCAGCGAATTTGCACCGACAACAGAAGCAGTGATTGAAGATAGCTTTATCAAAGATCTTGCGGTCAAGTCATTCATGCAATTACAGCAGGTACAGCACTATAGTGTGCAAGATATTTTTGAGAGAACGGTTAGATATATTGGAATACATTTTAATACATATATCACATATCGGTGATTTCATGTCAAATCGGACGCTTTTTGAAACTCACGAACGAAAACGAAAAACAAAAACGAAAATGGCCATTTCAGCCCTTGAAAGGACTTTGACCGAGCTTCTTATGATCAATTGTGTTGTGTGTGTGTGTGTGTTGTGAAATGTTTGAACACAAATGATCGAGAACTGTACCTACCAGCTTTATGCCGACTCCGAACGGCTTATGTTCTCAAGAAGCTTTTCATGACAGTTTTTACTCTCTACGGTTTGCCATTGCCTGCAGAGAGGTGACGCCCAAACAGAAAAATTAATTCAATTGAAAAAATTTTCTGAGTGAGGTGGGATTCGAACCAGGGTTCGAACGGCGTATGGGCCACACGCTCTACTCACTGCACCACGACCGCCATAAAGTTTGGTAGCATGTCAATAGTACATCGAGAAAAAAAGCAATAGTTAAATCACCTAAGTCGGCTTGGGTAAAGAGAATTGTGTGGGAATTTTAAGCTTATGCTTATTCACCTAAGCAATTTATTGTTTAATACATTGCTTTGAAAGCACAGACTTCGATACCCTGCCAAAAAAAAAAATTATTTGATTCACGTAAGCCCAAAATCCAAAAATACAAATTAAAAAAAAATAGCATCTGCAAAAACAAACACCGGTGCGTCATAAGACACACGAGAGAAGGATAGATTTGATAATTTGATAATTTCTAAATTCAAAAATAACATAAAGTAATTTAAAAAACACAAGTTAATATTAACACCAGTAAATTTTATTACATTTCATCAACAAAAGGTAAAGAAAAAAAGAAAAAAAAAATGTCTGTTCCCGCCGTACGGAATTGAATTTGGAATTTTTGGTGCCAGTCCATCGCTCTACCAACTGATCCAAAAAGCCTTGCTACTGGTTGCTGACAGAACTGCAGCTATGTTAACAAATGCTGTATTAACAGATGCAGTATGTCACAGTATTCTGTTGAAAGCCATACAACAAAAATCTATTAATAGATTATTGTATTATGCTGCAGCATAGCTTCAGTTGTAATTAATATTGAATAAATTATTCTGCGTAACGAAGAAGTTTGGCTCGATGCGTAGTGTAGTGACTTCTTAATCGGTGGTATCGGTGGGTGTGGGTTCAAATCTCCACGGCAGGTGAAGGTAAAATTTTTATATTTGATATTTAATTTAATTTAATTTAATGGTATTATTATAATAGACGCAAGCAGCGGAGAGAAGCTGAGAGACCACGAATTTCTAAGAAAAATGGTGTTGATAAAAGAAAAATTTGTGTAGTTGACGATTTCAGTCAAGCAAAGAAAATCACAGAACAAAAGGCGTCTTCAGAAATGGAAAAAAAAAACAAAAACCTGAAAAAAAGTTATATATTTGAAATCTAATTTGTTTTTTTTTAATAATGTATAAATTGCCAAATACTTGATTAATTTATCATCCAAGTTAAGCATTTTGATGAAGTACATTAGAGGCTGAAAACTGCCAAAGCCATTTTTAAATTATTCTAGGTTTTTTTTCCAATTTAACATAAACTTTTTTATCGGTGTACTTAAATAACTAGAAATATTTGCATATTTTTTTTTTATTTATGTACATATTTTTTTTTTTTTTGCAAGTTATTCACAGTGGGTAGTTAAAAAAAAGTCAAAATTTGTCATTCTGACATGTAGTAAAACAATTATATCTTCAAAACCGTTAGTCCTACAAAAAAATGTTAAGAGCATGTTAAGCACAATTTTGGAGATCTTAAATTAATCTTCTTTGTGGTGTAGTTTTTTCAATACTTTGAAAAATTCCAATTTTTTTTGCAACTAAAAATTTCATTCACATTTTTCAAGGTCGAACCACTATTTTTTGGCGTTTTGGAAACATTATCGTGTTGAGGCATGCATTTTTAATGCATTCTTAAAATTTTACGTTGGAAAATTAATGATTTCTATTTTAAACGATTTTTTTAAAAAACTGCCTACATAATTTTTATATAAAAAAAAATTTTTAAAAAAAGAACAACCGACTACAAAATCACTACAGAGTAAAAAATAATTTTAAAATTTCTTTTCCTTTTAATTTCTTGGTCATATTTGATGATTTATCTAAACATTTTATTACATATGCAATCTTATTATTTTAATGTTTTTCGAATTTGTTGTATTATCATAAATATATTAATTTCTTTATGAATACAAAAGCTTTTAAGGTCGGCGCTAATATAATCAGACTTTCAATCAGAAGCGCCAACTTCTTTATGATATGAATATGATAAATTTTCGAAAAAAGCGTATAAACTACATAAATACAATTGTTCTTAAAAAATTTGTTCTATTAAATTCTGGAACCACTTTTTTACGGGCACCTCCGTATTTATGATATCTATCTGGTCACCAAAAATTGTGGCAATCAGGCATATGGTTTAGGAGTTATCGATTTACATACATTTAAAAAAAAAAAACAAAAAAAAACAGAGAAACCGACGAACTTGAGAACCTCCTCCTTTTTGAAGTCGGTTAAAAATCACTTTCATTTTTAAAGGGGAAGATATCTTCAGTCAAGGTGAAATCAGTAATTTTTAATGTTTTTTTTCAAGTTGATAACATAATTGAATAATTTCTTTATTTTCTCATCTTTTTTTGTAGTACACCTTTGAACTGTAAAAAAACGTTTTAATTTTTTTTAACAAAATGGCGGCTCTGCAGAGTATCACCTCGTCAACATTTTTTTACTTATCTTCGATTACTGATATGTTAAAGGGAAGGAAAAGTAATAAAAAAATAAAAATTAAAATTCATATCGGCTCCTTAATCGAAGGTCCAGTTTTTCGACTATTTATTTTCAACGTTTTGACCCCAAAAAAATTATTTATTCACATAATATCTATAAACTTGTACGTCCACTCATCTGAAACAAACAAGTTTTCTCTTATCTTAGATTACTGATATGTTAAAGGGAAGGAAAAGCCTGTAAAGTTTTTTTATTAAGCTGTTTAATCGAGCTGTTTTGCATTAAGCTGTTTAATCGAAGGTCCAGATTTTAGACTATTTTTCAACAGTTTTGACCCCAAAAAAATTTTTTTTATTCACACTATATCTTTAAGCTTGTAGGTGCATCCTTCCGGTACTACTATAGAGAGAAGCCTGTCAAAATTTCAGCCTGATCGGCCATAAACTTCTTGAGTTACAGCACGAGCATTTTTTGAAAAGTGCACTCAGAAAAAAATATCCTAAAATCAAATAAAATTTAATAAATTTTTAAAAAAAGTTTACTTAGTGCCAAAAAATGATTTTCTTATATCAAAGTGAAATTTTTCTTTGAAAGTGAAAACCAAATTATTTTTGAAACAAAAAGCGTTTTTTATAATCAAAAGAAAATTTCTTAAAAATTTAATATATCAAAAAATTTTATTCAAGCTAGTGATAGTGTACTTATAAATATGACATTGTGTATTTTGGATATTTAGTAACAAGGAGCTTAATACGTTTATTACTATTTATATTCAATTTGAAAGTTACCACCGCGTGACTTACGGGTCAATCTGCGATTTCGGTTTCATACAATAGCCCTTCGTCCCCCTCGAAAAGCTGATTATTTTTAAGCGGCTGCTGTTTTTGAGCTGTACCAGCTGTTTTGGAGAGACTCTCTCTACGCGTGCCTCATCGGTGATTTCTATGAAAACTTTGCAATAGGTGCTAATAAATATATCCACCTCATTCATAAGCTTCAGAATAGAGGTGTAGCCTTTATTACACAATCCAGCAGCAATGTAAGCTGGAATTTCGACAATTTTCAGCTCGGAATTGAGATGCTTCGGACATATTCGGCCAACTGTCGCGTTAAAACCAGAGCATCTTTCTAATAAATCAACTTTAGACAAATAAGTGTATGTTGGTAGAAGATGTTCTTCCATTTCATCGCCAAGAACAGCGAATACCTGAAAAGTAACGGTTACGGACTCGGACTTTTTTGACCATAACATAAATACTCAATGTTACGCTTTTGCCTTTTGGCAGTATATTTTGAACATGTTATACATTCGAAATATGAAAAAAATTAGCATTGTTCCGAAATTATAAAGGTATGTGTCCCCTTAAGTAAAGATGGGATTTTTTGTATTTTTTGTACTTCTTATAGTTTTTTATAATTTTTAAGCCAGTAATATACTTCCGATAGCTTTTCCTGATGATTAAAATTTATATACTATCTGTAATTTTTTTTTATTTTTTTATTTTTATGCCTCAACGCGTACTGCGTAAGGGGTATATTCACTTTGTCATTCCGTTTGTAACGCCAAGAAGTAGGCGTGGCAGGTATAAAAAAATATATATTTTGTTGATCAGCATCATCTCCTGAGTCGATTTCCGTGTGTCCGTCTCTCTGTCCGTCTGTCCATCTGTCGACACGATTACGGCCGAAATTTTCATTTAAATTTTAAATGAAATTCAAAATATAAGTTTATTTTGAAAAAAGGAAGATCAAGATCGAGAATGGGTCAAATCGGATGAAAACCATACAAAGTGACTTTATTTTTATTAACCGTAAAATGACTTTAAAATTCACAACAATTAAAGAAATTCCTCGAAATTTGGCATGTAAGCTTTGCTTTTCAGTCTTAATCCTGGCTATAAAATTTGGAAAAATCGGATTGAAACCACGCCTACCTCCCGTACAAAGTGGCTTTATTTTAAAAGTAAAATCTTTTAAAAATCTGCTCAAATTAAAAAAATGCCCTGAAATTTTGCATATAGGCTTTGATATATAATATAGACTATCACTATGATATTTGGCAAAGTCGAATGAAAACCATACCTACCTCCCAAACAAATTGGCTTTATTTTAAACGTAAAATCTTTTCAAAATCTTCAAAAATTAAAGGAATGTTTTAAAATTTTGCACATAAGCTTTGATATTTAATATAAACCATCTGTATGGTATATGGCAAAATCGGATGAAAACCACGCCCACTTCCCATACAAAGTGACGTCATCAAAATAGGAAAACTTTCGTTAATATATAAAACTGAATATCATCGTGTATGTCGTGGCTAAAGGCTTCGAATATACTTCAATATGGCCGCGGGGGGTATTTTAGCTTCGGTACCCTGCCGAAGCTCCATCCTTACTAGTTTTTTAATTTTTTTCATATTGTTAATTTTTTTTTTTTTTTTGTTATTCCTTGAAAAAGAATAAGCTGTCGGAGGTATACTACTAGTTGAAAAATTATAAAATACCGTGAAAAGCACAAAAAATAATAAAAATCCCATAATACTTAAAAGCCTTAATTTTTTGCGTCATACACCGAAGAAAAAAGCTTATGTTAAATAAATAAAAAACCAAGTTTTTTTTTATGCTTCCCAAGTTCTTCATTTAAACGCCTAAGTTTTACATATTGACTTGCCAATTTTTATTTGGGCGATAAATTAACTAAGTATTTGGTAATTTATACATTATTAAAAAAAAAGTTTATAAAAATAGCTATAACTTTTTCTGAGTTTTGTTTTTTTATATTCCTTTTTTTTTTGGAGAAAATAGCTCAAAACTATGCTTAAGCCATTCATGCACTAATTTTTAAACAATTTTTTTTTTTTTGATTTTTGGGGATTTTCATCGGTAAAATACTCAAAGTATAGGTTTCTAGATGGGATTATTCAACATAATTGCCCAATTTTTTGTACCGTTTTTAGGTTTTTTTATTTAGAACCAAAAAAATTATTTTTCAGAATGAAGAATCAAGTCATAATAAAGCAAATGGCTTCGATGATAAATTATTTCCATACCATTTTGATAAAGTTTTACCATTTTAATAAAGTGCCGAATTTTCGGTGGCTTACTTACAATATTGGTTAATAGATTATATACTTGACTTAGGTGAATCAACTATTTTTTTTTTTGGTAGGGCATCGAAGTATGTTCTCTCAAAGCAATGTATTTAACTTTAAATTGCTTGGGTGAATAAGCATAATTTTATAATTCCTATACAGATCTCTCTACCCAAGCCGACTTAGGTGATTTAACTATTGCTTTTTTTCTCAGTGTAGGTACATCTAACTTAATTTTTTAGTACCATATGGCTTATATTTTTCCACGCCCACAGTGCTCTCTCTCTCCCATCTACTTTCAGCTACGGTTGTAGCTAAACATTTTTTATTTTAAAATTGAACTAAGATGTTCAACTGGGCTTATATCAGGCGATTGGGGTGACCAATCAAAAATCTTGATATCGTTTGCAACAAGCAACTCTTTAGTGATATTTGCGGTGTTCGTTTGGGGTCGTTATCTTGTATGAAAAGGTCGTTTTTACTCGGTTCGATTCCAAAGATATCTAGATTTGGCAAATAAGAGTACTCTTATCCGATGAAGAACTCCCACCTCATTTCTACGAAAACAGCCTCAAGTCATTAACGCGCCACCACCGAACTTAAGAGTATCTTTCACTGATATTCCGGTCCGTTACATCCACTCTCGTATCTACACAAGTCAGCAAACGTCCATGGGCGCCGACGCGGTTGATTTGTTCGTTCGTTCGTTGAAAATAGATGTTCCAGAAGTAGAATCACAATACACTTCTAAATCCGTGTGATTTATAACAGTTCATTTGCTCATTACGTCGGAATGTTTGTCCGCTTTCTTTTTTCTCTGTTTTAGGGAATCAAAATAAATATTTTGTTCGTTCGCTCGTTCGTAGTAAATATATGTTCGTTCGTAAAAAATAGTTGTTCGTTCATAACAAATAGATGTTCGTTCGTTCGTAGAAAATAGATCTTCTTTCGTTCGTTCTTAGAAAATACAGGTTCCTTCCAGTCAAAAGTGGAGTATAAGTTAAAATGATATTCTTGTGAACAATTTAGTCACATCACTGTACATTTACACAGGAACCTTAATCTGAGCAAAAAATCTTGTAAGCTCCTTATACTCCAAGAAGTAAACGAGATCCTTAAAAAAAAAACTGAAAACTTATTCAAAAGTCAAACCATTAAAAATTAAATAAAAAATTAAATCAACTCGCACACATGTTCAAACATTTTTTTATTACATGACAGCACGATAAAGAATAAAACAAAAAAAAAAAAGGCAGCAATAATAATTCTGAGCCATATTAAATTCGCTTTCACTGGAACTACATCCACCCTCTGGCTGACATATACTACAGCCAGAGCCAAGGATCAGCATCCTCCACGTCAAGATCAACATGCATGTTAATCGAGCATCGATAAAAACTATAAAAAAAGCGTGTCGTGTTGCCATATTTCAACTTACTCTCACAACAAAAAACTCAAAACCAGGACGAAAGGTAAAAAAACGCAACTGCAGCAGCACGATCTCAGCCAATAGATGTATTCTGCGTTGATCTTCAGCGCGTGCGTCTCAAACCTCAAATCAAGCAGGAATCTTGAGTAAAATGCGATTAAGTAATAAAACCAACAACAAACAAATTTGTAGAAAGAAACTCAGATATGTGTTGTGTATAAGTGAAAAAATTAAGAACCATCATATAAGTATTCCATAAAGAAAAAAAACGAAAAATGGAGGGGTGCCTTTTATATAAAATTTATATGAAAATCTCAATGAAATGTGTAAAAAAACGAGGGACAAACACGCGCTCTAAAAAATATAAATAAAAAAAAATCAACAGCATGTATGACGAAACATAACGCAATCCTTGAAGTGCTGTTTTTTTACTATACAGCAGTCAGGATACAGTCTGTTTGTAGCTCGAATTTTTTTTTTTTATTATTTCTATAAAATCTTACATATGCACTGTATCAAAATAAAGTAAATTTGCCAGGGGAAGCCTTGAGCGTTACCTTGTTGCTTCTTAAATACAAGCACGCATGATTTTGAGGTTTCATTTTTATTTTTTTTTTTTAGTTTTAACTGAAGTTGCTAACGGCTGCGTATGCCAGAAGCATGCTGAGTGCTCGCATGGGTGCCGATGAATGAAAAGATGCTAGTTTTAGAAAGTGAAATTTTTGTCTGGAATATGACAAAACTCGAAAATTATGGGATATTTTTGGGTGGTAATCGGGCACAATTGTAGCGTTTTATATTTGGATGCTTAGGGTGCGCGTTTTGATGAATGTTTATTTTTGATAAAAAAAAAAGCGAAAGTGTTTTTTTGAAATGAAAAGTTTTTTATATGATTAATAATAACCCAGTGCGATAGCCAAAATGTGAGTAAGAAACCGACAATTGTTCTCAATTATACCAGAGCTCTTGATCACGAATCTGGCACCCAAATTTCTCCATCACATCAGGATTTTGAGAAAACCGTGGTTCAAGGTCAAAAAATTCTCCATGGAGTGGTTTTTGTCTGAGGGAAGGATGTTTGTTATAAAATGATAAAAATTTTCTTCTTTACTTTTACCCCCCCACCCCACTTTTTCATCACTGTTTTTACGTTTTTCAAAAACACTTTATTTTGGCATAGATATATTCTGCAAACTATTAAGAAATGTAATGTGTTGGTAAAAAATCTCCCCATAAAAAATATATTGGGTCTTCCCACAACAAAATTACATGTGGTACAGTTGACATGTTAAAAGTTGACATCTCAGTTGGTTTGAAATTTACACTTTTTATACCCTACACCTGAACAAGTCAGAGTACTTTAGAGGGAGAAGGAGTTTGGATAATTGGATTAAGCTTGGTACTGATGTTTGCATACACCCAAGGATGTCCTGTTCTGAATAGTTTAGTAATCCCCCCAGGGACACGCCCATCTCCCATACAACCCACTATAGTAAAAACCAAAAAATGTCTATAAAATGGCAAAAATATGAGCTACACAAAAAATGTTGCATGTGTGTCAGATTCGTGATAAGGAGCTCGGGGATGATTCAAAACACTTGTCGGTTTTTTACTCAGAAAAAAATGGGATTATTTTTGTGCATTTAAGAAGATTTACTCTCGTTACGTTGCTTTACGAAAGTATTCACTGAACCAAAAACGTACATAATTAAAGAAAAAGAAATTTGTACATGTACGAGTTCATTGGTTCAATTAATCTCTGTTCTTTAATTTTATGAACTTTTTCTTACTGCCAAAGAATCGACTTTTAAATCAACGAAATAGTTACTTCTTTCAAAGTACAGATTTATTAAACTAGTGTGAATACAATGAATTCAATGCATTCAGAAAAAGTTAAAAGTTAACTTTTTCATTCAACCAATAAACACAGATTCATTAAATCAATGAACTCGTGCATTGATTTCAATTGAATCAATAAAGTCGTATATACGACTCAATATTACGATGGACGAATGTTATACATTTTGGCACACATTCATGCTGCAATCATAGAATTTGGCACAGGAGTAGATAACGTCAGTTCTAATCTTTCGTACGGAATTTGCGTAACCGAAAGTAGCTTAAAATAACAGAAAATGAAACAAAAAACTATTAAATAATATGGAAAGGAATATATTCTGGTGCACATTTATCGGATTCAAAGTAAAAATTGGTACCAATTTGTACAAAAGTTGATAAAAATTTGTACAGTACATTAGGTCAGTTTTTAATCTTCTTGCATGCAGTGGGCGCAACCGGAAGTAGCCTTAAGAAACCGAAAATTAAACAATAAAACGCAATAATAATCACATGAGTGACCGTGAGTAACCTTCAGTAACCATGAGTAACCGTGAGTCACTGTGAGTGACTGTGAATTACCGCGAGTGATCGTGATTGATAGTGAGTGACAGTGAGTAGCGGTGAAGATTGTGAGTAACCTTCAGTAACTTTGACTAACCGTGAGTCACCGTGAGTGACTGTGAATTACAGCGAGTGATCGTGATTGATAGTGAGTGATAGTGAGTAGCGGTGAAGACTGTGAGTTATCGTTAGTAACCGTGAGTTACCTTGAGCGAGTGCGAAATACCACGAGGCACCATGAGCGATCGTGAATAACCGTGACTCACCGTGAGTAACCGTGAGTCATAGTTAGTCCCCGTGAGCGGTCTTGAGACACGTGAACGACAGTAAGTCAACTGCACACTGGAAAACCTGCCCTGTCCTAATTAAATTTAGCATACATTACATATGTATATGACTAATAAAAACTTCACCTATTTGAAGTTATTGCACCTCAACGATTAAAAAAGCATTATAGTAAAGTTAATAACTCCAGTTTAACTTGAAAGAGCCTTGTAAAGGACTATATATGTTCTATTTTTCTTATATAATTTCCTAAGGAGAGATTTTAGATTTTCCGCGTAAAAAACAGGCATATTTTTGTGAATTTATTTTGGAGGAAACAGTTAAAATTCATTATTTAAAATTCTTTTCATCTAAAAGAGTATTTTTTTAAAAATATTCAATTAAAATTGCATCCAAAAATATTCATAACTGGGTTGCTGTTAGTAGATTATTCGAAGACGCCATGATTTCTCATCGCATGTTCATCTGGAATACAAAAATGAGTAAGACTTAGTTCAAAGATAAGGGGGAGGAAACCCCAGGAAACAGTTTTTCAAAAAGTGTTTTTTGTTTTGAGCCCGGAAATGCCAAAAGCATCGATTTTCATTGAAAAATACTCAAATTTATTATTAAAAAATTGAAAAAAATAAAAAAAAAATGAAAAAGTGCTTCCAAAGAGGCAGGCTATTTGTTGTAACAAAAAAAGCTTATCTGTTATAGACGTTTTTTTCTATTATTTTTCAGTCTTTACGGCTTTTTTGGTGAAGCCTCCAAAGGCAATATTCCAAAAGCTCTTCCTTACTCAAGCTTGTCTTTTTTTCTGTAGTGTTTTTCAGCATCTTCTAATATGCATCTCTCCCAAGACGTGAAATTTTATACTTTTAGAAAAGTCAAAAAAAATTTTGAAAATTAAAATTTAAAATCCCCCCCTAAGTTAAGCTTTATTCGATTACACACTTTTGTGAAGTGTTCAAGAGATTTTTACTTAAGTATAAAATACAGAATAAGTAAAAATACAGAACCAGCTAATATTTTTGACCCCTAATTTGATTCATTTTCAAAAAGTTGTTAATTTATTCAAGGAAGGTTCTTAAACGCTCCGAAAAATATTTACCGACAAATTTGACGATGCATCTATGATACTAAAATACGGAGACATAAGTGTTAACTTTGCAGATGATAAAAATCTATCACTAATTGAATTTTTGAATGAAGTATTAATTATAACTCACTACAACTAAATGTAAGACAATGGTCGAAGCGGTTTTTTTGCGATACTTACAGAAATCCCAATCAGACATTGTTGTTGCTTATTTTAGTTGCCGTAAACCTTTGGTATCTTTCTACCTTTTGCTAGTTCCTGAATAATCTTTGAATAAATACACGATTAGAAATTTTGCAATAAATTTTAATACAAATGGGATTGCATCATATATGACCACCCCAAAATTGTATTAAATTTGAATTATATTAATTAAATTTGGCTTAAATTTTAATACTAATATGTTGAAATGTTAGCACTCAATTTTAATGCACACTAGAGTATATAATTTATTAATTTTTTTATTTTAAACCATCATTTTTAAATTATCTCGTATTGTAGATTTCGAACTCACGTTAATTCAATTTATTTCATTTAAAAAACTTTCTGTGTCTGGTGGGAATTGAACCAGGGTTCTCTGCCGTATGGGTCACACACTCTACCCACTACGCCACGGCCGCCTTATTTGGGAGTACAAACATTTATATTTGATGGTTCGTTTTTATTATTTTGGAAGTACGTTTTATGATTGAGATTAGTACTATTTTATAATTTGGGACACATGTTTTATAGTAGAGGAAAGTACTTTTTATTACTTTTTTAGGGAAATCCATAAAACCTTCCGGGTATCAGTAGCGAAAAAACTTTGCAGTTGACATAATATAACTGAAAAAAAATAATTTCGTATTAAGGAGGGGTCTATTGTTTGGATATGGTGGATCAATGACAATTTTGTTGTTGGAAGACCCTATATGTGTTTTATGGGGATGATTTTTAGCCAAAACATAATATTACTTTTCTCAATGGCTTACAGAATATATAGCTATATTTTAAAGAGTTTTTGAAAATCGTTTTGAAATTTTTGAAAATATAAAGAGTTTTGAAAATCATAAAAACAAGGAGGAAAAAATAAATATTTATAAAAAAAAATTTTTAAAAAATAAGCTTTTATTTAAAACCAAAACGTGAACTAAAAAGAAAAAATAAATTTCATTGACATTTGTCAAATATGTATATAGTAAGTATATTCTAGATTCAGAAGAACCTTTCCCTTGGTTACCCATCATTATAATAAAAGCGTACGTAAATAGGTACGTATTTATATATTTATATAAAGTTCTAGGGACGTATATAAATTTAGAAATTTTCAAAATGTATAATGTACAAGTTTACTACACAATATCAGGGGAACTGAATCTTTTAGTAGGCTTATCTGTATATTAACCGCTATCCATTATACAGGCTTACTGCACAATATCAGTGCCTAAAGCTTCTAAAATTTAAATGTATTTTACATTTTGAAAGTTTCTAAATTTATATACATCCCTAGAACTTTATATAAATATATAAATACATACCTATTTACGTAAGCTTTTATTATGATGATGGGTAACCAAGGAAGAGGTTCTTCTGAATCTAGAATATACCTACTATATACATTTATGACAAATGTCAATGAAATTTATTTTTTTCTTTTTCGTTCACGTTTTGGTTTTAAATAAAAGCTTATATTTTAAAAATTTTTTTTTATATTCATTTTATTTTTTACTTTTTAGTCTTAAAGGTTTATCATCTTTTATTTTTATTTTGAAAGCCTTACATATAGCATTTTAATTTCTTAGACCATTAACCTTAACAGTACATATTAACATTATTTATACCATTTACATTATTTATTGCATTTTTATTGATTTGTGGGCGGTAAAAGTGGGTGTGGCAACATTTTTTTCTAACCCATGCAATACTTGAAGGACATTTACTGCCAAAATTTCAGCTGAAACAGCGTGGCAGTTTTGGAGATATATTAATTTGTGGGCGGTAAAAGGGGTTGTGGTCAAATTTTTTTAAGCCCCATTTTCTACTTGATGGAAATTTGCTACCAAAATTTCATCTGAATCGGCCGAGTACTTTTCGAGATATTGCATTTTTATTGATTTGTGGGCGGTAAAAGGGGGTGTGGCAAAATTTTTTTTAATATTGCATTGTCACCGGGCTTTCACATGTATGCTAAATTTTAGCTTAATCGGAGACCCACAAGCTGTCGAAAAATTGTTTGCAAGATTTGCTGACATACATACATACAAACGAAGCAAGTTAAATAAAAGCTTATAAAAAGGGAGGATGTGGGACGAAAGTATTAGAGAAACTTTTTTGCCAATTCATAACAAACATCTTTGCCTCAGACAAAAACCGCGTACCTCTTTTAGTTTTGACGCTTCAAGTTGATTTCTCTTAGGAGAGTTGTTTCACCTTGAATCACAGTTTTCTCAAAATTCTGACTTGATGGAGAAATTCGGGTGCCACGTTCGTAAATAGGAGATCGAAAGTAATTGAATACACTTACCGGTACAGTTACAGTGTTATATAAGTTATACGAAAAATAAACAACATTACCCGAGAAAATAAAGAAATTGGACAAGGACAGTAGCCATAGACTACTTCAGGGACTCCTTCCCCTCCTCGTCCCCCTCCCCCCATAGGATGAAAAAGTCTGAAAAAAATGATACAAAAAATATTTTTAAAATCAAAACTTAATATTTTCCCTGTTCAAGAAAAATTGAGTCATATCCAGTCTCACTCAATTCAGCTGACAAATATCTGTGCTTACAACTTTAGTTAAATCTAGTTTAGTTAATGAACTCAACTCTACCTTTATATTAAGAAATATTCTAGTCATAGTGAAATTTTGTATTGTGTACCGGAATATTACGACAAAAAACAAAAAAGTAAAACTTCACAAAGCTGATATTGTATAAGATTTCTTTCACTTTGTATGCAGATATTATGTTGTTAGATGATAGATTTTCTGTTTAAATTAAATTTGCTAACATTACTTTCTATACATTGTAGTTAAAGATAGCTCATTTAAGGTTCCGTTAAATTTGTTTTTTTTCTAAATTATTAGAATTCCTCGAAACTCATGATAATTTTAAAACCTCATTAGTCAAAACTGTTTTGCAACCCTCTCAAATATAAAGGATATAAAAAGTATTCAAAAATTGTATTCGAACAGATATTTTTCATAATCTTGAAAAGAAAACTATCAAAGACAGTTTTAAGTTAATCTTGTGAATGTATTTAAGAATCATTAGTGCAAAAATTCCTCTCAAGTATTATAGCCACACGTGCGCTGAAAGGGTAAAGATGTAAAAAGATTAGACTACGTTAAGTTTTGAAGTTCCGAAGGTAACAGGCGCTCCAAGTGTGTGCTGCTTAATCCTTTGTGGTTTTTAATCCTTTTGCGTTGAAGCAGCAGAACGCGTTGCTGCTTAAATGGCTTCGACTAGTTTTGTGGTATTTAATCAGCTTTAAACCGTTCTTAAGCAAGGCTTAGTTTGCGGTTTGATGTTGCATTGTCTTAGTTGAGCGGGAAATATTCATTAGCGTTGGGAAATTTACGCCTTTTGAAAGTATTTAACTAAAATTTCTGATGCGTGCCACACATATGTTGTTATTACAAGACAGCTTTAAGATGCTGGAAAGAAAAAACAATTTTCAACAGTATCTAGCATAAAATAAAAATGCACTACATCTTTTTTCTCAGCATTATCTTCCTTATAATATTATTATTTTTTTCTTAATCATCTAAATTTGCCCATTCTAAAGTGTGAAATTTTGTTGCGCCCATAAATTTCCCACTCCATTTTAGCTCATTTCATAAACTCGTCTCATGTTCTTCATTATATAAACATCAACTCTTTGTTGTTATTACTGTTGTTTTTTTAATGTTTTATCACTCCACACTTATCTGTGATCTCATCGCTATACATCTCAACTTAGCTCAACTCATACCATTCCATATCCTTCTAACATACTGACAACACATCCTTGCCACACAATTTTCAATGTTCGATTGACTATAAATCAAATTCATGCCCTGATCTACAGCTCGTATTACAAATGGTTAAAAAATTTGTGGGCAAATATCGAATAACTTTAATATCGGTGCACCCTTTATTAAATCATTCTTCAGGCGCATGCGTGGCATGCTTGCGTCATGATGCGGTGCCAATTTGTAATACATAAAATTGTTTAATATTGTTTTTTACGGTATTTTTTTGTGAGCATTGAATCCTTTTTTACATCCCTTGTTTTTTGCTCTACTCATATGCTGGATTCTAAAATTTTGCTGAATTATCTATTTTTTTTTTTTTGTCAATGTTGACAATCTGAAGTATATGTTTTTGTATTTATAGTCATTGTTGTTGTTGTCATTGTGTATTGGGTGTTGATGCTGTCGATAATGTTGCTGCACCCCTTTTTTTATTGATAGTTAAAAACGTACAAATTTGACGTTTCTTAACCCAAAAAAAACTGTTGGAAGTATTTTTGTTTTCAACCCGTTTTTTTGTTTATCTTCAAAGCAAGTCATTGAAAATGTGAATTAACTCGAAAAAAAACTGAAGAAATCTGAGTTGGTACTTAAGGGTTATGATAAAAAACAGCATTATTTGAAGGGAATGGGTCTATTCTGTAACACGAAATATTATATTAAAAGATAAGGGCTTATAAGAGAACCAAGTAAAATAAAACATGTGAAAACGTTTACATTTTTTTCCCATCTTAGAACCAAGCAATAATAACGTTATGCTTCTCCAGTCAAGTTTGCTTTGCTTTCAAAATTGGGTAATAAATTAGTTGGAAAGGAAGTGAAAGGGGTGGATACATTTTCGATGAACAGAATTTTGTTTTCTAAAATTTTTAAAGTGTAATATACAGGGTGTCCCAGACTTAAAGTACTATAATGTGGGAGCTGATTCCTCGTGATGAGACGAGCAAAAAATCGTATAGGTGGGGGTGGTCGCAAATGCCCCCCTAGGGGGCTAGGAGGGAAAAACAAAAAAATAGGTGTCGTAACGTTTTAATCCATAGCTAACATATCTCTGCAACGATTAAAAAAAAAACATAGCTTTTTGAAAAGAAAATTAAATTTGCCTTAAATTATTTTTGCAAAATTTTTCCATAAAGTCATAAACAAAAAATGTATAAGCACCTGAAGTCAAAAAATTGGTTTTTTTCTTTAAAAATTCAACTTTCAAGGCAATTTTCTCAGAAAAAAACCAAATGTTTTATTATTTTTTATGACGCAGTTTTTTTCCTTGGTCAATTCTCTAAAAATTTTCTAAAACCGTAACAAAAAATAATGTCTGCGTACTCTGAGTTGAAAAACATTATAACTCTACGATCGGTGAAAGAATGTGTCGATTCAGGCATGTGATGCACTTAATAATGAGAAATTGCTTTTTTTTTCTTAATTCCGTTAAATCTAACTGTTTTACTAGTTATTGTAAGCAACAAAAAAACAAAGTCGCCTTGCTTGCATTAAGTACCCCAGTGGGAGGAAAAAGTGGTAGAATCGTAAAATCGATATTATACGAAAAATATTATCTCTGAGGTATAAACAATGTATGATGGATTTTTAGAGAATTGACCAAGGAAAAAAACTGCGTCATAAAAAATAATAAAACATATGGTTTTTTTCTGAGAAAATCGCCTTGAAAGTTGAATTTTTAAAGAAAAAAACCTATTTTTTGACTTCAGGTGCTTATACATTTTTTGTTTATGACTTTATGGAAAAATTTTGCAAAAGTAATTTAAAGCAAATTTAATTTTCTTTTCAAAAAAGTATGGTTTTTTTTAATCGTTGCAGAGATATGTTAGCTATGGATTAAGACCTAACGACACCTAATTTTTTGTTTTTCCCTCCTAGCCCCCTAGGGGGGCATTTGCGACCACCCCACCCATACAATTTTTTGCTCGTCTCATCACGAGGAATCAGCCCCCACATTATAGTACTCTAAGTCTGTATCATCCGCATGTATTGATGAATGACTCTATACTGAAGGTTGAGTTGATGAATTTTTTGTCAGTATAGAGTCAGCCAAAGTTTCTATCAAGATTTTTATTTCGAGTGTAACTGGCATATAACATGTCGTTAGTACTGAGACTACGAGTATAATGAGGAAGCACTTTGACTTGTTAGCATTTTTACCCAAGCCCAGACTTCAATACCCAATTTTTTTACAAATGAACTCTATTGAGTTTATTAACCAAAAAATATTGATAAGTTTTTATTTTAAATTTTGTTGAATCTTCAGATATAACTTATTCGTTATTTGATAATATTTAAGAATGCGTGTGCGTACGTTTTTTTCTGTTACTTAAAATTGTTTCTAAGTAATTATTTACAAATTGCCAGGTGTCGGCTCAGTTTTTGAAACACAAAAACGTGTCGTAAAATATAAACAAATTGCTTAGCGATGATATGGTTAAAAAAGACCAAACATATACGAATGAAATCAGTGTCAAGTTTAGAACTGTAGATAAGAACTTTTCGTCTAGTCATTAACTAAAACATAATTAAATTTAAATATATTTTTAATCTTCAGAACGAATGGGTTAATTGGGTTGATTGTACAGTTTTTTGTGCATAAGAAAACGAATATTTTTTATTTCATAAAAAAATCCGACCTAAACTTCGGCCAAAACTAGCTGATAACGCATTGAATTTTAAAAGAAATCTGTCACACAAGCATTTTTTTTTTCTTACATTCAAAAAGTTGGGCAAAATTAGCAAAAGAAATTTTGGTAAAAGCACAGTGATATGGGAACTGAGAATGGTATAGGAAGAATGAAGTCATAAGTGGCAAGATGTTTAATTTTACATTGACCAAAACTTAAAAAAAATATTTGAAATGGTACAAAAAACAAAAAAAATCACGCATCCCTAGTACGAACAAGAGTTAAATGTATGTATAAAATGCACTTTTACATACAACATTAAATTCTTAACAACGACGGCATTTATTTATTTATTTATTTATTTATTTATTTAAACTAATTAGTCTATGCAGCAATATTACTTACAGACTAAAAGATATAAAAAGCCTTACATATAGTAATTTTAAGTTTAAACAACTGAAATTAAAATTGATCTCATATAATTTTTTGAGACAGAAAAATCTAAATCATGAATAGATTTTATGGAATTAAACAATACCATGATCGATTGATTGGTGCATAAGCAGCATAATTTGAACGATGTGTTTCCAAGTAAAAAGGATCAAAGTTTCTTAATATCCTAGAAGGCGCATTGAAATCAATCTTTCCCAAAAGTGCAAGGCAATCCACCAAACCATTGATAATATCAAAGACAAACATCAAGGGCAAAACACTTCTTCTACTCTCCAAAGTTTTCAATCCTATCAAAAGACATCGGGTATTATATGAGGGAGGTAAGCCAGAAGTATAAAAAGAGCGCAAGGCAAACCTTGTGAACGATTTCTGAATTCGTTCCAGTCGAATTTTGTGAGACTCATAAAATGGATTCCATATTATTGCTGCATATTCTAATCTGGATCGCACGAGTGAATTAAACAAAGTTTTCAAAGTATAGGGATCGGAAAAGCAAGCACTGTTTCTTCGGATGAATGCTAGCATGGCATATGCTTTGGGTATAATATAATCAATATGAGGAATAAAAGAAAATTTACGATCGAAAACTACACCCAAATCCTTGTATTGATCAACGGATGCCAATGGAGAGTGTGCAATATGATAGGCGGACGGACGGAAAGTTACAGATTTTGAGAAAGTCATAAAAACACATTTTTTAAGATTTAAATAAAAACCGTTATTACAGCACCAATAATATAGCTTATCGACATCATTCTGCAAAAGTGCAATGTCATTTAAATTACTTATTTTTAGAAAAATCTTCAGATCATCAGCGTAAAGCAAATATTGACAATGAGAAAAAATGGAGGTAATATCATTAATAAATAAAACGAAGAGAAGTGGCCCTAGGATACTTCCTTGCGGAACACCTGAAGTTGCCAAATAAGAAAAAGATTTTACGTTATCAAAAGCCACTACACATTGTCTGTTTACGAAATACGATTCAAGCCAACTTAAAAAACTAGAGTGAAACCCCAATTTTTCTAACTTTTTGACTAAAAAAATGTGAGAGACTTTATCAAACGCTTTAGAAAAGTCAGTATAAATTGCATCCACCTGACATCCTTGAATAAAAGCAGATATACAATATTCTGAAAACAAAACCAAATTTGAAATAGTAGAGCGACCAGAAACAAAGCCATGCTGGCAAGGAGAAATAAAGCGCTTTATAGAAAAGAATAAATTTTCCTTAATTAAGGATTCAAAATGTTTAGAGACAGTAGTGAGCTTAGAAATTGGTCTATAATCCGCAATATTTTGTTTAGATCCAGATTTATGGATTGGAGTAATAAAAGCTATTTTCCAACAATCAATAAGAGTCCCAGATCGCAAGCACCTATTAAAAATAAGAGTTAACGGATAAGCTAAGCTCAACGCACAATTTTTCAACAAAATAGAACAGAGACCATCGGCATCCAAACGACTTGAAGGTTTCAGACTACTGATTCCATTTAAAACATCAGCAGTAGACAAAGAAATAGCTCCAGAATATAGAGATATAGAAATAAGTTATTATAAGGAAATAGTTATAACGTAGTAATAAACATTTTCAAAATTCGACTGAAAGAAATCAGCAAACATGTTCGCAATATCTGACGCATTGTTTGAAGTCATGTCGTTTAAAAACATACATTAAGGTATATTAGACGAACTCTTCTTAGATTTAATAAAATGCCAAAAAGCTTTTGGATTAGTTTTAATATTACTTTCAAATTTAAATATATATTGTTTATATAAGAATTTGTCTAAGAAATTAAACTCCCTCATGTAATGCCGGTATTTAAGGAAAAATAAATTTTGATTTGTTAATAAAAACTTCTTATAAAATTTGTTGCGGAGATTTTTCAATTTCTTTAGTCCTTGAGTGTACCAAGGAATTTTACTAACACGTTCCTTTAATTTAGGAATGTGTTGCAAACACACAGATGATATTAGACGTTTAAATATATTAAAAGAAGAAGAAGTATTTAAATGTTCAAGCTCACTATCCCAATCAATACAAGCTTTATAATTGAAATTCGTACACATGCCATTTGAGTTAGCCAAACTAAAAAAGTTATAAAAGTTAAATTGAATAAAAAGAGGAATATGGTGAATATTAGTAGCAGATATTGGAAAGGCGGATTCAGTTACATTATAATTGAAATTGTAAGTAATAAAAACCAGATCCAATAATCTGTTTAACATATTAAAACAATTATTTATCTGAATAAGGCCAATACTTATCACTCTTAACATTTGAAGGCGTAAGATTGTTATCATCAGATTTGATAACAATCATGATATCGTTACGTCTCAGACTAGCAGTTCCGGTGATCTTCCCCTTTATTAGATTGAAAAAGTTGCACGATAAGGAATCACCTTGTGTGAAACCTCATTTGGTATCGAATGGAGTGATCCTTCCATATTTTAACTGCACTGCTGGTGTTGATCAGTGTCATCCAAAATTCAGACATGGTGAAAAATAGATGATTCCATATGGGACTTTCGAAGACGGTTTTGTAATCTACTAAAAGATGGAGGGTGTCAAGTTGTTTTTCCAAAATATGTCGTACACTAAATAGCTGGTCAATGCACACTGGGCCAGTTTTCAAATTGTGTAATGATAATGAACATCAGATAGACCTCACATGTGTAACAAATAGGCCAAATTTTGGACCGATCCGACTACTCAAAGCCCTACCGCCCATATAAGGTGAAGGGGGTATGTGCGAATAAATAATAACATTTTTTTTTGTTTTTACTCAACCATTATGTTTATGTTTATTTATATATAAGTGTTTAAGATTAATAGAAGATAATAAAGAGTATTTGTTTTTAAAGTAATGCGGTGATATAAGCTTATATTTAGGAACCTATTTTTTGACGTTGAAGCTGATTTCTCAACTCGAACGATTTTCTGCACATTGGCTCGAACTATTACTCATATTCTCAGATGTGACGACTGATGTTGCCGATACGGGGTATTCTGTAAAAAAGTTGCAGATTATTTTAATCTTATCTGCAAATTTCAATAAAATTTAAATTTATACCATTAAAAAATATATAGTCATGGTGTTCATCATTCTTAAATATATTCCTCTTCTTCGACATCTAATTCAAAACAATACATGATATCAGTTTCTGAATCAGAGTCAGTGTCACTGTCATCGATTGAGGAGTTACTGTTTTGACTTTCAAAGCTTGGGGTTTTTAGGAGGGAAATGACGTCTGCGGGCAACGGCTTAGATTTTTTTTGAGCTGCTCTTTTATTTACCACTATACTTGATATCAGAGGATCCGAAGTATCAATTCCTGTGTGGAGAACATCTGTCATAGTATTAAGTCGACTGTTTTGTCTCGCATGGAACCACCTGTCACTTTTATAATACTTACTCGTATTGCGTGCTTCTGATGCGTTTGCACCAAGAAAGCCTAGTGTAATACTTGTGCACAGTTGTTGACAAAGGATACCATGGGTACTTAGACATATATAATGAGACTGTGGTCTGGGAATATTCCTGAAAGTTTTGCGGATTGATTTCCAGTTTGCATGAAATTCCAATTAAGATGTTGTGAAAAGACTCCAGTACTGCTAAATTGAGCCCTCAAATAATTTTACTTTGTCAAATGCTCTCTTTGCAGTGTTTTCATCGTTACTATTTCCGTTACCATTTTGTTTTGGCTTATCCACGTGTAAGCCCATTTCCTTCCACAGCCTTTCTTGTATTTTTTTCTTTCTATCCATAATTAACACTTTTTCTTCTGAATCTCTTATTTGCCATTTTTGCTAAACAATTCTATAAGAAATTTTTAGCACGAATTCAAAGAAACGTATGCACGCATGGAGCGGGCTTATACCATAATGCAAGCTCCCAGATTATGGTTTGAATTTCGTATAGCGATAATATTATCACTTTCCATGAAAATTTTCACAACTGAGCAGATTTTGTCAGGGTCAAAATATTTAAAACTTTCCCGTCTATTAATGTCATATGAAGATCATAAGTTACAGAGATTTTTCTATTATCCAATATAGTGCATAGGTACGGCTCCAGCTTTTGTATTTGGTTGTCCAGATCATTTTTTTCTGTAAGAATGTGTTCCTTGGTTTCTTTCACAAACTCTAATTTGAACGGTCTACAAAAACTTACGGATTGTGGAGTTCGATTAAGCCATAAAACCGTTTCACCTACTAAATTTAGTGGTATGACGGTAGTTGCAAACAAGAACTGATCAAAAGATTGTGACTCGTTCACACAAAATTCCTGTTTGTACATACTTTTACCAGTAGGTCCGTCAAATTCATAACTTGCAATTAGTTTCACATTTGAAATTTTTGGAAACTGTTTGAATATTTCTTCATGCAAAAGGATAATGCGAGAAACAGTATGATCCAACTAGTCCTTAAGAGGGACTTGTTCAATGGTTTCTGTAATAGTAATTCCCTGTGGCCTACAATTGGATTTTGCTTCCTTACTTTGTTATAACTTGGATATTGAGTTTTGTTTAGCTCCCGAATGTTGTTGTATTGCTGTTTTGTGAAAGAGTTTTCGAGCAAAAACTCTACAGCCTCATTTGGAGTTAGACGGTAGATTACATTTTTTTGCTGAAATTGCTGCAGCGTGCACAAGAAGAGAAGCATTGTGGTCTTGTTCGTCTGCCAAAGCAGCGGCTAATTTCCTCTTTAGTCGGGTTCCTGCATGAGTGTATCCTACTCGAGGACGCCCTGCTCGATTCATAGTCGACGTACTACTCAGTGTCAAAATCATGTTTGACGATAGCCACTCTGAATGCTTGGCCATTAACGTTTTCAAATTTCGGCTGCATTTTGGCAAGTTTTTTATAATAAACAGGTCAAAACTTTTTACTTTTTTCTCAATATCCCTCTTAATTTCAGGGCTTAAGGTATATGCATTTAGCTGCTCAAAGATCCACCTCGAAATTTCAGACGCTTCTCCATTTTTGTCTATCCAAACATTCAACAGCGTTCCATGACAAAATTCAAACGTATCTGGAAGTTGACAAATACGAAGTGAATGCGGCCAAAGCCACAAAAATTCGCAAATGAAATTAGTAACATAACTTTAAACACCCTTTGGGCTTTAATTTAACATAATTACATTTTGGCACAATTTGGCAGAAAGTTAGTTCTGGACTCACAATTCACGGGCACGAGGTTGGTTATCTTCTATTTTAAGGCCTAACAAAAAAATACACAAAAATAACATTTAACACAGACAAATGGAAAGAAATTTTGATTTATACACTCTACATACCTTGATTATTTATTTCCATTCTTAACAATTTAATTTTATTTGATCGTAAAAAATTTACACAGCTTCGAATTCAACAAAAAGATTTGCCTCTTTTACACAAATGCAACAGCTGATAAGACACATGACTTTAAAGCAACGCCAAAATTTCAGGGTTGCCATTACATCCAAATTTTTGATGATTACCTTACCTCGCAAATATATTCTTCAAAATAAATTTATTTAAGTGCAGTTTTGTTCCAACAAAAATTTTGAATTTATGCCGCACAATTTCAATTCTGACCCAGAGTGCAATGGTGGATTTTCGACGTCTAAAGCTACAATGATAATGGTGTAATCAGCTAGTTGACGATGGGCTTACCATATTAATCATATTCTGCATAGAAGGTCGTTAATGCATTTAAGGGGGTCTTCTCATTGAGCAACTTTTTTTTTCAACTTTTTTTTTTGCATTTATTTATAGCTTGGGTAGTTGTGAATATGCCCCTAAAAGGATTTTTAGAAATTCGAAATACTTTAGAAGATACAGCCTTTTTTGTGAAGCAAGGTCTGATGGACAAGAAGGTGATGGAGGTAATAAAACCAGCTTACGAAGCGCTGTCGGCAGATAATTTGCTTGAAAGATGCCTTGGATCTGAAACTCAGAATTCCAATGAGTCCTACAATTCTGTTCTTTGGTCACTTTCGCCCAAACACATCAACTCTGGCGCACGCACCATCGAAGTGGCCAATTTCATTGCAACGTGCCTCTTCAACGACGGTTTTATACCCATACTTAAAATTATGGGTTTGATGGGTATTGCGATTGGCAAAAACGCATACGAATACGCACTATCTCGCAATGAAGACAGATTGAACCGATCAGAGACTCGAGCTGCGGCATCATCAAAAGCTGGCAGAACGGCTCGCAGATCAGAGAGGGCAGCAGAAAGCAGTTTCTACGAAAAAGAGGAAGGTGGCCTGTATGGAGCTGGCATCGCCGACTAATATTTGTAAGTACAAATTGTCAGCTCTTTAAAACTGCATTTAAACATTTTTGATTTTTTTTTTTTTTTTCCCCAAAAAAATTACTTTAAACTTTAAACGCGTTTATCTCGAACCCACGTTTTTCGAACTGGCGGCCATGAAATCTCCAGTTCAACTGAACCGATTTTCATGAAACAAAATGGAATCGACGCAGAATTGTCACCATTCTCGGGTGAACCTCGACCATAATTTTATAAAATTTTTTACTATTTTTTTTTTACACTAAACTACAAAAAAAAAACCCGAAATTGAAATTTTTTTTTTTGAATGGCCGCCATTTTGTCAAAAAAAATTACAAAATTAAGCTTGAGGTTCACCCGAGAATTACATCTATACTGATTATAACCCCGTTTTTTTTTTCATTTCAGACTCTCCGGAGACCCGGAATCGTGGCCGCCGTGACGACACCTTTTTTTTCACCTCCAACTTTGAAGTCTCATTACTTTTTGAACAGCCCACGTATTGAGGCAAAAAAAATTTTTTTATTTACTTTGAACCTTTTGTAATACAATAAATAAAAAAAGTTTTCAATTATTCTTTGCGTTTTCAAATAAGAATTTTTTTAAAAAGGGTCCAAAAAACGGGTTTTGAATGAGAAGACCGCCTTAAAAAGAGTTTCGTCTACGTTCATGAAGAAATCAGCAGACAGCCATTCGATCCCCCCGTAGCTTTGTTGTTCTGGAACAAGTTTAGTTTAATGAATCCGCTTAAATTCCAAAAAGTTGCTTAGCACAAAGCATGACAGAATTATAATTGTATCATGCGTACAAGGTAGCATTTTTTTCGTAGATTTTAATAATCTTGAAAAAAAGGCCACTATTGCCTCTGTGACTCAAATAATTCCTTGAAATTCAGCAGGTTCATTAAAGTAGACTTAGGCCAACTATTTTTTAAAAAAAATGCATATTAAAAATTATGCAAGCTATTTTATTCATAGAAATAGCGAAAGTTTAACTAAAACTGATAAATTGTATGCGTAACCAAATAATTGATAATATTGCGAAACACAACAGAAAACAGAAATACTTAAAATTTTTTGCAGATAGTTGTGAGAGTTATTTATTTATGGATTATTTTTCTAGCTACTTATTTTTTAAATATAAATGAATACACAAAATTTTGTAAGTGAAAAATTAATGCTAATATACTGCTTTTTCTTTTAAAAATTGGGGGGGTCAAACGTCATTTTAGATATGGTTTGTTCAGAATTTTTGCTTAGAATTTAGCGTAGAACTAAAATATGTCAAACACTTTCTTCGAAAATTTTGCTACGTACAAATTACTCCGCCCTAATGTATATAGTAAACTTTTCCATTTGTATAAAAATGTTTGCCAAAATATCAGTGATTTTTATGTTTTTGAACTTGGCCATTTTTTAATCTATGCCCCTTAATTAATAAGTTCAGTTTCTGATAAAACTTGAAATGGTAATTTAATATAGCAATGAAAAATATAACTCATTATCCTGGAGTGGAATCGACTAAAGTGATAATTGATAGCTGACAATCAAAATCATCGCTTTTGCTCCATGTAAGGTGATTATCAAATTGAAAATCACATTTTTGCTATTGATTTCATGTGACAGCTATTTAGGTGTCGTTTTCGAAAACGAGAATCAAAACAGCGACTGTCAACTATCGCTTTAGCCGATTTCACCTCTGATTATATTGAAGGATTAATATAAAAGTTGATAGTGCTTTACTAATCTGACTTTCCATAGAGTCTGACAGGCCTTAAAACGAAAAACAATCATAAGTGAAATTATTTATATAAATACTCTTATCTGAAAACAAAATAATCACAATTGAAGTTAGCTAATCCACAAATGGTTGTCTATAAAATTCCTTGGACCAACAAACACGTACTAGCCTGAGTAGCAGTAACGGAAGCATAATTTAGATAGAGTACAAATGATTTCTTTAAGGCTGTGGAAATAATTTGCATATCAAATATCACACGCTTATCTCTTCAGATTAACAAGTAATAAATTAGAGTTGAAAGATACCAATTATCAGCTTAACCCAAGAATTTTGAAAGTCACAATACTACTATTTTTTTTTTTTTTTTTTTGGTGCATCATTGTCATCTTTAGCAGAAGTAACTCGACAAAACTTATGTAATATTTTATACTATTTTTTTGTATGCTGCAAGCATTTCACATTTACATATGTATGTCAAAAATGAAATACAAAAATCTAGTTTTGCCAAAATTTTTATGACAGCAAAGTAACAAAGTAGTTATCAGTCGAAATAGCAACAATAGAAAGGATAACAAAAAGCAAAAAGATTCGAGGACAAAATTATCGTAGTTTTCCTGCAAAAATGTATGCAACGCCATGTTGTGTCACAGTTTAAATCCGTTTTTACGTAACATTCGTTGTATACAACCTGAAAATGACATTATTTAGAATAGCTGACCAGGATATTTTGCATGCGTAAGAAATGCAAGAAGCAAATAACAAAAGTGAACATTATAAAATTCACGGTAAGACATTGTTAGACACAATGTAAGCAATGTAGCTGACAAGGACGAATTTTGCTCGAGTAAACTTGCTGCAAGCAATCTTTCTAGCCTCTCACCTTAAATATGCTAAGCATTTTTAGGCAACTAACGCTGACTTTTTCCCTATATAAAAGAAAAAATTAAATTCATGTCCTTGATCCTTAATATGTAGCAGGCACATACCGATACACACGAAAGGTAAATAAAAAATAAAATCATCAAGAAGTCAATCCGCAAAATATTTTTCTATGACAAAACATTAGAGCAGACAAAAAAAAACAACACTAAGGCAAAAAGTGAAAATCACTTAAGGATAATGCATATCCTTGAAAAATGACGACGCTGCTACGTTGTTGCATGTTGCATGGTTTTTTAAATGTGTTGTTACATTTTTTATTGCCTGGCACTTAAGTGAGAGCAAGTGAGTGGGTGAAAGAATTAAT
This sequence comes from Coremacera marginata, assembly GCA_914767935.1. Classification (NCBI taxonomy): domain Eukaryota; kingdom Metazoa; phylum Arthropoda; class Insecta; order Diptera; family Sciomyzidae; genus Coremacera; species Coremacera marginata. The sequence continues at coordinate 20,173,620 of OU612044.1, forward strand.
TTGAGTGAAATGGCGAATAGAAGGGTTGCCAATTGACTGGTTTACCTGAATTTAAACATTTTTTTTTGTATAGACATACTTTTCGAAAGTGTGGCAGACGTTAACCCTTCAATATGCGAAATTTGTTTTTTACTTTGAAAATTTCAATAATGAAAAACATTTTAAGAGTCGCAGACAGCATACAAATATTGACGCGAAATTTGAATTTTTTTTTTTTCTTGCAATTTATCAATTTTTTAAAAAGTAAACAAATTTGAAGGGATTATTTTAATATTTGTGTCTATGAGAATCAAAAGTGATCAATGCCACTTTTAATTGTTTGGAGTAAATTAAAAAACACTTGTTAAGACTTCTGGAGGCAATTTTTGAAAATTTTTGTTTTTGTTGCTCATAAAGTGGACTTTTTAAAACCTAACTGCGTAACGACTATAATTGAAAATTAATTGCATTGATTTTTATTAAGCATTTTATTTTGGAATAGTGTTGTTTTGTTCCTCAAAAAGTGGAATTGTGTAGTTTTGATTCATTTATTTTTTATTTCTTAATGAATCTTATATTGAAAGTTATATAAAAAACAAATTATTAATTAAAATAGTATAATAAGAGTTAAAAAATTATTCAAATTATATTAAATCCTTATAAGACGATCTTCGGCATTAAATTCGCAAACAGAATCATTAATGTCCACTATTTCTTGTTGAGAATTATCATTGCTCATAAGATTTTTATAATATTTTAAGTCTTGAAGACTTCTTTATTCTTCTCTATTCATTTCCAAAATGCTTAGAAAGGAGTTTGTTTAAGTCTTCTATTTTACGTTCATTGATTTTTACTCCCAATGGCAATATTGCAGGAGATATGGAAAACACATATTTTCCGAGTTTTACAAGGGATTTTGACTCACCAATAGAAGGTCTATAAAATTGTTCACCTTGATCTCTTATCATCTTATCATCACTCTTTTTAATTATAAATCGTTTGGCCTCGTTGAATTTGAAGTGCCCAACAGATGGTGGCTTGAAAACCTTCGATACTTCTGTTTTAAAATCAAGACTGGGAAAGTCATCACTTCCCAAATTTATTGTTGTCCATAATCTTTATATGTTTTTAAATAATCTTCTACTGATATTATAGTCTCTCGGACTTGCTTCTCAATCTGTGCAAATACTCTGTCTGGTGGAATGTAAGAATGGCCAGTAAAGGGAATATTATCTCGACCGTTGTAATGTGTTTTGGAGCTTTATTTGCCAGCCAGTATTGGCACATACCTATCATAATTGTTTTTGTTTTGACAACCGCAGCCATCAGCCATTAGTCAAACTGTTATATACCTTCATGATCCATGTTGCATACATGATAAAAAACTGCGTAGGCGATTTCATTAGAACCTTTAGGGTTATTATTATTCTTATTATTATTCTCCTAATATTACTATTATTCTCCGTCCAGTAATATAAGAAAACATTGTTTTTTTTTGTGAGAAATGAATGGGCAGTACCTGCAACTACTCAAAAAAGCTATAAGGATAATTGACGGGTGAAATAAGCTGCTTGGTGAGCTACTTTTGGAAGCGACATATTCTTTTGATAATCAAAGGATATTGTCAGTAAATCAGACCTTTCATCATTAAGAATTTCAAAAACAGCTTTACTTGAAGTTTGTGAATTCGTATTTTGGTAATTATTTCGTTTTTCTTTTAGGAATTTTCTTCATGTTTTAGAATTTCTTTTAGTTGAATACATATCGAGCATTTATCTGATAATGGAGCCTTAAATCCAAGATTGAAGCAAGTGTTGAAGATCATTCGAAAGTAGCTAGACTTGACTTGGTCGTTTAGTTTTGTTTTTTGTGGCGTTTGGGAGTCCCACAACTGATAATAAATGAGCAATATATAATATTATTACACCAACAAGTATTCTGAACTGTGTCCTACTAGGTTCTAAAAAGAAGATAAAACGAGTTAAACACGTTTAGTAGTGATTAGGTCTAATATAACGAGTCCTTTCAAACAGAACAAAAAGCAAAGGAGGAATTGTGTCGTTTTGATGCCAACAACTAGGTGGAATAGATCATCTTTGATTCTCAAATTAATTTTTAGTATCAAATAACTCTGAAAATACTAGACATTAGAAAACTTTGAATACAATCATATGTAGCATTTAACCCTTGTTATCAGAATCAGAATCAATCTTTAACTCAATTTTTTCCAAAAGTGGAATTGATCACTTTTGATTCTCATAGACACATTTGTGGTTCAATAATAAGGTTAATACACAATACTCAATATTTTTTTTTATAAAAAAATTTTTTTAAATTATTTTTTCAATATTTTTGGTTTAATCATAAGATAATATTCAAAATTAGTATACCAGAAACTAGGAACTTCACTTAAAAACATGACAGAATAAATAAATATATTAATATATATTAAATTAAATATAGAGTCATACTTTCACTGAAATCATGAAATACTTATCATTATAATATTATGTATTAATTCAATATTATTAATAAGTTTTTATAATAAATAAATTATAATCAAACCAAATAGAATTGATAAAAAATATTCAAAATAAATAACTAGAAACTTCACTTAATAACATGACCGGATAAAAAATTTACTAATATTATAATTCAAATAAAAATAAATATATGAAAATAAATAAATTAAGTAACTAGTCAGACTAGCACTGAAATCCTGAAATACTTATCATTACATTATATTCATTCAAATTTAACCAAATAAATAAAATCAAAAAAGAGTCAGACTATTACTAAACTCCAAAAATTCTTTCACACATACATACAAAGGTATATGGTATGTATGTTAAAAAAAAAACTCATATCTTGCTTGTGCTTAAAAAACGGTCATTGTCATGTTATCCTCAAAAAAAGTGCAGCCCAAATAAAAAACTACCTGTTCAACGCAAGCGTGCCCAGCAAACAGGACCATGACTTAGTTTTTTAATAGATGCTTATGAGTGATTGTAAACAAAAAAAAAAAACAGCACAAGACCGCAAGGCAGTTAAAAAACATGCGCAGCTCATAAAAAAAGGAAAATGTCATTGATTATTGAATGTGGCAGCAATGCAAATTTTCATTTTTTTTTTTAATATAGTTTTTTAAGTTTTATGTGCTTCATTGAATACCTTTCTTTAATAATGGTTACGCAAATCCTAAAAAAACAAGTAATAAGTTGACATATGAGTTTTATGAGACTTTTTAGCGGTTGTTAAAGGACATGCAAAAAGGTGGCCGTTTTTTAAAAATGAATGTAAGCAATAAACAAATTTCAAAATAGTTATGTTTTAGCTAAAACGAGAGTATTGAGTTTTTTAATAGCAATAAAAAGCAAGTATTTTCTCTCATATATTTATATATTTTATGCAATTATATACACCAAGCGAAACAAAAGGAAAATTAGACATAAACATCTGCTAACCTGACCACTAACTGCGACCGTTTTGAGCCTGAGCTACACTCTTAAAAGATTTTGTTGAAATTTACGGCAATAGTTTTAGGCAACAGTTTAGCTACTATAACTGTAGTAAATTTACACACCTTTATAAAATTCAACATTTGTTGCTTACTATTGGTATGTAGTAAAATTCAACAGTTGGTGTTTAATTTTGCTTAATATATATGGTAATATTTAAGCTTTAATATATGTATTGTAGTAAACTTAAACATTAGTTGTTTAATGTTGCTATCATTTTTGTATTACTATTGCAAAATTACAACCTTTATATGAATAATATTCAACAACTTTTGTTTACTTTTACTACATTAATTTAGTTATATAAAAATTACTACTGCTATTTACTAATATTTAACATGTGTTTGGCAATTAAAACTGCAGTAAGCTTCAACTAATTTTATGATTGATTTAAAATTTGTAAGGCACACAAATCTGAATAAAACAAAAAAAAACTTTCAAGTCCGTTGCACCAAGAAGTCGTTAGAGTTATAGAAATAAAACAAAGCATTTTTAAAATCAATTTTTAAATATTTATTAAGCACTTCTCGCACACATTCCAATATAAACATTGAGTATATTACAAGGCAAAAAATATTTATAATCTTAGCTTAAAATTAAAACGCGTTATTTAACACAATTTTTGTAATTAGGGATAGAGAAGCGGATACCGGACTGAATAATAAGCTGCTTACCTGCTCATAACCAAAGTTGAATGAGAATATGATGCAATTATACAATTGATGGTTGAAAATTCAACACACATACATATGTCTATTGGCAATGACATAAATGATGAAAAAATAGTTTAATTCAACAAAATTCAACATATGTTGCTTAATTTTTCTAAAGTTTGTATATAATTTTAAACATTGAAAATTTACAATGAAACTTGCAGTAAAATTACACTCCAGTTGAATTTTAAACAAAAAATTGCTATTATAGTTATAGTAAATTTGTATTTATTTTTTAGAGTGTAGTTTTCGTTCTTGTTCTTGTTCTTGTTCTTGTTCTTGTTCTTGTTCTTGTTCTTGTTCTTGTTCTTGTTCTTGTTCTTGTTCTTGTTCTTGTTCTTGTTCTTGTTCTTGTTCTTGTTCTTGTTCTTGTTCTTGTTCTTGTTCTTGTTCTTGTTCTTGTTCTTGTTCTTGTTCTTGTTCTTGTTCTTGTTCTTGTTCTTGTTCTTGTTCTTGTTCTTGTTCTTGTTCTTGTTCTTGTTCTTGTTCTTGTTCTTGTTCTTGTTCTTGTTCTTGTTCTTGTTCTTGTTCTTGTTCTTTTTCTTGTTCTTGTTCTTGTTCTTGTTCTTGTTCTTGTTCTTGTTCTTGTTCTTGTTCTTGTTCTTGTTCTTGTTCTTGTTCTTGTTCTTGTTCTTGTTCTTGTTCTTGTTCTTGTTCTTGTTCTTGTTCTTGTTCTTGTTCTTGTTCTTGTTCTTGTTCTTGTTCTTGTTCTTGTTCTTGTTCTTGTTCTTGTTCTTGTTCTTGTTCTTGTTCTTGTTCTTGTTCTTGTTCTTGTTCTTGTTCTTGTTCTTGTTCTTGTTCTTGTTCTTGTTCTTGTTCTTGTTCTTGTTCTTGTTCTTGTTCTTGTTCTTGTTCTTGTTCTTGTTCTTGTTCTTGTTCTTGTTCTTGTTCTTGTTCTTGTTCTTGTTCTTGTTCTTGTTCTTGTTCTTCTTCTTGTTCTTGTTCTTGTTCTTGTTCTTGTTCTTGTTCTTGTTCTTGTTCTTGTTCTTGTTCTTGTTCTTGTTCTTGTTCTTGTTTTTGTTCTTGTTCTTGTTCTCGTTCTTGTTCTTGTTCTTGTTCTTGTTCTTGTTCTTGTTCTTGTTCTTGTTCTTGTTCTTGTTCTTGTTCTTGTTCTTGTTCTTGTTCTTGTTCTTGTTCTTGTTCTTGTTCTTGTTCTTGTTCTTGTTCTTGTTCTTGTTCTTGTTCTTGTTCTTGTTCTTGTTCTTGTTCTTGTTCTTGTTCTTGTTCTTGTTCTTGTTCTTGTTCTTGTTCTTGTTCTTGTTCTTGTTCTTGTTCTTGTTCTTGTTCTTGTTCTTGTTCTTGTTCTTGTTCTTGTTCTTGTTCTTGTTCTTGTTCTTGTTCTTGTTCTTGTTCTTGTTCTTGTTCTTGTTCTTGTTCTTGTTCTTGTTCTTGTTCTTGTTCTTGTTCTTGTTCTTGTTCTTGTTCTTGTTCTTGTTCTTGTTCTTGTTCTTGTTCTTGTTCTTGTTCTTGTTCTTGTTCTTGTTCTTGTTCTTGTTCTTGTTCTTGTTCTTGTTCTTGTTCTTGTTCTTGTTCTTGTTCTTGTTCTTGTTCTTGTTCTTGTTCTTGTTCTTGTTCTTGTTCTTGTTCTTGTTCTTGTTCTTGTTCTTGTTCTTGTTCTTGTTCTTGTTCTTGTTCTTGTTCTTGTTCTTGTTCTTGTTCTTGTTCTTGTTCTTGTTCTTGTTCTTGTTCTTGTTCTTGTTCTTGTTCTTGTTCTTGTTCTTGTTCTTGTTCTTGTTCTTGTTCTTGTTCTTGTTCTTGTTCTTGTTCAAGGCTACAAAGTTTTAATATTTAATCAATCGCATTTTATGAGAATGATGAATTAGAGGTGTACTTACAATTACATTTCATACAAGTAACTTGTATATTTTTTCACTTTATTTAAAAATTCAACTAGTGGTAGTATTTTACCATCTGCAAAGTTAGTATTGTAGTCTACACTTGGTATCATAAGTACATCAACAAATTCTTTCGAAAATCTTTATCGAGTATTTTAGAACCTTCTTTCGAATAAATCATCAAATTTTCGAGTAAAAACAAAAATTTACCGAATTGACTCCTAGAGGCATCAATTACATAAGCTGGTCCAATTATTTTTTACCGTTCAACATATCTTCTGAGCTCCCTACACTCTTCTTACACTCTTCTGGGGCTCCCTAAAGAAAAACAACAAAAACAGTTGATTATAGTTCAAATAGCTTGCTTCAATATTTCTTCTGCATCGGGGTCCCCTTCGAAAAAACCAAAACCGTTGCTACGTTTCTGCGTGCCTGTTATCTAAATCATTAATGCAGTTACATTGCGTTCAGACGTTAACATTGCTGACGTTAACAGTGCTAAAGCGAATTCATAACTTTTACCCCTACCAGATAATGCTCAACGCGTCCAAAGAAGCTTTTGGCTATCGCTTCCAGAAACTTAGATATTTCGTGTCCCTTTTGCTCTATATCCTTTTAAACAGAAATTTGTGGTGACCTATTGCCCCATACGCCCCATTCAATGTCGTATAGAGCAAAATTTCGGTACAAAATTAAAATATGTTTTTGGTATTGTAATTTTTACATAAATTTATATGAATCCCCGGATGACGATTGCCTCAAATTCGAATTCGATTAGATCCGATTTAGTTTATTGGGTTTCAATATTCGGTAGTTTGCTTTTGTGCTGACAATAAATTTGTGCTACTGTTTATGGCATTTATCCTTTATTGTTTTATAAGAGTTTTTCTTCATATAAATTTATACAACACATATTAAGTAGGTACAAAATTTCCAAGGTTTTGTTAATATTGCATTCTTCAATCTTATTAAATATTTTTAGATTTTATTAAAAAATGTATAATTTTCATTGCATATCTTTGAAGTCGTACCCCCGAGAACACGTTATACGTGCATTTGAGTGCACTCAAGTTTCGGTATCATCGAGAAAATCGCTATTGAAAATAAAAAAAAAATTAAATTTGTATTTATTAGGGTATTTCTGCAAAAATGAGGGCTAAATTGCAAATTTTTTTTTTAAATTGTATGCACCCTATTCGAAAGAGCGATGTTCAGATAACAAAGTATGTGACTTTTTCAAATTGTATTAATTTTTATACCCCAACGCGTACTGCGTATACTAAGATTGTCACTCCGTTTGTAACGCCAATAAGGAGGCGTGGCAGGTATAGAAAAGTATATATTCTTGATCAGCATCACCTCCTGAGTCGGTTTCCGTGTGTCCGTCCGTCTGTCCGTCTGTCGGATCGATTTCAGCCGTAATTTTAAGGCTATCGCAATGAAATTCAAAATATAAGTTTATTTTTAAAAAAGGAAGATCAAGTTCGAAAATGGGCCAAATCGGATGAAAACCGCGCCTACCTCTCATACAAAGTGACTTTATTGAAAACGTTAAATCGCTTAAAAATCTGCAAAAATTACAAAAATGTTTTGAAATTTTGCATACAAACTTTGATATTTAACATAAGCCACTCTTTGATATTTGGCAAAATCGGATGAAAGCCAGGCCTACCTTCAATACAAAGTGACGTCATCAAAACTGAAAAACTTTCGTAAATATATAAAACTGAATCACATCGCGTCTTTATGTACCCAAGTTCCGCCCACGTCGTTTATCCAACCCATGCATATATTCTTCGTTAAAATGTGGAGTCTTTATACTAGAAAAGTGGGTGTGGCATTTTACTTTGTTTACAAATTCCTCTATGTGGTAGCTAAGGGTAAAATTAAATTGAGCGTATGACACAAATATTTATGCAGATTATACATACAAATTTTATAGACGTCGAATGACTTCGGATATACTTCAGTACGGCCGCGGGGGGTATTTTACCTTCGGTACCCTGCCGAAGCTCCATTTCTTACCAGTTTTTTCATCATGTTACACGAGGTTGAAAGCCATGGTAAAAATCAGAACATTTGGGTGTTAAAGAGTTAATGCTCTTGAAAAATATTATTGTGGGGTGTGTCAATATAGCCTTAGCTAAAATTTTTAAATGTTACTGATAAGTTCTTTTATTAGACTAAAATAAATATTGTGCTGTGTTGTACTTAAATCAAATATATAAAGCAAAGTGTCTTTATCAATTATTATGAATAATTATTTTTCTTTCATTTTAAATAATTTCTAAATAAATACAATGTATATTATTTTTAAAGATCTTACTTGCAGTATTTGGTTTTTTAATTTCAAATGGCGCCATAACTCAAAACTTATCAGTTGTCGATTTAGCTAAAAAAATTCAGCAGCTTTATAAGAACTTTTTTTTTAAAAAATACGGGCTTAAATTTAATTTATCTTAAAGTTTAAAAAACTTAACATAATTCTTAACCAACCTTTAGTTATACTTAAAATTCTCCTACGCACTTTAAATTACAAAAAGATATCATCAAAATAAAAATTTAAAAAAAAAAATTAATCTTATAGAAAATTTAAAAATTTATTTTTTTTTTGCAAGTTGGCAATCCTTTTTTTAAATGACCTTAACTCTTCTCTCCGTATTGCATCCCATCATCAACTCAAGCAAAAAGAAGCACATGTAAATTAATCAAACATCAACCCCAAGTTTGAGCTCCACTTTCGAATTACTCAATCCAAAAATTTAACTCATTTGCAAACTCTCTCATGCAATTCACACTCACTTCCCCAATTCGATGTAGAGAGAGTTCGAAAACTTAAATTTCTTTACATAAAGACGAACAATGTCAACTCTTAGAAAATAAAAATGAAAAAATTAAGGCAGCCCTTCAAAAAAATACTACAGCGAAAGGCAGCCAGCGCATAGTAAATAATCAGACAGCCAAAACATAAACCAAACCAAGCAAGACCAAATCAAGAAAAAAAATGCAGGCTTGATAAGAGAGCGTTGACTAAAAATTTATTCAACGAATGAGCGCGCTTTGCTGCGTGTGCGCCAAATAAGCAACAACAACAACAAAATAAGAGGTGAAGACATAAGAATTTCATACAGGCAGACATTTCACCAAGCCAAAAAAAAAACAAAAAGTGGGAAACCAAGTAAGAACAACAACAACAAAATAATCAGGAAGTGAGCACTTGGCTAAGGAAAGGCCTAGAAAATATATCAATCTTTTTTTTCCGTTGTTTTTTTTTAGGTTTTTTTCAAATTTTTGCTTACTTAGAGCTGAGAGACTCAGAATTGAGAGAGAGAGAGAGAGAGACAGATTCTTTCAAGCATTTGATTAAGGAGAAATGAGTGAGTTTTTTTAAAGAAATATAAGAAAACTTAACTATACGTATAAATAAAGTTAATGCAAAATTTTTAATACATTTCAGGATTTTCTCAAAAAGTGCCTTATTCGAATATACAAAGTCGTTATTTGTACACGTTTTTTGTTTTATAGAATTTTTTTGATAAGTTGATACTTTTCGAATTAAAAATGTTGATGTTATTATGTGTTTTGCACCATGGATGGTTTAAGCCACCATATGGCGATAGCCATCTAGAATTGAAAAAGCGGATACACTTTCGAAAATGGTTATTTTTACGAAAATCTAAAGCTTTTTTTACAGAACATTTTTACTCAAAACCTGAAATGGGCTGGTGTGAGAATCTAGTTGGCAGAGAATGAACCATTAATTCGAAATTTTCCTGTTAATTCCCGATTTGATTCGTAGGATTTTTATAACTTTGAAATATTTTTAAACGTTCTTATTAATAACCTAACACTTTTAAAAAATCTCACAAAAATTCTGTGAAGTTAGTTCAAAATCTTCAGAACCAACTTTTTGTTCAAATTATCGCAAAATATATCTGAATTTTGAATTCGTCACAGTTACAAAATAAAGTTTTTTAATAAAATTTTAACATAAAAAACTAAATCTAAATGCTAAATTTGTACCTTTTTAAAATTACTATCAATCGTCCTTCATACCGTAAAATTACCTAGAATTGATATATGGGCAAGTCCCAAAAATTGTCAACTACAGGTGAAAAATAAAAAGTTATTAAAAACTTATAATTTTAGGTTATTATTTAAATTTTATTTATTTATGCAATTTATACATTAATTTATTTACCATGGTGATCAAATGCCCCGCAGTGTTTCACAAATGTAGGTTTTCTTTTTAGTAAATGTTTAGTAAGTGTTTCATAAATGTTTTTGTTTTATTCAAAATGGAAGATATTGGCTAAAGATAATAATGAAATGATCGAGGCAAGGAAAGAACAACATATAAAATGTGTTTCTTTATTACTTAATTACTTAATTACACAATATATCCAAATGGAAAAATCTCAAACGTCCGACACGAAACGTCCAAGCAAATGAAATAATTTACTGTGACCTCACTATGCCCTTAATAAAGACGGCGTATGACTGTGTGCTGAATTTTAAAAAAAAAAAAAAAAAAAACGAAATGGCCATTTCAGCCCTTGAAAGGACTTTGGCCAAGCTTCTTATGATCAATTGTGTTGTGTGTGATGTGAAATGTTTGCACACAAATGATCGAGAAGTGGACCTACATGTTTACGCCGACTCCGAACGGCTTATGTTCTCAAGAAGCTTTTCATGGCAGTTTTTACTCTCTGAGGTTTGCCATTGTCTGCAGAGAGGTAAGGGCCGAACAGAAAAATGAATTCAACTGAAAAAATGTTCTGTGTCAGATGGAGGATATTGAACACATGCTTAAAATAAAAATTTTGCTATGCACTTAAGTTGAATATTGGGGGAAATTGTTTTTGTTTTGGGTGTAAAAACTTTTGGTCATTGTTAAAAGAGTTAAAAATCAAACGCCTACGTCGACTCCGACTCTTTTAAAAGATGACCAAATCTTCACGGACTCGGCTGATATAGCGAACCTCTTAGCTCGATTGTTTGCACATAATTGCACAATCTCGGATAGCAATCCGCCACTGCCCCTTGTTGTTCTTCAATGAAGGAGATTTTTTTTCGAACGAGAGCAGTCAAAAGAGTCCTTGCAAATCTTAACATAAACAAAGCCACAATGCTTACAATGTGTGATTCTACTCTGGCTCGGCCTTTGCCCAACCTTTTCAACATCTCCTACAGGACAGGAGTATTCCCATCTTGTTGGAAGGTCGCAAATGTCAAGCAAATACCTAAAAAGGGTGATACCACGAATCCTGATCCCACGAAACTGGAGATGGACTTTGGAGACAAGTACCGCTATGGAGAGCGTAATAAACTTCCACCTAATGAACTATTTGGAGCACAACGAATTGCTAAGTGACCGTCAATGTGGTTTTCGTAGGACCCGCTCTACTGGTGACCTTATGGAGTTCCTTACAGAAAAATGGAACCAATGTGTTCACCTGTTCGGTGAGAGCAGGGTTGATTCTATGGATATTTCAAAGGCGTTTGACCAAGTATGGCACAAAGCACTAATCCCTAAGCTAATTGCAGATGGTGTCGGTGGTAAATTTGATCGGTGGATCACGTTAAGGACAGAACTATCCGTGTCGTAATCGACGGCATTTCGTCCAGGAGCACGCCTTCAACGCAGGAGTACCGCAGGGTTCAGTTCTATTGCCAACTTTGTTTTTGGTTTTTATCAACGACCTTCTGTCGTTGACTTACAGCCCAGTTCATTCATTTTCGGATGACAGCAGCATTTGTCATTTATATTTTTTCCAAAAAACGCCCGAGTTCTTTGGAGATTGAGAGAAAGGGGCAAAATATGAATGGCACACTTGCTAATAGAGTAGAGTTTAATGCAAATAAGACCTAGTGTTGCCTATTAACCCACAAGCGAGTGAACTGTTCCTTAGCTCCCCTGAATATGAATGGTCTAGATCTTTTGGCGTCAGATGTTCTTGACGTTCTGGGCATATCGATACAATCAGACCTTCGTTGGAACGATCACATTTTCCATGTGTTTCTTATAAGGGTGCAAGCGATACTTCACCCCGTTTGATCTTCTGGTGATCTATACCTCATATATAAAGCCTAAAATGGAGTACAATTCGCACATTTGGGCAGGAGCTTCGAGATCTTATTTGGAGCTTCTGGACCGAATTCAACGTCGTGCGGTATATAAAGGGTGGTTAAATTTTAAGGGCCGATGTTGAATGTGAACCACACCTTAATGTCAAGTTTTTTTCTGCATTTCATTTCACATTTCTCAATTTCAAACTAATTCAATTTGAACCATGGGACAATACACAATCGAGCAACGCGTTAAAGTTATTCAGGCTTATTATGAAAATGGGCGTTCAAATCAAAATGCTTATCGTGCACTTCGTGATTTTTTCGGTCAATTTAATCGTCCAAATGTGCGTACAATCGGAAAAATCGTGCAAACCGGGTCTGTAGGAGATGTGAAAATATTGCTGCTGTTCGCGATAGTGTGGCTGAAGAGCCGTCCACCTCAACTCGACGTCATGCTCAATAATTGCATCTCTCACGCTCGTCGTTGATGAACATTATGCATAAAGACTTGCATTTACACGCTTACAATGAGCAATTGACTCAAGAACTAAAGCCTCTTGACCATTTCGAGCATTGTCAATGGTCAGAATGGTGGCAAGAAATGGCAACAGTGGATGATCAATTTCGAAGAAAATCATCTTTAGTGATGAGGCAAATTTTCACCTCAGTGGATTCGTCAATAAGCTGAATTGCCGCATTTGGGAGAATAATAATCCAAGAGTGATTGTCGAAAAACCAATGTACCCACAAAGAGTGACTGTTTGATGCGGTTTATGGGCTGGCGGCATTATCGGGCGGTATTTTTTTGCAAAATGAGGCCGGTTAGGCAGTTACTGTGAATGGTGTTCGCTATAGTGAGATGATAACGAACTCTTTCCATGGTTCAAATTGAGTTAGTCTGTAATCGAGAAATGTCAAATGGAATGCAGAAAAAAACTTGTTGGGCATCGGCCCTTAAAATTTAGCCACCCTTTATGCTAGGTTATGAAAACATTTTGTCTCCTCTCAGTTCTCTTGGGCATCGACGCAATATTGGCTGGCTGCCTAAGCCTTTTGTATAGGTTCTACCATGGGAAGTGTTCAAGGGAGGTACATGACCTGACGCCACCAACTCGTGTATTTCCTAGGTTTACTCGGGCAGCTTTTCAAGCCCATCCCTTTACCATTGCGTCGGTGGCCAATAGAACCTCGCATTACCGAGATAATTCGTTTTTTAGTCGCACAGTAAGATTGTGGAATAATCTCCCTGTGAGCGTGTTCCCCGGCAGTTTTGATCTGTGTAAGCTTAAAGAAAATATTCACCGTCACTACTGCATCTGTCCACGCTCCACCTAACAATCACCCGTCTTCCGAATCGACGCAACGCTTTCGCATTTAAAGGGGCATCCCCTGAGCAATATTTAAGTTAAAAAAAAAAAAAAACTTGATAATTTTGCGCAAAACGTGTTTTATTTATTATAAGTAGCCCGCTAAACACATTTTTCGAAATGCCACGCCGACCTATTGTAGCAACGCCCAATCATTCTGGAAGAACCTCGGACGCTTTTCAGTACATTGAAACATATTTCATATGAAATTTCATCGAATTACAATGGAAATACTTTTAACAAACATATTTTTTAAAGGATTTTCATAACTGAGTTTGTTTTATACCTGTTTTTTATTTTAATAAATAAAACTTAGCTTTACGATAAGATCCACCAATTTAGGCATACAATATGAATGTTCTTTTTCACTGTTCAAAATAAAACTAACCGAGTATAAACAAAAAAAGCTAGCACCGCCAAAATAAAATTCATTCCCAACGGCACTTAAAAATTATAGTTCGGCTAATGTGCTCTAATTGAAGCCAATGCTTGAAAACCTTTTGGAATGACGTTGGGCTTATCCGAGTTAAGTAAAAAAAGTGTCAGCCGTAAGTTTTCAATAATTAATAAATTAAGCTTTAATAAATATAAATAAATTCTATGCTTTTTAAATATAAGAAGATATGTCTTGAATTTCTAAATTTAATACTAAAATTTTTAATTTTTCTAATGTTCAGGGAAGAAACTTCCTCTCCCCCCCTCTAACCTACTCTCGCTACGCCCATGGTAAATGGGTCCTGACATTTTTTTCGCTAAATAACAAGGTCTCAGTGGAATGAAACGGGTCAGAGAATAACTTGAAGATAATTTGTCAGATATATTCATTTGGATCACTGTATGACCCGAAGGATATTTAACGTGTGCATTAAGTTTTTCTTACTAACTTGTAAATTGTTTGAAAAAAAACAAAGCACTTTTTTAAAAAAGCTTTAAAATTCGTTCACTGGGCTAAGTGGAAAAAAATATCAAAATGATAGTAAGAAAAAAAGTTTAGCCTAAAATTGTTTTGTGTCATAAAATGACCCAGAGAGAGATTGAGTGTTAAATGCGGTGTAAATTTCAAATACTCAAAATATTGCTACACGGCAGGCCCGTAGCCAGGATTTACCTTAGGGGGGGAAGGGGGGGGGGCGGGGCGTTTTAATAAAAAATCTATAAGTAGATACCAGTAATAACTGAAAGAAAGGATATGAACATTTTTAAGCAAATCCGTTTCCTTTGAAGACTATTTGTGAATATGCCTGTTTTTAAATGACCATAAGATAGATGAGAAGAGTTTCTATAAATTTTTTTTTTACAAATCAATTTTAAGTACTAAGTGTTTTGATGTTTGCCTATAGTTTGTTGAAAAACGGTCCAAATTAAGAATTTTTAATTTCTTTTAAAAAGTATTATTCCGAAAATTAGCATAAACAGTAAAATGTCTGTGACAAAATTTTACTAATTCAACAATATTAATGTGAACGGTAAAAATAGGTTAGATTCCTTGCAGTTTATTAAAATCAAAATTAAAATCAGCTATGAAAAATGCAAACATTTTTTAATAAGTTCAGCTGGTGAAGCTGTATTCACAACTTTTATGGACATTCCATATAAAAGGGATATAAAAAAATTTTAGTCTTTAGATTTGGTTTCTTTTTGGCTATCTTACGCTTATGTTGATCCCCAGCTTGTGTACAACTATTTGAAGCTGTGTGAACCCTAGTTAGAGTTATCGTTAAGGGCTAAAATATTACTGTACTCGAAAATGATTTCGACAATTTAAATAAACTCAAAAGAAAATATTTGAAGATCTTTAAAAATTTAACAGTTTAATTTTCTTATGATTCAATTCCAATAACAATTACTATATATATATTCTTTTATTAAAATTTTTTGATTAGAGGAATCGACTCCGATAAAGTCACATTTAAATTTCAGACTATTTTTCAAAAACCATAATTCGAATACTGGGTTTTGCAGAGCACTAGTATCTTATACCCAATTTATTATATAAGATATCACATGAAAATTAATTCATCTTAATATTAAAATAACAACTCAGCTAGATAAATTTTTATCAAAAGAAACAGTATTTTTTTTTTTAATATTTAAGTATTTAATCGGTTGTGGATTTACATATATTTAAATTATTTTCGTATTAAAAACACTAAAAATTAAATTTTTTGAACTTCTAAATTGTTTTTTAATTTTTTAATATAATAAAAATAAACATTTTTAAAATGCTGAAGCTTAAAGAACTGTAATTGTTAATTTTTTTTTTTTAAGAAAATTTTTTAACATGATTAAAAAATCATCAAATCACTATAAAATTGGACTGTATAAAATGTTTTACAAAAAATTTTTTCATATTTAGATTTAAGGTGATTTTCCGAAACTTTTTACTTGGAAAAGGCTTCGCACAGGGCTAAATTTTTGTGCCAAGTTGGAAATTTTAGATGTCAATATTTTTAGTCATTCGCTTTACGTGGAATACCCCATAATGTGTAAAATTTCGTGGTTCATATATTTTATACACTTTTAAAAATGAAAAAAAACCCACTCAAATGAATGCTTCTTCAAAGGTTTTGGGTCTAATAAGCTTACCCAGCAAATCATAGTTGACGACTTTGTCGAAATTCCGACGAATTTATAACTATTTCGAGCTGTCTTAAAGAAATCGTTACAATTTCGTTACGCAAATATCGAACAGTTTTACTTTTTATACGAATTTATAAAGAGTTTCGTTATGCGACTGTTTGTAAAATATATTGAAATGCAAACAGAGTAAACTTTCCTTTCTTTCGAACTGGCTAACGAAATCGTAACTGTTTCGTAACATTTTCGTTAAGACTCGTTACGAAATCGTTACGAAATCGTTACGAAATCTTTACGAAATCGTTACGAAATCGTTACGAAGTCGTGTCAACCGCTTCATACTACGATATTCTTTACGATTTTGTAACAAAATCGGATTCCGAAATCGGAAAGATTGTGAAATGTTTGTTACGATTTCGTTAAAAATATTTCGAAATCTTTCCGATTTCGAAATCCAATTTCATTGCGAAATCGTAAGGAAAATCGTATGAAGGGGTTGACACGACTTCGTAACGAAGTATCGTAATGGTTTCGTAACGAGTCCTAACGAAAATGTTACGAAAAAGTTACGATTTCGTTCAGACAGTTCGAAAGAAAGGAAATTTTACTCTGTTTGCATTTTAATATGTCGTACAAGCTGTCGCATAACAAAATTTTATATAAATTCGTACAAAAAGTGATACTGTTCCGATATTTGCGTAACGAAATTGTAATGCTTTCTTTAAGACAGCTCAAAATAGTGACGAATTAGTCGGAATTTCGACATAGTCGGCAACTATGGTTTGCTGGGTAGATATGGCATAAAAAATGTCAATCTAATTTTCTTCAGTTTACAAAATTATATTCGTACCAATGTATAATTTCATATATATATTTTACTGGATATCATGGACTTTTTGAGCAATGACTTTTGACAGTTTCAATACTGATTTTTAATATAAAAACTCCTTGGAGATGAATTCCAATATAATGATTATGACTCTTATAAGCAAATTTAATCTTTCACTTGGCCAAAAAAATTTTTCAATTATTAAGTAAAGTTGTCAAGAAAATTAACATCATTATCACAGTTTATCTAAAAAAAATTACATTTTCAATTAAAAAGTCTCATTTGTGTTAATTCTTTATACTTTCTGGACCCTAAGGGGGAGAGGGGGTTTGAACACCTAAAAGCCCCCCTTGTCTACGGGCCTGCTACACGGAGTTATTTTGAAATGAAAAGCAAATTATTTGAGTTTTTGACACAATATGTGCTTTGCAGATAATTTAAGTGATTAAAAAATAAATAAAAATAAAAATTTTTTTACAAAAAATGCATTGATATTTTATTTTGTTTTATAGCTTTAAAGTATTTTTGAAATTATTTAAAAAATTCGAGTTTATCTTTATGTTGTCTAATATATAAATAATTTGCTTTGACTTTCCTTGAATCTTTTTTTTTTTTACTCAAATCTCACTCACTCAATTTTTGACTCTTTTGCCAGCATCTTGACTTTATTTAATTTTTATTGCCCACAATTAAAATGTTTCGAAAAAATCAAGAGACATTTTTTTTTTTTGCTTTTTTAAACGCAACACTCTCTTGTACTCTAATTTTTTTCTGTTGATATTTTCTTTTTTTTTATTTTAACCCAAAAAACACATTTTTAACTTTTTGTTATGACGGGGGTAGTTTAAAATACAACAACAGCAACATAAATGCTGCAATCAATTTCTTTTTATTTGTAAATTGTTGTTGCTTCTAACTCTGGCTCTGCCGCTGTCTCTGCCAATACCTGTTCATCCACGACGCTCTCCTAGAGCTGCGTTCTCTTTCATTTGTTGTGACTGTTTATGTACTGCGCTGTACTATGCTGCTGCTGCTGCTGGTAGTGTTGTTGTTTTAGTTGTTGTACCCGTTGTTATACCCGTTGTTGTTGCGCTTCGCAACCCTCAACCAAACTCTTGCGTTCTGTTGTGTGTGTTTTGCTGCCATCCATCTATGCTTAATTTTAATACATATACTGAGGACGAGCGCAGGAATAGTATCAGTCGTGATTTGACTCTTGCAGTGAGAGCAGCAGATAGCTTGAGTTTTTACGTAACTCAACACTACAAAAGGAAAATATTAACTTAAAAAAAAAACTAGGCAAAAACACACGAAATTTATTAACACAAAAAATACACATAAATTTACGCAACAAGCCCAAAAAAAAAGGATATTTTACAGCACACAAACCTATAAATTAACAACAACACTAACTTAGCATGACAAAAAAGGATATCTAGTTTTTTTTTTATATACACACGCGCTATATATATGCCACAAGTCTCAAGAAATAAAATATATTAAGTGCAGAACGCGCAAAAATCATATCATTCGCTGCAAGCCAAGCATCAAGCAAGCAACACATCCTTGCTCAACAAAATCAATTCAACTCAAAACAACTAAAAAGAAAATCTCGTCTATATATTTTAAACAACAGTGTTTTTTAAACCAAATACCTCAACAACAAAAACCTTATTATTACAAAAAAAAAAAAGAGATAAACAAAATGGTTAAATATTTTAACTACCTCATTTTAACAAAAATTTAAAAAGCAGCATTTAAGTAATATTAAATAAAATAAATAAAGTGCTCACAACTACCTCAAAGTACAAGTAGCTGCATGAACAACAAAAAAAAAAAAGGATACTCTACAAAAAGCTTAAGCAAAGCAGTTAAAAACTTTTTTATGCTCTTAACGTGTTTTATAAACATTGCGACAACTTGTGTTAAACAACAAAGCTGGAGCAGATTTTAAGCATAGCTGGAGAAAGTGTAAAAAAAATAAAGGCTACAACATTATACCGCACACAGACATGGCTATATCGCTGCTGCAGGACGCACAACAACGAAGTAAGTTTACAAAATAATATTTTGAAAATTAAACAGATATTACTCAAAATATTTCCAAATCACAGGGAAGTTTTTAGGCAAAAAAAAATAAAAAAGAAAATTGTGCTCGAATAGCAGTCAATCCCTCCAATCGGACTCTTAAATTTTAGCAAAGAAGCAATGAAGAAATTTACATTGGCGCCATTTTTATAGAATATTGAAAACTATTATACAACTACGAAATATAAAAATTATTAATATAAAATTTCACATTGATAGAAGAATAATATTTTTATCATTTAAAAAGCATCAAATACTTAAAATCCTTTAAAATTTCAACCAGCTCAAATTTTTCAACAGTCCACAATAAAAAAATATAGCATTTATTGGGAAATATTTAGAAATTCGGTGCTGACTATAGTGACATTTTTATCATTTATATTAAAATTCATTAATTTATCTCAAAATATTTCAAAATTGTTTGTCGAAACAGAACTTTAACTCAAAATGAAATGCTATGCATTGAGAAATTTCCAGAAAACTTAAGATGTGTAGTATATTCAGAAGCAACTTGTCCAATTTAAGAATAATTTACATCAATTTACATCATGATCGTGAACATATATAGTAAATATATGGTATTTTTTAAATCATTCCTTCGTCAAAAAGCAGCAAAATTCTTTTCATATCATAAAATGCTGAAACTATTTTCATTTATACGAGTTTCTGAAGAAATTATAGGGATGATCACTGATCATTGATCAGTTTGAAGTAACGTATGAGAAAAATATCCGAAGTGCCACAATATTCTCTACCTTTAATGTCATTATTGTTCTCATTTTTTACAGATCAAGCATTGATCATAACATATTTTTAAAGCTTTCCTAAAAATAAACATATTCTCCACAATTTTTCAAAAGTTTACCAAATTTTTAAATTTTTAAGGCGACCTCTATCCATTTTTTGTAAAAAATTTAAGTGTGTAAACATTTACTTTTTGTGACGTCATTTCTATGTAATAATGAAATCCATGAGATACAAAGAAAAAATGTGTCTTTTGGCGGGCAGAATATCTCGGATTTAGAAAATTAAAAAGAAAACAAAAAAAAATCCTTTTGAAGCAGACACTTAAGACTACATCC
The DNA here is from genome assembly GCA_914767935.1 of Coremacera marginata. NCBI lineage: Eukaryota > Metazoa > Arthropoda > Insecta > Diptera > Sciomyzidae > Coremacera > Coremacera marginata. Next base: position 20,193,680 of record OU612044.1, read on the forward strand.
AAAGAAAAAACCTTGGCAGAAACTTTTGTTGATTCTATACTGACAAAAAAATCTATCAACTCAACCTAGGAATTTGTCAGTTCGAACAATGTTTTTTTTTATATTGACTAATTCCTAGGTTGAGTTGACAAATTATTTGTCAGTATAGAGTCATCAAAGTTTCCGTCAAAGTTTTTTCTTTGAGTGTAGGAATTGACATAGTTTTTTAAAAATTTTTGATTTATAAAAATTTGGTGACTCTCGGAAGTCAAAATTTAAAAAAATGCTTAATATTTGAGGGTAAAAGTAAGTGTAGGTGACCTAAAAAAAATTTTATGTCAATCCCTATAAAATAATTTCCTTAAGGTCCACTTCCAATTTCAAGTCAAGGCTGCTTGAGTAATTTTGTCTTCCAATGTTTTTTTCTTGGTGCCTCAAGGATTATATTGTTACGAAGAATTGACGTCACAAAGGAAAAATGTTTTCTTTTTTAAATTGAACACTTTTTTAAAAATAGGCAAAAAATTTTAAACCAAAATCTTTACCCGTTAACTCATAATCTTCGCATAAAACACACATCAATTGTTCACGAAAAATTAATATAAGTCCCCTTAAGACCATCAAAATTGGAAATTTGTCCCTAATGTCTAATTTAATATTTTTCTTTATTGAACAATTTTCAAATCAATATCTTTAACAGTTAACTCATAGTCCTTTCATAAAATACATCTAAATTGTTCACAAAAAATAGATATGTCCCCTTAAGACCACCAAAATTGGAAATTTTTTTATCTTGTCTAATTTTATTTTAATCTTTATTTAAAAATTTTTAAATCAATATCTTTAACCGTAATTTTTTTCGAAATCCTCTCATAAAACACACCTAAATTGGTCACAAAAAATTAATATATATCCCCTTAAGATCGTCAAAATTGGAAATTTTCCGCTTATGTCTAATTTTATTTTAAATAAATTTATATAAGTCCCCTTAAGACCATCAAAATTGGAAATTTGTACCTTTTGTCTTACTTTATTTTATTCTAAATACTGCAAAAGTAATATAAAATCCCAAAACACACTTATATCACCTTGAAAAAATTATGTAAAAATTATGTTATGCTCACTAAAAGAACTTCATGTTCTTCATGTTCTTAAATAATTTTCGAATTTTGATTCTTACTTATATATATATATAACATATATATTTTATATATACCATATTTTTCTTATAATTTTTAAAAATATGTTTGATTTACTAATTTTAATATAAAAAAAAAAAATTACAAATTCGATTGTTATAAATAATTTTATTAGATATAAGACCCTTAAAACTAAATTTATGTTACTTTATGTTCATTTATGTTACCTTTGGAAACAAATCTAAAAAAAATCACTTTAAAATAAATTCCAAGTTTGATAAATAGAAACTTCCAAAAGAAACCTTTCGAATTAAGAAATTTTATATAATCTACAAAAAGATTCTATAGAGATTATGCATAGTCTTACTTTAGCAGTTCTACTAAACTGAAAACAATTCGAACTTTTTAAATTTTGAAATCACAACAAAAAAAAAAAAAGCACGTAAAGTACGAGTAATACCGACTATTTGATATAAGATATAAAGTCGCTTAAGATTTTAAGAACCTTTTTTGTTATTGAAAGAGTTTTTCATACCTACAAGAGATGGGATTATATCCTGTAATAATTTTATTTTAAAAAAATTTTCTTGATTTCTTGTCCCTTGACTTTGTTAGCTAAACATCGGAATATCAGAATTGAATTCTTGATTTCTTGGCCCTTGACTTTCCAAAAATTTCCATGTTTTTACATAAATTTTTATAACTTTAGGCATTCGTTATTTCACAATTCTTAACTTTTAAAATTTTTTATTTAAATAATCTGAACTTTCGAAATTGACATATTTTGATAATTTTCTTCAGTAACTTCATAATTCCAAAAAATATAAAAATTGAGTTAGATAACATAAGTAGCAATATTTGTCAAACCATGTTCTATAATCTATGTAACTATATCTTCTCTTTTTCTGCCAGAGCTGTAAAAGAATGCAATCATTTAAGATTTAAAAGGATGTGATTTATTTTCAAAATGAATGCATTCATATTTTGAAATCATTGAATGTATTTCGAAATTTCAAGAAATTTATGTAATCATTGCTTCAAAGCATTGATTGGGACTCCATGAATGAAATCATTTTTTCAAATCATTGAAAAATTACTGCAATCATTTTTTCAAATCATTGATTGGAAATTATTGATTGCATTCGCGTGATTTCATTGTTTGCATTCATTTTTTTCAAATCGTTGATTGTCACTTAAAGCTTCAACTCACAATCAATGATTTCAAAAATGATTGGGACTTGAAATTTCAAAACACAATCAATGATTTGAAAAAAATAATGATATAATTTTTTAAATTATTTTAGATCACAAATTAATGCGTTCTTGTACAGCTCTGCTTTCTGTGTAATAGCAAACTTTGTGCATTCTTCACCCAATACAATTTAAATTTAGTCACATACAAAATGTAGACACAGAGTTATGTCTGTTCTCTGTCATTATTTAAGAATCAAGCTATTTTAAATATCGCATCATATTTCAAGTTATGGCCATATTTTCGAAGTAGTGCAACAATTTCCTGTAACTGTTCAAATTTTCTAATGCTGCTCCTAAAAAATCAGAATTTTTGAGTTATGACGTTATTGAAGAAAACGAGCTATTTATTCAAGTTCAACTTTTCTATTCGGTAATTCTAGCTTTTATTACTTGGACAGTAAAGTTTAAAATAAGGAAGGTTTGAAGAGTGTGTTAAAATTCTACTAAGTTCTGACAGAAAATTTTTTTTAATTTATGATATTTGACATTACTAAAATCTTTTTTATTAAATAGAAATTTTAAATTTCTTGCATTTCCAATCTGCGATCTTTGAAATTGTAATAATTAAAAAACTTCTTTCTTCAACCTTTTTTTGATATTTCGAAGTGTCAAAGTTTTTGTATTATCTGTTTATCGCAGAGAACACATTATATTTAAAGCAAACTGATTATTCGTGTTTTTAAAACGCAACTTCATAGACTGTTTAGATGCTTTTACGCTGAAAGCGTTATTTGTTGCTCTGGTAAAGTCTCTTAGGGAGTTCTTAAATATCATATGGGATCCTATTTATGACTGTGATAGCAATCACATTGAAAGAATCTAAAAGAGTTTTACCATATTTGCTCTGCTTCGTTTATTTGATACCGAAAATATGCCAATGTACGTCATGCTCAGCCAATTGCAAAACATTCAAAGCTTATCTCAGGGAAGGAAATCACAGAATGTTATTTTTATACAACACTAGTGGATAAGAAAATAAATTCGCATGAACTATTTGAACTTATTCCATTCTATACTCCATCGGGTACTCTTAGGAAGATTTTATAGTGCCGGCTGGTTGCTGTGCCGAGCCATATAGTGGCAGTCAACCAGGCAGCTTAAAGCGGATGGCTTCAAAACTAAAATTAATAGAGATTGACGTTTAGTTGCCATAGTTAGTGGTATGAAATCTTATAAAAAAAATAAGTTTCTTTTCTTGCCGAACTGAGAAGAAAGCTAAAATACCGCTGCTACACAATCATATGAAATAAGCGCAAAGTACGTATAGTGCCATCCGCACAAGCAGCTTAGAGCGACTGGCTTCCAAATCAAAATTTATAGATTTTGGCACATTATTGCCCGTTCGTTATATGAAATCTTATATAAAATAAGTTCTTTCTCTAAGGGTGCGTTTATAGTGCCAGCTGATTGCTGTGCCGAGCAGTACCGAGAATAAAAGCTGATAAGCGCTACACATACAATTCTATAAAATAAATTATTATAATAAATAAATTGGCGCATTATTGACATAGTTAGTTCTATGAAATCAGATATGAAATAAGTTTCTTTTTTTGAGAGCGCATTTATAGTACCGGCTGTTAGATGTGCCAAGCCGAACCGTGAAGGAAAGCTGAAAACGCTGCATATACAATTATATGAAATAAGCTCAAACTGCGTATCAAACTGTTGTGCCAGCAGAGCAGGTAGCCTTAAGTGACTGGCTGACACTATAAACTTATTTATATAAGATTTTTTAGAACTAACTATGGCAATAATGAGTCAATCTCTATTCATTTTGAATTATTAAGCACTGTATTATAAAAAAAAAAAACTTAAAAGAGAAATTCTACAAAATTTGTGAATAAAGTTAATAAGAAGTGAAACATTTTTTATTCTGTACCACTAAACGAGTAACGAATCATGTTTCACTACTCTTTTACAGTAAAAATTCTATTAATAAAAGAATTAATAAAACTTTTTCAAAATTAGAAAACACTTAAATTGTAATAGATATTAGAAATTTATTGTAAATAGAAAACTTTATAGACAGGGAAATTTCGAACAAATTTTTTTTTTATTTGAATTAAGTTCTTAATCATTTAACAAAAATGATATCGATTTAATTCATCGTTAATTCATTTAATTCTTGTAAAGCCTACTTATCAATAATTATTGTCTATTTGAAGCAAACTATTTCGATTATTTAAAAAAAAAAAAATATGATTTTTCTGTTATTTTGAAAATTACCCAATTTCACCCATTCAAATAATTCAAAAAATATTTAGTACAAAAGCGACCTTCTCCCGGCTCAAAAAAGGACTCGAGTCGTTTGCTGAAAAAATACAGCTGGGGTGATTTTTGCTTAAATACGGAAAAGTCTATTTATCAATATTTTTCGTCTTTTAAAGCAAAACGAATCGTCGAAATAATTTACGCAATTCCAACTCATAAAGTAATTTTAAAAAATTAATTTCAAATATCTCCCTCCCCGCTAAAGTTTGAATTGTTATAATAATTTTTGTGGTTTCAAACTTTGTTTTCTAGCCTTAAAGTGATTAAAAATTTTATTTCAAATGCTACTCCCCTAAAGGTTTTTATATTTGTTATAATTTTAATGTTTTCTAATTTTCTTTTATTTTTAATATTACGCGATTTCCAGCAGTGGTTGGAACTTTTATGACTTCTCCCAAAAAGTCTTTAATCTAAGAGTTTTAAGAAAATTATTATAAAGAAGTTATTATATATAATCAAAAGTACAAGTTATTAAGTATGAGTTATTTACACCGAAAAAAAACTTAAGATAAATTAACAATAAACTTATGTTAATTTATTCAATGGCCTCGGCAATTGGGTGCCTTCCAAGTTCTTGGAGAGACAACCAGGTTTTATATGTTGATCTACCACATTTTATTTAAATGAAAAATTGTCAATATTTTCTACAATTTAGCAATCTTAAATCAATCTATTTACAATCTTAGTCTTTTGATGTATTTTTACATAGTTTAAAATAAGATTATATAAGATTAAATTAAATTTTATACATAGCGTTGGGTACTTTAACAAGATTTTTCTCAATTTTACAGACTTCGAATTTACCAATTCAAACAATTTATTTCTGTAGAAACTATTAAAGTTTTCATTTTTAAACCATGTTTAGCTTGCAGAAATTCTATTGTCATTACACATTAGTTTTGCCACTCAGTACATTTTTCTTTCACAAAAGCCAACTTGTATGTTCTAACTATGGTTTTTTTCTATCAGTGTATAATTTTTAGTTTAAATTCTTATTGGATAATTCTTATTAATAAGAGTTATTTTAAACTTTTATAAATAACAGCCGAACATTAGAACATATATTATGAAATTCGTAGAAGATTTTTATTTAAATAATTAAGTCAATGGGGTATTTTGAGACTTTTATATTATAAAAGTCTTAATAAAAATCTTCATTAAAAAAATTCTTTTATAATATTTATGTGATTCATATAGATATATCGAAAATATTTGGTAAACATCAATAATGTAATTTTCTGCAAGCATTTTTTTAATTCGTTATGGGCTTTTCTTAAATCGTTTTCAGGAGCTTTTTTTCTATAAAACCATTTATCGAGACTTTTAAATATATAAAGTCTCAAATAACTTATTTTAGTGAATTTTTCAAATAAACGTCTTTCAAGACTTTTATAAAAGTTTTTAGGAATTGTAGTCTCAAAAGACTCTTATATTTTAACTTTTTGATTAAAAGTTAAAAAGAGGAAAAACTTTTTGTTTTAAAAGTAGAAGTTAACTCTTAACTTATAAGTATTTTAATATATATAAATTTAGAGTCAATTTTGACTTTTATAATTAAATGAAAAAGTTAACAATCAACATCAAAGCAAATTAATTTAACATATAGGTACAGAAAATATGCAAAGTCTTATTTTAATTTTTGTTAAGCTTCTTCCAAACCTGTTTTAAAATTCTCTTCTTTATAACTTTAGTTAAAAAATAACAAAGCAGTTAAAATATGCCTGCTTAAGAATTCCTTCATATTATTTCTCGTTTTACGCTTTACTCTTTATTATTACTATTTTTTTTTTTTTTTCCTTTTATTAAGTCATTCCAATCAAGCCAGTTGCTTTAATTTTTTTCGCCCTTTAAAACTTTTGCCTTGAGCCTAGTACAAACCACCCAATACCACCCACATTACATTAATGCGCGCTCATAACGACGTCTCAATGGCTGTCGTCGTCGTCGTCGTCGTCGTCTCCATTTTGTTTTCTTTTTTTTTCGCTAGACTTCAATCCTTGCCTCATTCACTCACATGCTTCACATGCTTGGTTGTATTTTTTTTTTTTTTTCTATATGCTGTCAAAGTTTGTTTACAACTTTCAAAGCATTGTTTTTTCCATAGCCGGCGTTTAACTCGTTAGCACGCCCCATACAATAGCGCTTTGTGCTTGTGTGTGCGTGTGAATGGCGGCGACGGCAACGACACACTTCACACATGCTTCACAGATATATATATATATGCATAAGTAATGGCGAAAAAACACACATGCTTAAGTTTCCCCTTTAGAGCGAATTCGTATTTCTCCTCGTTGTAGCTGCAGGCAACTCTCTTTTATATACAATTTGTTGCTCTTAGATGCTCTTTAGTGTTCTCTTTGCTTTAGTTCACATATGATTTTTACTTTTTTCCTACCCCGCATCATGCTGTAAAAGGTTAAGGTCCTTGTTGTCAAACACAGTATTGCAAATATAAACACACAAACACACACACACACACGCACACTCATATATCATCACTTTACATCACATGTGTTTATTTTGGCACGTGTCCGTTTTATTTTCAATTGCCCGCTTTCTTGTCGCCTGCGGCTGGCTTCACTTCAAATTCGTCGGCTTCAAAGCCAAAATTTTTAACCGCTTTGTTGTTTTCATTTTCTTTTTGACCACAGATTGTTAACTGTTTTTGTCATTTTTTTTCATTTAACTCTAGTTTTACCTCAATTTACTCAGCTGGACATCATGAAACTAATTTTTTTTTCTTCCTTTCTTTATTCTAGATTTAGCTGCTGCCCTAGCTGGCATGAAACGCGAGGACGTCGATCGCTCGCTTTCGATGTCACCACCCATGTCTGCCAATACTTCCAGCTCCTCGGCCGTAGCCATGTATCCCGGTCTGCAACAGGCTGCTGCCTCTGCCTTTGGCATGCTTTCTCCCACACAGCTGATGGCTGCCAACCGCCAAGCCGCTGCCGCAATTATGGCCGCTCAAATGCCCATGTCGCAGTTAGCATCCACACTCTTCCCGCATCATCCAGCGTTCTTTGGCGCCTGGGCCAACACCACGCCACATATGCCACTCAGCTCAGGTCCACATTCACCACCTGCCAGCCCGCATTCACCAATTTCGACAAACGTCACCGGCGTCGCCACCACACCACTGACTGGCAAACACAGTCTCGGCATGATTTCGCCAACAGCCTGCAGCCAAGGCGAGCTGCCCGCCAAAAAGTCACGCAAATCGCTCGCCATCAAAAAGGATCTGATATCGCCGCCCATAGAAATCAGCATGTCGGTTAATGATCTCTATCATCACACACCCAACGGCCCCATGTCACCACCCTCCAGCGGCTCTTCGCCCAACTCTACACACGATGCTGGCGCAGCCAATGCTGCCAAGGATCCGTCACGTGACAAGAGCTTCACCTGCAAGATCTGCTCGCGGTCCTTCGGCTACAAACATGTGCTGCAGAATCACGAACGCACCCACACCGGCGAGAAACCCTTCGAGTGTCCCGAGTGCCACAAGCGTTTCACTCGTGACCATCATCTGAAGACGCACATGCGTCTGCACACCGGAGAGAAGCCCTATCATTGCTCGCACTGCGACAGGCAATTTGTGCAGGTCGCCAATCTGCGACGTCATCTGCGCGTGCACACCGGCGAGCGACCCTACACTTGCGAAATCTGCGACGGCAAGTTCAGCGACTCAAATCAGCTGAAGTCGCACATGCTGGTGCATAACGGCGAGAAGCCATTCGAGTGCGAACGCTGCCACATGAAGTTCCGACGTCGTCACCATCTAATGAATCACAAATGCGGCATACAATCACCGCCCACGCCAGCCATCAGCCCTGCTATGAGTCACGACTTTCCGCTGTGCGACCAAAAATCCGCCATGGGCTCCAGCTACGGCTCTGAGGAATCCATAGATATGGGCGCTCCAGCTAATGTGTCCATGGAACATGCTAACACCGCCGCCGCCGCCATTGCCGATGCTCCGCTCGATCTTAGCGAGGATGGTGGCAGCAGTGTCGATGGTGGTCGTTCACGCAAGCCGCACGATATACGTCGTGTCTTTCGGTTGCCGCCCCAGATCATGCATGTGGCCAGTGTGATGCCCGTGCAAACAGAGCCTGAAGATTTAAGCATGCATTCGCCACGTTCGGGTTCATCGACAGCCGCGCAGCTCGAATCGCCAGAGTCGATGCATCACGATGACATAGATTTGGATGAGCTGGACGATGCGGCTACGCTTTACATGCGTCAACAGCAGCTGGCCGCTATGAAGCGCAGCATGCAGATGGAGTAAATTAAGGCGATGTACTCCTTTTAATAACTTTTGAGACCTTATTACGTAGGAATTGCATGCTGGAAAAAAGATTGTATATAGCATAAATTTCAACCATGCTGAACATGGCCAAAGATTTTGTCAAAAAATAGAGTTGAAGAACATTTTTCATTAGATGAAAAGTTTTGATGAAAAATCAATCAAAATTAAAAATTGAGATTTTAAGCAAAACAGGAATTTAACACAAAAAAAAAACTTAAGTACAACAAATATATAGCTATAAGATACAAAAAGGTTCCCTTTAATTGCACATAAAAAAACACATGAAAATTGTACAAAAAAAAAAAAAAATATTTAAGCTAAGCATGTCAAAAAAAAAAAAAAATCAAAAAAAAAAAAATATTAGAAATGTTGAGATGTTTTTTATATGTTTATTTAAATTTTTAGTTAATTGCTTAATTTTAGCTCAAACTTGGTGCCATTGAAATTGATTTTTAATAACTTTAGCATCTAAGCATAAGTTTTAGTTTTATTTTAATTTAATTTTTAATAAGTTTTTGCATGAATTGTAAATCAAACAAACCGAGACAAGCATATATATATATATAAAAAAAAAGAATCAAAATTGTACATTAAAGCAAAACAACAAATTGTATATTTATATTGATATAAAAAAATTTCAACATTTTTTTTTAGCTAAGGCATATTTTTATATTATTTAATTTTATTTTTATGTTTAACTTTTTTCTTAAGTTATTTTATTTGTAGCCAAAAATAAACTATTTTATTACTTTTAGTTATGTGAAATTCTTTGAGAAAATAACAAATACAATTTAGTTAATAAAATGCAAACTTAATCAAAATTAATTTTAAGTTTTTTTGAAAAATTATAAACTTGTTTTCTATAACTATGCAAATACACAACCAAACACACACACACACACACACATACTATTAAACGCATGCATGCATTGGAAAATTTTAAAAATTAAGTGTTTTGTTTTTTGTTTAGTGTATGCTTTTTAGAAATTCTAAATTAGCTTTGTATGTATTTATTTTTGGCTTGATGAATGGTTAATTTTGAATAATAAAAAAAAACAATATTGTTGCCACTTGTGGGCAGTTGGAAAAAAGTTGCAAATGAAAAGTATTTTGTTATGTTTTCTTTTACAATTTTAAGGAATAGTAATAGTTTTTTTTTTGAAATTGAAAAAATTTCAATTCTTTTTTACTTTTGATTTGAAATTTTGCTGAAGTTTACACCGAGAAAAAAGCTTATGCAAAATTAACAAAAAACCTTGTATAATTTATAAGATGGCTTTGGCAGTTTTTAGCCTCCCGATTTTTTCAACAAATCACCTATCTAAATTACCGATATTGATTGGGGCGATAAATTAACTAAGTATTTTGTAATTTATACATTATGGTTTCGACAGTTTTTATTAGCATGCATGCTTAATCTGACGAACATAGTGTTTAAGTTTTCAACAGAAATCTTTGTTGAACTATCAAAGTTCAATAGATAAACTTATATAAAGGAAGAAGTTTAAAATATATGCCTACCTTAAATTAAACAATGTATTAAACAATGTATTACTTGGGTGAATAAACATAAGTCACAATTCTTTTTACCCAAGCTGGCTTAGGTGATTTTACTATTGCTTTTTTCTCGGTGTGCTATTGTGGCTTTTTGTTTGAAAATTACTGAGTAGCAAGTAACAGCGGAATTATTTTTAATTATTATCAATACTCAAATATCATAAATTTTTAATATCACATTTTTTTTATTACATGTAATAACAATATAGATCAGCTGCAACGGCTCCTTCACACTTTCTCTGCATTAACCCATTAAAAGTCACGGCCTAAAATTTATTAAAAAATATCAAATTTATGGATACCAGTGACCCCAAACATGTTAATGTGGGAAATTTACCCACCCACAAATGGGTTTGGTTCAAGAACAACACAAGACGTTATAAATAATCGTCATGCATATACATAGTGATGCAACAGTATAGTTAGAAGCTATTAACCGCTAATAACTTTACTTGGGCTAGATTCCGAAACTGAACTGATATCAATACAATGAAGGTTCTTACGGAAAATTAAAATTTTGGGTTGTATAAGCCATGAATGAAATAATCAATATATCCTTATCTTCATGTAGAACGGTGTTCTAATATTTCTTCAAAAATATTAGAAACGCAAATTTATTTTTATAAGAATTACTTCATTTTAATTGCATGTTAAATATTATGAAGACGAATTTAACATTTGTTGGTTTTTTTTTTTTTTTTGAGGAATTTAGTACAGCGACTATCTTACATACAAAATTAGGCAAATAAATGTATATTATTCTCTGAAATTGTTCATTCAATTAACTTTAAATCTTGTAGGATTATTAAGATAGCTAAGCTCAAGAGCTGGTGATGGCGGTCGTGGCTTAGTGGGTAGAGTGTGTGACTCTTACGCCAGAGAACCCAGGTTCGAATTCTCCATCTAACACAGAAAATTTTTTCAATTAAATTAATCTTCTGTTCAGCCGTCACCTCTCTGCAGGCAATGGCAAACCTGCCATGAAAAGCTTCTTGAAAACATGATCCGTTCGGAGTCGTCGTAAAATATGTAGGTCCAGTTCTCGATCACTTGTGTGCAAACATTTCACATCACACACAACACAATTGATCAAAAGAAGCTCGGTCAAAGTCCTTTCAAGAGCTGAGATGGCCATTTCGTTTTTTTTTTTAAGGTCAAGTTTTTTTAGTGACAAAAATTGTATAAAAAATGTATTTTAACTGTTTTTATAGTAGTTTTAAAATTTGAGCCTCTCCTAATGTGCTTAAGAGGCCAAAACTTAAGTCTCTATTATGTATTACAACTCAACTAAGTTGACTAGATTCAACTAAATTTTTTTCGTATAGCGTATTACATACATTTCAGTTAAACCATGTAGTTTGACTTTATCTTTTAAAAATTTTAAAACTACATGGTTCAGTAGTACCATGAGTTTACATGGTATCGTGCGGCGCCGCTTAGCTGAAGACGAATTAACAATACACTTATGTTAATTTATTCAATGGCTTCGGCAATTTGGTGCCTACAAAGTTCTTGGATATGAAAACCAAGTTTTATTTGTTGATCTATCGAATTTTATTTGAATGACAAATTGTCATTCAAACGTATACTAGTATACGTTCATCCAAGTCGTTTTGTGTAATTTTACATAAGTTTGTGTGGTGATTAGATCAAATTTTATACATAACCTTTGTGTGCTTTCACAAGAATTTTCTCCACTTTACAAACTTCAACTTTAACAATTTAAAGAATTTGTTTTTGTAGAAATTATCGAAGTTTTCCACCTTCGTTTTTTATTTTTAAACCATGCTTAGCTTGCACAAATATTTTTCTCATTACATATTAGTTTTGCCACTCAGTACTTTTTTCTTTCACAAAAGCCTACTTGTATGTTCTTACTATGGTTTTTTTCTCTCGTTGTAGTGGAACTACTTAAAAAAAAGTTATTATCAAAGATATAAGTTAAAAAAAAAAATTTAATAACTCCCAAAACAGAAAATTTCATAGGTCCCAAAATAAGTGCAATAGTTGCCAAACGATAAATGAAATTAATTCTCATTTTTGGGATTTATTACATAATAATATAACTTCAAGCTTCAAACAGTAAATAATTCCCATCACTCCAATGTGTCAAGCGAATCCGTTTTGAATACGAGACGGACTCACTTCTTCGTACATTTTGTACGGAACGGATTGCGTTTTGGATCCATCACTGATACGTTTTTGTATAAAATTCCTCTTCAAAACGCGAAACGCTTTATGCACTTTTTCGGATCCGTCTTGGACTCAGAACGGACTTCATATACGAGTTCGAGACGGATTCCTTTTTTCAAAGTAACGCGAATTCGAGACGGACACGTGTTTTTAAAATAAATTTTTTTCTAGCTTTAATGACTAAGCGTATAAAATTAACGCAAATAAAAAAGTTTCCAAAAAATATCTTGTGTACGGCTATCATGATGATTATTTAAAAATTTTGACAAGTAGTTTTATTCGATTTGAAGGAGAGCTTGGGGAGCAAGTGCCTAGAGATATAGAAAGTTATTTAAAATAAAAATAAGTACACAATTGTATTTCGTATCCCTAATCCACTGAATATAAAATAAAAGATTTGATAACAAATTTAAGACTGCCATTTATGTTAACGCTGTAACTATTTTTTTACGGATTCGTAAAGGATTCGAAACGGGTCCATCGAAACATAAGAAAGCGAAGTGCGTACTGACGACATCAGTTTTTGTACACATTGCGTTATTTCAAAATCAAAATATATTATTAAATTTCTGAAATTTATAAATTATTTCAAGACCCAACGCTTGGGGTGTTATTTCGTTATGAAATAATAAGATATGAAATTAGTTCCCAAATGTATGGAAATCTTTTGGGAGTATTATTTTTTTTTTTGTGCTTTTTTAATTTGGGGCTTAGTTCATTGCGCCGCACCGCACCGCTTTGTTCTGTTTCTGTATTTAGAGTTTGGTTATCTATGGGATGTGGTGGTAGGCGTAACCATGATTTGGTTCAAGGGGTTCGAAAATAATTTTTTTATGTGACTGATAAATAAATAAAAAATATGTAGCCGTAAGTTTGTAATAAAAAATAAATGATGCTTCAATATATAATACAAAATTCTATGCTTTTTATTTTTTTGAAATAATTTTATTAATTTCTTAATTTAATACTAAACTTTTTATTTTTCTAATGTTCAGGGGGCAACTGCTCTTCGCTGCCCTGCCCTTTTTTATCAACGACCTTCTGTCGTTTACTCACAACCCAATTCATTCGTTTGCGGATGACAGCGGCATTTGCCATTCATATTCATTTAAAAAACACCCGAGCTCATTGGAGATGGAGAGGAGGAGGCAACATATGAATGACACACTTAACAATGACTTAGGAAAAATCTCCGAGTGGGCTCTTGCTAACAGAGTAGAGTTTAATGCTAGCAAGACCCAGTGTTGTCTGTTAACCCACAAGAGAATCAATTGCCCCTTAGCTCCCTTCTATATGAACGGTGTAGATCTTACGGAGTCAGATGCTCTTGACGTTCTAGGCATTCCAATACAAGCAGATCTTCGGTGGGATGATCACATTTTTGATGTGTCAAAAGAAGCAGCCAAGTGCCTTGGTTTTTTAAAACGGTGTAAGAAATACTTCACTCCATCTGATCTTCGTTTGATCTATACCTTATATAGTAGGCCGAAAATGGAGTACAATTCGCACATTTGGGCAGATGCTTCAAGATCATATTTGGTGCTTCTGGACCGGATTCAAAGACGTGCGATATTTCATCTTGTCTCAACTCTCTTGGGTACTACCGTACTACAGGTACTACCATGGGAAGTGTTCACGGGAGATGCATGGCCTAACGCCACCAGCTCGTGTGTTTCCTAGGTGCACTCGGGCAGCTCTCCAAGCCCATCCCTTTACCATTGCAACTTTGCCCAATAGATTTCGCATTACCGAGATAATTCGTTCTTCGGTCGCTCAGTAAAATTGTGGAACAATCTCCCTGCGAGCGTGTTTCCCGGCAGTTTCAATCTGTGTAAATTTAAAACAAATCTTCACTGACACTACTCCATCTTTCCACCCTCCAACTATCTATCACCCGTCTTCCGAATCAACACAATGCTTTCGCATTTATAGGGGGTGTCCCCTGAGTGCTGGTTAAGTCTAAAAAAAGAAAAAATATATTTGATATGATTACAATAGGGGAAAAAGTGGCATGTAACTAATATTTTCCAGGTTACTCTTTGCGATTCCAAAACTATTTTCGTGTTTCAAATGCACCATTTTCCAAAATGGCGGCATTATTAAAAAGTGTACCACAATTATGGACTTTTTTTTAATCTTTTATAGTTTGGAGAAAACATTGAGAATGAGGAAAGACTATTTATTCGGTAGCATAGGGGTGTGTACTTTAAATTTAGAACTAAACATGGTGGACCCGGACATATTCCGGAGGAAAAACAAAGTTTGTGACCATTTTAGTCAAATTAGATACGCTATTTTCGATTTTGTAACAGGTAAATTCTGTTCTAGGGTTCTTAATCAGTAACCTTTAGAGCTCCAAGTGAACACTTTCTGTTTCAAAAGCTAATTTTCTGTAATATTTTCTACTTTATTGCCAAATAATAGTCCACAATTCCGCTATAAGATGGTCATTTTGAATTCTAAAATTTTTGCTACAGGATCTTGAAGTATACATCCCTATGCCAATGAATAAATAGTTTCTTCCTACTCTCAATAATGTTTTCAACGAAAACAAATTTAGATTAAAAAAAAAGATTTGCCCCGAAAAATTCAAAATTGATGTATACTTCTTTTAATACAGCCGCTAGGCACTTTTAATAAAGCCAAAAACGATGCACTTGAATCACAAAATGAATTAAAGAATCGGAAAGAACACCGATAAAATATCAGATACATATCTCTTTAGTTTTTTCCCAAGGCTTACCATGTCAAGTACATTGACTAAAAAAGATTAAAAAATGCAATTAGTTTGAACGGATTTTTTTTTTTAAAAAATTTTAAAAATTTTATGATCCAGAAAATAAATATTCCACGAATTTTTCGGATATTTCATGTAAAGCGAACAATTAAAAATTTTATCTATTCGATTTTGTTACTTTTTTGTTATGTTAGACCTGTTAAGTCTCTAACTTCCCTGTAGGAAAACCAACTAATTTAAAAGTAGTTGATAAAGTAGTTTTTTGTCAACCACAACTAGTTGAAATTCTGACTTTTTTCCATAGAACGAACTAACATATTTTTTATGGTGATGTCCGCTAAATAAGTCAATTGACTTTCGTCTGCATATATTTTCAACTACTTGTTAAATTAGTTAAATTTAAATTAGTTTTTAACTACTTTAAAATAACCAATTGAAAACTATTACTGATGGCCTAAAGTTAATAATATTTGATGAAATAACATGGTTAAATATATATAAACTTGTAATCTAATAAAAATTTGCAATTAAAACATGTCAAAATCAGAGTAGTTGCCGCCTTAATAAAATTCATAGTAGTTTATCAATCACTTGTTTTAAAGTAGTATTTCAATTATTTCATCTATAATGCAAATAAAATTATTTAGAATTGAAGTGGATGCCGCCTTTATATAATTCAGAGTAGTTCATATACATACTGGTTTATTTTAAACTAGTTTTTTAATTAGTTGTTTTTAAAAACAAGTTAGTTTGTTCCTATAGGGTTGTGTACAAAAGTTTGATCGTATGTGAAGTCTAGTTTCCGAATGACGAGCTTCGTAAAATTACCTAAAATCTAAATATGACTTTTTCGAAAGATTGTACAATGACGAACACACTTTTAAAACACAGTGATTTCAAAATTAAGTGATTTCTATAGTTAATTAGATAATTTTTTTTTTCTTTTGGGCGTGGTATGAAATATACATATGAAAAATAATTTTTTCTTGTAACACTTTAAATTATTTTTTGTGTCAAAAAATTAAAAAACGACGAAAATTATTACAAATTTAAATCCAAAGCTGAGCAAATACCATAAATACCATAAACAAAAATACTGTTTTATTATTATTAAAAAAATTTATTCAGTTGAAAAATAGTTTCATAAAAAAAGTTATATATTGAGTAAAGGTGATTTTATCTTTAAGCCCCTCAAATGTGTGTGAAGCCAAGTCCAGCTCTTAGCGCACCTCAGATTTTTGTTTTATTTGCACTAAAAGTTTATATGGGGCATTATGCGATTTTGCACCACAGGTAAAAAAAAACATTTAAAGTTAGACCTCTGATCTTTTTTTTTTTACTTAAACAACACTCAGGGTATACCCCCTATAAATGCGATAGCATTGTGTTGATTCGAAGAGCGGGTGATAATTAGTTGGAGGTGGAAAGATAGAGCAATGTCGTTGAAGATTTTATTTAAATCTATACAACTGGAAACTGCCGGGGTACATGCTCGCAGGGAGATTGTTGAACATTTTAACTGAGCGACTGAAGAACGAATTATCACGGTTATGTGATGTTCTATTCGGCAAAGAGGCAATGGTAACGGGATGGGCTTGAAGAGCTGGCCGAGCGGACCTAGGAAAGACACGTGAGCTGGTGGCGTCAGGCCATGTATCTCTCTCTTGAATACTTCCCATGGTAGTGACTGTATAGAAGGCTTAGGCAACCAACATTGCAACGATGCCCAAGAGAGTTGAGAGAAAATTAAATATTTTTATTCCCTATTGAATCAGGTCCAGAAACTCCAAATATGATCTTGATCTTGCCGAAATGTTTGAATTATGAGAACTTATGTGAAAGTTTTGTTCCAATGACATTTAATGGCTAAAGAAACTTTTGTCTCTACATGCACGTCTCAACCTCCTATTTTGAACAGTATATTCATAATGAGAGAAGTATTGAAAGAAGTTTTACGATTAATTCAATATAACAATTCTATATCAAAAAAATATCGATTGTCTTTACTCAACAAAACCTCCATGAAAGTCTCACTTAAACCAAAACTCAAGAAAAAGAATAAGTTCTAGAAAATATCATTTAAACAACTTTGCTACTACTAAATTCAAACAGAATCTATGTTAAATTGAAAAAAAAAAAACCTAGTATTAATTATGAGATGGCTTTGGCAGTTTCAGCCACCCAAGTACTTTATCAAAACGCCTAAGTTTTACATGTTGATTTGCCAATTTTTATTGGGTGATAAATTAACCAGGTATTTGGTAATTTTTTATACACTTCTTTAAAAAAATTGAATTTCAAAAATTTACTTTTTTCGGGTTTTGGTTTTTTTCTATTTTCCTTTTTTTTAAGCTGCCGCCCTCTTGTTCTGTGATTTACTTGACTAAAATTGGCAACAACACAAATTTTTCTTTTGTCAACACCGCTTTTTTTTTTCTTAGAAATTAATGACTTCTCGGCTTTTCTTGCTGATTGGCGTCTATTATAACAAGAACATTAAATTAAATTAAATATCATATACAAAAATTTTACCTTCGAATGCCGTTGAGATTCGAACCCACACCTACCGATACCACTGTGTATGGAGTGATTTATTCCACTGAAGCTATGCTGCAGCTATCAATAGAATACTGCGACATACTGCATCTGTTAATACAGCATCTGTTAACATCTGTAAATCAAATGTTTTTTTGGCAGGGTATCGAAGTATGTGCTTTCAAAGCGATGTATTAAACAATAAATTGCTTAGGTGAATAAGCATAAGTTTATAATTCTCATACAATTCTCTTCACCCAAGCCGACTTAGGTGATTTACCTATAGCTTTTTTCTCGCTGTAATGAAGTATTTTTTTTTTTTACTTGGCTTTGTGGTGATGCAAATTTTTCAAATACTATTAGACCAACTTATTTCACATTTGATACAGCTTTTTCTTATATTATTGTCCAGTAGACTTTTAATTATTGCTCCATGATTACAATTTCCGTACGAGTAAAACCTTTCAGTACAAATAAAAAAGAAAACTTAAACGTGCTGGACTTTAACTTATTTATGCAAAAATAATCTCCACAAAGTTCTCTTTCAGAAAAATTACATGATTACTCCGTTGCAAAAATGCGATTGAACTGTGTAACGATATCTGTTGCCAGCACCAAAAAAATATAGAAAATCTGTTGCAAATTTGTTATAAAATTAAAATGAAGTCGGCCATTTCAAAATTTGTTTTAAATTATTCTTACTTTTTCATCTAAATTTAAAAAAAAAAAAAATAATTTTTTATGTTAAAATATTTATTAAAAGACTGTTGTTATATATAGAAAAAGCGATACCTTTTCGGGCAGTATTTGAAAATTTTCCGAAAGCTTAATATTTCTTTGTTTCAAAATCGGATAAATATTTTTAAAATTAATCATGATGTTGATCGTAAGTTTCTAAAAACTTGTTTCTAACGTAAAATAGTTTATTTTTTAAATTCTCAATATATTATCTATATATTTTCATACTTGCATATAAAATTACTTAAGCAAACAGTTATTTTTATCAGTATTTTTAAAGTGACAACAATCCAAATAAAATTATTAAAATAAAGTTTTTCAAAATTAATGTAACCCGTGTTTTTTTTTTAAGTTACTTAAAAATTATTAAAAGGCATTTATTTAAAGAAATCGCAGGCTTATTTAAGCCTGTTAAAGTTATAATGTGTAAAGCCTGTTTAGTTAAATCTTAAACCATTTAAAATTTGTTTTCCAACTTTTCAAAAATAAATTTTGTACAACCTAACATCTCAACATAATCTATATATCAGCGTTAAAAATCACAAAATATTCTAATTTATTTTAAACAATTAAGAAAAAAAACCGCATATTAATACTATTAACCAAATACCTCTGATACCTCCAAGTAACGATTAACTCTTAAACGAGTAATCGATGCAATTTAATGAATTTACCAACAACATAACCTCAAAAATTATATTAAAGTTAAAACATTTTCTATGCAAATTATTACAAAACTATAACTGTAAATATATAAGAAAAATTTCTTTAAGCTAACATAACTTAAAACTTAAATATATATATAAAATGTATATAAAAAGTAAAAATATTAAGTCAACTCATAAAACTTAGGTAGTTATTTGTTTTAAAAAAAAAAAATAAAAAAAAATCAAAAAAAATATAAATAAATATAAATGTATGTATTATATATATATTATTTAATTTTTTTCTTAAAATATAAACACATTATTTATGTTTGTAACGATAAAATTTGTAATTTTCGTTGTTCATTCAAAAGGTATAAAAAGTTCCTCAGAAAAATTAAATAAAACAAAACAAAAATAGTGAGCGAATTTTTAGAAGTTGTATTGCGCTTAGATACAAAAATGCAATAAAATGTAAAAATAAAAAAAAAAATAAAAAAAAATTATACACAAATTATGTAATTGCACACATTAACAACAACACTCACACATGCAAGCAAATATTTATGAATTATTACTTTAAAATAATATAAATAAAGTGTAAAACAGCTAGTTTATGCTTACTTTCACTATTTCAACAAAATGTATATAAAATGTAACATAAAAAAAATAAATAATTATATAATAATGCTAATTTAATTAGCTCAATTTCTCAGCTAATAAATGTTTTTTTAAACTCTAACTTAAATTTAATCTCAAACTAAATGTAAATATTTAACAAGTGTGCAATAAAAAAATATTCAATAAAATTAATATAAACATTATTAATTCTATTATTTATTTGTTGTAACCAATAAATGAAAACATATACAAAAAAAAATTAGCAAATTCTTTTTAGATTCTAGTTAAAAAACACACAAAATAAAAACATTCAAATTTATTATCATTATTAAATCTAAATAGTTTAAGCTATATAATCATAAAGTTTTCATTTAATTGTTGTTGTTTTTATGTTTCACTTTCAAATCTTATGTTAAGCTCTTGAATATAAACAAAGTATATGAATTATATATACAAATATATATACGTTTAATAAATATATAATAACTTCAATAGAAAAAATTTAACTATATTGTGCAGAAAGTAAATCTATTACAAAATTAAATGAGTTTCAAAAAAATAATAAATATGGTTTTTTTTTCAACATTATTTTATTCAACAGAACATTTTCTATTAAATATTTAAGATATATGGAGAATCTAGTAAGGAGGAACAAATGGTAAGTTATGCTTATTCCGAAATTATGCTCATTGAAAAATCCTACCAAATCGAAATAAATTCTAGTAAATCTAGTAAGGAATGCAGCTTGGGCAGGGTACCAAAGCTTAAATATCCCACGCGGCCGTATTGAAGTCTATTCAAAGTCTTTAGTCATCTATACAGTATTAATGTATAATCTGCAAAAATATTGGTATCCTACACCGAGAAAAAAGCTTATGTTAAATTGAAAAAAACCTATTATAATTTATGAGATGGCTTTGGCAGTTTTTAGCCGCCCAAGTACTTCATCAAAACGCCTAAGCTTGACATGTTAACTTGCCAATTTTTATTTGGGTGATAAATTAACCAAGTATTTGGTAGTTTATACATTATTTCAAAAAAAAATTAATTTCAAATATATAACTTTTTTCCGGGTTTTGGTTTTTTTTTTCTTTTCTTATTTTTTGACTGAAATCGGCAACTACACAGATTTTTCTTTTATCAACACTGTTTTTCTTAGAAATTCATGGCTTATCTTTGCTGCTTGCGTTTATTACAACAATACCATTAAATTAACTTAAATATCAATTATAAAAAGTTTACCTTCGCCTGCCGTGGAGACTTGAACCCACACCCACCGATACCAGCGATTAAGAAGTCACTGCACTACTCATCGAGCCAAACTCCTTCGTAACGCGGAGTGGTTGATTCAATATTAATTACAACTGAAGCTATGCTGCAACATAACACAATAATTTATTAACACATTTTTGTTGTATGGCTATCAGCAGAATACTGTGATATACTGCATCTGTTAATACAGCATCTGTCAACATAGCTGCAGTTATGCCAGCAACCAGTAGCAAGGCTTTTTGGATCAGTGGGTAGAGCTATGAACTGGCACCAAAAATTCCAAGAACGATTCCGCACAGCGGTAACAGAAATTTTTTTCCTTTTCTTTTTGTCTGATGAAATATAATAAAATTTACTGGTGTGAATATTAATGTGTGTTTTTATATTAACTTAATGTTATTTTTGAATTTAAAAGTTATTTTATTACAAAAAAAAAACCTTTAAATTATCAAATCTATCCTTCACTCGTGTGTCTAATGACGCACCTGTGTTTTTTTTTTTTGCAGAAAATAGCTCAAAACTATGCTTAAGCTATCCACGCTAGTTTTTTTTTTTTAATTGTATTTTTGGATTTTGGGCTTAGGTGAATCAAATATTTATTTTTGGCAAGGTATCGAAGTATGTGCTTTCAAAGCAATGTATTAAACAATAAATTGCTTAGGTGAATAAGCATAAGTTTATAATTCCCATACAGTTCTCTTTACCCAAGCCGACTTAGGGGATTTGACTATTGCTTTTTTTCTCGGTGTACGCTTAATATAATTTTACCCTTAGCTACCACATAGAGAATATTTGAAGTTAGAATTAATGGACCATCAGAACATTAAGCATATATCAAATAAAGTTCATTTATATTGGTAAAACAGAAAACTTAATCTTAAGTTTAGAGAGCGATGTTTTGTCGTTGGGGTAACAAATTACCCCAGTTTGGTATAAATAATACTGATATTTTTTTATTTTCTAACATCTCAAAACTGCTGCAGTCGTTTTATACAGAATCATGAAAGGTCTTATCTGTTACCAGGAAAGATCCACAAAATTTTCCACCTGAAACTTTTTAGCTGTGAGGGTATAATGGGAGTATGAATCTTGAATCTGAGATATAGTTTTGTTAGGACATTTGTACTCCCCTTTTCTAGTCAAGCTCACGTTTTGCTTGTTGCTTGGAACAGTTCCCACCAACTCCTATTGAAAATATTTACCATGATGTAGATATATACTGAGATAAAGTAACACGCCCCCTTGTCTAATCCCGCCCACTTTTCTAGACCATGCACTACTCATTATTCCAAAAAATATATTTAAAAAATTTGGTGGAAGTAAGAAACAGGATGTAAAATTGGTTTAAATCGCGAAAATGTTGTAGAAGCAGTTCGATTAAAATTAAAGCGCCACACCCCATGTCTTATCCCGTCTACTTTTCTGAGCTACAGGCTGCACATTATTCCAAAAACTAATGAAAAAAATTTGTTTGAAGTCAAACAAACCGTAAAGAAGCTCGTTTTAAATTAAAGTGCCACGCCCCTGTCTTGTCTCACCCAATTTTCTAGAATACAGACTACTACTCATTATACCAAAAAACATATGTGCAAAATTTGGTTGAAGTCGGAAAATCGGTGTAAGTGTTAAAATAACATTGGTGTGCCACGCCCCCTGTCTAATCCTGACTACTTTTCTAAATTCATGACAGCTCATTATGCAGAATATATAAGCAAAATTTGGTTGAATTCATACTTAAGTTGTAAAAGAATTTCGTTTAAAATTAAAATGACGTGCCCCCTGATCAGTTCCGCCCAATTATCTAGACTGCTGACAGCGCATTATTCCAAAGAATATGTGTGAAAATTTGTTTGAAGTCGGACAAAGGATATAGTTAGGGCTGCCAAGTCCCGAACTCTACGTGCGTCTTGCGCGAGACGCCAAAAGTACCGATTTTCCATTTTTGTACTATTTTGATAACTTTTCAAAAATAGTTCCTATGCTTCATGACTAAATTTGTACCAAATGTCCCAAATTAGTAAAAAACCAATTGAAAACTGAAATTTCTTATTAAACAAAGCCCACTGACAAATACTTTAAAGGTATTTCAGTTTATTTCATCAATATCAACATGAAATGCCGATTCAGAACGATTTTCACTGAGCGAGTCAGTTTTGATGGATTTTGAAATGCTTTGTCTTAAAAAACAAAACAATATTAAATAAATCTGCTAGGTCTACAAATTTTAAATGTGTGAAACTTTTTCAAAATCTTCCATCGCTCATTCCAGCGATCGTTGGAAGATGGAGCGCTTTCCGGTCGGCCAAGCGATTAATGCGATATTCCAGAAACATTTTCAAAATCTTCTTTCGCTCATTCCTGCGATCGTTGGAAGATGAATCGCTTTTAAATCACAATTGAAATGTTTGAAATGTCAATAATGTTTTTTTCTGTTAAATATCTTATATATGTATGTTAATTTTCTGAAATATGTTAATAAAATAATTTTACTTAATCTATACAAAAATTGTAACATACTTTGCTTCGCAAAACATCGCTTAGGACCCGTTTTGTCAAATCTTTTGACTCCTTTAAATACTTCTCTTGGCGATTAGTTTGCGACTCTTCCCAGTGAATCGCTTAAGGTACCCCCAACCGCCCCCCCCCACAGCGATTAGTTCGCGAATCTTCCCAGCGAATCGCTTACGAACCCTTCAGGTGATTCATTTACGTATCTTTCCAGCGAATCGCATTTATGGCCTCAGCTGCTTACAGTCGGCGATACCCGGATGACTCTCAAATAAGCTCGCCGGCGATTGTCTCATCTTCCAAACGATTCTCTGGCGATTCTGGGACGATAGTAAATGCTTGCAGGAAAGTTCTCATTTTTAAAAATTTTATTTATATATTGATTTTTAATTATTAATTTGGGCTTTCCATCAGTGAGTTTTGTATAAAAAATATATATTGTAAGTTGCAGATGTAGACATTTTTGTTCCGGTTTTTTTGCTTATGTCTCGAATTTTTTTCCCGCAAAATCCCGATTTTTTCGAAAAATTATCTGGCAGTCCTAGCTATAGGAGAAGATCGCTTAAAATCAAAGTGCCACACGCCTATCACTAAAATTGCAGGCTATGGACTACTTATAACACCAAAGAATATATTTGCAAAATTTGTTTGGTGTGGAGGGAGTTCGACTACAATGAAAGTGTCACGCCAGCTGTCTATATCCGCCCACTTTCTATGCTACGGACTGCTCCTTATGCCAAATAATAGATGTGCGAAATTTTGTTGAAATCGGACAAATGGTGTAAATGGAGCTTTATTAAAAATGAAGTTCCACACCTACTTTCTAGACTTTCACCTAATTTTATAAACTTAAGACTGTTCAAATTACCAAGAATTATGTGTGCAAAATTTGATGAAAGTCGGACACATTGTGTAACAGAAGTTCGATTAAAAATAAAATGCCAAACCCACTTTTCTAGTCTTTATATATGCAAAATTTGGAATAGGTCGGACAAACGGGTGAAATCGTTTACAGTGCTTTTAAACTACATTTTTTCGGTATGTAAAGGTCTGTATCGTTCCCTACCTTCAGGTCTCATTAAAGATTTATGTGCCAGAGTAAATGATGACCTATGACAAAAAATCTCCTGTGTTCTCTTATATGAAGTATAGATATCCATATACTAAACTGCCTCCTATCTTTCTTAATGTAACTAAACTAAAGTGACTAATCTCGGTTTTATAACTCTTCACTCACGTGCGAAGACCAAATCGAATGTGTATTGTTCACTACGCAACCTAAGAAAAACTGCATCATTTATTCCTCGGAAACGAGAAGAAGATTGATAGAACAATTAATCGTGCACATACAACTTACTCCGAAGTTGTTTATAGCAAGCTCGATTTGAGGTCATCACATAAGTTATTAGTGGCATATAACAACGCAGCTAGATATGTTTGCGGTATCCGAAGGTTTGATCATATTTTAACACAAAGTAATCGCATTTTTGGCTGCAATACTCTAAGCTTTCTCAATGCAAGAAACTATATGTTCCTTCATAGACTCAATATATATATCAAAAAGTTGTAACTTACTTACTTACTTAGGTGGCCGTGACAACCCGTGTCCGGATTTCGACCGACCTCATCAGCTCTCGCCAGGCGCCTCTGCTTTGCGCGCGCCTTCTCCAATCGGATACACCAAGTGCGGTTAGGTCTTCCTCAGCCTGGTCCATCCATCGGAGGCATGGTCTCCCTCGTCGTCGTTGACCAGCGACCCTCGCCTCGAGCACCTTTTTCGCTGGAGCTTCGTCGTTCATACGATGGACATGACCCAGCCAGCGTAGTCGCTGCACAGTTATACGCCGAACTACGTCAATGTCATCGTAGAGCTCATACAGCTCGTGGTTCATTCGGATGCGATAGTCATCGCCGACTCGAACAGGACCGAAGATTTTGCGAAGAACTTTTCTCTCGAACACCCCCAGAGCGGCTGCGTCAGTTTGCGAAACTACCCATGCCTCAGCGCCATAAAGCAGCACAGGTAGAACGAGCGTCTTGTAGAGTGTTAGTTTTGTCGATCGAGAGAGGGCTCTGGAACTTAGTTGCTTACTGAGCCCGTAGTAGCACCTATTAGCAATTATTGTTCTTCGCTTTATCTCCAGGCTGATTTCGTTGTTAGTATTAATGGCGGTGCCAAGGTATACAAACTCCTTGACTACTTCAAAGTTATAGCTGCCGGATGAAACGTGGGAGTCTAAACGCCGAGCTCCCTTGTTTGTAGACAGCATATACTTTGTTTTACCCTCATTTATCGTCAAACCCACTTTGGCTGATTCCTTTTCGATAGCGGCGAAAGCAGCGGTAACATCTCTCTTGGTTCTGCCAACAATATCAATATCATCAGCGTAAGCAAGGAGCTGGACACCTTTATAGAAAATGGTGCCATTACGATGCACACCGGCCTTTCGTACGATCCCCTCCATGATGATGTTGAAGAGATCGCAAGACAGTGGATCGCCTTGCCTGAAACCTCTTTCGGTATTGAAGGTTTCGGAGAGGTCATTTCCTACCTTGACGGAGCTGCGTGTGTTGCTCAACGTCATTCTGCAAAGTCTAATCAACTTTGCAGGTATACCGAACTCAGACATTGTTGCGTATAGGCAATCCCTTCTCGGGCTATCGAACGCAGCTTTAAAGTCGACAAAGAGATGGTGTGTGTCAATTTGATTTTCGTGGGTTTTCTCCAGGATTTGTCGTAGCGTGAAAATCTGGTCTATGGTAGACTTACCAGGTCGAAAGCCACACTGATAAGGTCCAATCAGTGTTTTTGTAATTGGCTTTAATCTTTCACACAGTACGCTTGAGAGAACCTTATATGCGATGGAAATAAGACTGATACCTCTATAACTTGCGCAGATTGTAGGGTCTCCTTTCTTAAGTATAGGGCACAGTACACTGAGGTTCCAATCGTCGGGCATGCTTTCTGCTAGCCATATTTTGCTGATGAGCTGATGCATGCGCCTTATCAATTCATCGCCGCCGGTTTTAAACAATTCAGCTGACAGGCCGTCAGCACCCGCTGCTTTATTGTTTTTGAGTCGTTGGATAGCAACTCGAACCTCTTCATGGCTAGGTGGTGATACTTCCACTCCGTCATCGTCATCGATTGGTGGCACTGCACTGTGCTCTCGATGGGCGGCATTGGTGGAATCGTCGCCATTAAGTAAATTGGAGAAGTGCTGTCTCCACAATCTAAGCACACACTGTGTATCCGTATTCAGATCTCCATTTTCGTCTCTACAAGTGGATGCTCCGGGCTTGAAACCTTGGGTTAGACGCTTAACCTGTTGATAGAATTTTCGTGCATCCTTCTTGCCCTGGTATACCTCTAGTTCCTCACGCTCACGCTTTTCCTGCTCTCTTTTCTTGCGTCTGAAAAGGCGCCTCTCTTCCTTCCTCTTTTCGCGGTAGTTTTCTCGCACGGCTCGCGTTGCAGCTGACTGCAGCGTTTTTCTATAAGCGGCGTTTTTTACTGCAGTCGCAATGCGACACTCCTGATCATACCATTGGTTCCGAGGTTGCGGGCGCCGGAAACCAATGACTTCTTCAGCGGCAGCGCGCATGGAGTGGGATATATGCGCCCAAAGTCCGCCGGCGTCGTCGAGTCCAGAGGTTGGTCGGTTGAGCTTAACCGAGAGTTGAGCGGAGTAGGCTTCGGCAGTCCGTTGTAATTGCAGCTTAGCGACATCTAGCTTTCGTTGCATTCCTGTGCGTATGTTCTTGGCATTGCATAATCGCATGCGGATCTTGGCTGCAACAAGATAATGGTCGGAGTCAATGTTGACCCCCCGAAATGTACGCACATCTAGAACACTAGAGGCATGCCTTCCGTCGATTACAACATGATCAATTTGGTTTCGCGTTTTTTGATCCGGGGACAGCCAGGTGGCCTTGTGGATGTCGAGGTGCTTAAATCTGGTGCTACTAACTACCATGTTTCGCGCCGCGGCGAAGTCAATCAGTCTTAGACCGTTGTTCGTGGAGGTCTCATGAAGACTGAACTGACCGACAGTGGGGCCAAAGATGCCTTCCCTTCCGACTTTCGCATTAAAATCGCCGAGGACTATTTTCACGTCATGGACCGGAAGGTGGTCGTATACGTCCTCAAGACTAGCGTAGAAAGCGTCTTTGACGGCTTCGTCCTTTTCCTCCGTCGGGGCGTGCGCGCAAATAAGGCTTATGTATAAAAATTTTGCCTTGATGCGGATCGTGGCCAATCTTTCGTTCACAGGTGTGAACCGGGAAACAAGGTGGCGTAGTTTCCGGCTAACGACGAATCCACATCCGAATTCGCGCTTCTCCGCATGGCAGCTGTAGTAGATATCGCAGTGTGCTTGTTTAGAGCAGCCTTGCCCTTTCCATCGCATTTCCTGGATGGCGGTGATGTCAGATTGTATTGTTTTGAGGGCTTCCGCCAGTTGGATAATGGCACCTTCCCTATAAAGGGTCCGGACATTCCAGGTGCATATCCGTAAATCATTGTCCGTTTTTCGTTTGCGGTGGTCGTCAACGTAATTGGGGTTCTTATCCGAGGCTGGTTTAGTTTTCATTGGGCAGTAGTAATGTGGCGGGACCCAAACCCTGCGCACATTCCATGTTTAAGGTCTATGGAGTGACCCGCCGCTCAAATTAGCCGTCAAACTGACGGATGCCAGTTTGCCGTTGCCCAGGGAACACCACTTGGAGGTTTGAGTCGACTTGAGACGATTTCGACATGGATAATGCTGGCCTCGCCAGGTTGAGGCGGTCAGACACGTTGCCATGTGAAGGTTCGCCCCCTGTTCCCCAGTTGTAACTTAATATTTGAAAAAAATTACAAATTTGCAGGTCCACCGGAACAAGGCCCCCCCCCCCAAATACAGTGAATTTAGTAGACTTCTTTTCTTTAGTGCAATCAGACCCTTTTATTTAAAATGCGTTTAAATAAAGTATAAATTTATTTCTTACATAAATTCTATACTTTACGAGTACCTTCTCACTTCGCCTTCTAACTTTAATTTCTCACAATAAATATATATCACTTATTTTACTTCAAATTTTTTTCTAGCACTAAGTCTTCAAATAATCTCGGCTAAACAAGGGAGTGCTGAAGCAGACTCGACTCCAATTGAAGTGCTGTTTGTATTGTTTTTACTTGCACATCCCTGTAGGAAAATCAATTAATTTAACAGTAGTTGATAAAGTACTTTTTTGTCAACCACAACTAGTTGAAATTCTGACTTTTCCCATAGAACGAACTAACATATTTTGTATGGTGATGTCCGCTAAATAAGTCAATTGACTTTTGTCTGCATATATTTTTAACTACTTGTTAAATTAGTTAAATTTAAATTAGTTTTTAACTACTTTAAAATAACCAATTGAAAACTATTACTGATGGCCTAAAGTTAATATTTGATGAAATAACATGGTTAAATATATATAAACTTGTAATCTAACAAAAATTTGCAATTAAAAGATGTCAAAATCAGAGTAGTTGCCGCCTTAATATAATTCAAAGTAGTTTATCACTCACTTGTTTTTAAGTAGTATTTCAATTATTTCATATATAATGCAAATAAAACTATTTACAATTGAAGTGGATGCCGCCTTAATATAATTCAGAGTAGTTCATAAACTGGTTTATTTTAAATTAGTTTTTTAACTAGTTGTTTTTAAAAATAAGTTAGTTTGTTCATATAAGGATGTTTCTGGTTTTTGCATAAGCTCGTAAGCAGCATTGATGATACTTGTAGAATCGTTTAAATGTGTTCTTTAATGCTGCTAGGCTTCTTCACTTAAAATTTGCACTTGTTCGGTATCTTGTTCTTTGGAATATATAAAAGGAAATTGCCTTGATGACTCCATACATTTTTTTTATATGGAACTCTTTGCTGTGTTTTCTCAATCAGTACCTTATAGTCTCAAATTTGCGAGGAATTCTGCATACCCGTGGTACACAAAGGATTTAAAGACTCTTCGCAACAACAGGAATAGGGCATGGAAGAAATACGTCTGTAGCTTAGGCTCAAACGATCTAGAAACTTACAAACGAGCGAATTTGAAAATCGCTCAGCTACATTATATCACGAATATTTAGATAATGTTAAGCTGAGAATATTGACAGATCCAAAGAAATTTTGGGGATTCGTAAACACAAAGAAGAAATCTGATGGATTTCCTTCTTCATTTAGAACTCCTGAGGGATTTACTGACAATCCCGTCAAAATTTGTGGCCTATTCGCCAATCTTCTTAAAGAATCATTCTGTTCAGATTCTTTTACTCCTGATGGAGAGTACTTTGAATATATGAATTCCGAACCCAGAGTATCTTTGGAACATATATCCTTCACTCCAGAGGATATTTTAATGTATATTAGATCGATCGATGAGGAGTTTGGTGCTGGACCTGACGGTGTTCCTGCCGCAGTGTTAACACAATGCGGTTCCGTTTTGAGTCAACCACTTTCTTTATTATTCAATAAATCTATTAACGAAAGTTATTTTCCACTTTTTTGGAAAAAATCATTTATAAGTCCTATTTTTAAAAAGGGTTGCAGGAACGATGTTAGTAACTGTAGGCCTATCGCTAAGCTCTCATCGATTCCAAAACTTTTTGAGCGGATGGTGTATGATCGGGTGAAAATTCACTGTGGGGAAGTCATAACAACTCGTCAGCATGGTTTTGTGAATGGCAGATCCACTGTGTCTAATCTTCTCGATTTTACAACATTCTGCTTAAATTCTATTGATTCTGGTAACCAGGTCGATTGTGTTTACACTGACTTTAGTAAGGCATTTGATAAGCTACCACACAATCTAATCTTATTTAAACTTGAGTTAATGGGATTTCCACAATATTTTGTGAACTGGATTAAATCGTATTTGGTAGAGCGATCTTATCAAATACGTTTCCGAGGCGCATTGTCATCTGAATTTATTGCTGGATCAGGTGTTCCTCAGGGTAGTCACCTTGGTCCTCTTCTGTTTATTTTAGCTATCAATGATGTAACTCATGTCATTGAACACTCTCATCTGCTTATTTATGCCGATGATATGAAAATATACAGAACGATTAATTCTAGAGATAACTCAGATCTACTCCAGTCTGATCTAAAATCCTTTGAAGTTTGGTGTTCTAAAAATAATATGTTTTTAAATTCAGATAAATGCCAAACTATGACCTTTTCGCGAAAAAGGAATAATTTTATATTTGATTATAAGATTAAAGATACTGCCTTGAGTCGTGTAGACACCGTCAAAGACCTAGGTATATGCATGGATTCTAAGCTGTCGTTTAACATTCATATTGATAATATTTGTAAAAAAGCATCTTCAATGCTTGGTTTTGTAAAACGCTGGGCCAAAGAATTTAATAGCATGATTACAACTACAACGTTGTATTATGCAATCGTGCGTCCTCACTTAGAGTATGCAAGTCAAGTTTGGTCCCCAAGTTACAATGTGCATGTTGATCGAATAGAAAGAAAACCAAAAAACGTTTTGTTCAGTTTGCTCTAAGGGGCTTAAGTGGAACTGACATATAAGACCTTCCTCCTTATGAGGATCGTTTAAAACTATTAAAAATGCAGTCTTTAGGTGATCGAAGGAAATCGGCAGATATCGTATATTTACACCAGCTCATAACAGGTGTATTCGATTCTCCAGAACTTCTTTCTCACATAAATTTTAACACTAACCGTAGAAGCAGTAGAAACGCTGACAACTTAATTTATTTGCCATTTAGTAGAACAAATTATATGGCTACTGCTCCTTTAAGTCGCATGAGTTCCTTTGTTAACAATTGTAGCGTTTTTGATGTTAATTTGTCAAAAGGTCAACTCAAAAATAGATTAAAATTAGTTGTGTAATTAGATCTATATATATACGCATGGTTAGTTGTTGCGTCTTGTGTTGTCCCTGAGCCCAACCCATTTATTGGTGGGTAAATTTTTCCCACATTAACTTGTTTGTGGTCACGGGTATCCATAACATTGATATTTACAATGATTACTGGGTAGTGGCTTTAGATGGGTTAATGCTGAGGAAGTGCGATATAGCTGTAGTAGCTGAACTCTGAACTCTATTGTTATTGCATGTCTCTGTTTAGCTGAGTTTACAGTACAAAATACTTTTTGAATTCTTTTTGGGCCATGTTCGAGTCAGCCGCCTTTTTTCGACCCCTGATCGCCCCCTGTAGTTACATATTTTACTCGGATTATTAAAATTGATACTTGTTCGGCTGCTGTTCGACCGAGTTTACAGCCTGAAAGGCTTTTTTGATCATATTTAGGCCATGTTCGCCCGCTGTACTAATGTTTTTAATGTGCTTTACTTAAAAACCAGCGTCGAATACTGAGTTAAAAAGGCCTGCATAGTCGTATACGCCCACAAAAAGACCTTCGGTAAAAAATGCAGTCTTCAACGAAAAATTCTCATATGGCAATGCATCGCAGTAGTGCGTCCGCTCCTGGCATACGGTTTGCTAGTTAGGTAGCCGGCACTGGCAAAGGCTCATAACATATCAAAACTGTCATGGGTCCGGCAATCTGCGTGCATAGGTATTACGGATGGCATTCGCTATTGCCCTACCAACGCACTTAACGTCCTGACATACCTACTTCCTATAGATCTCCATATTAAACTCATCGCAACAAACTGTTCAGTCAGACTCAGGGAGTCCCACAACTGGAGCTATAGACCATATGGACACAGTAATATTCTTGGTTCATTAACACAGGAACTGGTGGGCAAGACTACGGACTATGACTTTCCTAAGCTTGATTTCACAAGGTCATTTACCATTAAAGTTCCAACCAGGGTAGAATGTCGCAATGGGGGCCCTGATGCAGTTTTCAATATATCAATCTACTTGGCAGAAGCTTTCTGTCTAACAGATTCGGCCAGAATCTTTCAGGCTAAACTTCTAGCGACCTGTCGAGCCAACCTTAATGCAAGAATCTTGCCGCACATCCAAGCCGCCATAAAAGTTTAGCTGCGGGTTAAGCCAGCTCCAAACTGGTGAGGCAGCTTAAAGAGGATCTGGCCCGACTAAGTCACCAACATGACATAACCATAATATGGTTTCCCGGCTATAGGAACATTTTTGGTAATGAAAAAGCGGCAGCACTCGCCCTCTTCCCTTGACGTTTCCAGTGCGGAACCAGTCTCAGCACAGTATCGACTGATTGCCTCGCCAAAGCTTTTAATAGATGGAGAGGACTACCAACGTGTAGCACATCAAGAAAAATTAACCTACAACCTAGACAGAATCCTAGAGGGACCGTCATAGCCAGAAAATGTACAAAATTTAATATTTTTAACAATCCGGCTTAAAATTCTTACAATCCCCATTAAACATTGTAGCGAGGGGTTATTCGATAACGAATCGCTTGTGAATCGTTTTTTTAAAGTTTTCAAATAGTTTTATACTGACTTCATCTGAGGTTGGCTTGATGATTAAAGAAAGAACCGATTAAAATCATGACTTTCCTAAACTCCATTTAAGATGTTTTGAAACAAAAAAAAAAAAAAACAATTTTTTCCGACTATACAAATATACAAATTTTTTTTAAAAAAAAAGAATTTTTTATTAACTTTCTATTCTGAATACGTAATTAAAGTGAATATTTGTTTTTTAAATTTTATGTTTTTTTTTTTTAATTTTAAGTGAAAAAAGACTTAAATAAAAATGTTCATAGATTTTTATATGAAAAAGTTTTGTGAAATATTTTTTTCTTCTGTTATGTTATTTCGTGCTTATTCGTTATATAAATAATTTCCACTTATAATTTGTTCAAGATTTTCATATGAATAAGTTCTCGTTAACAAATTGCTATTTGTTGTTTTGGCGACTCGTTAACAAATTGCTTTTTATATTTTAATATTTTGCATTTTATAGTTTTTGGCGACTCGTTAACGAATTGCTTTTTTTAGTTTTGGCGACTCGTTAACGAATTGCTTTTTCATAGTTTTGGCGACTCGTTATCGAATTGCTTTTTTCGGTCAAAAAATGATAAAAAAAAAAAATTTCGAACTTTTGAAAAGCCAAATTTTTAAAAAAATACATAAATAACAAAAAAAAAAAAACAAAAAAATAAATTTTTTTTTACCAAGTTGGGGTTCGAACCCTTGTCCGCGAATGCTGGCTTTTATTAATAAGCAAATTACGCAAAATATATTCAGCATCTGAAATAGCTGAGTGGGTAGGGTGCAGGACTAGCATGCAGAAGACGTGGTTTCGATTCTTGACGTGGTAAGCTTGAAATTAGTTTTTATTTTTTTTTTTTTTATATTTTATTTCTTATTTTTTATATGATTTATATGATTCGTTATCGAATTGCTTCTTTTAGTTTTGGAAACTCGTTAAAGAATTGCTTTTTATAGTTTTGGCGACTCGTTAACGAATTGCTTGTAATAGTTTTGGCGACTCGTTAACGAATTGCTTTTTTCGGTTTTGACGATTCATTAACGAAGAGGGAATTTCTCCCGCTCGCGATATTACAAATGAATCGCTACTAATAATTGCTAATGAATGAAATGTACGAGAAAACGATTCGTAAACGATAACATTAGTGAATCATTTTGTTTATTGGGTTTTTATCGTTGTTTGTTTTTTGTTTTACACCACTGTTATAGCATAATTTATCATACGCAAAGAATTACCAAATAAATCAAAACTTAAAAAAAAAAACCAACACATAAACGCAAAAATCACCAAATTTCGCATAAAAGGGATAATAAATGCTTAAAAATTTGTTTAAATTTCCAAATCTGCGCTATTTTGTTATACTTCGTGAGCAAAATAGAAAAAAAAACAACAAAAAAGAAAACAACCCAGCAAGTGTAAAATGAAAAAAAAACATGGCGGCAACACATCAAAGTCAAGCTTTGTCAAATTAGTTCCAGAGGCAAAATAAAAAGTTAAAAAAAAAAAACAGTTAAAGTTAACTTAATAGCTTTCAAGACTTATGAGAGAGATGTATGAGTGAGAATAACTAAAGGCGATATTTTTGGAGTCCAATTAAGAGCTGCTTGAAAACGGGTACTTTTTCACTATATATACAGACTATAAAAAAAAATACCGTCATTGCGACTGTTCTATAAAAAATATGTAGAAGTTTTTTTTTTTTTTTTGCTATACACACTTTCAGCTATATACAGCATAAAAAAGGATTCTTCGTTTACTTCAACTTTTAACGAATTCGTTAAGCCACTCTCCGTCAAATTAAAGCAACTTCAAAGGATGCCATCCAGCTTCAAGCTACCGCAAGAAGCTGAAAAACTCATTTTAAGAATCTTGTTTTTTTTTCTTGTATTTTTGCTTCACATCTTCTTAAAAGCAGCAGTAAATGAGTAATAAAAGAAGCGGTAGGGTGTTGGGTGGCAAGTGGAAGGGGTAGCAACGAAAGGATATTCAGCTAATACATATTTATATGTTTATAAAAAAAGTAACGAGAAAAACATTTCTAAAAAATAACGACGCCGCTCGGCAAAATGGGGGGGTTCATTCAGTCTTAGCTAAAAAAAAAAAAAATTAAACAAAACAACTTTTTTTTGCGGGTGGTGGGTGCTAAAATTTGGTTGTTATTGTTGCCATCAAAACACTTTTTATGCAGCGCTGCTGCTTTTTCTTTCACTCTTTGCTACGCTCTGTCTCTTACTTTGTCACACGAAAGAAATCTAAATGAAAACGAGAACCAGAACTGTTGAAAACAAAGACAAAAACAGGCAGCAGAAAAAAAAGGACGAAAGCACGAAAGGGCTGTTTTGCATAAATTAAATATTTAAAAATTTATAATATGTCAAGCATTGCCAGATGACGCTGATTAGTTGATGGTGGTGGTAGAAGTGTTCCTGGTGTAGAATGTAGGAAAAGCACGAAGCAAGAAGTGGCTGATATAGCAGCATTAAAGTCAATAAAATTTGACGCTACAAATTCTATGAAAAAAGAAATTATAATAAAAATTTATAGACGCTAAATGTTCTTAGGAAAGAAATAAGCGCAGAATTGAAGAACATAAAATCTGCTTAATTCATACCTATCTCTTAATAGCAACGACAAAAGAAAGATTTGAGATAAATTTTCATTGAACACAAAAAAAAAAATACCAGCGAAGACTTAACCCTCTTACCATGCAAATTATTTTTACAGCCTTTTGTCCTGCTTTGACATTTTTTACTCACCTCCTCTGCGTCTTGCCAAAAAAAAAAAAACAAAACAACAAATTAACATACTTTCTCTATATATTTATTCGGATCTACCAACTGAGTTTAAAGCGCGCGCAAAAATCCTTGCAAATAGCCTTGTGTTTCAGCCATGAGTATCAACAACAACAACAACAACATGAGCGCAAAAACAAAGAGAAAGTGTAACAAAAGCAGATAATTTTGCAAGCCAAAAAAACAAAGCCCACCACGTTGCTTGCTTTACATGAACACGCAATTTCTTTGAGTAACAGTTTTATTTTTGTTGTTTTTATTGGCATTGCATTGCTTCGCTCAGAAAGGATCAAGGCCAAGCATTCAATATATTTGCAAAATTATAGCAGAAAGTAGGGAAATGTGTGCGAATTGCATATGTTGCACTTTATTATGCATGCGCTGCGGGTGTTAAGGACCCAAATGGCCGAAAAACAAGAGTAGAGAATGAAACATTATTCTACAAATTCCAGTTTTAAGTCGTTCGAAAATGCTAATATTACTTTTAAGAATTTTATGAATGAACTTCTTATGTCAACAAATACTTAAAGAATAATATTATTGGCAAGGATATAAAATATTAAAGGAATGAAGACTTAATACCCATTAACCCTTTAATGTTGAATGGTGTTCAGTGGATATCTTCTTGCAACTTTCCTATTCCACGGGATTATTAAGCACGTAAATATCAGCAAAAAATAAGAAGTATCTACGCAAACTACGTAAGGGTCATATTGACTTTGTCATTCCGTTTGTAACGCCCAAAAGAAGGCGTAGCAGGTGTAGAAAAGTATGTATTTGATAACTTCCCCTCTACCCTTACTTTTTCGGACATTTCCTCAGACAACCCGGAAATAATTGCAAACCCATTTCACAAACCATAATGATGAGCTAGACTACGAATATTTTTCATCGTTAAGGAACTGTGCTCAAACGTCATTGACTTCTGTTGATATTAAACTAGCTGATGTATTAGGAATGATATATAATCTAGACGATGATTATTCTCCAGGACCTAATGGGTTGCTGGCTATTGTCATTAAAAAGTTTGCAAACTTCTTAGCTTATCCTCTATTGGCTCTTTTTTAACTTTCTAATTCAGTTTTTCCTAAGTTTTGGAAGAATTTGTATATGGGCATTTCCACAAAAATGTAAGCCAAAAAAAAAATTTAATTTGTTTCGAAATTTGTTTCGAAATTAAATTTTTTTACCTAGTAAAATATATCAGTATTTTATACACTCTAAAAAATAAATAAAAATTTACTATAAATATAATAGTAATTTTTTGTTTAAAATTCAACTGGCGTGTAATTTAACAACAAGTTTTTATTTATTTATTTTATTTATTTATTTAATTTAATTTAAGCGCTTACAAGAATAAACTTATAGTTAAGCACCGATTACATATTTGGCGATAAAAATCAACAAAACAAGCAAGATCTAAAACACAATTTTAAATAAAATTAAAGGTTAAAACTACAAATACAAAAATGAAAAAAAAAAATAAGAATCGTTAACAGTTTAGTAAAACTGAACCAAAGATATTAACTTAAATTTATGAAAAAATATAAAGAAAAAGAAAACAAAAGAAGAAAAAATATTAAAAAGAAATTGGGAAGAGAAAAATCTAAGTTAGAGTGAAGATAAATGATCTGAAAGTTTAGATTTAAACCAGATTGCATTGCAAATACGCTGTAAATAGGATGGAAGCGAGTTCCAAAGACGTATTGAATTAACAAAGAACTGCCGTTCCGAAGCCAAGCAGGCATGTCTAGGTTGAACTAGGTTGTTACCGCGCTGAGATCTTAAAAATTTTAATTTTCCATATAAATAAGGAGGTTCCTTACTAAAAATAATTTTATGCAAGAAGACTAACGCCTTCATGTTCAAAACATGGTCAAAAGTCATACCGAATATTTGTTTAGCATACTGTGATATGCGGTCAGTTCGTTTAAGTCCAAAGACATAACGAGCGATGTTGTTATAAGCAACGTTCAGTTTGCGCTTACTTGCAGCATCACAGTATGCAAAAATTTCAGAACCGTATAGTAAAGTGGGAACGAGATATATTTTTGCCAGTAGCATTCTAATGTTAAAGGGGGTAAAATATTGTGTAGCCCATAGGCTTCTGAGCATACCATAGATTTTTCCTACAGTGATGTTGACATGATTTGCCCAATCCGAAGTGCTGTTGAAAGTAATGCCCAAATTTTTTGCCGATTTTACGACTTCAATACATGATCCATTTAGTATAACTTGCGGTAGGGTCGAGGTGAAATTATGTTTTCTAGCTATGATCAAGCATTTAGACTTATTTGGATTAAGAAATAAACCATTAGCAGATGCCCACTCATTAATTTTAAATAAATTTTCGTTCAAACTTGCAACACAGGAGTGAACATCAGACTTGCGACAGCTAGTATACAATTGCACATCGTCAGCGTACATTTGTATGCCACATCGATGCAGAACAGAGGGTAGGTCGTTTATGTAAGCCGAGAAAAGAAGCGGACCCATTATAGAACCCTGAGGTACGCCACGGTTCACGCTTAAAAAACTTGAGGTCGCGCAACCGATATTCACTGCTTGTATTCTATTAGCTAGGTATGAGCTTATTAGTCGGGTAGCAGTTGCGGAAAAACCAAACATGCAAGACAATTTTGAACATAAAAGTTTGTGATCGACCGTGTCGAAAGCTTTCGAGTGACCAAGTAGAATCAAGAAACTAACTTCCTTTCGATCAAGATTATTTCGTATTTCGTCGGACACGTCTAGTAGAGCAGTTACGCAACTGTGTTTTGGTCGGAAACCTGATTGTCTGTCAGTTAAAAGTTTGTTACACAAGAAAAATTTAATTGTCTGTTTATACATAAGCGACTCAAAAACTTTCGATAAATACGGCAAAATTGCTATGGGACGATAGTCGTTTCCAGTTTTAGGAATGGGAATTATCTTTGCCTTTTTCCAAATAGCGGGCAATTCCGATTTAGTTATTATTGTGTTGAAAATGTGCTTAATGAATGGTAGAAGTACGGGTAGAAGTAATTTGACAAACTTTGGATGAATTTCATCGAAACCGACAGCATTAAATTTGATATCTAAGCAACTTCGAACTATTTCGGCATTTTCAATGCGTTGGAAGCTAAAAGAAGAGTTTAAGCTAGAAATTCTTTGAAAGTAACGAAAATAGTTTCCATTTGGCGTCGGCATTGGAATATCAATAAATTTATTATTTAGAACCTCAACATTTACGCTAGTATCAGTGGGTGGTGAAGTTCCACCAACTCCGATTTGCCGAATTATGCTCCACTTCTTTTTGCAATCTATAGCCGAACTAAATTTGGTTTCATAGTATGCCAACTTGGCTACCTTCACCGCCCTGACTATATCTTTTCTACATATTCGGAAAATATTATATCGTTCCGGTGTTTTCTGACGCTTCCATTTGTTGTATGCTACATCACGTTTCTTGATTAATCTTTCATAATGGCCTTTCATAATGTTTGAGTACTTTAGTCTTAAGTGGGACGTGTTTTTCAAATAAAGTGTTGACATTACGTTGTAAGAATTGCAACTGATCATTTACTGATAGCATGGTAAAGATTACTGTCCAATCGACAAGACTTAACTCAGCCTGGAGTGAATTATAATTAATATTTTTAAAATCGCGATAAGCTATTTTTTGTTCCGGTACAATCAGCTGGAAATCATAGCAGAGGAAAATAAGGTCATGCTTGGAAAAAACAGGAGCAGAGAGTTGGTCATAGAGTAAAACTTTATCACTATCGCCGACAAAAAAGAGGTCTAGCAATGTATTACGACTTTCGGAGAAATGCGTAGGTATAGTATAGTTAGGCGACGTAAGACCAAGGGAACACATGTCCTCAGCTAAATGGTTTTCTACCAGTAGATCGCTATTGAAATCACCACATATTATAATCTCATCAAAAGAGTTTGCCACCGACTCTATTTTCAGCAATAAGTTTTCTGTATTGATGTTACGATTTGGCCTCTAGACTGCGCCAATAAGCAGTTTCTTAAATTCATAAATTACATCAACAAATAGGAACTCAATGTCATCATGTAGATTTGATTTACTCACACAATTGCATGTTATACCATCTTTAACAAAAATAGCAACACCACCAGCATGAGACGTTCGATCGGCACGAAATGTTCTGTAACCCTTTACACTAAAGACAATATCCTGAACAGAAGGCTGAAACCATGTTTCGGACACACAAATTACATCCATACCTGAATTTTCAAATATGTACCGAAACTCATCAGTTTCAGTGTAAATTTTCAATGTTTAAAATTATATACAAGTTTTAGTAAAATTAACAAGCATATATTGAATTTTGTTGCAATATCAATATTAAACATTTTTTTTATCATGTATTTTACTGACAATAGACATATGTGTGTTGAATTTTCAACATCAATTAGTATATTTGCACCATATTTTCATTCAAGTTTGATTATGAGCAAGTAAGCAGCTTGTTATTCAGTTCACCGGTATTCGCTTCTCTTATGACTAAAATTGTGTTAAATACGTGTTTTAATTTTATGCTTAGATTTGTAAATATTTTTTGTAGTGTAAAATACTCAATATAATAAATCTTTAATATTGAATTTAAAAATGCTCTGTTTTATTTTAATAACTCTAAAGACAAATTGATATTTTTTCTTGGTGCAATAGACTTGAAAGTTTTTTGCTTTTTTTTTATTCAGATTTGTCTGTTTTATTATTCTTGTGTAAAATTAAATCAATTATAAAAAGTGATTACTGCTATTTAAGCAGTAGTCATTTTTATATAGCTACATTATTGTAGTTAAACTAAATAAAAGTTGTTGAATGTTATTCATATAAAGGTTGAATTGTTGCAATAGTAATACAAAAATGATAGCAACATTAAACAACTAATGTTTAAGTTTACTACAATACCTATATTAAAGCTTAAATATTACTCTATATATTTAGCAAAATTAAACACCTATTGTTAAATTTTACTAGGTACCAATAGTAAACAACACATGTTGAATTAAATAAAGATGTGTAAGTTTACTACAGTTATAGTAGCTAAGCTGTTGCCTACAACTATTGTAGTAAATTTCAACAAAAGCTTTTTAGAGTGTATGAACTTCACGTTCTGAAAAGCTTTCAAAGCCTTAACTAATATTAAAACCCTCGTCAACTGAAGATATAGGACATGACACCTAATAAGCTTCGACCATGGCCGAACTAAGATGTTAGTTACTCTTCTTAAGCTCTTTTCTCTCTTCTTTGATTACACATTTTCTTAACGGAAATTTTGTCGCGTGGGTTATGTCGCGGCAGTAACGGCAAATATTTTTTGGAAACTCAATATATTTTTAAATAAGCGAAGTTCATCAGTAAAGTGGATTTATTATGAAACTTCACTGTTTTCCCATTATTTAAAAATTAAAAACAAAAACAGGTTATATGGTAAAATTCGCTGAGTTTTTACAATCTAAACGTGCTTGTAAAACACAGTTTCTTTTTTTGTCGCGTAAGT
This sequence comes from Coremacera marginata, assembly GCA_914767935.1. Lineage (NCBI taxonomy): Eukaryota > Metazoa > Arthropoda > Insecta > Diptera > Sciomyzidae > Coremacera > Coremacera marginata. The sequence continues at coordinate 20,235,202 of OU612044.1, forward strand.
TACGCCCATATATACCACTGTTACAGGAACGATAATTTTGGTATATCATACCATTGATATGATATACCAAAACGAAGCTTTAAAGCGTACGCATGTCGCGTGAGTTACCATGGAAATGCCCATATAATACCTCTCCATAAAAAAGGACCTAGAAATGATATTTCTAATTACAGACCTATTACAAAACTGGCATATACTCCCAAAATTTTTGAAAGTATTATCTATGACATTATCTTTTTCCATTGCAAATCCATTTTTCCTCCTAGTCAACACGGCTTTCTAAAGGGAAGATCGACTACCACTAACCTTACCTTAGAATTTGTTTCAAACCCGTTATACTTGTTGGAAAGTGGGCACGAAGTTGATGCAGTTTCCACCGACGTTAGTAAAGCATTCGACAAAATCTCCCACACTATCATCTATCTTAAGCTTAAAGCCTTTGGTTTTCCATCACTGTGTATATCAGTATATCATGGATGGATTCAATCATATCTCGAAGAACGCCGTTATAACGTCATCTTTAGATTTTCCAATTCATAGGAAAAGACTCTTACAGCTACCTCTGGTGTCCCACAATGTAGTCACCTTGATCCTTTGTTATTTGTCTTAACAATCTCTGATGTAGACGGAATCATCAAATGCTGTGTATATTGATGATATGAAAATCTGACGGCGCATTCAAAGCAGCGCTGACTCTTGCAATCTTCAAGACGATCTGGTTAGTTTTTCCACTTGGTGCCAAAAAAATGTTCTTAAACTCAACGTCAGTAAATGTCAAGCTATCACATACTCACTTAAGCGACTCCCACTTTCTCCGAGCACTTATTACTTACTCGGCAAGCCAGTTCCTCCTGTGAGCTATCTACGGGACTTAGGTGTAATATGCAGAGCTGGGTCGAAAAGTATTCATTACAATTCCATTCCAAATTCTTGGAGTTAGGAATTGGTAATTGGTCATCTCAATTCCTCAGGAATGTAATTGGAAAAATTCGTCAATTACATTAAAAGAATTGTTATTGGTAATTGGACGTCTCAATTGACGAATTTTTCCAATTACATTCCTGAGGAATTGAGATGATCAATTACCAATTTCTAATTCCAAGGTATTGGAATTGAGGTGGAATGAATTCCAAAAGGAATCATTACAACCCAGCTCTGGGAATATGTGACAAGGAACCTAATTTTAGGGCTCATATTGATAATATGATTAATAGAGCCAACTCTGCACTAGGTTTCGTGAAACACTGGTCCAGAGAGTTCTCTAATTCTTACGTGACTAAATCTCTCTACCTTACCTTTGTTAGACCCATACTCGGATATGCCAGCCAGGTTTGGTCTCCTATCTATAACACCAATTCTGTACGAATCGAAGCCGTTCAACGAAGATTCATTCAGTTCGCACTTCGCGATCTTCCGGGTCTGACAGGTTTAACTTACCTCCTTATGCAGACCGCCTGAAGTTGATCACTATGAAAACTCTTTGCAAAATGAAGGGAAATTGAGAAGGTACTCTTCATTCATCAACTTGTATGCGGAAGCATTAACTGCCCAGCATTGCTCCAATTAATATCCTTTAATACCAATCCACGTAACCTCAGGTCAATACCTCTCTTCCACCTTAACTTTTACAGCACCGACTATGGATGCAGTGAACCTGTAACCAGGATGCTTCGTGTAGCCAACAATTTGATCCGTGAATTCGATTTTCATCTAAGCAGACTTCGACTCAGAAATACCCTTCTTAACCCCAACGTTACTTCTTCTTAACTCCAACGCCATTTCTTCCCCCTCTCTAATGTTTTCTTACAATTAAGAGATATTTTTATATATGTACATATTTTTAGAGCATTATAATTGTAATCCATGTTAATTATAAGTTCCTTTATCTTACTTTTTTTCCTATCTTTTTTATGAAGTGTTTTTTATGAAGGCGCCTCACACTCCATACAAAAAAAAAGCCTCACACTCCATACAAAAAAAATCGAGTTTTTTATAAAAATATTGCCTGGATTGGTAGTTTAAAAAAAAAAAAAACATAAACGGTCGGAAATAAAAGTAATGAAAATAAAAGTCTTCCAATCTGTATTACAAAATCTTCAACTTTTGTCGTCGAACCAAAGATAACGCGGATTCGCATGCATAGTGTTAACTTTATTTATATTACACTGTGCGACAATTTGAGGATCATTTGAAATAACTGTAAAAACTCCTATGGTTTTGATTGCCATAGGTCCACAGAACATATCGTCCGAGATATTTTTCTGGGTTAGCTCAAATTACCGATTTTTTCAAGGTCACATTTTATACAATGGAGCTGTAGTTCTAGTCTGTAGAGATAAAGGAATCTTATCTCCTAAACTACGTAAAATTTTGATATAAGATATTCAGCACAATTGTTGCAAAATTTAATATCCTTTCAGGTAGTCAAAAACTTCCTTAAAATAAAAAAAAAAAAGTATATCTCTGAAACGTTGGGCAATATTATTTTCATTACATCGAATATATCTTATATATCTAGTATATCTTGCATAAACAAAATTGTCATCATCTTATCTATAACTTCGCAGAACATCATTATACAAAATAACCTCTTGTATAATGCTCTTCTCCTGATCTCCATAAATATTTTCCAAAAAAAAAAAAAAAAAAATCAGGCATTGCCAAAAAAACTTTATTTTTAGAAGTAATTGTTTATGTATTACACATCTACTGTGGTCGGCATCAGAGAACTGCAACGAGTCTATGATTCGACCGAATGACTATAAATCATCCATCAAAAACCGGATGCGAGTGCGTGCGGTTGAAGGTAGAAGCATCGTCATAACAGTGATGAGCGACGAGTGCCGCCGCTTTCACTCATCGCTCATAAGAATGCCGTTCAATGATTCCAGTGATTCTTGAGTCATTCCTTATGATTCTAGAGTCATTAAGGGAAATCGCATGGAGTGTTGGATCGCATGCAAAAAATATTAAAGATTTTTGGAAAAATTTTAAAAGTCGCTTTCCTTTTTTCATTCATCATTGCAAGTGTGAAAGTGAATTGAAAAATTGGTTAAAATCAATACAATAACTACAAGCAACAAATAATAGCAACATACAAGTATAAAGTAAGTTTACTACAATTTAGTTCTTTGAACTAGCGATCCCCAACTTAGAAGTTGGCTATATACTTAATCAACACGTAAAACACAAAACAAAATTAAAACAAGGAAAACGCACGCCAATACTGAAGTGCTCGCAAATCATTCAATTACTCTAGAGTCATTGAGGTTGCTTAGAATCATATGCTTAGAATTCAGCAGTCTTTCAAATGAGCGATGAGTGGAATCAGCGGCACTCGTCGGTCATCGCTGTTATGAGAATGCTTCGCGTGAAAGTGGTTGTTGTTGTGCGCAACCGCACGAACTCGCATTCGGTTTTTGACGAGTGATTTAGAATCGTAAAAAAACGATTCGCTGCAGGTCTCTGGTCTGCATAAATATTTTGATTAAAGTTGACATCACACGTGCTGTCTAAATAAAATCTAACGGTAAATGATTCTCTCTAATTGTGATAAATTTTTGAAAAACATAGTGTGAGGAATTCAAATCTGAATTAAACGAAGTCATTTAAGCCACGCTTTTCGAGGTAGTAAAGCAAGAGTTTCTTGGCGGCAAAAATATTTTGGCGTTTATGCAAGTTACGACTTGTTAATTTACTACTCCACAAAATTATGAAAACTTTCACCACAATGAATAGTGTTTACATTTTCTATAGTAAAATTTTCCATAGAAACCGAATATCGAAATGATTTTTTTTCGATTGGCACCAATTTTTTATGTAAATGGCAAAAATTCAAAAAATTGTGTTTTTACCAGTAATTACCACTTCAGTTGTGTTTTTTTATGGCTTACCCCCTTAATTTTGTTTGTTATAGCATCGTTCATTTGAGAGTTTTCTCATCATCAGAGCTGAATACTTTTTGGGACCACCAGCAAATGTCTGCAACCAATGCATGGCATGGCAATTTGGTGAAACCTTTTCCCATTCTCCTCGGACTCGTGATAGAGAAAATGTATTTTAGAGCAGTGATGCACACGAGCAAGGTAGAATTATAAAGTAGGTGCAATTCGGAGATCAAAAAACGAAAAAGCAAAACATTGGCGTCGGTATAATGTCACTTTTGACATTTACCAATACTCGTTCAGCCATAGGAATGTATTATTTACTTGTAACCGTATAAATAAATTGAGTACCCAAATTTTATGTGTTGAAATGTAAGAAAAGTAAGCAAAAACCTAAAAAATGTAATAAAATTAATCGTGTTTTTTTTTTTGGTATAATATAGAATTAATTGTATTTTGGCTTTTAACGATGCAAATAAAAGTTTACATTTAATATCCTTTTCATTCAAGTGCTTAGTTCGTTTGTACAGTACCCAATTTATTTGTGTCACTATGTGCGGCTGCTTTAAACTGTCAAAATATATTTTAGCAAGGAAAATTGTTGCTGAAAAACATTAAATTTATTTTTTTTTTTTTTTAAGAAATCCGACTTTTCGCTTATTTAAACGTTTAAAGTCATGGGATGAGACCGCATCTTTTACCAGTAACCTCACTGTTATGCAAAAACAGCACCAGCAGCTGCGCCGCGATTGTAAAATAGATATAAGCAGCCAAAATAAAACCGCCTTACGCTGCGTCTACACCAGACATCCTGCAAACATTTGGAGGACCATTGGAGATTATCTGGATTGGCGATGCACTTGCGATTCGCCCAAGGGTTATTTAGAAGATTGATCGCTTTTCGATCGCCCAAGCGATTAATGTGCGATTCAAGAAAAATTTTCAAAATCCTCCTTCGCTCATTCCAGCGATTGTTGGAAGACGAATCGCTATTCGATCGCCCAAGCGATGAATACGCGATTCAAGAAAAATTTTTCAAATCTTCTTTTATTCATTCCATCGATTGTTGGAAGATGCATCGCTTTTCGTTCGCCCAAAGCGATTATTGCGCTATTCAAGAAAATTTTTTAAAATCTTCCATTGCGCACTCCGACGATTGTTGGAAGAAGGAATATGATCGAAGCAGACTTTGAAAAAGCGTTCAAGTGAAGTAAAACTTTTGAAACTTGTGAAAAAAATTGTCAAATGTTTTCTTATCGTTCATAAGCAACGACGCGTTAAATCGAAGTTAAAAAAACTGAAAATAAATTCGACAAGGATTTGCAAAATAATACAAATTTGCTGTCTGAATTGGTATGTAATTTGAAATTTTTGCTTTGTAGAAAAGACTTATATCCAGAGTTGATGGAGCAGATGTTTCATATTTTCTCAGGACTGCTACCAAAAAAAATATTTTCAGACGAACTGGCGACAAAGTTTTCTTGGAAGGGAACTAAGGAGAAATGTTGTATAAAGACTTATTTTTTTATTTCAATTATTAAAGGTAAGCATCTTGTGCAATTTTCTTTTATAAATTAATTATATAACCAGTTCTTTAGAAATATGCCATGAACACTTTAACAATGCGGAGGAATCAAAAATTAACACAATTCTGCAGCAATTGTCAACCACATCGACAAGCGACTCAAAACTATGAGCAAATATACGTAACTTTTCTTTCTTTTCGTTTTTATGTAAACTTTCTTATTTTGAAAACCTTTAACTTGAATAAAAAATTTTAAGGTTTGATATGTCTAAATTAAAATTTTTAAAATATTAATCATTTTTTCTCTTAAATGTCTAAAATATATAAATTTTCCGAAGTTTAAATTGAAGGTTTGAAATATAAATAATTTTTCTCTTAAATGTCTAAAATATGTGAATTTTCTGAAATATGTTAATAAAATACTCTTACTTAAACTATAAAACAATTTGTAACGTTCAACAACAATGCTTCGTAACATATCTCTGAGAACTCGTTTTGCCAAATCGTTTGACACTTTTAAGGACTTCTCTTGGCGATTCGTTCGAGAATCGCTTAAGGCCCCCCCTAGACTATTCGTTCGCGAATCTTCCTAGCGAATCGCTTAAGGCTCTCCTTGAGGATTTGTTCGCGAATCTTCCCAGGGAATCGCTTAAGGCTCCCCTTGGCGATTCGTTCGCGAATCTTCCCAGCGAATCGCTTGCAAACCCTTCAGGCGGATCGTTTAGGAATCTTCCAGGCGGATCGCTCGTATGGCCTAAGCTGCTTACAGTTGGCGATACCCGGACGACTCTCAAATGAGCTCGCCGGCGATTGTCTTTGCGGTGCAATTTGTCTTAACAATTCCAATATTTATATATTCCAATATATTTCAGCTCAATTGTCTCAATTGTCAGGCAGACAATTGAGCTGACAACGTTTTGACGTATGCTGACTATTTTTGACGTTTCCTCTAAAAAAAATGTTTGAAAAATGTAAAACAGAAACGCGGTGTGAAAGTTGTGAAATTCAAAGTATAGTTTTCCGCACAAAATGTCATTTTTATTCGCTGGCCAATGATCTCCCGATCCATCAGTAAGTGCAGCACAGTTCAATTGAATTGTGTGCTGGCCAACGTCCTCCTAGTGGCATCAACACCAGCACAAATCAGTGCAGCGCAGATTTCCTGCTTTTCTCGCTGGCCAGCGTTCTCCGAGTTCTACCACCAGCAGCACAAGCAAGTGCAGCGTACATTTGTAGCCCAAATTTCTTGCTACTTTCGCTGGACAACGCTCTCCGAGTGCTACAACTACAGCAGCAGCATGAACAAAAAATCCACCACCAGTAGCACAAGCAAATGCATCGTAAATTTCATACTTCTTTCGCTGGCCAACTTTCTTCAAATGTTACCAGCAGCAGCACAAGCAAGTGCAGCGTACATGTTTCTTAACATCCTCCAAGTGCCACCGCCAGCAGCACAAAGTAGCCCGTTAAACTCTTATATCGTTTTTTTCATTATTTCCACTACACGGATTAGAGCGTTAATGTAATTTAAACAATTTTCTGACCTGGGAAACACGGGTACTTTATTTTTAGCCCTCTTTCATAATATATTAATTTTTCTCATATGTGCAATAATGAGTCCGCACAGTTCAATATAAATTTTTCATCTTCGAAATCTATGGTATGTTTTCAAAATATTTCTTTTCACAATCTGAGTCTGAATCTGAGATAAGTTCTTATAGCTTCATCTCAATGTTATACAATAACTTTTATATGCCTGATGTAAATTATGTAAATTATGCCTATCTTTAAAAATCAGCAAAAGAAAATTGTTTTATTTTTTAAGTATTCTTCCTTCCTGTGTATTCCTTACACTTAGCTATTGTTTTTATTTTTTTCCCAAAACTTATTTAAATTTTAGCTGACTTCATTAATAAAGATTTCCGCAAACGCAAATCTAAGAATTAATCTCTATTGAATCCAGAAATCTATCATTATCTCCAACATAGCGCACGATGCAGCTGAGTGCCATTACCCAAATTCGCTAACACACCATCACCATCAGCGTCCTGAATGCTATGCTTCACGTGGCGCAACTCACAACAATAAATTATTTTTGTCATGATTTTATTGACATTTCGATTTCGATTTTTTTTTTTTTTTATCTTATATTCGATATGATTGTCTATGATATTTTTTGGCGCAGCGTATCCTTTCTCAGTTATCCTTGCGTACTTTTTTCTCATTTGAAAATTATTACTTAAGCTAGGCACTTCAGACGTTGCTGTCTAGTGAACTTCATGCCTATCAGCGCCCATCTGCTGCATGTTTGGTAAAACTCGATAGTCAGGTGAGTTCAGGTGCTTTCTTGAAAGTATTAAAAAATATAAAATTAACTACATACAAAGTTCACAATCTTTTGGGTTTATTTTTAATTCTACCTTCAGTATTGCAAAAAAAAAATTGAGTTAAAAAAAAAGTTATAACCTTTTTCTTTCATATTTTACCGAAAGTAAGAAGAAGTCGCCAAACTTTGCTGGTTTCATTCCCATTCTACTGATTGTTTCGTCGCAACGTTCGTTGAAGAGTTGCACTGCTGCGCTTGTCTGGCGTGGCTCTTGTTAGGCATGGTGGGAGGGGGAAGGGGGATGAAACATAGCATTGCTTTTGGAAGCAGGATTCTTCCTCTTTATCATCTTCATTATAGGCTACCAGGCTCTTTCTTTTACTCCTTCATCTAGAAGTTAGTACTGATAAATATAAATTTGTAAAAAAGGGGTTATTTGTTTTTGTTGGTGCTATTCTTGCTTTTGTTATTCTTTAAGATATATTTGTATCTACATTATATCTATATATATAAAAGAAAGTGTCCGAATGCGATGTAATCCCATAACTCGAGATCGGCCGAACCGATTTTGATGATTTATACTTTGTTGGAAAGGTATTTTTTCAGTTCGGGTTTAAAAAAAAAAAAAAGAAAAAAAAATCGAAAAAAGTGTAAAAAAATCAAAATTTCAAAATGTTTTATTTTTATCAAGGGCCTTCTATGCGATTCTCATACTCGCAAGGCACCTGCCATTGTTTGGAATTTACAAAGGACAGCAAAGGGCCTTCTATGCGATTTGTGAAAAGTATTTTCAAAACGACAAATGAGTTCAAAAATACTTATACCAACCCCCGAGTAACACCGGGTATTCAGCTAGTATTTTTATAAATTTCTTTTCTTGCTTTTACATTATTGGATAAAAAACAAAACTGTTATAAAAGAGTAGCCAAAGTTAAGAAACAAAACAAACAAGCAGAAGAAATACGGCAGCGCAAAAGTCTCAAGCAGTCTATAATGAGAATTAGTGGTGAGAGAACTACACTACACTGAAAATATTTCTGAGCAAAATAGCAGAAATTATTTATGCAATTTTTTGAGTTTATTTGCAATTTCTTTTGACAATCAACTTTCATAAATAAGTCGTATGTCGATTCAATAACATAAAAAAATGAAATATGTCGATACACGATTAAAACTGCAGGTCTTACTTTTTAACCTTACTGTAATTTTTGTAGAAATAATTATTTCATTTAGTTGTGATTTTTAGCCAAATATTGATTTAATATATGCATTTACTAATTTAAACCTAAAATAAGAATTTGTCAACTCGAAAGTTTGCTTTTTCAACTATTTAAAGCGATTTTTTCATTTTAGAAATTAAAGGCGCAAAACGACTGTTCAAGAACTTATACTACTTCGACTTACGAAAGTTGAACAACTGCTGCTGCTTCGGCTTTCGATTTTGTGAACAGTTTCAGTTATAGCCCGAACACAACACTCGCGACAAGCGGCAAGCGCCAATTGTCACTTTTTATTTACATGTATTTCTTATGGGACGAATTTTGGAGACTTGTCGCGCAACTTTGTCGCTAGTCGTTGCCGTCGGCTTCAATTTAATTTTAATTTGACAGGCAGCAAAAGCAAGTTTCTGCCATTGTTTACATTTGTTATTGCTGGTCGCATTCAGCAAACTGTGTGTTGTAAAATTTCTTGTGAGTAAGGGATGTTTTGCTTGAACTTCACAATTTTAAGTACAACTCAGCATAATGGCATAAGAATCCATAATGAATGCAAAAGTGATTTATAAATAAATTTTTAATTTCAGTGACTTTTTGTTTGAACTGGTGCATAATTGATTCACCAAAACTGCGCAACTAGATTATTATTTTTAAGCACTTTTTAGTTGCGCTGTTTTGATAAATCAACTATGCACCAATTCAAAGAAAAAAATCACTGATGCTTTGCATAAATGCATTTAGGAACTCAGCAATACTTTTGGCAGGCGATAATTTCGATAAAATATCACTTTCCTTTCATTTTTTCATACAATTTTGTTGTTTTTTATAACATGCCACATCGATAATTCGAAAAAAAGTGAAGTTATAACATGTCGCCACAGAATAATGAATGAATTTTTTTTTTCATATGAATGCTATTCACAAAGAATTTCAGAATTTTCTGATATTCTTTTTTTATCCATCTATCCATCTATATTATTATTACGCAATCGCATTTTTTGTGATGACTATCAAATCTATTCTATAGACGCGATTTTTATAAATAGGGTAGCAATTGAAAGGTCTTGCTTTGTATATGAGCAATAAGGTCTTATTTTTTCTTAAATATTGAGTTTTTTTTTAAATGCTGAGACAATTTTCTATGAAAACCAACCAAATTTCTTTGTGATGCCTACAAGTATGTGATAGATTTTTATAATAATGCTTTAATAAGAATAACTGGGTTCTCAACAATTCAACAGAAACATAGAAAGTTTCTAATAAATCCTTGGTTCATAGGTAAAAATAGTCCTCAATATAAAAACAGAATTACCTGTCACTAGATATTTTTTTTTTGCGTTTAGCCGCCACACGGCATTACTAGTTATTCAAATTTCATTCACTATTCATTTGATACTAATTATTCATTTGTTATTAATTATTCATTGGTTATTCATTGTTCATTTGTTATTCTTTACTAATTTCTTATTCATTATTGATTTTTTATTTATTAATTGATATAAATGAAACGAACAATTATTGAATTTTTAAAACTTAATGTGAATTAACACTTTTATTTATAATAAATCTTGCATTCATTGAATCAATTCTTATTTCGTCATTCACTCATTCATCTCTTTGAAAATAAAATTAAATTGTACAGTGCACGGTCGGTTTGTCTTCCGTTTTGATTATATTTCAGTGTTTTATTTTGTGGTTACGTTTTAATTATTGTAATTTATTTAGGCGTTATTTAGTAATCAAAATTTATTTTGTTTTGATAAAAGATTTTAAAAACAAATAAATTTAACAAATTTAAATTTATAATTTTAAAAATTTGCCGACGTTTCTCAGATTGTTTGTCTGCTTCATCGGGGCGTCTTTTATTAACTATAAAACTATAAAAGAAGCCCTGATGAAGCAATTTGCGAAACGTCGACAACTTTTTAAAATTAAATTAAAAAAAAATTATACATAAATTTGTTAAATTTATTTTTTTCTTAAATCTTTTTTCAAAAACCATAAATTTTGGTTACTTAATAGCGTCTTAATAAATTGAAATTAATTTGAATGTATTTCTTTTTTAGCTCAGTGTTGTTATTCAAAACGGCAAACTGTTGAGTCGGCTGAATGCAGCCATTGTTTTTTGTTTACTATTGTTTGGCTGTTGAAGTGCTCGTATTTTTGTTTACTTTGTAAAACAAGTTTTTTGAGATAAAGTTTTGAAGGTAAGTTCATAAATTATAACTTAAAGAATTTAATATGTATTATGTTTCTTCTATTGCAATATGGACTGAGATAAACAAATAGTCGAAGAGCAGCTTAAGTTTGCTGCTGTCGCGTTTATTATAATCAAATCGCTCAACATTTCTCTACAACGACAGAGTGGAGACATGTTGCTTGCCGCTCGTCGCGCGTATTGTGTTTGGGCTATTAATCAAAACGAAGACTGCCGAAGTTGTCGAATGCCGAAGCACTTTGCAGACTATTGAAACTAGTGTTCTGCTTCTGCTTATGCTGTGACTGTTTGATTTTTCGGAAGCACAAGTTAAAGCAGCAGCAGGACCCTAGAAAAAAACTGAAAGTTTTCAAACGCTGCAATTTTTCTCATCTTTATTAATGGCTTCATTTTGTATTCCTATCCGATCAATCGTTTCGTTCAAAACAGTGTTCGTCCGTGTAACAACGAAATTTGTAATTTGAACAGAATCAATCAACGATAACTGCTGATCAGTCGTACAGTTGATGCCGTAGTACAGTTACATATTTGCAATATGTATTTCTAACGATCACTGAAACCACGAATCCGAACGTCAAAATTAAACGAACACTTTTATGCTATCGTTGTGGTTGCAGTCGTTAATAGAATGGTTTAGAATTCTGAACCTAAAGGTAAATAAATTATAAAATATATAAATATATACAGTGTCTAAAGGCTGAGAAGCACTTAATACATAAAATAAAAATAAAAGCTGCAATAGCTGCATACATTTTTTTATTTTGATCTGTCAAAAGCAATCACTCAATCACTAAAAACAATAATAATGAAAAACAAATCCGCAAACCACTTATTGCTCAAAGTATATTTATTGAATTCACAAACCGAACAAAAGCACTGCCAACATATAAGAAACAAAACAACATATTTAAAAAATCTTTGAAGTACTCGTAAGTATACAAAATATAGAAAACTTCCCTAGTGTTTGATATGACAGCGCCACAGTTGACAACTGCTTGTGCACAACATTTTGAGTGTACAGGGTTGCCCATATTCGAAGCGCCCATTTTATTAAAAATCTATTATAAATCGATTAAATCGATTGTAGTGCGGCTTGTGTGGGGTGGCGCGCCGTCTTGTTGAAACCAGTAGTGCCTGATACGCTTTCGACGAACGATTGGCATGAAAACATTGTTTATCATATCGCGATAATGCTCCTGATTGACAGTAACTCTGTGGCCATTATCATCTTCGAAAAAGAACGGCCGATCGCCTTGGTCGCTTTTTATTTGGCCTCTTTGGGTTACCAAGAGTATTACCAGTTGTAAATCTTTCATACAAACGATAAATTGTTTTCTTCTTTTCACTTTATTTATTTTTTTGAAAGCACGTTGACTTTTCTTTATTGACTTGTTTTGTTGAATGTAAATTTCAACAATTTTAGAGCGTTTGCGTGGCGTGTACTGTTCCATTGTAAACATTTGCTTGGAATGACGCTTCAAACGCGGTATGTCATTAGTCGATTTGGCATCACTGCGGAAAGTTACAGTGTTGCCAGATGGGCGCTTCGAATATTGACAACCCTGTGCATATCAAACAAAAGCTTGTCGAATGAGCTAACGATAAGCTACGTTCGAAATACCACCTTGTTCAAAAGGAAAGGTTCATTCACATTCTGAACCGGACTTAACTGTCCGAATCGAAAAATTTTTTTTAGTAGGTTGCCACATGTGTCTATGACAAATATCCAAATCCAAATATCAGCGCCTCTCGTTGCCATTTGGTAAAGTGACAGTGTTTTGTTTACAACAACTTTTTTCGTGTCTTCGATTTTTACGATGGAAGGAAAATTGAGCAACGAGCTTGTATCAAATTTTGTGTGAAAACGGTTTCAACTGCCAAAAAAGGAATAAAATGTTGGTAAAATGTTACAGTGACTCTGCTCTATCGTATCAGAAGGCAAACAAGTGGTTTAACCGATTTGTGAGTGACCAAGACAAAGTAGAAGACGAACGTCGTACCGGGCGGCCATCGTGTTCGACTACCGACGAAAACGTTGAAAAAATCAAAGAAATGTTGGTCAAAAATCGCAAGGTGACGATTAGAGAGATAGCAGAGGACGTCGGCATTTCAATTGGATCCGTTCAGAACATTTTGAAGAATGAATTGGGCTTGAGACGTGTCGCTGCGAAGTTGGTACCGAAAGAACTCAATTTCATGCAAAAAAGATAATGGCGGTCACCAGACGAACCGAAACCGAAGAAACCACGTCGTTTTCAGTCAAAAAAGAAGGCGATGCTCACTGTTTTCATGGACTACAATGCTGTAGCTCACCATGAATTTTTGCCAGATGGTCAAACGGTCAATAAACAGTATTATTTGAGCGTTATGAGACGTTTACGTGAAGCAATTCGCCAAAAAAGACCGCAGTTTCGGCAAAACAAATCATGGATCACTATAATACACCATCGCACAATGCTCATCTTATTCGTGACTTTTTGGTAAAAAGCAACACGATAACCAGCCAGCAGCCGGAAAATTCATCTGACCTGGCTCCGTGTGATTTTTTTCCTGTTCGATCGAGTCAAAAAACCACTTCGAGAAACGCGTTTCACCAGCAAAGACGAGATCATGGAAAAATCGGTGAACACTCTGAAGGCCATACCAAAAACCGTGTTCCAGAAAGATTTTCGTGACTAGATCAAGCACTGGCATAAGTGCGTTGTAACCGACGGAGACTACTTTTAAGGCGACAATATTGATTTGGATGATTAAACTTGTACTTTAAGTTTTCAATAAATGAACCTTTCTTTTTGAACAAGGTGGTATTTCAGTTTGATTTCAACATCGTTCGCATAGCCATCGTTCGTTGAATGCTTCGCTAGGAATACAAAATAGGGCTTTAAGTCAAGTTTTCGTCAAGGTTTTCGTCTTTTTTTAGCTGAAAAATTATTTTCATTTGTCAACTCTTTAAGTTCACTTTTTTAACTATAAGGTTAGGTTGTTCGTCTTCGAAAACAATTTTCCAACTTTCGTTTTCAAAGGATTTTTTGAACATTTTAATATTACCTTTTCAGCAATTTAGGTTGAGTTTATCGTCTTTTTTAGGTAGAAATTTTATGTATTTTAAAAATTCCAACTCTATTTTTCCCCCCTTTTTATCAATTGAATGTTTAATCATCATGCAGAAATTTGCGCAAATCAAAGATGTTCGTAATTAAAGGTTGAAATATTAATGATTGAAATTCATGTTTTGAATTGCATGAAACTCAAATGGTAAATTAAAAAGTAATACCTCAACTTGCAGCTCAAACCTTTATTTCAAACTTCCATATATTTTTATAATACTTCGGGGGGAGTCGTCATGAGTGGGACACCCTAACCTTTTGCTTTATAAAGCTGTTTTCGTTTCGCATATCAAAACAAACTATATACTGTTGGAAATCTAAAAGCTTATGATATAACTTAGGTATAAAGTAGGCATGCTCAGTCAGAAGCCTGTCTGGCCCGCGTGGCCCTTCATACGAATTTTTTTGTTTCTATCATAAACTTTTGCAAACTTTTGCAAAAACAAAAATATATGCAAACAACAACAGTTCAAATATTGTGGTATATTATATATATGTGGTATATTATATAGTATATTGATTTAATGCAGATTTATAATTTATATGGCCTTCCGAAGAAATCTTTCATTTTTGGGCCAACAACAAATGTCATAATAACTAAGACACGAGAAAAAAAATTGCCAAAATATGTGCAAAATGTAAGCATAATATTGAAATTTTATAAAAAAATATTTGATTCTTAAGCTATTTTAAACAACTTGTAGTCCCGTGCGGCGTTAAAACGCCAAAAAAAAAATATATACTTATAGGTAATTTTGTTTTTATATTATGGGCTTCTCACCTTTGAACCTATAATTTTATAGGAACTTTCTATGTTTCTGTTGAATTGTTTTGTAACCCAGTTATTACTTATACGTATTATAGCATTATAATAAAAAATCTATCATATTAGGCATCACAAAGAAATTTGGTTGTTTCATAGAAAATTGTTTTAGCTTTTTTTTAAAAATACACAATATTTTCGAAACAATAAGACCTTATTGCACTTAATGTAATTCTTAATGTAATTGAAAAATAACAATAATGCAATTTCCATCGAAAGCACGAAGAACTTAGACCCATGTTAGAAAAAAACACAATTTAAATATTTACAAAAGAAAAAAAAAAATGTCGACACAAATGGCATTTTTCAACATGGAACCATAAAAAATTTTGCACAAAACATGTTAATATACGATTAAAATTACGTCCACATGAAAAACAACTCTGTAAAGTGTCCCATTAATGACGAAAAGATTGTCCCATTCATGACAAAAGGACACCATTTTTTGGCTTATATATTTTTTAAACTCCAGTTCATTTTGGGCATTATTTAAGATTTAACATGCTTAAAAAACAATCAATTCGAATTGTGTGAATATTCGGTTTAGGAAAGTTCGGCCTCAATATGGCCGAAACCGAAACTACAAAATCTCATGCAAAACCTCATTTTTGTATGACATATGACAAAACTTCATTGAATCATTGAAGAATTAATATTATACTATTTTATTCTTAAATCTATGAAATAAAAAATTTCATTTTCAATTTGAAGCTGTTCATAAATTACGTAACACGTTTATGAGGGGAAGGGGGCGGAAAGGTTTAAGCATTTTTGACAAAGTGTGACATGGGGGGAGGGGTCGGTTGAGCGTTACGTCACATGTTACAAAATTTTTTAATTCAGTTTTAAAAGTTTTAACTTTTATACATTCATAATTTTATTGTAAGTATTGCTTCATATTTTGTATCAATAGAAGAATGCACCTATTAAAACGAACGGATCACAAACCGAAAAAAGACAGCTAAAGCTATGTTTAAGCCGATCAAATTTATAAAAGGCATTTGAAAAACCTTCCAACAAGTGTAGCAGCTTTAAAAAAACAAGGATAAAGAGCAAGTAAGAGCAGCAAACGGAGTTAAGGTAACGTTTTTTGGTGAACTGAAGTGAAGGAATTCTTACTCTAAAGATGTTACGAAAACAGCTGTTATAATCTAGATTCAAAGCGAACATCAAAATGTTTTAAAAAAATTTGAGCAAACATAACAATTTTCACAATAGTCGAACATCGAAGTTATAACGTCTCACCACTGGTTTGTGTTCTTGTTTACGTCAAGAAAAGCTTTCATTTCTGTATATCTCTGTTCACATGCTCACATTTTTTATCAACTGTAAGCCAAACACAATAGAATAACGTAAAATTTATTTGAAATTTCCACAATAATAAAACTTATAATATATATAACGTGGTCTATGCTTTTTTCATAAAAAAGTGCTAAATTATACAAAAAAAAAAACCCGCAAAAATAAAAATGTTACGTTACATCCGAGGAGGGGGAAGGTGTTGGGGTCAAAAATTGGCCAAAAGAATGTTATATTATTTATGAACAGCCCCTATTTACGCCGTTAAGTTTTTTGGACTCTTTTTTAATCCAATCATTGGAATCATATATTTTTTTCATACTTTTTTTATTAGAATTCAAACTCTTCAAAAGGTTAAAATTTTTCTTAATCAAACGTGGAATAACATTTTTAATACATAATCGAAAACTCTTTAAATTACAGCGTTAGTTTCTAATGTATGTTTATCATTTCTACATACCGATGCGTGAATATATCAGTTAAAGCAATAAACTGATTACTTTAACGTTGTGGGTTCTAATTCTGATGTTTTGTATTTTTTTTTTTTTTTTTTTTTTTGCTTACAAGTCTTTCTTACAATTTATTCCCGTGAGGGAATTGAACTTATTTTTAGTATTTGGCGTTATTTTGTCGTCAAATAAACAATACATAATATACCAGAATTTAGTACAAGATTTTTGACAGTGTACTCAGTTTCGGTGTCGGACGTATATTACAAAAAATGTCCGAATGTCAATTTAATTTTTCGCCAATATTTCGCTTTCGACCGAACACAATTTCTGGATACACTACATACTTTAACACTTCTATTTTCGATGAAAAAAAAAATTAATTTAAATTAATTATACATAAAAAAATTGGCAATTATTATTAGTATGTATGCCATTGTTTTCCCGTTCCGAAAGCTACTCAAAAGTGAGCTTACAACGAGACTGTTCGATGACAGTCGTAATTTTAATGTTGCCAGTATGATAAATCCTTTTTTCTTTACTGTCTCACTCATGGCGATGTCCCACTCACGGGTACATAATCCTATAGATTCCTGTAAGTAGATAAATTACATAATGAACCAATGAATTTTAAATTCAAATTATCTGTTTCGAGATACTTTTAGAGTGCTGATCACGAAACTGAAGTTAATTTTCCCTCTCCCACAACTAGTTCTACCATAATTTTGGCTAGAAATGGACAAAAATATATCTTAACTAACTAAAAAAAAATCAAACTTATTTCAAGAGATACTGACTAGACATTTGTAACAAATTCATTGAGGTCAACAACATTCCAACTGTCATTGAACCCTCCCTTTAAAAAAAGTATTTAATGCTCCATTTTTATCTATTTATCCTAAATTTATCTATTTGTCATAGGTTCTACTGAAAAAACTATTACATCTAGTATGAAAATGTTCCTAATTTAGAATTTGGGAGGGCATGGAACATTATATCAACTCCGGAGCATATATTTCCAGAAAAATTTGAAAAAGATGTGCGATATCTAGATGTGATGCATTAAAATCGAATTCGGTTTCATGATCAGTACTACATCATGAAATTATACTGAAGCTGTAGTGGCGTTAACTTATTACTTACTTATTTATAATTAATACATACTTGAATTATTATACTTGACTTGTTATTATACTTCTAATGACTTTTTGGTTTAATCGTTATCGATTTTAAAAAAATGTATCGATTAAAAAGTTTTACTTATCAAATAGATATCAAAAAATAAAAATCGCTATGAATAAAAAAATTAAAACAAAAATATATTCATTTGTGAATAAAAAAGTATATTAAAGAGTATATTAATAATAATGAAGTGAATTCATTATCGAAACCATTGCAGAATTGAAATATTGAGGTAATATCTGGAATTTCGGTCCACTGCGTTATTTGTAGTTAGTTGAGTAAAATTTAAGAAAAAATATTACTTATGAAGGTAGACGCAGAGAAAAAAAACCTTTATCGCCAATTTGCAGCAAACGAACTTCGTTTATCGTGCTTGGAAACGTTTTTTGCAAACGTTTCAACAGTTACGAGAAACAGAAAAAGTTGCGGAAAACGGGTTATTTAGTTGCAGGAAATGAATTTCGTTTGTTATAAGCGCGTGCAATTTTTTAATTGCGGCAAATAAAGAATTTGTTTGTTGCATTTCTAATTCTATTCAATTTCTATTTCAATTCAATTCAATTCAATTCGATTTCTAATAAAACCAAACAAAAAAACGGTAAAAAAATGTATGTCAGCTGGGGACTCGAACCTAGACTGCTCCGCATACTAATCAAGAACCTTAACCACTATGCCACGGCCACCACAAAAATTTGGCGGAAAGTTATCGTTTTTGTCGGGCTTATGTCGAGCTTCTGTCCATGACAAATATTTAACTTTTGCCATAAACGAAAAAAAATTGTGTAACTTTGCTTCAATACAATTGATCTCCAAGCAGCAGCACTAGGCGAATATTAGCTGACTGAAAATTTAATTGACGGTGGTGCAACACGTTAAGCGGAGCGCGCAGTAAACCAGACATTGACGAGTCCGGGTTCCAAATCCAATGATTGAAGTAAGATAAATATCAATTATTTCAAATCATATTGGATTTATGTGCTAGAAGAAATGTTTTATAATAAAATAAAAATTTGAATATTAAACTTCAATAAAAATGATATTTTTAGTAAAGCGAATTGCGTTGCTATTTTTTTTTTTTATTTTTTCGATATTTTTCGCTATTTTTTCGTTAGTTACAACAGAATATTTGTTTGCAGCTACTACAGCTCGCAAACGAAATATAATTGGCTAATTTTTCAGTTGGGCTAAACGAAAAATTTCTCTGCGTGTATATTAAATTGAAATATATGAAAATATATCTTTGCGTTTTGGGCCCAAAATTACAGTGTGTGTTGTAAAAATATCTGCTCAGTGTATTTTGATGCTGTTGCGGACACTCTTTGGTCGCTCCATCTAAATGTTTAATTTGAATAATGTTGTTTCTCGTGTTTTTTATTTTTTTTTTTTTTTTTTTTTTTTTTGTTTCGCTGCGGCATATTAATTTCTTACTTTACATTTTAGGCCTTTTATTGACAATTTGCAAAATGTATATCTCTCCCCTTTGCTCTAGTTACAAATTCTATAAAAAATTTCTTTCCTCAAAATAATGCTTACTCACTCTAACGCTTAGATTACATTTTAAAAAAATATATAAATAAAAATATATAAAAAAAAATGTAGATCCAACAAAAAAGGCTTGGCTTGGCAGGGTAGCCAAGTTATGAACAAAAACCTGGTTGTAACCAAAAAGTATAAAGCCTAAAAATAGGCAACACTGGCGGCATCATCAGTGATGTTCTGCTTTATTTTACTTTTACTTAATGCGTGTACCAATACAGCCGCATCTACCAACACAGCCATAGACTGCATAACACCCCTGTAGGAAAATCAACTAATTTAAAAGTAGTTGATAATGTAGTTTTTTGTCAACCACAACTAGTTGAAATTCTGACTTTTTTCCATAGAACGAACTAACATATTTTGTATGGTGATGTCCGCTAAATAAGTCAAATGACTTTCGTCTGCATATATTTTCAACTACTTGTTAAATTAGTTATATTTAAATTATTTTTTTAACTACTTTAAAATAACCAATTGAAAACTATTACTGATGGCCTAAAGTTAGTTAATAATATTTGATGAAATAACATGGTTAAATATATATAAACTTGTAATCTAATAAAAATTTGCAATTAAAACATGTCAAAATCAGAGTAGTTGCCGCCTTAATATAATTCAAAGTAGTTCATATACTGATTTATTTTAAATTAGTTTTTTAATTAGTTGTTTTTAAAAACAAGTTAGTTTGTTCCTATAGGGACTCAGCTGAACCCACACTAATGCACATTTATACAATAAAAAATACACAACGTTGAAGTCTCAACAGTGAGGACATTCGGGAAATTTATTTAAATTAGGACGATGATTACGGGTGCAAGGCTCGAATACTTTCCCCTTTTTTTTTGTGCTTGTTGTCAACATGCTGCTGCTGCTTTTGCTTCTTATTTCTTTTATTTTGCTGGCTCCGCTTTAATTTCATGTTTCATTTATGTGGGCAAAAGGGTGTCTCAAGGGGAGTCGCAGGTGTAAAGCATGGCTGCGAGATAGCAGCAGTCTTTGTGAGAAATAAGAAATATAACACAAAAAATAAAACAGCTACAGCTCAGCTCAAGTCAAAGGATACACAAGGATATGCAAATGAGTTGAGAGTCAACTCGTTGCTAGTGGGGGGGGGGGAGGGGGTCTTGACGTTGATGGTGAGTGATTTAGTTGGGTGTCATTTTCTTGTGCGACCGCGGATATTTACGCGGGTTCTTTTTATTATTATTCAACCCACTCCAGCTTTTTTGGGGGTTGGTTCGTTCCTGCGTTGCTGCTGCTGCGTAGTTGTTGTCCTGGTAATTTCGCTAAGATCCAGAAAGGAGTAAAACGAGTTACACAACTTTACGATAATGAAGAATAACTATTTTTTTTTTTTTTTTTTTTTAGTGCTTATAAGAATATTTCAAGCACATTTATAAAGTTTTAAACAGTAGATACAACTGAATAAATAAATGTTCGCAGATTTTTTTTTGTTTTTGTTTTGGTCCTTAAATAGAAATTGCAACTTTACTTGTAAAATTCACTCCTTGTTTTCTTATTTTTTCTTATGTAAGTAAAGTTTATTGTATGACAGCTTCTTTCGTGCCCAATGATACTTGGAGAAAATTAGTATTACAATTGTTGCTACCTATAAAAATATACTCGAAAGTCATCTATAGCAAATTTGAGGTCTCCAGGTCTTCCCAAAAACTGCTAGTTGCATTTAACTCATTCATATCATATCATTCATAACTCATATATTGCAAACAAATTCTAGTTATTTGTTTAATCAGATATTTAGAGCAAGAAACTTTATTTTTTTTTTTCATAAAGTCATCTAACATAGTGACACCGATTACTAGGCTGGGAAGATTTGCAAACCTTTGTTGCCTGGGCGATTTTCGGATCTTTTTTCGAAAAAAAGGGGACAATAGGGGTGCACTTTACCCTATCACATCTTAAATTTTTTGAATAATTTCTTTAGGAATTTTTTTTTTAAAAATTTTTTGAATTTAAATTTGCACAGGTAGAGCAAAACTGATGCCAAAAATGAAATCCTCGTACCCGATTCAACCTAAAACTAGTCTCACATTTATACGTTTTTATACAAAAATTTATCGTAGAAAATTCCTAAAGAAAAAAATTCAACCAATTCAAGATATAAATAATATTTTTTAGAACTCGTGATATTAATTAATATTTTTGATATTGATAATCCGAATTTAATCTTATTTTTTGGGTTCAAATTTTGCCAAAGATATTCTTTTTATTCAAATATTATATGGTGTGAATTTGGGCCAAATCGGCTTACAAATATATTTTTTTTTTAAATCGACCACTGTGTCACCTAGGGGAATCTTAAGACACAAAAAAATTTTGGAGGACGACACAAGCACATGTTGTGAATATAAGGTGGATAGATTCAGTTGTTCAGCCGTGATGGTAAAAAATACATACGCACCAACGTTAAGATTATACTTTGAATTTTGTGAATTTTTTTTTATGAATTTTTTACGATCAATTTTTGTATAAAAACGTATAAATGTAAGACTGGTTTTAGGTTGAATTGGGTTCGAACATTTTATTTCTGCCATCAGTTTTGTTTTAGCTGTTCGCGTGTATATACAAAAATTTAAAAAAAAAAAATCGTAACGAAAAAATTTACAAAATGAAGATATGATAGGCTAAAGTGCACCCCTATCGTCGTCCTTTTTTAGTTTTTTCAATAACTTTTCATGGCCAATCCAAAAATTGCTCAGGCAACATCAATTTTTTTACCTCCATACAAATTGACCCAGCCTACCGATTACACAAAAAAAAAATGTCAGACTTTTTTTAATCGTTTTTGGTTAAATTAAGAGTACTTATTACTAAAGCAACACCATTTTTTTTTCTACCTGGCTTAGTTTGCAAATTGCAAACAGGTTTTACATTTTCAGAAAAAAAAAATATATAAGACAAAAAATACACCAACTCAACCTAGGAATTTGTCGATACGAACAATGTTTTTTATATTGACGAATTCCTAGCTTAAGTTGATAAATTTTTTGTCTGTATAGAGTCCACAAAAGTTTCTGCTAAGGTTTTTCTTTGTGTGCTGATATCGTTCTTCCATTAAACGTACAGCTGCGAGCATTGAAATAGCAGGGGGACAAATATTTTATACTTTTGCAGACTATGAAAAATTTTAAATAATTTTGCCAACGGATGCATTGAAAAAGTAAAGCTTACTATCCTAACTATATATATATTCAACAATTTTTAATTCGCATATTCACATTTTATGATTTTTATATAAAAATTTGTTTTACATGAAAATTACATGGAGCAGTAAAATATTAGTATAGGAAAAATATTAAAATTTCGCAAAGTTTTTTCTATACGTTTAGTTTATCATAAAATTAGTGCTTAGTTGCATTGCCTTTATTTTTAATTACGGCTGAGCACCGCCTACCCATGGAATCCACAAGTGTCTCGCATCTCTTCAGGGGTATAGCTTGCCATCCGCGCTGAACCACTTGCCAAAGTTCATTGTTGGTTTTTGGCTTAGCATCCCATACAGCTTTCTTAATGTCAGCCCAAAGATTTTCAATGGGATTGAGGGCAGGACTTTGAGCCGGCCAGACCATTACCTCAATTCCAATGAGCCGAAACCATTGATTTGCAAGTCTACTGGTGTGTTTCGGGTCTTAATCCTGCTGAAATATCCATTTCGCATTCTCCTCTATGCATAACCTACACGCAACGTCCTCGGTCAGATTTATTTTCCTGAGATGGTACATGTAGGCACCGTGTCCTGTGACCAGTGCAGTAAGCCAGCTTAAAGTCCTTCGATTGTATCGGATAACTTTTGCTGCCTCACTATTCACTATTCACATTTTCATTCTGTTCTATGCTAGAATGTCCTCGCACCCACATAAGTGTGAGCTCATTTGTCTGAGCGCACCTATTGAGTTTAGTAAGACACTCTATGGTCAACCTGGAAGTGATGCCTGTACGCTGCATGCACCTAATCACCGACTGATTGTCAAGGACAATAACAATTTTCTTGCCATAGACCCGGTCATCTATCAGGTGGTTCAGGGCATGCACCACACCAAGCATTTCCGTCTGGTACGCAGACACAAACCTCCCTAACCTCAGTGCACAGGATAGGCTCAACTCTTCTGAGTAAACGCCTGCTCCGAACCTGCATAACCTTTTGTTATATTTAAACATATTTAACAATATTACATTTTACATCTACTCACTTTTAAAATCTGAAGAAAATTTTATTCGAAACGCTATTTCGCTATAACGCGAAATTAAAAAAAAACTTTTTAACAATAATTTTTCACGTATTTTAAGAACTCTGATGAAATGCATGTCTACATACTTCCAACATTTATGGAAAACTAGATGCTGTCAAAAAAACTTTAGAAACAGTTCTTCATTCACTCATATGTTAACATTTTGTACGAAAAATCGACGTGTTTCACATCACCCTATGGTACACATTACCCCCCCTCACCCTACATTTACCACAAATAAGACCAAAACTATCTGGATCGTTCGTATAAGATCTACTCTTCGTAGCCATGGTTTGAATATGAATATACAGCGCGGTTTGTATGGGGGGTCTTTTTTGCAAAATTTTTTTAAGGTGGGACATGACATTCGCGGCAGAGAAAACAGACCTTTTTTAAAAAATGCATAACTCAGCCAAAAACAAACATTTTTCCAAAATTTCTATTTTATTATTGTACAGAATTGAACAAATTACAAGAAAAAAAATTCAAAGAAATATATTTTTCACTCCAACATGGTTTTATAGAGCTGCAAACTGGCGGCAGAGAAAAAACGGGGCCTCGTGGTTGCAGCGCTGGGAGTTGCAAAAATTGTCCGATCTGGAAAAAAAAATTACTTTTTTAAAACTTAACAAAATTGGTTATCGTATGACACGAGCTTTTTTTATAAATTTTTTTTTAATTTTTCGTGATTTGAAAGTGTGTTTTTTCGAAAAAAATATTGACTTTAAAAATTCATAAAAAATCAAAAAAAAAAAAATTAAAAAAAGCTCGTGTCATACGATAGCGAATCAAGTTTAAAAAAATACAACAAAATTTCGTCAGAAAATGAACCCGCTAGTGCCGCAACCAGTACGAAAAACAACGCGAGATAAACGCGTTCAAAGTTTGTGAACAAAGAAAAAAAAGGTTACCTTCAATCTGCCAAAAATTCAATAAAGTATCTTAAGAGAATTCTTAAGAGTATCGATTTCAAAAAACTGCCAATGTCATGTCCCCCCTTAAGCGCATGTAACGTTTTTGTTAACATTTTGGGCGAATTGCAAGCTTAATAAGGTTATAACAAAATTTTTATAAAAAGTGTTCGTAACTCTTTTCTACAAAAACTAATAATTTTTGTCAATACTTGAATTGATTCATACCGAAATTTTTTCTGTTACTTTCAAATAAAGTTTATTCTTGAATAAGCAAAAGAGTTTTTTGAGTTTTGTTTGATCTCTCTGGTGGTTTTGTTTGCTTACGCAAAACTTGGTTGGGACTTAATTTTGTAAGCGCCAGCTAAGTAAGAAAATATATTTTGTAAGTCAATTTCCTGAGCACGAAAATAATTAATTTTTTTTTTTTTATCTTCATCCCGTTCGGGGGAAAATATTCAGATGCAGGAAAGCAAATTTTCGAAAAAGTCAGATTATTTAAAATCCTTAGTTTAACGTGTATTGTTTAAGGGGGAGGTAAGGTTTGACAACTTTTTTTTCATATTTTTTTTTATTTTTGTTTCTGAAAGTACAACATCTGAAGAATATTGTATTAAATTTTTAGGTCATTCAAAGCAAAACTAACGAAGTTACAGTACATTGTATGATCGTACCTCTAACTTAGTTTTGCGCGCCTTTTAGCTACCTGTGCTGAGCGGCGAGCGGCAACTGTTTCGGTCTCTATTGTATTATTTTTATCCTCTCTTTATATATTTACACTGAGGGAAATATGTGTTAAAATTAAATGAAATTGTGTTCATATTAAACGAATATGTTTTTGAAATAGAGCTTTAAACAATTTCATTTAAGCTGAACACAAATGTTTGTAAAGTAAAATTTAAAACAAAAGCTTTTGTTTTCAAAACAATGTTTTAAAATATACTTTTAATGTAAGCATTTTCAGTTTAAAAACATTTATTTAAAAATTAAATTTAAAACAAAAGTTTTTATATTGGAAACAAAAATTTTAAGCCCACATTTTTTCGATGCCATTTTTTACATTTTTTCGTGTTTTTGTTGGTAGATTCGTGATCAGCGACCCCTGGGACCCCTGGAATACCAAATCTAAACTCCATTCTGGCGTTTGTTTTATTGTGGCTTGAAATATTGAAATATGTTAAATATTAAGATAATTAATTAGTTTACATTTCATCTTACCTTTAAATTTTGTAAGTCCAATTAACAAATATTTTCGAACAATCAAATGGTTTTTCTTGGCTTGGTTTCAAATGTCTGCTCAATGACTCTACTACACATAATTTTCTAATTCAATCTCAGATAGCGACGAATTTTTTGTAATAAAAAAGAATTAATAAGAGAAAATTGGAAAAAATGAGAATATGAAATAAGAATTATAAAACAAAAACTTAAACACGCTTGTTCTAAATTTTGTTCTGTAGAAACACAAACGCGTTAAATTTATATTTTAAAATTTATTGTTCAATTTTAAAGTTTGTTTTTTTTCTCAGTGTATATATATATATATTTATAAATATTCTTCAATGTAGAATATATATTTTAGTCTAAAATTGAACGCTTAGGAGAGTAGATATGTGCGTCATTTATGTTTTCCTCCGATTTCGTTAACTCGTGCTCCGTTTTGGTTTTGCTTAGTTTTCTTAGTGATTTTGTATTTATCATCGAATGAAAAGGCCGAAAACAACTGGCAGAGAAGGACGTGCACAGGGTGTCCCAAGAGTAAGCCGACCAAGAAAAAGAGTAATGCCGCAGGATCGAAAAACGAAACTAAGAGCTTCTAGTGTATCAGCCAAAAAAATTAAATTAAATGCTTCGCTTGAAGTCGAGGAAGATCTTAAAAAGCATTATCGAAATATAGAGTGTATTGGGCATGTCCAAAAAAGGATGGGCAAACGTCTGCGTGACTTAGTGAAATCGCACGTGGTCGATGCAAAAACGAAATCTGTTAAAAAAAGTGTAGAGGAAAACTCGTTCCGGTAAAGGCAAACTAACTGGCAACATGATTGACAAATTAACAGTGTATTATGGGCTAGCAATGCGAAGAAATCACTATTCTGTGGACAAAATGAGGAACGCTTTATGGGCGAATTTTTATCATTATTCTTCGACTGATCAAAATCCCCAGCATGAAAAATTCGATGAATCGTGGTGCGAGTGGAAGAAGGCTGAAGCTGCAAAAACATTACGATCATTCAAGCACAGTTACTTTCTACTTTCAGCTGATGTTTTAGACGCAATACAGACAATATATGAAGATTTAAGCAAAGACACGCTGTTGGAACGTTGTCTGGGTGGTTTTACGCAGAGCAACAACGAAAGCTACAACCAACTGATAAGGAAAATTAGTCCCAAATCAGTGAGTGGTACCGCAACTGTCGTTGGAATTGCAGCATATGAAGCAGCATCACTTTTTAATGAAGGCTCTACTGCTTTTCTGACCTTCATGCGCTTTGAAATTCAATTTTAAAAAATTCAAAGCCCGCTTTACATTAAAAAAAAAAAAAAATGATATAATGGAAGTTTTCGATTTCAGTAAAATGTTTCACATTTATTGCTTAAAGTTAAAAAATGTAAACCTATTTTTTAATTTTTATTTCATGCCCAGTCTAATCAAGGCAAGTGTAGAATCAACATAGAGCAATGCTTAAAATGTACTTCAAGTTGCCACCTACTAAGAAAACTGTCATGCTTGTTCATACAAAATGAGTCCAACTTCAACTTATTGAACAACAACAAGAACGACAATAGCCACAAACAAAGGGGTGGTGCAAAAAAAAAAAAGAACTTGCATTACTCATAAACTTAATTACAGCCCTCAGCCACGAACAGCGTAGCAAGGCTTTACAAAAGCAAATTTTTTAATGGCGTAAGCATAAAACAAAAGAACAACAACGCCAACAACAACAACAACAGCAGTTAAAAAACAGCAACATTAAAAAAAAAATACAAAAATGTTGAAGTAGAATCCGCGCAAACGCAGGCGCCCCTTCATTAATGGCGGCCTAATGAGAATATTAAATTACGCGCTTGTTGTTTTAATGGATTAAAAGCAGAAAATGAACGAGTGAGTGGAACGTGGCAGCAGCCACAAAGAACCACAACAACAATAACAACAACAGCAGCAAACAAGAAACAATATCCTTGGCAGCCAAACAACATCCTTTGATGCCGTTGTTGTGCAATACTAGAGTGTTTTGCTGGCGCTAATTTAACCCTCGTTGGTCGTTGCTCAGAAACTGACGACACTTTGGGCAGCGCTCAGAACAAGCGTAGAACGACTTGAAAGTTTAAACGGATGGGTTGAGTTACGTCTTGGTTTGCGTTTTTTTTTTTTTTGTATTTGACGTTGCATTAATTTTGAGTTTCATTTTAAGTCATAAAAATTAAAAGCATTCATAAGATGGCTGGGCTCATACTCTAAGTCAACTTGGCTAGTTACACAGCTAGCAAGGATGCTGAGTGCGTTTTAAATATTCATCAACTTGCACAGGCAGACTGTGTGAAAAGGGCTGGTTTTCCTTGGAAATGTAAAGAATATGCTTTGAATGCTTTTGAATGCAAAGCTGAAAATTATATTTTGCATTATAATGAGTATAGCCTGTGAAAAGGATACTCCAGAATATAATTGGGGCCCATTTCCACTTGCAAACTGTTTTTGTTCATTTTTTTTTTTTTTTTTTTTTGGTTTGCTCTTGTAGCATTTAATTTTAATTTTTAATTTGTAGATTAAACTTGAAGCTCATGTTTAATTTTATGTTAATTAAAAATATCATCATACTTAGAAGGACAATAAAGAAAAACCTTCAATAATTTTATGCCGCACACTTTTGCCCAGATAGGCGCAACGTTGTGGCCGCGGCTTTTAGCGGGTTAGCTTATTGGGGCCATCATAAATAGTGGGTTTGATTTAATTAATCGTACTTTTTATATCGACTTTCAGTGCTTCAATGCTTTTGCCTCACTTCCTGTTTATCCTTTCAATTGATGTCGCTCGTCGCTCGTCGTCGTTGTTAAATGTATTTAAAATCTAATTTTCTCTTTAACATTACTTCTTTGTTGTAGTTGCTTGGATTTTGCTTGGGGGTGCGAATCAACCATCCATCCTTTTAATTAATATTTTCTTTTTAGATTATTTATGCAGGAAGTGGTGCATAAATTAGCAAGGATAATAAGCAGGATCATGAATAGGATATGATTGTTTTAGTGGGCGGTAATTAAAATTTTCCATTGGCTTATTTAAAATATGAAAGTAGAAATAATGCAGTTACAGCGAAGCTAAGAATGTTGAGAATAAAAATTCTTTGTAAAATGATGCAAATTATTTTAATTTTTTAATATGATCCCTCTAATAAAAATAAACGTAACGCTTTTGCGAAACAAAACCGATCCGTAAACGGAACGAAATTTTACTAACACTTACATAGTTTTTTATATAAAAATAAGACGAAATTATTTCAACGTAAAACTCTTCGTAAATGTGCCGCTTTGAGCGTAACGAAAGCGGACCGATTTTTCGTTACGGAAACGAACTAATTTAAAAGTGTCGAACAATTTTTTACTTATCGGCATGTAGTGTTTCACGAGGTAGAAGAACTTAAAACACCCATTCTTGATCTCAAACTGTTGCGCCGTCAAAAGAACACTGATACAGAACTCGAAAATTTAGAAAATAAAAACATACAAATTCGAACAAAACACAATTTAATTCATGAACACAAAAATTTGGTGCGAACACGATACTGATAATACTCGCCCATACATTCCACAAACACTCCTTAGGAAAATATTGGAACAACCACAGCATATCAGATCCAGGGGCAAGAGGTACTCGATGGCGCATAACTGAACGTTATTTTTGGCCAAATTTTAATGTAAAAATCAACAAGTGGACGCAAGAATGAATTAATTGTCAGAAAATACATTGACACACAAAGCCATTACCACACAAGATGCACATTCCACATGGCCCCGTTTCGAGCACATCCACATGGTTGGTCTATTACCGATATGATACGGACACAGATAACTCCTACCGCAATCGACCAAAACACACGTTGGTCTGAAGTCTACCCTCTCAAGAACGTAGAAACCACCACTATAGTCGATACATTCTTTAGAGAGTTCGTCTCACGCTTCAGCGTTCAGACAGAAATCATTTCTGACCGAGGACCACAGTTCACATCTACAGACTTTAAGGTATCATTACAGTTTTGGATTATGGGAAAAGTAAGCAGTTTTCTAAAGTTAAAAACTTGGGCCCTTTATTAGATATTAACACACATTTTTTTTTTTTAAATTTTTACATCATTGTAGATTGTTCACAAAAATGAAAAAATACATTTCATAATTTGTATAAGTTATAGATGGCGCCAAAGTCAAAAATCCGGTGCCCATATGGCGGACAGTTAATCTCAGGATTGGCTGGGCCGATTTTGGAAAACCTTGTTTTATTTTCTTTATTAATATATTCTCTAACCGAAAAATCCAAAAAAATTTAAAAAAAATTAATTAGCAAAGATAAAAGGTCCCCAAATGTGGTCGCATTTATTTTTTTTTTAAACATTGCCCAAAAAATTTTACTTTCTAATTTTTTTAAGATTTTTTGGTACATTGCCTTAGAGAATATCGCAGTAATGAAAATAAAATTAGGTTTTTCAAAATTGGCCCAGCTAATCCTGAGATTAACTGTACGCCACCGGATTTTTGAGCACTTCACTTTGACGCCATCTAACATAT
The DNA here is from genome assembly GCA_914767935.1 of Coremacera marginata. NCBI lineage: Eukaryota > Metazoa > Arthropoda > Insecta > Diptera > Sciomyzidae > Coremacera > Coremacera marginata. Next base: position 20,265,707 of record OU612044.1, read on the forward strand.
AACTCATTCATATTATGAAAATTATTATTTTTTTTTTTTCAATCTTTAAGGATGTATAAATTTAAAAAAAAAAATTATGTTCAAATCTAATAAAGGGCCGAAGTTATTATCTTTAGAAAATTGCTTACTTTTTCCTATCTGAAACTGTAATGATACCTTAAACAATCAAACAATTAACCGTCAATATGGTTTTTGTAGGGCCCTACTACTCTATTGGTGAACTTATGGCGTTCGTTACTGGAAAATGGAACCAATGCGTTCATTTATTCGGTGAGAGCAGAGTTGTTGCTCTGGATATTTCAAAGCCATTTAACCGAGTGTGGCATAAAGCGCTCGTATCTAGACTAATTGCATATGATATCGGTGGTAACTTTGCTCGGTGGATCACGTACTTTCTTATGAATCGAACGATCCATGTTGCAGTCGACGGCATATCGTCCAGAGCGCACGCCATCAACGCAGAAGTACCGCGGGGCTCAGTTCAATCGTCAACTTTGTTTCTGAATTTTATCAACGATCTTCTGTCGTTGACTCACAGCTCAATGCATTCGTTTGCGGATGACAGCAGCATTTGCCATTCATATTAATTTAAAAAAACACCCGAGCTCTTTGGAGATTGGAAGAAAGAGCCAACATATGAATGGCACACTTAATAATGGCTTCAAAAAATCTCCGAGTGGGATCTTGCTAATAGAGTAGAATTTAATGCTCGCAAGACCCAGTGTTGTCTGTTAGCCCACAAGCGAATCAATTACCTCTTAGCTCCCCTCAATATGAACGGTGTCAGAGATCTTACGAAGTCAGAGCTATCGGTGATCTTCGATGGAATGATCACATTTATGATGTGTCAAAAGAAGTCTTGGTTTTTTAAAACTGTGTAAGAAATACTTCACTCCAACTGATTTTCGTTTGAACTATACCTCACATATTAGGCAGGAAATGGAGTACAATTCGCACAGTCGGGCAGGGGCTTCAAGATCATATTTGGAGCTTCTGGACCGAATTCAAAGACGTGCGATATATTTGATAGATGATGAAAATATTTCATCTTCTCTCAACTCTCTTTGTCATCGTCGCAATGTTGGTTGGAAAGTGTTCAAGGGAGATGCATGGCCTGGCACCACTAGCTCGTATGTTTCCTAGGTCCTTGGGCAGCTCTCCAAACCCATTCCTTTACCATTGCCACTTTGCCCAATAGAATATCGCACTACCGAGATAGTTCGTTCTTTGGTCGCTCAGTAAAATTGTGGAACAATCTCCCTGCGAGCGTGTTTCCCGGCAGTTTCAATCTGTGTGAATTTAAAACAAATCTTCACCGACACTACTCCATCTTTCCACACTTCAACTAACTAACACCCGTCAGCTAAATCAACACAGCAATGTTGATTTATAGGGGCATCCCCTGAGTGTTGGTTAAGTCTAAAAAACAAAAAAAAGCTTAAAGTTTTCACTTCGGTCGGCGATCTGCACTTCCCTACAATTTTTTTACAAAATTTTAGTAAAAAGAAAACAGTTTCACGTTTCCCGCTTAGTTCCCCCATGAAGTGAAATAAAATGGTTTGGCTTACAAAATTTGAGTAAAAAGAAAACAGTTTCCCGCTTCTTTCCTGCATGAAATGAAATAAAATGGCTTGGCTCACAGCAATATATGCTCTATCTTGAAATTCGCCCTTTCGAAATTACATCTATTATCAACTGTCTCTGATTTTCCCTTGTAAAATTAGTATACTCTCTATACTCTACTAACTACTAAGAAAAGTTAAAGTTTTTTTTTTAATTTCAATTAATTTCTGCCAAGCAATAAGTTCAAAAAGACTATTTGGAGAATTTGAGCAGCTTTTAATTTATTTCTTTATACCTCTTACTTCAACATATTTTAATACTTTGGTTATTGCCAAATATGATGAAGGATATCATTTAGCTCAAAGCATTAACTCTGAAATCGAATAAAGTTAGTTCATATCAATACTCATTTCATACACCGACTCTTTCATCTTGAATTTGTGCACTGGTACACTTTTGCAAACACTTTGAAGTGACCAAGGCATGAAAATACATCAACATATAATGAAATATATTTGAAGTCTAGCAACAAATTCAATTATACATATAGCCATAACGTAAGAGCAAATAAAAGGACTAAACCACACAGATACTCGCACACGCATTAAGCAAAAAACTAACCACCATGTGATAAAAATATAACAACAATATTAAATCAGAAAGCAACACAAAAAGTGGCAAAAACAAAAATAAACGAAAAATCCAGACAACTGAGTAGCCTATCATTAGTAAAGCATAATAAAATAATTGGTTAAAAGCAAAGAGCTGGGAACAAGAGAAAAGAATATCCTTTTCTAAGAGCTTTGCGAGTGTTATGTAGTAATTTAATAACTACAAATAATATCATATGTGAGAAAAAAAAATGTTAAAAGCAAAAATGTGCTTGGAATCGAAATTGAACTGAAAACTACTCGGGGTGGGCCGGAAAATTTAAGCAACGCGGTTGCTTTTTTCCTTTATTAATCGCCAGGTTAAAATATCACAAGAATCAAAGAAAATTACACTGACCTTTGATATAAATAAATAACATATGCAAATCTTTGGTGAAAAATAACACGCAACACCCAATACTTTCAAACACCCGAAAACATGTGTCAAGAAAACCATAGAAAATGCAAAAAACTTGACGCAATTTCGCTAAGGGGGTGACAAAATACAAACACACACACACACACATCAACATTGCGCTAGGTCATTCGCCAAGACAAGCGGAAAGATTCTCACGGCAACCAGAACAACAAAAAGTTAACCACAACAAATTGGCAGAATGTGTCAACAGTTTGCATACAAATACCAGCCACAAAGCACAAACTCTAGCGGGATGAAGACGGACATGCATGCAGGAATTCACATAACACATCCGCATGTCAAATCAAACACATGTGCCATTATTTATATGTTTATTTTTATCATTCACTGATAACCCATTCCTTGGAGGGTTCCAACAAAAGCTGAGGGCGCAAGCAACCGCTCAAGCACATTTACATGCATGCACGAACACTAACACCCACACACACACTTACTTTCTATACATATGATATGTGCTTCTACACATGTGTGCTTAGCCTGGCATAACCTACTCAACCAGGAACTCCCCCTATTAGCCAAACACACACTCACCCATCCACCCAGTCACACATGCAAATGCCTATTTTTAAGCAAATAATAACAGAAAAAACGATACAAATTCATATTCTTGCGCACCCTTTTCTTGGTTTTTTTTTTCGTTTTTATTGCCTATCCTGTTTATAAATATGCGACTTTCTTAACATTTGTTGCGAATTTGTTTAAAATTTGAGTGAAATAAAATACACCACATATGAGCAAGCAGCATGTGCTGCATACCAGCTAGTGTGTGAGTGTGTTGGGTTGGGGTTGATGATTGTCTGTTAGCTTTGCCGGAAACGGATATGCATCATTGTTAATAGTTAGTTGAGTGTGTAAAGTGAATTGTAATCGTTCTGTTCATCATTCATATCGTCATATCTTCTGCTTCTTCTTTTTTATTGCTGAATTTGTAATCAGTTTTATTTGAATAATTTTGTGTGGATTCTGAGTTTGGGTCTTAGTTGTTGTGTTTGTTGCTGTTATATTTGCAATATAACAGGTCAAGGTCGTTGCATTTTTGTGCTTTTTTTTCCTAGTTTACAAACGAAGTGTTTACTTTTTAAAAAGAGATATTATTTTGGTATACATACTAAGCTGGGTTGATTTCCAGACCATTGTTGCCTGGGCGATTTTCGGATCGGACATGAAAAGTTATCAATTAAAACAAAAAAGGGGGACGATAGAGGAGCACTTTACCCTATCACAACTTCAATTTTCTAAATTCTTTCTTTAGGAATTTTTTTAATATAAACGTGCACAGGTAGAGCAAAACTGATGCCAAAAATGAAATACTCGTACCCGATTCAACCTAAACCTGTTCTCACATTTCCCTTTTATTCAAATATCGCTTTTATTCAAATATTATATGGTGTGAATTTGAGACGTATCGGTTTACAACTATATTTTTTTTTTAAATCGACCACAGTGCCACCTAGGGGGATCTAAAAACACAAAAAGTTCGTTTTGGAGGACCACACGAACACATGTTGTGAATATAAGGTGGATAGCTTCAGTGGTTCAGCCGTGATGGTCAAAAATACATACGCACCAACTTTAAGATTATACCTTAAATTTTGTGAATTTTTTTCTTTATGAATTTTTTACGATCAATTTTTGTATAAAAACGTTTAAATGTGAGACTGATTTTAGATTGAATTGGGTTCGAGAATTTCATTTCTGGCATCTGTTTTGTTTTAGCTGTACGCGTTTATATACAAAAATTTTTTGGAAAAAAAATACTAAGGAAAATTTCACAAAATTACAGATGTGATAGGGTAAAGTTCACCCCTATTGTCACCCTTTTTTTTTTTGTTTTTTTAATAACTTTTCATGCCCAATCCGAAAATTGCCCAGGCAACATTAATTTTTTTACCTCCATACAAATCGACCCAGCCTAATTCATACATATAAAGCTTCTTAAATGATCATATATTTAAAAAGTTATTTCATTATTTTTTGAGGCAATTATGTCTAATATTTTGTCTTTTGCCAAAAATTATGAACGATATCATTTAAAGCATTACTCTGAAACTAAATGAAGTTAGTCAATATCAATCATCCATACACATACTCATACTCATTCCATACACCGACTCTTCCATGGAGCACTCAAACACTGATTCATTCGAGTACTGAAACACTTTCGTAAACACTTTGAAGTGACCGAGACAAAGGGGGTGAGGGGCAATTTCCCTCCTAAAACTCCGCGAAAATATGCATAGTATTTTATTATACATCTTACATAATCATAAAAAAAATGTTCAGTCCAATAAAAAAAAACAAAAAAATTAATTTATATTCTTTTATTGTGCATGTAATGTATATATAATTATAAAAAAGAATGATGTTATTGGCCTATCACGGGGGATCAGGGGGCGACCTTTCACATGGCAACGTGTCTGACTGCCTCAACCTGGCGAGGCTAGCATTATCCATGTCGAAATCGTCCCAAGTCGACTCAAGCCTCCTCGTGGTGTTCCCTGGGTAACGGGACTGGTATCCAACTAGTATCCGTTAGTTTGACGGCTAATTTGAGCGGCTGGTTGCTCTGTGGACCTTATACATGGAATGTGCGCAGGGTTTGGCTTCCGCCACATTACTACTGCCCAATGAAAACCAAACCAGCCTCGGGTAAGAACCCCAATTACGTTGACGACCACCGCAAACGAAAAACGTACAATGATTTACTGATATGCACCTGGAATGTCCAGACCCTTTATAGGAAAAATGTCACGTAACTGGCGGGAGCCCTCCAAACAATTGAGTTTAAGATTAACAAGTGCGCCTGCCGTTAGGCTTAAGCATCTTGGGTTATCTAAAACCTAGGGTAATAGTTCATGAAACAGACAACCATCAACTTTGTGTTGAACCACAACACAGACCCGTTTACGTTTTAACAAGTAAAACATACGGGGCATCCGGTGTGGCAACACGAACATGGAAGCTGTTTCACAAACACAAAGCATCACCCAGTGCCCTGCTGATTAGGAGCATTATGAATAATTACATACTGCCCGTAATAGCAGTACCAGTTTAGACTTCCGTAGCAACGTACTTCCATCCATCTACTGGTGGAGACGAGACCTACCCAATCTCTTGCATATTAAGGCAGATATGCCAGCCCGGTCGTACCATTGCGCGACCCCGCCGGTCAATCTAGACCTGTGTAGCATTCACACAACCACAACCAGTACGAGACTCCCCGAAGGGCCAGCCCACGACAGTCATCTGGGCAACTCGATCCCGACAGATGAGGATCCACAACATCCCCGCAAAAAGACCAAGAATACACAAATGCAATTATGAAAATGTGCATTCTTATGCATGACTGTGCTCAATGAGCACTTAAAGGCTAGTCTAACAACTTGCAGTTGCCGACTCAACTAGAAAATTATTGCGCATGACCGGTACCTACTTAGGAGGACCTTTGCAATTGCCACTCTTACTCTGGCCGTTCGGATTACAACATCCAGGCATAGAGTATTGTCCATTGTTCTCAGGGACTGCCGTGCTCAGTATAAGAACCCTTAGTTAAAACAACCAACGTCAACACTCCCCTCAGTGACTGCCGTGCCAGCTTGAGGGTGCGAGTCAAACTCTTGACAAGCAACACTTCGGAAAGCCGAAGAGTTGACACTTTGACGCACGCATGCCAACACTTTACATCCAGTATTTCCAGCCGAATTAAGGTCTCCATGCGGTGGATAGATAGGGTCTACCCCATCTGACGGGTAAAGACTGTCCCCGTACTAACAAGTTTTAAGGTCAAATGCTATACCTTCGCAGGCTTGTTTCATATCGATATACCGAATATGACCTGCTACCAAGATGGACGCCACCCCGAGCTCTTGGTTGGCCCTATCAGTTTTTATGTTTGCAGGACGTATCCTACAAACAACCCTCCTCCTTTATCCTGGCTTGGCACAGGCAGGCGCAACCCTGGCGGAGTTACCCTCCAAACAATAAAAGCTGTCACCACCGCCATCCAGGAAATGCAATGGAAAGGGCAAGGCTGCTTTAAAAAAGCACACTGCGATATCTACTACAGCTGCCATGCGGAGAGGCGCAAATTCGGATGTGTATTCTTTGTTAGCCGGAAACTACGCCACCTTGATCACACCTGTGAACGAAAGATTGGCCACGATCCGCATCAAGGCAAAATTTTTTTAATCAGCCTTATTTGCGCACACGCCCAAATAACGAAAAGGACGAAACCTTCAAAGACGCCTTCTACGCTAATGTTGAGGGCATATACGACCACCTTCCGGTCCATGAAGTGAAAATAGTCCTTTACGATTTTAATGCGAAAGTCGGAAGGGAAGTCATCTTCGGCCCCATTGTCCGTCAGTTCAGTCTTCGCGAAACCTACACGAACAACGGTCTAAGACTTATTGACCTCGCCGCGGCGCGAAACATGCTAGCTAGTAGCACCAGATTTAAGCACCTCGACATCCACAAGGCCACCTGTCCCCGGATCAAAAAACACGAAACCAAATTGATCATGTTGTAATCGACGGAAGGCATGCCTCTAGTGTTCTAGATGTGCGTACATGTCGAAGGGGTCAACATAGACTCCGACCACTATCTTGTTGCAGCCAAGATCCGCATGCGATTATGCAATGCGAAGAACATACGCACAGGAATACAACGAAAGCACTCACATTTGCAGCTTAGCGACATTTAGCTAAGCTGCAAGTGCAACGGACTGCTGAAGCCTACTCCGCTCAACTCTCGGTTAAGCACAACCAACTAACCTCTGGACCCGACGACGTCGGCGGACTTTGAGCGCAGATATACCACTCCATGCGCGCTGCCATTGAAGAAGTCATTGGTTTCGGCGCCCGCAACCTCAGAACCCAGAACTCAGTACGTTAAGGAGTGTCGCAATTGCGACAGCAGTAAAAAACACCGCTTATAGAAAAATGCTGCAGTCAGCTGCAACGCGAGCCGTGCGAGAAAACTACCGCGAAAAGAGGAAGAAAGAGAGACGCCTTTTCAGACACAAGAAAAGAGAGCAGGAAAAGCATAAGCGTGAGGAACTAGAGGTATACCAGGGCAAGAAGGATGCACGAAAATTCTATCAACAGGTTAAGCGTCCAAACCAAGGTTTCAAGCCCGGAGCATCTACATGTAGTGATGACAATGAACATCTGGTTACACATACGCAGTGTATGTGTATGCAGTGTATGTGCACAAAAAGCACAGATTGTGAACACAGCATTTCTCTAATTTACTTACTGGCTACGATTCCACTAATGCCGCCCATGGAGAGCGCAGTTCAGTGCCACCAATCAACGATGACGGAGTGGAAGTACCACCACCTAGCTATGAAGAGATTCGAAATGCTATCCAACGACACAAAAAAAATTAAGCAGCGGGTGCTGACGGCCTGTCAGCTGAATTGTTTAAAACCGGCGGCGATGAATTGATAAGGCGCATGCATCAGCTTGTCAGCAAAATATGGCTAGAAGAAAGCATGCCCTATGATTGGAATCTCAGCGTACTTTGCCCTATACTTAAGAAAGGAGACCCAACAATCTGCGCCAACTATCGGGGTATCAGTCTTATTTCCATCGCATAAAAGGTTCCTCAAGCGTACTGTGTGAAGGATTAAAGTCGATTACAAAAACACTGATTAGACTTTATCAGTGTGGCTTTCGACCTGAAAAGTCCACCATAGACCAGATTTTCACGCTACGACAAATCTTGGAAAAAACCCACGAAAATCAAATTGACAGACATCATCTCTTTGTCGATTATAAAGCTGCGTTCGATAGCCAGAGAAGGGACTGTGTATACGCAACAATATCTGAGTTCGGTATATATCTGAGTATACCTGCAAAGTTGGTAAGACTTTGCAGTGTGACGTTGAGCAACACATGCAGCTCCGTCAAGGTAGGAAATGACCTCTCCGAAACTTTCAATACCGAAAGAGGTTTTACAATGCGATCCACTATCTTGCGATCTCTTCAACATCATCATGAATAGCACCGTTTTCTACAAAGGTGCCCAGCTCCTTGCGTACGCTGATGATATTCATATTGTCGACTGATAAGATGCTACCGCTTCTTTCACCGCTTTCAAAAAGGAATCAGAAGATCGGAAGAATATATACCTTAGCACCGCCATTAATAACAACAAGGAAATCAGCCTGGAGATAAAGCGAAGAACAATAATTGCTAATAGGTGCTACTACGGGATCAGTGTAAGCAACTAAGTTCCAAGGCCCTCTCTAAACGACAAAATAACCACTCTACAAGACGCTCGTTCTACTTGTGCTGCTTTATGGCACTGAGGCATGGGTAGTTTCGCAAACGGAAGCAGCTGCACTGGGGGTGTTCGAAAGAAAAGTTCTTCGCAAAATCTTCGGTGAGTCGGCGATGACTATCGCATTCGAATTAACCACGAGCTCTATGAGCTCTACGATGACATTGACGTAGCTCAGCGTATTGCAGTGACTACGCTGGCTTGGTCATGTCTATCGTATGGACGACGAAGCTCCAGCGAAAAAGGTGCTCGAGGCGAGGGTCTCTGGTCAACGTCGACGAGGGAGACCATGCCTCCGATGGATGCACCAGACCAAATTTAAATTAAAATTATCAATTGGAATTAAAGCAAAAATAAAACAAAAAATTTTCGGGCGCCAACCGAAATTGCCGAAAACAGATATGTACTAATTTAAAATTGTCTTATAATAACTCTGATATTGTAAAAGTAAATGTTTTAAAAATATTAGGATTGTTTTTCGATAATAAGTATTCTTTCAAAGCCCATTGGGATCATATTAGGAAAAGCTTATCTACTTGACTAAATATCATCAAATATTTATCATTAAAACATTGCCTAGTACATCAAGAGACATTATTGAACATCACACGAGCACTAATCCTGGCGAAAATTGACTATGTCCTGCCGATATATGGGCAATGCGCAAAAACAAATATCTGCAAATTGGGTGCACCATACCATTCTGCGGTTCGAAGAAGTCTTCGTGCATTTCCTACAACTCCGATACGAAATATACTGGCTGAAGCTAACTTAACTTCCCTAGCAGAGAGGATAAAATTTTGCATATGCCGCTTGATTCCTAAATTAACCGCTAAACATAATCAAATTCTGTTTAAAGATATTAAACGTCTTTCTGCTAGAAAAAAAACACCAAAGAAGCCGTCAACAATTTTCAAATGCATGAAATTCGCAGAAGAGAACAATATTCCACTCACTGCTATAGCGACAACAAAAAGCTACCCACCTTGGAACCTGAAATCAACATCTTTCATATTAAAACTTTTAAATTATCCAAAAGATAAAACCAGCATCTTTGCCTATCAACAAATGTTTATGGAACTGCAAGAATGCCTCAATAATTCCAACTGGAGTTTTCTTTTCACTGACGGCTCGAAGACAAACCGTCATACTTCCTTTGCAGTAGTCAACAAACAAGGGGACACAATAAGTTTCGGGAATCTCTACTCTTGTTATTCGATATTTACAGTCGAAGCATTGGGAATCTACAAGGCAATTTTGTAGCAGAAAATAAGGGAAAACGCATCATTTGCACAGACAGTTAATCGGTAATCAACGCAATTCGGAACCCATCATACACCAGCAACATAATTGACTCAACAAGAAACAAATTATTAAAATTTCCAAACAAAATAAAAATAATGTGAATTTCCGGACACTTTAGAATTGAAGAAAACGAGAAAGCGGATTCTGCAACAAAAGAAGCCTGCAGAAGTCCTACTTTTCCACTATAGAGTACTATTTACAAGATGAGCAACAACGAGATTGGAAAAACTACCAACACCACTACTCTTCTATAAACTCGAGTCGTAACAAACCTAAATTTCCATCATCAATCAGCAGCCATAGCTTAAAAAACTTTACTCGCTTCCGTTTAGGACATTCAAAAATTACTCATGAACATATCCTTAATGGTGGAAGTGTCCTGATTTGTCGATTTCGTAATTGCGATACTTTGTCCATAGAACACATTTTACGTTCATGCCATAACCTAAATGGAATAAGACCAAGCGTTTTAAAGGACCAATCACCAATGGATTGTCTCAAAGATACCAGCATCAACAATATTCTTAAAATCAACAATTATCTTAAAAAACTAAAATTAATGTCATTCATCTAAAATTTCAAACTACATCACATATATAATCACATATATTTATTCTTTTTTAATATTTTAACAGGGAGCTGAAAGCCTTGGCAGCTAATGCTCCATTATATGCCCTATTATATGTTAATTAATTAATATGTAATATAAAATAAAATAAAAACAAAAAATTCTTTACATTTTTTTAGACTCCCATAAAATTTTATATTAAGTTTAAGTGCCGTAGCAATTTTTGCAATTTTAAAAATATTTGCATTATATCACAAAATATATTAAATATTTTAAAAAATTAAAATAGTTTCTCAAGATTCAAAAAAAAAAAAAGAAGCTTTGATAAAGAAAACTCAAAACTGACAATCATTGGAAATTTATTTCTATCAATGTCTGAGAATATGAGAACTATGAGAATAAAAATAAATTTCATCGCACCGATTTTCAAAAATTTAAGTTGTGGGAAAAATAATAGTGGGCACCCCGGGAGAGCTATGAAATATTATTGTCAAATTTCTGCTCCCTTTAGGACCTTTTTTTGTGCGAGTGAGATAATTGTAGTGGATTGAGTTTGTCATTGCCTAAACTCGTGAGGGAGAAACATTAAATGAATTATTCGCAACCACAATTAAATTGATTTCGCTATCTGCTTTTCTTGTCTCTTAGAAATCTCAACACATTGGGTTCTTTAAGTGTAGCTACGCAACGGAATAATAATAATTATGCTCATTTTTATGCAATTGTAGTGTATTCTTTGTGTTTCCGTTCAAGCGCACAAACAATAACGCTACAGAATATTGAGTGAAGTGACCAAAGTTACACAACGTTAATGTACTGTTCACTAAGTGAACTGTACAGTACCCTAACATACGCTACGTTTAGCGTCTATTTTAGTTCCCTGATTCTACCAATTCAAGTGGAGCTAATGTAACGCATAAAGCTACCTCAAAATATATTCAAAAATTAACGATTTAACGAAATAATGAATAAGACTTACTTAAATTTGGTTCTTCAAGCCAAATTCTTAAATCATTAACATGCAAGACGTTATAATGTTTGAATACTTTCCAAACATCAAAGAAAAGTCAATAAGTTTTCTCATTACTAGCACGTCTTAGCGCCTTAAAAAATAAACTTCTCTTGCCAACAAATACATTCTAGCACAAAAAAAAAAAAATTCCAATAAAATGAATATCAAATACGGTGCTGCTCATGCATCAAAGAGTTACCAAGGATATTTGGCAAAAGTAAAAAGAGTAAAACAACTGAAACAGTCAACCTTTTGCCAAATGCAAATGTACGCCGACTAGCTAGCTAAAGCAAAGGAGGAAAACTCAATAATGTCACAATGACGTGAACGCGGCGACAAATGTTGATGAGTAACAATGTTGCTGATGATGAGTTCGATGGGTATGATGATGATGAAAGACAACAGCAGCAGCGGTGGCTGCGGCAGGATTTAAAAAATAAAACTTAAAATGAAAAAATTTGCAAAATAAAATTAAAATATCGATCAGAACGCCAACCCCTTTCAAGGGTTAGAAGAGGCAGCAAAGGGGAAAAAACCAACACCAACAACAAGATGTTGTTGATGAGCAAATGAAAGAAGGCACAAACTTTCACTTTGTGCAGCAATAAGCTAAAGCATAAAACACAACAGCAAGAAACGAAAAAAAATCCATTTTTTAAGAAAAGCGGAAAATTGCTGAAAGCGCTAACGAACATTGATGAGCAGCTATAAGTAGAAGAAGAACAACAACAACAAATAAACACCAAAAACATAGGTTGCTGCCAGAAAGAAAAGCGGACTCCAAGCAGAAAATAAGAAAACAGCTAAGCGGGCTAAGGACGAAGAGTCAGCAACAAAGGATGTTGAGGCAGCAAATGCTACAAATGAAGCTGAAGCTGGCTTCAAACGCCAAGTCAAAAACAGCCGTAGAAGAACAAGCAGCAGCAGCAGCAGCAGAAAAAAACCCTTACCGGATACGGATGTGGATGCTTAGCTTGACTTGAAGAGTCCTTTTCAACATTCATTTCGAGCGTGCTTTTGAAATTAAAAAAATAAAACATCTCAAGGGTGGCATTGTCCCCTCCACCTGCCCTCACTTAGACTGCGCCCACAACCACTCATTTTTTTTTTTTTTTAATTCATCAGCAGCTATTTTTTAAGGCACAACAACCACCTCTCTTTACCCCCTTCGCTGCTATGCTCTGCCTTATCAGCTGCCTTGGCTCAGTCAGTCAAGACATTCGGCTTGGCGTTATCCTTTCACTGCGCTGCTTGGCTTGCCTTCTCTCTTACTCTTGCTCACCCAACGCTTATTGCTTTCTCTTTTATACTTTTTCATTAAAAAGTTTCGCAGCAGTGTTGCTTTTGCTACAGCGACATTTTTTTTTTTTTTTTTGTGGCCCCCTTACTTAAAATTTTTTTGTTTTCAACATTTTTTTTTTTTATTCAGCACCGATTTTTTTTTTTTTTGCTTTTCTTCTTAACGAATTTTTCTTAATTTCATTCACCCCTTGCTAAAAACAGGACGACAGCAAAGCCAACAACAACAACAGAAATGTAAAATTTCAAATTTTTCTTCGTTCACATTCGCGTCGTTTATTTAAATTTTAGCATCGTCGTCTTTCGCGCTTTTCACTTCGTCCTTTTTTAATAGCTTCAAATTTTTCTTCGTTCTGGTGCGCAATTTTTTGCTTAAACTCTTCTAAAGCTCAAAGGATACCGCGGAAGTGTGCTACGTTCAGCAAAAGTAGTGGCAGTGGGAGCGCGCGGTATGAGTGTCAGTCAGGATTTATTGTTGTTGTTGTGTGTTGTTTTTGTACACGTCTGGGGACACATTTTTTTCCAAGCGTTATTAACGCACCCACTCATTCTTGTCAGGGTAGCGGGAACTGGTGGTAATAGCGGCTGGGTTAACTCAGCGGGCAGAGATTGCTGGGTGCAGCCATGTCGCTTATAGGACGGGGTTAAAATAGAAAAATATTGCTTAAAATCGCGTGCACTCAAAAACGTTTTAAAAACTTTGCGATAACACTTGCGGGTACAACAACAATTATAACAACAATATAGCTAGATGAGGGAAAAAACCTTTAAATTATATCATTGCATAGAATTATGCCTTCTCTATTACTAGTTTTTCTTAAAGTTTATGCAGAACAAAAGACTCTATTTATTTAAACTCTGTCTTATAAAACTTTGTATATTAAAGCCAAGTTGTGAATGTTAAATGGGTACACTCCTTACTTCCTATTTAATTTTTATGTGACTTTTTATAATGTGCTTCTAAAGCTCATAAAAAAAGTGTTCATGTTGTATCAAGAAAGTTTCGATTTATATACATATAACATTTTCCTTAAAAGCTTTCCTTTTCAAGTAAAATTGTTGGTTAATTTTTATTAAGAAAAACTACGTAAGTACTTGGGTAATTTTGTGCAAAACAATATAAGCAATTTTATGTAAGTATATGTATATTTCATTGTTTTTATGTATTGTATTTATGTATAACGTAGATTGCAAATGTTCTGCAATTAAATCCGACATTAGAAAAATGCACACTGTTGTGAAATTTCTAAAGAGAAAAAAAACTCCAAAAAGAAAAAAAACATAGGCATTTCGCTGATTTTTTCATGTAAAGTGGCACAACTGGCGATTTTTTGAAATGTTTGTATGGGGTACACCCAGGGGGGTTCCAGGGGGTATGCCACTGGCATGGTTGGGTCGGGCTTCCAAGGTTAGTGGGGGTCGGTCATACATTTGGACTCGATTGAAGCACTCTAAATGGGTCAAAGTGGGATTTTTCAAAATTTGCCCCTCCCCAAAAGTTCGACCCAAATTGGGGGACATCAGAATTCGTTTTAGAGGTATGGTTCCTTCGGCAAAGTTTCTTATTTTGATCCCTAGAATACGATTTTCACAGAGCAATGGGCGATTTTTTTTGCCTCCCCACAAATCGACCCGGCCTAATGCACAGGGATATAATTGACTACAGGAAATAATTGATTTTTACGGTGGAAGAAAAAATTGAGCCTGATTCACTCGCCTGATGCCTGGTTTGCGTGTCATACTCGTATACCCATATCTCATCACCAGTAATGATGGATTCGATGAATGATTCGTCATTTTTGACCATTACCAGTCTGGCTTTCGCGATTGCAACTCGCTCTCTTTTTTGCATGGAATTGAGTTCTTTTGGTACCAACTCAAGCCACGGTACGTCTCAAGTCAAGGTACACGTCTCAAGCCCAATTCATTCTTCAAAATGCTCTGAACGGATTCAATTGAAATGCCTTTCTAATCGTCAATTTGCGATTTTTGACCAACATTTCTTTAATTTTTTTAACGTTGTCTTCGGTAGTTGAACACGATAGCCGCCCGGTACGAGGGTCGTCTTCTACTTCGTATTGGTCACTCACAAATCGGTTAAACCACTTGTTTGCCTTCTGATACGATAAAGCAGAGTCACCGTAACATTTCACCAACATTTTACGCGTATCGGCGCAGTTGAAACCATTTTTCACACAAAATTTGATACAAACTCGTTGCTCAATTTCTTTGTTCCATCGTAAAAATCAAAGACACGAAAAAAGTTGTTGTAAACAAAACACTGTCACTTTACCAAATGTCAACGAGAGACGCTGATATTTGGCAGCCTTGTCATAGACACATGTGGCAACATACAAATAAAAAATTTTCGAATCGGACAGTTAAGTTCGGTTCACAAGGTGGTATATCAAGAATATAAAATCCTATCAACCGGATCATTAATTCCATGGCAATCTGATCACAATCAGGAATTTTCTTGATGTCATGATGCAAACTATGTTCAATAAAGCAGATCATCCACACACCTTATCTGATTCTCCTCTAGTCGATATCTTATTCTCTAGAATGAGCGAAATCAGCGACGAGCTCAGTACTTTCCGCTTCACACTAGAGCAGATAGTAAACGTCGTTAGGCCACCGTCACTCAGAGTCAACGAAGTCATAACCGGTCATTCAATAAATCCGTAGGATAAGTAAGAAAAAAACAAAATTTTGATAAAACTCGATTATATTATTCAACATAGTTGACTCCGAGAGCGATACAACGAGTATAGCGATTTTCCAACTTTTCGGTACCACTTTTTTAGTACGATTTCTCTTTCTCGTCAAAATAGGCCTCAGTTTCAGCGATTACTTCATCACTGGACTTGAATTTCTTTCCAGCAAGCATTCTCTTGAGATCTGAAAACAGGAAAAAGTCGCTGGAGGCTGAATCTGGAGAATACAGTGGGTGGGTAAGTAATTCGGAGCCCAATTCATTCAATTTTGCCATCGTTTTCATCGATGTGTGACACGGTGCATTGTCTTGGTGAAACAACACTTTTTTCTTTTGCAAATGTGGCCGTTTCTTGGCGATTTCATCCTTCAATCCATCCAAAAGTGCACAGTAATAGTCGCTGTTAATAGTGGTTCCTTTTTGGAGATAGTCGATGAATATTAATCCTTTCGCATCCCAAAATACAGACGCCATCACCTTACAAGTCGACTGTTGGGTCTTTGCTCGCTTTGGATTCGATTCGTCGACTGCTGTTCACTCAGCTGACTGTCTTTTGGATTCTGGTGTGTAATAGTGAAACCATGTTTCATCCATTGTCACATATCGATGATAGAGTTCGATTTTATAGAGGTTTAACAGTGCCAAACACTCCTCACGCTCACGCGGCACCCACTTTGCACAGAGTTTTCGCATACTCAAACGTTCTTGTAAAATGGTATAAACACTACCATCTGATATCTTTACAATGTCAACTAGCTCGTGCATCTTCAATTTGCTATAGTTCATAACCAATTTGTGCATTTTTTTCAATGGTGAAAGCAGCACTGTACTTTTTATCAAAGGATTTCCACTGAAGGCGAACGAGAGTTGGGTACAGTGGCGTAGGTAGGTTTTGGTTAGAAAGTTTATTTTAGACAAGCCTAATGGATATAAGGTAACAAGCTTTAACCCTATAACAACATCTCAAAGATATGTTTCGGCATTATAAAGGAAAAATTATTTTGAGTCTCATGCATAACATAGAGAATTTACTTTTTACTTTAGAGATATCGTAAGCATAATAGGAGTCTTATTCATGATAAAATAATTTACAAGGTAGCCTTGATAACTAACTATTTTCTCAGAGCATCGAGCGACACCTGTCAAAATCAATACAAAGTTTAATTTTCCATATGTTTTTCTGCTTATTCTTTTTCTCTTTTTCATTCATGTGTTTTTGACAAATGCTGGTCGATAAAAAAACTGTCCTTGCAAATTATTATATCATAGCCTTATTCTGGTGATTGATAATTGTTAATTTATTGACAACTCTAAAAATTTCTTATTCTGAAATGTAATCAAAAGCTCATAACATGACAAGACTGTCAACACCAGAAAAAATACTCGAAACATTTTGAAAGTTTTCTACTCCATGAAAAAAGTAGCACATAATAGACTAGCTGTCAATGAATTTGCAGTTGTCAATCACCAGAATAATGCTAAAATCTTTAATTCTTTAGTAAGATCTCGTTCTAATGCAGTGATGACCACTCGCACACAACTTAGAACGCTTGCATGTATGTGTAGCGCTCCCTCTAGGAACAAACTAACTTGTTTTTAAAAACAACTAATTAAAAAACTAATTTAAAATAAACTAGTATATGAACAACTTTGAATTATATTAAGGCGGCAACTACTCTGATTTTGACATGTTTTAATTGCAAATTTTTATTAGATTACAAGTTTATATATATTTAACCATATTATTTCATCAAATATTATTAACTTTAGGCCATCAGTAATAGTTTTCAATTGGTTGTTTTAAAGTCATTAAAAAATAATTTAAATATAACTAAGTTAACAAGTAGTTGAAAATATATGCAGACGAAAGTCAATTGACTTATTTAGCAGACATCACCATACAAAATATGTTAGTTCATTCTATGAAAAAAAGTCAGAATTTCAACTAGTTGTGGTTGACAAAAAACTACTTTATCAACTACTTTTAAATTAGTTGATTTTCCTACAGGGTTCTCACTGAAAGTAATGGAACGTTAAAGCATTTTGAAAGCTTTATGTACAAAAATAATAAACAATAGAATAGACGCGAATAGAAAAATGCTGAAATCACATTAGAATAGATTATTTGTTTATTTAATAGTATTAAAGCAATATAAATATAATATAAACTATTTTAAACTAGCAAACTATGAAAACAATGAATGCTTACATGCAGGGTCAAATCTGGCGTTATATTGCTCCCAAAACTAAAAAAATTTTCAAAATTAGAAAACACTAAAATAATATTAAAAATGAAAACTTTATGTTAGGGGAGGCGGGGGGCTTTTAAAGTAATTTTTGTGATGATTTAACAAAAATAAATCTATTAAATTCATCGTAAAATCTTTAAAAAATTTTGTTGACGTTCGGGAAAGCCTTTTTATCAATAATTTGTCTATTTGAAGTAAAACGTATAGTCGAAATTATTTAAAAAAAAAATTTTTTTTTGATAAATTTGAAATTACTTAATTTCACCCCTTAAAATAATTTAGGAAAAATATTTAGTTAAAATATCCCTCTAAAAGTGTTTATATTAATTTTACTGTTTTCTAATTTTAAAAAATATTTGATAGTTCTGCTAGCACTATTTTGCTTGCTACGGCCCTGCTTACATAAATAAAAAGCGCTGCGTTTTTAAAGTATCAAATGTAAACAAATATAACAGAACAATGCATCGCTTCTTTATTTTATTTTTTTCTTTGCACACTGGAACAACGTAATTATATTGAAATCAAGCGAACAAAGCGATGAGACCCTACCCTCTTCGAAGCTACCTGCAGACTGAAAGCTTTTTCGCAGCCGAAGAGTTTATATACGTATGCATTTTTGAAAAAGCTCTTAGCTCGCGAGCTTATTATGTTTATAGCTGATCCATGAGCTGATCTAAAGCAACCCTATAGGAACAAACTAACTTGTTTTTAAAAACAACTAATTAAAATACTAATTTAAAATAAACCAGTATATGAACTACTTTTAATTATATTAAGGCGGCAACTACTCTGATGTTGACATGTTTTAATTGCAAATTTTTATTAGATTACAAGTTTATATATATTTAACCATGTTATTTCATCAAATATTATTAACTTTAGGCCATCAGTAATAGTTTTCAATTGGTTATTTTAAAGCAATTAAAAAAAATTATTTAAACGTAACTAATTTAAGAAGTAGTTGAAAATATATGCAGACGAAAGTCAATTGACTTATTTAGCGGACATCACCATACAAAATAAGTTAGTTCGTTCTATGGAAAAAAGTCAGAATTTCAACTAGTTGTGGTTGACAAAAAACTACTTTATCAACTACTTTTAAATTAGTTGATTTTCCTACAGGGAATGATGACCACACGCATACAACTTAAACTGCTTGAATGTATGTGTAACGTTTAAAGCTTCTCACTGAAAGAAATATAGCTTAAATGCATTTTTAAAGCATTCTGAAAGATTTATGTACTCAAACAGTAACAAAGAGACGCGAATAGAAAAATGATGAAATCATATTCTAATTTTTATATAATTTTTTACGTACTATTATTAAATATTTATCATATATTATCATTTTATTATTGCATATATTATTATCTTATATATTAATACGCAAACAGAAATCTTTAACTCTCTTTTTACACACTTTAATGACAACAGATTCGGATTAAAAATATTTATTTATTTAAATATTTTATCATTAAGATAGGTAACAATTAAAAACACCTTTCCACATATAAAAGAAGCAACAACAAAGCCACATAGCTCTTTTCAACAGCGTTGCTGCAAGAGAGTAGATTGCGAGAGTAAAATGCGAGAGTAAAAAAAGGCTTATGCTTTAACACATGGCAGAATTATTAGGTAAGTTTATCACGGAGAGGAGTAGAAAGCAGAATAAAGCTACATTGATGTCAAAATCAGCTGTTCATCGCGAATTTCTTTATGCTCACGTTTCGCAGTTGTTTTTAGGTTAAAACTGTTACAGATTTTTTTTGCAATTTTAAAACTTCTTTCACATTTTATAGTTCTTATTACACTTTTTATATAATATTTTCACTCAAATTAGCACAAATTTAACACCCGCGACCGCACTGTTTGCAACTTGGAAACATAAAATATTTTCTTCATTTGCAATTTCTACGAAATTCGTCGTTTTGACATTATCCACTCTTCGTTGACGCGTGAGAGCACTCAGCGCAGCGGCCCTACCTTATCATTGTATCATGCTTTAACATAGCTTTGTGGTTGTTATTAATTTTTCTTTCCCATCTTCTCAGACACATTCGATTCGAGTTGCCGAGACAAAATAAAATAAAGGGTATCGCAATCAAAGTCCTTTTTTTGATTGCATTGTAAAGTAAACATGTTATGGCAATAAAAAGTTATAGAAACAGACTTTCGTTATAGAAAGACGACGTTAGACGTTATAGAAACAGTAAATTAAGATTATAGCTTGTAGTTTATTAAGAAGTTTTTTATAAAAGTTACCAAAAAAATAAGCAAACGAAAATTTGTTGAGACTATGAAAACACATACGGAGGACCTGTTTGATGGGTTGAGTGGTGTTTGAGGGGGGAGAGGAGGGAAGGTCAAGGGGGGTTTTTGTGGTCGTTAAAATGTTTATTTGATTTAAAAAGTAACAAATATGTTTTAATACTTTATAAAACTGAGGTATTTAGCATAAAACATTCTTCTTTAAAAAAACTAAAAACTTTACTTCATATCAAATCTAAAGATAGACAAGACAAAGCATTTGCAACTAATTTATTTGAGCAAAAATATTAAATTTTAATTAATATTAAGTAGCGAATTCATTGTTTGCTATAACTTCCCTGCAGCGACGTGACATTAAACTTATTAAGTTGTGAATGATATCAATCGGAATTTCATGTCAGGCCGTTTGAATTCGTTGAAAAAAATCTATCGAGTTTTTCACATTTTCATGGTTTATTCTGCGTTTTACTATCTCCCAAAGGTTCTCAATGGGTTTAAGGTCTGAGGATTGCGCGGGACACTTCAAAACATTAATCTTATTGTCGCTAAACCAAGTTTTTATAAGCTTAGACGTGTGTTTAGGATCATTGTCTTGCTGGAACGTCCAGCACAACGGCATTTCCCATTCAGCAAATGGCATCATGACGATCTCCAATACACTTTTGTAAACATGCTGATTTATAATGCCGTCAATTCGGTAAATAGAGCCTACTCCTGTATTCGAAAAACATCCCCAGACCATAACATGCCCAACACCATGCTTGACTGTTTTGACGCAGTACGATACTTGAAGTCATCTTCCTCTGGGTCGTCTAACACTGCTCATACCATCACTGCCCATCAAATTGAATTTCGATTCATCCGAAAAGAGGACCGATTTCCATTGTTCAGCTGACCTATGAAGCTGTCTTTTTGCAAATTGAACACGTTTTCCTTGGTTCCGCTTTGAAATCAAAGGATTTCTGGCTGGGCGACAAGAAGGTAGGCCAGCATCAACTAGGCGACGACACAAAGTTCTTGAAGAAATTTGCAACTGGTACTCTTCTACAAGTTGTGGGGCAGATGCAAAAGGTTTTTTCTTCACATGTCTCACTAGTAAGTTGTCAACTATTGGGATCGTTTTACGTGGGTGGCCTCCATGGTGCTCCACATCAATTTTTTTAGTTTCACGATATTGAGATATAATTCGCGAAATTGACGACTTATGCACTTTATACTTTTCTGAAATATCTTTTTGGCAAAATCCGTTATTAAAGTCATCAATTAAATTCTTTCGTAGTGCTGTCCCGAATTTGTTTGGAGTCATTTTTTCGATATAATTGTTTTTTTTTTTATTATGTGGCTGCACAACCTTTCTTGCAAAATTGTTTTACAACTAACGTGAAAGCTTCACCAACTTAGTAAGAACTTGAAATGTTCTGCATAATTAACTGTTGGAGTAACGGTTTTTTGTCGTTGCATGAGAGTTGCAAATGTTTTGTCTCGCTCAGAATTTCATGAGATTAGAATTTTAAGAGAAGATCTTGCAATTTAAGAGAGGAACACGAAATATAATTAATTACAAACAAAAAATTACATGTAAAAAAAATAAAAATGCACTGTAAAATATTTTATATTTTTATCAAAATTCTTACTTTCGTAACGAGTTGCAAATATTTTGTCCGATACTGTATATTAATACGATAACACAAAACTTGAACCCCCTTTTTCTCAATTTATAAACAGCACATTTAAATGAAACTTATATCACTTAAAAAGTCTGGTTTATGCCAACTGTAAAATATAGTTTTTATTAAAATGTTTTGTTCTTAAAATAAGTGAAAATTAGAAATTAAAAACACCTTTTTTCCCATATAAAAGAAGCAACAACAAAATACAAAGCCACACACCTCTGCTGAACACTGTTAATGTGGGAGAATAGAATGCGAGAGTGAAAAAAAATTCAAAAGCTACAACCAAGCTGTGTGGTTGTTTATGCTTTTTTTCCTATCTTCTCGTACACACCAGGGATGATATTGGCTTAGTAGTAAAAGGGCCAAAATTCATACAAAAATAGGGCTTTTTTGACATGAATGGGGCCTTTAGTGCTAAAAAATTAATGATTAACACTTTTACTTTTTAAGAAAATTTTCAAAAAAAATTTAAGGTTTTCTATTTAGATATTTAACCATAATGACAAAAAAAAAAAAAATAGCACACGTTTTAATAATCTCAACAATGTTATTCACATTTTGATTAAAAATGTTTTTGCAATGTTAAAAATTAATATTCAAATTAACAGTTTCAGGATTTCAAAAAATTCTTACCTCTCCTGTGTTTTCTTTCGCTTTCGCTGTTCAAGCCAAAGCAGGGAAAATTTTGGATTATCACAAAAATAGCAAAAATTTTTGAATCAATGATGTATGGTCAAATACACATGATAGCGGAAGAAAATCCGCTCCTACCAATGAATTTAACAATGAATAAATCCATAACTATTCAACAATTTTGGAATATAGAGCCTACTAACAACAAAGTTAAGTTAAGGAAGGTTTTAGGCAAAAGCATTTAAAATGAAGGCAAATTTTAGAAGATGTTTTCTAAAAAGTGTATTATATATACAAAAAATTCCATTTGCATGCTAATTTAACATCATTAGTCTAAGTAAAAAAAAATGTTTTTGTTTGTTTACATATATTTTTTATATATAAAGATGGCGCTGAAGATGGTGTCCTTCAAAATAAGGTGAAAATCGGCCCATACCTAGTACGACTACAGATTGTCTGACAAAAAAAAATTGCTTTCGAAAATATACCCCTGAATGCAGATCTTTTACCAAAATGGAATGAAAATATGGAAAATTAAGAAAATTATGAATAGTAGAAAAAAAAGTCGGAAAATTTACATAATTTTTGACCATACTGTTGAGTAAAAACTAGACAAATTTTCCAAAAGCGCTCATTTTGGTGAAGGATGTGTAGAATAACATTACAAATAGATTAAGAAAAAAAAAAAATTAAAATAGGTCGATTAATTTGCTTGCATTGGTGTGGGCCGTTTTGAAAAAGTATGTTTCGAGAAAAACGCATTAAAAGCTTCAAACTTCAAAAGCATCAAAGCGGTCAAACTCAAAACAAAACTGTAACAATTAAATTTGTTTTTCTCTACAAGAGTTTATATAGTATATTTATAAAGAAACATCCCTGTAGGAAAATCAACTAATTTAAAAGTAGTCGATGAAGTAGTTTTTTGTCAACCACAACTAGTTGAAATTCTGACTTTTTTCCATAGAACGAACTAACATATTTTGTATGGTGATGTCCGCTAAATAAGTCAATTGACTTTCGTCTGCATATATTTTCAACTACTTGTTAAATTAGTTAAATTTAAATTAGTTTTTAACTACCTTAAAATAACCAATTGAAAACTATTACTGATGGCCTAAAGTTAATAATATTTGATGAAATAACATGGTTAAATATATATAAACTTGTAATCTAATAAACATTTGCAATTAAAACATGTCAAAATCAAAGTAGTTGCCGCCTTAATATAATTCAAAGTAGTTTATCAATCACTTGTTTTTAAGTAGTATTTCAATTATTTCATATATAATGCAAATAAAATTATTTAGAATTGAAGTGGATGCCGCCTTAATATAATTCAAAGTAGTTCATATACTGGTTTATTTTAAACTAGTTTTTTAATTGAAAATCTTTCAGTTGAAATTTGGGCCAGATTTTTTTCCAGACCATACATGTCACGAAAAAGGATGTGTTAAGATACAGGATTAAGGATTGGTCAAGATACATAACACTAATAAATACAAAATACAAGAAAATTAGATTTTTAAAATTTCCCTCAGTCTTAATAGATTTTTACAAGTGTATATTTCTATAGCCAACCAAAAACGTACCTGCATAGGCTTATGTAGCTTAAGAGCCTCCGGAAAAAAGACATCATTTTAAAAAAGTTTTTTTTTTGAAGCTCTATTTTATTTTATTTTAGCTTTATTTTATTTAAAAATTAATATTTTTCAAAAAGCAACGATTAAACGCACAAGAACTCTTAAATAAACCGAAACATTTTTTTTTTAGATCCCGTCTCCAGATATCTTGCTCACCGCAAATTTTAAGGTCTTTCGCGGTATTGCTCTATTCTACCTTATCGACGAATATTTTTTGACCAAAATTTCAGGGATAAATCTTCAATAGTTATGATTTAATAATGTAAGAAAATGTTGGTCTAAAATAAAATAAAATCTTAAAAAACAAATTATTTAAAAAGGAGTTTTTTTCTTCGAAAAACTTCCGGAGGCAAAGTTTTTTAATACTTTGAATAAAACAAAATTGAGGAAAATTGAGGGTTTTTGTTTTCCAAAGATATAATTCCAAAATGAGTATCTGATATTAAAAAATTCAAAAGAACTTATTTTACTGAGATTGATTTAAAATCATTTAAAAAAATTTTAAATTTTTACATCAATGGCATTCTATTTAAATAATATTTTTTTAATACAATTCTTAAAAGGGCCTAAAATGAATCGAAAGGGCTTCGGGGCCTATGAAATCAAAATAGGGCCCAAAAAAGCCCTAAAAGCCCCCAAATATCATGCCTGGTACACACTCGATCAGCGTTGCTGAGACAAAACAAAATAAAGGGTGTTTCAATAAACGTGCATATTTTTTTCAAAAATGCCACAAAATTGATGCCACAAATCATGCACTCTTATTGGGACACTATATTTTTGTTCATACAAACAGGTGCCAACGGTTTTGCTTGTCTGCATATTTTGTTGCTGTTTTTCTCTCACTTTATTTGAAATTATTTTCTGTTTTTGGTTCTTTTTTCATAATTGAAATTCAATTGCGGTCAAGAGTAGAATGGAAAAGTGACTCCGACACTTCGACAGAGCTGTGAGGCATTGTTGTCATTGCTGCTTTTCTTCTTTACTGCGGAACTTCTTTAAGCGCGTTGAGCACTTTTTGGTAGGTGTAAAAGTTATGAATTCGCGTCAGCACTTATAACGTCAGTAATGTTAACGTAAGCAATGTTATTGTCAGCAATGCTATATCGTCACCACTGTTAATATCATCACTCTTTACGTTAGCATTAATAAGGCTCGCACTGTTAATGCCAGCATTTCGGATTTAACTACCAGGCAAGAAGAAAACATAGCAACGCTTTTGTGTTTTTTGTATTTGGACCCCCACATGGGTGGCAGATGGCGGTAGATGTGTTCAGAAGAAATGTTGAAGGCCAAAAAAGGGGGTCAATTCAGAAGAGATATGTCTTGCAATCTACAGTCCTTGTGTTTTTGGTATTGCGACCCCCAGAAGTGTAGCTGATAGGGAATATGTGTGTTAAGAAGAAATGTTGAAAAGCAAAAACTAATAGCACCAGCTTATATATTTGACAGCTGTAGCGTTAAAATGGGGAGAGATATAAACTATAAACGACAGTTTTTGTATTTCTTGTATGAGGACCCCAGAGGTTAGCAGATAGGGGGTAAGTGTATTCAGAAAAAATGTTAAAGGGGAGAAAAATAATATGACCAGCTCATATAATTGACATTATATGTGGTCAATTCGGGAGAGATTTAATCGCCGATATTTGTTTTTCTTGTACGGGGATCCCAAAAAGGATGGCATAAAGAGGTTAGATGTGCTTAGAATTAATGTTGAAGGATCATTGATGATTTATTCAAAAGAAGTTTCTAAAAGACTCGAAAAAATATTTACCGAAAAATTTTACTCTGTGACTATGATACTTAGTGAAGACTTTAATATTAATTTTGATATAGACGAATTTCGACCACAGGCGATACTAGTTTACATAATTATCCCAATTTTTATTTAAAGAGAATATATTACGTTTTGATTTTAATACACTCTTTTGTAATATTTTTTCAAACTTCCCATATACTTTGGGGACGCTTTGAGTCCCTAAAGCTCCCCCTTAACTACGGGCCTGCATCAAGTTTTTTTGTGAGTCCGCTAAATAAAATTGTAATTGCTTTACAATCATCAGAATATGTCTTGCAGATACTCATGTGTGCCGAGGGTAACGCATCTGACACATCCGGTTGACGTACTAAGCAAAGCGGTCGAAGGTCAACAACTATAACAGCTTGTTTGAGGAAGTTCTAAGCGTTACCATTACAACTGAACCAAGGAAAGTAAATATGAATGCACATGTGCCCATGTACCAAATGTCAGAAGAATACAACAACAACAATAACTAGTAAGAAACTGACCAACTTACTCATATAAACGGTGAAAAAACCAGTCAATTTGTAGTGAAAGTGAAAAAATAACCAAAAGCAACGACATTGTTGTTTTTTGTCCAGGAACTAATAGCTTGTACAAACAACAACAACAACAACAAAATGGTTATAAAATAAGCGCTCTCAAACAAGCACACTCTACAGGATACAGGATGTCAAGCAAGCGAGAGCGTGTGTGCTGTGCTTTGCTTGCTTTTTGCAACACACAACCACTTCAACACGAACACACATAAACACTCACGCTCTAATGCAATAGTTCTTGGCTTACAAACTTATGCTTTAACTAAGAAATCAGGACATTTCCGCTTTTTGTCTGAATTTTTTTTTTTTTACTTTTTCACTGTTGTTATTTTTGTTGTTGTTTTTAAGTCAATATTTGATTGATGTGTACACGTAGCATTTGACTTTTGGGTCATCCGATCAGCCACCAAAAAGCTTAGTGCAAGCAGGTTTTAACTTATTTCTTTATTTTCTCTTTTTTTTTTTTTTGCAGGCAGGCGGCGTGTGCTTAGACATCCTTAGAGTCCTTCCAACTTGTACACATACAACTGCGTTACTTTTGAAGGTTTCAAATATAATGGATTATTGTTTGTTTTAGCTATTAAATAATATCCGGAGTCAATATAAGGATTTTTTGATGGTTCGTAGTAAAAGTTAAAGCTTCGATTCTAAGAAGTTTCTTTAATAACTGCGAAGTGTGTTTATAATGTGTTTTTAATTCTCTTCGAAATACTTCCGCAACTGCTTAGAATTTCACTAATTTTGTCAAAAATTATACTTCAATCCAAGCAAATTGTCTTTGAAAAACGTAAATTTTACAATCGATGTGCTCTATCGCATTAATCTCGCTTCGTGCCTTAGTAACAATGTAGCACCAAACGGATTGCCTTTTAAAGAGTTGTCAAGTGTTCGCTTAGAATTATTACGATACTTGATAATACAGTGCTGACAAAGTGAAATCTACACATAAACTAGGGTTCACATTATCTGCCGTTAGGAGTACAGCTACTACATTTTTATTAAATACGAAAGAAGGAATAGAAAAAAAAAATTGTTGGCCTTTACACAGATGGACCCAGCAAAAAACTCGCTCAGGTCTCTAATAGTCAGACTGGAATTTAGGATTGAATTTCTTAACATAATCATGCCTCCATTATTCAGTTCCGATTTCAAGGCTAAAATTCAAATATAATTCAGGCCTCTTTTTACAGACCTGTATTCTAACCTGAAATCTAACAAAAATCAGCCCTATTTAATTTCAGGCCAGATTTCGTATCTGAATTTGAAATAAAAATTGATATTCAGACCAAAAATCATAGATGAACATTAAAAAAAAGTTATACCAAATTTTAGGTCTGAAGAGGCGGACACTTGTATGAAAAAATCAGGGCTGTTTTCAAGCAAAGCTCAGGCTTCGTTCCTGGCTGTAATTCTTGCCTCAGGCTTCGTTCAGGCCTGAATTCTTGCCTGATCAGGCATGACATTTTCTGCTGGAAACTGTTTTTTAAGCTTAATCTATTTTGTTTTTATGTCTGATAATATATTGTCACGTTCTCATTTTAAAGAATACAGCTTTTGCAAATATAAGTTTTTGCATTTTCATTAACGGAGAGTGTTATAAAATATGACACTACACAGTGGAACGCTTTCATAAAACATGCGAAAGTGTATATCGCTTTTAGAATAGAAGAATAAAAACTTGAAAAAATGGTTGAAATCAGTTAACGGGCTCTGACGGGCAGTTAACGGGCATTAATAATCGTAGAGTAATACAATTGTAAATTTTGAATACTTGGAGACACAAAATTTCATGAAGAAGGAATGTTCTAAATCGTCCAAAAAACACAAAAAAATGTCTCCAAACACGAAAAATCCATAGATAAATTATAAGAGAAACCAAAATATAGATTTGAAACTCATTCGAAACTGAGAATTGTAAAAATCGAATGAAAATCATTAAAAATGACTACAAATTATAATACAAGCTAGGTTAGGTTAGGTTAGTATGGTATCTTGTGATACCATATAATCTCCTTTAACTTGGTGTTATAAGAGTCCTCTCTGCGTTGAACCATCCCGTTGACTTAATGAATCTGTCGATTTTCTTTGGATCTATCTTGGAGATTGAAGCAAGAGAGTGAAAGAGAAGTCGACTGAGGGTATTTAGTCTCCTTCCACTTAGAGCGGGGCAGTGGTAGAGAATGTGTTGTATGGTTTCCTCCTCCTCATCATCTCTGCAGCTTCTACAGAAGTCGTTGGCTTCACAGCCTAGACGAAGAGCGTGAACTCCTCCTATCAAGCAGTGTCCGGTGAGTACCCCTTCCAGAACAGAGAGATTCGGTGTACCGAGTACCAGTAGGGAGGAGGTGCGATTGCTGTAGTAGGAAGGACAGGTAACTCTGGCTGTGGCATAGGTGACCAGGTTATTCCACCGCTCATTGGACTAGCGCAGCGTGTTTCACCTGCACTGGAGCTTAAAGGTGGCCAAGGGTATACCTACCCCATCCTTTCCCGAAAGGATAGCGCCGGTCGTACACCTTCTAGCCAGTTCATCAGCTTTATAATTGCCTTCTATGTCTCGGTGCCTAGGCACCCATACAAGATCGATCCTAAATTGCTCAGCCATCTCGTTGAGAGATTTGCGGCATGCAGCAAGAGATTTAGAGTTTTGGGTAGAGGAGCATAATGCTTTTAGCGTCGCTTGACTGTCCGAGAAACTATATATAGCTTTCCCTGAGGTGCTCAGCTGCTTCCTTGATGGCAAAGGCCTCCGCTTGGTAGACGCTGCAGTGATAGGGTAGCCGGAAGGAGGTCTCAGTCCCTAGGTCCGGGAAAAGACTCCCCCACCCACTCGCCCTTCGAGCTAAGAGCCGTCAGTAAATAAGTTTATGGCCCCCTCCATATAGTGAGGCCATGCTTTCCCATTCCTGTCGTGTAGAAATGCGGACATTGTATTTTTTTTCAAAGATTACCTGTGGTGTGCAGTAGTCTGTGTTGGAAGGTATAGTGACCGAGTATCCAGGCTACCTTAGCCTCAGAGCTGTGATAGTAGCAGGATGACGTTTAACGCGTCCGTAGGAGTAGACCACAAGGTTCCTGTTATACATAGTTCTGCAATTCTTTGTACTTTGAGAAGCTTATTTAGTACGGAAGACTTACGAGTGGCCTGCCACCAGACAATCACTCCATGGAGTATAATTGGTCGGACGATAGCAGTGTAAGTCCAGCGGATTATGATGGGAGAAAATCCCCATTTCTTGCCTATTGATTTTTTGCAAGCGAAGAGCGCTATGTTTGCCTTCTTGATGCGTTCCTCAGTATTCTCGTTCCATAGAAGATTCCTGTCTAGGATCACTCTCAGAGACTTTGCGCTGCTGCTGAATTTAAGCCTGACTATGTTCAGATTCGGGGGTTATGTCACCAATAGGGTTGACATGAAATTGATATGATTCTTTAGATTAGAATAGAGAATACATTGGCCAACTCCTCATATCTCGTCTTCACTTGCCTTGTTTGTGGTTTTGATTATCTTGTATAATTTATTTCTTTGATTTCTTAGATGCCTGAGATTCTGATCAAGCCATGGTTCAGAAAGTTTAAGAGAATTGTTAGAAAAGAGGTGTTCAGCTTCAATAGTTGGACCAACCTTTACAACATCATAAGCATTAGTGAAGACTAAGTCCAACCATCTGCCAATCTAGTTTGGAGCATGGTATAATGATTTACAAGGTAGGAGTGACAGTTCTTTTTGGCGATTTGGTGTTGTCAAAAACACATTGAAAAGAGAAAACGAAGAAGCAGCAAAACAGATGACAAGTTAAACTTTGTTTTGATTTGACAACTCCCGATCGCCGCTCGTGAGAAAAAAGGTAGTTGTCAAGGCTACCTTGTAAATTATTGTATCATGGTTTGGAGCTCAATTTACTTGCTGTAAGTCGTTGCCGTAAAAGGTATTTATTAAGGTAAAATCAACCGAGTTAGAAAGGTTTACCGGAAGAAGATAGTTGTCATTTTCATCAATGACAAAGGAAATATTTGGACGGTTAAATCCGCCACAGATAATAAGTGTATCTTCTTCATTCAAAGTCGATGTTATTGATGAGATTGTCTCACATACTTCAATGTATGTTGTATCTTCGATAGAATTAGGAGGAATATAGATAACACCAATATAAATATATTGACTATTTTGCAAACATACTCTGATTATTTGGTGTTCATAGAGTTTGTGAGAGATGGTATCGATATTCTGACTTGATAGGGAGTTATGTGTTGCGATCAAAACACCACCTCCACGGGAGTGATCTGTGTGGGAATAATCTCGATCATTTCGGTAGACCGTCCAATTGCTGTAGAGAATTTCTTCGTTTTTGAAGGAATTGTTTAACAATGTTTCAGCAAAAACTAATACATTGAAGTGGCATGATTTTGAGTCTATAAAAAGTGATAAAATATTTTTAGAGACTTAATAGAGGAAGCTTAATGTCATGGCAGGGATGTTGTTAGGAGCAATAATATCATAGTTTTTGAAATTTTATCCAGTTTTCTACAGATGTCAAAGACGCTTTAATGAGGCACATATGTGAGGCGAATGTTGCCAGGTCATTCTTAATATCAGCTGGAGAGATATTAAGACTTTTATGAAAACAAATGTAGATTTTTTTTAAGTTCAGTTGGATTTGTTGAAAGGACTTTTTGTAGTACCGTTACCATGGCACTTGTTTTTGACGATCCGTCGATCCACACCGAATCAGATTTATAGTGCAGGTCGATCGACCTACGATCTCTAAGACAAGACATAACAAAGCGGCCTTCAGTTCTTGTTTCCATGAGATTTTTTTGTTAATTTAGCTATAAGTGAAAGAAGAGGATCAAGAAAGGTTGGGGGGTACATTAGCAAAAGATGGTGTTTTAGTTTCTAGGCGTAACTAGAGAGGGTACGGTTGCAGGACTATGACCGGGATTAAATGCTCTGTTTGGAGGGAAGGTTGTTGCTTCTATATTGGGAGTGTTTTTTGGAGTAACCGCTGATTGAGGCTTTGAGGGGTTTAAAATATGAGAGCGAATAAAGTTCGGGTAAACTACTTTAGAGGAGGTTATTTTTTCTGATGTGTGATAACTTGGTGTAGAATTGGTTGAGGGTGACAGATTAATTTGTTTCGGAACCGATAGCTTAGGAATGGAGGGTTGATGCCTGAGAGGGAAGAAAGCAGGAAAGATGTTGGTTTTAAAAGTTAAATTAGAATCAGGGGAGTGTTTTTTTACGTATTCTAGAAGGTGGCTTGATAATATTGTTATTTATACTGTTATTGCTAGATATTTTCGGCTTCCATTCAGGCACTGCGATTTACTCACTTATGTGACTTATGTTTCTATCTATCAGTATCCCACCAGAAAAATTCCAAAACAACCATTGGTATTTTGTGGGTATACTTTATTTAAA
Organism: Coremacera marginata; assembly: GCA_914767935.1. NCBI lineage: Eukaryota > Metazoa > Arthropoda > Insecta > Diptera > Sciomyzidae > Coremacera > Coremacera marginata. The sequence continues at coordinate 20,297,769 of OU612044.1, forward strand.
TCTGCTAAATTTTTCGTATCTAGAAGACGTCTTTTGACAGTCGGGAATGTTGATCTTATATTTTTTAAAATAGTTTTGTACGCATGATGTTCTTGCATTTGAAGGAAATCCTTTGATGAATAGAACAGTACTATATTTTTGGTTACCGCTATTTAGCAACCAAAAAATAACCACTTTTAACTATTTTGACATTAACAGTCTGATAGCTCAGTTGGTAATGGGAACACTTGCAACCGCGAGCTTGTTGGTTCAAATCACACAGAATGAGAAGTTTGTTAAATTTGATATGTGTTTGTTCTTATAAACTACATGAAAATTATAAAAATGATTGACTTTAAAAAAGATACTCACAGAACTAAAAATAAAACAAATTTTAGATTCAATGTTGCATTCGTCAATACTGCAGCATTTGCCTTTTCCAAATGAATGGCAAGGCTTAATTAATTTATCATGACGAAAATCGATGAAAAACTGCACTAGAGTCATATACAAATAGCATCTCATGTCACAAAAACTTTTATGTGGATAGGTAGAAAAGATTTAAAAATATTTTGCTTTAACACCTTGCAAAAGCAATTTTTTAATATATTCCCCCAAATATCTCAAAATACACCACTTTTCCCATCAGAAATTTAAGCTCAGTTGTATGAGTTTAGTTCAAAAAAAAATATTAACAAAGACACATACAGCGTTTATTGCATAAAGATTAGATGATGATTGAAAAGGCAAAAATTTAAATGCACAGACACGATTAACCACTTTACGATAACGAGAAGAATGCCAGCAAATCCTTTTCATAATTTTTTTTGATGACAAATAAGAAACATAAATTCAATGTAGCATACAAAAAGTAAGAAAGGGAGAAAAAAAAGCACAAAATTAACAGCCGAACGCTAAAAGTCTCAAGTATCCTTATTAAGCAAACTTATTTTTTTTTTTTAATAATCTCCACAACGAATACTGCAAGCTATACATAAAAAATAGACATAAAATATTCAGCACATAAAAAAACAAGCTTTACAGAGTGCCGCATCCTTTTTTTTCATCTAACGATATCTACGATGTTAATTTAATTTTGTTTTGGTTTTGTTTGTCACAAGCAACGAGATGATAAGAACGAGAATAATGATCATCATCATCAAAAGTTGCCAATGTTGGCGCTGCTGATGCTTTGGCTTGTGCCAGAGTGGCTGTAATTGATGTAAGAATAACGAAAAAGGATTCATTAAAGAAAAAATGTGTTGAAAAAAAATGTGCCACCCTCATTTTTTACACAAATTAGTTTTTTTCCAGACTCTAGCATAAAAAAATGCCAAAGGATACACGTGCTGCATGCAAAGCAACAACAGAGAACGAGAGAGACAGAGAGAGAGAGAGAGAGAGAGATATAATGCCTAAGAATATGCGCATCCTTGAAATCCACACCAACTCTTTTTTTCTTCGTTTTAATTTCAAGGGTTTTAATTTTCTTCAGCATCCCAGAAACAGTGACGTTATTCGAAAATTTCACTCTTCTAGTTCTGAATCGGTTTGGAAAAATTCTGCATATAACCTTCACTGCACTGCTATTTTTTCATCACATCTGCAACCCGTTCAATACTCGTTTTCACGTTCTACAAAAAAACTGTATCTGCGCATATTTTTCACATTAAAATTAAAATCGCTGACTGCATCTCTAAGGATATTTCTCAATTTTCAATTTTTTTTTTCTTTTATTTTTTAATTTCATTCACCCCTCATGAGTTAGGCTGTCGACAAAAAAAAATCCGTATCCATACCCAGAAGCCTGTGGCTGTAATTTCGTTCGCGTGGGTATAGATTTTTTTTTTATAAACATTGATTTTTTTCCAACCTTAAACTTCCTTCATTTGCTGGCTTCACTTGAGCGCTAATGCTTTGTTCATCTGGTGCTTTTTTCCAGCATTCGTTATTAACTCTTGGTGCATGCAATATTTTTTTTACTACTTATTCAAATTTCATATATTTTTGATGTATTTTATTTTTTTTTTAACCCTCTCACTCAACCCTTTTATTCGCATGTCCTGACTGAGTGTTGTCTGGGTGAATTTATTGCCTTTTTTTTCAATGCAACATATTTTTATGCACAGCGCGCAATTCTTGTACTCGAGTTTTTAATCGGATCGTGGTATATATTCTACAGGGTGATAATAAAAATTAAACTTTAAAATTGCTGCTACTCGTTGAAGAGAAAACTAGCTAAAAAAGTTGTCAATTTAGCCAACTGAACCAATAATTGATTTAATTTTTCCAATTGAGTCACTAGCTGGACACCACTGGCATAGGATGTGTGGATCTATTTTTTAACTAGAGAATATTAAGGCATAGATCAGGGTTTATAGTATGAAGTTTTAAGTATAAAGTATAAAGTATAAAGTATAAAGTATAAAGTATAAAGTATAAAGTATAAAGTATAAAGTATAAAGTATAAAGTATAAAGTATAAAGTATAAAGTATAAAGTATAAAGTATAAAGTATAAAGTATAAAGTATAAAGTATAAAGTATAAAGTATAAAGTATAAAGTATAAAGTATAAAGTATAAAGTATAAAGTATAAAGTATAAAGTATAAAGTATAAAGTATAAAGTATAAAGTATAAAGTATAAAGTATAAAGTATAAAGTATAAAGTATAAAGTATAAAGTATAAAGTATAAAGTATAAAGTATAAAGTATAAAGTATAAAGTATAAAGTATAAAGTATAAAGTATAAAGTATAAAGTATAAAGTATAAAGTATAAAGTATAAAGTATAAAGTATAAAGTATAAAGTATAAAGTATAAAGTATAAAGTATAAAGTATAAAGTATAAAGTATAAAGTATAAAGTATAAAGTATAAAGTATAAAGTATAAAGTATAAAGTATAAAGTATAAAGTATAAAGTATAAAGTATAAAGTATAAAGTATAAAGTATAAAGTATAAAGTATAAAGTATAAAGTATAAAGTATAAAGTATAAAGTATAAAGTATAAAGTATAAAGTATAAAGTATAAAGTATAAAGTATAAAGTATAAAGTATAAAGTATAAAGTATAAAGTATAAAGTATAAAGTATAAAGTATAAAGTATAAAGTATAAAGTATAAAGTATAAAGTATAAAGTATAAAGTATAAAGTATAAAGTATAAAGTATAAAGTATAAAGTATAAAGTATAAAGTATAAAGTATAAAGTATAAAGTATAAAGTATAAAGTATAAAGTATAAAGTATAAAGTATAAAGTATAAAGTATAAAGTATAAAGTATAAAGTATAAAGTATAAAGTATAAAGTATAAAGTATAAAGTATAAAGTATAAAGTATAAAGTATAAAGTATAAAGTATAAAGTATAAAGTATAAAGTATAAAGTATAAAGTATAAAGTATAAAGTATAAAGTATAAAGTATAAAGTATAAAGTATAAAGTATAAAGTATAAAGTATAAAGTATAAAGTATAAAGTATAAAGTATAAAGTATAAAGTATAAAGTATAAAGTATAAAGTATAAAGTATAAAGTATAAAGTATAAAGTATAAAGTATAAAGTATAAAGTATAAAGTATAAAGTATAAAGTATAAAGTATAAAGTATAAAGTATAAAGTATAAAGTATAAAGTATAAAGTATAAAGTATAAAGTATAAAGTATAAAGTATAAAGTATAAAGTATAAAGTATAAAGTATAAAGTATAAAGTATAAAGTATAAAGTATAAAGTATAAAGTATAAAGTATAAAGTATAAAGTATAAAGTATAAAGTATAAAGTATAAAGTATAAAGTATAAAGTATAAAGTATAAAGTATAAAGTATAAAGTATAAAGTATAAAGTATAAAGTATAAAGTATAAAGTATAAAGTATAAAGTATAAAGTATAAAGTATAAAGTATAAAGTATAAAGTATAAAGTATAAAGTATAAAGTATAAAGTATAAAGTATAAAGTATAAAGTATAAAGTATAAAGTATAAAGTATAAAGTATAAAGTATAAAGTATAAAGTATAAAGTATAAAGTATAAAGTATAAAGTATAAAGTATAAAGTATAAAGTATAAAGTATAAAGTATAAAGTATAAAGTATAAAGTATAAAGTATAAAGTATAAAGTATAAAGTATAAAGTATAAAGTATAAAGTATAAAGTATAAAGTATAAAGTATAAAGTATAAAGTATAAAGTATAAAGTATAAAGTATAAAGTATAAAGTATAAAGTATAAAGTATAAAGTATAAAGTATAAAGTATAAAGTATAAAGTATAAAGTATAAAGTATAAAGTATAAAGTATAAAGTATAAAGTATAAAGTATAAAGTATAAAGTATAAAGTATAAAGTATAAAGTATAAAGTATAAAGTATAAAGTATAAAGTATAAAGTATAAAGTATAAAGTATAAAGTATAAAGTATAAAGTATAAAGTATAAAGTATAAAGTATAAAGTATAAAGTATAAAGTATAAAGTATAAAGTATAAAGTATAAAGTATAAAGTATAAAGTATAAAGTATAAAGTATAAAGTATAAAGTATAAAGTATAAAGTATAAAGTATAAAGTATAAAGTATAAAGTATAAAGTATAAAGTATAAAGTATAAAGTATAAAGTATAAAGTATAAAGTATAAAGTATAAAGTATAAAGTATAAAGTATAAAGTATAAAGTATAAAGTATAAAGTATAAAGTATAAAGTATAAAGTATAAAGTATAAAGTATAAAGTATAAAGTATAAAGTATAAAGTATAAAGTATAAAGTATAAAGTATAAAGTATAAAGTATAAAGTATAAAGTATAAAGTATAAAGTATAAAGTATAAAGTATAAAGTATAAAGTATAAAGTATAAAGTATAAAGTATAAAGTATAAAGTATAAAGTATAAAGTATAAAGTATAAAGTATAAAGTATAAAGTATAAAGTATAAAGTATAAAGTATAAAGTATAAAGTATAAAGTATAAAGTATAAAGTATAAAGTATAAAGTATAAAGTATAAAGTATAAAGTACAATGTATAAAGTATAAAGTATAAAGTTTAAATTTTAATGTTTGTTAAACATCGACATTCCTTTATAATGAAAATGTATCATAAAAATACCTCACAATGCAGAAAAAAATTTTTTAAGATTTACAAGAAGTTGAAAGTTCTAAAAGAAAAAAATAAATTTTGTTAAATAATAGAGGCAAAATACATACAAAACTAAAGTTTTGAAATTATTATGTAATTAATTACTTTTAAAGGAATCGCTGTCTTTGTAAGATTAAAAACTATTCCACGAAATTCGAAAATGCATATACACTTATATTGTATGATTTCGTAGAAATGTGAGTGTCGAACGCTCAAGCTGTTTGAAAATAAATAGTTTAGAAATTTTCAATATAAAAAAATTATAAACTAATTCTTCGTCTTACTTTGGCTTTTGTTTTTGTCTCAAAGTGTTTCATAAATTTTCAGCTTAAAATTGTAACTTGAAGATACAATCATGAGTATTTGAATTCATGAGGTGCTACCCGTATTCACGCGAAAATGGCAGATCTATTAAAGAGTTGAAAAAGTGATCCAAAATTTTTAATCGTGAGGGTGGGAAGCGTACAGTTTATATCAGTGCACCTACCTTGACAACTTAGTAAAAATAATTTTTGCCTCACATTTTGCAAGTCAAAATACTCCACCGACTTTATACGCCATGATATGTATAAAATCAAAATTTGAAGAAAATTGGCAGAATTCTGCATAACATGTGTAGAGAATTGTAAAGAAATGTATAAAATTCTGGAACAAAAATTAAAAAATCACTTTTAACAAGTCCCAATGAACTCTTTCTTAATAAGCACCTCATCAAAAAACAACTCCACAATTATTTTTATCGTCACCCTGTTTAACTTTGTATCTTTAAATTAAAACGCTCAATATTTCAACATCATCTAGAGCACATGTTAACGTACCCACAGTTTTTTGTCCCTTTGAAATACAAAGAAAAAAAATTTAAGTCGTGACAGACTCGTTTTTTTTCTTTTCAGAGCACTACAAATTTTAACCCTATCTTCAAGAGCAACAAAAAAAAACCTTGCCGAGTACATGAATATTCACTTGTCTATTACAGAAAAAATAGAAAAAAAATTCAAAAATATCCTTTAACAAAAAAAACGTGCCATCTAAGTTGATGTCTCACACTCATACATGCTCAAAACATTTAAAAAAAAAAAAACATATCCAAAAAATGCAAATTAAAAGGATGCTGAGAAAAAAAAACCCAAACCCTTTGTTGAGACTGAGAGCTCAAAGGGTTGCGAATATCCTCGGGTAAAGCGAGTGCACACGTTTTTTTTTGCTTATTGAATGTGGTGCTGTATTTTTTCTCTATTCTAATTTTCAAAATTTTAAAAGTCATCAGCCGAGTGGAAATTCGAGCAGACACAATGGATGGAAAAAAAAGAGTTGAAAGGCTCTGCAGCAAGCAGTGCAAAGACAAAAAAAAAACTGTTACCCAGACAATGAGGGGTGATTTGGTCCATGCTGGCTGAGTCTATGAAGATTTAAATGCTGCTAGCAACAACAACAAAAACGTTATCAGTTGTAATTTTTGATTTAAAACTAAGCATGCATAAGGAAGAAAAAAAATGACCCCCTGCATTTTTTTGACAGAACAAGTTTTGGTAGTTATTCAAAAACGCACACACACACACACACACAACAGAACAAACGTGAAAAAATCGAAAACATTTTCTTTTGTGTCAGTAGAAAAGCCTGTTGAAAGGGTTGACATGGAAACTTTAACTACAATGCTGGCACTGGTGTCAGTGGCAGATTCAGATTTTTTTTTTTTAATTTTTACTAAAAAACCTTCCTTGGAAGCCAATTAAATATTAACTTCAAATCTAGTAGTGCTCGAAATAATATGTTTGTAATGTTTTGGCGTATTTTTTGTGTATAAATATGCAATTTTTTCTTTTATATTAGCCAGCAAAACTAAATCCTCAAATTCAATTAAAAATGCCACACGCAAGACTCGTACACTTTTCTAAGCATAACAGTTTCCCGCCAAATATTTGCTTTCATACCTACCATAGAGAGAAATCTTATGGCAAATTTGCAAACACCTTCTTATGGCAAATATGTACACATCCTTTCATGCGCAGCCTTTCTTTGGCAAATCCTGTCTTTCTTATTCAACCATGTGACGGCTGACGTCAATGAGGTCTTCTTTCTGTATACAGAACTCAGTATTCAAATTAAAGTATGCCTCATTTTGAGCAAACTAATTTAGGTTGCACATTTTTTCCGCTTGCCTTAATCCTTTGGCCTAGCTGTGGCAACCTCTTAAAGAAGTGCAGCCATCTTGAGGTGCTTTTGTAGTGTTGAACGAATGAGTTCACGTTGCAATAAGAATAGCTATAGAAATTTTTGACAAGTATGACAAATAAGCATGAAACGAGATCCAAGCACATTTTAAATTATTTCACATTTTCTAGTTTATATAATGTTGTAAGAACTTTTTCTTGTATATAATTAATTCACTTCCATAGAATATGGTACTTTCTTGGTTTTCATATTATTAATGTTTTTCTCAACTCTTTTTGTGTCATACTTCACTTGAACACTTCAAAATTTATCACTTCGCCTGTTAGAAATTTTGAGCAAATTAACATTGAACAAAATCAAATGCTTTAACCCATTCAATACCGGCCTTCTTAAAAGAATGTAATGCCGTCATTAATTTTTCACGTGGTTGGCATTGTTTCAATCTTTCACCACTGGCTACCTACACCGAGAAAGAAAGCTATAGGTAAATCACCTAAGTCGACTTGGGTGAAGAGAATTGTATGGGGATTATAAGCGTATGCTTATTCACCTAAGCAATTTATTGTTTAATACATTGCTTTGAAAGCACATACTTCGATACCCTGCCAAAAAAAAAAAATATTTGATTCACAGATGTTAACAGATGCAGTATGTCGCAGTATTCTGTTGATAGCTGGAGCATAGCTTCAGTTGTAATTAATATTGAATAAATCACTCCGCGTAACGAAGGAGTTCGGCTCAATGCGTAGCGTAGTGTATTCATACACAGTGGTATCGGGTTGGTGTGGATTCGAACCTCAACGGCATGCCAAGTCAAATTTTTGTATTTTATAGATGTCAATCAGCAAGAAAAGCTGGGAAGTCATTAATTTCTAAAAAAAAAAGGTGTTGATAAAGGAAAAATGTGTGTTGTCGGCGATTTCAGTCAAGCAAATCACAGAACGAGAATCGGCAGCTTAAAAAAAAGGAAAATAAAAAAAATCCAAAACCCGAAAAAAAATTATATTTTTGAAATTAAATTTTTTTTAAAGTAGTGTATAAAAAACAACCAAATACTTGGTTAATTTATCACACAATAAAAATTGGCAAGTCAACATGTAAAACTTAGGCGTTTTGATAAAGTACTTGGGTGGCTGAAAACTGCCAAGGCCATCTTATAAATTATACTAGGGTTTTTTTCAATTTAACATAAGCTTTTTTTCGGTGAAAAAAATGAGAAAAATTCACAAAACTTGGCTCGAGACATAGTAGAGGTTGTAGGTATGGGTAAATAGAAGATAACTGCGTACTTGGTTTTTTTAATATACCCTCAAAGTCGGGATTTATGGTCAAAAAACCGATTTTAGGTACGTTTATGTAGAGTTTGGTATGAAACTCCGGTATATCTAGCTCGATTTTAAAAATTTAAACTTTGAATAAAAAGAAGAAAAACAGGTCTATAAAACAGTGTATAGACTATTTTTATACCGAATGAATTGACAAAGTAACAGGTAAAATCATTTGAAAATTTCTCGTTTTTATCAATTCTTTCAACTTTAACAATGTTTTGTTAACAAATTTTTTTTTTTTGTAGTACCATTAGTTTTTGAAGGATTCTTAGAGCCTGTTTAATTTTGAGTTCAATAAGCTATTATTTAATTCAATCGGCTGAAATACAAATGCACTATCGAATTTTTAGTAATCACATTTAAACGCAAAAATTTTATATCATTTTTATTTTTCTAAAAATGTTTTTTTGACCTTTTTCGTTTATATATCTTATCATCGGTTTCACGCTTTAGTGACCATCAGTAGTCTGCCAACGTGTTTATTGTGCAACCATTTGTGCTTCCATATCCTGGTGCAACCTTACTCCTTGTTCATCACTAAACTGCCCAAGGCTGTTCATTTCATTCATATCATTTTTTAAAAAAATTCAAAACATTAGTACAGTAAGAACAAAGTTTTTTTATAGTACAATATTAATACATTCAATATAGATATGATAACAACTCTTTCGTGAATTAACTTAACTAAGTGTACATTAAAAGTTTGAAAAGATTATAATTTGCTCTTAAATTAATATACAGGGTTGTCCATATTCGAAGCGCCCATTTCAAAAATATCATTTCGTCTGTTCGTCATGAATATCATTTAATTGGGTTCAAGTAGATTTGCTTACATCATTTCTTGAATATGATATCTCGTAAATGGTCGCCATTGGCCTCTACGACACATTGTGCCCGTTTTGCAGCATTTTCCATGGTTTTCTTCCACATTTCGATGGGAATGGCGGTTATTTCTTGACGGATGTTGGTTTTCAGCTCTTCTAGGGTCTTTGGCTTGTTGACGTAAACCTTTGATTTCAAATAACCCCACAAAAAGAAGTCTGGAGGCGTTAAATCTGGTGATCTTGGCGGCCAATCGAAATCACCATTTTTTGACATCAAACGGCCAGGGAACAATTGCTTCAAAAAATCGATTGTAGTGCGGCTTGTGTGTGGTGGCGCGCCGTCTTGTTGAAACCAGTAGTGCCTGATACGCTTTCGACGAACGATTGGCATGAAAAAATTGTTTATCATATCGCGATAACGCTCCTGATTGACAGTAACTCTGTGGCCATTATCATCTTCGAAAAAGAATGAGCCCAATGAGCATTTTAGCACAAACGCCGCACCAAACAGTGACTTTTGCATCGTGAAGAGGTACCTCTTGAATCTCTTGTGGATTTTCAGTGGCATAAATACGGCAATTTTGTTTGTTTACCGTTCCGTTCAACTGAAAATGAGCTTCATCGCTCATGATAATTTTATGCCAAAATTGCTCGTCTTCTTCAGCCATTTCGATGACTCTTTGGGCCCATTCCAATCGACGTGGCTTATCGGTAGGCAACAATTTGTTTACCAATTGAATTTTGTACGGAAACAAATTCAAATCAACACGTAAAATGCGTTGTAAAGTGGATCGGGGAATGCCGAGCTGCTGAGAACGGCGATTTTGGGATGTTGTTGGTGACTGCTCAATACTGGCTCGTACGCCTGCAATATTCTCATCCGATCGCCTTGGTCGCTTTTTATTTGGCCTCTTTGGGTTACCAAGAGTATTACCAGTTGTAAATCTTTCATACAAACGATAAATTGTTTTCTTGGAAGGCGCACTTTTATTTTATTTATTTTTTTGAAAGCACGTTGAGTTTTCACTATTGACTTGTTTTGTTGAATGTAAATTTCAACAATTTTAGAGCGTTCGCGTGGCGTGTACTGTTCCATTGTAGACATTTGTTTGGAATGACGCTTCAAACGCGGTATGTCATTAGTCGATTTGGCATCACTGCGGAAAGTTACAGTGCTGCCAGATGGGCGCTTCGAATAAGGGCTACCCTGTAGATAAATACAGTTTCTGGCATCAAGGTAAGATGGTAGATCGCACCCAAGTATGGCATTTTTATAACTAGATAAGTGATCAAATTTGTGCAAACCAAATACATAGCGCGTAGCATGATTAAAAGCAACTTGTAGTCTTAACAGAGAAGAGGAGTCAAGCTTACTAAACACCAATTCTGCATAAGTTATCACAGGTAGTACCAACTGTATTACCAATTTATGTTTAATATTGATAGGAGTAACACTAGCGGACATTCTCAAATTACGAAGGACATAATGCACTTTTTGGACTACACTATTAATGTGATCAGTACGCGACAGAGACTAATTTATATTAAAACCCAGATTCGAATTTTCAACACTAATTTGAGCTTGTTAGACCCAATACACAAGTCAGGGATATTATCAACACTAATTCTATGTTTACATATGGGTAGAACATACGATTTGGCAGCATTCAATTGAAGACCTTTGCCTTTCGACCACTCACTGATGTTATTGAGATCTTCGTTCAATCTGCAACAAAGATCATCAAGTAGCCCAATGCGCCGAGAAAGATACAGCTGAACACCATCAGCATATGCATGAACAGAAGAGTGTTTGCAGACAGAAAATTAGTCATTGATAAACAAAGTGGAGCAAGAATAGAACCTTGTGGAACACCACTTAGTATCACACGATTCTGCGAAAAATTATTCGCAACTTTAACTTTTTGCAACCGATTAGACAAGTAACTTGAGATTAAATTGACAGCACTTACACTGAATCCGAATCCGAAAGAGCTTGAGTTTTTGAATGCTTTTAATAAATCAAGCAAACTTAGCAGTTGTGATGTTACCAGCATCATATTCCGTCCATATGTCATCCAAAACCTTTACTACAGCTGAGGAACACCCATGCCCTGCTCGGAATCCTGACTGAAATGGGGATAGAAGTTTCTTGTTGAGCCATTAGTTTTTTACAGATCTTTGAAAGAGGCGAAAGAATGCTTATAGGCCTGAAATCAATAGCTCCTGAAGGTTTCGTTTTTTTCGCCACAGGTAACGCAGTAGCTACTTTCCACATATCCGGTAATGAAGACGATGTAAAACAATAATTAATTAATTAGGTGTGTAAGCTGTTTTATTATATGAGGTAACAAGATTTTTATGAACCTAATCGGAATGTTGTCTTCACCCATCGCATTTGAGTTTAACTGCATCACACATTTTCCAACATCGAATTCATTAACAGGCACAAAATTAAAAGAATGCAAAACGGATATATTACAACTAACATTCAAATGATTGTCAGTCAAAGGAGATGAATTGTCTAAAAAATAGCTATTGAGTGTTTCTGGGTCAATTTGGCAGTCAGAATTTTTCTTACTACATACCCCAAGTTTTTTAATATTTGTTCACAAAGTTTTAGAAGGCAGGGATAGGTTTAGCTTAGCTGAGAAGTATCTAGACTTAGATTGCCTTGTTATTAAAACAGCAACATTTCTCGCTTTCCCATATTTTTCCCAGTTTGAAGGTGACGGATTTCTTCTCCATAAATTGTGCAACTTGTTTCTATTTTTTATTGAATTGAGAACATGCTAAGAAAACCAAAACGCAGAGGAACATGTTTTACGAAGAAGTATTTAATAGGAGTTAATAAGACACTAAGCTTGTAGTTAACAGTACTACAGCGATAACATTCATTAAACGAGATCGAGAATATGTCATTGAGCAAGGACGGATAATCAATATGCTTGAAATCACGGTAAGAAAAAGAGTTAGAAGTAACATTACGAGACAAGTTAACATTTAACGAACAGAAAATTAAGTCATGATCTGAGAGAAAATAAATCTGATCAAATAGAGAAACAAAAAAAGAATCAGAAACAATAAAGTAATCATTGTAATCAGTAATGAAAAACTTTATATGGGAGTACAAAAAGTTAATTTTGATTGACATTTTGCATCCTTTTTCTTCGTATGCACTTATAAATTCAAAAGCAACATCTTAGTAACATTGACTCTTCTTGTTACCCAGAAAATTAGTACATAAGGAAATAAAACTATTAAACGATCTTTTTCTACGGGAAACGCTGCACCCATCTTACGCACAGCTTTCTCTTGTCTCAATTATCAGTGAATTTGCGAGTATATAAATATATAAATAAAGCACTTTTTTAAATACCTACCATGTCTGCTAGCTCGCGCACTTTCAATCGACGGTCATCCAATGCCATTTTGTGGATTTTCTTTAACATTTCTGGCGTGGTCACCTCATTTGGTCGGCCACTGTGATGTTCGCCTTGGCTGCTCGTACGGCCTCGTTTAAACTCTGCCACCCAATACTATACTGTTGTAAACGAAGGAGCAGACTCCCTCAGAGTAGAATCTAGCTCGGCTTCGATATTGGTTGGATTTAGACCTTTCAAATTAAATTATTGTATTGACCAATTTTTTCCATGTTTACAAATTCACTGAAAGCGTTCACTTATAATGGCTGCCAAACAAATACTAAACAACGTAGCGTCTTAAAACTGGAGACTTAAACTTTATAGTACTTTCTACCATAGTAATTTTTAAAAGCAACAACCGCTATCTATAGGTCAGAGCGGGTAGTTCTGGAACCAGGAAAAAACACGAAATGACCATTTCAGTCCTGGAAAGAAATTTGACCGAGCTTCTTTAGATCAATTGTGTCGTGTGTTTTGTGAAATGTTTGAAAACAGATGATCGAGAACTGGACCCACATGTTTTATGCCGACTCCGAACGACTAATGTTCTCATGAAGCTTTTCATAGCAGTTTTTACTCTCTGAGGTTTGCCATTGCCTGCAGAGAGGTGACGGCCGAACAAAAAATTAAATTCAATTGAAAAACTTTCTGTGTCAGGTGGGATTCCAACCAGGTCTCTGGCATAGGGGACACACACTCTACCCACTAGTAGTAGTAGTAGTAGTAGTAGTAGTATTTATTTTTCTTTTTCATTAATAACATTAAAAATTCAGCAATTAAACATAAGTAAACCTTTAAATTAGCAAAAATTAATGAAAAGAACTACTATCTGTAGTTCACGAGGAACTAGTGGCGATAGCAGTACCGAAAAAGTATTAAAGTAATAACAGTTTTTAAAACAACAATTAGGATAAAATGCAAATTTTAACTAAAATTATAAAGAATAAAAAAAAACATGAATACTCGTAAGCATAAAAGAATAAAAATATATATAATATAGTAAATAAAAAATTAATAATCAAAATTAGTTAAAAAATTAAAAATACTAAATTTTTGTTTAATTAAATGAGAATAACATACATACATGACAGTATATTAGACACCCAAAATGATAATAACAAAAAATAACAATATCCAAACTTGAAATATAACATATTGTTAAATAGTAACACAGATTATGACGTTGACATCATCATAACTTAAATCAAAAAGCCACTTTTTTACATTGTTAAGGAACATAGTTTTGTTCCGAATGTATCTTATGTTTTCAGGTAATCTATTAAATAATCTAGGAGCGACCGTTGTGTAAAATTTGAAAAACAATTGAAGTGAGTGTTGACGGACTGGGACAAGACACTGATCATTTATTCTAAGATTATAATTTGCTGAACTTCTACTTATTCTATAGCCGGATCTTAAGAAAAACATTTTTAAAACTTTGAAAAAATAGAAATGTTTTAGGGGCAGAATTTTTAAACTTCTAAACAAAACAAGACTGCTTACACGCCGAGATTTTTTGCAGATTAGCCGAATCGCATGTTTTTGGGATATCAAAAGTGGGTTAATTTTGTTATCATGAGTCCCACCCCAGCACTATAAGCCATATTCTAATTTCGAATGGAAAATAACATAATAGACACATTTTAACAAATTAAGACAACATAATGATTTTCAGAGGTAGAGATTTCTTACCGCAGCCATAAGGTATTTCTTGAGTGCTTGTGTATGTTCATACCAACTCATCCTACAATCAAGTAAGACCCCAAGATATTTAAAAGACTTGACACATTCAATGGAGAAACATTTCGACGAACAATCGCAATTTTCAAAATAAGTTTGAACACGAATAGTGGACAAACAGACATCACCACTGTGCAAGAATTTTCTACAATTACTGCAATGAAAAAGCACAGGACCAACGTTATTCTGCTTACCCAAGATATTAAAATACATTATTCTTGTTTTATCACTAATGACCAGTTTATGAATTTTGAACCAAGACTAAGTATTTTCAAGTCATGGTTTATGTCAGCAGATAGATTTACTGGACTGCTGCTTGCGAAAGTACATGCCATATCGTCAGCATTCACACTACATTTAAATTTTTGAGTAAACAGTGAATTTATGAAAACAAGACAGAGTATCGGACCAAGCACTGAACCCTGAGGAACACCCAATGAGATGCGTAAAGGAGTGCTCAAATGACTGTTGATTTTGACTTTTTGTTGTCTTCCGGCAAGATATGATCTGAACCAATTTTGCATATTACCTCTGAACCCAAAGCGAAAAAGTTTGTCTAGCAATAATTGATGTTTCACCGTGTCAAATGCTTTTGTAATATCTGCAAAAATAGCTGCACTTATCTTTTCACCATTGAGAGCAGAGTATACATTTGTGCAAAAGTCCAAAAGAGTCGCCACGACCGCGAACAAAAAATATTTCAATCAATTGGAGCAAATATTGACGAGTACAAATTCAAGTTCTCGTTGCAAAAATCATAAAATCTGATCGAGTTGAGAAATCTCAATGATTTTTCCTGCTGTGGATAGCAAAATGATACAGCTCTAATTTTGCAAATTTCCATTTGTATAGACCTACAGGATGCTGCGAAATACTACAAATTACGTTTTTTCATATGATTTTTTTTTTGAGAAAAAAGTGATGAAAATCTTTAAATATATCTGATTTATGGTTAAAGTCATTCAAAGTATTAAACTATTAGTACACTGAAGAAAAACACTGACTAAAAAAAGTATCAAAAACCAAGAATATCATTTATTTAGAACTTAATTTTTATAACGTTTCTCACTTAATTATTTTTTCTTAAATAAGAGATAAAATAAATTAAAAATAAAAGAAAAAACATGAATATATAAAAATAATATTCGAGCAAAAATAATTTTATTTCTGCGTAAAACTGTAATTATAAGTAATAAATAATATTTAAAAACTTTGTTCAAAATATTCATCGATATTTGCATAGTTACCTAATAACTCTAACATTTCGGGGGAATATTTTTATACCCCAACGCGTACTGCGTAAGGGGTATATTAACTTTGTCATTCCGTTGGCAAACTACCAAGAAGGAGGCATGGCAGGTATAGAAAAATATATATATTTTTGTTCAGCATCACCTCCTGAGTCGATTTCCGTGTGTCCGTCTGTCTGTCCGTCTGTCGACACTATTACATCCGTAATTTTAAAGCTATTGCAATGAAATTCAAAACATAAGTTTATTTTTAATAAAAGGAATATCAAGTTCGAAAAGTGGCCAAATCGGATGAAAACCACGCCTACCTCTCATATAAAGTCACTTTATTTGAACCGTAAAATGTCTTTTAAATCCACAAGAATTGAAGAAATGCATTGAAATTTGGCACGTAAGCTTTGATCTTCAATTTAAATCCTGGCTATGAAATTTGGAAAAATCGGATACAAAGTGTCATTATTTTAAATGTAAAATCTCTTAAGAATCTGCAAAAATTACACTTAGTAACACTGCAAAGTAACACTTAGCACATATCTGATTTGACAGATAATTAGTTTTATCCTTCCGCTGAACGAATATGGTTGTGTATACGCTTGAACAACGCTGGGAAATATTGCGACATTACTTTGAAAATCATGGTAATGTTGCAGAATGTGTGCGAAAATTGCGTACGGATTTTGGAAGAACAGAAGCACCCTCAGCTCCGTATGTTCGTTATCTTGTGAAAAAAAGTGAAAGAAACTGGCATCCTCATCGATAAACCAAAGCGTGAAAAGCCAAAAACAGTGCGTACACCCGAGAATATCGCTGCTGTGGCAGAAAGTGTGCGTGAAGCGGCATCAACATCAATTCACCGTCGTTCTCAACAATTGAACATTCCGAAAACATCATTGAGACGAATTTTGCATAAAGACCTTGGTATGACGCCATACAAAGTATAATTGGTTTAGGAGTTGAAGCCAACTGACCATCCAATGCGTTTTCGCTTCGCTGAGTGGGCCTGAGATCGACTTACAGAAGATGCCGATTTTGCCAAAAAAATCATCTTTTCAGATGAAGCTCATTTTGATCTTGGCGGGTATGTAAACAAGCAAAATTGTCGCATTTGGGGCACAGAAAACCCGCACGCATATATTGAGAAGCCGATGCACCCAAAACGAGTCACTGTTTGGTGCGGATTTGGGTCCAGAGGCATAATTGGGCCATTTTTCTTCAAAAATGAGCAAGGAGTGACCGTTACAGTCAATGGCCATCGTTATCGGGCCATGTTGAACGAATTTTTGTTCACAAAAATTGAAGAGGAGGATATTGGCAACATTTGGTTTCAACAGGACGGCGCTACGTGCCACACAGCCGAAGCTACACTCGATGTTTTGCGCCCTGTTTTTGAAGATCACATTACCAGCCGCAGAGCTGATGTCGTTTGGCCACCTCGGAGCTGCAATTTGACACCGTTGGACTATTATTTGTGCGGTGCTCTCAAAGATAAGTGTTACGCCGACAAGCCAGAGACAATTGACGCTTTAAAATACAATATTAGTGAAGCCATTGGTGAAATACAGCTGCACACAATCGATAATGTGCTTAAAAATTGGACCGATCGTGTAGGCTACTGCATGGCCAGCCGAGGCAGCCATTTGAATGAAATTATTTTCCATTATTAAACGGAAGGATTGTACATTCAAATAAAAAAAAGAAATTTGAGTAAATATTCAGTAGTCTTTTTTTTTGCATTTTCAAAAAAAAAACAGTTATTTGGCGGACCCTTTATATAATATAAACCATCACTATGATATATGGCAAAATCAGATAAAAACCACGCCCACTTCCCATACAAAGTGGCTTTATTTTAAACGTAAAGTCTCTTAAAAATCCACAAAAATTAAAGAAATGTCTTGAAACGTTGCACATTAATTTGATATATAGTATGAACCATCTCTATGATATTTGGCAAAATCGGATCAAAAACACGCCTATACAAAGTGATGTCATCAAAATAGGAAAACTTTCGTTAATATATATAAAACTGAATGTCATCGTGTATGTCGTGGCTAAAGACTTCGAATATACTTCAATATGGCCGCGGGGGGAGGGGGGGGGGGGGGTATTTTAGCTTCGGTACCCTGCCGAAGCTCAATCCTTACTCGTTTTCAACTCTTTTTGAATTCTGACTTGCCTTAATGATGAAATTCTTGAATCTAATATTGCGGCCAATATATTGAAAATAACTTCGTTTTGTCGTTTTCGAGAAATCTTGAAGATATTTAAGTAACTGTATTTAATGGTCCTTATTTTTGGATTCCTGTGCTTCTTGGTGCACTACTTTCACTTTTCACTGCAGTTAAAACATTGAGGATGAAAGTCATCCTTATGAAGATCTCTCTGCCAACACCTGTTATTTCAGCTGTTATGTCGTTTCTATCATTGGTTGGTGTACTCTAATTCTAACTTTGTTGCTTAATTCATTAGGAATTTTTCCATTGCTCGCAGCCAATATATCCTTCTATGTAGTGCTTTAATCAAATTTTTACCCAACTCGTGGAAGAGTGTAGGCACGATCAAGGATCAATTCCATACATCTTATTCTTGCATGTAATGGCGAGCATCCGTATTCGTTATTTGGCTAATCTTCAATGTTTTTGTCGGTGCTTTAAAATTAGCTTTGAGTCCTTTTACAAATTGGGCACATTTATGTGTCTTGATTCCTTCGCATACTGAAACATTATTGGTAGGCAAAAATTAACTGATAAAGTTCGAGGCTTTTTCCAGTGTTCGCCAGCTTGGCTCTTTAATCTCAGTGGAACAACAGAAGTCATAAGCATATTTGCGTTGGATACTTTTCCTATATTTGGTGCAATGATTGTTTGCTTGTATGCACTTTGTCCAGATGATTCATCGCAGCCCCACTTAGGTTGCGAACATAAAGAACGCTAGTTCCGGCAGATTTCAAATTAGAACAATAAAGAAACCAAGTCATCTTGCTCGAATGTATTTTCTGGCCTGATATGCCTGCCTGACTGACAACCTAGCTCACCAAAGTGAGATTGGAAAAAACTTGAAAAATGTTTCTAAAATTCTTCCTTTGTTTCAAAATTTAAAGTTTATAGAATACAGGTAGAGCTGCCACTTTTTGATAAGACGTGGAAACAAAAGGATTTTCAACACCAAATCTAAATTTTTTTTCTGGCCAGACTCAGTAACCCATGCTAGGGTTAATAAAACTATGTACAATTAAACCAATTATTATACATTTGCATGATTTTTGGCGCTACGAAAAATAGTAAAAAGTAACCACTGTTCTAAGGAGTTACAAAATTTGGTCATAGTTTTAATGCGCTTTGTTTCTAATTAATTTTATGAGCAGCGACATCCGAAAGTAATTAATTCTATTTACATATGTTTGTACTTAAAGCTAAGGCAATTTTAGCGCCTAAAATTAGGCAATACAAATGCATGTTAATGATTGTTTGCATTTGAATGGGAATGAGTGGAATTATTTGCATATTAAGTCAGGTGTTGACTTTAAATTGCGTTGGGACATGTAAATGCGATAAATGTGGGGAAATGTGCACGAAAAGCAGCAATGAAAAGAATAACTTAAAAAAAATACTAAGAACTCACCACAAAAAAAACATACATATTTCAAAAACATTGAGCAATTTCGTTGCCTTTTGTGTGTGACGTGTGACATAAAGTAAAAAATAAAAGGATTCTTCATAATAGCCCAAGGCTTCAAATGGTTAAAGGATTTGCCAATTTAGATACAATGCAGCCTTGATTGATCTTTGTACAATCAAAGGGAAAAGAATATATTTTTCATTTATTCAATGGCAGAGCGCTGAGAAAAGCCTTTCGTTTGCGAAATTAGAGTTATGGCCATTTATGGGCGTTGGAGAAAAATATTTCGGTTGTCTTGTCAGCTTGATGTCAAGCCATGAATGGATTATATATCGATATTTTATGCCTATTACAGCATTTAAGAACCGGCACTTGCAATAGTTTTTTTTTTTTTTTGTGAAAAAATCCCGTCTTAATGCATTGAATATACTTTAAAGTCTACTTTTGACATTCTATCCAAGGCAAACATACAATAAATCATGCCATAAAAGGGATTTTTCTTATTTTTTAACCCAAAAATATTAAAAAAACACTTTTTTTTTTATTTAATATAAAAAAGTATTGTCAACCAGGTAGGTCTCGTTTTTTGGCTTGAAGCGCAACTACTTCATTTTGAACAGTTGTTTGGTTTCATTTTTCATCATCATCATCATCATCACAAGCAGCAGCATCTTCTTCATATTCCACAGAAATCAATGTTTTGAAACACTTTGTATACAAAAATCCCGTAGGAGTTGCAGGACAATCACCAAATATCCCAAAAATATTGCAAGAAAGAAAAGAAAATTGTGTGTGTCAAAAAAAAAAAAAAAGTGAAATTGTGTCATTTCATGCCATTGAGGATATTCAGTCAAGACATCTATTTATTTATTTACTTCCACTATTCTTTAAGTTTTCTATTTAGCCCTTATTATTTTTATTCAGCGTTAGCTGCATATTTATAGCTCGAGAGACGCACCTGGTTGCCCTCTCAATTTACCTTTTTACTCCTGCAATTTAACCTTACATTTGTAATTGTAAAGGATAACGTTGCGTCTTGGGTTGCATGGCACAGTTATATTTGTGAGTTATTCTGTTTTGTATTGTTGTTGTTTTTGTACTTGGTGCTGTTGCTGTATTCCATTCTTCTGTTCGATTTAATATGAAAACATGCTTTTTTTTATCATATTATTGCAATTTTTGTTGTTGTTGTTGTTAGTGCGTAGGTTGTTTCCGTGGTGTCCTTGTCATGGATGCACTCAAGTGATTAAATACTTAAAAACCATTTTCATATTGTTATTGTTGTTATTGCAATTTGTTACTTTTATTTTGTTTTGCTATTTTTTGGTGACAGTTAAGTAATCGGTTGGAAGTAAATGCATTATTTTTCAAGGCACTGTTATCTATTTAAACAGGAAACGGGATTGCATATAGTATAAAGCTAAAGGAATTGTTTTGGCTCACAAGGGACATAGAATTGTCATACTAATTTAGTTTTTAATTGGGAGTAATAATACTATATTCTAATCTGGGCGCTTGAAAAATTTTTGAATAGGGTAGACTGGGGATAAACCGGACACGGGGCTAAGCCGGCCATGTCAAATATCTGCAAATCTATTGGTAGGCAATGTGCAAGCACATCGTTACGTTACGTAAAATTTATTTTCTCTAGTATTTAGTAGTAGTAGTGGTAGTAATATGCTCAAAAACTGAGTAAAATATTGTAGAGAAAAAATTATTATCGAAATTCTAAGATTTTTCCCAAAACGTAAACATCAACTTTTTTTATACCTACCTTCTGCATATACGTCAGAAGATACATGCTTCAAAAGTTGGAACTTTTTGAAGTGAAAACTTCTTTAGGCGCGTTGAGCACTTTTTCATAGGGGTAAAAGTATGAATTCGGAACAGCAATGTTAACGTCAGCAATGTTAACCTCCGAACTGTTAACGACAGCAATTTTATATCGTCAGCACTGTTGATGTCATCACTGTTAACGTTTAGACTTCCACTGTTAATGCCTGGATTTCTAATTCAGCTACCAGGCAAGCAGAAAACATAGCAACATTGATTTTTATATAGAGACCCAAAGAAAGGTGCCATATAGGTGGTAGGAGTATTCAGAAGAAATTTTAGCCCTCTAGGAGTCAGTTCGGGAGAAATTTGAGCTTTAATCGACAATTTTTAAGTTTCTTGTATGAGAACCCCCAGAAGGGTGAGAGATAAGGAGAAGGTGAGTTTTGAAGAAATATTGAAGGGCTAAAAATAGTAGGACCAGCTCATTATTTGGCCCCTCTAGGGATCAATTCGGGAGAGATATGAACTATAATAAATAATTTTTGTGTTTTTTGTGTGGGGATCCTCAGATGGTTGGCAGATGGTTGGCAGATGGTTGGTTAGTGGTGCTTAGAAGAAATGCTAAAAGTTGAAAAATAATAGAACGAGGTCATATATTTCGCCCCTCTAGAGGTTAACTTGGGTAAGGTTTTTTTCATTCGAGAATATGATGATTTATTCCAAAGAAGGTTCTAAAATATTCGAAAAAAGATTTACCCAAAAATTTGAAGATGTACCTATGATAGTAAGTGGGGACATCAATATTAACTTTGCAGATAATAAAAATTAAAAAAAAAACAACCATTTCAGCCCTTGAAAGGACTTTGACCGAGCTTCTTATGATCAATTGCGTTGTGTGTGTTGTGAAATGTTTGAACACAAATAATAGAGAACTGGACGTACTAGCTTTATGCCGACTCCAAACGACTTATGTTCTCAAGAAGCTTTTTATGGCAGTTTTTTACTCTCTAAGGTTTGCCATTGTCTGCAGAGAGGTGACGGTCGATCAGAAAAATTAAATAAATTGAAAAAACTTTCTGCCAGATGGGGGGTTCTAACCTGGGTTCTCTGGCGTATGAGCCCACTACGCCACGGCTGCCGCAGATAATAAAAAGCTATCACTAAATGAATGAAGAATGCATATCTTTTATAATTATACATAATTATACAAGTTAAGGATTTTGTTATCCCATTTATTAAAAAAATATAATTTTTTTTTTGGCTAATGCCAATTTTATTAATTGCAACACGTCTTAAACTAACTTAACACAAACTGAGACTAAAATTATGAAATACTATGAATAAGCTTATCAGCTACTGCGTCGCTGCTTCTGCCGCTGCTGCTGTTATTGTTGTTGTTTAGCTTTTGCTGTAAGTGACGATTTACCTGTGCGCGTGCATTGTTCTAGTTAAAAAGCGCTAGACATAGCGTCAGCATAAATGATGGGAACGGATGTTTGTTTAAAGTTATGTTTTTAATTTCGGCGTAAATGACGTTAACTCCTCCCTCCTTAAAAACGCTTGTCCTCGAGCGTCTGAAATATCTGGAAAGTTCTTGCTTCAGGCGTAGGAACTTGAGGGGCGGCTTCTTGACCTTGGTTAACTTCTAGGACAACTTTCGTCGGTTGCTCTGGGATTTTTTCCTTTTTTAAAGCAATGTTTCTTGATGCTGATCAACAGGGCAACCATAATGATGAAGGTCACTCCTGCAAAGGTTCTATTTATCACCTTCTCAGTTTGTAATGATCTGATTTCTGCTGTGTTATTGATATGTAATTCGCTGTAATGGCTTCTAGTGACAGTAACCTAGTTCGGCTTTTTTCCGCTGGTGTTGGCTGAGCTATTGCTGGCATAATCTTTAGAGGGGGTGTTTCGAAGTTTTTATATGTTTTTCCGTTTACTATTATTGATGCATTTTTGAAGTTCAATATAAAGGTGCCATTTAAAGTTCGAACGCCGTCATCTATCATAATGTTACCTTGGAAATTGTTCAGGAAAAGTACTCCAGGTGCTATGAGTTCGTCTCTTGGGATGTGATGGCAGTTTATCATGTGGCACGACGAGTTGAGGCTTCTAATTAAATTTGGTATACAAAAATCTTCACTTAAGTCTAACAATTCATTTTGTTTACAGATACTTATCATATTGTATCGCTTACAACTAGTTTTTATTCCCAAAATGTTTCTTTGATTTACTAGAACATTGTTATATTTTAAATTAATTATTACATTGTTTCTTATAACAGCTTTAACGATATAATTGTCATAAATCTCATTGGTAGTCAATGGTATCTTTACAATATATAAAATTGATGATGAATTACTTAATACGCTTACATCAGCAAATTCTAATGCTTCTTCAGCTGTATTAAAGGGCATATTTTCTTTATTCATTTCTTTTACTGCTATATCAATTTCTATTTTATTTAATATAAATGAATTTACAACTCCTATTCTAGCCCATTGTATTGCGTATTTTACATTTATTATTTCTTCTTTAACTAATCTTAATTTACTTTGTAGGCTTAAAGCTACTTCATTTGCTGCAATATTATCCTTTTTAATTGCATTTAATAAATCGTTTGTGATTCTAGTTAACTTATTTATTTGTTGATTAAAAGCATTGTTTACAAAGGTTTGCTTATTATTATTCGTTATTAATTTGTTTAAATTATCGTTGATCATATTAAGATCGTCATGATCAGGGCTACCTGCGAGATATTTCCATGCAGTGCCAATTATATCAAGGGATCTCTTTGATTTGGGATTTCGAATGGGTTCAAGGATTTCTAACATTTCGATGGCTTGCTGGGTTTCATGTTGTAGAGTGGGGTATAATGGATTTTCTTGCGGTATATTTTTATCTATTACATTAGCTATGTTTTCCAAAAGATCTCTGTAGATTTGAGTATTAATTATGTGCATAAAATTTAAGGTACCGTCTTTTATTTTGGATTGTCCATTTTTCATGGTTATTAGGTGGGATGAGGAGTAATCATGGATTTGGACATCTGCATAGGCCATGCAGACGAGGAGACTGAAAAGAGATAACCATCTTGATAATTTATTTAATACAATGTTTGAATTATAAATTGTACGCCTATGGCATATTTTAATTTTCACTTATAACTTAAAAGTATGATCGTATGCCTATGGCATATTATTCGATTTTCTTATATTACTTATATATATTTGTATCTTATTTTTATTGTCGTTATTAAAATTATTTCCTTTATCATGTAATTTTATTATTATTGGTGTAATAATTTATTATGTTATTTCTATTTATTACTCATTATAATTATGGTTTTATATGGCTTTTGTGTACTAACCGTCCGGATTGCGTCATAACTGTATTACCTTTGTCTTCGGTTGCTCTTGACTTCACAATTTTAGCTTGAGCGTATTTGGAAAATTTATCTATTGCGGTAAGGACAACTTTACCATTGGTGTGATAGATATCGATATGGACAATATGCCCTGGGTAGTTTGGAATAGGGGTTGGTTTCAGAATTGGATTAAGAGGATGTCGTTCGTATTTATTCTCTTGACATATTGTGCATTGTTTTGTAATTTTCTTTATTTTTGCTTTCATCTGAGGGAAGTAAAATTTCTCCAGAAGCTGGGCTTTGTTTTCGGTTGGGTTCCTATGTGCTCTATTATGTTCTTTTAAAATCTCGGATTCCTGTTCTGTTTCCTGCGTTAAGTCTTTCACTGTCTTTCGAGTGTAAAGTACCCTATATTGACTAAAATGTGATTGGTAAATGGTTTGAATTCTGCCAAGGATGGGGTCTTCTGTAATGATTGCATTAGTGACTGAAGGGTTAAGGTAGCGTTTAAGCAAGCTTACTAAAATTTCGTCTGTATACTCTGGTTCGGTAATAATGTGCCTATGGTAAGTCGGAAAAATTATTTTAAACTGGTAGGATGAAGTTCCTGCTGTTGTTATAAAAAGTTGGTTTTTAAATACGTTAACCGGAGCATTAGTGTGTGGAACTAAATTTTGTGATGAGCTTTCATCACTGTGTTGCGTAGCTGTTAGGGTGTTAATTGATGCTTGTTGTGGTGGTCGAGATAATCCATCGGCCACTACATTAGATTTGCCTGGTTTATACTTCAATTCATAGTTGTGCTCTTCAAGAATCGCTCTCCAGCGTTTCATCTTACTGTTGTTGTTCTTGTTGCTCAAAGCATACGTTAACGGTTGATGATCGGTAAAGATCTTCACCTTTGCTGAGCCATACAAGTAGTTTCGCAGAGACTTCAATGCCCAGATGATGGCGAGCATCTCCTTTTCGTTGGCAGCGTAATTCTCTTCTGCTTTTGAGAGTGTTCTCGATATGAACGTTATTGGTCTATCTTCCTGAGATAGAACAGCACCTATTGCATAATTAGATGCATCTGTTGTGAGCTCGAAATCTTTATTTAAATTGGGGTAGGTTAGCATTACTTCACTTGAAATTAAAACATTTTTTATTTTATGAAATGCATTGAAAGCGTCCTCATCAAAAGTGATCTGCTTCTTTGCTGACTGAGTCTTGGACGTCCGTCCGTCCTCCCCTCTTAAAAGGGCTGTCAGGGGCTTAGCGAGTTTCGCATAGTCCTTAACGAAGCGACGGTAGTACCCTGAAAGACCCAGAAAGGATCTGAGTTCTTTAAGGTTTTGCGGGATTGGAAAATTTTTAATAGTTGTGATTTTCGAAGGATTGGTTTTAATTCCTTCTGGCGTCACAATGAACCCTAAAAATTCAACTTCTTTTTCAAAGAATTTGCACTTATCCAATTGGATTTTCATGTTCGCCTGTTCGAGTGTCCTAAAGATATCTGATAAGTCTTTTACATGGTCCGATTCTGTTTTACTGAAGATGATAATGTCATCTATGTACACGTAGCAATTACGTCCTATGTATTCTCGTAGAATGTCGTCTAGCGCCCTCTGAAATATTGAGGGGGCGTTCTTCAATCCAAAGGGTAATCTTGTAAATTCATACTTTCCGTTATTAATTGCAAACGCTGTCTTCTCGATATCCGAATTCCTCAAGGGAATTTGGTGAAAACCGCTTTTTAAATCTACAACTGAAAAAAAGCTATTGCTTCCCAATTGGGCAAGGACTTCATTTATTTCTGGTATTGGGTATCGGTCTGCAACCGTAACTGAATTTAATTTTCGGTAGTCTATGACTAATCTGTACTGTTTATTGCCTAAAGAATCTGGTTTTTTATCTACTATCCAGACAGGTGCATTATAGGGTGAACGAGATGGTCTGATAATTCCATCTTCAAGTAACTTGTTGACTTGCCTTTCAACTTCAGACTTCAGGGACATAGGATATGGATAGCATTTGGAGTATATTGCATTATCTGTTACCGTTCTTATTTCCGCTTTTACCTTTGTGGTGTAAGTTAACTTTTCATTAGGTTCTGCGAAAAGTGTTGGATATTGACTACACAATAAGTGAAGTTTCTCTTTTTGTTCTTTAGTTAAATGTTCTATTTTAGTGTCTAAAGTATTGACAGATTTAGCTGCCTGTTGTTTAATTGGAATTTTTTTTTCATTTTTTATAAGCATATAATTTTCTGCCGTATGAATTATTGCGTTTAGTAGTTTGAGGCTATCATTGCCAAGAATGCCATGAAATGACTTAAGAGAGGGTAATACAAAAAATTTAAGTTTATCGGTTTCTATTCCAAAAAGGGTTAAAAAAATATGGTGGGATATTTTAATTTTTCCACCTACTGAGTTGGCGTAAAAAATGTTGTCATTTGGTAGAGGATTTTTTGCTAATGAAGGTTGTATGTAGTTCTTATTAGATCCGGTGTCTATTAAGAACTTGAGTATCTCTCCGTTACCGGTTTTGCATTGAAAATATGGTAACGTAGAGTCCGTCAGCCTAAAAAATGTATGTCACAAAATTTTTCGTCGTCGTCATCTTCTTCGTCCTGAGATTGTTTAGTGTAATCCTGATAATATTCGTTCCATGGTTGACTTCCTTGCTGTATGTCATATTCGTTTGCTTCAGGTTCTTGTGAAGTGTTATCTATGGGTTCTTGAGAAATCTGGTTGATTCGTTGCACTTTATTCGTAAAGTTTTTGTTGAATTGGGTTGACTGTGTTGGCGGTGGGCGTTTGGATTGAAAAGTATTAAGGTTCGGTCTGTTCATATAGTTCACATTTCTTGTTTGCTGGGATTGGTCGACATCCATCGGTGTTGGAGGTTTTGGTTGAGATGGTCTTGCTGGTGGGACATTATATGCAAAATTATTGAAAGGAACGTTTGGTCTAAATTGTTGATTAAAATATTGGGGTTGTCGGTGATAAAACTGAGGTGCCTGTGGTCTGGTTTGTGGAATATTCTCAGGGACATAAGCAAGATGTGGGAAAAATGTCTGTTTTTCGTATTGATACTTTTTAGGTGGTAACAAAGGCTTTCGTTGAAATTGTTGCGCATAAAAAGGTTGTGGAGTTGGAATTGGCTTCCTTGAAATGTTATACTGATTATTTGCATGTACTGCTCTGAAATTCTGGTTCTCAAGCTTAGTGCACAAGTGCAAAGCTTCCGGTAAGTCGGCAGGCTCTTTCATGCCTAGCAGTCTTGAAAGATCACCGGACAAACCTCGTATAAAGGTATCCAGTGCTTTGTCACGATATGTTCCGGTAAGAACCCGCATGGCTTCATCATTGATATCCATGCACGCAATTTTATTTAGAATGAGTGATAAGTGAGTATACACCTCACCATAAAATTCTTGTACTGTTCTTCGTCCTTGGATTAAACATGTCATTTGGTATTCTAAAGTACTTAGGTCCCTCTTGTCTGCGTAGTGCATTGTAAGGCATCGGGATATTGCCTTCCAATTAAGAGGAGTGTTGTATGATTCCAACACGGCATCGGCACTACCTATGACTTTATTCCTTACTACATTAAGAATACCGAAGTATCTGGGGCTACCTATGGTTGGTTCATAGATTTTTAGAATCCTTTCGACGCTTTTTTTCCAGCTGCTAAACTCCGCCGGATTTCCGCTGAATTCTCGTAATGAACGGACGACATCCGGTATTTTGTCCATGTCCGCCAGGTTATTCTGGTATCGTTCGTCTATTGTCTGGTCCGTCATCACTTGATGTGTATCTCTAAGAAGATTACGTCCATCAGTCTTTAATATGTCTGTCATAATACTCCTGATTAAACTCGCAAACTCTGGGCTTGCATTAGCGGTATTTTGAGACACTGAAGGTGCAGGGGGTGCTGGTGGTGTCGGTACACCAGGATGTCCTAACAATGGAGGCCTGATTATGTTATTTTGAGCCATTTCTAATTAAATTTAGTACACAAAGCTTCTAATATTAAAGTTTGTTGTTGTTATTATTAAGTTAATTATCCTATACGTCCAACTCACGTATTTTTTATTTCGATTTTTATTATTAGATTAGCAGATTCGATTTATGAAAATTAGTGATTTGTATAAATGAGTGAATTTACTCTAAATATTTAACTTTAAATAGCATATATTCCGTTATTTCCCAATTCAATATGTTCATGCAATTTGCTTTAGCTTTGATTAAGACAAATGAAAATTAATAATTTATATGAATGAGTGAATCTACTTAAATACTTTACTTTAAATAGCATGTATTCCGTTATTTCCCAATTCAATATGTTCAAACAATTTTTATAATTTTGATTATTCACTGGAGGGTCGCACCTATGGCACGAGTCGCAGCGATATTTTGTGTTATAAAACCAGAGAGTGAATCTCGGTTTTCGATAATGTTTATTGATTGGCTGTACAAGCCCAGTGTTATATTTTGATTGCACTTATATCTAGGTTGGAATTATTTCAATTAAAATCAATGTTTAATAATGAATGATTTATATAGATGAATGAATATTCTTTAGATATTTCAATGTCAATAGCATATGTTTCACTTTATGTTATTTTTTTATTCACTATGTTTACACAAATTTAATAATAGTTTCTTAGTCTATCTTACAGTAAAATAAGCATCCCACGGCGCTGCGGAATTATCCTGTTTGCAATCTACTAAGGGTCCAACGATGCGCACTCTTTGTGGGTTTGTGGCTGTCTTCAATCGAAGTTCTCCACAGGGTCCTAATTGTTCTATAGTTGCGGTCCGAGCACTTCTTTAGGGCTTTTCCCAGGATGAATTAGTAGCACTGCTTAAGGGCTTTTTAATTATTATTTTTTTCCACTGAGATGAACACGCGAACTAACGTTGGGCGCCAGTTAAGGATTTTGTTATCCCATTTATTAAAAAAATATAATTTTTTTTTTGGCTAATGCCAATTTTATTAATTGCAACACGTCTTAAACTAACTTAACACAAACTGAGACTAAAATTATGAAATACTATGAATAAGCTTATCAGCTACTGCGTCGCTGCTTCTGCCGCTGCTGCTGTTATTGTTGTTGTTTAGCTTTTGCTGTAAGTGACGATTTACCTGTGCGCGTGCATTGTTCTAGTTAAAAAGCGCTAGACATAGCGTCAGCATAAATGATGGGAACGGATGTTTGTTTAAAGTTATGTTTTTAATTTCGGCGTAAATGACGTTAACTTACATAATAATAATTATTATATAATTATATTTATCATTTTATTGCACATCCTCAGCCCACCTGCCCACTTTTTTAACCCATTATGGACTGACCCATGTTCACGTTGAGCTAGAATGATGAAACTTTCCATAAATATTTAGTTTGCTCTAACCTAGAAAAAAAATGAAAAAATTAAAAATAAACAATAAAATAAAAAAATTAAGTTGCTACCTCAAGACTTTTAAATTTCAAATTAAACGATATTGAACGATATTCAACAAGCAAAATCAAGCGTTTGTTCGATCAATGAAAGACTAAAAGTTGAGTTTAACATAGATTTGACTTCGAATTTTTTTATTACTAAAGACCATAGTGTTAAAATACTTGCCGTACTCAAAAATAACTATATACGAGCGTTTTTGGTGTGTTTCAAAATTTCTTTGATAGAGATTTGAGCTACAGCACCCCCTGATGTTCGAGATAGAGAAGAATAGATAAGTCCAAAACACTCACCGTATCCGAAAAGACAATACAAATTGATTGGGCAATGCGGCTGTTGCATAGCATCATTTAATAATTACAAATAGAAGGTGACACCGTCGGCGACGAAACTACATTAAAGCTAAGATGCATGCTCCACTTACCAACACCAACAAAATTTGTTGTTGTGTTTGCGGGTAAAAGAAAACACTGGTATTTGAGAGAGCCTCTCTTTCATCTAAAAATGCCAAGCAACTGCGCTAATTATGTTCACGGTTCGAAGCTGAAAACAATTTGGACAACTGGCAGAAAACAGGTTTTGAACAGAAAACTGAAGAAAATAATGCCAACTTGCTTTCAGCCTTGCCAAACAGAAAACTATTTGTGGACAAGACAATGAGTGAGAAAAAAAATATATGGCGAAACTTCCAAAATTTGACAGACAAGTATTCGAAGTGAGACATGCGGCTACTTGGCAGACATTTGAAAATATTGTGTCCTTACGCATGGTAGAATAAGAGAAGGTAGATGCATTTCGGAGAAGCAGACTGCAGTCTGCAGACTGTCAAAACGAGTGTGAGAGCTCATAGAAAATATGAAAGCTACGAAATAGCTTTAATTGGAAATATGTAAACAAAAAAGTGATTTGTATTGATTTTGACAATTTTGGCTATGAGAAAGAGAACTCAGTCCGAAACATTCTTCCATATCCTTACATATATTCAACAAATTTTCCTTAGTTTTTTCTTTTTTTGTTTTGTTTTTGAAACAGTATTTTGATACATGTGCCCGAACTGGTTTATGCCCGAACTTTTATTCGTCTTACAACTCAAAGCATCCCAATAAACATTGTGGAGAGGTGTGATTCGTTAACGAAACGCTTATGAATCGTTTTATTAACTGTTTTCGAATAGTTTTCTTCCGACTTTATAAAAGGTTGGCTGCGAATATTTTTTTTTTTTTAATTTTATGTTTTTTTTTAATTTTATGTGAAAAAAAGACTAGTATTTTCTTCTGTTGTATTATTTCGTACTTATTCTTTATATAAATAATTTTCACTTATAATTTCTCCAAGATTTTCATACGAATAAGTTCTCGTTAACAAATTACTTATTATAGTTTTGGCGATTTTTTGACAAAATGCTTTTTGTAGTTTTGGCAACTCGTTAACGAATTGCTTTTTATAGTTTTGGTAACTCGTTAACGATTGCTTTTTATAGTTTCTGGCGACTCGTTAACGAATGGCTTTTTTCGTTTTTGACGAATGTATAACGAGGCCGAAAAAAGTCGGTAAAAAATGATAAAATAAAATAGTTTCAAAATTTTGCAAAAGCCAAATCTAAAAAAAAAAAACATAAATAACAAAAAGAAAATAACAAAAAAAAAACACACACACGAGACACACGAGAGAAGCGAAGCTTTTTCGCAGTTACATAGATTTGATAGCTTAATAATTTTTTCTTTTTAATAAATTATCTTTTAAATTCCAAAATTTAAAATAACATAAAATAAATTACATATATACAGAAAACATATTTACTGCTTTTTTTTTATTGTTGAATGTCAAATTTCCACGCCAATTACATATAATGCCAGCGACTCTCCATTTTAACTCTCCACACATGGTTGTGAACTTGGCTGCACTGACTCATGCATGCATATGTTAATTCCTTATTTATTGATATCATATCTTTTTTTGACACTTAAAAACGCACTTGTCAACGTACTTGTGGGCATTGCTAATTTTCTTCGTACCAACAGCATAGAGTGTAAATTATTATCTAGAGATTGCATCAACTCTGCTAAATCTCTGGCATGTGTTAACAGAGGTTAACAGAGTTTTTTTCTTCATGTTTTTAAGTGAAATAACTCTGTTAACACATGGCAGAGATTTAGCAGAGTTGATGCAATCTCTAGATCATAATTTACACTCTATGCCAACAGCACCACAAAGGCATTCACAATACAAACAAACCGATGCTGGAGACACCTTGTGTCAAATTTTTGATAGTTGTAGCATAGCAAATACACAATCCTCTATCTATTGATAGATGGTGACGATCTACTGCAGCATAGCTTCTGTTATAATTAGTATTGAATTAACAACTGTTTCTAACAAGTCTGTGTGGACTAGTGGATAGTGCATTGGACTCTCGTTTAAGAGAACGCGGGTTCGATCCCCACGGGCGGCATACAAAATGTTTTTAGTATTTAATATTGAAGTATTAAATTTTCTTGTTGTAATAAGCGCTAGCAACAAAGAAACCATCAAATTTCCAAGAAAAAATCTGTGGAAAATTTTTCAGATATCACTCCAAGCAAATCACAGAACGAGGAGTAAAAAGCTTCGCTTCAAAAATTTCTTTTTGGACCAAGTTGGGGTTCGAACCCATGTCCGCGAATGCTGGCTTTAATTATCAAGCAAATTAAACAAGATATATTCATCATCTAAAATAGCCGAGTTGGTAAGGTGCCGGACCAGCATTCAGATACGTGGATTTGATTCTTGACGTGGTAAGTTTGAAATTAATTTAAAGTTTATAATTATAACACTTAGAGTTTTTCCGTACATAAAATAATTTATATGTTTCGTTATCAAATTGCTTTTTTTAGTTTTGGAAACTCGTTAGAGAATTGTTTTTTATAGTTTTGGCGACTCGTTAACGAATTGCTTTTTATAGTTTTGGCGACTCGTTAACGAATTGCTTTTATCGATTTTGACGATTCGTAAACGAAGGAGGAATTCTCCCGCTCGCGATATTATAAATGAATCGCAACTTATAATTGCTAATGAATGAAATGTACGAGAATGCGATTCGCAAACGATAACATTAGTGTATCATTTTGTTTGTTGGGATCTAATAGACAGGGTGATTGAATCCCTTGTTTTTCTCTCGTGCGAGCATTGAGCAGATAATTGAGACTAAGCTGAGAAAAACCATTTGATTGTTCGAAAATATTTTTTACTTGGACTTCCAAAATTTAAAGGTAAGATGAAATAAAAACGAATTAATTGTTTTAATACATAACATATTTCAATATTTCAAGCCGCAATAAAACAAGTTTAGATTTAGTATTCGAGGGGTCCCAGGGATCGTTGATCACGAATCTGACGTCAAAAACGCGAAAAAATTAAAAAAATTACATCGAAAAAATGGGGGTTTAAAATATTTGTTTTCAATATTAAAACTTTTGTCTCAAATTTTATTTTTAAATAAATGTTTTTAAACTGAAAATGTTTACATAGAAAGTATATTTAAAAACATTGTTTTGAAAACAAAAGTTTTTGTTTTAAATTTAACTTTACAAACATTTGTGTTTAGCTTAAATGAAATTATTTAAAGCTCTATTTCAAAAACATATTCGTTTAATATGAACACAATTTCATTTAATTTTAACACATATTTCCCTCAGTGTATGAATAGTGTGCACAGCTTAATTTAACTTTTACCAAAACTATTTATTCAAATTAAAAGTTGTTTCCATCTATCTACCGCCCACTTGCAGCATTTCAGTGCGCCCAAATTTCTATGAGCGCAATACCGCCCCCCCAGAGCGCCTTTAGCGCACACAAGGGGCCAATAATGCCCACTTTAAAAACCTATGGCTTAAAACTAAAGAGTCTATTTTTAGGTTAGAACAAAAACTTCCCTGCTTAGTCTAAAACAGCGAAAATAAAAGAAAAGAAAAGAAAAGAAAACACAAGAAAAGTTTCATCTTTTCTTCTTAATATCTTCAATATTGAATTATCACCTTTTACCTGTTAAGGTCCCATTCATTTCAAAAAGGCCCTATTTTATGTATGAATTTTGACCCTTTTGCAACTAAGGTAATATCATCCCTGGTAAGTACTCCCGCTCTCAGTTTTTTGCGCGATAGTGTTTATTATTTTTCATTTTATTTGAAAGCGTTTAACTGATAGGTAATCTTTTATTTTTGTTTACGTTTTGCGTTTAAAATTGACTAAGCGCATTTTCGATTATACGAAATACCGCTGATTTTATTTGATTCGGATAATCAAGATTCTAATGTACCATCTTTTTCTTCTTACCTTATAGAATATAGAAATTTTATTATTTTTTTTAATTATTTTTTATTTTATGTTTTTTTTTTATTATTTTTTATTTTTATTTTTTATTATTAGGATTTGTTATTATAACTGGCTGTTGTGATAATTATTATTACTTTTTCTTTAAATTACTTAATTTGAAGCTATATTTATTCATATGTTGCTTATTACTTGTTATTCTGTAATTCTTATTACACTTAAAAGACTCTCATTATTTCTAGATTAAATTGATATTAAATATATAAATTGGCCTAAATTTTAAAAAAACTATGATGTTTTTCCAACTTTAACCTGGTTAACCTTGAGGAATGTGGCTAATTAAATAAGATAGAATGTTGAAATTTTTTTAATTATTATTTAAAATTGTACTTAAAATGCAAAATTATAATTTAACTCACTAATGTTTTGCTTAAGAAGTATTTTAACTGTAGATACAATTTTGCTTAAAGTAAGTGATAAAGAACTTTCCTTATAGGACATGAAAAAAAATTAACTTATTGTGACTATATTTTTTGTGAAAAACAAAAGTTTTACGAAAAAATTTAAGAAAAAGTATACAAATAACAGCAGCTAATCAACAAATAAACAACAAACAAAAGCAGCAAAAATAAACCAAGTTCTTGGGCTCGAATAAATCTCATGTATTGAGTTTAAGTTTGGCATGCGTTATTAATGTTTTTTTTTTTTGTCTTATATATATACAGGGTATTGTTCTTAGATACAGTGAAATGGTCAAGCCGAGAGTTTAAGAAAAAAAATTATTTCACAGATATGCTCAGAAACGCTTTGTTACCGAGATACCAATTGAAATTTTGCATACATACATATACTTGAAAAGATACATTTGAAATTTTACAGGCCTTTAAATAATAATGACCTCAATAAGTTTGATTGAGTTAAAGAGTTTGATTGAGTGTTAAAAGAAAACCGTTTAAGTTACATTGATCATCTTTCTCTCGATTCGATAGAAAAACGAAAGAGCGCTCTTCCATTTTGCCTCATCATAAATGTATAGTTAGCTTTTCGTAACGTAGCGTAAAAATTTTAATTTTTACAAAAATAATTATTTTTGTCTTGGTTTTCTTTTTTTTTCATTTTTGTACTCTTGTTTAGAAATCGTCCTTTTTCTCTGAAAAGTCAGATTTTTCTTTCGAAAAATATATATGGTTAAATTTAAAAAAATATGGATATGGTAGAAAAATTTTTAAATTTGTTCAACTTTTTTATCATTCAACTTTAAACATGGCCGCTGTTGTGATTATTAATGTAGGTACCATAATAACTGTTATGCTCTTTGAAAAATTCTGTTAAATTTTTTTTTTTATTTTTTGCAGAAGTGCAAATGATTTTTGTCTTGAGTGTTATGCCCTAAAAAGTTTTTAAGTCTACTAAAAATTTCCACATTTTAGCATTTTATAGCTTGCTTATCTCAAGCTGAAAGTTAAAAAAAAAAGAAAAATTTAAAAAAAGTTTATTAATTCGGCGGTATAGACGTTGGGTGTTGAAACGCCACTCAGGACTGTTAACGATTTTTTAATAGTTTTGTTGAAAAAAATTCTGCACTCAATACTCAATATATATGAAACAGTTAAAAACTAAACAATCAAATAGCAACACGTTGTTTTTTTTTTTTCATTTTCAATACTTAAAACCGCAAAATCATAGACAACCCTCTTTACATATTAATCAATACTTACCAAAATCTGCTGATTAAATTTTAATAAACACTTTAAAAAGCCACTTATTTAGTAAGACTGAAATCCAAGGTTCATTAATACAGGTTAAGTCACTTGAGAGAAGCTCGGTCGAACTGTCAGAATGGATAAAAGGAAATCAAGAAAAAAAAAAACCTGAATCTGTACAATTTTTAGCTAACAGCTACTTTAACAGTTCGAGCAAAGGCAGAAAAAGAGTGCTTTTCTCTCAAGTGACTTAACCTATATTAATGAACATTTGCTGAAATCGATAAATCGTGTGTTTTCTTGCAGTTATGCACATGACGGCTTATCAGTAACTAAAATAAAGATTAGAACAAATAAATTAAAATATAACACTCCTGACACAAAGCGTTGACAACACAAATTCTGGAAAAAAGAAATACTATTATGTAAACTTTACAAATTAAAAACACCAAAAACTGTTTGGAATTTATACTGGCATTGCAAATCAATGCATTTCTTTTATTATTACATTTTCTATTTTGAATAACTGCGGGTAAGAGCGGGGTACAAATTAAAGCTCTGCAAAAAACCATCCAAGCATACTAGTTATGTGCTGTTATTTTTTTTTTTATATCAATTTGTATCGGTTTCGCTCTCTAAGCATTGAGTATGCATGGAATATTTCTCTTTTACATATAGAACATAGAACATGTATGAGAGAGTGAAATTATCAAGCATCAAGAATACTAGTTTTCGAACATACGCAAAAAACAGATATATCGGTAATATTGTTATCTCTACTTGGAACATCTGGATATGTGACGTCAAAAGCATAAAGAAAAATTAAACATAACAAAGGCATTTTTGTCGATAACTTAATGAAAATAAAAATTAATTAATTAAAAATTAATAAATGTGGCACAAGTACCTAACATTGATTCACAGAAACCATATCCATTATACCATTACTTTTTTTAATAGAATAGAAAAAGTAGGAGCACGAGATTAACACAAAGCCAACTGTCTGGAATATCCATTTTGAATAAATATATCCATTTACAAAAGAGTTAAAACAGTTACACTGCTTAGTGGAGCCGATAAAGAGAAAAAAATGCTTACACTGCAATGAGAGCCAGAGAAAGAGGAGTGACAGTTCTGTTGGCAATTTGGAGTTGTCAAAAACACATTGAAAAGAGAAAACAAAGAAGCAGTTAAACAGATGACAAGTTAAACTTTGTATTGATTTGACAACTCCCGATCGCCGCTCGTGAGAAAAAAGATAGTTGTCAAGGCTACCTTGTAAAGTATTGTATCATGGAGATGATACTCTCTACTCAATCCAAAACATGTAAGCAAAAGTTCAACTCTACTCGTGGTTGTATTTGTACCAATAATATCGAGTTTTTACTTGTTTTACCTGTTTGTACAAGTAAAATAGATGGTTCTCTGCATGGCAGAATTATAAGGTAGGCTCAAGTTGGAGTAAAAAGAAAGCTGTATGTCAAAATCGGCTGGTAGAATTTTAGTTTTCCTATTGTTGTTGTTGTTGCCTTAATTATTTGACGTTTAGCGTTCTCACAGCTTTGTTGTTGCAAATCTTGTTGTTTGAGCAGCCATTTAATTGTGAGCCTACCTTATAATTGTATTATGGTTCTCTGCAGACCTTTAGTACAAATGCTTTTCTATGAAACAGGTAAGAGAAGGGAGAAAATAATCGCTTATAATAATAAACTATGAAATTTTCTTAAAGTCCAAATACCGTATTTCTTATATAAAGTTTTTATTTTACAACATTATTTTTATACCCCAACGCGTACTGCGTAAGGGGTATATTAACTTTGTCATTCCGTTTGTAACGCCAAGAAGGAGGCGTGGCAGGTATAGAAAAGTATATATATTTTTGATCAGCATTACATCCTGAGTCGATTTCGTGTGTCCGTCTGCCCATCTGTCGACACGATTATAGCCGTAATTTTAAAGATATAGCGACGAAATTTATTATAAAAGTTTTTTTTTTTAAAAAGGGAAGATCAAGATCGAAAATAGGACAAATCGGATGAAAACCACGCCTACCTCCCATACAAAGAGACTTTATTTTAACCGTAAAATGTTTTTAAAATCCACAAACATTAAAGAAATGCCTTGAAATTTGAGACGTTAGCTTTGATCTTCAATATAAAATATTAAAATATTGCACATAAGATTTGGTATTAAATATAAGCCATCCGTATGATATATGACAAAATCGGATGACAACCACGCCCACTTCCCATACAAAGTGGCTTTATTTTAACTGTAACATCTCCTTAAAATCCACAAACATTAGTGAAATTCCTTGAAATTTTGCATGTAAGGTTTGATCTTCAATATAAATCAGAGCAATGAAATTTGGTAAAATCGGATGAAAACCACGCCTACCTTCAATACAAAGTGACGTCATCAAAATTGAAAAACTTTCGTAAATATATAAAACTGAATGACAACGTGTCTGTATGTACCCAAGTTCCGCCCACGTCGTTTATCCAACCCATACATATATTCTTTGGTAAAATTTGGGACCTTTA
The DNA here is from genome assembly GCA_914767935.1 of Coremacera marginata. Taxonomy (NCBI): domain Eukaryota; kingdom Metazoa; phylum Arthropoda; class Insecta; order Diptera; family Sciomyzidae; genus Coremacera; species Coremacera marginata. The sequence goes on from OU612044.1 coordinate 20,336,363, forward strand.
TACTAGAAAAGTGAGTGCGGTATTTTACTTTGTTTACAAATTACTCTATGTGGCAGCTAAGGGTAAAATTAAATTAAGCGTATGACACAAATATTTTTGCAGATTATACATAAAAATTTTACAAATGTCTAAAGACTTCGAATATACTTTAATTCGGGCGCGGGTGGGTATTTTAGCTTCGGTACCCTGCTGAAGATCCATTCCTTACTAGTTTTAGTTTATTTTTGAACTTAGTTTTTGAGAAAAAGGACTGAAAGAGCAGTGACTAAAATAAAACCGTTCAATTTGAAATTCACCCATATATATATCTTATTGAAAATGAAACGCTAATAGAACTCTTCCTCAGAAATAATGCTTAATTTTTGACTTTAATTCATTACCTCGTATTACAAAAGTTACTCGAAATTATTTCCGTCAATTAAAAGGTGAAAAATACTTCAAAATTGGTATCTGCATTGTTTGTAGATTAGAATTATATGGATTTCCATTTTCAATAAGAAAAATACAGGTCTCCATACAACCTATTAGAGGAAAATTACGATTTCTGTGGAAAAGTATAAAAAAAAAGTAAAAACAAATTTTGGCGCCACTGTACGAAAAGCTCAGTTTCTCGGTAACAAAACGTTTCCAAGCATATATGTGAAGCAATTTTTTCATCTCTTAACATCGCCTATATATACTTTTTCTCTGTACTTGTCTTAAAAAAACACCCTGTACTATATTTTTTTTTTTTTTGCTGTTTATTCGACTTTGTTTTTGTCGGAAGATAAATGACGCTGAAATTAATTAAGTTGTTAATTTCTCATTAGAACAAATAAAAAAAACAACAACCACTGAAACTCATGCTGGTACAGAATCATGGACAAATATTTATGTTAGAAAGTGAAAACAAGTGGCGGGAACTTACGAGTATGTGTAGAGCATATAGAGGGCTACAGAAAAAAAAATATCACAGCCAGGATAATCTAAGTAGCTACGTGTTGAAAATATTGTTAGGCGAAAAATGAAAGAAATTTATAGCAAATTAACACTTTGCTGAACAAAAGCACTACTTTTGCACTACATATGAGAGTGTGTGTGTAAGAAATATTTTACAAGCTTTTGGCTTAAACTGACTAACAAAATTTTGACACTAGCTAGAAGATGCACTTTTAACAGCGTATTTTGCAGCACTTGCAAACAGTGTTGAACATCGAAATGCTTTCATAGACAACTTTTAGATCTAATAATACATTTTTTTTTATGTTCGACTATAATTTGACAATTACACATGCACGCCTAAAATCTTGACAGTTATAAAATGTTAAAAGCTTTCTGCTGCTACAAGCTACTAACGTTGACTGCTAAGCTTTTAACAGAAAACGCATTGAGGCTTTTATTGTTCTTGTTTTATTAACTTATTTAGCGGACATGACTTGCAACATGTTAGCTGATTTGTCTGCCAAATAAAAATGACATAAAATGTGAAATGACAGCCGTAAAATGTTGTCATTCCTTTAGTGTGCATTCATTCGGTACGTGTTTTGCTCACCTTTCGAGCGGCTTTTTATTGTAATGAGTTGACAACTAAAACTTAAAAGAAGACAAGGGAGGTGTAATATTAAATAAGATCCAAAAATGTTTTCTCAAGAGATGGCCTACCACCACCACCCTTAAGGGATGTGAGTCGAAATCAAACCTCTTATTGTACATGGAGTAGGGTGAAAAAGAACTGTTGTTTTTTTAGAGAATTTTACAAATAAAGTCTAAATTTTAAATATAACATATTTGTACATCTAGAAAAATCGGCTGATGCAGTTATGTAGTTTTATTCACTTTAGCATCTAGATCATACTAACACAAGAAATTTCTAATTATAAAATTAGAAAATTTAAGCATTTGAATATTTAAGCATCGATAGGACTTCTAGAGAGCTTGCAATCGGCAGCTAATTCACTAATGTACTTGTTGGTAGGTATTTCCAAATTTAAATTCAGAAACTTTAGAGAGGTTTAACTCAAATTTTGCAAAAAGCTTTCAAAAACTCGTTTCTTGCATACACCGAGAAAAATGCTTAGGTTAAATTAAAAAAAAAACCTAGTATAATTTATAAGATGGCTTTGGCAGTTTTCTGCCACCCAAGTACTTTATCAAAACGGCTAAGTCTTACATGTTGATTTGCCAATTTTTATTGGGTGAAAAATTAACCAAGTATTTGGTAATTTCGTGTCAGTCGTGGCGTAGTGGGTATAGTGTGTGGCCCATACGCCAGAGAACCCTGGTTCGAATCCCAGCTGACACAGAAAGTTTTGTCAATTGAATTAATTTTTCTGTTCGGCCGTCACCTCTCTGCATGCAATGTCAAACCTCAGAGAGTAAAAACTGCCATGAAAGCTTCTTGAGAACATAAGCCGTTCGGAGTCAGCATAAAACATGTAGGCCCAGTTCTCGATCATTTGTGTTTAAACATTTGACAACACACACAACACAATTGAGCATAAGAAGCTCGGTCAAAGTCCTTTCAAGGGCTGAAATGGCCATTTCGTTTTTTTTTTATTTGGTAATTTTTTATACACTACTTTAAAAAAAAAATTGCATTTCAAATATATAACTTTTTTTCGGGTTTTGGTTTTTTTATTTTCCTTTTTTTTCTTTGAAGCTGCCGCCCTCTCGTTCTGTGATTTGCTTGACTGAAATTGACTGAAACACCGTTTTTTTCTCAGAAATTAATGACTTTTCGGCTTTTCTTGCTGATTGACGTCTATTAAAACAAGAACATTAAATTAAATTAAATTAAATATCAAATACAAAAATCTTACCTTCCCATGCCGTTGAGATTCGAACCCAGACCAACCCAATACCACTGTGTAGACACTACGCTACGCACTGAGCCAAACTCCTTCGTTACGCGGAGTGATTTATTCAATATTAATACAACTGAAGCTATGCTGCAGCTATCAACAGAATACTGCGACATACTGCATCTGTTAATACAGCATCTGTTAACATCTGTAAATCAAATATTTTTTTTTTTGGCTGGGTATCGAAGTATGTGCTTTCAAAGCGATGTATTAAACAATAAATTGCTTAGGTGAATAAGCATAAGCTTAAAATTCCGATACAATTCTCTTCACCTAAGCCGACTTAGGTGATTTACCTATTGTTTTTTTCTCGGTGTACTTTGAAATAAAAATAAATCGTACAATTTTCAAGAAATGAAACCAAAATCGACCTCTAGAGAACTGTTGTCAACTCTTTTTGGTTTTCATGAAAAAATTACCATCTCTTCATATGTTCCAAAAAAAAAAAAAACAAAGCCGTGCTTCTCCTTAGCACGATACACTATGATGATACAATCTCTGAAGCAGCTCACAAAAAACCAGAAATAATTTTGTTGTACAACAAAACCAAAGCAGGCGTTCATACATAGGATCAAATGTGTATGAAGTACTCCACCCAACGGCGAAAGTGCAGATGGCCGCTAGCTTTCTTCTACAACATCCTGGATATTGCAGGTGTTGCTGCATAACATATGTTATTTGTAATGCATATGTTATGTGCATATATGTAATGCATTATGAAAAAACCAAAATATTTTTCATGATGTACTACACGAACCTTATACATTTTCTAACGAGGTACCCGGGTGGCTCATACGTGTTTATTTTTTCAAAAATTAAATTTTCTAAGTTCAAATATTTTTCAAATTATTTATAATGCAAATTTCGATAGAAAATCGGTCAAACATTGGGGATCCAAGAAAGATTTGGCCCATCCCTTTTAGAAAAAACATTATTCTACCAAATGTACCCCGACGGGTACCCTGATGGCAACACAAGGGTTAAGTGTAGTTTGTAGCTAATTTTGTTCTTTTTTCTGCATGTTGCATTAAGCGAATTTGAATATTAACCCAACAGGAAAGCGAGCGCTCCATTAGCGCATCTGAAGCGCTCCAAAAAAACAGTAGAGCACTTCATTCTCCTTGTGTATAGCGCATTTTTGAACATAGTCATGTCATCAGATGTATGCGCTCCGCTCCCGCTGTAGAAAATATGAAATCGTAGCGAGAGCCGAGCGCTTTGTTCTCCTTGTATTTGATATAAAAACGTTGCAAGAACCGGGCGCTTTATGCAAATATTAAAAAATGTTTAAAACAAAACAAAAAACAATCCCCCAGCCACGGGTTTGAACCCGTGCATCTCGCTTACAAAGCAAGCACCCCCACCAGTATTCCATGGCTGCCACAATTTAGGTGAAAAATTTGGTTTATAATAACAGAAAAACTTATACGAAACTTTTTTAAACAAAACAAAAACGAAAAATAATCGCCGCCAGTCAAGTTTGAACCGGGGCATTTCGATTACAAGGCAAACACGTCAACCAGTCTGCCACATCTCAATTGAAAAAATTGTTTCTTAATAACAAATAACAGCAAGTTTGATAAAATCAAATCAAATTTTGTATATTCACGTGAAACGATTAGATGAAGTTTTGTTGTTTAAAGTGTTTAAAATGATTAAAATTATTTTTTTTTTAACATTAATATCTAATACTTTCTTTTCAAGTGCAACTTTATCGTTACGGAAAGCATTGAAATTTTTTGCTGGGAATTTTTCCGACTATTTTTCAAAAGTCACTAAATTTCAATAACTTCGTTTATATATAAAAAATTTTTTATTTTAGATGTTAGATCATTATTTTTCAAAAAATGTCAAGTATAAATTTGCCCAAATTGGACATAAAATTTAGTAGTTATTAAAAAAATTATTAAATCAAGGCAATATCTATATATTTTTATGCATTCGATATTCTGGTTGAAATGCAGTTTATTTGCTTAAGTTTCTACATGTGTGTGGCGTGGATTTTTCGTGAATTTGCATCCAGCAATAGTCAACTATTATGCCTTTGCTCAGTGTGACGCACATTGTCTCGAGTTCATACAATGAGTGCCCAGTAGGAAAATCAACTAATTTAAAAGTAGTTGATAAAGTAGTTTTTTGTCAACCACAACTAGTTGAAATTCTGACTTTTTCCCATAGAACGAACTAACATATTTTGTATGGTGATGTCCGCAAAATAAGTCAATTGACTTTCGTCTGCATATATTTTTAACTACTTGTTAAGTTAGTTAAATTTAAATTAGTTTTTACCTACTTTTAAATAACCAATTGAAAACTATTACTGATGGCGTAAAGTTAATATTTGATGAAATAACATGGTTAAATATATATAAACTTATCTTATAAAAATTTGCAATTAAAACATGTCAAAATCAGAGTAGTTGCCGCCTTAATATAATTCAAAGTAGTTTATCAATCACTTGTTTTTAAGTAGTATTTTAATTATTTCATATATTATGCAAATAAAACTATTTGCAATTGAAGTGGATGCCGCCTTAATATAATTCAAAGTAGTTCATATACTGGTTTATTTTAAATTAGTTTTTTAACTAGTTGTTTTTAAAAATACGTTAGTTTGTTCCTATAGGGTGGTTACAAATAGAAAGCGTTGTCGTAGAACGTTGAAGTTGGGTGAAGTTGGGTGCAATATAAGTATATTGCTAAAATTAAATTGAATTTTGGTCAAAATCAGACAATCGGATCCTGAAATGAAAATTCACCATTAAATACGAAACAGTTATTTTAATGCAAAGAAATTCTTTTAATCGAGTCAGCACTTACTCACCGCACCTACAACCCAGGTAAAAATTTCACCTAAATAAGCCTTGAGTAAAGCTTTGTATAGGGGATTTCCGTAGGGAGGAGAATTAAAACTGCCTTAAATAATTTTCGAAAAAAATTTTATGCAAGGTATATGGAAGGAGGCGGCCGTGGTATAATGAGGAGTAGAGTGTGTGGCCCATATGCCAGAGAACTCTGGTTCAATTCTCACCTGACACAGAAAGTTTCTTCAATTGAATTAATTTTTCTGTTCGGCCGTCACCTTTTCGCAGACAATGGCAAGCCTCAGAGAGTTAAAACTGCCATGAAAAGCTTCTTGAGAAGATAAGCCGTTCGGAGTCAGCATAAAACTAGTAGGTCCAGTTCTCTATTTTTTGTGTTCAAACATTTCACAACACGCACAACACAATTGATCATAAGAAGCTCGGTCAAAGTCCTTTCAAGAGCTGAAATGGCCATTTCGTTTCTTATTTTTACTATGCAAGGAGAAGAAGTGTAAGAAATTAATTCATTTACTTACTTACTTACTTACTTACTTACTTAGGTGGTCGTAACAACCCGTGTCCGGGTTTCGGGCGACCTCATCAGCTCTCGCCAGGAGCCTCTGTTTTGCGCGCGCCTTCTCTAATCGGATACACCAAGTGCGGTTAGGGCTTCCTCAGCCTGGTCCATCCATCGGAGGCATGGTCTCCCTCGTCGTCATTGACCAGCGACCCTCGCCTCGAGCACCTTTTTCGCTGGAGCTTCGTCGTTCATACGATGGACATGACCCAGCCAGCGTAGTCGCTGCACAGTTATACGCCGAACTACGTCAATGTCATCGTAGAGCTCATACAGCTCGTGGTTCATTCGGATGCGATAGTCATCACCGACTCGAACAGGACCGAACATTTTGCGAAGAACTTTTCTCTCGAACACCCCCAGAGCGGCTGTGTCAGTTTGCGATACTACCCATGCCTCAGCGCCATAAAGCAGCACAGGTAGAACGAGAGTCTTGTAGAGTGTTAGTTTTGTCGATCGAGAGAGGGCTCTGGAACTTAGTTGCTTACTGAGCCCGTAGGCTCAAAATAAGCAATTATTTTTCTTCGCTTTATCTCCAGGCATTCATTCATTTATACTAGAACTAATATAAAGTTTGATATAAGGTTCTTATTAAAGTCTTATTCAGGAAATCGGAAACTGTAAAAATTTTAATTATAATATTTTATTATGTATATTATTTTCTCCAGCACTCATTTTATTTAATTTATAATGGCTGATTCAGACTGTGTGACAACATGGTCATTTAATGTGTGGCAACAATTGTTCATTTTCATGTTAATAGAAAAATAGTTCACATTGTGTGTCTTAAAATGACATCAAAACTGTGTGGCAGTGATTACCAAGTGAATAGTCACAATCTCATGTCCATTTTGTGTGACAATCGTTCACACTCTCGTTTGAAAATATTGTATTTTGAAGTTCGACACCAATATTTTAAAAACAGTTTGTTCAAATCAACTTTGATGAAAATTTATTTAACAAGTAGTGGACAAGTATTTTGGTAATGTTTCTTGACAATAACATTACATTTTTTTAGAAAAATCCACTTAAAAATAAAAATATTGTACAACAACTAAATTGAAAATCTCACCATATAATTTCAGTCAACTTTTGAGTGCTACTTAAAACATGTATTATTAATTTAAAAACTAAGCTTACGAACTTTTTCTTTATCACTTTGAATTGTAGTACCAGTTTCAGAGACAATGAACTTTCATTAAAAAAATTAAAAATAAGTTTTTATGGTTTGGAAATATTATTCGACTAAAATTCAACTAAAATGTTTACTTTTATACAAATCGGACTCAGAAACACTGACTGATAAAATTATTTGCTTACTTCGTCCATATAACGGTAAAAAGTAAAAATTTTTCTTAAATGGAACTTTTTCTTGTTTAACTCTTTATAGAACTTGCTGATTTTTTTTTATTTTTGTCATAAAGAGCATTACTTTCCAAACTTATATCTCTATAGATATCCCTTGTAGAACCTGTGACTACGTGGCCAATAATTCTAGAATAGAAAACCATTAGAAAACTAAGTCCTTAAATAATCCCACTGGATTCCCACAAGAATCCATATAAGTCCCAATAAAAGCACTGCATTAAATACGATGGGTTAACATGAAATATTTTGTCTAATGAAATCTTCACTCATGTCCTAAAAACCTAAGGAACTTACAAATGTCGAATAGACGAACCATGCACATGTATTCCTCAGTACTATGTCAAAATTTTACTCCTTAGGACAACGATAGGGCACATAACATATATCTAGGGCTTAAATGTTGTAGGAAAGTTTGTTTCTGGAATTTAAATTACATATCTATTTTATGTCAACACTATTAATCCGAAAATCAAGTCCATATTTATAAGTTAAGAGGATATAAATATAAAAAGACTTATAAATCTTCTTTAACCATCCAAACCTTCAATTGACTGACGTAGAAATTAATTTACGGAAACTGTGGTATATTTTTATAATATTGTGTTACTTGTACTATAGTAATCTAGAACAAGCACTCCTCAACTAGTCTTATTTGGAAATATTCTTGAAAATCCGTAGTGCTTCTAAGTCAGTAGTTCGTCAACTGCGATCACAGATATATAACATAACGATGTTGACGTCTTGTTTAATAAGCCACCAGGAGTTTTTTCCTCCTTTTTTCTGCTTCTCAAAAGCTATCACGAATGCCACGTAGAAATTGCTTTAACCTTTTAATAAAAACAGAATTTATCCGTCACTTGAGAGCAATTGCCTGCCACGAAGAACATACCGATATACTTTTTTGATATTCATTATTTTATATTAATATCAAATAATTAAAAGCCAGCATGTTCATCGTTCACATCAACATGCCATTGTTAAAGTCTAATATGTGACACAGTTCGCCATCGAATTGTTGTGACAATCGTTCAGACAGTGTGATTACGAATGACGTTGATAATGACTTAAAAAATGACAGTTTTGTCACACAGTCTGAACAAAGCATAACAGAAATTTTGCTCATTTTAAAAATTTTTGAATATTTACCATGGCCACGTAGCACTCATTGAACAGAGAAGGCGAAAGAGTCAATGGGTATTGATATCGGTAGATGATATGATATCGCTAGATCTCTGAAGAATAATGGCAGTCACTTTTTGGTCATGCTACGGTTTTTTATGGATCTCTTGTGGATACTTTTAGTTTCCCAAAAGTAACAATTTAGCTTGTTAACGGCGTTAGAAAGTGTGAAATGTGCCTCGGCGATCATAAAATTTGCTTCCAAAAATAAGGTTCAGTGTCACCCATTCGAGCAATATTCTTTGAGTCAATTGCACTTTATACGGAAACAAATGCAAAATCATCTTTCAAAATGCGCCATAAAGTGCTTCCACTGTCGCCAAAATTTCTTTTCTTTTCTTGCTTTCTTTTGCTTTTATTTTTTTTCTGGTACTTTTCGTTTGCTTGATAAAACAGCATCAGATGTTTTAAGAAATCTATTTAAAATGCCTTCAAGCTTTTTCTGTAGCTCATTTGCTAGATAAATATTTTTTCTAATTTTTTTTTTTAAGAACTAAACGTAATGAGTATAGGTCAATATTGAATATTTCTAAAACAATTTTCTCTGTTTCTGAATATAAATATCTATTCTGTAGTACAAATAGAATCAACTAAAAATTAAGAGAAAAGATTAGAAAAAACGAATCCTGAGACTTTTTTCTTGTAGCTATAAAACAAAATTTATCGCTCAGTCAGAATTACAAATTATTTAAAAATTGCTAAATATTGATAAAAATTGATTTAAATTTATTTAAATATTTTTTTTTTTTTATTTACTTTTATATATAAAGATTTGATAAAAAAACACCAACATTTCTGTCGCAAAACATTTAACAATACTCCAACTATGATAATTCAATTAATATTGTTTTCACATGCTCAATATAATCCCCAACAAGGATATCAAAAGAGTACTTCGCATTAAATGATACCCTTTTTTTATCTATAGGAAAACTAAAGAAAATCTCCAATGTACGACATGACATTTATTACGCTCTATTAACTCATGACAAAAAAAATCGACCCTTCCCTTGCATCCTTTGACAAAAACCTTTGAAAAAACATTCTTAACACTTCTTGACTGCCTACTTTGGCACCAAAGGATGGTGAAACAAATGGTGATGTTTGAAAAAAAAAAATTACTGTTGCGCGAGTTGAGGCTATAATTTTTTTATTGAACTGTATTTTAAAAGAAGAAAAACGACGCATTTAAAGTTCTTTTTTTCAAGAGGAAAACGATTTGGGGTGAACTCAAACTCAAGGATATGTAGCATGTGTGTGTGTGTGACAACGAGTGTGTGACACAAGTATGTCATCCTTTTGTATTGGTTTGGGGTTAACCGCTTTATCGTTGTCGTTGTCGTCGCGAGAAAAAAAAGGGGTTTTTTTATGAATTTTATAGCTTATATTTGGTATTTTTATAACATTTCATCCTTTGTACCCTGTTCAATTTACAACTTATTTTCCAACAATTTGCAGTTGTCGCTAATGTTTTGTTGCCTACTTTGTGGTCTTGGTCGTCTTGGTGGCAGTTATTGCTGCTAATGTTATTGTTCGTTTGTCACATTAATCGTTGTCACGTGAGCAGCGGGCGAGAAGTGTGTGTGGATGTGTGTGTGTGTGGATTGTTTAGAATGATTCTGTGTGGAATATATGTGAAATATTTGAGTGAATTTTTGGGGCGGAATTTTTGGGTTTGGAAATTTTTTAATACTTTCGATGTTCTTTTTTTTTTGATAAAAAATAATTTTTTTTGTGTTTTAAAAATTTTTTTAGTTGAAAACCAAACTAAAAAAAAAAAATTTTAATGCTTAATAGTGTCAACCCCGAAATCTTAGCTCCAAGCAATTTCTTTTTGATTAAAAAAAAATAATGCTGAAATGATTTTAAAAAAATTAATTGATTAATAATAAATAATAAAAAAATAACAATTTTAAAAGAATTATATAATTCAAAGAAAAATAAAAACTAGTAAAGATGGAGCTTCGGCAGGGTACCGAAGCTCAAATACCCCCCGCGGCCATATTGAAGTATATTCGAAGTCTTTAGCAACGACATACACGATGACATTCAGTTTTATATATTAACGAAAGTTTTCCTATTTTGATGACGTCACTTTGTATCGGAAGAAGGCGTGGTTTTGATCCGATTTTGCCATATATCATAGAGATGGTTCATATTATATATCAAAGCTAAAGTGCAAAATTTCAAGACATTTCATTAATTTTTGTGGGTTTTTAAGAGATTTAACGTTTGAAATAAAGCCAATATGTGTGGGAGGTAGGCGTAATTTACATTCGATTTTTCCAAATACCATAGTGGTGATCTATGTTATATATCAAAGCCTATATGCAAAATTTCAAGACATTTCTTTAATTTGAGGAGATTTTTAAGAGATTTTATTATTAAAATAAAGCCACTTTGTATGGGAGGTAGGCGTGGTTCTCATCCGATTTGGCCCATTTTCGAACTTGATGATCCTTTTTTAAAAATAAACTTATATTTTGAATTTCATCGCGATAGCTTTAAAATTCCGGCTGTAATCGTGTCGACAGACGGACAGACAGACGTACATAAGGAAATCGACTCAGGAGATGATGCTGATTAAAAATATATATATTTTTCAATACCTGCCACGCCTCCTTCTTGGCGTTACAAACGGAATGACAAAGTTAATATACCCCTTACGCAGTACGCGTTGGGGTATAATAAAATTAAGGAGCTGGTTTGAATTAAAATAAATTCTTAAAAAAAAAACATATATAAAGTTTTAGATCCAAAAAAGTGAGGTATTGCTTATAAACTTGTAGCTAAAAGATAACAAAAATCTTTTATTATTCAATGGAAACAATTAAAATGTCTCTATTAAGATTTGTAAAGCAAATTATGTGGACTGTTTCGATATTATTAATTAAAGCTTTATCCAAACTTCAACAAGGGTTACATGGAAAGTTCACGTATTTGGTAATTATTCAGGAATGCTCCTTGAAAAAGGTGACCATTGAAATTCTGTTTTCTGAGATGTTTTGTGATAATTAAGTGAACATTGTTGCAATTTACATCGTTCCACTATGTGAGATTTGACCGAACTATCAGGACAAAATTGAAAACTTTTGTGATATGATTCCCTTGTTCATTCTAAAAAAAAAAAAAATGTTCAGAAGTTAGGGTATAGCTGAAGCTCTCTTCTTTAAGCAGGGTATTCATAAAATTGGCTATACTGAAAAATACTTTGCAATTTTTTTTTTATTTTGTTCCGCTTGATTGAGAGCACACTGTGCGTTGGACATATGTCTGCTGACATAAGAAAATTTAATTTATTTTGAAAGATGGGCTCAAAAGAAAAATGCATCCCAGTTTTCTTGTATCAGTTCTTAAAAATTGTTTTATTACATTGTGATATTTTGCTACTATGCAATGCATTTTTATAATTTTTGGCAAAAGCAAATATCAATATTTTAAATTTTTTGGTTAAGTAAGTGTTTAAACGAGTGGCGGCCGTGGTGCAGTGGGTACAGTGCGTAGCCCATACGCCAGAGAACCCTTGTTCGAAACCCACCTGACACAGAACGTTTTTTCAATTCAACTAATTTTTTTGTTCGGCCATCACCTCTCTGCAGACAATGGCAAACTTAAGAGAATAAAAACTGCCATGAAAAGCTTCTTGAGAATATAAGCCGTTCGGAGTCTGCATAAAACATGTAGGTTCAGTTCTCGATCATTTGTGTTCAAACATTTCATAACACACACAACATAATTGATCATAAGAAGCTCGGTCAAAGTTCTTTCAAGGGCTGAAGTGGCCATTTCGTTTTTTCGTTAAGTGTTTAAATGCAAAATTGTTTAAATAACTACTATGCCACCCAATTCTAAAAACTGCTGAAAAATATGCAACAATTTTCCGATTTTAAGCATATAATAAGGAATTCAGACTTGTACAAGCTCATCTTCAATTGTCAGGATGCTCATTTTTTTTTTAACAAAAGCATTTGTGTGATTGGAATATTCTAGAATGCTATTCTAAAGAGAACCTACAGATATGAGGCGAATAGGCTTGAGAGTGCAACCCTAGAATGTAAAATATTCATGACTTATATTTTAAAATGAATACGACAAAGAATACGCGCTTGCTGCTTTTCTAGACATAGCAAGAGCATTCAATAACTTCCTTCCATGTGCGATTACCTCTGCCTTGTCGGAACTGGGGGTGGAGGATTCTCTCGTGAGCTTCATACATCAGATGCTCTTGGGCAGGGTGGTGAACTCAGAGCTGTGGGCATGCTGCAATCATAGGTTCGTGAAAAGAGGTACTCCGCAGGGGGCAGTCTAGTCTCCGCTTCTTTGGTCCGTGACGGCTAACCAGCTGTTGCGCACCATGCAGGGAGATGGCTACATGGTTTTTGCTTATGCTGACGATATCGCAATCGTATTTAACGGAAAATTTCCTCAGACTCTCTGTCAACTCATGGTAAGAACACTTTCAATCCTTTCGAGATGGGCATCCTCTTGTGGTTTAAGTGCTAACCCAGAGAAAACGGATCTCATTCTTTTCACTAGAAAATATAAACTACCCAACTTAATAACTCTGCGTCTATGCGGCACAAGGTTGATCTTTAGTGACAGCACGAAATACCTAGAAGTTATTCTGGATAAGAAGCTTATCTGGAATGATAATATAAAGGAACGTGTTAGGAAGGCAAACATAGCTCTTTTTGCCTGTACTAAATCTATAGGTAAAAAATGGGGTATACCAATAAGGTGCTCATTTAGTATGCTTAAGAAAGTGTAAAATTACGATGCAATTTCAAAATCTTTCTGACCTGACATGAAAAATTTTAAATGCACGGGTACAATATTTAAATTAATTATATCACGCCTAAGTGGGATTTATCTTGTGTGCAATGCATTATATTGCATGCTCGGTGATGCAAATTTTAAGATTAGGAAATTATATTATTAATGAAAAGTGTTGAAAAGAATTGAAACTTTAAGCTTTAACTTTTTAATTGTTTAACCAAGCAAATGACTTCATTCGGATAATTCTTTTTTTATAATCTTAAAGCAAAGGCATATAGCTATAGAGTAGTTTTCCTATGAATATCACTTAAAGTTAAATCTGTTATTTGATTGTAATATTATTATGTTTTAAGATAATAATAGAAAAATTATTTCCACAGAGAGTTCCATATACTTTTGCCCATCTTTCCATTTTAAAATCCGGTTAATAAGTTTAGCTAATATGCATTAATATATCCCCATAAAGTACTAGTCAGTGACTTAAATTTTTATTGCATCTTGATACAAAAGAAAATAATTTAATTTTTTTTTTAATGAATTCATTCCAAATTCTAAAAATTTTTTATGATTATGTAATATATATAATATACTAATATACATTTTTTGGCTGAGCTCTAGGGGGTAACTGCGCCTCCCTGCACCACTCCTTACTGTGGATACTCATGCTCACTACCATCATTATTTGGTAGTCGTCAACCTCCGTGTACCTATAAGAACGAGGATCATCCATGATTGACAAAATTCCGTCACGGAAACTGGCACAACACTTTTGACATTATCTTTCTATAATTACATCTTCACCATAAGCTTCTACTAATTTTTGTATGACTACAGTTGTTTTTTTATCTTTTTTGAAGTAAAAGAGCAAAATATGGCGTAAATGCTTAGACAAGTTTTCAATTTTTAAAAAACTCTTTAAACACGACTTTTAAATAAAAACAGGAAAAACTGAATTAGTTAATTTATTTGTTATGATTATTTGACAAAATTGTTGACATTTAAAACCTTAATCGTAAGGTCTGTTCCTGTACTTTTTGGACTAAAAATGGTAAAACTGTCAAAAGCGTGAGAGTAACAAAAATGCACTCCAAAATAGAGAAAAACACAAAAATCTGTGAAATAAAATCAATTTGTTTGGTTCACCTCCAGCGCTGGCTTGATGTGGACCATCAGCTTTGCAAACAACATGATTAAGATTTTGCACAATAATCAAATTAATTCTTAAATTATGATTTAACAGGTCATTCAATAAGTCCGTAGGATAAGTAAGAAAAAAACAAAATTTTGATAAAACTCGTTTATATTATACAACATAGTTGCCTTCGAGAGCGATACAACGAGTAAAGCGATTTTCCAACTTTTCGATACCACTTTTATATTACGATTTCTCTTTCTCGTCAAAATAGGCCCTAGTTTCAGCGATTACTTCATCATTGGACTTGAATTTCTTTCCAGCAAGCATTCTCTTGAGATCTGAAAACAGAAAAATGTTGCTGGGGGCCTAAATCTGGAGAATACGGTGGGTGGGTAGGCAATTCGAAGCCCAATTCGTTAAATTTTGCCATCGTTTTCATCGATTTGTGACACGGTGCATTGTCTTGGTAAAACAACACTTTTTTCTAAATTCTTTTTCTAGATTCTAAATCTTAATTCTTTTATCAAATGTACAATACAAACCCGACATTCTTGATAAAGGCTTTTTTATGAAATCAAAATATCCGTTTATCAAATAAACAAAATAAAATTTTGTTAATATGATTGCAACCTCTCACCTTCAATCAAATTGACAAACGGTTTTGTTGACTCTATACTGACAATCAACTTATACTTTTTTGAATGTATGTACAATTCCTGCATTTGGGTTAAAAATTGGTAGAGTTATGTGCAAATACCCTATAGGAACAAACTAACTTGTTTTTAAAAACAACTAATTAAAAAACTAATTTAAAATAAACCAGTACATGAACTACTTTCAATTATATTAAGGCGGCAACTACTCTGATGTTGACATGTTTAAATTGCAAATTTTTATTAGATTACAAGTTTATATATATTTAACAATGTTATTTCATCAAATATTATTAACTTTAGGCCATCAGTAATAGTTTTCAATTGGTTATTTTAAAGCAATTAAAAAAAAATAATTTAAATCTAACTAATTTAACAATTAGTTGAAAATATATGCAGACGAAAGTCAATTGACTTATTTAGCGGACATCACCATACAAAATAAGTTAGTTCGTTGTATGGAAAAAAGTCAGAATTTCAACTAGTTGTGGTTGACAAAAAACTACTTTATCAACTACTTTTAAATTAGTTGATTTTCCTACAGGGTAACTACAAATAGAATCAAAAATCATATTTAGTTTTGGAAACAAGTTGTTGAGATAAGGCCCATATTTGTGAACTAGTGTTTTTTTTTACTTTCTTAAAATGTTTTCATACTCTTTAAAGCTTACAAGCAATTTATATGCGATTCTGTTTTGTAAAATTTTTTTGCTTGCTTTGGGAGTAAGTGCTCCGTGTGCCACGTGTTCAATTACCACAAAAACTACGACCATCTTTGATAGTCTGATACAAAAGCAGCACAAAACTCTTTTGAATATTTCAAAAGAGTCTCGATAAAAGAACCGATAATAAAGTACAAAGCGGTATAAAAGAATTCAAATCAAGAACAACAACTACCTAACAGAAAATCTGCATCTTTGTAAAGGAAATCCAAATTAAACACCTAACCAAACAAAAAAAAAAAAAAAAAAAAAAACAAAATGTAAATGAAAGATTTGTGCAGTACTGCAAATGAGTTTCGCAATTACTCAACTAAGAATCGCATCCACTACTGCTGCTGCTTATATATAGAGCACGAGCTGAAGATTGTTATTGTTTTTATGCATCCTTGCATTAGCTTGTAACTGTTGTCAGGAATATCAAGACTCAAGCACGTTGCCAGATAAGAAATCTTAGATGAGGATTCTGGAACAAGAACAAAAAAAAACCCAAAAAAAAACCCAAAAAAAAACAATAATCAGCAAAGAAACTCAAGCAGGTGATGCAATGGCACCGGTAGTTTGGATTGTTGCCATCAAAAAGAACGAATTACTTTTGAGCACAAAAAGGACGAAATTCGATAGGAAGAAGCAAAGGTCTCTATGACGATTGCATGGTGTTGCCTTAACGGTGTGCTTAGAAAAATACAAAGAACCAAAATCTTTAGCAAACGGAATGCATTCTAAAAAAGATTGGTTTACATGTGCATAATTATTTTGAAAACACTCGTGTAAATTTGTTAGTAGAGGTGAGGCAAAATTTTATTAAATAAAAAACTTCAGCTTGAAAAAATAGCGAAATATACACAAAGAAAACGCTCATTAATATTATAGTGGTAGGCAAAAGCAAGGATTTCATTACGAACTTCTTACCGCCCACTTGGCTACGCAGCAAGCACTTCCACCTGCATAGGTTTACAATTTTAAATACCTACTACATAATTTTCCAAGAGTGAGTTTGAAGAAGTTTTTTACCCGACATCTTATAGCACACTTACCAATTTCAAACGCCCACCCCTTCTACACCCCTTCTGTTATACTACAAGGCATTCTTCAGTGTGGAAATTTCAAACTTTTTTGTTTTTATTTGGTACACTTTTTCTGTCTGCTCTTCTTCTTCTTCTGCTGCTACGCGTTTTTTCTTTTTTACCCATTAAGTGGAATTTGGAGTACTTTTTATGGTAAGTCATGTCTTTGCTTTAAAAAAATTAAAATCTTGATTTCTGTTCGCCTTGCTACTGCATCTTTATTGATAAATAAGTTTGGAGTTGTTGTTGTTGTTGTTGTTTAATTTTTCATTTGGGGTTGAAAATAATTTATTTATGCAAACGAGGGTGCAGAACAAAAGGCACAAGAACTGAAAAAAAAAAAAAAATTAAAAACCAAGCGCATAGGAATGATACGAAAAGAAATAAAAATTTTCTAATGAGCAATGGAGCTGTTTTATAGGTATGGAGATTTACCCCCTAACCACCGTCCCCTTACTCTTACTTATGCTCTTAAAGGGTAGCACAGCATTTTTCATTCATTAGTGTGTATACAATATGTGATAAAACTGTTCTGCTAGTTAAGGGTTATTTCTTAGCAGAGTTTAAATTCTTTTGAAAAATTAAAAATTCAAACATATGCTTAATGTTGTATCTACAAAAAAAAAAATTATGGAATAAAATATTTAATACAAAATATTTAACATTCGAGAACTTATTGGACGAAAATCTTGGATTTTTGACAAATAGGTTCCACTTGGGCAAATAGTGCACTCTACTTGCACTTTTAGAACAAGTCACTTGGGTCTACGTCACTTGATACGTCAAAAAATTCATAATTTTTGACCAAGAAATTCACTTATCTTCTCAAAGTTAGAATGTCCCAATTATTTCCACAAATACTACAAATGGAACCTTTTTGTCAAAAAAAGTTAAACAATTTGTGTTCAAGGAGTCCACCTAAACCATAAAAAGTTCTAATGACCCAACTATATACAAAAATTTCACAATTGGAAGCTATCAGTTCAAGTGGTACATACTTGTCAAAAACAAATGCCAGATCTTGGTCCAAGGAGTCCTTTAAGCCCCACAAAGTTCCAATGACCCGAGTAAACCTATTAGTCGAGATAAGTTTATTCAAGGATTCCACTAAAGCCAAAAGGTTTCATTTGTCCAAATGGAAAGTATTTGTCAAAAAATCCTGGATTTTTGTCCAAGGCATCCACAGAACCTAAAAAAGTTCCAATGACCTTACTAGTACCATATATAATCCATGCGGAACTAACATCTTTGTCCACAGTCTACAGATATTATGAAAGTTGCAATGGCTTCTACTGGGAGCTAAATTTGTCTCTAAGCTGCTCAGATTTCATTCCTCGCTTTCATTTCCGTGAGCGGCTCACGAGCTGTCTCATAAGCATTAAAAGTCTTATTTACATTCTCATCCACGAGCGCGTGTGTTTGGTAGGCACACGTAATGAGACCTCATTTCAAAGTCTCACCAAAACGTACCCGCTCGTGGACGAGAGCAATGAAATATTTTCTAGGGTACACGTCCGTGAGCGGGAACGATTTCTTGTGTACCTTTTTGAATGGTACGCTCATAAAGGTACGCGAGCGGACCTTTGCGTACCCTGATAAAAAGTTAATAATTTATAACAAAATAATGTATAAAAAATTAATAATGCATACAAAATTCATAACAAATGAAAAATTAATTAATGAATAAGAATTGAATATTGAAGAAAAAATGAATGCTTGAAAACAAAATGAATGCGAAATCAATAACAACTATTTGTGAATGCATTTTTTGTTAATAGCATTCATTTGAATTAAAAACATTATTGCTTTTTTTCTGAGTAATGACAAAGGAATAATAAATTCATTTTTTTAAATTGAATGTGAATTCAAAAGTTTATTCGAAATTCAATTTTGCATTCATTAAATATCATTTTTTTATTATGCAGGTCAGTTGTACTTAGAATTCAAAGTATAAATACAGATTTTAAAAACCATTGCGAAAAAATCTCATAAAATGAGTATTTTAACCCAATGTGCGAGATATTTTCTTTACCACGCCACTTATTTCATTTATATCTGCGACGAGCTAAAAAAAATTATTCATATTTTTAAGGTATAGGAAAGAGAGATTGAATTATTTATTTTATATAAGAAACTCTTTTACCAGAAATCTTTAAAAAAATAGTACAGCTTATGGAAGTTCTTATTTTTGTCTAGAACAATTTTTTTTTTATAGGAAACCCCTTATGATTGATCGGATCTGCAGGAAGCATTTTTTTCATCATTATGGAACATTGCGATATTTTCAGAAAAGTTGTTATACTTTATACTATCAACAAAACACACCCTGAAATACTACAAGTTTTACCTTTGAGCATTTGAAAGGGTTGAACTTTATACTAAAAATTCTTCATGCGGATTGGTTGTCTGAAATATGGAATGTCATCCCAAAAAAGGGTTAAATACACGCAAAAAAAAAGGATCAAAATCTAAATAAAAATGGCTGTTTGAAGCAATGAATGAGCCTTGGCTATAACAGGAGCAGACTTAGTAGAGTACAGTAGTTAAAAGTATCTCATGTTCGTAAAAAGAAATTTAAATGTTACACCGCAAGATTTAATTGTATGTATTTAGAGTCACGGCATCATGCAGTCACCCCTTAATTAAACATATAAACCAAAGTTTATTTACTATATAATTGCAATTATATGTGAGGCTTAGAGACGCAAAAATATACACATATTTGCCAAATAATTTTAGGCCAAATTAAATGCATTTTCATTTTGCAAAGTAGTGGTATTAAAGACAAAAAGAAAGAAAGAAGGAAGTAAAGTAAGTAAACCAACAACAACATTAACAAAATTTGGTTAATGGCAAAAACAACCCCCGGAAATGTTGCATTTATTATTTATTAGAGAGCGTTACGTAAAAAAGTCAAGCGTGGGAGGTAAACTTTTTTGCTCGAGTGTAGCGTGGAATATGCAAATTTTTTTTCATTAAGCATGTTTTAACATCTTTTTTTTTTTTTATTTCATATAAAAGTTGCGTCGCATCCTGACACATCCTGAAGCTGCTGCCACTTTTTGGTGTAACGCGAGTGTGCGCCCATTGCGTATATCGCTGTTTTGTTTATTTATTTATTTTTTTTTTCTTTAGCGTACCCCCATCAGTTAATTTTTACAAATGTATTTCTTGTGCTTTGGCGTTTTTGTTGTTATTCTTCTACTTCTTCTTGTGCTTCAGGCATCAAGGGGTGGAATAATTTATGGGTACCGTACATCTTTGGCGCACTTTCAACGTGTGCGCGCTGACATCTACTTTTTAAAAAAAAAAAACGAAAAATAAAATCCTTTAAAGGAGTTGGTAAGGAATTTCCACGGTGTTGGGTTAGCACGCAAAGCGGTGCTTATGACAATCCTTGCGGCTGTAAAATGAGCCGACAGTGAAGCAAATTGACAAAATTATTTTTTGGGTTAGTATTTTTGGCAGATTGCGAGTAACCTTATTTCACCAAACACATCTAAAACTTTAAAAAAATTTTCAGTTAAATACTACTATAATTTCATTGAAATCTTCTTTAAGAAATTTTCAATATTCTTCAGACTTTTGTCTATTTTTCGCCCTTAAAAAATTTCCCCCCATATCTCTCACATTTTTCATTTAGTTTTTCTCAGATTTCATTTGTTAAGGATGCTTTACAATTTTTGAAAATTTATTTACAGTGGTGGAAAAAATAATAGAAACAGCTTTAAACATTATTTTGCATTGCTTCTTTGTTTAAATTGAAACATTCCCATTTGATGCCCACTACTGTAAGTTAAGGGGTTAACCTACTGTTGAAATGGCAAAATCGGCGTATTTTTTTTAAACAGCTATAAAAAAAGTTGACAAGACATATCAGTTTGAAATTTTTCATGCTTCTTTATGAAGGTTTAAATATAAAAAAATTATTGTCAAAATATATTAAAAAACAAAATGGCGGCCATAGTCTTTGAGCGATGCAGCACCTTGCGTCGTAAAATCAAAATTCCGCCTCGTAAAAATCAGCCAAAAATATCCATCTGGAACCAAAAAAACGAAAAAGTTTCGTTTAGTTTATATGTTCAGCTATTGCATGAACCTCAAATCAGAAAAAAAAATCGATTTCCCGCGACTCTTCTGAAAAGTGGGGTATCGACATTCGGTCATTTTCAGGTTAAAAACAGGGTCATTTTTTTGCTGAAAATTGAGGTTCATGCAATAGATAAATGTTGTATGAGTATGTAAAAAAATTTTCAAGCGATTCGGTTGAGTAGTTTTTTTCGCATTTTTACAACGCGCACAAAAAAAGTGCATTTCGAGAAAAACGCGTTTAAAGTTTTTTTAACAGTTTTTTTCTTCTTTGCCTCTGTCAAGCAATGAAACATTCTTTTGGAAACGTGGTTTGCACATTCCAGTTTTGTCACAGATAAATCGTCGTAAGGATTACTATCCAAGAGATTGGTGAAAGTTTTGGAGTCACCATCGCCAATGTAAAAGGCATACTTTGCATCATGTTTCTCTTCAGAGCGCTTAAACATTTCAATAATTCCGTTAACTTCCATTTTACATGCGCTTCCAGTGTGATTGGCGCAGCATTCGTCTTAGTGCTCTTCGAACCAAACATCATATTCAAGAGTACCTTTCTTATTAGCATAAAATTCACAAGCTTTACAAACTGAACTTTTTACTATCATATCGAGCACTTTACCAGTCAAATTACCAATTAAAGAAATGAATCCGATTATACAACTAAATCCGCGCTTAGCCTACGACCCGTCTCCTGAGACTGTGAGATTTTGCGCACGTTACCGCGCTCCTAATTCATTTGTTTTTCATCCTCGGCAGCTTTTGAGACACATTCATCATAGACTTTTTTTGTGGCACTGTGAATAATTTGGACAAGATCATAATACAGCTTTGAATTAAAGTTTACACCAAGATCCATTAAACCTCAAAAAATATTCAGTACTTTATGCACTGAGGCCTAAAATTCTAAAAATAAATACGATGCGCCGATTTATTTCATACGCATTGCTTTGATTACCAATCATTGGGCTCGAATTAACAGAGTGTTCTGAACACGAACAAACAACAACAACTTTAAATCCAAGTCCTCTTTGAGCAGTTTTATTGAATTTAACTTCACCATCACAAAACTTACACTTCAAAATACTTTGGAGCGTACCAAATACAAGGGCAAAGTTTATCTCGTACAATACGATGATGTTGGCTCAACATGTATATCGTATGTTCCACTATTGTTCAATTTACGAGAAAAAGCACTAATACGGGTTGTCAATATTCGAAGCGCCCATCTGGCAGCACTGTAACTTTCCGCAGTGATGCCAAATCGAATAATGACATACCGCGTTTGAAGCGTCATTCCAAGCAAATGTTTACAATGGAACAGTACACGCCACGCGAACGCTCTAAAATTGTTGAATTTTACATTCAACAAAACAAGTCAATAGTGAAAACTCAACGTGCTTTCAAAAAAATAAATAAAGTGAAAAGTGCGCCTTCCAAGAAAACAATTTATCGTTTGTATGAAACTGAAAATCCACAAGAGATTCAAGAAGTACCTCTTCACGATGCAAAAGTCACTGTTTGGTGCGGCGTTTGTGCTAAAATGCTAATGGGCCGTTCTTTTTCGAAGATGATAATGGCCACAGAGTTACTGTCAATCAGGAGCGTTATCGCGATATGATAAACAATTTTTTCATGCCAATCGTTCGTCGGAAGCGTATCAGGCACTACTGGTTTCAACAAGACGGCGCGCCACCACACACAAGCCGCACAAGCCGCGCAAAAATAAGATGGGCGCTTCAAATATGGACAACCCTGTATTAGCAGAACCTTCAGAAATAGTATGTTGATTGCCTTTGAAACTCCTTTTTTGTGATATCCAGAATTATCTCTTCTTTTACGACTATTATACATTTTAATATTGATTGCCACTTCTTTAAACTTCGAAATTCACATGTATACTACAGAATCAACGCTATAAGCGTTGTATAATGCCAGAAAAATATTTAAAATACCGAAAAAAGAGAGTGGGAGCGCACTCGCTTCTAAGCGCTATAACATCAAAACGAATCTGGATATCGATCTGATATTTTACACACGTATTCTTGAGACGCTTTTCTACCTAAATATGCAAAAAAAAAAATTGAAAAAACCTACTAACCTACTTTTTCAACAGTAGGTTAACCCCTTTAACTTAACTAACGGTGCATCTTCATCAACCGCTATTTGCATTCGCTTCTTTTTCAATTCTTTTTCGTTTTACATTCGTTTTAGTGATATAGGCACGTGTTTGGCTTGGAAAAAAATAGAAACAAGTTTGGATTTTGGCGTTTTAACTGGTAAGTAAAATTTTAAAATAATTCTATTAGAGAGTTTAATTTATAGATATTCTTTAAAAAATATTAGGAACTACTTCACCAGCGTTGTATCTCAAAATTTTTTACGAAATAAACTGCAATGGGGCGTGGAAATCACTCAACTGAAACGGAGCAGAAAGTGATAAAAACTATTCGCGAAATCGGAAAAACAATGGAAAAAATTACGAAAATGATGAAATGCTCGAAGGAAAAGGTTTTTACTGCAATTCATGAGGATAAGAAGGTTGAGACCAGGGGACGAAAACGGAAAACCACTGATCGCCAGGACGAATTGTTGGTACGTTATAGTAAAACAGAGACTACAAAATAAATTTCTCGGACGAAACAAAAATTAATCTGTTTGGATCCGATTGGAAAGTTTATGTACGATGTCCCCCGAATTTGCCCTTTGACCCAAAATACACCAAAAAGACGTTTAAACATGGTGGTGGGTCTATCATGTTATGGTTCTGATTTTCTTCAAGCGGTGTGGGTCTAATTTATTTGATAGATGGAAAAATGTGTGCACCAGATTATGTCAATATTTTAAGGACAACGATGCTTCCATTCGCGGAAGAGGAAATGCCTTTAACATGGGAATTCATGCAGGACAACGATCCCAAGCATTCGTCGAAGAACATCTATGGGGGGTCTTGAAGAAACGGCTGGGTAACTTTAGAGCACGATACAAACAACAACTTTGTGAAAAAGTCAAGGAACAATGGTATTTAATACCGCCGGAAACATGCACACATTTAGTTTAAATCTATGAATCGTAGATGCATTGAAGTAATACGAAGGAAAGGTGGGTCGACCAAGTATTAAATTAAAATAACTTTTATTTCTTGGCTACTATACGCATGATGAAATATCTGTTTTAAATATTTTGTTTCTATCATATAATTTTTTCCAATAGCAAATTGGAAAATTGAATTCATTTTTATGTTAAGTTATGCACTCTAAAAAGTTTTTGTTGAAATTTACTGCAATAGTTGTGGGCAACCGTTTAGTTACTATAACTGTAGTAAATTTACACACCTTTATAAAGTTCAACATTTGTTGCTTACTATTGGTATGTAGTAAAATTCAACAGTTGGTGTTTAATTTTGCTAAAAATATATGGAAATATTTAAGCTTTAATATATGTATTGTAGTAAACTTAAACATTATTCGTTTAACGTTGCAATCATTTTTGTATTACTATTGCAAAATTACAACCATTATATGAATAATATTCAACAACATTTGCTTATTTTGACTACAATAATGTAGTAATATAAAATTTACTACTGCTATTTACTAATATTTAACATTGAAACTGAAGTAAGCTTCAAATAATTGTATGATTGATTTTATTTTAATAAAACACACAAATCTAAATAAAAAAAACAGAAAAACTTTCAAGTCCGTTGCACCAAGAAGCTAAAGCTCTAATTTGTCTTTAGAGTTATAAAAATAAAACAGAAATAAAGCAAAGCATTTTTAAAATCAATTTTCAATTTTGATTTTAAAAAAAATTAAGCACTCTCACACTCACATTCCTTATAAATATTGAGTACAATACAAAGCAAAAAATATTTACAATCTTAGCCTTAAATTAAAACACGTTATTTAACACAATTTATGTAGTTAGAGAAGCGTGTATCGGACTGAATAATAAGCTGCTTACTTGCTCATAATCAAACGTGAATGAGAATATAATGCAATTATATAATTGATGTTGAAAATTCAACACACATACATATGTCTATTGGCAATGAAATTTATGATGAAAAAAAAAAGTTTAATATTAATATTGCAGCAAAATTCAACATATGTTGCTTAATTTTACTAAAGGTTGTATATAATTTTAAACATTAAAAATTTACAATAAAACTTGCAGTGAAATTACACTCCAGTTGAATTTTAAACAAAAAATTACTATTATAGTTGTAGTAAATTTGTACCTATTTATTTTTTAGAGTGTGTTTTCATAGAATTTTAATAATTTTTTGTTAATTAATGGGAGCATAGAAAATATTTGCATACTAATTTTGTAATAAAATTTTCAAATAATAAAATATTTTTTAAAAATAACAGAAATTTCTCATGTTTCTATTATTTTTTCCACCACTGTATACATATACTCATTTTGTTCCACTGTCATGCTCATTAAAAAATCGCTATTTTTTTATCTCATACCTTCTGCTTTTATCTTCTTCTTCTTCTTAACTTAACTTAACACTGCTTCGCATATATCTTCGTCTGCGTTCTCTTACATGCCATGCGAATGTCATTTCCATTAAATGACGTAAATATAAAAATAAAGTCAACGCAAGTGTACCAAAAAAAAAAAAGACGTCGTAGCACTCTTTCACCAGTCATTGTGTCTCTGTGCAAAAGTTTAATTTCGCAATATCTGGGAAATTTAAAAATTTCCAAATTAATGTATTCATGGCGCGTGAAAACAAAAAAAAAATATAAAAAAAGACAATATTGCATAAATTCAGCAACATCAACAACAGCAACAACAACAACAACCCCTTTAATTTGAATTTGACTTGAGACAGCAGCAAGGATCATTCACATAAGGATAATGAAAAATTGGCATTAATAAGGGAAAGTAACGCAGACACGTTTGCTTGTGGAATATAAAAGTTGTTGTTGGTGATAAAGAAAAGAGTTTTCATGTGTGCAATTTACTTTTGGTATTATTGTGGTTCATAAATTCTCTATATCAAATCATGGCTTAGGAGTATCAAACAATAAGCTTTCCCCATGTGGAAGAATTATCTTATGCGTTGCAAGTTTGAACTAACTATGCAAGTATGGATGGATACAGGCATTTATAACGTAAGCTCGCAATATTTCTAGGATTTTATATGTAACGATTTGCTTTACAATTATTGTGACATGATTTTTTCGAAGGCTGAGTTAGAACTCAGACGCCCCAGAATCATGTAAAAGATCCACTAAGTTTCACAAATTATTTTAAATAAAACGCAGGGTTTTCAATAATTCAAATACTCCTTTTATTGAACAATTTATCATAAACAATTAGGATACTAAAATTACGCAGCTTCAGATAGTGGTTGGCGTGGGTATTGGTATATCACGGTCGTAGTCTTTCTGGCTTAGTAACCAGTATGGAAATAGGCTGCGTGGTCGGTTTTGGTAATAGCTTGGTAATCGGTAACTGGTACGGTAATCGTGTAGTAATTGCTTCAGTAGTCAGCAATCGGTTCGGTAAGCGGTTGGTACTCGCTTTGGTAACCGGTTATCTCCTTGTAATCGCTTCGGCAATCAGTAATTGCCTCGGTAATCGATTGGTAAGCACTGCGGTAGCCAGCAGTTATTTTGGTAATCGCTTTAATAACCGGTAAGCACTTGGTAAGTGCTTCCATAAGTTGTAATTGCCTTGGTAATCGGTTGGTAAGCACTTTGGTAATCAGTAGTTGCCTCCGAGTCGGCTCGTACGCACTTCAGTAATCAGAAATTGCTTTGGGAATCGGTTGTTAGGCACTGCGGCAGCCGGTAGTAACTTCTGTAATCGCTTTAGTAACTGGTATTTGCTTGGTAATCGCTTCGGTACTCTGTAATTGCCTTAGTAATCGGTAGGTAAGCACTTCGTTAATCGATAGTTACTTCAGTAATCGGCTGATAACGCTAGAAACGAAGGCTGGCTTGACTGATTTTGTGGTCTGTAAGTATTTACGTGATTCGTGAAAAGAACCCCTTGTGAATTCTATCAGTTATTTGTCAGGAAATAGTGGAAATAGATGTTTTTAAAATCTAACTTTGGGCTTGAAATAAATCAAACGAATCAAGATAAATAAAAGCTTTTAAAAACATGGATAGTTTAAAAGATTACGGTTCAATGACAATAGATTTGAAATTTATATTTTACCCAGTGAACCAAAACTACCGTTTTTGAATTCATTTGTGAAACTTTTCGGGTAGAAACGTTCATTTTCGGCTCTCATAAATGAACCGTTCTTGTATTATTCGTCGGTCTAAAATGCCTCTCAAAAATGAACCTTATTTTGTTCGGAAATGATTTAAAAAAGAACCATAAATTGTACTTTTTTTTTTAATCGAAAATGAGTAGTTATAAAAGAACCATAGAAAAATTATTTTTCGGCACTCGGAAATTAACCTTTATTGTATCAATCGTCGGACGAAAATGTCTCTCAGAAACGAACCATTTTTTTCTTCGGAAATGAGTTAAAAACGAACCTTTTTGAATTATATATTTTATTATTACATAGTATTATTTATTAGAACATATCGATAATATGTTCATCAGTGAAGTGAAAAAGTTCATATCACGTTTGTATGAAGGTTAACATTTTAATTAACTATTCTAAAAATATCAACAAAGGTATAAATTCTTCCTATTTTAACTCGTTTTAGAATATAAAAAAAGTAACATTTATCTTTAATTTCTGAACAGAATGAATAAAAAATAAAAAATAAAAAATGAATGCAGAAAAAATGGCTCATTGTTTCCTACTGATATGATAAAAAAATTATTCTCTTTTGAACTCATTTAAGAATCCATTCACATTTATGATTCATTTCTGAACTCATTTATGAACAAAAAATGGTTCATTTACGAGGAGTTTTTACCTACTGAAATGATAAAAAACTTAATTTTTTTTCGACTCAAAATACGTTTTTTTGTGAATTTCGCAAAAGAAGTATAACTTTTATTTATGGGAAAAATTTTCGAGATTTTAGTCTTCCATAGCAAGCACTTTTAAGCGACAAAATAAAAAAATCAAAATTAAAAAAAAAATTCTACCCAAAAACGATCGCAAAACTCTCACCTTACGCAAAACCTTCGCTTATGGTTCAGTGGGTAGGTTTTCATTCTTTTTGTGATAAAAACTTGTGAGTTCTTTTCGTGTGAGTCACTTTGATTGTGTACTATTTCTCTTTTTGCTACGATAATTTTGGGGGTCGCAGGGGTTTAAGCCCCAAAATCTCCCCTTTGGTGGCGCTACTGCAAACTTATATTGTTGTATTAGTGAAATTTTGTGAGAGGAATTTTTATGTTTTTGTAAATTTTCTCAATTATATTTTTCGAAAGACGATTAAAATTTCTCAATTTGAATTATTTAAAATTTAAACGATATTGCTTGGAAAAATGCCCATATTCTTGTTTTTCATTTTTTACTGGTAGGTACTTACATTTTTTTATTAAAACACAACGCCCCATGGAAAATTATGACTACGGGCCTGCATCAGAATAGTTATGCATAAGTCTACGGCTTTAATAAAAGAACAAAATCTGACTAAAACTGTTTATAAAACAATTTTATTTACAATACAACTTTCTTGCATTTAGGAGTTAATGGTTTAATTTATAATAAAGTCTTCGAAATAAAATTTGATTAAATTTTTTCACGATTTGACGAACTGTGACCTTTTTCTAACCGAATTAGCTACTGATGAACGTATTTTTGCCAAACCTTTAGAATATAAATAAAATGCGTTAGAAAACAACAAAAAACTTACAAAACAGTGGAAAATTATAAAAAAAAAATTTGCCTGTCACTTGCAATCAATGGCCAAAACGTAAACAAAAAACACACGCACCAATATAATAACCAACGCTTCCCTAAACTCAAACACACAGCAACACACAACCACCTCCCCCAAAGGGATATCTTTTCAAGCATGCATAAATAAATTAGCAAAAGCAAAAATCAAAAAAAAAAAAAAATGCTTTAACAAAAAAGCGTCGATAGCTTAAGGCTCACTTCATTGGCAGCAAATACTTTATTTATAATTAAATAAACAGCAATGGCGGCTATGGTGGCCTAAGGTAGCCAAGACACCAGCCCACCCACCGCTCAAACACACGCACACACACACACACACACACACACACAATTAGAAATTGAAACTTTCGCCTAATCTTTGTTCTACTCGTTCATGGGTTAAATTATTAATCGAGCTTTTTACTTGCTTCCTTCTGTCTAATTAATGATTTTGACTGTCGTCATGGGCTGCATAGATGTCAACTGACAGCAACAGCAATGGTTGTAACAACAAAAAAAGGTAGCCACAAACACATTTACAGATGTGGTGGCAACCAAGGGCGTCCGCAAGGGGCCAGGAGATTGGGCAGCTGCCATCCCCTAAACTTCAGTTTTAAGCCGTTTTTTATAATCTTTATAATCTTTAAATTATATAATAAAATTTTTATGCATAATCTGCAAAAATATTTGTGTCACACGTTTCATTTAATTTAACCCTTAACTGTCGCATGGGCTAGTTTGCAACCTCAGACTTTTTTGAGAATTCTCTAAACTTTAAACTTCGCTTTTTTTTTAATAAATATGGGCATTTCCGTGGTGGCGCACGTAACGATCGTACGACTTAAATGAGTGAAAAAAGAATGAAACATTTTACTTATAAGTTCCTTATTTTGATTTTCCAATAGCTTACTAGGCACACTATACAAGGTGTAAAACCTAAGAGTTATCAAAAGTTCGGCTCTTAGATAGAAGCCACCAAAAATGATACGTTACGTGACAAAAAATAGAAGTGGTTTTTGACTTGGATCACAAAATTAGTAAAATTCTGTAAATTGGCAGGAGTTTTTGTATAAAAAACTTTTTTTACAAGGATTCGAAATAGTATAAGTTTATTTTTAAAGTAATGAAATTTAAAAATTTTTTCTCGTTTTTTTTTTTTATTGGACTTAGTATGAAACGTTACGTGACATGGCGTTACGTGACATTTTTTCCATTGTAATTCATTTAAATAATTAAGTTATTAGGTAATTAAGTAATTATGTGATTTAGTTATTAAAAAACACATTTAATATATTCTGCCTCTCCTTGCCTCAACCATTTTTGGTTGACAAGATGACAATGCCTTCCATTTTTACTAAAACAAAAACGCTTACGAAACATTTACAAGACATTAACTAAAAAGAAAAATTACATTTGTGAAACAGTGCAAACGATTTGATCATCATGGTGAATGAATTTAAATTTAAATTGCTTAAATCAATAAAATAAAAATTTTTCTCTAAGATAATATTATTAAATAATAACTTTTTAATAACTTTTAATTTTCGTGTCACTGAGGATTTTTCGGCGGAAATGCCTATATTCTAAAAATCACAAAAAAATTCTTTGTAGTTTAGCGTTAGGTCTGAAAGGGTTAAAATAAAGTCACTTTGTATGCGAGGAAGGCGCAGCTTTAATCCAAATTCATAGCCAAATTTCATAGTCAGAGTTTATGTTTAAAATCAAAGCTTATGTACAAAATTTCAAGATGTTTCTTTAGTTTTGCGAATTTTTATCTTTTTTTATAGTTTAAATAAAGTCAATTTGTATAGGTGGTAGGCGTGAATTTGATTCGATTTGACTCATTTTCAAACTTATTCTTAATTTTTTTAATCATCACGATAGCCTTAAAATTACGCCTATAATCATGATCACAGACGGACAAACAGACGTACATGGCTTAATCGACTATGGTGGTGATGATAGTCAAAAGTATTTATACTTTACTATATCTGCCACAACTTTTGTATGTTCCTCCCATACAAAATCATGTAAAAATTAATAAAAGTCCAAGTGAGGTATCCCTAGGGTCTTACCGATTTTAATAATTATTAGAACCTTTTATATTTAATTTTTTTTTTAATTCTGATCGAGTTTTATTAAGATCGGATAACCTTTTTAAGTACCTTCCATACAAAATCAAGTAAGAAAATTAATATAGGTCCAAGGGAGGTACCCCAAAGGGACTGACCGATTTACACTTATTTAGAAAATTTTTTCTTTAAGTAGCTTAAACTTACTGAGCATACCAAATTTCATTAACATATGAACACTGCTTATATTTTTGCATTAGCTCAGTCTACGTCCATTGACTTTACATTGAATCATACAGATTTTCCAAATAATTTCTTGTGATATCATTATACCAGACGTTTTTAACGCAATTTTCATGTCTTATGGAGAAATTGGTATTTTTTTTTTTTTTTGCTTATTTTCTGACCCATTATGTACCATCAGTTCTCAATGAGATTCATATCCGAGCTTTTTCCTGGCCGGGGAAGTGACTAATACACAGCTAATCCTTATGTTTTTGTACCTAAAATCATAAAATATTTATTTAAAACAATGTCAGCTGATTACCAATTTGGTTCTATGGCTGAAACCAAATCATCCTGAAAAATTGTTATATATTTTCCACTAATTCTGGTATATGGTCAATTGTTGAAACAATACCAGCTTCAATCATTTATATGTGTTTGGAGCCTTTAACAGATTCAAAAATTTAGCCGACTCTGAACGTTATTATGGTTCCCCATACCATTATCTCGGGAGAATGCTTCACTGCTGGTAAAACATATTCATCGGAATAGCTTTCGCCTTTTCTACGTCATTCCATGGCCCAATCATCCTGTCCAAATAAGTGAAATTTGGTTTCGTCAGAAAACATAACTTGTGAGAAAATATAACTTGTCATACGATGTCCAATTTTTAAAAGATTTAGCCCATTACAGCTTTTGAGAATTCATTTTCGGCCGCCGTGCATCAAAGCCCCAGCTTTTTAGCTGACGTTGCTTTGTTAGATCACTGATTTTTATTACAGTTTGCTAATTGAATATTTTATTGATGCATGAAGAAAGCTATCACGTAGACAAATTATATTTTTAAGGCGTTCCTCTCGTGGTTTTAATTCCTTGAACCTTACACTTTCACATTTTCGAAAAGGAACACCTCGCATTGTATTAGAGCCTGATTAAGTTGGAGTAAAAACTCGATTCTACTCGAGTATTAAAAATATCAACTAGTAAAATCAATTTATATTTTCTTAAAATTTTCTTGAATACGCTTCTCTTGATGTGCCTCTGGGTTTCGTAATAGAAATAAATTAATTTATTAAAAATTTTTATATATCTGCTGAGTATAGTACTCTGGTACATGTATTTTGATGTTGCAAAATAATTGGAAAACTAAATTCAACAGATCATTTTTATTTTATTAACACTATTGAACTATTCTCAAATACGTGAACTTTCTAAGTAAATCTTTGTCCCTTCTACAGAAATTCCTGCGGACGCCCATGGTAGCAACTGCTTATGATTGGCTGCAATACTTCGATTTCGTTTATTATTCGTGAATTGCTTAAGTTTTGAGTGTTGAAATCTAGTGAAGTTCAAATGAGGAGTAAATGAGTAAAACCGGTTGAAGTCGTTTTTGACAGGTTAAGGAGGAAGAATAACAAAGTAGAATGTTAAGAAATGTCACTGAAGCGAAAGTAAAGTATTCGTAATCGTTTATTTATGTTTTCCGATTTGTTATATTTGGGAGAGAGAGAAATTATTCTGGAATAGGCAATAGTAACACTTTTTTTTGGAGTGATACAAAGGCGTAGCAAGGAGTAAGAGGCGCTGCTGGCGCACCTAGGTATTAGAAAAATCATAATTTTAATATATAAAAGGCAAGCGCAATTCTCTGCACCTAATATCGCTCAAACTGTAATTATCTTATGCGATTATTACAGTTTCTTCCCAACATGTACTGTCCAGAAAAATGTACAGCCTGAAAGCATGCTTGCCTTTTACGTATGTGCATACTTTCAGATTTCAGGACAATTTTTCAGGACAGTATATGTTGTAAAAGCACTGTATTAATGGCAAAAAAAAATTACAGCTTGAGCGTAAATGCTTTCAACCCGTCGTTAGACAGGCTTTTATACTAGTAAAAAGAAAAAAATACTTTTGCTAAACATTTTTTATTCAAATATAACTTTTAATTTGACTTGAATTTTGACTTGAAACTTAAACTGAATTTTGGCTTAAATTTTAACATGAATTTTTAAGTAAATTTTGACTTGAATTCATGTTGGAATTTGACTTTTGTTTGGATTGAATTTTGATTTAATTTTCGACTTGAATATTGACTTCTTGAATTTTGATTTGATTTTTAATTTGGCATGAATCTTAAATCAAACTTTGACTTGAGTTTCAATACTAATTTTGAACTGAAATGTGGCTTGAATTTTCAACCGAATTTTGATTCGATTTTTGACTTGAATTTCAACTTGAATTTTGGCTCAAATTTTAAATCGAATTTTGGCTTGAAATTTAAGAACTGAATTTTGAACTGAATTTTGACATCAAGCTTTCTTGATTTTTGCCATAAATTTCATCTTGAATTTTGACTCAAATGTTTACTAGAATTTGAATTGAATTTTTACTTAAAATTTAAACTGAATTTTGACTTGAATTTCAACATGAATTTTTAAGTAAATTTTGAAGTGAATTCAGACTTGAATTTTAATTTTTTTTAACAGAATTTTGACTTGAAATTTGGCTCTTAAGTTTTGGTTTGAATTCTTACTTGGATTGAATTTTAAATTGGATTTTGACTTGAAATTCAACAAAAGTTTTGAGCTGAATTTTGACTTGAATTTTGAACTTAGTTTTGAGTTGAATTTTTTCTTGATTCTTAGCATGAGTTTTGACTCGAATTTTTTACTTGAGCTTGACTTGAATTTTGACTTGAAATTTAAACTGAATTTTGACCTAAATTTCTAACATAATTTTGACTTATGTTTGTATTTGACTTGATTTTGAATTTTGATTTGAATTTTTATTTGAATAGGAGTGGGAATAGGAATAGGAATAGGAATAGGAATAGGAATAGGAATAGGAATAGGAATAGGAATAGGAATAGGAATAGGAATAGGAATAGGAATAGGAATAGGAATAGGAATAGGAATAGGAATAGGAATAGGAATAGGAATAGGAATAGGAATAGGAATAGGAATAGGAATAGGAATAGGAATAGGAATAGGAATAGGAATAGGAATAGGAATAGGAATAGGAATAGGAATAGGAATAGGAATAGGAATAGGAATAGGAATAGGAATAGGAATAGGAATAGGAATAGGAATAGGAATAGGAATAGGAATAGGAATAGGAATAGGAATAGGAATAGGAATAGGAATAGGAATAGGAATAGGAATAGGAATAGGAATAGGAATAGGAATAGGAATAGGAATAGGAATAGGAATAGGAATAGGAATAGGAATAGGAATAGGAATAGGAATAGGAATAGGAATAGGAATAAGAATAGAAATAGAAATAGAAATAGAAATAGAAATAGAAATAGAAATAGAAATAGAAATAGAAATAGAAATAGAAATAGAAATAGAAATAGAAATAGAAATAGAAATAGAAATAGAAATAGAAATAGAAATAGAAATAGAAATAGAAATAGAAATAGAAATAGAAATAGAAATAGAAATAGAAATAGAAATAGAAATAGAAATAGAAATAGAAATAGAAATAGAAATAGAAATAGAAATAGAAATAGAAATAGAAATAGAAATAGAAATAGAAATAGAAATAGAAATAGAAATAGAAATAGAAATAAAAATAGAAATAGAAATAGAAATAGAAATAGAAATAGAAATAGAAATAGAAATAGAAATAGAAATAGAGATAGGAATAGGAATAGGAATTGGAAATGGAAAAGAAATAGAAATAGGAAAAGGAACAGGAATAGGAATAGGAATAGAAATCAAATTAGGGGTACGTATACGAATTCGAAAATGAATATAAGCACGAACACGAATTCGAATACGAATACAAAAAAAAACGATTGACTTTATTCACCCAAATTTTCACTTGTAAACTTTATGCATGACTAAATTAAGAAATGTTGTTGAAAGTAACTTGTTGATGATGATTTTCAGTATCATATCAAAATATGCTACCCAAAATCATTATTGCTCTAAGAACTGAACCCACCCCAACCACCCATGAGGAAGAAAAAAAGTTAATTAAACTTTTGTTGGCAGCTAATTTTCAATTTGCTTCTTTGACCATAATCAGTGGACTGTTAATTTTTTCGGTCTTCCAGTTGAAGAAACTTTGAAATTTTACGAAAATAACAAAAAAAAAAAAATCATATTCAAAACGGAAATAGGAAAAACAACAAGGTTGGGAAAATATTTAAATTTTCCAATGCAAATCAATGATGACCAACAACAAAAAACTGCAAAAATCAAACACAAACTTATGAATGTTTAACTTAAGCAAGTTTTATTTTTATTTTGTTTTTTTATATTTTTAACTTTTTAAAAAAAAAAATATTTCTTTTTACTTTTTTGTGTGTTTTTGTCTTGCTATCAAATAAGTTTCCACAAATATTTGCTAATGCGCACAGCAAATGCAAAAAAAAAAATTAAAAATATAAATGAATAGGAAGGAGCAAAACTCCTTTTTATAGGCGCTTGAATTTAATTTGTAAAAATATCACGGAAATAAAGCTAAAACGAAAGCGGACAGTGGTGCAAGGGGTGCAGTGGTTTCTATTGGGTGGTGATATTCAAGTTCACAAAGCTGAGAACAACAACAACAACAAAAAATATAGCTTGCGGTTCATTTCTATCAACAACAACAAATAATATTCTGGTGCCTGTTTTTGTTTGTAAATAATTAAGGAAACGCACACAGAAAAAAAAAATGTACATACTCGTACATAATTCATTATAAGCAGCAGTAGAAGAACAAAAAGAAAAACGAAGAAGAAGAAGAAGTAAATGCTTACTTTTGCAGCAGCTTGCTTTTCTGTGATAAACTTTTTCGAAATGAAGGGCAAAGAAAAGCTCTGTGAAGCAATCAATTCTAGGTTCGGCAGCAATTAAAATTTTCCATTTCAGTCAACTGCACGAAGTTGACAAATAACTTTTTTTTATATAAATTCTTCAAATATGAACAAGTTGTTGTTGATGTAGCTTGTTATTGTTATTGTATTTGATGTAGAAGTCGAATTAAGAATATGAAATAAAAATATTTGTTAAGTGTTTCTTAGACGTTACTGTTACATGTTTGCAGGAAATTAATGCACGCCTGTTTATGCCCATTTGTAATAACGCAACGCATGTCTGTTCATTTGCGCTTAATTAAATTTGATGAATAACTTGAAAGGATATCTTTTTGAGCAAAATGACATAAATATACTTTGCTCTAAAATCTATGTACATAAAAGTAACATTAACTAGACAAGGTTAATGCAGCAAAAAATGCTGCGTTGACACACCAGCTCTAGCGCAGCTTACTGTGTCAGCTATATGCGCTAACTCAATTGCGCAATGCGAAATTATAAGGTCTCTGTGCTTTATTGTTAGTATTTTGAGTTGGGCAGCGCACTGAGATTTATAATTAACTACAAACTTTAGCGCAGCTTTATCCCACCTAAAGAAATTTACATGGATAGCGAACAAGAATCAATTTATTTTTGCGCTTATTTTTGCGCTATTGTGTTACTTTCACTTAAGCGCATATACCCACACAGTTCGCAGTTGAATACTTCAGCTCAGTAACGTAACGTAAAGCTGCACAGTGTGACAAGCCCATAAAGCGATGGGACAAAAATAAAAGGAGTTGTCCTAGAATTGTATTCTGTAAAGGAATTGTATTTACAATTTTGTTCAAATCGGATGAAAGACACGCTCAGCCCCCATACAACCGATTTAGGTAATCGGTAAAAATCTGGTATATTTCCCCAAAAAATGATCTCAGATCAATAAAATTTGGTACGAGTTATTATTTCATAGCAAGAAATCAGTTTGATAAATTTAAAAAAAAAATACCTTATTCTTCACTATGACTTTGGTTTGCATTTCTTAATTCTGCACTTCTTAATTTTTTAGCTACCGCAGCCAAACTTTTCTGCAAAATGTTAAGATAGCTTCTATTGAAATCATATTGAAATTAAAAAGATATAAAAAGTGCGTTTTTTTGTTTTTTGCATTTTAAACTTTTGGAAATTTTGCATGCGTTTGAAAGCGTTTGTAACTTTATGAAAATTCTGTTTTTCATTATATTTTTTCATATAAATTTGTGCATTTTTTCCAAAAAAAATGCTTTAGAAAAATGGCCATAAAATCATTAATTTAAGTTTTCGCATACTCAAATTAAAGGAATGTGTTGGGAAAGAGCTCCTATAAGTTATACTTAAAAAAAAGTAGGCAGTGGGGGGACTTCCGACCGAAGTGAAAACTTAAAGCTATGAAATAACAAAGCTGTTATGAATTTCCGAAGTAGCTAAAGTCGGCAAATCAGCCGCATTCTACTTTTGTAACTCTTTTTATCAATTTATGCGTTGTTGAATTTATAAACTTCTAGTTTTTAATGTTTATATATATGTAATATATTTGCAACACAATTACTTTGGTTGGGTCAGAAATGGTGTCAATGAACTTACCATAGACCAGATTCATCCAGTCTAACCAGTAGTGAGTCCACAGTTATGTTCCACAGGGCTGGCGATAACACCCCGCCCTGGGGACATCCTCTACTCTTCGGAAGAAAGACAACTTTCGCCTCTCTCCAGACTCTCGGAACGTACCCCGTCGCTAAGCAAGTAACGAATATACCCCACAGCCTAGGTGCAATGAGATCTTCCCCCCACTGTATCATAACCGGAAATATTCCGTTCATCCCTGATGTTTTGTACGGAGCAAATGAGCGTATAGCACTTCTTACCCCGTCCATAGTGATAATTCTTTCGGCTTTCATTCTGTCAACCCTGTGCATCCCTTTCTTCAAGGGTATCCACGGGTCGTTAGACCTAAAACTTCTAGAAAAATGCACCTCCATCAGAACTTGCATCGGCTCCTCTAAGTTCTCTGCCATGGTTCCATCCGTTTTTCGGATCAGTCCCACTTTGGCGAATGGATCTTTTGAAACCATTTTCTGGAGCCTACATGCTTCCGAAATAGTTTCCATCTCAGAGCAGAAGTCTCTCCACGACTGCCTTTTACGGTTTCGTATGAGTTTCTTCAGTTCCATTTTCCGTGTCTTGTAGTCTGCCCATGTTTCTCATCAGTACCCCTTCTGATGTGCAGATTGAAGGCCTTCCTAACCTTTTACTTCAGGGATTCGAGTTCCGTGCACCACCATGGCGTCGGATCACCCTCGCCTATTGAAGTTAAATGACATGCCCACCTCGTAAGCTTCGACCATGGCCGAACTAAGATGTTTGACATGGTTTTCCACGTCCGCTGTATTCCCTGGTACTTTTATAGCTTTTTGGGTCAGTATTTCTCTCAACTTCGCCTTATATTTTACAGGATCTGTATTCTTGGGAATCCTGACCTTATTGCTATTCCGTTGGCGTTGGATTCCGTATTTGAATTAAAACTGAATAGATCTGTGGTCAGACATAGTTAGCCTATTCACGACCCTCCAGTTTTCTATTCTGTTCAGAATCCTTCTGCAATTGAGAGTTACATCAACGACTTCCGCTCGCCTCGCATCAACGATAGTCGGCTGGGCTCCTCTATTTGCTACCAACAGATTGTTCCTCTCCACAAATTCAAGCAATTGCTCTCCTCTGTCATTGTTGTTGGTACTTCCCCACACAGTATTGTGCGCGTTGGCATCACATCCAATCACACTCCAATGTTCCTTCTTTCACAGTACTTTACCAGATTCTCCACCTCTTTTGAAGGTGGTGTTTGGTCCGGAGAGTCGTACTTTGGTTGGGTAATCGGTAATTGGCTCGGTAATCGGTTGGTAATCGCTTTGGTAAATGGAAATGGGTTAGTAATCGGTTTGGTAATCAGTTGGTACTCGCTTCGGCAGTCGGTTAATAATCGCTTCGGTAATCGGTAATTGGTTGGTAGTCGCTTCGGTAATTGGTAGTCGGTTGTTAATCGCTTCGGCAATCGGTTTGGTAATTCATTCGGTAATTGATTCGGGAATTGGTTGGTAATCGCTCCGGTAGTCGGTAATTGGTTTGGTAGTTGGTTCGGTAATCGGTTGGTAATCGCTCCCGCTTCGGTAATCGGTAATGGTTTGGCAATAGCTTCGGTACTCAATTAGCTATCGCT
Source organism: Coremacera marginata (assembly GCA_914767935.1). Classification (NCBI taxonomy): domain Eukaryota; kingdom Metazoa; phylum Arthropoda; class Insecta; order Diptera; family Sciomyzidae; genus Coremacera; species Coremacera marginata. Next base: position 20,375,728 of record OU612044.1, read on the forward strand.
TCGGTAATAGGTTGGTAATCACTTCGGTAATCGGTTGGTAATCGCTTCGGTAATCAGTAATGGGTTAGTAATTGCTTCGGTAAGTAGTTCGGTGATCTGTTGTTTATTGGTTCGGTAATCGGTTGGTAATCGCTTCCGCTTCGGTAATCGGTAATGGGTTGGTAATAGCTTTGGTAATCGGTTGGTTATTGCTGCGGTAATTAGCTGGTAATCGCTTCGGTAATCGGTAATGGGTTGGTAATAGCTTTGGTAATCGGTTAGTTATCGCTTCCGTAATCAGTAATCGGTTGGTAATCGCTTCGGTAATTGGTAATCGGTTAGTAACCGCTTCGGTAATCGTCTGGTAATCACTTAGGTAATCGGTTGGTAATCGGTAATGGGTTGGTAATTGCTTCGGTAAGTGGTTCGGTGATCGGTTGGTAATCGATTCGGTAATAGGTAAATGGTTCGGTAATCGGTTGATAATCGCTACGGTAATCGGTAATTGGTAATGGGTTGGTAATAGCTCCGAAAATCGGTTGGTTATTGCTTCGGCAATCGGTTGGTAATCGCTTCTGCTTCGGTAATCAGTAATAGGTTGGTAATAGTTTCGGTAATCGGTTGGTTATCGCTTCCGTAATCGGTATTCGGTTAGTAATCGCTCGGTAATCAGTTGGTAATCGCTTTGGTAATCGGCTGGTAATCGCTTAGGTAATCGGTAATTGGTTCGGTGATCGGTTATTAATTGGCAATACGTAATTGGTTCGGCAATTGGTTGGTAATCGCTTCGGTAATCGGTAATTGGTTCGGTAATCGGTTGTTAATAGCCTCGGTAAAAAAAAAAGCTCACCAAACAAGTTTGCCTAGCATAACCCCGGCATAAGCAACAGAAATGAATAGCTAAAAGCTTGATGATATCGCTAAAAGCGTGATGCTATTGCGGATTTATAGTTTTATTCTCTACCAAAAAGTAGAGACGCGCTTAAAGAAGTTTTGACACAAAAAAAAAACAAAAACTCTGTTTTCTGTTTTTAAATGTTTGTTCAAGTTTTCATATTTTTAGATTCCTATGACCTTTTTTTCAATAAATGATAATTTTTTATTTACTTTTTTAACATATTATTTGTAGCTCAACTGGAAGAATCTCCAGTAAGCTATAAATCTCCATATAAACTTATGTGTTTATATAACTCCAATAATTGTTCAATTATTAAAGGTTATATTTTATCGAGCTCAAGGTGAATGTGAAAAAAACAAATCTTCAGGTCGTCATAGTTTAATATCAGCTAACTGCTGAAGCTAAGATCGACTGTGAAATAGAAGAGCAACTACAACTAGCACAACAAAATCTTTGAGTATTAAGAAAAGCTTTGATCTATCTTCGAATAATAGAACATACTTTCCCAGAAAGTATGCTTCACAAATTAAAAGAACTTTAAGCTGCTTTCATATCATTTGTATTCTCGTACCGCAATTCAGGGTAATTTACTAATTGCATTCGTGATACAAGTAGAAAATTATGAGCTTAGTGGATCACAGCAAGAATCACGAAAAAAGGCTACTGATGAGTTGGTGTAGCGGCCAACGAAACAGCTGTCTAGTCTGCTATGTGATTGTTACTCTATATAGGGTATTGTTGTTGTTAGTTGTTTTTCCTTCAGTTGTTTTCTTCGGAAAGCAACATTGACCTTGAGCTCGATAAAATATAACCTTTAATAATTGAACAATTATTGGAGTTATATAAACACATAACTTAAAAACTTATGAAAGAAGGTCGTAATTAATTTACAAATAAATCTCCATATTCACTTTTTCAAATTGGTGACTTTTTTCTATATTTCTGCCTTCTAAGCTGAGCAAAAATGCCAAAAGCCTTGACCAAATGGCAATAGCAATAGACCAATTTTTGACAATTTACTCCGTATCGGAAAATGGAATCTCTAAAAAACACTATATATCAACACTTTTTTAACATAAAACAAAAAATCTTCACTATTACTACAAACATTCCCCTTATTGCTTCATGTTCGTACTCCAACCAATCGTAAAACATGGTCTGTCCACCACCAGAAACAACGGCTACCAGCCCTTATACAAAACACTGTTTGGAGTAAAGCTATTTAACCCTTTAACAAGCGCTGTATACTAACAACAACAAAAGTATGATAACCACCACCAACCAGTTGTATAGTCGTGGCATGCAAATAAGCGCAAGGATGAGCATAAAAATGCGACACCATGAAAATTAATGAACGTTTAAGAATGCGCGGTACTAACATCAACTCGATGTCCGTTCCAGTACGTGGTTCAACTCTGCAATGAATGCAAATTAGTTTAATAAGAAAAAAAAAACAAAAACAGAATAAATATGTATATCATGAAAAAAAATATCTTTTGCGTGCCATGACGTTGCGCTCCATTGTTCTTTATTATTGTCATGATGGCTTGAATGAATGTGCCTTTGAGTACTTTCACTGTTGTTGTTGTTGTTGTGTTGCCATGTCCATGGCTATATCTGACCTCCGTCATAGAGCAGAGCATATCTTTCGCGGAAAAACAAGCACCTTTACGTTAGAGCTTCTAACCCAACCTGTATATAAAACAAATTTAAATTCCAATTTTTAGCATTTTTAGAGTAAACTCTGCCCAGTCCATAGCTTACCCATCCACCCACCCATCCATCCATCCACCCACCCATCGCACTACAAGCCAAACATTCTTTGTTCTCAACCATGTCATTCCAAAGCATTTTCCAAGCATCGCGCTTTACTTTGTCCTTAGCTGCGTAGCATTCGCGTTCACGAATAACTCGGAAAAACAACTCGTTTAATTTGCATACCAAGCACAGGAAGTGGTTCAGTGCCATGGCCGAGTCAACAACGTGTTGGTACCCATTACTATAGAAGTAATGTATACCAACTCGATAGCGAGCTCAGCCTGCAAACTAACCCCCTTTTTTTGCTCTTAATGTTTTTGTTTTTGTGTTTTTTTTTTTTTTTTTTGTCTTTTTCTTAACCGTTCGTCTTGGTCCTTGCTTTTATTATTTTTGTAATTTACTAATACCAACGCACAAAAGATTTTTTAATTCATTCATAGTCACGAACTCTGTAGCTGTTGTTATAGCAGCGAATGTATAAGAATTCATCATAAAGGATAATGATTGAAGTTTGCGTTGGAGAGCGTTAAGCGGCTGCTACTTGCTTCTTCGCACAACTGTATTATAGTAGATACATAATTTTTACTTGAAATAATATTTCGCTTTGTTAAGTAAACAGTTCCTTGTATTGATATGTTAATTAATTTGTTTTTTATATTCTCTTTATGTCGTTCTTAATTTGTTTTTACTGTACCTACTAAGAACTCCGCCAGGTTAGAATCAAGAGGATGCTGCCTACCTATCCAAAAGAAGTGGAAAAAGAGGATGGTTGCGGATAAGATGCTTTAAGACGAGTCATAGTTGCCAACATGAACTAATATTGTCTTATCGGTGTAAAAGAAGGTCTACCAGGGAGCCCGGCGTTGGCAGCCTTTCCTTGGAGTAGGTATGGAAAATTGGTATATAACAAGTGCAATTGTCCACTTGAACTTGTTAGCACGGGGATATTCTTTTTCCACTAAAATGATGAGGAGACATGATCTATCACCAACACAAAGACCATAATAAGAGTTTTTATAATCCGAATCCTTTCCTAGGAGTTTGAATTGTATGCACCTCCAAGTTTTCGGTAATGGATGATGGCTACGTGAATCCTGACCCAATAACGAGGTTGATGCTAGTCATCCACGATTTAGTGTATAGCATAAACTATACACGGGCAGTAAGGCTGCGATCAGAATCAACTCCGATTCAGAGTGTCAGGCAGATCAGATCAGATTTTCACATTAGAGCAATTAAGAAATCAAATCATGCATCTCTTTCTCTCTTATTTAAAGGGCCCGCCAAATAACTTTTTTTTTTTGAAAATGCAAAAAAAAACAACTACTGAATATTTTCTCAAATTTAAAGCCTCAATTGTCTCTGGCTTGTCGGCGTAACACTTATCTTTGAGGGCACCCCACAAATAATAGTCCAACGGTGTCAAATCGCAGCTCCGAGGTGGCCAAACGACATCAGCTCTGCGGCTGATAATGCGATCTTCAAAAACAGGGCGCAAAACATCGAGTGTAGCTTCGGCTGTATGGCACGTAGCGCCGTCCTGTTGAAACCAAATGTTGCCAAAATCCTCCTCTTCAATTTTTGTGAACATGTTCAACATGGCCCGATAACGATGGCCATTGACTGTAACGGCCACTCCTTGCTCATTTTCGAAGAAAAATGGCCGAATTATGCCTCTGGACCAAAATCCGCACAAAACAGTGACTCGTTTTGGGTGCATCGGCTTTTCAATGTATGCGTGCGGGTTTTCTGTGCCCCAAATGCGACAATTTTGCTTGTTTACATACCCGCCAAGATCAAAATGAGCTTCATCTGAAAAGATGATTTTTTTGGCAAAATCGGCATCTTCTGTAAGACGATCGCAGGCAATATTTCCCAGCGTTGTTCAAGCGTATACACAACCATATTCGTTCAGTGGAAGGATAAAACTAATTATCTGTCAAATCAGACATGTGCTATGTGTTACCATTCACGAAATAAGCACTAGTTGAAAAAAAAAACGTTAGATGGCGGACCCTGTATTTCCTTTTCTGATCTGATCTGCCTGCCTGTCTCAATCGGCGTACACTATGTTCGAAACCTTACAAAAATTTATAGTTGTACTTTAGGTATTTTTTCGGGTGGTGATGATGAGCATCATCTGGTGGAAGTCTTGCCCGGGTGACTATCATGGGCGGCCCTTTCGGAGAGTCTCGTGCTAGTTGTAATTTGTGTACATCGCTTGAACGGATCTATATTAACCGGCGAGAATCGCGCTTAGTAAGACCGAGCTGGTATATACCTTTATATATAAGAGATTTTAGGTAGGTCTGGTTTCCACCAGTAGATGGCAAATGAAAGTACATCAAGTACAGGTAGTTGATCTGATACTATTGAGAACAAATATGGACGTTTGTATTCTATATTATTTTCACATAATAGGGCACTGGTCTCTCTTTTTGTTTATTAAATTGACATCCAGTACGTTTACTTTTGTGGGTGTCATGAATATAATACTTGTTAGTTTGAACTTGTATTACCGAACAGGTCTGCATATTACTGATATTTTATTCACGAACCTAGAGTGTGTTTATGAAGTGCTAGTGTCTGATTTCTTGAACTATTGAATCCGTGGTCATGGAACCAAAAAGAATTAAGCCTTAACGGCACAGGTTTTCTATAAACACAACGAATTTATAAACAAAAGCACACGTGATTGAGGTAAGTAAAGGATGTCTCTACCTACTAAGATAAGTAATGGTTTTACCGAATTTAAGAGCCGAAATTTAGAAATTTAAAGTTCATGTTTATTATTGATTTTCTGATGTGCTTCAGACCAATATATATATACTAGTAAACCATGTTGCGTTAAAACGCTAACATAATCAAAAAATTCTTCTGTTCAAGCGATGATATAAAATGTACAAACAGTTTTTCAATCCTCAACTGTATCACGTCGTTATTGAATAAACCAATGCATAAATTCAGGCAGCAAATTTAATGTGGCTGTAAGCCAATAGATGTAGTCATGATAATCACATAGTTTTAGGCATCACATAGGAAATAAACTTTCTCTAAGGGAAATTGCTTTTACTTTTTTAAAAAAAAATACACGATATCTAAGAAAAAAGAAAACCTTATTGCACATCTACAGATCAAGACCTTTCTATTGCTATCCTATTTATGAAAATCGATTCTCCTTTAAAGATTTGATAGTCATCACAAAAAATGCGCTTGCGTAATAATAATATAGATACACTAGCAGATCACAGTGGTCTGCGGCTTCGCCACGGATATTTTTTTTAACAATAAAGTGCATTAACATGTTTTTGTTACTCTTTGCATGAGTGCGGAGAGAGACATAGTGCAAAAATTTCATATAAAAAAATCCAAAGCACGCAAAACGAATAAATTTTGATTGCTCTACAATGTGTTTATCCGTTTCACTCACTGTTTTTCGACAGTTTCCATTGAAAACAGCAAAAACTTTTGTACACCGTTCAAACGATCACCGTGTGATCTGAGCCCTTAAGACAATGCAATAAAAAACATTTTTTTTCTTTTGTTTGGTTTAGTTTTGCAGCCCAGCACTGCTTTTGTATTTATATATCTCACTTTTTGCCTTGCGCGAGGCTCATGGTAAAATATAAGAAGGCATATGCATTTGGCCGTATATTTGGCGGCCATGGCGAGTGGGTAGAGTGTGTGGCTCATACGCCAGAGAATCCAGGTTGGAATCCCCCATCTGACACAGAAGCTTTTTCAATTAAATTAATTTTTCTGTTCGGCCATCACCTCTCTGCAGACAATGGCAAACCTCAGAGAGTAAAAACTGCCATGAAAACCTTCTTGAGAACATAAGCCGTTCGGAGTCGGCATAAAGCTGGTAGGTTCAGTTCTCGACCATTTGTGTTCAAACATTTCACAACACACACAACACAATTGATCATAAGAAGCTCGATCAAAGTCCTTTCAAGGGCTGAAATGGCAATTTCGTTTTTTTTCGTTTATATGCATTTGGGACTGCGCTCTCTTTCTCACTGTCAAAATACTTAAAATCAACAAATTACTTTTTTGTTTACATTTTTCCAATTAAAGCTTTCTCATCGCTTTCAGATTTTCTATGAGTTATCAAATTAGTTTTAACAATTAGGGCAGTCCGTCTCTCCGAAATGCATCTACCTTATCTTATTCTACCTTGGCGAGGCTCTTCTGTTCTTCTATTGTGCTATGCTAGCTGATCAGAAAAAGAGAAGAGTAGAGAGCAAGGTTGATTTATAAGGTTGTCGCAAGGGAGAGAGCGAGTACCCATAATTGTCAAATCGAAGTTGACAGCTCATAGAAAATCTGCAAGTGCTCTCTATTATCATCCGTTTTTCTTTCGTAATCATTCGCAAAATTGGCTGGTTTTGACAATTATGGGAACTGAGAAGAGAGTGTGATCAGCCCTGCGACAACCTTATAAATCAACCTTGGTAGAGAGCAACATGGAGTTTATTGAAACTCTCGCAACACATATGCGTGAAAAGGAAACGATCAAGCGCTAATTTCATAAAAAACTTTAAGCTTTTATTAAATTTTCTTATTATTAAAATTTCGTAAGAAAAATACCTGTACTGTGCTGTAAGCACTCCTATACAAATATGACATTTTAATATTTATTTCATAAAAATCACCCCAGTACTTTTGAAGTTTAACTGCAGTTTGCAAATCAATTTTATATCTATACTATTATATAAAATTTAAGTGAAATAAGTTTTAAAATGTCACATTTGTGCTAAAGCACAGCACACGGATCGAAATTTTAATAATAAAGATGTTAAATTAAAGTGTTAGGTTTTTAAGAAATCATCCCCAATGCCGCGAATCGCTTGATCGTTTTCTTTTCACGTGTTTGTGTTGCGAGAATTTCAATAAACTCCATGTTGTTCTCTACTCTTCTCTTTTTCCGCTCAGCCAGCACAGCACAAAATAACAAAACAGATGAGCCATGCTCAAGACGAAAAGAGAGATACATAGAAATGCAGTGCTGAGCTGCAAAAAACAAAACAAAAGAAAGAAATGTTGATTTCGTTTGACGTGCATTGTCTTAAGGGCTGATGTCAAACGGTGATCGTTTGAACGGCGTTCAAAAGTTTTTGTTGGAGCAAAAAAAACGTATTAACGCTTTTTATTGATATAAAAAAGTGCTATTAATAGTATAGATATAGCTTTAAGCCTAAAATATGGTTTAAATTCAATTTGTGTATTTTTAAACATATCAATTTCATAAATGATATTTTTTGACAACTGACATACAATTTTTTATGCTATATCTGATAACCCAATCAAAACAGAAAACATTTTTTAAGTTAAACGGTTGCTGTTTATAATCAAATTTTAAAAGCAGGGAACGTAACTGTTGCGAGTTTTATTAAAAAAGTTAGTTATCTACAGTTATTTTTCAAATTCTATTTTTTTCTTTTTTTATTACAAATAAAACTTATTTTTAAAGTTTAATTTTTTTAACTGACAAAATAACACAAACTCTTGAGGTTTTTTCAATATTGCATTTAGAAATAAAGATTATTTTAAAAGTTTTATTTTGCTTTTTTTTTTTTAACAGCCACGTATGCAACAACCTAGCGCATAAAATGGGGAGTAAAACCGATGTAACTAAGCGTTTCAATAACAACAAACAAGAGTTCGCCGCACTCGGCAGCATAAAATTTAAGAGCATACTTTTTGGCAGTTTGATATACATGGCTTGTATAATTTATAAAATGACATTTATGATACTATTTTTGTTTGATTTAAGTTTAATTTAATTATATTACCTTGCTAATATAATTTAAAAAATGACATTTATGATACTATTTTCGTTTGATTTATGTTCAATTTAAATATATTACCTTGCTGTATTTGCTTCTACTTTTACTACATTGAAATTTTCTTTGAGATTTTCAGTCAAGAATTAATATTCAATAAGTTCACATAGTAAACAAATATAAGGTTTTATAAGGTAATAAAAACTTTTCAATAAAAAACTTCAAGCTAATTAATTTAAATTAACTAAAATTCTAATTGTAATATTTTGAATCAAATGAAACGTATTCCACTTTCAGTTATTTGTAGATAATCCTAAATCATTCCATGAGAAGGGAAGTTGAATATTTGAATAGTTTTAAATGCATTTTAATACACTGATTTTCATAAATTTAAACCGGCCATAAATTGCTTAGGTAGTCCTGCGATCTAAACAAACATATTACCAGTCAAGAGCTCTGAGGTTCGACGCCAGGCACAGACAAATTTTTTTTATTTTGTTTTTTTTCTCTTGAAATGAAGAATGCGTAATGACAAGCTTTTTTATGACAGAGACTTACTTGAGTAAAAATCTTCTGGAATACTTTATAAAAAGTATCATTGAATAAAGCTTTATATAAGCTTCACATAAAAAATTATACAAGAAAATGGAATTTTTCATGGCTCTTATCAGTAAAAAGTTCCGTGGTTCGACGCCGGGCACATGCGATTTTTTTATTTTTTTTTTTTCTATTATTAAAATACAAAAATATGTAATGACAAGATTTTTTATGATACAGATTTACTTGAGGAAAAATCATCTTGAATATTTCCTAAAAATGTATCCTTGAATAAAGCTTTATATAAGGAATTATACTTGAGTACAATCTTTTTGAATACTTTCTCAAATAAAATAATAGATCATTGAATAGAGCTTTATATCAGAGACTATGAAAGAAAATGGATTTTTCAATGCTTTACAGGGTCCTTTCAAGTCAAACTTGAATAAATACTTTTATACAAAGTCTTTTCAACTTGAGCTGGAAAAACTTCAAATATTTAGCTAAAGTTTAGGATAAATGATGTATCTCATGAAAATTTAATTCAATGAAAATTTAAGCAAATCTCAAAGCACATCTAAGGTAATAACACCGATGAAGATATCTCCGGTTCTATCAGGAAAGTCCACGTTTTAACATCATCGCCGTATAAAAAAATCTAACAAGTATCTTTGAAAAAATCATCGGCAAATAACCGTATCGGACAAACCAACAAACCAAGAGCTTCCAAAGAAATTATGAATTACGAATCTGATGACTATAATCTAAAAATTGTAAACGACGCTTTGAAGAAGGACGCGAAGTATTGACATTAGGGGTATTCCGTACAAATGCCACAACATTGGCCCGATTGCATATTTCCTTTTCTTGCACCGTGCAATGGCCATATACTAGACATAGAGAATACCCCCATTAATCTATCTTTTATTCGGAATATCGATCTGGTGAGATATGGGTTAAATGTGTCTCCTGTAAAAATTGCTTGTGAACAAGAGGCCTTTATATGCGAAATGTGTACACATTAAACAATTTGGCTTATATGGACTACCTGATCCATATTACCAATTATTTTTTTTTTCGCTTTCCCGATTATTTTTGCGTTTTTTTCAATTTATTATAAAGGTATTTTACGTTTCTAGTGAATGAATGGATTTTTTTTGAGTCAATTAAATCGATTTGAATGCATTTTTTCATGCATTTTCTTAACTTTTCACCAAAAAAAAAGATTGGTGGTCTACACTTCTTTACTTTACTCTAGTGTTTTGTTATGTAATTCAAGGAAATTCATAGTGACTATCAATAAATAAATAAAATTATATCTGTGAAACAATATGCCACATTCGTCCCTTGAAAGATTGAAGCTCGCTTGTGCTATACGTATGCAAAGCGAAGAAATAGCAAAAAAGGACACCCTAGGGACATGTTATCGATGCACCTTTGCAGCTGAATACTATTTGCATATCAAATGTGAATTGACGCGCTGCATTCGGTGAAAGTTAAAATTCAATATTGATGGCATGACTTCAGGAAACAAAAAAACGTTTTTTTAAAAATCCTCACTATCACGCTTAACATATTTAGAAAGAGTTAAAAAATAAACTTGAATTTCTACTCTGCGTTATTTAATGTTTTCATATTCAAATTTATAGTGAAATTTTAAACCCTTTGGTGTGTGCACCAACAAAAAAAAACATGCACCCTGCTAAGAGAACAAAAAATTGTCTGTGGGTCACAAACACACAATAGCACAAAAAAAATTAGGGTGTCGCGTGTGCAACGATTGTAATTGCCTGTGATGCCAAATTTGCATACTAGCAAAGGTAGTTTTTTTTTTCCACTTTTAAGGGTCTTAAAAGGTTAAGTTAAATTATGCAACACGCGCTGATGTTTTATAGCATGAGACAAACCAAATCCTAATCAAACGAAAGAGTTTACGCAGTTTTCTTTTTTTTTTTTTGTTTGAACTCATGCTAATAAAAAAAATACGCGTTACTCAGTACACACCAGGCCAGAACAGTTAAGGGTTAAATTAGAGAAAAAAAAACGACACCCCACAATTATTTAAGCTAAAAAAAATGCTAACACCAGCTGCCAGCCAGGCAACGTTTTAACGTAGTATGCAGATTTTTGGACAGCTTTTAAAAAATTAAAATGCGCTGGGAACTTAAAAAATCAACCCTTTTACGACGTTGTTTATACAGTACTTTATTTTTGGACGCTACTTTTTTGTAAGCTTTTTTTTTAAGCGCTATTAAAAAGCCTAACAAAAAAGTTGTTTTTTTTTAAAAAAAAAACCTATTTCGTAAAGCTATGTCGATTATAAACCTTGAAAAAACTCACTTCACTATTGTTCTACTAAGCGGCTGTTGGTGTTTTATAATATTTTAATTTATTTGATAGGTTTTTTTTTACACACATCTTTTGTTTACATTTAAAGTAAATTCATTTTCGTCAAGTATTTTATTTTTTGCTCATTAAGGATTTAGGGTGTGCCTAGTTTTATACCTATCATGTTTTTTCGGTACTTAATTTTTTAGGTTTTCATCACTTTTTTTTTTTGTGCGCTTTTTTGAATTTATCATCAACGCGTGTCCTCTTTTTTTCTTGCTTTGTGACTTAGCTTGTTTAAACTGTTTTACTAAGGATTTTGTGGTATGCTTAGAGGTTGCATTTGGAGGTGGTTATACGGAATATTTATTTTGGAAAATCTTAAAAGCTTTTGATTAATTAGAAAATAAAGCTGATGAGTAATGAGTAGGCGCTGTAAATTTCTGTGAATTAAAACAATGTTCATTTATACTTTTGGGCATGACTTGAAGCATATAAAATTAATCATTGTAGAATATTTGCCATCTCTATGACAGCTCACCATTATAGGCAAATTACTAAGAATAAATATTGAACTTTTAATGATTTCTCAGAACTGTAAACTTATTGCTATGAGCTATGAAAACTTCGTTATTATGATTATAAAATTATTATATTAATAGCTTTGATTTCTTGTGAATATGTTAAATATTTTTTAAATAGGATATGTGACCTGTGGTGCGTTCGTGTAACTTAGTTTAGAAATTCTCTACTGGTAGAGACGTCATGCTCAATCACTCTGCAAAACTCTACCGATAGAAAACAAGTGTTTATGTATATTATGAAACTCACCAATTGAGATATTCATGGTGGGTTGACAATTTGACATTCGTAATTGAGAATTGTATTCTTGTTTGAGAAAAATTTGTGCCAATCAAGTAAATATAAAAAGAAATTTTTAATCTCAACTGCATCTAGATCAATATATAAGGTAAAAACTGTATAATTTTAATTTGAAATTTTTTTTTTTTTGCGTGAATTTCAGCCTTGAAAACTTGGCTTTCATTTTTTGTATTGAAATTCTTGATCGCGCTGTACTGTCGCTTAGGGTGATGTTATGCTGACGGTCAAATGATCCCTGTGGTGCGTTCATGTAACTTAGTTGAGAAATTCTCTACTGGTAGTGACGTCATGCTCAATCACTCTGCAAAACTCTACCGATAGAAAACAAGTGTTTATGTTTATTATGAAACTCACCAATTGAGATATTCATGGTGGGTTGACAATTTGACATTCGTAATGAGAATTGTATTATTGTTTGAGAAAAATTTGTGCCAATCAAGTAAATATGAAAAGAAATTTTTAATCTCAACTGCATCTAGATCAATATATAAGGTAAAAACTGTATAATTTTAATTTGAAATTGATTGTAATGATTGTTTTTTTTTGCGTGAATTTCAGCCTTGAAAACTTGGCTTTCATTTTTTGTATTGAAATGCTTGATCGCGCTGTACTGTCGCTTATGTAGTTGATGCTGTCCAGCGGGATTCGGAATGGTGCGCACCCAAAAGCCCCAGCACCGGAGCTCTATACAGAATGCTGCACTCTCAACAGCAAACACATGTAAATAGTTCAAACAGAAATCGCCGAGCACCCACATGCTAGCACCGAGCACCAGCACACTGCAATCGGGGCTGGAGACAAATCAAATAGTACGTTCACCGATACAGGGAAAATATTAATGTTTTTTTTTTTTTAATTAATGTGACAACCATTCAAAGCATGATGAACTTTCTCTCTTCTACGAGATATGGCGCTTAAAATATGGCTCCCCAAACAAATAATTAAGAAATTACTTCAGATCTCAATATCCCCTTGGAGACATGTAGCATTTTATATTTTTCCGAAGATTTTTTGAACTTTTTATCGATAAATATCGAAAAATACTCGAAAAAATAGAAAAAGTGAATAAAAGCGAAAAAATTTAAATTTATATTAAAAATTAAATGTCAAAAAAATTAAAATAAATATCAAACTAGTAACGAATGTTACTAGTTCGGCAGGGTACCGAAGCAAAAAAACCCCCTCCACCCCTCCCCCCGCGGCCGTACTGAAGTATATCCGAAGTCTTAAGACGTCTACAAAATTTTTATGTATAATCTGAAAAAATATTTGTGTCATATGTCTTTGTTGAATATACAAAATTTTAATCTATTTCGACACGACAGAACTAATAAAAAAGGCGGTGGCGTTGCAATCTATTGCAAAAAACATCTCAACGTAAAAGTGATAGGTAAATCAAGTGGTTCAGATATTGAATATCTGAATGTTGAAATTTTTAATAATAATACGAAAGTTTTTCTCTCGTGTGTGTACAACCCTAACCGTAACTGCAGCTTAGAACCTCTTCTCTCCGATATACATATCTTCCCTTGCCATAGATTTCCAGCATTTCATCTTGTGTGGGGATTTTAACTTAAATATTCTTGTAAATGATAATCTTTGTTTGAATTTTATAGATAATTTGGCTCAAGTAGGTCTTCATGTTGTTAACAAGACTACTCCAACGAGGTTTGCCAATAATGCATGTCCAAGTTTACTTGATGTTTTTGTTGTCTCAGATATATCATTAGTATTGCTTTTCGACCAACTATCATTTGTGTCAGACCATGATCTTATTTTCTGTACATTTGACATTAATCTCTCAGTAGAAGCTATTGATGCCACTTTTTCCTATCGAAATTTCAAGTCTATTGATTATGAATCCCTTTATATTGATTTGTGTCATATTAATTGGAGTGATTGTTGGTATCTTAGCTCGGTAGACGACAAGTTAGAATTTTTTATAAATAAAATATCCGATCTCTTTGACAAGCATGTTCCTCTTTCCACTTGCCGTATCAAAAACATTTCTTGCCCCTGGTTCACGTCCTCTGTTCGAATGGCATTAAAAAAGCGCAGCAAAACCTACAGCAGATGGAAGCGAAATCCTTCTGCACTGAACTGGGAGGTATATAAAATAGCAAGAAATTAAGCCACTTCAGCCGTCAGACTATCAAAAAAAACTTTTTATCTGTCCAAGCTAAGTCCCTCACTACCTTCGAAACAGTTGTGGAATAATCTAAAAAGCATCGGTATTTCCAATAAAGTGATTGATTCTACCCAAATAGATCCCAATATTCTAAACGATTTCTTTATCTCAAGCTCGGAGCCCAATTAATCCTTCAACGCGGCCAATTACGCTAGATCTGCTTCTGACTTCCCGACAGAGTTCAATTTTATGGCGGTAAGTGAACCAGATGTGGAGCGCTCTATAGCTAAAATAAAGTCAAATGCTACAGGTGAAGATGGAATCTCCATTAAGTTTCTGAAACTCTTACTTCCACATGTGCTCAGCCCGCTAGCACACATAATAAACCACAGTTTTACAACCTCGTGTTACCCTGCAATCTGGAAGGTAGCAACTATTATTCCAATTGCTAAAAAACCCAATGCTAGCGAGCCGGCTGACTTTAGACCCATAAGTATGCTGTCATCAATCTCAAAGGCTTGTGAATCTATAATGGCGGAGCAGATTTCGAACCACATATATTCATTCGATCTTATTTCAGATCATCAGTCGGGTTTTCGACCTGGCCACAGCTGTTCTACTGCTATCGTAAAAATATTGGATGATGTTAGAATATCATACGATAAGGGACATGTCCCTCTGCTCTGCCTTCTAGACTTCTCCAAAGCCTTCGATACCGTGAACCATAATATACTTTGTACTAAACTCAAGTATAACTTTGGATTTTCTAATAATTCAGTTCGACTTTTATATAGTTATCTAAGCGGCAGAAGACAGAGAGTGAAAGTAGGCAATAATTTTTCATCGTATATGAATATATCTAATGGAGTTCCTCAGGGCTCGGTTCTTGGCCCTCTTCTTTTTACTATGTTCTTGAATGACATTTTCGACAAGTGCAAAAACGTCACAATGCATGCATATGCTGACGATCTTCAGCTGTATTTGTCCAGACCTGTTGGGTTAATAGAAGACTTATGTGTTAGATTAAATGAAGACTTGAACATTGTAACGGAATGGGCTTGTACTAATCAACTCAAACTCGTGTTTTTTAGAGTCGTACGTCTTACCGATCTCTAAAACTGCCTTATCAAATCTCGATCTTCCCCCAATTTTTCTCAGCGACATTGACTTAAAAGTTGTAACAAAGGCAACCAATCTTGGTTTCCGGATAAATTCTTCTCTCTCTTGTGAAGATCACATTAATTCTTGTGTGAGTAAGATCTATTTCGTCTTAAGAAACCTGAGAAAGACTGCGGCATTTATTCCCACCGAAACGAGACGCAAACTATTCTTGCAGTTACTGTTGCCCATTATAACTTACTCGGAAGTTGTTTATAGCAATCTTGATTCACGATCATCTCACAAGCTCCTAGTTGCTCTTAATAATGCCGCCCGTTATGTCTATGGATTAAATAAGTTTAGCCATGTGTCTCTTTTCAGGACAAAATTAATTGGTTGTTGCCCATTTCGCTACCTTGAAGCGAGAAATTGTTTATTTTTGCATAAGATTTTATACTCGCGCTGCCCACACTATCTTTTTGAAAAAATTCAGTTCTGCAGGTCAAGCCGCAGTATGAACCTCTTGATCCCAAATTACTGTTACACAAACTCAAGCAGGCTTTTCTTCGTCAGTGCAATAAGACTGTGGAATTCTTTGCCGAACAGCATTAAAGCTGTTTCCAACCATAGTGCCTTCAAGCGTTTAATTTTTGAACATTTCTCCTAACTCTTTTCTGTATCTTTTCGCTCCCTACTTTCTCCTATTTTCTCTTTTATATAACATATTTTAAATATGTTAAGTCCTCTTTCAAATTCATTCTACATCATTTGTTGTTATTTCCTCTTATTATTTTTATCTGATTTTTTATAATTTAAACTCACTTTATTTACTTATTTTTATTGATTTATATAATTTATAAAATAAGATAGTTGATCATTATTAAATCTAATTGTTATTTATCTTTTTTTGCGGCATTCAAAAGAAATAATTCTTATATGCCAACATATTTTGAACAATAAATCGAAATCTAAATCTAAATACGCATAATTTAATTTTACCCTCAGCTGCCAAATAGAGTAATTTGTAAACAAAGTAAAATGCCGCACCCACTTTATCTAGAGTATAAAGACTCCACATTTTACCGAAGAATATATGTAGGTATAGGCTGAATAAACGACGTGGGCGGAACTTGGGTACGTACACGATGTCATTCAGTTTTATATATTTACGAAAGTTTTTCTATTTTGATGACGTCATTTTGTATTGAAGGTAGGCGTGGTTTTCATCCAATTTTTCCAAATTTCATAGCCAAGATTAAGATTGAAGATCAAAGCTTACGTGTCAAATTTCAAGGCATTTCTATAATTTTTGTGAATTTTAATAACATTTTACGGTTAAAATAAAGTCACTTTGTATGGGAGGTAGGCGTGGTTTTCATCCAATTTGGCCCATTTTCGAACTTAATCTTTCTTTTTTAAAAATAAACTTATATTTTGAATTTCATTGCGATAGCTTTAAAATTATGGCTGTAATCGTGCCGATAGACGGACACACGGAAATCGACTGAGGAGGTGATGCTGATCAAAAATATATATATTTTTTTATACCTTCTGTTTTTCTACGCCTCCTTCTCGGCGTTACAAACGGAATGACAATGTTAATATACCCCTTACGCAGTACGCGTTGGGGTATAAATATGAGAAAAATCAAATTAAAGAAAAATTAATTCTTAAAACCAATACAAAATTTTTGCAATGCAGTTGATGATTGATGAATTTCAACAATAATTTTGAGACAATGTTTTAATTTTTGCTTTTGGATTTCAGTCACCCGAAATAAATAAAAAATTTTAACATATTTAAACGAAATAAAAATCATACCTACACCATTCATTCTCAATCGCAAATTGACAGACTCTACAAGTATAAAGCTGACGAGAACTTTTCAACTAGTACAAAATACAATACTCAACTCACCACAGTTCTATGAACACTCTAGTTGAGAATGTCGTCATTATGACGTCACAATCTCAAGCAGTTGAGAAAAAACTAGTAGAGAAGAGTTACATAAACGCACCACTGGAATGAAGATAGGGACCTAGTGGGTCAAAAACTCGATTTTCACGTTTTTGTCATTTCATACGCAGAAAAGTATGCCAAATCAACTGGTGTGGAGTCCCAATTCCGTAACTTCAAAACTTACACCTTATCAATGAATTTCGTTTGACAAATGCATGTTTGAATACAATTTAAAATGGTACTTTTTGCGGGTATCATATGTGAGCTGACAACGATTTGGCGTCTGCTGATAATTTTTGACGTTTCGGGCAGTTTTTTTTTATTCAACTTGAAAGACAAAAATTGTATCAAATTGATACGAGGTACCGATGAGAGTTAAAAAACAAAAAAGTTTGCTGTACTAAAAAAATTAGACTTATTACAAAACAACGATTATCTACTGCATAACTAATTGTAATGTCATTATTTATCATTGTTTTCTAATAAGTATCATTTTTTTAGTGCAGCTAACTTATACATTTTTTTTAGGATATGTTTATGTGTTTGGTGTCATTGAAAAGAAAATCAAATAAATTACAAAATTGGTAGTAAAAAAAATTTCATTTATTACGCGAAGTTCTGAGAAATTTGCACTCAAATTTGTAATTTGGTAGTTTCAATCGATTGATTTCATTTTCACACGAGCACAACTCGGTAACGGTTAAGTTGGTGGGGTTTGTTGATATGCCGTTAGAAAGGTGTTTTTATTGCCTTTATAATGAGTTATCAAAATAAGTTTTATGTATGAAAAGTTAGTTTTTCTGCTAGAAACCATAACGTAAGCCACAGTCGTGAAATATTTATTAACCCTGTAGCTCCTAAGAATGTGAAAATAGACCCCCCTCCCAAAAGATTGTTTGCTCAGCTAGACTTAACCTTTCAGCTCCGTAAATATATATTTATATTTTATATTTATATTTTATATATATATATATATATTTTTTTTTTTTGTATACCTTATACCTTTAAGCCGATATGATCTTTACAATGTGATATGTCATATTGGATAAGCTTTACTATTATTAACCGTAACTTTAAAAAGGTGGACAAATATTTCTTTCTCTGTAACCCGAAACTCATTTTTGTGTTGAGAAAAGTTGTGCCCCCTTTTCAAGCATTTCCATTATAATACAAATCATACCAAGAAATTAATGCAAGTTTTTATATTTAATAAAGAAGTTTTTTATTAAAAACAGATATCGAATCTTTAAATCTATCTGTCAGTCCTTTTTCTTCTTTGTGTTAACTGTATCATAACAATGCCAAACGATTTAAATAAAAAATCAATTTACCATAAACAACAACAAATATCTATCCTCTCGTTAAAAATTGCGAATGGGATTAGAAAAGTGATAATAGACAGAATATGCCGAATAAAAAATAGAAAAAAAAAATCAACAAACCTTCTCCCAAACACTTAAAGCAGCCCCTTGACCATGATTATCCTATGGTTTTCATATTTTAACACATATCAATTGTTGTGACATGTTATTATTTTGCAAACATGCAAAATAAATCAGAAAACATGCATTGGACTATAATTATATTTTAGGGAAAAAGGTACAATACACAAGGGTACCAGCACCAAAGAACCATGGGTTGGGCTGAAGAACTCTCAGGAGAAAATTAGAAACGTATTGAAAAACTGTTTAAAAGCATTGTGGCGTAAAGTGTTGTGTTCTTGTAAGAATATGCTTTAGCAAAAAAAAAAAAAATCCGGAAAAATCAAAAATAAAACGGTAAATATATGTAGGTAGTTATGGTCCAAGAAGTTATCTTTTGTCATTCATATGAGCGAAAAAAATATTTGCATGCCTCTTACCAAGAAAAAAAAAAAAAAAAGGTGTTTGCTGGCGACAGCTTAATCATAGGGGGGCAGAAGCAAAAGCAAACATACAAACAATGCTTTGTGCCTTAGGATATGCTGACCCTGCCGAAGGGTGATCCAAATACCTATGAGTAAAGTTGAAGAGGAAGCAACCGTTTTTGATAAAGATTGATTTGTGCTGTGATAAGAAGTGTTAAGCTGTTAAGGTAGAATCTTGTCATTTAGTCAAAAGAATTTGTTGTCATTGTTGTTGTCATGATTACGTTCATAACTTGGGCTGTCTTTGAGTGGCAGGGACTTACATGTAAACCTTGTCATGCATGCTAAGGAAAATATATTGTTAACGGCATAATAATCAGCAATTGATTTCTTTATCGATTTAAGAATTTTTTTTTTCGGTATATGTAAATGCGTGTCAATAACTTGACCGTTAAATCCTCTTCTAGGTTATACTCAAGCGATATGCACGAATGCATGTTGTTCATTGATATAATTGGGTTTAAAATTTGAAGCAATTAAAGATGTAATGGAATTTTTTAGCAAGATTTTTATCTCTTCAGTTCTATTTCTTTTTTTCTCGGTATTCAGAGAAAACTAATGTATTTTTTGTCAAAAAAATACGTTACTTTCTTCAAAGTAGCATAATATTTATGAGTTGTGAGTTGTCAGCAACTAAATCGCCTCTTGTAAAATTCATAATTTAATTATATGTCGCTCTTCATGCGCTTAACTAGTAAGATTTTTTCCCAAAGTGAATCCTATTACATGGCCCAGTAATTCATTTAACTTCAAATGTTTGCCCAAATTGAAAGCATTTCTTCTAAGTTGGTATCATTTTATTATATCTAATAAAAAAATTGAAGTAATGCATTAAAAAAAGGAAAGCATTTCATTTAATTTGCTGCATTAAATATTAATTTTGTAATTGCTTTGATAAGGATGATTTGGTCCAAAGATATGTTGACGGTAGCGCAGGCATATAACGAATTACGACCCATCATGTAAGAGCGGTAGCGGTTTCAACGTAAGCTGAAAGTGACTTTTTAAGCTTTTTAAACATTGTGAGGGCAGCTTAATTGATTCAGTGTATGATGTCCCATGATTGCTTAGACGAACATATAAAAGTTATTAAGACACATAAGTAACAAAATAACAAACTAAATGATATTTAGCATTTTATATCAATTTATTATATAAAAAAATTTAATTTATCAAGAGTTTCTATACAAAAAGGAAAGGACAGTTAAATATTATGGCATTTTTTTCTTTAAAATTCTTTGAAATTTATAAGAATTTGTGCAAAAACTTAAACATACTCGTATGAATAGTCGTATTTCGGAAAGCTTTATGTCAACACTAGTATAAAAGTCGGTCCTACGACGAGTAGGAAGCATTTGGTGTAAAAAATATAACACAAAAATATCTACACTTATAGCTCCAAACCTAATATTGCTCAAACTATAATTATTTTTTGCCATTACTATAGTTCTTTTATAGCATATACTGCCCTGTAAAATGTTCAGCCTGAAAATATGCGCATTCATAGAAGGTAAGCATGTTGCTCTGTCACTGATAAGTATCAAATGAATTTTCTGTGCATACTTTCATGCTAAACATGCACTGTAATAATAGCAAAAAATAATTACAGTTTGAGCGATATTAGATGCGGAGCAGCGTGCTTGCCTTTTATGTATAAGGGTGGTTCCGAAAGTACCCGACCTTAGAAAGATAATACAATCAATTTGGGAAGAAATATTTTTATTTTCAACTTAAATTTAAATCAGCTTGACACACTTTTCTCAGCAATGTTCAGTAGCTTCGATACCCTATTTAAAGTGAGAACTGTAGAGCATCTCAAAATAGCCATTATCCGCAGATTCCACTTCTTCATTGTTGGCAAATCTTTTCAACCGAGCCATTTTTGTCCAGTTTGGAAAAATAAAATAATCTGCGGGGCTAAATCTGGTGAACAGGGTGCGCGAGGTAGCAATTCAAACTATAATTCATTGATTTCGACCACCGCGATAGTGGATGTGTGAACTGGTGCATTGTCTTGATGAAAGAACACTTTTTTTTCGCCAAATGTGGCCTCTTTTTTTTCATCACTCAAACACTGCAATAAGTTCGCATAATAATCGCCGTTGATTGTTCTTTCTTTTTTCGAGCCAGCCGATTCTCCCCTTTCAGTCCATTATGTTCACTGTTAATTCGTCTCAGGTGTGAAGTGATGGACCTATGTTTCATCCATGGCTTTGAACCGACACAAGAACTCGGCTTTATTGCTGTGGAACATCGCCAAACAATCGATTGAAATATCCATTGTGCAAACGCGGCACCCATCTTGCTAACAGCTTTCTCATGTCCAAATTTCCCGTCAGTATGCGATGTATAGCACTTTTTGAAATGCCTACCATGAAATGTCATTCCATTCTGTGGATTTTTTTTACCATTTCTTGCGTGGTCACCTTATTTCGTCGGACGAATAGCGATGTTCGTCTTGGCAGCTCGTACGGCCTTCTTTAAACTCTGCCACCAAATATTTATTGTTTTAAAAGAAGGAGCAGACTCCTCCAGAGTAAAATCTAGCTCGGCTTTTATATTGGTTGCACTTAGACCTTTCAAAAGAAAGTATTATATCACATAACGATTACCAATTTTTTCCATGTTTACAAATTCCCTGAGAGCGTCCTAAATCTTGCAACTTAAGCTTTATAGGGTAGTACTAAAGCTTACTATAAGCCCACCTTCTTCTGTTCCAGTCACAAGTGAAGCCTCTAGCCAATATGGTAGCCCCACTCCATCTTTCATCGACCCTCTTCAACCACCAAGAGTGAAACTTATTTTGAACCCTTGTGTTGACACTGAGAGCAAATATGCCCTTTCTCGCCTTAGAGAGGCCATTTACATAAAGCACCTGTCTCTACCTGTATAGAAGGCAAGACCAAGACAAACCTCAAAGTCTTGATTCAGCAAGAAGGTCTACCTACCGATGTCGATGAATTTCGCCATTCATTTACCAGCTACCACGAGCAACTTTGCTTGACGAGCCATCAAGTCAAAGAAGATCTTGACACATATGCTGCTCATGTGAGGTCAAAACATATATCTTATCTACAAAAGTTTGCGGGACTTTTTTTATGAGAGCAGCAACAATCTTATTCGTAACTAACTTATTACTTCTAATCAAAACACTTTTCCCAGCCCATTATTTGCCTCTCTTTACTACCAAAATGTAATAGGATTACGTACCAAAATCTCTATAGTGTTCCTTAACTCCCTTAAGCTTCCCTATGACATATTGCTCTTACTGAGACATATTTTACGCCGGACTTCAAGGATACTGAGGTCTTTGCGACCGGGTGTGTGGTATTCAGAGACGATGTTCTCGACAAAGAGGATCTCTCCTCAGGTCATCTTGTCCTTCTTGCAATTCACAATCGCTTCGCTCCAATCATTATAAAAAAATTTCCACACAGCTAACTTTGAGTTTATATGTGCCAAAGGTTGTATCGCAAAACGAAATATATTCATAATCTGCTATTATATACACCCTTCTCAATCAGTAAATGGTTATCAACTTGCAGTAGACGCAATCGATTCACTTTTGGATCTTATGGATACATTTGACACCTTTATACTTTTGGGGAATTTTATTCTTCCCAATCTTCAATGGGACCTCTCTGATGACGAACCCCACTATTTTCCCTCAAATCCTACTTCTGAAAAATAAATTCTCTTTACTAGCTGTCTTTCAGACTTCGGGTTTTACCAGCTGAGCGAAGTAACTAACAATATACGTAGACGTAGACAAGGTCTAATTTTTCCTACGGATTTCAACACTCGATCAGTACCATCCCCCACTATTTCTTACCTTATCTTACAACAATAATATCAAAAATACACACTTCGAGCACTCGTACAGTTTCAACTTTCGGAAAACTGATTTTGTAAACTTGGAAATTTTATTCGCTAGAATCGATATCCAATATCTTTTCGATAATGCTGATAAAAGCATTAATTTTCGACTGCTTCACACAATCTGTCCCCTTCACTAGGCAGAAAATCTTTTCGTCATCTTCTCCTTGATACCATAAAGAACTACGTTCATTCCGTAATAAAAGAACAAACTTTGGTGCGCATATCTAATTTCTCCTTCTTCTCTTGATCTCACAAATTATCTTTATGCCTATACCTTTTTTTCCGCCCTCTATGAAAAGTGATATGAGTCTAATCTTGCTCATATTCTAACAAAATTGTTGTCAGATCCTAAAAGCTTCTATATCAAAAGAAAATCTGACAACTACCCATCTTTTCGGACCTACCCTTACTTTTTCGGACATTTACTTAGACAACTCGGAAATAATTGCAAACCTATTTGCAAATTTCTTCAGTCAGTTATTCACAAACCAAAACGGTGAACTAGACTACGAATATTTTTCATCGTTAAGGAACTGTGCTCAAACGTCGCTAACCTCTTTTGATATTACACTTGCTGATGGGCTAGGAAATATATATAATCTAAAGAATAATGATTCTCCTGGACCTGATTGGTTGCCTGCTATTGTCATTAAAAAGGTCGCGAACCTGTTGTCTCATCCCCTATTGGCTCTTTTTCAACTCTCTATTTCTAATTCAGTTTTTCCTAAGTTTTGGAAGAATACATATATAACGCCTCTGCATAAAAAAGGGCCTAGAAATGATATTCTAATTACAGAGCTGTTACAAAGCTGTCATGTGCTCTCAAAATTTTTGAAAGTAATATCTATAACATTCTCTTTTTTCTATTGCAAATCTGTTTTTTTTCCTAGTCAACACGGCTTCCTCAAGGGAAGATTGACTACCACTAGCATTACAGAATTTATTTCAAACACTTTATGCTCGTTGGAAAGTGGGTACGAAGTTGATGCAGATTCTACCGACTTTAGTAAAATCTCTCACACTATCATGCTTCTTAAACCTTTGGTTTTCCATCACTGTTTAAATCATGGATTCAATCATATCTCGAAGAACGCCGTTATAACGTCATCTTTAGATATTCCTATTCAGAGTCTCTTACAGCTACCTTGGTGCTTTTTTATTCCTTTTAACAATCTTTGATGTAGCTGGAATCATCAAAAAATCCAATCTTTCTGTATATGCTGATGGTATGAAAATCTATCAGCGCATACAAGCCAGCGCTGACTCTTGCAATCTTCAAGATGATCTGGTTAGTTTTTCCACTTGGTGGCAAAAAAAATCATCTTGAACTCAATGTCAGAGAATGTCAAGCTATCACATATTCACGTAAGCGTATCCAACTTCCTCCGAGAATTTATTACTTACTCGGCCAGACAGTTACTCCTGTAAGCTATTTACTGGACTTAATATGTGACACGGAACTTAATTCTAGGTCTCATATTAATAATAATATGATTAATAGAGCCAACTCTGCACTGGATTTCGTGAAACACTGGTCCAGAGAGTTCTTTAATCCTTACGTGACTAAATCACTCTACCTTACCTTTGTTAGACCCATCCTCGAATATGCCAGCCAGGTTTGATCTCCTATCTACAACACCCATTCTGTGCGAATCGAAGCTGTTCAACGATGATTCATTCAGTTCGCACTTCGCGATCTTCCCGGTTCTGACAGTTTTAACTTACCTCCTTATGCAGACCGCCTGAAGTTGATCAACATGCAAACTCTTGCAAAACGAAGGGAAATTGCCGATGTACTGTTCTTTCATCAACTTGTATGCGGAAGCATTAGCTGCCCAGCACTGCTCCAATTAATATCTTTTAATACCAACCTGCGTAAACTTAGGTTTATACCTCTCTTCCACCTTAGCTTTCACCGCACCGACTATGGATGCAGTGAACCTGTAACCAGGATGCTCCTGCGACCACCCTCGTGAACGTGATCAAGTCTTTTGAAGGTAGCGCTAAATTTAAGATTGGCCGGGAACATTGTTCTATAAGAATATCTTGAATTCTTCTCAATATCTTATCTCTGTCTCAAAAGTTTTCAGCGAAAACCTTGGCAATTTTAAATTTCTTCCCTACAACTCCATTTTGGTTAAAATTTTCCATTGAAATTAAAAATGTTTTCTAAGGCCTCAATTAATCACTTTTTTAAGTCGGAACAAACGCAGTAGCAGCATGAAAATTTCTAGCTATAAACAATAAGCAAGGTGTTTTTGGCCATCCCTGTTAGAGTTTTCTGCGCTGTTGTTTTTTTTTCAACTTCAGTTAATATTTTTTTTTTTATTCTTCTACCACAACCCAACAGCTCCAAGTTGTCCATGCTAAGAAACAAAAACCCGCCCAGCCGAAGCTTACCAACACAAAAGCCCTTTGTACACAACTACTTGAGATGAATAATTAATACCTTTAAAACTCGGCACACGCGAAGCACTTCAAACATTAATTCTTTTGAAAAATGTTGAGAAAAGAAGAAAAAAAAAGCAAAAAAAAACTAACTAAATTTTTGTAAAAACACCCCTTCACAATTTAATGGACACGCATTCATTGAGCGTACAAAAAAAAAAAATTAAAATAAAAAAAAACACAAGCGTCCTTCTACTGCGCGGCAAGATTCATCATCATGTTAAACAAAAAAAAAAAATTAAATTGCTCCACTTTCATCGTTATTTTACCGGTCCAGTCCAATCGTGCCTATGGCCACTCGCTGCACTTGCTCACCAGCCACATCGCACGCAGATGTCGCTGTGGCAACCACCCATTCAAGCGCCAGCCCTATCTACCACCTCACTGCGCTATATTCTAGATTGTTGGCTAAATAATAATTTGAAGGAGTAGTAGTCGCAGAAGAGGCAGAAGACGTA
The DNA here is from genome assembly GCA_914767935.1 of Coremacera marginata. NCBI lineage: Eukaryota > Metazoa > Arthropoda > Insecta > Diptera > Sciomyzidae > Coremacera > Coremacera marginata. The sequence goes on from OU612044.1 coordinate 20,401,772, forward strand.
GCTTAGCTGAATTATTTTAATGGCCACTTCGTTCCCTTTTCTTTTGAATATACAAGTATTATTCCAGCGAATACGCACAATTTTTTAATGGGCATTTTTTTTTTTTAAACAACGTTACGCACTCGCCATTACGTTACGTTCTATTTAAATGAGCTTCAAGCTAAATTCGCGTTACTTTTTTTTTTGCACCCACAGCAGCAAGGTCCAAACTATAGAGGAAAATAAGCGATGGGGGCAAAAGAAGGTGATTAAGAATGAAGTGCTGTGCGCCGTTGTTTCTGGTATTGTACCGTCTACATAGGTCAGTCTTTAGTATAGGGTAAGTAAAGGTAAAATGCTACACTCAACGATGTTTCATTTTTAACGCCTTTCATGTTGGTGTGGACAAAAAAAAAATTAAGGATTTTTACAAATGTCTAATTTTTAAGTAATACAGTGGATGGAAAACCACAAACTTTGTGCAAAACAAAGCTCGTGTTTTTGGATACAATTTTCTTAGACACATGTAGTAACTATCATATCGTTACAAACATCCTAGATATAAAAATATTAGTTTTTATTAAATTAAAAACAGAATTAAACATAAAAAGAAACTGAGGGCATTTATATAAAATATACCAAATTGTTTCAAAATCTGAAAATCTGGGGAAAAAAATATAATATTTTTTCACCCCAGCGGGTATTTTTGATAGTTTAGTATAATTAATTAAGTAAAACTAGACACGAGAAATCGCACAAAATTATTGGCACACCTTAGTAAAAATCATAAAAAAACTCAAAACTGCAGTACAAATAATATTTTGTGGACAAACCCTCTTGATTGATAACGGTATAAAGCGTCTTGGCATGGAATGCAACTATTTTTTTTTTTTTTTTTGTTTGTTTGCCCCATTCTTATCATTCTTCCATCAACGCCTGCTTTAGCTCCTCCCACAAATGTTCAATCGGGTTGAGGTCAGGAGATTGAGGCGGATGCTGTAGAACATGTGGAGTATTATATGTGAACCACATACGTACGTCATGAGCTGAATGTCTTGGGTCGCTTTCTTGTTGAAAAGTTAATGAGCTTGGTAGATTTACTTTTTGCAGCTTTTTTTAAGTTTTTCCTTCAAAATATTCAAATATACCACCTTGTCCATGATACCATCGATGAAAGCCAGCTCACCCAAACATGAAGCCAACATGAAGCCTCACAACAGTACTCCTCCTCCACCGTGTTTCACTGTTAGCACAAGATTTTCTTTTTTCGTTTGCCGTATTGGACTTTCTCCATATAGTAGTGCGATCATCATAGCGTGAAAATATTAAATTTACTTTCATCCGAGAAAAGTACTTGCTCACAGAATCTGTTATGTTTGCTCCTAAACTCTTTAGCGTAGGCTAGAAGCTTCTTTTGGTTGATTGAAGTTACCTATTCAAGTAAGCTGTTAAAAAATACCCTTTTTTTGACAATTTTTTAAAAAATCGAAAAAAATATATAAATGTAATATCTATATAATGAAACTATTTACGTAAGCAGGCCGCCAAAAGACTAAAATATGAGAATCAGTTGGTTTTGAAAATTATGTACCAATTTCTGTCCCACAAATAACATGTTAATAATGTATATTAAATATTATTAAATTATAAATTAAAATAAAATATATAATATAAAAAATGTTGTAAATATTATTAACTTTGTATTATATAGTAAACTGTACATACCAATAAATATACTCATACACGCATACATAGGCTTGCCATACGTCAGGACTTAGTCCGGATTGTCCGGACTTTTCAACCCTGTCCGGACTTTGTCCGGACTTGCGATTTTGTCCGGACTTGCGCCAAACAAATTAAAAAAAAATTAATTATAACTTTCGTTGGAAAAAAAGCTCTCGTGTGAACACAAAAACTAAATTGTTCATTTAGAATGTTTCTGAAACACCCTATTTAAGAAACTAATGAACTGTCAAATTATCCGTTGTTATCTTGTCGCTTGGTGTTTGCAAGAAGTTTTCATTTGCTTTTGTCCTTTTTGTTTTGTAAATTGCTGTGAATTGGAGGTTTGGTTAAGTTTGTATTTTGTATTGGAATAAATATATTTTATCTTGTTCTACTCCGATATTAGATTTTCAGTAAGTTTGGGGATAATAATGCCCAGGAGGAAGTGTCATTTTACTGCCAAACTGAAGGAAGAGTTCCAATTCATTAGAAATGATACAAATACAAGCGACAAAGTTATTTGTACAATTTGCAAAGGTATTTTTAGCATTGAGCATAAAGGGCGAGCTGATATTATTCATCATATAAAATCGGACAAACACACATGTGCTCAACAGGCACAACAAACTGTTTCTGTTTCGAATTTCTTCAAGAAACTGGAGCCGACTTCGGAAGATCTTCTTTGTGTGGCCAAAGAAATTGTTTTTGCTTATCACTGCGTAAAACATGATCTTAGTTTCAATTCTTCAGTTTTCACCTCGAAACTAATACAAAAACTCTATGATACGAAGTTTAAAGCAGGTAAAACGAAATTGGAGGCTTTGGCTGTAGGTGTGATTGGGCCCTTCGTTTTTTCCGAAGTTTTAGAAGAACTTAAGACGGCGCATTTTATATCGATTACAATCGACAGCTCCAATAGGAATGATATTAAATTAATACCAATCCTAGTTCGATATTATAATCCCACTTACGGAGTCAGGGTTAAACTTCTTTATTTGGATGAAGTACCTGGAGAAACATCTGAGATTGTTAAAGACCATGTCTTAAAGGCCCTGAAAAAACATGAAGTCGAAACAAAAGTCGTTGCTTTATCAGCCGATAATACAAATACAAATTTCGGTGGTGCAGCTAGACGCGGCCAAGCTAATGTATACAGAAAGCTGGAAATGGAACTGGGCCGGCCAATTGTTGGTGTAGGTTGCTCAGCACACATTTTGCACAATACTGTGCAGACAGCAGCTGATAGTTTACCTCTTGATATTGAGCTTATTACAGTAAAAATATATAAACATTTTTATATATATACAGTGAGGAATACTGCTTTGAAAGAAATTTGCGAAATCGCTGAAATTGAATACAAAAAACTACTGTCTCACGGCAACACGCGTTTTTTAAGTTTGCAACCGGCAGTTAATCGCATATTGGAAATGTACAATGCGCTTAAAATTTACTTCGAAAGTCTCTACAATTGCCCTCAAATAATTAAAACGTATTTTACTGACCCTATGAACGAGATATACACCCTTTTCTTACATGGAAATCTCTCTGTTTTTCAAAATGCAATTCTTAATATTGAATCAGATACGATAAGCGCAACTGAAACAGCTAGTATTTACAATAACTTAATCAAGAAACTTGAGAACCGCAGGTTAGAAGCGTTTATCCCGTTTGCTGCAAAACAACGTTGGCTTCAATTCATGCGTGAACATTCCAACGCAAATGAGGTAGTTTTCAAAGAAAACATCTTGCGTTTTTATGATGTTGCCTTGAAGTATCTAGCTAAATGGCAAGACAATTTTAAAGAAGTTTTGCAATTCCAGTGGGTGACTATTGAAAAAAGTATTATTTGGGAAGATATTGAAAAAAGTATTTTATTTATTAAACACCACTCGCATATAACAGCATATGAAATAGATGCAGATGAAATTTTTGATGAGATCAGTTTAGTAAACCAAATAATAAATATTGAAAAGCTCACTGAAAATTGGGTAAGAGTGTCATGCGAAAATAAATGGATGAGAATTACTAAAATTGCACGAGAAACAAATATCAGCATAAAAAATTTAATAATGGTTGTTGAGTTTGTATTGTGCATCCCAGGAACTTCTGTCATCGTGGAAAGAACATTTTCACTTATGAAACATCTATGGACGTCGGATCGTGGTAGATTAAGAATATCTGTTGTTGCAGCTCTTTTAAATATAAAAATTAATAGTTGCGAAGACTGTTCTGCCTTCTTCGATAAAATAAAATCAGATGCGCAGTTCTTAAAGAAGGCAATTTCATCAGAAAAATACGAGTAATTTTCCTCGTATTTTTCTGACCAAAAGAAAGGAAAAGCTTTAGAATAGATGTGGGCGGCAACTTAGTAGCCCCACATTTGACACCTACTTAGTGCAAAAATAATTTTAGTTTTTTGTTTGTTTTTTAAATTATTTATTTATTGTTTGAATTGTTTCTTTTTTACAATAATTTCATTAATATATTCTTTTGAAATTGTTATTTATTATTGAATAAATCAATAATTATTGAAATATATATATCAATATTTGAAATATATAAATTGTTGTATTCTTTTTAATTTGAAAGCAGATTTCGTATTCACGGTTATAAGAAGAGAAATACCCGTTGCTTCTGAAACGAGTGCAACAAAATAAAAAATTTAAAAAAATTAAAAATTAAAAAAAAAAATGTGTGAGAAAAAAACACTCACTACAACGCCCCCCCCCCCCCCCCCTCCCCAAAAAAAACATAAACAAAAAAATGTCCGGACTTATTTTCCAAAAATTATGGCAAGCCTACGCATACATGCATACACATGCATGTAAACAAAACAACCGAACAATGAAACAGAAAAACAGCGCAAGCAAATAAAAGGCGGCGCGCTAGCATAGGAAAATCAGTCTTGACCAGAGCACAGGCGCGTGCACATGTGCAAGACTTAGCTGAGGTTTTCATAGTAAAAGCGTTCACACCCTTTAAGCTCAGGTTTTCATAGTAAAGGCGTTTACACCCTTTAAGCACAGGGTAGTCATAGTAAAGGCGTTCACACCCTTTAAGCTCAGGTTTTCATAGTAAAGGCGTCTACACCCTTTAAGCTCAGATTTTCATAGTAAAGGCGTTTACACCCTTTACGCACAGGGTATTCAAAGTAAAGGTGTTTACACCCTTTAAGCTCAGTTTTCATAGTAAAGGCGTTTACACCCTTTAAGCTCAGGTTTTCATAGTAAAGGCGTTCACACCCTTTAAGCTCACAGGGTATTCAAATTAAAGGTGTTTACACCCTTTAAGCTCAGTTTTCATAGTAAAGGCGTTCACACCCTTTAAGCTCAGGTTTTCATAGTAATGGCGCTTACACCCTTTACGCACAGGGTATTCATAGTAAAGGTGTTTACACCCTTTAAGCTCAGTTTTCATAGTAAAGGCGTTTACACCCTTTACGCACAGGGTATTCATAGTAAAGGTGTTTACACCCTTTAACCTCAGTTTTCATAGTAAAGGCGTTTACACCCTTTAAGCTCAGATTTTCATAGTAAAGGCGTTTACACCCTTTACGCACAGGGTATTCAAAGTAAAGGTGTTTACACCCTTTAAGCTCAGTTTTCATAGTAAAGGCGTTCACACCCTTTAAGCTCAGGTTTTCATAGTAATGGCGCTTACACCCTTTACGCACAGGGTATTCATAGTAAAGGTGTTTACACCCTTTAAGCTCAGTTTTCATAGTAAAGGCGTTTACACCCTTTACGCACAGGGTATTCATAGTAAAGGTGTTTACACCCTTTAACCTCAGTTTTCATAGTAAAGGCGTTTACACCCTTTAAGCTCAGGTTTTCATAGTAAAGGCGTTCACACCCTTTAAGCTCAGGTTCTCATAGTAAAGACGTTTACACCCTTTATGCACAGGGTATTCATAGTAAAGGTGTTTACACCCTTTAAGCTCAGTTTTCATAGTAAAGGCGTTCACACCCTTTAAGCTTAGGTTGGTCATAGTAAAGGCGTTTACATCCTTTAAGCACAGGGTTATTCATAGTAAAGGCGTTCACACCCTTTAAGCTCACAGGGTATTCAAATTAAAGGTGTTTACACCCTTTAAGCTCAGTTTTCATAGTAATGGCGCTTACACCCTTTACGCACAGGGTATTCATAGTAAAGGTGTTTACACCCTTTAAGCTCAGTTTTCATAGTAAAGGCGTTTACACCCTTTTCGCACTGGGTATTCATAGCAAAGGTGTTTACACCCTTTAAGCTCAGTTTTCATAGTAAAGGCGTTTACACCCTTTAAGCTCAGGGTTTCATAGTAAAGGCGTTCACACCCTTTAAGCTCAGGTTCTCATAGTAAAGACGTTTACACCCTTTACGCACAGGGTATTCATAGTAAAGGTGTTTACACCTTTTAAGCTCAGTTTTCATAGTAAAGGCGCTTACATCCTTTAAGCACAGGGTTATTCATAGTAAAGGCGTTCACACCCTTTAAGCTCAGGTTTTCATAGTAAAGGCGTTTACACCCTTTAAGCTCAGGTTTTCATAGTAAAAGTGTTTACACCCTTTAAGCTCATTTTTCATAGTAAAGGTGCATACACCCTTTAAGCTCAGGTTTTCATAGTAAAGGCGTTTACATCCTTTACGCACAGGGTATTCATATTAAAGGCGTTCACACCCTTTAAGCTCAGGTTTTTCACTTCATATAAGTAAATACACGAAGTATACATAATAATATAAATTATTAATTTTATATTATAGAATATTACTAAACAATAATAATCACAAAAATTATAAATATTTTGAATAATGATTTAATCTATTTTATATAAAATATAATATTACTATTTTGAATAAATAAATTTTTAAATTTAATCCTATTAAAGTAATAGCATTAAATAGATACAAGAAATGCGTTCTTTCGTTCTGGTCCAAATGGACCAAAATGGGATAAGACGATTATGATACTTCGAATTGTGAAACGACTTCTGTACATTATTTCACCTATCTCAGCGCACTGTTTGTCTTGATTATGCAAGTGCATTATTATTTTCCGCTTATATTTATTAGTATCTTTTTGTTTCGGACTCATTTTAAGCTTTTTAATGAATTTATTTTGGATTTTTAAATCAAGCACTAACAACTAAACACTACAACTGGAAAACAACTCGAACGGTAATTACGATAAATAGCAACAAGTGGTTTTATTAAGAGCTCTGCAAGACATGCGAAAAATAAGAAATGAATCGAATGGCTGTCTAAATGTGCCAACATTTTTGTGCGATCAGATTGTGTTTTTATTTACAACATGAGTTAAAAATAAACCATCATATTTAAACGAAAATTTCTGCATTAGTTGAATAATTAGAGGAGTTATGTGGGAGCAAACATTTTTTTGCTAAAAGACTATTTGAAATGGCTCTAAGTTAGTCCCTAAGTAAAAAAATGTTTACTGTGCCAACAATTACGTGCCGCACTGTATGTCCGATTAGCATAGTTTCGTTTTCTCAAAATTTAAAATTAAAAATTAAATAATATATCAAACGGTTTGATATATTGAAAACAAAAGGATAAAAGAGGATTTTTTTTTGCCCCGAAGGGGATTCGATGCGGTCCTCTATCTTGGTACTAGGCATATTGCACGGCGCTTAATGTAAGTGATCGACATTAGCGCTCAAGACCAGCGATAGTAGCGTTACATGGAGCCACAAACGATTGCGTAGACTTCGCATATTGAGTACTAAGTGAGTGAAATGTCACCATGGGTAGTCAAGTGGTTTGACCCAAACAAATCAAAAGCAGTTGTTTAACAGGTAAATATGGTTTATTTATTAAAATTAAATTGCATTTCGTTTCAATAGTCAATTAATTAAGTGGATTTTTTTTTTGTTTTTTTGTATTTGTGGCTATACTTATTGAAAAATCATTAGTTTTAAAAATTTAGTTAAATTTATTTAACCTTAGTGATAGAAACGTAAAAACTCACTTCTAAACTCAAACTTAATTAGGTGATTCTAAGCTAATTTTAGGATTTCGTAGTAATAAAACAAATCTAACAAAAGTCGACTTCAGTGCTTCTACTGTGAACTGATCTTAAATTTTATGTCTGAACGTACCCTTTGTTCGGTTTGCTTAACAGCTGATTTTATTATTTGCTTATTTCTTAAACAAAAGCAAAATAATTGGAAGCCGCTATTGTTTGTTTACTTCTTTTTATTTATAGAAACGCGAAAGGGATCGAAAGGGGAACAGGGGGCGAACCTTCAGATGGCAACGTGTCTGACTGCCTCAACCTGGCGAGGCCAGTATTATCCATGTCGAAATCGTCCCAAGTCGACTCAAACCTCCACTTGGTGCTCCCTGGGCAACGGCAAACTGGCATCCGTCTGTTTGCCAGCTAATTTGAGCTGCGGATCTCCTAGCCTTAAATAGGTTGTGCGTCGGGATTGAAGCCCACCACGTAAAAAAACCATTTCAATGAAAAGTTACAAAAGAAATATGAGAAAAATTATCCCCACATCTGATGACGACCACAGCAAACGAAAAACTGATAATGATTTACGGATATGCACCTGAAATGTCCGAACTCTTAATTGGGAGGTGCCTCTATCCAACTGATTGATATCTTGAAAGATACAAAGCTGATATTACGGCAATGCAAGAAATGCGAGGGAAAGGACCGGGTTGCTCTCGGCAAGCATCCTGCGATATCTACTACAGCGGTCATATGGAGAAGCACGAGCTTGGGTATTGGCGATTCACTCCTGTGATCGAACGACTTGACATAATCCGCATCAAGGCTAAATTCTTTCACATAAGCCTAATATGTGCGCATGCTCCGACAGAGAACAAGGACGATGAGATCAAAGATACTTTCTACGAGCGCCTTGAAGACGCTTACGAGCGCTGCACCCGTCACGACGCAAAAATTGTGCTTGGTGACTTCAACGCTAAGGTGGGTAAGGAAAACATCTTAGGCCCAACAGTCGAAAAGTTCTGCCTCCACGACAACACATCCGATAACGGAATGAGGCTGATTGCCATCGACGCAGCACAAAACATGGTCCTAAGTAGCACTAGATTCAAGCATCTCAATATTCATAAGGCCACCTGATTGTGCCCTGGCCAAAAAACGCGCAACCAAATTGATCACGTTTTCATTGACAAAAGGCACATTTATGCACGATCCGTGCTGCTAACATTGACTCGGATCATTATCTTGTCCCAGCTAAGATCCGTACACGTCTGTGCGCTGCAAAGAATGCGTGCAATCCTACAAAGAGAAAGCTAGACGTCGACAAGCTGCAATCAAAGCGGACAGCCGAAGCCTTCGCCACTCGACTCTCACTCCTGCTTGAAGAAAGCACTCCTCCGATCGACGATATATGCGCGCAGTGGGCAAACATCTCTCACTCTATGCGTGCGGCTGCCGAAGAGGTTATTGGCTACCACCACCCCCGCCGAAACCAGTCGCACGACCAAGATCGTCGCGACACCACTGCAGAGAAAAACGCAGCCTACTAAGCAACCCTGCAGTCGGTTGTAACGCGTGCTGCTAAGGAGCGATACAGAGAGAAGAGGAGGGACGAGAGAGAGAGTCTCTGCAGGTGGAAAAAAAGAGGGCAGAAAAGCTCAAGTCTGAGAAGATTGAGATCTATGGCGACAAGAATGCGGCCCGAAAATTTTTCGAAAAGATAAGACGCCTGGCCGATTGCTCTAAAACCATGTGGCCTCTTTCTCCAAGGATGAAAACGGGAATCTAGTGACAGATATCCAGAGTACACTGACGTTATGGAGGGAACACTTCTCTAGTCTTCTGAATGGCGATTATGACAACAATCCCGCCAATAGAGATGATATCCCGGAAACTCCAACTATGGATAACAGCGTTAAAGTTCCGCTGCCCGACTATAATGAAGTCTTGACAGCAATAACACGGCTTAAGAACAACAAAGCCACGGGAGCCGATGGTCTACCCGCTGAGCTGTTTAAGAACGGAGGCGAAGCTCTATTTAAATGCATTCACGAGCTTCTATGCAGAAAATGGTTGGAAGAATGTATTCCAAACGATTGGAACCTCAGTGTACTCTGCCCAATCCACAAGAAAGGTGATCCCACTATTTGCGCCAACTACCGTGGGATAAGCCTCCTAAATCTCGCCTATAAGGTTCTGTCTAGCGTATTATGTGAAAGACTGAAGCCCATCGTTAATCAACTGATTGGGCCTTATCAGTGTGGCTTCAGACCTGGAAAATCTACCACCGACCAGATATTCACGCTACGACAAATCTTGGAAAAGACCATAGAGAAGCAAATCGACACCCACCACCTTTTTGTCGACTATAAAGCCGTTTTCGACAGTCCAATAAGGAATCACCTATACTCCACCATGTCTGAATTTGGTATACCTGCGAAATTAATTCATCTATGCAGGATGACACTGAGTAACACCAGCAGCGTAGTTAAAATCGGGAAGGACCTCTCCCCACCATTTGTTACCAAACGATGTTTCAGACAAGGTGATTCTTTATCGTGCGACTTTTTTAAACTTATTATGGAGAAGATCATTCGAGCTGCTGATCTGAGACAAGGCAGCACCATATTCTACAAGAGTGTTATGCTGCTAGCGTATGCTGATGATATTGATATCATTGGCCATAACACACGCGAAGTCAGTGCAGCATTTTCCAAATTAGAAAAAACGTCGAATCACATGGGTCTTGCAGTAAACGCAGATAAGGCGAAATATCTGGTGTTAACAAACAAACAGTCCCAGCGTATTGGCACCCACGTCACTGTTGACAACACCTCGTTCGAGGTTGTTAAGGACTTTGTCTACCTCGGATCCAGCATTAACTTCACCAACGATATCAGTAGAGAGATAAAACGAAGGATAACTCTTGCCAACAGGTGTTATTTTGGGCTCAGTAGGCAATTGAGAAGCATAGGCTTCTCTTTCGACGAACAAAAGTCACGCTCTTTAAGTCGATGTCCGTTATGTTATGTGCAGTTATATGCAGCACAAACCTGGACGTTGAACAGCTCTGATGAAAAGATTTTGGGAGCGTTCGAGAGAAAGATCCTTCGTAAAATCTACGGACCAATATGCGTCAATGGCGAGTACCGAATACGATGGAACGATGAGCTGTATGAGCTATACGCCAACATCGACATAGTAAAGCGCATAAAAATCGAGCGACTTCACTGGCTAGGTCATGTTGGGTGGATGGAAGATGTTGCTCCAGCGAAGAAAAAATTCGATTCGGTACCCAGCGGCGGACAACGCAGAATAGGACGGCCGCATCTCGGTTGGAAGGACAAAGTAAAGGACATCCTGACGAAACTTAGAGCTTCTAACAGGTGTCAGCAAGCGCAAAACAGAAATGGCTGGCGCAATTTCTTACACCAGGCGAAAACCGACTTACGGTTGTAAGCGCCACCTAAGTAAGTAAGTAAGTAATTTCAGCTTTTGAAAAGGCTTTGACCAAGCTTTTGCTGATCGAGTGCTTGATAACTGAATAGTTTGAGAATTACCAATGCAATTCATATTCCTTTCAAATGCAATGTAAATTTTTTTAATAAATAAAAACTATCAGCAAACGATAAAGAAAGCTTTTCAAAGATAGACAAAATGTTTGCACAGGATTTAGTATTCTTTTCATTTTATTTCAATTTTATTTCAACTGTTGTCATATTACAATAGTAAAAATAAAAATAAAAATCATTAAATAATTTTGCAACAGTAATTATTTAGTTTCTTACGTTTTCTAATGAGAAATTTATCCGTATCAAAATAATCTTCATCCGAATTCGGCTCTAGTTCAAACACAAAAAAAAATAGTAATAGCAAAGCAGCAAAATTTATCGTCATTCGTGATAAAATGTGCAGTCATTAATTTTTTTTAACATTATCTTAAAGCACCCTTAAATTTTTTTTCTTTTTATTCCAATTTTTCTTTTCATATACCTGAAGAAAGGCGTCGAAAGTAGGCGGCCGTGGCGTAGTGGGTAGAGTGTGTGACTCTTACGCCAGAGAACCCAGGTTCGAATCCTCCATCCGACACAGAAAGTTTTTTCAATTGAATTAATTTTTATTAAATTAAAAATACATGTGAAATCGGACGTCCGATTAATTTTTTCTAAGATCGTAACATTTTGAATAATTTTGGCCAAATATCAGATCATCGGATTCAAGTCTGAAAATTGTAATAATTCCGATATATTGGTCCATTTGGGAACACTAGCTCCGGCCAACCTCAAGCTTCGGCTTTTCGTCTTCGGCCAACCCAACAAGCTCCGGCTTTTCAGCTTCGGCCAACCTCAAGCCTCGGATTTTCGGCTTCTAGCCACAGTATCTTAAGTATCCGTATTGTAAGGCCTTTTGCCATTGTCACTCTGCCGCCTGATAAAATCGGCCCTAGGCCGCCGTGTGCACTTTGCCACTACACCAGCTAGTAAATTATATAGATATATGGTTATCTGTAGATTAAAATAAACTTATATTTTTAATAAAAAAAAAAAAATTAAAAACAAAAATTATTAGATTTTGTGATCGCTCCGTGAAAACCTTCGGGATTAGTGGTAGAGTTGGCCTCCGAGTCCAACCGTGACAGTTTCTGTGATTCACAAAACTATTTATTGTTTTTTCTCTTGAGACTGTTTTTGCCCAGGGGTTGGACGAACCCTGGGGTGGCTGAGCATACCCCAGCCTAAGAAAAAAACTCGTTACAAATGGCGCCCGAGCAGGGACCTCAGCAAAAGCTTACCGAAAAGGAAGAAAATGCAAAAAGTCTACTAAACACCGACACACTCAACTGAATTTACACTTCAAATAGAGAAGAATTGGAAGCAAAACTTCAACAGAGCGGATTACCCACAGAAGGTACAATAACCGATTAACGCAAGCGTATGAGCGATTGGGCTAAGGCACAGCGAACATGGAAGTCAACATAATCTTTAAATATGGATGAAAAGCAGAACGAAGGCGCCTTAAGGAACGTAAAAACCACCGGCACCCTTCAATCGATATAGATGTCATGAACACTATCCGTAGTGGGGGCTTAGTTTTGTTGGAACTCGACCCTTACACGACTTCATAGAAAATATCGAAGAATTTGCTATCAGAATGCTATCAGGTTCCACGATCCATGCAAAGGAAAAGTCAAAGACTGGTAGCGTTATAAGCGTGACGAAATTCATTCATGCAACGCTTTCAAAGAGGCGGTATCTGCAACCTACCGGGAAGGTAGGTACTTCATTTGAAACCATCGTTTTTTTCAGGTGCACAGAGGATTCCATACAAAGTAGCATTTGACTTGGTCTAATGTACAGCTCTGTATATACACCGGCTGCTGTCTACCTAACCTAACCTAGTAGCGCGTGTTAGAACCGACTGCAGGGTGGCTTTGTAGGTAGCGTCTTTCTCTGCAGTGGCAGCTGCACGCATAGCATGAGAGATGTGTGCCCACTGCGCGCATATATCATCGTTCGGAGCATGGCCGAGATATAAGGTAGGGCCGACTTGGAGAAGAATGATGTAGACCGCAGAGAAAATGCCGGCTAGTTGTCAAAATCAGCTGTTCATCTCAAGTTACTTCATGTTCATGTTTCGCAGTGGATTTAAGGTTAGAATTGCAGCAAGTTTTCTTGCATTTTTAAGACTTCTTTCACAATTTATAGTTTTTATTACATTGTTTTTATAATATTTTCACTCAAATTATCACAAATTTAACACACGCGACAGCACAGTTTTCAACTTGGATTATTTACTTATTTATGGACTTCGTTTGCAATTTCTATGAAATTCGTCGCTTTGACAACTATCCAACATTTTCATTATGCACTATTCGTTGACGCGTGAGGACACCAAGCGAGTCGGCTCTACCTTATAATTCTGCCATGGTTCGGAGAAGTGTTTTCTTGAAGCAGAAGTGAGAGTCGAGTAGCAAAGGCTTCGACTGTGCGTTTTGATTGCAGTTTGTTGACGTCTAGGTTTCTCTGTGTCGGGTTGCACGCATTCTTGGCTGCGCATAGACGTGTATGGACCTAAGCTTGCGACGAAATAATGATCCAACTCTATGTTAGCGCCATGGTTCGTGCGTTCATCTTATATACTGGAAGAGTGTCTTCCTTCAATCAAAACGTGATCAATTTAGTTGCGCTTTTTTTGACCAGGGGACAGCCAGAGAACCTTACGAATATTGAGATGCTTGAATCTAATGCAACTTACGACCATGTTTCGTGCTGCATCGAAGTCAATTTAGCCTCATTCCGCTATCGGAAAAGTTGTCGTGGAGGCTTAACTTTCCGACTGTTGGACCAAAGATGTTTTCTTTGCTCACCTTAGCGTTGAAGTCACCAAGCACGATTTTCATGTCGTGACGTGGGCATCGCTCGTAAGCGTCTTCAAGGCGCTTGTAGGAAGTTTCTTTGGTGTCATCCTCCTCTGACACTTATATGTCCTCTGACACATATAAGGCTTATATGAAAAAATTAAGTGTGCTTTTTGATAAAAGCGCCCACTGTACAACTTAATACTAACCTTCTAAACAAAGCTCCAAGAAAAAAAAAACCAAGAGCTAAAAATTTCGCGTTAAGTTGAATGGAATGAAAGCACTTAAGAAGAAATTAATTTGGGACAAAAATAAAAGAATTGGCGGCAGCAAAAGAAAAGAACCAACATTAATCTTTTACTTGTGGCACTAAAGGCGATGGTTGATGCTAGCTAGTCTTAGTAGAACAAAAAAAAAAGAACATTTAAAGAAAAACGATTCGCACGCATTCACTGTCTCCAAAGCTGACCGGCATTGAAAAGAATGAATAAAACCATTTTTTTACAGAAGACAAACATATACTTAACTTCTTTTCATATTTTTTATAAGAAATTTTAAAAAATTCTTATTATTTTTTATGTTCTCTTACATGACTTAGCTCAGTGTGAGCTTAAGCTGTCAAAAATATGGCAAGCTTTTAGAGGAGTCGTAGGTGGTGAAGGTGATGGTGTTGATGAAGAAATGGCAACAATTAGAAAGCACCGTGTGGCAGGGAACTTTTAGGGTATTTTAGAGGTGGCAGGTAAATTGACAAAATAAATTAATAACATTAACAAGAAAGAAAGCATTATTTTCAAGCCATGCAGCCGGTTTTGGGGATGCCAACACCCTAATTTTCACCGACACAGAAAATTTTGTGAAAGTTGTCAAGGTTTCTTTTGAGCTCGTTTCGCGTTAATTTGCAGCCCTTCCCACAATTAAGGACACACTCACATTTTACAATAACAATTCAGAATTTTACTGGAACAAAAAGCTTTTCAAAAAAAATGTGTTTTTCATCTGGACAACAAATTTTAAGTAGGCTTAAATTTTTCAACGCTATTTCTTATGCTATTTTCAACGTATATTTGTTAAAAATAATGCACAGACATATTTTTTAACGCCTGAATTGTTGTTAATATTCTTTTAAAAGCAATTTTATTACAAGTTTTCACTTTGATTTTAATAAGATTTACGTAAAAGTTTCTCATTAAGATACAATATTGTAGCTCTATTGTATGGAGCTTTCGCTAAATTTGAATGGACTTGAATGGCAGAGATATAAAGACAAAAAAAGTTGAGCTTTTAAGAAAATTTACTTCACTCTTGTATTGATAGCAATAGCATTAAACCTAACATTATAGCCAAAAACTTCCATACAAGTTCTAACGCTGCTAACTTGTTTAACAAGCTCAGCCAGCTTTTCCACCCATGTGCCGACCAGCAAGGACATTATGAGTAAGGTGATTAATCAAAGGGACAATTACTGGACCAAAAATGTTTTCACAGCTTAGCATCATAAGAGCGAAAAAAGTAAAGTTAAAATAAAACCGGAAATTTAGGCAACATAGAAAAAAAAAACAAATCTATGCAGCTTAGTGGTGGCAACAACACGCACGGCACACGCCGTATAAAGTTTGACATATCCCAGCATCATCATGAAGAAAAGTCAAGAAAGTCGGTCATCAGTTTTCGCGTGCTTAGTTGCTCGGTTGGTCGATGGTCGTCACTTGGTTGGTATTCAAAGTGGGCTTCCATGTTGCCACAACTGGCTTTGTCACAGATTAAAAAGTTTTTAAATGGAGTTAGGCGATAAGAAAAATTAATGTTATTAAGGTGAAGAAAAATGAACGCGTATAACGTATAACGTAAAACTTAAGGGAAGTGTGCATGGAATACAAAAAAAAAAAACACAAAATAACAAAATAAATCTGAATACCGCAGAGCTGCGTTGTTGCTGCTAATGACTCTAGTTTATATAAAAATGTACACTACAGCTGCGTGCTTTGATGCAGCATACGCAATTAATAGGTCTGTTTCCGAACTTTTGAAGTAAAACTTAAAAAAAAAAAATTCGAAAATCGAAGAGAGTAAGCAAAATAATATCTCAGAAGAAGTATAAAACAGAAAATGCATTGAAACGTTTTTAAGTAACAAATAGTAAAAGCTCTTAAAAATCGCGCAGTTGACAAAAAACTGCGCAACAACACAGTACACACTACTATTGCACTGCATCTAAGCATTTGCAATTTTGAACTATTTATTATGCATTTACTATGCAAAAGTAATTAAAAATAGCTTAAAGCTAAGTATGCTGTAGAAACGAAAATTTTTGGGCATATAATTCTACATGCGAAATTTTGGTGAAGAGTCAAAATTTTTGTGTGAAGAAAAACCACTACCTGTTCTGATTAACAGATTCATATTTTTATTGTTGTAATTTTATATCCTATAAAAGGCAAGACTACACATTAATAAACCAAATAAATATGTTTAATAACAAATTCAGAACCAACACATACTTACTGCTTATATTTTTATTGTTGAATGTCAAATTTCCGCGGCAATTAAATGTACGGGAATATAATTGCCAGCGAAATTTTTACATTTTAACTCTCCACACATGGTTGTGAACTTGGCTACACTGAACAAATTTTTTCCTTCAACAGCGTACTACAAAAAACTCAATGTACTTCTTATGGGAATTTCGTTTTTACAGCATACTGATCTTAAAACTTTAAAGTAATACGATGTTACAAAAAAATTTACAATAATTTGATGTATGTAAATTACTCTTACCACTTTTTAACTAACAAATTTTCTCGATTAAAAAATGGTAACTTTTGTCGTAGAGGAGAAATGATTAGATTTCTTACAATCGCTCTCTCTCTCTCTCTCTCTCTCTCTCTCTCTCTCTCTCTCTCTCTCTCTCTCTCTCTCTCTCTCTCTCTCTCTCTCTCTCTCTCTCTCTCTCTCTCTCTCTCTCTCTCTCTCTCTCTCTTTATATATATATATATTATATATATTTTAAATATATTATATATATTTGGCGCTGCCCAAATTAATGTCAGCAAGCGAGACAAGAGAAAAGTGCCCATCGAATTCCATACAAAGCTTTGTTCAGAATAAAGGGCTGCGTAAATGCACTTGAAACTGGTTTCAAGTCATTTGTGAATTTGACACTACACTGCAATATCTTCCATGCAGTAATTGGCACTAGTACAGAACTACCGATTTCACTAGCCCTAAGGTAACCAGTATTAGTTCCACTTCAATCTACTTTCTTTTCATTCAGCTGGCGAATTTTACGTGAACATGTCATAGGCAGGGGTCAATTGCTACCTTTTACACTCCCATTCCACTAGTCACTTCACTAGTGTTACATGGCCAGCTTATTCACTAGTCAGAAAGATAAAAATACAAAAAACCGTAGGCATTGTGAAAGCAATCATCAGTTTATAAAATCAGTTTAAAAAATTTATACTTTTTCACCACAGTATTTTTCTTCATGTTCTTTAACGAAATAACACCTTATATATAATGTTTTCTCGAAAATATTACTTTGAAATATATAAGTCATCGATAGAAAATCAAGACGTCAGAAGCATAAACAATAACCAATACAAACTTGAACTTGATTGAACTGACCCTTTTATGCATTACCTTGGGTCATAAAATGAGCTAGTTCGTATAGAACTAGTGAAGTAACTAAAGAGAAAGAAGCAATTCGTTACTTTCGATACTGGCGGGTATCTTTCCGCAAAGAACTCATGTGTGTTCGTACAGCGAAGACGAACAAAACATATAAGCGCAACCATGGTATAATAATACAAGGTAGTGTTAGTAGTTTAAACTCTCTCTTGTAGTGTGTAAATATTTTGCAATGTTTAAGGAAAGTTGATGTGTAAATTTTTTATTTTCGGAAAATTTTTATTGTGAATCTTAATGGATCAGTGGCGGATCCAGGATTCGCCAGAGGGGGGAGGGCTAAGATAGCAAAAAAAAAAAACCGAAATCGCTTATCACGCTCTGTTTTGCATTTTTTGCCATAAATTTTCGGGTTTTTCAAAAAGAAGGTCGACACAACGTATACGACCAATTTATTTTTTAAATTTATAAAAAATTGAACTCCTGGTCATTATATGCTAAAATTTTGCCCCTTTCTTCTGTGGACAGCAAAGTCGCGCACAGTATTTTAATCAACAACTTCTGGGAATCACAATTGATGTTTATATTCAAACTGACAAAGACACAACCTCTCTATTGATGAACTTTTAAATGACTGTCGTTTAGTTTTGATACGATTGCAGTTAAGCAGAAATGAGTGCTTTTCAACGCTAACTAACGGTACTTCAAATTAGTGATAAGAGCTGATAAAGATACTTTGTTTAAAGTGGTACAGTTTGTTTCCTCATTCTGTGTTCGAGCATTCTTCTGACTGTTATCAACATAGATTTAACAGGTCATTCAATAAGTCCGTAGGATAAGTAAGAAAAAAACAAAATTTTGATGAACCTCGATTATTACCACTTTTCGATTTAATTTTCTCTTTCTCGTCAAAATAGGCCTCAGTTTCAGCGATTACTTCATCATAGGACTTCAATTTCTTTCCAGCAAGCATTCTCCTGAGATCTGAAAACAGGAAAAAGTCGCTGGGGGCTAAATCTGGAGAATACGGTGGGTGAATAAGCAATTCGAAGCCCAATTCACTCAATTTTGCTATCGCTTCATTGATTTGTGACACGGTGCAATGTCTTGGCGAAACAATACTTTTTCTTTTGCAAATGTGGCCGTTTCTTGGCGATTTCAGCCTTCAATCCATCCAAAAGTACACAGAAATAGTCGCTGTTGATGGTGGTTCCATTTTGGAGATAGTCGATGAATATTATTCCTTTCGCATCCCAAAATGCAGACGCCATCCCCTTACAAGCCGACTGTTGGGTCTTTGCTCGCTTTGGATTCGGTTCGTCGACTGCTGTCCACTCAGCTGGCTGTCTTTTGGATTCTGGTGTGTAATAGTGAGGCCATGTTTCATCTATTGTCACATATCGACGATAGAATTCGATTTTATTGCGGTTAAACAGCGCCAAACACTCCTCTGAATCATCAATTCGTTGTTGTTTTTGGTCGACTGTGAGCTCACACGGCACCCTCTTTGCACAGAGCTTTCGCATACCCAAATGTTCGTGTAAAATGGTAAAAACACTACTATCTGATATCTTTACAATGTCAGCTAGCTCGTGCACCTTCAATTTGCAATTTCGTTTATAACCAATTTGTGGATTTTGCTGATGTTTTATGAAATAACAGTCTGATTTGGGCGTCCACTGCGCTCTGCATCATTTGTGCCACGTTTAAATTCAGCAATCCACTTTTCTACCATTTGTCTCGATAGAGCAGAGTCCGGATAATGTTTATCAAGCCATTGTTTGGTTTCCACAGTATTTTTTTTTTTTCAAAAAGCAATGCTTTACCAAAACTCGAAATTCACTTGTTTCCATTTTTTTTTTTTTTTTTCATTACCAATAGTTGCACACAAAATGCTTTAACTCACGAATCAATTGTCAGATTGTTGTCAAATGCGTATCGTTTGAAGGTTGGTACTAAATAAAAATGATATGGAAAAAAATTTAGTAACGCCATCTATGTGCCATCCAATGGACTTTTTGAACGTACTGTTATTTTTCATAGCAAAAATATTTTGCAGCTATTATATATCGGAAAATATGAATGCTAGGGCCAGGGAACGAAATAAATGGTACGTAGAAAGCATGAATCATGACACCAGAAAAGGTGGTAAATAGGTGAGCTCAGAAGAAATTTTGAGGGGCAAAAAATAATAGGTCTAGCTCATATTTTTGACCTCTCTCTATTTTCGAGACCCAAAGAAGGGTATCAGATAGGGGGTAGGTGGGTTCGGAAAAAATGTTGAGGGGCAAAAAACAATATGATCAGCTCATAAATTTGACCCATCTAGGAGTCCAGCAGCGGGCGATTTAAACTGTTTTCGACAGTTTTTGTATTTTTGTATATGGACCCAAAGAAGGATGGCAGATAGGGGTAGGTGTGTTCAGTAGAAATGTTAAAGGACAAAAACTAATAGGACCAGTTCATACATTTGACCCATCTTGAAGTCCAACTGCGGGCGATATAAACTATTTTCGACAGTTTTTGCAGTTTTTATGTTTTTTGTATGGGGACCCAAAGAAAGGGGGTAGGTGTGTTGGGAGGAATGTTGAGGGGTAGAAAAATAATACGGCCAGCTCATACGTTTGATGCCTCTAGGAGTCCATTTGCGGGAGATATAAACTATTTAGAGCATTAACCTTTTCCTCTTTTTATAGGAGGAACCCAAAAGGGTGACAGATAAGGGAGGCATGTTGAGAAAAATTGTTTGGGATATGAAAATAATAGGTCCTGGTCATTACTTACTTTATGTACGCTTACTTTCAACGAAACAAAACAAAATTACAACACACACGGAAATATGGAATTGTTGTAAGTGAGCTAAAAGAGCCAAAAGATCTATAGCATGCATTTTCAACTCTGATATATTGCCATCTATTGCCAGTTATTGTCTTTTCATTCATAATGATTGAATTTCATTGCTTGAGGTGTTGCCAAATAAAAACAAGTCGTGCCTTGATTGCCGAGAGAAGCAAGTATTTTATTGCTTGTTGTTGACGGTTTTCGTTTGGGGTTGAGCAAACACAACTCTCAAGTGTTATAGATGGCAGTCAACTGATAGCAATGCAATAAACCGTAGCGTGTATAAGTTGAAATAGGTACACATATGCAGGGCTTTAGTCCAGAACATACATAAAGATATTACTCGTGTTCTGTATTATTTCCAATTTTCAGTCTTTTAAATATAAGGTATCTATTATAGTTTATATCTGTTGTATCTAGGTATTTTAATTTTGTATCTATCGTTTTGACTTGTAAGACTTTGAAGTTTAAAAAATTTAATATGTTTTGTATAAGGTTGAATTTGAAACGTAAAAGATTGAATTGGAAGTTTATCCGGTATCGTCGATCTTCAATATTTATTCGATATCGTCTTTGAATATAGGTTCATTTCATATAAAATCATTCAATTTGAAATGAAATGTGAGCAAAAAAAATTTAAAAATGATCTAATGGGTATCTGCTGTAAAAACCGTAGCCATTTAGTTTTTTATATTCTCTCGAAATTCAAACTTTTTAACTCTTACATAAATATAATCTTATAATTTTTCTTACGGGTTTTTTTTTTTTACTTTGAATTCAATACTTTACATTCCCAAATCAAATTCAAGATTTTAAACTTCAAATGCACGTTTCTACACTTCATATTCAAGTTTTTATCAATTGTTTTGATTTGTAAACAATTTTATCTATCTATTTCAATTGTTTTGACTTGCAAAAAATTGATTTCAAAGTGTGAAAAGTTGAATTTGTATTTATCGATATCAGTCTGGTTTTCGGGCGGGGCATGGTTGTGCTTCCGCAGTTGTTAAAGTACTTGAGGACATACGAACTGCATATGATGCCGGATCTTTGTCTCTACTTGGCTTGCTGGACTTTGCTCTAAGGCATTTTACAAAGTTAGTCATGCATATTTTTGTCATAAGCTTAGATTTCTCTTTGGGTTTTCCAACTTTGCAGTGAGTCTTATTGGCGAATAGATCACAAAGAGTCAAAGAAGGTCCAATGTTCACTCACCATAAGCTAGTCTTGAATGGAGTTCCTCAAGGCACGACTATTGGTCCACTGTTATTCTCCATTTTCATTAATGATCTATAATCTATACATTCATTAATCTATACATGCTTATGCGGATGATACCCGACTTCATCTTTGGAGTAGTGTTGGACTAATAGCTAACTTCTCTACTAGACTGAATGAAGATTCAACTCAACATCGTCTATACTTGTTGAAATTTTTAAATTTTATTATCATATCGTATAGCTTATCTGCAATCTTATAATCATCTTATTAAACTTATCTCTTTATATACCTTCGACCTTATCGTTTCGATCGATTTGATCATTGATCTTTACTTCAATCCAATCACTTATCTTTGTTGTTCTCTTCAATGCATTCTTCGAACTTATTTTACGACATATTCAATCTTAAATACAAGTATATTTATACGTGTATTTCGATATTCGATATAGATTTGATAATATTTCGAGTTCTCATCTTCGATCTAATTTATATGCGATTTAAGCTGTAATCTTACCTACAAATTCTATCTGTAATCTTATCTTCTTTAATCAATATTTTGCATTTTATTTTGAATTAATATGTAAAATGTGAACTACAAACAATTTATTGAGCTTAAACTAAACAATTATTTAACAAAAATTTAAGTAACTTAAAAACAATGTCAAAACAAAAAAAAAACCCAGTGAAAGTAGGCCCCCGCCCCCCATATTTAATTTAATGGAAACATTTCATCGAATGTTGCTGTTTCCAAAATTCTATTGGCAACAATGAGGAACTTTTCCGCCAAGCCCTTCTCCAGACCCGGTATGATCTCATTCAAATACAGCTCCTGATTTTCATTGATGATATTATTGCCCACTTCGCCTAAAGTCTTATCACCATTGAATAGATTGTCCAGATACAACTTCATGCTGCTCACATGCAAACGTATTGGCATCTTAGTAAATTTGACATATTCAACGCCATCCTTAAGATAGCGTGTACCGCGCATTTTAACAGAAGCCTTGGCGTTTTCTGTAAATAAATCAGAATTAGATAAAAAATCTATACATCCTATACTAAAGCATGTACCGAATGAGCCCTTCATATCGCCCTTGCCCTGCAGATCCAGCACCAATATGTTCAATTTCATCAGATATTTGCCCACAAACTCTATCTTGGGCAACGTCAATGAGATGTCATATGCAATAGCGCTGGCATTGGCCCTAAAAGAAAAATCATTTTTATATTTTTACAAATTTGTTTGCTTACACCACTACATCATATTTTATGCAATTCTGCATATTTTACTTTATATGTCTTTTTCTTTTATGATTTTTGCACTCACTTCAGTTTGTCGATTATGAAGTTGCTGCCGCCTCTCGCTTGAATATCACTGAAAACTGCTCTAAACTGTTTGCCGCGACTCATGTCAATGTTGTCCAGCAGCAGCGGCTCCAGTGGCGGTGTCATGAAACCATCACCTAGATCACCAGTCGCTAGTAGCGGTCGCACTGCATAAACGGCATCGATTATGCATTTTTCCAGATGTAGGTCATTGCGATGACAAGGTTTAATTGTTGATGCTAATTTTTTGTTAGATGAAAAAAAAGTCATTTTTCATTTTGTTCGTGTGTTTTGTAATGAAATTTAAAAATATAACTTATTAAGTTTTGACGACAAATTGCATTATTTTAACTATGAATGCAAACCTTTCAAGTGGCTGCTTAGTTCTGATCATTGTATCACATGCATAAAATGTAAAAAATTTAAGTAATAGCAAAGTGTGAGTCACCATGAGCTAGAATTGTACCTAGTATTGATATACCCAGATTTGCCCATACAAATCTCGAGGACTTGTTGAAATCTACCCATGCCTTTAACAGCAAGGCATTGACTCCATCGTTCTTTCACTCATTCGATTTTTTAAATCCAGTCTATCATTAGGACATATGCCTTATGAGTGGACTAAAGTAAAGGTTGAAAAATAAATTGTTAAACGAAAGGTTGTTTTTATACCAAAGGTGGGCAAAAAGCCCGAGCAACTGCCTAAGTCGTATAGACCAATCAGCCTTAGCTACTTCTTTTTAAAGACAATGGAAAAAATACTGGAACTAAACATCAGGGAGACTAATCTAAGGAATATCCCTCTAAATAGGTTTCAGTTCGCCTATCAGTCTGGCAAATCTACTGTCACTGCAATACATAGCCACAATCTAAAGGGCGTTTGAGGCAAAACAAAAGGCGTTATGTGCCTTAATTGACATTCAAAGGGCTTTTGATAACACGTCATACAAAGCGATTAAAGATCCCCTCCCTTAATAATACAATGGATTCTTAACATGCTCAACAGCAGAATCATAACATTTGAACTTGGTGCAGTTTGCAACACCATCACTACCACCAGAGGATGCCCTCAGGTTGGGGTACTATCGTCTCTTCAGAGGATTTTAGTGGTAGATGAACTCCTCGCAAATCTCAACAGCCAGGGTTTTGTCACCAGAGGTTATGGGGACGATTTGGTAATTTCAATTCTTGGCTTTCATGAACCGACAATATAGGACAGAATGCAAAGTGTCCTTCGCATAACTTCTCAATGGTGTCAAAATAAAGGGTTAAGCATAAGTCCTGACAAGACAACTCTAGTACCTTTTTCTAGGGAAAGGCATTTAAATTTAAAAAGGCCTACGCTAGAGGGTATAATCATTGAATTTTCAAATGAGACCAAGTACTTAGGGGTGACTTTCGACAAGTATCTTCTATGGAACACTCACCTAAATTCAGTCGTAGACAGGGCAACTCGTGCTCTTTAAGCCTGTCATCGCCTGCATGGTAAAACGTGGGACCTTAAACCAAAAATGATCTATTGGAAGTTTACCACCATTGTAAAACCTATAGTCATGTTTTGCCGGCATTAGCATGGTGGCCCAAGGTCCAACAACATGCTCAGAAAGCTGCAAAGGATAGCGTGCATTGGTATTACAGGGGCAATGAAAACGTGGCCAACTGAAGCTCTCGGTGTAATAACTGGACTTTCTCCGTTAACTATTGTTATCGAAAAAGAGGCATGTCTTAGTGAACTAAGAATGGGCCACATGAAGATACTTCAAAGCTTCAAAGATGACCCATTTCTAAAAATTCCAGATAGGATGCTGACAAAGCTAAACATTTTAAAGCGCTATAGGGTTGTTCTACCCAACAGGCAACTATGGAGGAGTGACAGCTTCACAGCTGATCCTGGCTCACAGTTATGGTTTACTGACGGGTCTAAATTAGAAAACGGTGAAACGAGAGCTGGGGTCTACCGTCCCAAATTCCAAAAAGCTCTTCCAATGGGCCATACTCCAACCATATTCCAAGGGAAGATATACGCCATTGAGGTATGTGTTCGGAAATGTCTCCGTAGGAAATCTATGGGGACACATATACATATTCTCTGACAGTCAAGCGGCACTAAAGGCCTTACAGTCTTATGAGTTCAAATCGAGACTAGTCTCTGATTGCGTCGAAACCTTAAATGCACTAAGGCAAAACAACAAAGTAGAATTGTGGTGGGTACCAGGGCACGAAGGGTTCGAAGACAACGAAAGAGCTGACGCCTTGCCAAAAGAGGGGCATCTCGACCTGTTATCGGCCCCGAACCATTTTGTAGTGTTGCTAAAGGCTACTTTGCGGAAAAGGTTAGGATCTGGAAAGATAACAAATTTCGGTGTCACTGGAGCATTATTAATGCACAAAGGCAAGCTAAGAAATTTCTAACTCTCAGTAGAGCAAAATCAAAAGATTTACTGAAGCTTACCAAAGAATTCTAACAAGTTATTTACAGGTCACTGCCTACTTAGATACCATCTTAAAAGATGGGACTATCTAATTCAGATGTATGCAGAATCTGCGAGGAGGAGGAGGAGAAACTCCAGAGCACATTCTATGTGAATGTCCGGTAATCTGCTGCTTAAGACTTTCTTACTTTGGAGGGGCAACAGTGCCTCATTCAAAAATATGGGACACCAAGCCAGGAACAGTGCTGAAATGCATAAAAAACCTAAGTATGGAAAGCTGAACCAAGGGCATGCACAATAGATCCTATGGGTCGCGGTGCGCATGGGCCCACTTCAAACAACAACAACAACATACCCAAAAGCGCCTATGGACTTATGTTATCTCATCGTTTGAACAGATTTTGTTCACATTGAGCCCTTTTTTATAGTATTTCCTTTTCTCGTATCTATTAAGTTATACAGTCCAATTCTAAATGAAATCTCCCCGGGAATGAGTTTTCATTTTTTAGTCTGGGGAAAATGCTTTTAAAGATTTTTTTTCTTGTAATCTTAAAAATTGACTATGAATGCAAATATTTTGTTCAAATTTTCTCTCTACTTAAAAATAAATATGTAAATGTATGTTTGTACAAAATCTCAAATCTCCGAAAGTTCCTCACCGATTGTCTTTGCCTTTGAAATTTTGACACAACAGTGCATTCGAATAGGGTCAGGTTTTATGTTGAAAACATTTGGTCGCTTCCTCTTTTCCCGCCCACAAATCAATTAAAATGCTATATTTCAGACGGTTTGGATCATCTTAGACTAAAATTTGATTATTTAGTTCGTATGGTTACTGTCGGGAACTATACTTAAAATGGGCGTGGTTTAACTATATCTGCGCCCACTTTCCAAAAATCTTTATAATTCCTGAGTTGTACATATTTATATAGTGAAACAAGGTGCATTTTCGCAGAAATGCAAACTTATTGTTTGGGATGAATTGATCATTGCAAGATTTGCGTGGAAACATCCGACCATTTGGGAACGCATTAATATTACTTGTAGGAGATTTCAGGTAAACATTACCTGTTATTCCTCGGTCGACACCAGCGGACGAAATAAAAAGGACACGTTAAGATATTAAAATTAACTACATATATGCGTGTCAATCAGCACTATCAAACAATCGATCAGCAGAGATATTCTCAAATCAATTTCTGATATTGGGAACGGAAAGATTCTGGTTGATCTGATATCTGAACGAATTTTAATGTCTCATTACTTCTGCAATTTAGTGACGTCAAAAGAAAAAGGGGTTAAAAAATACGAATCGGAAAAATACCAATCGATGTTATTTAATTGAAAAAACAAAAGTTACACGAAATTGGGCACGCTCAGCATTACCATATGGGCAGTTAATCCTGTTTTGGGCAGTATTTTGAGCAGGAAGACTTTGTTTTAATCCAGTTTTTTAATTTTCGTTGAATAAAAAATATAAAAACTTTATGTTTATAAATTATATGTAAGTACTTATATAAAAGTAGCAAATAAATTTGCTACTACTCATCGTCATCGTTTTTGTTAATTGCTTTTCGCTAGTCTTTTGCAAATTACAAATGGACAAATACTTAACAAAACCTGCTAAGATAAGGAAATTGTCGTTAATTTAATGTTACTTAATTTTGAAATTTTTAGACTCTAGTAAAAATTTATTTGATGTGCTAAATTCAATGTATATGATCACTACAAATAGTTTAAAATTACAAAGTAACAATTTGTAAATTTTGAGTTGTGACTATTTTGTATTTAGTGTGCGATATGTTCAATGATCTCAACATTGCGAATGAATTGCTTTAAAAACTTATTATTTAATATATTTTTGTTAATTTTTTTATACACCTAACAAGAAAGTGATATTTTTGTAAAATTATAACTTACTTTAAATAAAATATTAAAAATGTTATAATAAAAAAATTTTAAAATATTTGTTTTTAGTCCTTTTATAACAGCAGTATTTTCTCTAAAAATACAGGACGTTTTTTTGAAAATTACAGGATTTTCAAAAAAACATATGGCAATGCTGGGCACGCTCATCTGTCATGCCCCCTACATTGAGAAAACACAATAACACCAGAACGGCTCAGCCGGTTTGAACGAAAGAGGTGTCAAATTTTTCTGTAGTAGATTTATTAAAAAATGTTCCACACCTACCTGCCAAGCCTACACCGAGAAAAAAAACAATAGTTAAATCACCTAAGTCGTCTTGGGTAAAGCATTCACCCAAGCAATTTTTTGTTTAATACATTAATACTCCCTACAATTCATGTTATAACCTTTTTTTTCGTAAAATCATTAGTTTTGGCGTATCGCCAAAGTGGTGCACCGCAAAGAGTATTTCAAATAAAATAAAAATATTTTATATTATAAATATATATATTGCATTAGACTGCGTTAGATTTGTATCTAAAATGTTAAAATATTTGGCACCTGTGTGCCCCCGGAACTGTAAACAGTGGTTGCAAATTGTCAAAAATTGTCGATTATTTTGGGTTTTTTTATATGATCTTTTTAAAATAAGAAATTATGCATTTGAGATTTGTGGAAAAAACACAAACTATCTAAGTCGATGTTTAATTTAGTCAAGAATCTGATTCTGGACTTGGAATTACCGAATAATTTAGTCCGGTGCCACCAAACTCAATGAAAAAATTGCGATTTTTCGATTATTTTCATACTATTTTTTTTTTTATGCTTACCCATTAGGTGGATCCTGATAAATTTTCAAAAACTTTTTATGCAATATGAAAGGCCATTTTGTGAACACAGTAACTCAAATAATAACTTGCTATTTGTTCGTGTACTTCGACTGGAAAAATTGAGCTAGCATTATACATGGGAGTGTGGCACCCTCCTATATAATTAAAATGATTGAAACTTAGAATGGAGTTACTATTTGGTAATGTTCTTCAACCAGAAAACTAATAAGGGCATTAGACAAAGAAATGTGGCTCCGCACATACAAGCAAAATTTTTGATATCGAATAGCTTTGGATGCAAAAGTCACAGAACATTGAAACTCAAAATGAAGTTAGAATTTGGTGATGTCCTGCTGCTGGAAAACTGAAGCGGACATTGGATAATGAGTGTGATGTCAAACAAAGGATCTAATAAAAGTTTTGAATATATTTATTATTTTCCAATATAGTTGCCGGATGTAACAACGCCACCGGGTATTGCTCGTAATTAATAATTTTTACAGAGTCTTAAGCGATTCTACTGAGATTATAGTATCACAAATATAACGTATTATACGAGTATTCTCCAAATATTTTTCGTATTAAAGTGCCTACACACTTTATGTTTTTGTATATGTATCAAACTTCAAATTTCAAATTTCAAATTTCAAAAATCAAATTTTACAGATCGAAAACAGATGAAATTAGAAATGTTTCTAATTTGAAAATTCACATACGAAATTACAAATGGAATATCAAAATTACATTTTTATTGCGTCCACATTATAGGTTTTTTCATTCCGTTTGTAAATTTTGACAAGTCATTTGTGCTGAAGAATATGTGGAAGCCCTTTTATGAATTACAAAATAAAAACCACAATAAAAAATACGTCGTCATGTTCTCATTAACACTTTTTTTTTTTTATTTAAATTTGTAGAAACTTTTAAAAACATCGATATTTTTAAATATAATTTTATCTTTCAAAATGCACAAATGAACAACTTCGATGCATCATATCTAGAAAAACATAGGAGTCAATTTTCGATGGGTACCCCTACTTCGTATTGAGTTCTTTCTAAAGGTTTTTGTGCCTCTGATAAACTTTTGATAGTTTTACTTCTTCGTCATCATAGAACTGAAAAGCCTCAGATATATAAGTGTTATTTTACAAATCGTTATTTTACTGCCGGTATGTATGCTCGGATTTCTTAACGAAGTAATATAGCAAAACGATTATTATACTTAATTTTAATTGATGTTGTATTTCAGAGTTTACTTAAAAGATGATGCTTCACAATTTACGTCTCTCTAAAAGCTGCTTATTTTTTAGATATTTATTTATCTAAATTATCTAGATTATTTATCTAAATATTTATTTAAAATATTTGCTTAAAATATTTAGATATCAATATTTTTGGAACATGATACTATCCTTAGGATACATACAAAAATAATGTTTGCTTACATTTTCGGTCACATCAATTAGATGTAACAGCTAGTTATAGTATTCAGCTACTACTTCAGTCATAAATCTAAGAATTATCAGTATCGAACACAAATTTTCTACAGTGCTCATTGGTTGATTATTGTACTTGTTTTTGTTCAATCTACTCCAAAATATATTGGTATCGAAGGGAATGTATCGAGATTATAAACATCTTAATTTAAACGACATCAGCGACATTTTTTCTACTCTTAACATTTTGGAAAAATAATATTCATGATAGATGATCTTAATATGCTTAACAAAGTGTTTTTTTGTTATTGAAAAAGTACCTTGATTTAAGATCACACAAAAAATATTAAAAAAAAAAACTCATGCATAAAGAGTAGCTGATTTTAATTATCGTTTTAGACCAACTCAGTTTGGAAAAAAATGTTATATCCAAGAACAGCCCCAACATTGAAAGTAAGTTAAATGTTCTCTACATTTTTGTTTTTATTCTTTTGCTCATATAAAACTCAAATAGAAATGCACACCCAGCACAAACTGCCTGAAGGTTAAGTGCAGAAAGAAAATGCATAAATAAGTGAAAATATTATAATTTTATAAGAAAAAAAATGAGAAAAAAAAACACGAAATGCAGCATTAACAATAAAGCTTCAGCTGAAGGAAGGTAACAATTATTATGGTAGCATTGAACAAAAAAATGTTAGTCAAGGCAATGCTTTTTTTCTCACACATGTCAACAGCTTAAACTCGCTTAACCCGCGTTTAAATTCACTTTTATTAATATCCGTTATAACTCTGTTCGATGGTTATTTGTTGTAACAAATAATTAACATTAATTATTCTATAATAGCTACCTTAACAGGTGGATAACCAGTGTTGCAAGTTTCCTGCAACAGAGTTAATCGATTGCAGACAAATATTTCTTGATACTTCGGTGCGAATTGAACAATTTACAAATGTTTGCATTGTGTGTACAGAAGTTTTTAACACATCTGATGGAGATGTGTAAACAAAAATAATTCTTCAAAGAATGCTATTTTTATTAATAAATAACATACAAAACGAATAGAAAAGAATATCTTCTTTTCTTAAGCAAACATTTTTTAGAAAGAAAAAATAATTTAAACATTTTTTATTAAAAATAATTTCTTTATTTTATTTGCATTCTGCGAAGGTTGTCTATTGAACTATACGCCTTACCTATACCCCTTACTCGATATAAAAGGAAACATAAGATCAGCGCAAATAATTTTAAATTTTGAATTTTTTTTTTTAGTTTTGGCTACCTACCGCTCTGAGCTAGATATATTTGAATCGTTAAGTCAAGTAAAAAACTCTGTTAAGGCTAACATCGACGATTTCTCCACCGTTGTTTTATTTAAATGTGCTCAAGCTATTTCTGTTCCTTTGTGCCATATTTTTAATCTGTCTTTATCATTTGGTAGATTTTTGGATAGTTGGAAAATTTCCCATATTGCTCCAGTTTTTAAATCAGGATCTAAACATGATATTTCTAATTATCGGCAAATTTCAAAATTATCTAACATTTCGAAGATTTTTTGAGAGAATTGTTAAAAATACGATCGCTTTTCTAGTTAAACAACAGCTTTGACTATCGATAAAAATCTATCGATTTTTACTGAATACTGCATTTCCTCCTTTGAGATGGGTTGTCAAGTGGATACGATTTACACAGGTCTTTACAGGTCTGCCATAATATTTTAATCGCTGTTCAAAATGGGATTTTACTCATCATTTTTGGATTGGATTAAAACTTACCTAAGTGGCAGATCTTGTTATGTTTCTATAAATAATATTAACTCCTATAAGTTCCCTGCTTCTTTGGGTGTACCGCAAGGCAGTATTCTGGGTCCCCTATTATTCATATTATTTATAAATGATATAAAACTCAATGCGCAACTCAAAATTTTTACTTTATACTGTTGACCTTAAACTATTTAAGAGGGTAAGTATCTGATACGGTTCTTTTACAATCTGATTTAGATAATTTGCTTCAATGAAGTAAACTAAACTAAATATTTCTAAATGCATCCATATTTCTTATTCCAAATGGAATCAATTCCTAATTAATTCTGACAATCTTTCCCCTTTTGTGTGTTGAATCTATAAAAGATCTTGGTGTAGTATTTGACTTGAAGTTCACCTTTAATGAACACATTAACGCAGAAATAGAATCCGCATTATGCCGTTCATACCTCGCGGTTGAAAAAAATTCAAAAACGATATACAAAATTTGCTCTTAGTTCGCTATATTATCGTGATGATCTCCCACCATAAAATGTAAGATGTTTGCTTTTAGACATAAAAACCTTAAAGACACGAAGAAAAGTTCAGTCCCTTGTTTTTATAAGTGATATAGTATCGGGGAACATCGGCAGTTCATCTCTTTTCTCATTAATAAATTTTAATATACCACCAAGACAGTTGCGGTGTTTTAAAATATTTTATATTCAATTTCATAGATCTAATTATGCACGTAATGAGCCAATACAAAGAGCTCTATCTTTATTTAATGATTTATCGCTTCGAGTTTAGTTTGATTTCTCATTGTCAAAAAGTTGTTTTAAGTCTTTATTAAATACTTTATTTTTAGTTTAAGTTTGTTTTTTATATATTATTAACTTTTGTTAAGGCTTGTCTGTAAGGATTCATTCCATACACTCAAATAAATAAATAAATAAAATAAAAAGTATGGTATTTTCGTAAAAAAACGAAATGGCCATTTTAGCCCTTGAAAAGACTTTGACCGAGATTCTTATAATCAGTTGTGTTGTGTGTGTTTGAGCACAAATGATCGAGAAATTGACCTATGTTCTCAACGTAACGGCCACCACTGTAGACGATGTAGAGAGTAGCGTATTTTTTTATTTTTTCTTAAACATTTACTAATAGCCTTATTCTGTTGATTGACAACTGTCAATTCATTGACAAGCTAATCTTTTATGTGCTATTTTTTGGTCCAAGGGGTTGAAAACATTCAAAATGTTACGCTTATTTATTTGTTCTGAATATTTTTTTTATGTTGCCAACAGTTTTGTAATGTTATGAGCTTTTTATTATATTTAAGAATATGACATTTTTACAGTTTTACAACAGAATAGGGCTATAAATCATATA
Source organism: Coremacera marginata (assembly GCA_914767935.1). Classification (NCBI taxonomy): domain Eukaryota; kingdom Metazoa; phylum Arthropoda; class Insecta; order Diptera; family Sciomyzidae; genus Coremacera; species Coremacera marginata. The sequence goes on from OU612044.1 coordinate 20,434,543, forward strand.
TACTTAAAATCAAGTAAAATTTCTGAGAAGTATTAAAAAACCATCGATATTCAATAACCGCTTCTTATCAGTTTATTTAATCAAATTCTCTTGCTTTTCTTTGGAAGTTGTGTTTTAAAATTATTTTAAAAAAGGATAACTTCAATAAGCATATACGCCATATTTTGCTCTTTTTTACTTCGAAAAAGGTAAAATTGCAACTGAAGCCAGATAAAAAGTAGTTAAAGTTTATGGCGAAGAAGTTTAGAAGTTTGGCAAAGAAGAGTTCATGGCGGAAGTTTATGCTTAAAGAAAGACAATATCAGAAGTGGTTTGCCCGTTTCCATGATGGAAATTTTTCAAGCATAGATGCTCCAGAGAAATAAATTCTAAAGTCTACTGTGGGTAACTACAGAAATTGAGCGATGCCATCCAACACAAACGTTCTAAACTGGTCAGTTGGAAGAGGGTGGTGGATGATAATGCGAGTTGAAAACAACTAGATGTTTCTTAAATTTTAGTGGGATTTTTTTTTTCTTTCTCAGTTATTTTATCACTTTCTCCCAGAAAACCCAGAGTTTTTACTTTATTGTACCGGAATATTCGGAAAAATATTTTGAGCCAAACTCAGAAATCTTTGATTCGAATTTTTTTTTTTAATTTTGAGTAGAATTTAGAAAAATTCGATTTTTTTTTTTATTTTTTCGAAGATTAGATCTTTAAGAAAACATCCTCCGAAGGCGTTTTTAATATATCAATTATTTACGAAATTATAGCTATTTTAGTGACACTCAAACTGTTATTTTAGTGACCCCTTGTAACTTTGCTCAAACCTTTAAAAGCATTTTTCTCGAAACTACATTTTCCAACAAGTTTGACATGATATCTCAAGTTCTAATGGGCCGATTTACTTGAAAATTGGTGTGAGCTTTTTTTTACGTATACCTCTAGAATTATAACCCGAACTAGAATTATGTAAAAATATTAGTCTTTAATATTTTTAAAAAATTCAAAACATTGAAAATCAGGACAGAAAATTACTTTTTTTTAACAGTCACAATATTGTGAAAAAATTTATGTTTCTTTCAGTAGTCTTTTTTTTAAATTTTTTTCAGATGACTAGAGGGGTGAAAATTGTGTCAAGATGAAGGGACATTTTTTTTTTCTTAGCACTCCCCACTCTAGCAGCCTGCAATTGTTTCAAATTGTAAATTTTTTTAAATTTTTTTCTGTGTATTATTGAAATATGAATAAACATAATAATAATATGGATGGTAAAAATATTTTTTGTGTTTTTTTTTCTTATTGAATTTTAAAAAACGACAAAATATTTTACCTCTAGACAAGAATACTGCCTTTAGAATAACTTGGGGAAAAATCTGGGTTCGAAGTCGAAAAAAATAGTTTATAAAAACCAAAGAAAGATATATTAATTTTAAAAGTTAGAGACTAGACTTTTTAGAAAAGTATTAATATGATCAACAAATTTTGTCTTCACACTATGCCCTTATAGGGTTAAAGCCTCTTTTTCCAAATATTGGCCTTTGAAAGATCCGTTGAAAAATCATCATACTGTGTTGAAAGAACAGTATCCACGCTAAAAGCTAGGTTGAACCCTGGAACATCAACCATCTCAACTATCTCTTGCTGGATTTCCCACAACACTTGTAAGATGGATTGAATCTTATTTATGCAATAGAACACAACGTGTTCTTTTTAAACTTGTGAAATCTCATGAGTTTCCTGTCACTTCTGGTGTACCTCAAGGAGGCCACCTTGGACCTCTTCTTTTTTTACTGTTTATAAATGATTTGCCATCTGTCATAAAGCATTCGAGTATTTTAATGTACGCAGACGACGTGAAACTATTTCTTTCTTTCAAAAATGCTAATGATGCCGTTCTCTTGCAAGCTGACATAGACCATCTTTATAGCTGGTGCTACGTGAATCGTATGAATCTTAATAGAAGAAATGCAAGCACATGACCTTCACTCGAAAATCTCCTGTCACATGTATTTATAAAATTTGTGACCATACATTAGAGTCTTTTAGATATCTTTCATGATCTTGGAGTAACTATGGATACTAAACTTCGCTTTCATATTCATATTAATAACATTATAAATCGAGCAAATTGTACTTTAGGTTTTATTAAACGATGGGCAAAAGAGTTTAATGATCCCTATGTTACCTCTCTAGTGCGACCTATTTTAGAATATGCTTCAATTGTTTGGTGCCCTCGATATAGTTGTTACATTGACGACATAGAATCAGTTCAGAAAAAGTTTCTTTTGTTCCACCTTATGAATATCGTCTGCAACTTTTAAATCTTCCAACTTTAAATAATCCGAGAATTATGCTAAATGCTACGTGGATTTTCAACTTTTACATGGATATGTAGACAGTCAATATTTACTAAGCAAAATTTACTTTAATATTCCTCTCCGACCTAGAAGATCTTTTGAGTTACTTTACATGAACTTTTGTAGAACTAATTACTTGCAAAACGAAACCCTCAGAAGCGCTTGTGGGGACTATAATTTTGTTTCAGATGCAATTTCTTTAAATGAATCCGTTTACTCAATTAAATTTAATATTTTATATTATCTACAGTACCGCCACTAATCTGGATCATGCTTTCCAAGGATACTTAATATTTTCCTCTGATGTTTGGTAACAACTTATACAATCTCTGTGTAGTTTAATATGATTATCCAGAGCGACACCACGTCCATCTTGCCTACGACTAGCTTTGCATGTGTGAGCTGTGCTCTAATCCATATTTATATAGATATACACGCTATAGATATATTTTGATTATCCAGAGCAAGACCTATTATATGAGCTCGACCTCGTCCGTCTAGCCTGGCATATGGGAGCACCGCTCTAATCAATTCATTCTATTTACTACTAAGAAGCTAACCGGATTGCAACTGTATATACCTGAAATCCTGACAATTTTACATTTTTATAAAATTTAATTGTACATTAATTAATTGTCTCATATTTATTTTGTTTAATATAAATTGCTATAAAGCCATATGTGCTTAGCATTCAAATAAATAATAAATAAAAAACATCTGAAGCACCTACGCATCCATTTAGTTCTCTAAATAATAAAAACAATCAATATTTTTTTTATTTTTAATCAGTTAATTCATGTAATGCGAAAAAGACAACCAAGTCTTAATTGTTAATCCATCTCATTTTACGTGAATAAAAAAAAACCATTATATCTTATAGATTCATACAAGTAACATGTATAATTTTTTTTTGCATTTATATGAAAAAAGTACAATTTTTATCTTAGAAATTAATCTTTGAATCAAGCGGCGCTTTGCAATTATTGGCAGCTTAGTGTTATTACAATATTGAATTAATTTTATCGTTTTTAAAATTTTTAAATGATAAATAATACTGTATTCAAAAAATCTTGCACAATGCCGTATTTGAACTCACAACCTCGCGATTTCAAGGTGAACATGCTATACACTGCACCACACAAGCTGCTTAAATAGCTTTGTTTGCTTGATAATAAAACAACTCAGATAGAGTTCAAGCAAGCAATGAAATAAAATAGATTTTGTTACATTAGCCTTTGTATGCTTCATACAATAATTTTGGAAAATTTTAAAACTTTTGTCCTTTAGATATGTCTTTTACATTATTTTTTGGTAGATAGCATTTAAGTTTTCATTTTAAAACCATGTATAGCTCAGTACATTATTTTTTTCACAAAAGTCAACTTGTATGATCTTACTACGGTTTTTTTTTCTCGGTGAAGCTAAAGTAAGCAAAGTAATCGTTTGTAAATTTTATAAATTTGTAAAATCAGTTTTTTTTTAGGCTAACAGTACCAGTTTTCAAGAGGTAATATTCTGAGTACGAAATGCCTCTGAAATGATTCTGATGTTCCAAGAATCACCCTAATTTTGTGCAGGGAAAATTTTCTTCCAAAACAGTTAAATAGTTTTTCAATGGATCTTCTCCAATAGGATGGGAAGCTGCAGAAATATGTAAATTTGGATACGAAGCAAAATCTAAGCGGTCCTCACAACAAATTTCCCTTATCACCAACTACAACCATTAAGTTGAATATATTGATGAATTTTAATGCCAATTGATTAGAATTGAATTAAGGAAAGTAATTAAGAACCCGAGATTCCTGGCCGTGCCACCCATTTATAACAGCGAGACCATTCAAAACTTTTTTATTTAGTTCATGAAGGCGCATTTTCCGATATTGAGTCTAGATTGTGGGAAAACTAGATGTGATAAAGAAAAAACATCAAATTCATGATCAGCTTCTGGAAATTGTTATAAAATCTTTGAAAAATTCTAATACTAAAGCATAAGTTGGAATTTTGCTACACATAGGGATATCACTCATTATTATTCATTATAAATACAGAAAAACTTTAAAAATGCAAATTATATATCTTGAATTTTCATTCGTATTTTTTTATCCAGTCTCGGTGTATTTTTTTAAATTTTATTTGAAAATATCAAGTTTTTTTCTTTTTAGTCCCGGGTTATTCGAGAGAACATTTTGCGCTTAATTCAGTGATCCCTGATTCGATAAAAAAAACATAGATCTCTAATATTAAATACACATATCGTCGGTCGACAGTAACTGATAGATTTGACATAACTGATTTTTTTTTCTTTAGTTCATTTTTCAAAAATGATTGTCACCTGGTCATGTATTTGTCTGTAATGACTTTGGTCACTTAAAAACTTGAATGAGCAATTTTTCAAGAAATTTCAGCTCTCATCGGCTACTGTTTGTTTGAACCAAATATTTTACTAAACAACTTGTAGCTTCTGCCTTACTAAGTTTTAACCATTTTTTATAGTTTTTCTTAAATATTTCTATTCATTAGTATTCAGCTCACAGACAGCCACTAGAGTAAACTTCGATTGCGTTCAATGTTACCAATGAATTAATATTATTTAATAAATTTTATTTCCTAGACAAAAAATAAGTTAATTTTGTCAAGTGTCAAGCATGACACTTGAGTTCACACTTGAGAACACACTTCAGAAGTAGCTTGAGAACAAACTAGAGAAAAAATTTGAGCAGCAATTTAAACGCAAAAAAAAATAAGGCTAAATTATGGTTCAATTTCTATAAACCGCATCATTTCAAAACAATACCATAGCTACTGCTGCTGATCGAACTGCAGTATTTTTAAGTAGTTGATATCGAATTTTTTCAAACGACTTTAAAATTATACATTAATTTGAATAGAGTTAAAAAACAAAACATTCCAAGTCACTTGCGCAAAAGTTACTTATTTTTGCCTTGCGTAAAAACTTAATTTCAATCACCAAAGAAACAATGTTCAAACAAGTTATAAGCTTAATAAAGCCAAGCACGTCTGCGCTTGCGTCCATGAATTCTACAAATTTGTGCAACCGCAAAACAATATAAATAAAACTAATGATGAAAAATAAAAATAAAAAACTAACTGCATGTTTACGCAAAACTTGAAGCTTTGGCGAACTACATATGTTATGTGTGACGTTCTGCTACTTAACTCTTGAGTTCATGATAAAGGAAAAATATAAGAATAAATTAAAACTTAGTTCTAAGAAATAAGTTGCATTAAACTGTAAATATTTTCTTATAATATTTAATGATATTTTTTGCTACGAGTGTGTTGGCATCTTTATAATTAAGAGCAGTGAATGAAAAGTAATGCTTACGTGGCTTATGCTAAGGTACTGTAGCGTGAGATTTGAGAGAACAGTAGATTGATGTTGTATATCGTAGATGAATTTAGTCATAATTCTGTTTCGTTAAAGTTTGTGTACTTGAACGCAAACACAAACAATACAACGAGCACAAACAGTATCATTCCGTAGCGTAAGCTACACTAAAAGAACCGTATGTGTAGCGGTTTTTGAGAGACAAGCAAAGCAGAAATATTATCGAGAAATTATTGAGAACGATATCGTAAGCGATAATTTATCGATAGTTTTCTCATTTTGATTATCGAGAACGATGTCGTTAACGATAATTTATCAATAATTTTATTGTTTTAACTATCGAGCACGATATCCTTAACTATACTTTCCCGATACTTTCATTGCTTTAATTATCGATAAATTATTGAGAATGATCTAATGAATATTGCATATAAACTTTGATTTCTCCACCTACCTCCCATACAAAGTGACGTCATCAAAATATTAAAACAACGTACGGAATTTAATGCATTGAGATTATATTTGACACATTAGCCCTAATACCTTAAAGATACTTAGAGCTTGAAATTTAGAAAATTTGGCAAAGAAACACACCTATCTCCCATACTAAGTCACGTCATCAAAATAATAAAACATTCAATACTTCATATATACTTACACGTATAAACGTGGGGGTATTTTAACTTCGAAGTGGCAACCTAGTAGGCATAGTACCCAGGTTCGAATCCCATCTGGCACAGAATATTTTTTCAATTGAATTCATTTTTCTGTTCGGCCCTCATCTCTCTGCAGACAATGGCAAGCCTTAGAGAGTAAAAATTGCTACTTGAAAACATAAGCCGTTCGGAGACGGCATAAAGCGTGTAGGTTCAGTTCTCGATTATTTTTGTTTAAACATTTCACAGAAAAAAATAAAAATATTTTGCTTGTTCCTTCAGAGAAATAAAATAAATATTTTGTTCGTTCGTTCGTTCATTCGTTCGTAGAAAAAAGATGTTCGTTCGTAGAAAATACATGTTCCTTCGCTCGTTAGTAGAAAATAGATGTTTTTTGTATGGGGACCCAAAGAAGGGTGGTAGATAGGGGGTAGGTGTGTTGCGAAGAAATGTTGAGGGGCAAAAAATAATAGGATCAGCTCATATATTTGGCCCCTCTAGGAGTCCAGCTACGGTCGATAGAAACTATTTTCGACAGATTTTATGTTTTTTGTATGGGGACCCAAAGAAAGGTGGCAGATAGGGGTAGGTGTGTTGGGGAGAAATGTTGAGAGACAAAAAATAATAGGATCAGCTCGTATATTTGGCCCCTCTAGGAGTCCAGCTACGGCCGATAGAAACTATTTTCGACAGATTTTATGTTTTTTGTATGGGGACCCAAAGAAGGGTGGTAGATAAGGGGTAGGTGAGTTCAGAAGAAATGTTGAGGGGCAAAAATGAATAGGACCAACTTATATAATTGACCCCTCTAGGAGTCCAGGTACGGCCGATATAAACTATTTTCCACAGTTTTTGTGTTTTTTGTATGGGGACCCAATAAGGGTGGTAGATAGGTGTAAGGTGTGCTCGAAAGAAATGTTGAAGGGCAAAAAATAATAGGACTAGCTCATATTTTTGACCCCTCTAGGAGCTCAGCTACGGCCGATATAAACTATTCTCGACAGTTTTCATATGTTTTGTATTGGGACCCAAAGAAGGGTGGCAGATAGGGGGTAGGTGTGTTGGGAAGAAATGTTGAGGGGCGAAAGGTTATAGGACCAGCTCATATATTTGACTCCTCTAGGAGTCCAGTTACGGTCGATAAAACTATTTTCGACAGTTTTTATGTCTTTTGTATAGCGACCCAAAGAATGTTGGCAGATAGGGGGTAGGTGTGTTGAAAAGAAATGTTGAGAGGCAAAAAACAATAGGACCAGCTCATATATTTGACCCCTCTACGAGTCCAGCAACTGCTGATAAAAACTATTTTCGACAGTTTTTATAGTTTTTGTATGAGGACCCAAAGAAGGGTGGCAGATAGGGGGTAGGTATGTTCGAAATAAATGTTGTGGAATCAAAAATAAAAGGACCTGCTCATATATTTGAACCTTCTAGGAGTCCAGCTACGGATGATATAAACTATTTTCGACAGTTTTTTTGTTTTGTTCGTTCGTTCGTTCGTTGAAAATTTGTGTTCGTTCGTTCGTTCGTTCGCAGAAAATAGATGTTGGCTCGTTCGTTCGTAAAAAATAGTTGTTCGTTCGTTCGTGAAAAATAGTTGTTCAGTCGTTCGTTCGTTGAAGATAGTTGTTCGTTCGTTCGTTCGTTCGTAGAAAATCGCAGTATTTTTTCGAACAAATGAAAATATTATGTTCGTGCAATGCTTTGGATCTATGTTTATTGTATAAAAAGCCGGAGTTGTTGTTCAAATAATATTGAAATTCATTTTTAAAAATATGTTTATAAATTACACTACTTTTACTACAATGTGATGTATTGCCAAAACGGGGTAGAATATTTATTTTTTTATCTCATTTTATTGGAGCAAAAGTTATATAAGAAAATTTTTCAATATTTGACCCAATATTTTTTTCGCTTCTACAATAATACTATTGTACTTTCAGACATTTTTCCTTGGATATAATAGATTAGAAGTTATATGGTAAGCTAAGTAGCCAGGTGGGAGGTAAAGAAAACATTTTTGTTCTGAAAATTAAAGTGTAATATGCATACTTTTAAAAAGCTGCTCCCTCCGGCCCCTTCCCTCCCCCGCTTTAGTTTTCTCAATTACTTTTTAAAATTGTTTAAATTCTGTTGAAAATTAGAAATGTGTATTAATTGTTTAATTTTAATAATGGTTGAATTATTAGGTTGTCGCAAGGGTGAGAGCGAGTATCCATAAGTGTCAAATCGAAGTTGACAGCTCATAGAAAATCTGTAAATACTCTCTTTTTTAGCCTGTTTATCTTGCGTGTTCCTTCGCAAAATTTTTTGATTTTGACAATTATGGGTATTGAGACGAGAGTACGATCAGCCCTGCGACAACCTTATGATTCAAACATGATTTTAATTTTATTATTTCGATTATTTAAACAGTGGGTCGATTTAAATACATTCCGATGTAACAACCGGATCTTTTGATTTTTGAGGAAATTCTTTTTATAAATAAAAGTATTTTGTTGACAATTTTATGTTTCTTTTCTTAATTAAATATGAAATTGTTTTATTAATTTGCAAAATAAGCTTAACCTTAAACTTAAGTTAAACTCAAGCTTAAACTTAAAGTTAAACCTTCAAAGTTAAACAATTTCAATATTAAATATATAAAACCTGTTGCTAAAACTGAATAAAGCAAATTCTAGCCTAATTTCATATGCGCAACATAGCGTAGTTTTTATTTTGGAGCATTCATATTAACCCTTTGATAAAGTTTTTTTATGCGACTGTTGTATAAGTTTTATACATTCAATTAACATTCAAGCCTAAGGCTGAATACTTGAAATAATTTAATACTTTGAGATGACTAAAATAACAAGTAATATTTTCAAATTAAAATCCCATTACCTGTTTAGAAATGCGAACGAAATACTTATAATTAATTTAATTGAAAAGACAATTTAGTTTTCAATACATTTATTTGAAATAAAAAACATTGTCTTTCCATAAAACTATCTCCGTTTTTATTAAGGGGTTACATGACATTGGCAGTTTTTTAAATCGACTTTTTTTTAATAAATTTGTATTTTAGTAAATATTCTTAAGATTCTAAGGAAAAATTTCATGGAAAAATTCCTACGGCTTCAAAAGTTACAGCGGATTAGTGAGAGCGCAATTTTAATTTTTGCGCTACCTACGTACGGCAGCTGGTATACACTTTTTTTACTTGCTACCTGACTTTTGGTGGTTGTTATTTCGTACCTACTTGAAGGGTGGAGGGTGAAGCCCGAATTGCTAAACGATTGCAAAAAACTATAAGAAACAGCACAACACTAGATAACGAGGCATACAGTACGAAGCAGGCATGGCATATTGAAGGTAACCTTTTTTTCTTCTTTTTTCACAAACTTTGAACGCGTTTATCTCGAAACCATGTTTTTCGTACTGGTTGCGGCACTAGCGGGTTCATTTTTTGACGAAATTTTTTTTTAAACTTGATACGCTATCGTATTACACGAGCTTTTTTTTAAATTTTTTTCGATTTTTTATGAATTTTTAAAATCAATATATTTTTCGAAAAAAAAAAACACTTTCAAATTTGGAACATCACCAAAAATTGAAAAAAAAGCTCGTGTCATACGATAACCAATTTTGTTAAGATTTAAAAAAGTCATTTTTTTCCAGATCGGACAATTTTTGCAACTCCCAGTGCTGCAACCACGAGGCCCCGTTTTTTTCTCTGCCGCCAGTTTGGAGCTCTATAAAACCATGTTGGAGTGAACATATACTTTTTTGAATTTTTTTTCTTGTAATTTGTTCAATTCTCTAAATAATAAAACAAAATTTTCGAAAAATGTTTGTTTTTGACTGAGTTATAAATCTTTAAAAAATGGTCTGTTTTCTCTGCCGCGAATGTCATGTCCCTCCTTAATATCAACAAATGTTAAATTGTATAATGCAAAATTAAAATGTTGTATAATTTTTTTACAATTCAAAGTAATGACATAATAATTAAGCGTGTCAAACATGTTTTTACATTATAAATCTTAATATGTTAGATTTTTGTTATTCAATAAACTATCATATTAATTAATGTTCTAAACAATTAATTTTCTGCAAGAGTGACAGTTGTGAAAATAATTAAATAGGAATGCACTAAATCATTTTTCAAGATCTAAAGTAAATGCATTTATAAAGTTCTACGGATAATGACATTTCCGTCTTTGCCATAGGGGCACACGATGCACAGGCCTACAGCTTCCGGCCTCGGGGGATTTATGGTTTTCCCCCTCTTTCTGTTATTTATAAATTAATTGAAGATATAAGAACCAATCGGATTTTTGGATTGGGTCCTGTATATGTTGGAGATGCTCTTCATAAGTTTTTCTATTCTCTACAAAAATTTAGATAGCAAAAAATCTATTGCAGCCCTGTTCGTAGATATAACTAAGGCCGTTGGCATAATAAAGCATGAAAAGAAAATCGAAGTTGCTGAAATTCGTGGTTTTATGTTGCAGTGACTTGAGTCATATCTAAAAAATAGATCCCAAAGAGTAATAGTTCAAAATATAGTTAGCAATACTGTATTTCTTAGCATGGGAACTCCACAGGATTCTGTTTTGGGACCTTTACTTTTTTTTAATTTATATAAACTCTCTTTTTAAGTTGAATTTTAAAGGTAACCTAACTGCTTTTGCTGATAATATTGATTGTGCTTATGGCTCTCATAATTCATTAAATTTAATTTCTGACCTAAATTGGAATCTAAATTTACTTCGTAACTGGTTTTCTGATCACCATTTACTGATTAGTCATAAAACTAAAATAATGTATCTCAATCTGTCCCAACGTAGTTTTTTTACTCCTGAATGCAAACGTTTTAAATTATCAAATAGTTTTTGTTGTTGCGAAAGAAAAACTTTTTGTGATTCACAAAATTGTAGTATTAATTGTTTCAAAATTGAAGCAGTTAGCGAATTAAATATGTAAGTCTTAAAATTGATTCGAAAATGAATTGGCTTTACCACACTTAAAGATTCAAAAAATATTTCTGTGCTTCTGAAGCTTATACTTTTTAAGAAATATATGCTCTATAAAACTTCTATCCAATATATACTAAGGGATTTTTCACTCGAAGTTACAATATGTTATCGCATGTTGGAGAGGCTCGTGCTTTAAAGAATTCAACCGCTCCTTACCTTGCAAAAATATGTGATTAGGAAAATTTGCAAAAATTGCAATTCCATTGTTTATGAATTTGAAAGGAGAATTTGAATTTTTTTGGCATAAACTTCAAAATTTTTGTATAAGTTCTTAAAAAAATAAGTATGCAAGCTTATTAAGAAAGGTTCATAGAATATAATTCTAAGAAAAAAAAACCTCAGGTGGCAATACCGTCTTTTATACGAGCTATAAAAGTTGATGCAAAATCTTACGCTAATATCATTGTACACAGCTTTGCCAATAAGTAATAAAACAAAAATCGTGTGTTACTTCAACAAATTACCTAAAATTAAAAATTTGTAAGGGATAATAAAAATTAAGGCATTTAAATAAGGAAAATATAAAAAACTTTATTTTATTTGTTAAATCGTTTTTATAATATGGTGATAAGTGTAACTACCTTTTTTTATTTTAGGAGTAAATATAATGTGGATTGTTCCGGATTGTTCATTAATTGTATATCAGATGAAAGGTGATAATGTGTACTTTAATGTGATATGCGAAACTTTTGCAAGTTTTTGCACGACTTTGAAATATTCATACATATCAAACATCATATATTTAACTAAGTGGGTTACTATTTTACATTATATACGTATGGGTGGTAGGCGTGGTTCTTATATGGTTTTTCTCATTTTCGATATTGATGCTCAAATTGAAGGAAGGCTATATACAAAATTTCAAGATGATATTTTAAGAACTTAGCCATTTATTTAGCTTTTTCCTGATTGAGTATGTCACTTTATATGGGAGGTGAGCGAAGTTTTCATCCGATTTTAGCCAATTCCAAACTGAAGCAGCAAAACACAAAAGTCTATTAGCAAAATATCAACTCAATTGCTCCATTTAAGTGGAGTTTTGAAAGATTTTACCATATTGATCACATAACTTTGCATAGGAGGTAGACGTGGTTCTTACCAGAGATCTGCAGCGAATCGTTTTTTTTACGATTCTAAATCACTCGTCAAAAACCGAGTGCGTGCGGTTGCGCGCAACAACAACTACTTCCACGCAAAGCATTCTCATAACAGCGATGAGCGACGAGTGCCGTTGCTTTCACTAATCGCTCATTAGAAAGACTGCTGAATTCTAAGCATATGATTCTAAGTACTCTCAATGACTCTAGAGTCATTGAATGATTTGCGTGCACTTCAGTATTGGCGTGGGTTTTCCTTGTTTTACTTTTGTTTTGTGTTTTATGTGTTGATTAAGATAAATAGCCAGCTTCTAAGAGCTTCTAAGAGTGATCTTGGGGATCACTAGTTCAAAGAATTAAATTGTAGCAAACCTACTTTATACTCGTATGTTGTTTATTATTTGTTCCTTGTTGTTATTGTATTGTTTTTAATCATTGTTTTAAATTGACTTTCACACTTGCAATGATGAATTGCTGAGAATCTTTATGTTTAGGGATGCCATAAGGAAAGCGGCAATCCAAAATAAACAGGATTGCCGCTTTTAATGATTTATATACTTATATACTAAGCCCCTGCAATTAATGATATCAATATTCCCCTTTTGGGGAGGGCAGGTGCGGGTTAAAATGTATGACCGACCTCCATTACTTCTCCAAGAGGAACATTTTTCATTAAGATATATCCCCTTTAACACCTCCTTAGGGGGACTCCCATACAATTCATCCTAACCCCCTACAGTTAATTAAATCGATATTTACCCTTTTCGGTAGAGGAGAAGAGGGTTAATATGCAGGACCGACCCCAATTTCTTTTCAAAGAGGAACATTTTTCTGCTTGGGGCTTATTCCCTCCAACACCCCTCGTTAGGGGGGCTTCCATACAATGGACTCTACTGTTAATGAAATCAATATTTTCTCTCTTGGGATGGGAATAAGAGGATTAATATGTAAGACCGACATCCAGTACTTTTTCAAGTGTTACATTTTTCCCCTTGGAACCTAACCCCTCCGACCAATCCTTAGGGCGACTCTCATACAACGCACTGATCGCAAAGACGTTATAGTTTTCGTTATATTTGTAAAAATTAGGCCTTCTTTTATCAAAGGGAGTTAATATGATGGTCGGAGGGGATATTTTTCAAAGGGAAAAATGTTACACTTAAAAAAGTAATGGAGGTCGGTCGTACCATATAAACCCTCTCCTACCCATCCCAAGAAGGAAAATATTGATTTCATTAACAGAAGATTGCATTGTATGGGATCTCCCTGAGGAGGGGTCGGAGGGAATAAGCCTCAAGGAGAAAAATGTTCCTCTCTGAAAAGTAATTGGGGTCAGTCCTACATTTTAACCCTCTCCTGCCCTGCCCAAAATATTAATATCATTAATTGTAGAGGCTTAGGGCTTTCCCTTTCTTCCCTTACGGGAGAACCTTAGATGACCCGAAAAAACTGAACTCATATTCGGTTTCAGTGACCTCGAAAAAATAAAAAAAAGCCATAAACCACACCGGTTTTTTTTTTTTTTTGGATAATTGTTGTACAGTGTTATCTGAGAACTGAATATTTGATGGTTTATAGCTATTTGGGGCAACTATTTTATTTTTCGAAGGAGGACATTTCATTCAAAGTCTGTTTGATAGATTCCGTCCGATAGGTTCTCCACAAAAACGCCAAAAAAAAAAAAAAAAAATTAAAAATCACCGAAATGAAAAATGACCCAAAAATTAATGAAAAAGCTCCCAAAGTAAAAAAACGAAATTTCATCCAAGAAAACGAAAAAAGTCCAAACATTTTTGGAAAAATTACCCAAAAACAAAAACGAAAATGAACTTAAAAAAAATGAAAAATCTCGGAACTTCGCCCAAAAGCAAAAAAAGAAATTTCACCCAACAAAAATAGTAAAATCACCCAATTTTTTTTTGGGTGTTTTTTCATATGAAAAATGGAAAAAATCACCCAATGTTTTTTGGGTGTTTTTTCAAATGAAAAATGGAAGAAAAATTGGGTGATTTTGAACTTTTTTTTTGCTTTTTTTTTTGGGCGATTTTGCGAAAGCCGTTACGTTCAACTTCGTCGTTAAAAAACAGGTGTTGAATTAGATCAACATACCTTAAGCTATGAAAAATGGAATTTTTTGGGTGAGATACAAGTTTGCAGTATTCTGTGAAAACATTCAGCGCTATGAAATATCGCCCAAAAGCAAATCGCCAAAAAAAAATTAAAATCACCCGAATGAAAAATGACCCAAAACTGAATGATAAATGGCCTACAGCGAAGAAACAAAATTCCCAACAAAAACGAAAAAAAGCTCAACAATTTTTGGAAAAATGGTTTAAAAATAAAAAGCGAAAATTCACCAAAAAAAAAAAATTGCAAAATTGCCCAATTTTTTCATTGTTCCCAGGAGTTAAGCTTGCATTGTACACAATCAACGGAATTTTCAAGGCCCATTTTTTAAAACCCGCTTAAGTTCAATTCATCATGTTTAAAAATCTAAACAAAATTTCGTAAAAGGAACGAAAAATTAACCAAAAAAATTACAAATTTCGTCCAAAATATTTTCATATAAAAAAAATCACCCAAAAATAAAAATCGAAATTTCACCAAACAAAAATGTAAAATCGACCAATTCTTTTTTGGTGATTTTTCATATAAAAAAATATAAAATTTTCACACAAAAAAATATAAAATTTTCGTATAAAAAATCACTGGAATTTATATGAAAAACTATTTGCTGATTTTATATTTTTTTTTTCAAAATATTTCTCATAGTTTTGTCTAAAATTGGTTTCCAGTAATAAACCCTTTATAACACAGTCAAACACGAAATTAGTTTTGGCCTGAAAGAACCAATAGAAGGCTAAAACTTCGACAGACAATTCCACGCAAATGGTGATCTGAGAACAGAATCTTTGATGGTTTTGAGTGATTTTCGATTGTGGACATTTTGTTCAAAGTCTATTTTTTAGGTTCCTATCGACTTATTCAATAAAAAACAGGCATTTAATAAGATCAACAAACCTTAAACTGTGAAAAATAACATTTATTAGAGAGAATTCGAATTCACAGTATTCAGCAAAAATCGTTTTCTTGAAGGTTTAAGTCTTCTATTGGGTCTTTCAGGACCCATAGCTCTTAGCCCAGTCCAGCCAAACAACAAGTTATTAGAACAATTTTGCTTTGGGAGGCATGCAGATAACGAAAAAGTAAGCAAATCCTCCGTAACCAAAAAATAACAATTGTCGTTTTGACGCACTGTGTCACCAATAGCCACTAAACAATAAGAGTCGCTTATTGTATGGTCATCATAAGGTTTTAGAGTATTCCGTTCAATAAAAAAATTTTTTTTTTTATTGCACGATAAAATTATAGTTATTTACAAGAGTGAACATGAATTTTTGGTTTTGATTGACTGACCAGTATTTCATTAAAAAAGAAAATAATTATTTCAGAAAAAAATTTTCGTCATGCATCAAACATTTAAATATATTGACTACAGCTCGTTAATTATTTTTCTGAGTGAATAACTGAATTCAAGTGCAAAGATAAAATTTCACCTAAATTCATTTTGTGTAATGTATTTAAAATTTAACATAATTTTTTAAACTTACGCAATTTGGCGATACATATGTGAAGTGCACAGGCGAGCACCAAACTATACAGCAAATTTTTTAACATTTTTTTTTTTAATTTTTTATATTCTGATTAATTTTTTTTATAATTTAGTTGAATTGCTTTTATTTAATTTTGTTTAATAAAAATTAATTTCACAAAAAATAATTCACTTTAAACAATATAAGCAATTAATAACTTTTAGTTTCCTTTTTCGAAAATAAATTCTTGACAATTGTAAACCAATTTTTTTTTTTTTTTTTCTAAACAAAATTAATTATAAAGTTTAAAAATCGCTCATTTAAGAATGAGCAACAAACAACGACTAAATCGGACTTAAGAACACGCACTGTTATTATAGTTGACAACATGCAGCTGCTGTTAGGTGCGCTCGTTTGAGTACTAAAACATTATCGTCTACTTGGCGCTTTTTTACTATAATAATTATTTCTTCAGCAAGACTGAGAAAAAACTATGATCAAGAAAAATTCAGCTTTAAATATTTTTTCAACAACATGCATACATTTATCGAGCAAAAAGCTTTTCATGCTCTCTCTCTGTCAGCAACATCAGTAGCAAGAGCAGCAACATCAACACGTTGAGTATGTCAAGCACAATTTAATGATCGTTAAATTTAAATACAAAAAAAAAGCTTTTGAGCTAACAGTCAAGCATTTCTATTACGTACTTCCGGCTATAAAATTTCTAAAGCAAATAAGAATTGAAAAAAATCTATTTTGAGCAAATATTTTCAGCTGATAGTTACGCATTATAAATTAGTAGATATTTTTTTTTCTAGTCGTTACAAAGTTCACCTATTTTAGCTACAAATTAACTCACGATTGTGATATTTTAGTAACGCGTCATATACCAGTATGTATATATTTCGCCGCCAAAATTTCACAGATACGACAAAGAAATTATTGAAAAAATATTTTCAAAGCAGAGAAATGTCAATGCGTTAAATTAACAAAGGTTTGATAACAATGAGTTTTTTAAATTCATAAGTTTACAAATAAAAAAAAAATAAAAAAAATTGACAAACCGTTGACAGTTAACTAGCAGCAAATTAATGCCGCACATAACGTTCTTGGGTCAAATACCAACCCAAACACAACCAATCAAAATGAAACATAAAATTTTCTGCAAAATTTATCATATCAAAAAAAAAAAAAAAGCAAAACCGAAAGTAAAACAATCCCTAAAAAATTTGAATATTAAATTTGATACAATTGTTTTTTAAACAAAAAGCCAAAAAAAACCCAACAGTTTTGTGAGAAAAAAAACATGTCATCAACGATGTCAGCACTAACGACAGACAGTCCGTCAACGAAATTCATATCCCTCAGTGAGTTAAACAAAAACGACTCTCTCTGACTACTTATGACTTTATATGAAAAAACAAAACACAGCTACCTACAAAAGTAATCCAAAAAAATACCCAAAAAAATGGTAGGAAAAATAAAAATTTCTAAAAAAATTCTGCATTTTTCTACATACATTAGTTTAGAAATTCCGAAATACTCACTAATGAACCAACACTCCGCTCGTTGGTTTGCCAATCTACAATGCAATAACAACAACATGTCACGGCCAACAGAACCACCCTTATTAACATTTTTCCCCGACATCCTATCACTCTGCCACATCTTACTGGTTACGATGAAATCGTCATCAAAGTCAATGTTTCTCGTCATTTTTGGCATTAATACAAAATCTAGCCAGCAAAAACAAAAAGGAATCTGATAGCTATTTCATGCAATTTGAAATTTTGTTACAAACACCAAGCAGCGATGGACCGCTTACACAAACTCTCACATGTTTACGCTTAAATGACTTTTAGACAAAGCAGCTATTGTGACGCAATTTAACATTTTTACTGATTAAAATAATTGTTGTCGCCGTCGTTCACTCCTCAAGTACCATCGAACCCATATTGCAAATGTTGCACTTAAATGATAGAAATGCTTTGCTCTGCAGGATGCTTGTGGTCGATTTTTCATACATAGCAGCAGTATGCAGATTTCACCTTTAACACCAACTTCCAAATCAGTGCTTGCTATAATTTGGCAAAAATTATCGATCGTTAAAATGTAGTTTGTTAAAATTGTTGTGACCTCTTTGGAATTTCGCATCGCAGACGGTTTGGTGTCGAATTGCAAAATTATTCCTCAAACAATTGGTTCATAAAAAAAAATGCATACCTACTTATTTTAATATATACTTACTTTAAAAAATTGGTTATTTAAAAGTCATATTATGCAAGAATTAGGAAACTCAGTCGTGTCACTGACTATCGAATCAATATTTTCATTGTACTGGTCGTTTGATAAAACTGCGTCATCTAAATACATAAAAAGTATGCGAAAGATCATAAATATTTTGCAACTCGTTGCATCTCATTTTTTGTCGATGGAACTATTTGACTCCTATTATGATGTTTACCAAAGAGAACTGGTGTTACGTTCTGGTGTCACCAGGGGCGGTGGCGTTTTAATTGCAGTTGCCTCAGAAGCAGACAAATTCTACTACCGAGAAATTTTGATCACATTGAGCAAATTTGCGTTGCTGTATCATTCAACGCGGACTACCTTCATAGTATCACCGAAATAGTTTTCATTTTAAGTTACATACCACCAACTAGTGACATTAGCTTATATTTGTAATGATCATTTATTTAATATTAATTTTGTCGTGAGTTCGCTTCTTTCAAATCAAACGCCATGCATTTTGGGTGATTTTAACTTGGGAAATATCGAGTGGAAATCATTTGATAATAAGCAATTATTAATTCCTTTCAATTTACAAAGCGAGACTGAGCTGAATTTCTGCGATACAATTTACTCACTCAACCTTTTTCGAGTTAATTTCCTCAAAAACGACATACATCGAATTCTAGACTTGATTTTTATTAATAATGAAACAAATTATGAATTATTTAAATGTGACATTCCATTAACGTCCGAATCTGTTCATCACAAAGCAATTATGCTCATTTTTAATTTATATGAATGCACTTATAACTCAGTGGAAATTATTAGCACAGATCAGGGATGATATTTGGGGGCTTTTAGGGCTTTTTTGAGCCCTTTTTAATTGTAAAAGCCTCGAGGCCCTTTTAATTCGTTTTAGGCCCTTTTGAAAAAATTTAACCGAAAAAATTATCGCAGTTTTTAACAAGAATAGTTTAGTGGTTGATACCTGTTGATAACATTTGTCTACTATGCCATCGTACTACAAAACTTTAAATTTGGAGGTAGGAAATGGAAATAGAAAATATCGTCCACATAAAAATCGCACAAAAAATAAAATTAGAATCCACTAAAATGAAATATTACCCAAAAAAAAAAAATTAGAGATTAAATTATGCCCAAAATTTTGAAAAATTGCCAAAAAGGCAATCTTGCGGTGTTGGAGTGCTTGACAAGAATAAGCTTTCTTGAATTTATTAAATAAATGAAAATATCTGGTGAAAGAAATAAATATTATTCATTACTAATTATCAAAAGGTATGACTACCGCGTGACGGGGACCGATTTTAACTAAAACCTTTTAATTTTTTTAAAAACATGATGATCATTTCACTAGTAGTCAATGTGAACTATCACTCGAAAACAAAAAGTGAAATTTAGTCCTAAAAAATTAGCTGATTTTTGTATGGCAAAAGCCAGACCAAAAAACGAAATTTCGCCTAAAAACGTGTAAGACCGCATAACTTTTTGACGGTTTCTAAACGAAATTGAACTGAATTTTGTATGGAGAAATTTTGGGTGATTTTTATTTAAAGTCTATATTTCCTATCGCCTTTTCAAATGTTCTAATTAAAATAAGTTCCATTATATACAGCCATGATCACATAAAAAGCATACTTTTTAGTAATCTCAACTACAAATTTAGTTTGTTTTCCAAGTTATATGAAAAGAGCGAGCCCTAAAGGCTCCATCGTAGTCATAACAATGCCTTAATATACATACAAATTAATCAATTTTCTTATCAATTCAATATCAACGCTAAGAAAATCAGGCCAGTACCATCTCTCTAAACCCTGATGAAGTTTTGGTAGCAAATTTCAAACTTATTTCTTGGCGATTATTTATCAGATGTAATTTGACTTAATTTTCTTCTTGAAAAATTCTTTATTCTAAAATTGAGGTCATTTATGAAGCTATTTTTTGTTAAATTCAGCCATGCCTCAATATATTTTTTGACAGGAGTGCATTTTTTCAACTCAATTTCGTCCCGCTTCATTGATTCGTCTTCTTACAAGTCTTAACGGAGAAGAGTCTACATTAAATTGCTCATTTATTTCTGACACACTACGACTATTTAAAGGTGGATATAACCTCTTTGCGGTTTTATGCGGAAATGCTTTGCAATTTTTTGCTAAAAATTTTTTTGCAAAAATAAAATATGTCTAAAGATTGTTTTTGCCATTTTTTGACTAAAAAAAAATGTTGACACAAATAATGCGTAAAATAAAATTTATTTGAAAGAATCACCTTAAACACTATTCAGATGGAGAGTGATTTAATTTAATAATTTAAATTAGAGTGTGCTATTTTTGTGATCAACCAATAACTTCCTTCTATGTTCGGGTTAAACGGCACAAGCGAAATAAAACACGAAAAAGTTAAAGTTTTTTTGATTTCCCAAAACTGTAAAGTCGAAATTTCGACTATTTTCACAAAAACTAAACTGGACTTGTTTAGTGTGCTATTTGTGAGACCATGGCATGACTGTGTAACCAAATAGAAAGTCTTCAATATTGAATTGCCACTTTTTCAAGCTAAAAGCCCTATTAACGTCGCATTGGCCCAATTTTTGTTTGAATTCAGTACAGATTACAATTTTCACAAAGCAAATTTTGACACATTGAATAATTATTTTAATTCCATTGATTGGAGCACAATAATCGGCTCATTAAACTTAAAAAATATCTATAATGTATTTAAGAAAACTCTTGAAGAAGCATTTGATTTGTATGTTCCTTTAAAATCCCTTAAACAGTCTTGTAAGATGCCTTGGTACAATCACAGATTGTCCCAACTCAAAAACAGAAGAAACTAGGCGCATAAGAGATTTAAAAGCACTAACTCTGATTTAGATAGATACACAGTTATGCAACTCAGACGTGAGTTTGAATTTTTATCCAACGTTTTATATAATAAATACATCAGTTTAATGGAAAAAAACATAAAATACAACCCTAAGTCATTTTGTATTTTTTTAAATACTCTCTGAATTCCCTAAACGATGGAATTCAAAGGCACTATCGCTGATAATAATAGAGATATTAGCGAATTGTTTGCAATATTTTTTGGCTCAGTCTTTGAGAACATCAACCAGGCCTCCTCTGGCTTCAACAATTGCTCTTATATCCCAGAAATCGGTAATATTAAGATTACTGAAATCGAAGTATTTAAAGCTCTTCATAGTTTAGATGGTACTAAAGGTTCTGGATACGATATATTGCCACCAATATTCCTAAAATCGTGCGCAAGTTCTCTTTGCACTGCTTTAACTTTAATTTTTAATAAGTCTCTCTCGAGCGAAATCTTTGTGGATGAGTGGAAATTAGCCTTTATCTCTCCCATTTTCAAATCCGGCCAAAAATTTCTAATAGAAAACTACAGGCTAATCGTTAAGCTTTCAGCCATACCTAAACTATTAGATAAAATAATCACCGAAAAATTATTCCCCAAAGTAAAAGACTATATCTCGACTGAACAGCATGGATTTTTTGCTGGCAGATCCACTAGCACTAACCTGGCTATTTTTCAAACTTTTGCTTGGATTCCATAGCGAAGGGCTTTCAAGTGGACGTTCTATACACTGACTTTGTCAAAGCTTTTGATAGCTTGGACCACTAATTACTGATTCACAAATTAAGCAAGCTAGGATTTCACTCCAACTTTTTACAATGGATAAACTCTTACCTTGTAAATAAAAAATTAATTGTAAAAATTGATAATTGTTAGTCTAGCAGGGTCCAAGCTAAACGATATACCTAAAAGTTTTAAATTCTGCAAAAGTTTGATATATGCTGATGACTTGAAATTGTTTTCTATTATTAAAAATACCTCTGATTGCTTGAAATTTCAATCAGATATTAACGTCCTTTTCGTGGTGTAAGGTTAATGGTCTAAAGTTGAATTTCTCGAAATGTTATATATTAACTTTTTGTCGCAAAAATGTTTTCATCATGCACGATTATGCATATGATACCAACAGTTTCTTTCAGCGGTCAACCGCTGTTAAGGATCTTGGCATTTACTTTGATCCTAATCTTTCATTCAAAACTCATAGAGATTATGTCAACTCAAGAGCAAACAGGCAACTGGGTTTTGTAAAAAGAAACTCCAAGGAATTCTCTGACCCGTACACAGTAAAATCAATTTTTTCGAGCCTGGTCAGATCCATCCTGGAATATTCCTGCGTTACTTGGAACCCATCTTATGCTGTAGATGTTCACAGAGTCGAAAGAGTTCAAAAAAAGGTTTTCAAGATTCGCTTTGCGTAATATTTATACTTATCAAGACATGCCTACTTATGATATTCGTTGTAAATAACTTGGACTCCAATCGTTGAAGCAAAGAAGAAAAAGCTTTTCTATATTATTTATTAAGGACATTTTGGATGGTAAGATCCAAAGTGCCGAGCTGTTGGAGCTTATCCCTTTGTATGCACCAACAAGAGGCCTTAGGGAAAGACCGCTATTTTATATTTTTCCCCATAAAACCAATTTTAGCAAGAATGAAGTTATTTCCAAATGTCTACATCTTTGTAATTCTGTTGCTAGTCAGGTAGATTTCTGTTCAAATAGAGATATATTTAAGAATTTATTACTTGAATTATTACCTTATGTTTAAGATATGAGATTAAGTTAGATTAAGAAGTATATCTGTGAGGGCAATGACCCAGTATATGAATTAAATAAATAAATAATAGAGTCTAAATTATTATCTAGAGATTGCATCAACTCTGCCAAATCTCTGGCATGTGTTAACAGAGGTTAACAGAGCTTTTTTCCTTCACGTTTTTAAGTAACATAGCTCTGTTAACACATATCAGAGATTTAGCAGAGTTGATGCAATCTCTAGATAATAATTTACACTCTATGCTCGCTGTCACTTTGTAAAGCTTTGTAAAGCTGTTATCACAACTTATGGAATCGGTTAACATTTTCAACTTTCGGTAGCCATATTGGTTCTGCCATTTTTTATTTTTTATTTTTATGACATCAAATACGAATTAAGCGGCCCCAAGAATCACCTTTTACTAAGTTTAATACACAAGCGAGTGTATCTTGAGTTATGACCAGTTTTCCGAGTCAGCCCCTAAATATTCGACTATTTTACACAAATTTTTAAAATTTTATTTTAGTATCTGATAGTAATCAATGTACCGCAAAATTATTTAAATCGGCACATTATATTTAATAATTCGATAGTAACGACAAGAACTTTCTTCATTCTTAATGACTTAAACACAATTAACTTTCCCGTGATAAAACAAAACCAAGTAACTTATTATTTGGGTGCGCTGAGGGGACGAGTCCCGAAGCGGTGGAATCCCAAAAGCCGCAAGGTAACCTGCCGGGCCTGATAGCTGATAAGACTCCGAAAGGAGCGGAGTTGTCACCCAGTCCTGTCGAAGCTGCAGCGCCAGGGAACGCTAAGTCCGAAGCAGCTGTTAGCTTTTCGACTAAGGATGGGCAAGGTGGACATCCTCTAAAGGTTGATAGCGGTCCACATAGAGAAAGGACGATGGAGGCTGAAGGACGACCCTCAAAAGTCGATAGCCAGTACCAGGAAAACCTTGTGGTATGTCAGCTCAATCTACACCGTAGTAGGGCTGCATTAGCAATGATGATGCGTTGCATGGAGGTGGATGGAATTGACATAGCAATGCTCCAAGAACCTTGGATTCTTCACAATAGAATTAAAGGTCTCTCAGAGCGAAAGGCCACGCTGTACCAACCGGTAACAGATGGCAGGCGGAGGTCTTGTATCTTGGTGAGGCATGGTATACTAGCGGTACATAAGCCACACCTATTTGTCCTCGGATCTCACCGTTGTGAGAATCGGGGATGGTGCAGGTGCTTGTATGGTAGCTTCAACGTATCTTCCTTATGACTCTCCGGACCAACCACCTTCAAAAGAGATGGAGAATCTGGTAAAGTACTGTGAGGAAAGGAACATTGGAGTGATAATAGGATGTGATGCCAACGCGCACAATACTATGTGGGGAAGCACCAATAACAATGGCAGAGGAGAGCAACTGCTTGAATTTGGGGAGAGGTACAATCTGTTGGTAGCAAATAGAGGAGCACAGCCGACTTTCGTTGATGCGAGGCAAGCGGAAGTCATTGATGTAACCTTGATTGCAGAAGGATTCTGAACTAGAGGGTCGTCGACAGGCTAGCCATGTCTGACCACAGATCCATTCAGTTTGAATTCAAGTATGGAGACCGACGCCAACGGAATAGCAAGATCAGGATTCCCAAGAGTACAGATCTTGTTTTGGTGAAGTTGAGGGAAACACTGAACCAAAAAGCTATAAAAGTACCAGGGAATACAGCGGAAGTGGAAAGCCATGTCAAACATCTTGATTCGGCCATGGTCGAAGCTTACGAAGTGGCATGTCCTTTAGCTTCAGTGCACGGAATCTGCACATCTGCACATAAGAGGGGGTACCCCAGAAACATGGGCAGACTACAAGGCACGAAAAAGGGAACTAAAGAACCTCATACGACACCGTAAAAGGCAGTCGTGGAGAGACTTCTGCTCTGGAATGGAAACTACTTCGGAAGCACGTAGGCTTCAGAAAATGGTTTCAAAAGATCCATTCTCCAAAGTGGGACTGATCCGAAAAACTGATGGAACCATGGCAAAGAACTTAGAGGAGTCGATGCAAATTCTGATGGAGGTGCATTTTCCTGGAAGTTTTAGGTCTGACGACCCGGGGACACCCTTGAAGAAAGGGTGCACAACAGCGAAAGCACTTCGCTTTATTGAATGACCGATGCCGAGTAAAAGTGTTGTTGTAAGTACCAGAAAAGTTGATTATGCAACACTGTGATTGGTTGATGCAGGTCTGGAGCTCATTCAAAATTTTAAATTGATGCGATGAAGTGTTGAAAGTTCATTTCCGCTCTCGCAAAGAGTTCATCAATTTTTTCGCTGGAAAAACAACAACAAATTTTGAATGATCCTTCAATTTGAATGACGTATAAACTGTGCCAATGAACCAGTTGCGGGATTCCCAAACGCCGATTTTCGTTAACTAACGAAAACTGCTATTTCTATGAAAGTGTCATGCACAATGAACGATAACTATTATTAACGTAAACTTTTTGGGAATCCTTATTTGGAAAATAAGGAAACGGAATGAAAACAAATTGAAAAACTTTTGAACGATTTTGACAGCTATGGTTGACTAGGGACTGGTGTTTTGGCAACCCGGGAATACCAAAATTTTTGCAGTAAATAAAATCAAAAATAGTTTATAAAAAATTATTAAACCCATTCCAAGTGAGAAAGTTGTTTTTCCCGTTTTTTTATGAATTTTTTTGTGTTCGATAGGCCAGAAATGGGCATTTTGGAAAATATTGAAAAAAAAAGTCAAGTTTGAACATCTATAACTTTCGCTGTAGAATTTTGGTTTTTTCAAGTTTTTGTACAAATCAGGTCAAGACTATTTTGAAACAATCCGTGAAGTTTTTTTTTAAATGTTTCAAAAAATTAAACATCAAGCCAAAAATTGCAGAACGGCTAGGCTTATCAACATAATCGCTCAAATTTTTGATTATAGATAAGTCATAGTGTTAGGCAAATATCCCTTAGAATTCATTAGAATACCTACATATTTGGGTTTTTGTAATTTTTTCGAAAATAATAAGAAAATAACGAAATTTGTAAAAAAAGGTGGGCAATGCGGCACGTCTCACACTTTTTCAATTGACTTCAAAATTCTAGACATTAGTTTTGAGGTCAAATGGAGCAATTATTTTTATTGAAACTTAAACAATTCAAACTTTTTTCCATAAGTTTGGGCGCCACTCTAATGTGCATACTTTCAGGCTGAAATGTTGTGAAAGCACTGTAATAATGATAAAGAATAATTATAGTTTAAGCGATATTAGGTGCGGAGCAGCATGCTTGCATTTTATATATTAAGATAACTAAAAAAGGCGAGATCGCATCGAAACAGAAAGAGTTCCCAAAAATGTTTATTCAGTTACTTACTACCGACCGACCTGGTCCCACCAAATACACAGCATAATCTTTGTAGCGTAAATCTTCGGCCAAGCAGACGACAACAAAGCATGACCGTGCAATTCCCATGACTTTCTTCTCTTTGGGTTCATGGGCTTTGGGCTCATCGAGCAATGCCTCCAATCCTCCTCCTTCCTTCAGGCGGACGGTCTTCAACATCGAAATCACCATCTTTGAAGCGACGGAACCAATCACTTAGAACAGCATCGCCGTAAACTTTTTGGAACTCTCGATGCGCTTCAGCTGCCGTTTTTTTCGAATGAAAGATTTCTTTAGATTGATTTTCTCAACATTTCTCACAACTGATCATTATTTGGCACAAAATGAGATTACTGCTGGACCCCTCTATTAACAAACATGAGCTAATACATGAAGGATTCAATAAGAATATCGTTAAAAATAATATAATATTTAAATTAATTCAACATTTTTAATCCGATAAATCTTCAGCTAAAATGTATCGATTTATTCATGAAATTCCACATTTAATCTTTAGCATGTTTTATGATATGAGCACTACATCTCTCTGTAACATCAATAATGCACACTCTCTAGTAACTTAACCTATAAAAAATTCCCATTAAATAAGCCTGATTACGCATTACAATTTGCGCAAACGTTCAGCTACAGCCTGAACATTTATTTCAAACTTTCTATTTAAGCCATCATCACCGCATTCAGAACAAGTGTAACACGCATTAAAATCCAGTTGGTCAAACTTAAGCTACGAATTTTCTAAAATTATAAACGTGATTTGCACTCGTATAGAGTACATGGCTGAGCTGCAGGATGTAAGGCAAAAAGAAGCCACCTCAATATGGCAATAAAAAGAAGCAACACGCACCCAATAAGCCGCGAATAAATAAAAAACTTTTAAAACATCCCAAAAAAAAAACAAAAAACTGTGTGATAACTTTTGAAAAGTACATCAATTTTGTACCAAATTACCTTTACACAGTGGCCGGTATATCATGCATCCATCCAACCCCAAGTACGCTAAACTAAAAGAATGCAAGGCGTACTCTGTTAAAACTGGCAATAAAACACGAGTTTCTTTAATTAGGTTTTGAAGAGCAATAAAATTTCAACGTGTGCTCAAAACTCAAGTTGATGAAGTTGATGTTGATGTTGATGCATTCCATCAGCAAATGAATGGAAGAAATAGCAAATTATCCACCTACAACTTAATTTAAAAGAGAACTCACAGCCGCATAAACACTAAGGGTAAATTTTCTTCTTTTGAACTTTGCTTTCTTTTAAGATACCTTTAACCGCGTCAATTCGAGGGATTTCAGAAAACATTACATGTCCTTTCTAAATTAACAAAATGTTTAATGAAATTGTTTGGTGGAATCATAAGAAAACAGATGCAACCATAAACACGGATGTCTTCTAGTATTTACCTCAACGTAATTGTCACCTTGACGTGTTTAATTTTCTGTGAAAAACTTGGCTACATAGAATATGGTTCTAAGAGAAAAAGTTATTACAATAACTTGGCAAGTTTAAAATATAAAACAACAAATTATACAGGCAGATGATAAAGTACAGAAAGACATCGTTCTCAGTTTATGGTTTATGTCAACCTGCCCTTCTTTAACATGTATCCATAAGGAGACGCTCAGAATGAGTTTAACAAAAATTGGTGTACAACAAGCACAAAGAATTATTTTATTAATTTTATTACATAAACTTTTTATTTTTTAAGTCAAAACATCTATTCTTCAAAAAACTATTTTTGAAGAACAAAACTATAGATTCGGGATATCATCACGCTGTTAGCGTAACAGAAATGATTGCTGTACAGTTTTCCTTTATAGGGATTACCTATCCAAGCCGAAGACCGACCAAGCCGAAGACCGAAGCGATTACCATAAGAATTACCGATTACCAGGCCGATTACCGAAGCATTACCAACCGACTACCGAACCAATTACCGATTACCGAAGCGATGATCAACTAACTACCGAACCAATTACCGATTACCAACCGATTACCAACCAATTACTGATTACCGAAGCGATTACCAACCAAATACCCAACCAATTACCGGATCGATTACCAACCGATTACCGAACCAATTACCAAAGCGATTACCAACCGATAACCGAACCAATTACCGATTATCGAAGCGATTACCGAACCAACTACCGATTACCGAAGCTATTTTCAACCGACAACCAATTACCGAAGCGATTAATAACCGATTACCAATTACCAACCGATTACCGAAGCTATAACCAACCGATTACCAATTACCGAAGCGATTACCAACCGATTACCGGAGCGATTACCAACACATTACCGATTACCAAAGAGATTACCAACCATCGAAGCGATGACCAACCGATTACCGAAACAATTACCACTCGATTACTGATGCTATTACCAACCCATTACCGTTTACCGAAGCGATTACCAACCAATTACCGAAGCTATTACCAACCGATTACCGAAGCAATTACCAACCGATTACCGAAGCGATAACCAACCTATTACAGTAACGATTACAAACCGATTACCGAAGAGATTACCAATTACTGAAGCGATTACCAACCCATTACTAATTACCGAGGCGATTGCAAGCCGATTTACCAATTACCGAAGCAATTAACAACCGATTACCGAAGCAATTACCAACCGATTACCGAAGCGATAACCAACCGATTATCAATTACCGAAACGATTACCAACCCATTACCGAAACTATTACCAACCGTTTATCGAAGCAATAACCAACCCATTACCGAAGCCATCACAAACTGATTACTGAAGCGATTACCAACCCATTACCGATTACCGAAGCAATTACCAACCACCGAAGCGATTACCAAGCGATTACCGACTGATGACCAAAGCGATTACCAACCCTATACCATTTACCGAAGCGATTACCAACCGGTTACCGATTACTTACTTACTTACTTAGGTGGCCGTAACAATCCGTGTTCGGGTTTCAGCCAACCTCATCAGCTCTCGCCAGGCGCCTCTGCTTTTGCGTGCCCCTTCTCCAATTGGATACACCAAGTGCGGTTAGGGCTTCCTCGGCCTGGTCCATCCATCGGAGGCATGGTCGCCCTCGTCGTCGTTGACCAGCGACCCTCGCCTAGAGCACCTTTTTCGCTGGAGCTTCATCGTCCATACGATGGATATGACCCAGCCAGCGTAGTCGCTGTACAGTTATACTCCGAACTACGTCAATGTCTTCGTAGAGCTCATACAGCTCGTGGTTCATTCGGATGCGGTAGTCATCGCCGACTCGAACAGGACCGAAGATTTTGCGAAGAACTTTTATTTCGAACAGCCCCAGAGCGGCTTCGTCAGTTTGCGAAACTACCCATGCCTCAGCGCCATGAAGCAGCACAGGTAGAACGAGCGTCTTGTAGAGTGTTAGTTTTGTCGATCGAGAAAGGGCTTTGGAACTTAGTTGCTTACTGAGCCCGTAGTAGCACCTATTAGCAATGATTGATCTTCGCTTTATCTCCAGGCTGACATCATTGTTGTTATTAATGGCGGTGCCAAGGTATACAAACTCCTTGACTACTTCAAAGTTATAGCTGCCGGATGAAACGTAGGAGTCTAAACGCCGCGTTCCCTTGCTTGTAGACAGGATATACTTTGTATATACATACTTTGTTTTACCCTCATTTATTGTCAAACCCGATAAACGATCCCCTCCATGATGATGTTAAAGAGATCGCAAGACAGTGGATCGCCTTGCCTGAAACCTCTTTCGGTATTGAAGGTTTCGGAGAGGTCATTTCCTACCTTGACGGAGCTGCATGTGTTGCTCAACGTCATTCTGCAAAGTCTAATCAACTTTACAGGTATACCGAACTCAGACATTGTTGCGTATAGGCAATCTCTTCTCGGGCTATCGAACGCAGCTTTAAAATCGACAAAGAGATGGTATGTTTCAATTTGATTTTCTTGGATTACCGATTACCGAAGCGATAACCAAGCTACCCAGATAACAATTTCACCTAATTATTTGAAGTTATTCATACTCAACTTGAAAAGGCCTTGTGTAAAAGTAATTATTCATGCTTTTCTTCAAAGAGCCTTGTGCAATTTTTTATATAAAGCTTTATTCAATGGCACATTTTAGGAAGTAGTCAAGAAGATTTTTACTCAAACTTAGATTTTTTTTTTTTATATAAAAAAGTTTCAGTTTGTGAAAACAATAACATTAGAAATACCTGATTTAAATAAAAAACCATTCTATCATAAAAAAAAAAAACTATTTCAATAAAAAAAAAACTTCGTCTGAGCTCGGGTTTGAACCTTGGATCTATCTGCTGATAGACTTTCCTTAGACCTTAAACCGATGGGCTACCGAAGCAATTGATGGATTGGAAATTAAGTGCGTATGAAATGATTGCAGTCGAGAGGTTTATAAAATTGTTCTCAAGGGAATTAAAAAAAAATACTAATTAAGTTTGAACGTCGCGCGAGTAAAGTCCTGAATAGACGAGTGGTTAGAGCGTGCGGCTGGCAATACAAAGGATCCGAGTTCAATCAGTGCTGGTTGGGACGTGGTAAATATACAAAGATTTTTAAAATGTATAAGTTTTCTGTGCTAAATAAAATGAAATGATGAAACATAGAAAAGGAGATTATTAAAAACAATTAAATTTTTTTTTCTCAGTTTCCGAGTTCCTGAATTAGCCTTGAATAAAAATCTTAGATCAAACTTTATATAAGTTCTTGCATAAAGAAAATAATTTCATACGCCTTTTTTCTTGAATAAACCTTTTATAAAACTTGTTTCAATGATTGTTCAGGGAAGTTTAAATTCTCCTTCCTATATAAATTCCTTATACAAAACTTTACCTAAGGCTTATTTAGGTGAAATTGTTATCTGGGTATTACGGAAGCAATTACCAACCGATTACACAAGCGATTACCAAAGCGGATACCAATTGAATTCTGAGCCAAATACCGATTACCCAAACAAAGTAATTGTAAAACAAATATATTATTATACTTTAAACAAATATACTATACATATTACAATTATATTATGCATTATTTATATTAAACATTAAAAAAATAGCAGTTTATACATTTAATAACACATAAATTACTAATTTGAACCTTTGAACTGTAAAAAACCATTTTAATTTTTTTTCTTCGATTACTGATATGTTAAAGGGAAGGATAAGCGTGTAAAATAATAAAAAAGTTAAAAATTAAAATTTATATCGGTTGTTTAATCGAAGGTCTAGAATTTCGACTATTTTTTGGGAACAGTTTTGACCCCAAAATATTTATTTAATCACAAGACATTTTTAAACTTGTAGGTACATTCTTTCTGGTACTACTATAGAGAGTAACCTGTCAAAAGTTCAGCCTGATCGGTTAACAATTTTTTCACGTTTAAAGTTTCGACACGGTATAACTATAAGTTTAAGTAAGTTACGGGTCAATCTGCGGTTCCAGGTTCATACAATAGCTCTTCGGCCTCCTCGAAGATGCTGATAATACAGTGTCCAAACCTTTGTTTGTGCATGCTGTTTGCCGCTACCTACCGCAGTGTTTTCTCCAGATGCCCGAGATATGTTGATTTTTCCAAAGCCGGCCACCACACGATTATTCCGTAGAATAGAATTCGACGAACTACCGTTACGTAGATCTAGTGCATCAGAGATGGTGGAAGACCCCAAGTGGTTGCCAGCATCTTCTTAGATGCGTAAAGAACGTTGATGGCTTTCTTCACCCTCTCGTTAACATTGATTCTCCATGTCAGTTTACTGTCTAAGACTACTCCTAGATATTTCGCGTGTTGGTTAGTTGCCAGGGACTGGTTACACACCGTTCCTTAACCCTAAAATACTAACCTACGTAAAGTTTACTCACTCCTAACGAGTAATATAACGTATAGGGAACGTAAAGTTAGTATTCTAGGGTTAAGTGCAAGTCTATCAGTTTCTGGAGAGTTTTGAGTACAAAGGAGGTAAGACTAATGGGCCTGTAGTTCTTCGGATACAGGTGACTTCTCTTACCTGATTTCGGCAGGAAGACAACCCTTGCTACTCTTCAGGCTAAAGGCACATAGTTCAGCCATACAGAATCATTTGTATATAGCTACAAGCCAAGGAGCGACTAGTAGCTTGGCCGCTTGCAGCATGACGAGTAAAATACCGTCTGGTCCTGGAGATTTATATCCTGAAAACGAATTTATAGCATACAGAATTTGATTCGACTTTATTAAGTCATTTGGAAACCGTAGCGGGTTTGTTAGTTTGGTAATCTTTGTAGAGAGATGTTGGTTATGGATTAAAACTTAATAACACCTATTTTTCCCCTATGATATCACCTGATATGTGGCTTAGTCACACATCAGCAGCTCGGGTGATCTTCTCCAACGTTCCAGAATGGTCCAGAAAGGGAAGCCACTTCTAAGTCATCTCCTAATGCGCTGCCTAATCTTTATTGCGAATGCATTAAATTAACCCATGGCTGGAGAGATGACTCCAGTTTTATTAAGCTTGAGTGGAAAATAACATTTTATAAACACACAAAGCAAAAGTTATATCAAAAAATTAAAAGCAAACATTTAAAAAAGTTACATTATAAATATGTAGATGACACTAACTTAATTTCTAACTTTATTTCTTAGATGGTCGGCCCCTACGTTTTTTAGGTATTGGTGGGGCAGAGTTAACATCCGGATCGATGGCTTCCTTTAACGAACGCTTCTTAGCTTTTGATTTCTTATTAATTTTGGCCAAGTTCTTAAGCACCTGTGTGCTTGTATCCTGATTACTTTCATTCTCTAAGACATCCTCGTGTGAAGGCAACACATCATCGTCATCATCATCATTGTCAATTTCTATTGGTGCTACAGAGGTTGCAGTAGTTAGTGAAGGTGTTGTACTGCGACTGGTCATGCTAGACTGATCATCAATATTTTCACCCAATGCAGCAGATTCAGCCTCCATGCGGTTAAGTAGCATATCTTCAGCTGACTGCTCATCGTTAATATCGCTTATTTGCACTTCTATTTGGCTGCTATGCGAAAGCGTACGATCAATAGCGGCTTTAAGCTCTGACGTTTTAATGCGAAAATCACGTACAGTGCCAAAATGCAAATAATTGGCCAAACGATCGCTTGATTTTTTCGAGAGGAGGATAACGTGTTTATTGAAATTCTCAACACAGAGTATAATTTTTGGAATCAACTTGGTTTCACGCAAGACTTTAGCTTTTTCAGCCTGAGGATTTGATTTCTTTTTACGTTGATCCTCGAAAATATTCGCCTCAATGTAAGTAATCAGCGTATAGATATTAGTGGGCAAAGGTTTGCCAACAACGCGCAGCAGTAAATCAAATCTAGAGAAATACAAGAAAAGGTGTTTTGGAGAATATAAACAACTTTTTGAGAAGAATTACCTGGTGCCTTGCATAGACAGCTTTATGTTAGCGCAACGATTGAGAAAATGTCTGGCTAAATTTTTTAAGCATACATAATGTTGCATAATAAGCCGCAATAGGCTGTCCATAGATGATCCCAACGGTATGCAGACATTGGTCAGATTCAGCAGCGTGTTCGAAATGTGTATTAACTGTAGACATAAGGAACGTTCCAATGATCGCAAAGAAGCCAGACACAGTTCACGATCATCGTCGGGCACAATACGATATTTGTACGAAGAGTTGTTGGCTTTGCTGATGAAATAATCCACATCTTCAATTTGTTTGCGTAGCGTTGCATACAGATGATTCAAGCAGGACTCTGCACTACCTAGCGTTATAGACTTCAATTGAAAGCACAACTCTGGCGTGGAATTGCTCTGAAAGTATTAAGGAAATATGGTATATTTTTTTGAATTTTTTTTATTTTGTACACCTTTACCTCTTGACTTTCATCTTCATCTTTGACGGTACCAAGCACCGTGCCCAAATGCATGGCGATAGTGTTGAAAAATGCGCCCGAATGCGTCTTCTGGCGCTGTGTAAATAGTAACTTATGCACCAAACTCAGCTCCTTAGCCTGCACTTCATGTTCTTTGCAGAATTTTAACAGCCAAGTATATGATTCTGTTGTCAGGCGATTACTATACGATAAGTTATCGTAAAATACTTCGAGACATTGCAAGAGCGCCTGCGGTATCTTGGCACCATCAGAATCTGATAGCAATGACTCTTCGGTTTGAGTTGCAGAATCTTCCTTCATGAACTCATCCAATATATCGTGCAGCATCGCTGGTGCTTCCTTCCAATTGTTGATGACATGGAAATCTTGAGGAAAATTTTAAAATTATTGAGGTGGGTTCATTTATGCGAAAAAAATATGCATCTACCAAAACCACGCACAAAAGTTTCGACAAACTTTTTCTTATACACCTCATTTGCTGTAACCAAACAATGTTGAAAGCACTGCGCTGCCAAAGATGCAGTCTTCAGGTCGAAATCTCGCCACAGCATTGGAAGACGTCGAATACAGCGTTCATAGACAACTTTTGTGATATCCGTTAGATATTTAAGCGTACGTCGGCTGTGTGACAGCTGCTTATATTGGGGCTCCAAGCGTATTGCTTCGACTTTTGTACAAGTTACTTGCAGCACATAACGCACAAGCTCACAGTTGGCGCGCAGCGCATTTGCATTCTGAACCGCAGCAAAGGGCACGATATCTCTATTGGGTATTAAGATAAATATGTAGTTAGATTTTATTCTCCTCTAGAAATAAATATTTTAATTATTAAATAAATATTTTGATATATTTTTTTTTACTTTTTCACCTGTTATTTTTTTTTATCTTTTATTCTTAAAGTTTTTTATTTTATATTCATTTTTAGAAAAAATAATGTAACATTCGGTGTATTTTTTCAAATATGATGTATTGGAAAATCAATAGAATTCCAGTATTTTTTTTTTATCAGAAAAATTTAGCTTATTCTCTACACTGAAATAGCTTTTTGGAGTATAAAAACCATTACAATTTTTGTGTAAAAAAAAATACTTCCTTTGGTACAAAACAATTTTCGTTTCCTCGCTTGTATTTCGCAGGACACATATGAAAAAATATATTTTTATAACTATTTTTTTATTTTTATAGTATAATTTCTGTATTATATTTATATCTATCTATATAAATATGAAAAAAAATGAACAAAGAGTATAGCAAAAACTAAGTCTACGGGCAATTCTAAGATACTTTGCCCAAGAAATCATTGATCTGAAGCCGGAAAATTCGTTAAAGTTCGCAAGTCGAAAAAAATATATTCTCATACAAATGAGATTAAAACCTTTTTTTAAACTGTTATAAGACCTGCCAGGGTGGTTTTTTGGAGGAGGAATCCATTTTATTTATTTAATTTTTTCTAAGGCAGCCGCCAGATGGTGCTACAGTAGAATTTTTATTTTTTTTTTTTAAGGAAAAATTCGCATCTAATTAATGAATACCTGTTAGGGTAGGGCTGCCTGATATGCTTATTGCTAAACCGGGACACTTTGGTGAAACAATTATCGACAAAAAACTTTCAAATAAAGTTACAAAAATTATATTTTCACATATTTTTTTTTTAATGTACATTTAATTCTCAACATAAAAGACTAGATTTCATTCTTCAATAAAAATTCCTAAAGAAATTTCAGTCATATTTTTCATTATTTAGAACTTGTTTAAAAATTTCTGGCTTGCCTTTAATATAATTGTAAAACTCTGCAAGTCAAATTAAAATTGACTTTGCATTGAATTATGATTCTACAGCTCGAATGTTGAGCGAATTTCTTTCCTTAGTCCACTGAGATAATGACTTATGATAATGATTTTGACTTTCAGTAGAGTTCTTTAAATATGCAACCTCCTCAAAACATTCATCAGATATTGTTATATTTTTTCACTTAAATACATTAGTTTTTTGACCTTCTGTCCACTTTGGTACATTATTTAAGGTTATCCAATTAAAAACATCATATTTATTTAAATGAAAACTAAATTGTTCCAAATAAATATTTGCTGTATTAAAAACATGTTTCACATCCTCTTCAAAAATTTTTACTTTTCTTGAATATAAACCGCTTTCCTTTAATTGGTCTAAAATAATATTTGTTTGGTTTCCAAAAAATTTATTTTCAAACCTGTCTTTTAAACCATCTTTAGTGTCATTTATTAGTTTTTACACTTCCATAATTGTGTTGTGAATTTTAAAATTTTTTTAATTTGTTTTTGAATCATGAAAGATTGGCAGTGAATAAATGACACATAAACTTCAGCTAAAGGAATGTGCTGTTCTTCAGCAAAAGAAATTTGCAAGTGGCTTCCACATTGGCAAGATTCTTTCTATAGCGGGTACTAATGAGAGCCACCGGCTTCTTCCATAAGAAAGAATTCATTTGTAAGTTGTGTCCGCATTGCCGCAAAATTCTTTAAGCCGCTCCGTTCTTACAGTAAATATAGAAAAATATTTATATTTTTAATCACCACAGATTCCACATTGATTGACATCACATCCACAGCAGTCGAAACTGTGTTGTGAAGTATATGAGCAGGGCAACCAATTCCCTCGATGTTTTTTCCTGAAGCCTCTTTTAATTTATAAAAAATTTATTCCCAGCCTTTTCCTTCCACCAAAATCGGTATTATCAGCACCAAAAGCTACAAGATTTTTTAAAGGTATTTGAAATTTCATAAAAAGTCACGTTTTTAATAAATATTTCTACAAAAATTGCAACTGCATGCTGAGCCAAAACGTTCTTTATTAAAGCTGTTGCTTTGGTTCTAGCGTTTGATTGCTTTGCTGCTATTTCCGAATCCGGATACAAGATTGCACTTAGTTTAGTAGTACAATCTACTGAGCTAAACGATTGATGGTGATCAATAATTTTATGTGCAGTTGTAAGCTCAGCAGCAGAGATCAGTTGGCATTGTGTTTTGTTTCACAAAAAACGATGAAATGTCCTTTAAAGTTGAAGCTTCACAAAGCATCGATTTATCTTTGGCACTTGCGATGTGGTCAACAATGTCTAACCGTCCACCGTGCTTTATGGAAATATAACAACCGCACACCATGCACAAAGAATCGTGATCACTTCTACATCGTTTTATAAAAGACCACTCTGCTGTATATGTGGAAACGAA
Organism: Coremacera marginata; assembly: GCA_914767935.1. Classification (NCBI taxonomy): domain Eukaryota; kingdom Metazoa; phylum Arthropoda; class Insecta; order Diptera; family Sciomyzidae; genus Coremacera; species Coremacera marginata. The sequence continues at coordinate 20,471,983 of OU612044.1, forward strand.
TTTACACTTCCTCTTTGGCATTTTCTAAGGTAATAAAAAACAATATAAGCATATAAACAACAAACTTTGACTCGAAAACTTACATGAAAAGTTACAGCAGGCAAAGAAAACAAGCACACAATAAATTTAATGAAAAATAGCTGTTGCTAGAAAGAGATTGGATTCTGCAGGTGATATATCAATTATCGATTATTGCTAGGGAGGAGCTCAACTTACTGAAAATTAAAGATGATCTGACTACTATTTCACATTTAAAAATTAGTTGCAAATTTTAAAAATGTATTTTTGCAAATTTGCTCCTTATTAAATCTTTAAATTGGACCCTTTTAAGATAAGTCCGGTACATATTAATGTTGGACCGGGACATCGGGACAAGCAATCTAAAACCGAGACATGTCCCGGAAAACCGGGACGTATGGCAGCCCTATGTTAGGTTGATGTTATGCTGGCGGTCAAATGATCCCTGATCATGTCACTTTTTGTGCTCTTTTTTCGTTTGATGAGCTCTGTGCCTAAAGTATGTTATGCTGACGGTCATATGATCCCCAAACATTAGTATACTTTTTGCTACTTATGGTACTTTATTCGAAAAAAAGTATCATCATTGAACATGGTTGAGTGTTGCTATTAAGCAGGATTCATTACTGCTTTCATACATTTCGCACTGAAATTGTACTATTTTAATGCGAAAACACAAATGTTGTGAATAATGCCACAACGCAACACTGTTTTGATTCCGTGATTTCATATTTTTATCGAATCATTTGTTGACCGTGGTGGGCCAAATTTATTCTCTCTCTCTCGCTCTCAATTTTTCAATTTACATTGAAACAAAAACAATGCGCGCCCATGATGTGCCCATGACCAGCATAACATAGCCCTTAGCAAGACCCCACTTGAAGAAGGTCATTAAAAAGTTTGTTGTTTGACAAAAGAATGAAAACTCGTCAAGCAGCTATAAGAAAAACAGTTCATATTAGGGAGAATTTGTGGAATCCAAACGAAGTTTGACCGTATACAAAACCAGTTATCAATTTTAATTGCAAGGATTATTTCGATATGATTAATTTGAATGATGACAATATTTTATTTGGTCCTCCATTTATAGCAAATATTCCATGAGAGCATTTGATAAAGTACATTGGCTTTCTAGATCCACCGTTTCTTGACATCGTTATTGCTCACCATATACAAGCAATAAAACAACATATTCAGCTTTTAAGTAGCGTTTCACGACGTGTTACCGACAAAAATCGCGAAGGGGTTAAGGCATCGATATTAGAAAGTCGATGTGAAGTACCCAAAATGGAAAGTAAGAAAAATTTACAAAACTTATGAATTTCTTTAAGAAATGTTTTTTTTAAATAACATGCAATAACAATAGAGTTCAGCTACTACAGCTTTATCGCACTTCCTCAGCATTAACCCATCTAAAGCCACTACCCAGTAATCATTGAAAAAAAAATATCAATGATATGGATACCCGTGACCACAAACAAGTTAATGTGGGAAAAATTTACCCACCAATAAATGGGTTGGGCTCAGGGACAACACAAGACGTAACAACTAACCATGCGTATACATAGATCTAATTACACAACTAATTTTAATCTACTTTTGAGTTGACCTTTTGACAAATTAACATCAAAAACGCTACAATTGTTAACAAAGGAACTCATGCGATTTAAAGGAGCAGTAGCCATATAATTTGTTCTACTAAATGGCAAATAAATTAAGTTGTTAGCGTTTCTACTGCTTCTACGGTTAGTGTTAAAATTTATGTGAGAAAGAAGTTCTGGAGAATCGAATACACCTGTTATGAGCTGGTGTAAATATACGATATCTGCCGATTTCCTTCGATCACCTAAAGACTGCATTTTTAATAGTTTTAAACGATCCTCATAAGGAGGAAGGTCTAATATGTCAGTTCCACTTAAGCCCCTTAGAGCAAACTGAACAAAACGTTTTTGGATTATTTCTATTCGATCAACATGCACATTGTAACTTGGGGACCAAACTTGACTTGCATACTCTAAGTGAGGACGCACGATTGCATAATACAACGTTGTAGTTGTAATCATGCTATTAAATTCTTTGGCCCAGCGTTTTATAAAACCAAGCATTGAAGATGCTTTTTACAAATATTATCAATATGAATGTTAAATGACAGCTTAGAACCCATGCATATACCTAGGTCTTTGACGGTGTCTACACGACTCAAGGCAGTATCTTTAATCTTATAATCAAAAATAAAATTATTCCTTTTTCGCGAAAAGGTCATAGTTTGGCATTTATCTGGATTTAAAAACATATTATTTTTAGAACACCAAACTTCAAAGGATTTTAGATCAGACTGGAGTAGATCTGAATTATCTCTAGAATTAATCGTTCTGTATATTTTCATATCATCGGCATAAATAAGCAGATGAGAGTGTTCAATGACGTGAGTTACATCATTGATAGCTAAAATAAACAGGACCAAGGTGACTACCCTGAGGAACACCTGATCCAGCAATAAATTCAGAAGACAATGCGCCTCGGAAACGTATTTGATAAGATCGCTCCACCAAATACGATTTAATCCAGTTCACAAAATATTGTGGAAATCCCATTAACTCAAGTTTAAATAAGATTAGATTGTGTGGTAGCTTATCAAATGCCTTACTAAAGTCAGTGTAAACACAATCGACCTGGTTACCAGAATCAATAGAATTTAAGCAGAATGTTGTAAAATCGAGAAGATTAGACACAGTGGATCTGCCATTCACAAAACCATGGTGACGAGTTGTTATGACTTCCCCACAGTGAATTTTCACCCGATCATACACCATCCGCTCAAAAAGTTTTGGAATCGATGAGGGCTTAGCGATAGGCCTGTAGTTACTGACATCGTTCCTGCAACCCTTTTTAAAAATAGGACTTATAAATGATTTTTTCCAAAAAAGTATAAAATAACTTTCGTTAATAGATTTATTGAATAATAAAGAAAGTGGTTGACTCAAAACGGAACCGCATTGTGTTAACACTGCGACAGGAACACCGTCAGGTCCAGCACCAAAGTCCTCATCGATCGATTTAATATACATTAAAATATCCTCAATAGTGAAGGATATATGTTCCAAAGATACTCTGGGTTCGGAATTCATATATTCGAAGTACTCTCCATCAGGATTAAAAGAATCTGAACAGAATGATTCTTTAAAAAGATTGGCGAATAGGCAACTAATTTTGACGGGATTGTCAGTAAATCCGGAGTTCTAAATGAAGAAGGAAATCCATCAGATTTCTTCTTTGTGTTTACGAATCCCCAAAATTTCTTTGGATCTGTCAATATTCTCAGCTTAACATTATCTAAATATTCGTGATATAATGTAGCTGAGCGATTTTCAATTTCCAGAACAAACGTTTGTAAGTTTCTAGGTCGTTTGAGCCTAAGCTACAGATGTATTTCTTCCATTCCTGTTGTTGCGAAGAGTCTTTAAATCCTTTGTGTACCAAGGGTACGTAGAATTCCTCGCAAATTTGAGACTATAAGGTACGGATTGAGAAAACACAGCAAAGAGTTCCATATAAAAAAAATGTATGGAGTCATCAAGGCAATTTTCATTTATATATTCTAAAATTGCATTAAGTTTACCATGAAGCAACTGATTCAACTTCAAAAAGTCAGCTTTTTTAAAATTGAATTCATAAAGCTTATCTGCTGAATTAGAATTTACTATATTTGCTCTGTCGGATTTGTACCAAATACTCAATGGTGGATGATATTCATCAACAGTAGTTAGAGCATGAAAGGCCCTCTTAACAACAACATTGTTACTGTTTGTAGTTAAGACCAGGTCAAGAAGTCTTTCAAGACTATTATAAATACAACTCACTTGTTGTAAGTCTGAACATATATTATCAACAAATATATGTTCTTGGCGGGTTTCGAATTAGATGCACAATAGTACGTATCATCGTCAGAAGAATGCCATTTTAAATCAGGTAGATTAAAATCGCCCAATAATAAAATGTCGTCATTAACGTCAAGTAAATCAATTATGTAATATATGCACTCCGCAAGGCTTGCATAGACCTCTACACTACTCTTAGGAGGAACATACGCATTAACATATACATTACATTATACATTATACGCATTACATATACATTAGAGTTACAATGTATAACTTTAACGCAAATTAGTTCAATATTAGAAGAGCAGGGAGTGTCAACAATAAAGGTGACAAAACAGTTCCCTACAGCCAAAAGGACACCACCACCGACTGAAGAAATATTGTCAGTGTATCTGTATTTTCTAAAAACTTGATAACTACTGTCAAACAATTCCAAATCAGCAATGCTTCCGTTCAGCCACGTTTCTGTTAACGCGATAATATCCTCAGAGCAATTTTGAGTTGATAGAAATAAGCTCTGCGTCTTAGAACGTAGTCCCCTTACATTTTGATAGTAAAGGGACAGCCTATTTAGTTTTTTTGAGTCTGGCGGGCTGCTTGAGTCACCCTTTTAGACTTATTTTTTGGCTTGAACTCAGTAACAAGAATATTATCGGCCCACAAATTAGATTTAAGAACAGTTGTAAAATCTTCGGCTGCAACTGTTAGAATAAAAGAAGCATGGGAAGGCTTATTACCAATTTTTTTGCATGAACAGAATGCATTTGAGTTCACTAACTTGGATTGCCTGACAAACGTCAATATATTTTCTATTGATGTGTCGGGCTGAAGACGTGAAATGAAAACATTTCTGTTCCTCGAAACTGCTCTTAAAGTCAAATGACTGTATGGAGGAATAGAAGATGGTGTATAAGAAATCACCGTATTATTATTTTCTGATGGCATTGCTGAGGACTGCTCTGCCTTGGAAGGTCTGGAGGACGCCTTCCGACGCTTATTTTTGTTTTTGTTTTTCCTCTGTCTTTTAGAGCTTTTAAGGTCTTTTTCTGATGAAACTGACATAATTCCGGAAGAAGCAGTCATGGACGAAGGAACCGAAATATTATCCTGAACAGTAATTTCATCAGAAACGCTGGTAGTGGGTGCGGCACTAACTTCGCTGAAAAATGAAACAATTTCTCTGAAGTTATTATTTAATAAGTTAAGGCTTTCCCCAAAATGCTTTATTTTAGAATAGAGTTCATCCGGGGAAAGGGCCCTGCACGAAGCACAATACCAGCGGAGACCAGATCGGACTGACATTAAATCGTCAAGGCACGATTTAGAAATACCAGCACAAGAAGCATGGAACATTCGCTCACACGGACCAGAACAACTGAACATAGGGTGCAGAATATTCTAGCTTTTGCATTGCTCGTTAATTTTTAAAAAAAAATCAAAATTAGTGGTATTTATGTTATGATAAATTCAAATTTCCTTTTTTATTGTATTTTAATTGCATAAAAAAAAATTTTAAAAATGAAAAACCTATGTTTTCCCTAAAATAAAAAAAAACAAAAAATTCTATTGAAGCGCCCTCTGGCGGTTGCCCTAGAAATAAATAAATAAATAAATATAAAATAGATTTCTTATCTTAAAAAACACCCATGACAAGTTTTATAAAAAAAATAATAAAATTTTTAATCTCATTTGTATGCCTTACGAATTTTCGAAACTTACGAAACTTAAACGAATTTTCCGGCAGATCGATATTGACTTCAGACCAATGATTTCTCGGGCAAAGTTTCTTAGAATTACCCGTAAATTTCCTTTTTGCTATATTCTTTGTTGCCATAAAATTTGACCCGGCCTAATATCTATACTATTATATAAAATTGAAGTGTCAATTTTTGTTTCCACGTAAACTTCAAAAATACTGGGTCGATTTTTATGAAATAAGTTTTAAAATGTCATATTTATGCTACAGCACAGCATAGGGGTATTTTTATTCGAAATTTAATCATAAGTTTGTTTAATTAAAGTGTTAAGTTTTGTGTCGTGCTAGTGCTAGTGTTGTGGGAAATCCAGTAAAAGATAACTTTAAGACTAAGAGTTTATGATTAACAATATCAAAAGCTTTGCTAAAATCAGTCTGTAAACCTTTTCCAAAATTCTCAATGGTTTTGGAAGTAAATTCAAGCAGGTTTGTAACCGTCGATTTTCCAGAAACAAATCCATGTTGGAGTGGAGACAATAAAGATTAAAAATTTACTTTTGTGTTTGAATTAAAAATAAAAAAAATCAATTTTTATTTATTTTATTCAACATTTATTTTATTCAACCGTCTTGTTTCAGAACTAAATATTAACTAACTCTACTCTTACAAAAATATTACTTATGCTTACTCTTAATCTATTATCTACCTGTATCTTTTTATTTGCTTGTATGTGAGTGTTTGTATGTTCACATTCACTGCATTATGTGGATAATAGTGCAAGCGAAGCTTTTTGTATTTTCGTTCGTTGCACTGTAAAGTTTTAGGGCGAACGGAAATCATCCAGACATAATTCCTGATAATTGTTTACGACATTTGAAGTAAACAATTATTAGGAAATTTTATTTGGGAATTTAAAGATTTTTAACAGGAAGGAAGGGGTTCTCTATAACACCCCCACCGTTAGCTCGAGGCTCCGACGAAGATATTTCTATGACCGTTTTTTTAGAGAAGAAAGATTTATTTTTTAATAGAAGAGCCAAGATTATAATAATAGGTATTATAGCAATAAGCAGAGTGCTTATGTTAAATGTGTTCTTTAAGTAGCTATGTCTTGTTAATTCCACAATTTCTTTTCTATTATTTTCAATAGTTTTTAAATGAATTTTTCCAAATTCAATCTTACTAGAAAGTACATCTTCTTTTAAAGATACAAGTAGATTTGGTAGTATAATATGATCATTAACTTTTATTTCGTAGTTTTTATAAGTCTTATTTTCTAGTTTTATTTCACAATTTTCAAATTTGATTAGATAAGTTCCTTTTATTTCACCTTTAAAATCATTACAGTTATGAAAAATTACAGATCTTTTAATATTTTTAATTATAAGTAGTCCATTTTTAATTTCTATTATTTCAAACTTTGAACTTTCTTTTAATGCACATTTAGTTTCTTTTATTTTAAATATATTATTAATACAAGTGCTATTTATTTCTTGTAGGTTTTTCTTTAAATTATCTTTAACGTTTGCATTATATAAATTGCCGTTGTTATCAGTAATTATTTCGTTTTCGTTTATGTCCAAAGATTTATTTTCCTTATTTGGTAGAGGTTCTAAACGTATCTTAGAATAAATAGTTTTTGTATAGTTTGGAATGAATAGTATTATTATTATTTTCATATTATATGTTATAACTGAAACTTTAACATTAGCTAATGTATTGAGGTCTGTTATTTTCTTGAGTTCTTCATTAGTAAGGATATTTCTGCCTAAAACTCCGAGTCTGCTATTTAAGAGTGTTTGTTCTATGTCATCAATGTGGTTTATTAGTAGGTTTATATCGTAATTTATTTGGTAAAGGTATTGCATATATTTTATTTCGTCTTCTATTGTAATTATTTTATTATTCACGTCGTTTCTAAATGTTTCTATGTAGTTTTTTATTGTAAGTTGCTGTTGCTTTATGTGATCGGTGATGTTACGTATTTGACTTATGATGTCAGTGTTTATGCGTACTTGTTTGTTGTTTTCTGAGATAAGATTTTTGTTGTTATCATTTAAGAGTTCTAGTTGTTCAGTTATTTGTTTTTCATCATCTGCGTCCATTGTACCTGCAATGTATTTGAGACTTTTGCCGATTATATTTAAAAGTCCTCGCTTGTTCCTTGAATGTGGTAAGAGATTGTCTAGTTTTGATTCTAGATTTCTATAGTTGTGTAGTACTGAATTTAACATAGGTCCTTCTAAGTTCGGTTTATTCGTCATAGTTTCAAGGTTATCCCAAATGTGGTCTTTTGTGTCTTCGTATTCTGTTACATTGATCACGTGTAATATTTTGTCATGGCTTGAAATAAGTTTTAGGTTTTCCATTTTTATACTGACATAACCATTGTTCTCGTTTAAATTTTGAATATCTAGCATTTGTGTTTGGATTGTAGGAATAAGGATGGTCAGTGTTATTATGAATAATTGAGTCATTTTTCCTAAAAATAAAAAAAAATAAAATTGATAGGTTTCACTATGTTTACGCTAATTTGATTGTTGGGTTGTTATTATCTTGATATTTCTTTAGTCGTTTTAAGTGTGATTTATAATATTTGTGTCCTTTTGGTGTAATAATATGTTCATCATCTAATGGTTGAGCAACAATTTTTCTGAACTTGGCATGATTTTTGCCACCTCTTATTTCTTTAATCATTACTGGTCCTGTCTGAATTTCGACATCTTCCCTGTCTTTGTTTTGGGCATTAATAGTTCGTTCTTTGATTTTTATTATGCGTTCCTGAATTGTAGGGTATTCGTCTTGACTTATTTTTCCATTAGTGAAGTCTATTGGCTTCTTACCAGTGGTTGAATGGATGCTATTGTTATAGAAATTTATAATTTTATACATTTTCTCTTCAACAGTGTCTATATTTTTATTAGAGTCGTGTCTAAGAAGTCTTAAATGTTCGTTTAAAGTATTGTGGAGGCGTTCTATATCTGAATTCGACGTATGGTTGTTATTTGATGTGAAGTGTATATTAATATTTTGATCTCTGAGGAATTCTTGTAAGGGCAAGGCTTTGAAGCCTAATTCATTGTCTACAATTAAACTTTTAAAGTGTCCTGTATTGCCTATATATTGCATGACGGCTCTTTTGAATTCGGTCCATGACCGGTTGGATAATTTTATAGCTTGTGCATACTTGGAGAATTTGTCTATTATTGTAAGAAAAATATTTTTACTTAAACTGTAGAAAACGTCCATGTGAATTATTTCTCTAGGCCGTTCAGGTGTTGCTGTTATTTTGAATTTTTGTTTTACGGGATGTCTTTCATACTTTTCAACATTGCAAATTTCGCAATTATTGATAAACTGTGTAATTCTCTGTTTTAATTTTGGGTTATAAATTGTATCTTTAAGTTCTTCGAAATTTTCATTTATTCCTCTGTGGTTATTTTTAAAGTGTTCTGTCTCTATCAGGTCAGTAAGTTCACTTTCGTCTGTTACGTCTCTCAAAACTTTTAAGCATCTTATAACTTTAAATGTCCCGTTATTATTGTTAAAATTATCTCTTATCACATTTTGGAATGCTTTAAGTATGTTTTCCTCTTCAAAATATACAGCATTTGTACCTATTGGGTTGAAATGGTTTTTCACTATTGTGATAATTGAGTCAGTATCTATGGTTTTTAAATAGATTATTTTTCTACTTGAATTGAATATTCTTAAATTTTTTATTTTCAAGGACCCTGAGTTAATTCTCTTGAATATGATTTGGGTTTTGTACATATTAAGTGGACATTTGCTTTTGGGTAAAATAGAATTATCAACTTCATTGAAATTAATTATAGCGCAAGATAGGGCGTCAGCATTTCCGTTCTGAACGCCTTTCTTATATTTTATTTCGAAATCGTATTCACTTAATCGGAGTCTCCATCGAATTAATTTGGAGTTGGGCTCTTTCATCGAAAAGAGCCATGTGAGAGGACGATGATCTGTTTCTACAATAAACTTGTTTCCAAACAGATAGGGTCTAAAATATTGTGTACCCCAAACGATCGCAAGTAGCTCTTTTTCGATCGTGCTGTAGTTTTGCTCGTGGTCGTTTAGAGTACGACTTGCAAAACATGTCGGGTGTCCTTCTTGCGATAACACTGCTCCTAGGGCATAGTTACTCGCGTCGGTTTGTAAGACGAATTGTTTCTTAAAGTCGGGGTAAACTAGAATAGGGTCATTTACTAAATGGGTTTTTAGTGATTCGAATGCGTGTATATATTCGGGATCTTCTGTATCCAACTTAATATCCTTTTTTAAGTATTTAGTCATAGGCTTCGCTATCCGAGCGTAATCTTTAATAAATTTGCGATAATAACCGGTGAGTCCCAAAAATTCTTTAATCGCTTTTTGATTTTTGGGGAGTGGGAATTTTTGGACACAATAAATTTTCTTTGGATTTGGTTTTATACCATCACTATTAACGATATGTCCAAGGAATTCAGTTTCGTGTTTAAGAAATTCCGACTTATCTAATTGGATTTTGAGATTCGTATCTCGAAGTCTTTGGAAAATTTTAGTTATTGATTCTAGGTGTTCTGTGAGAGAAGTGGAGAAGACGATGATGTCGTCTAGATAAACTAGGCATATTTTGTTGACATAATCGGAAAGAATAGTGTTCATTAAGCGTTGGAAGGTGGCTGGGGCTGTCTTCAACCCAAACGGCATTCGAAGGAATTCGAAGTGCCCTCCTTCCACGCTAAAGGCTGTCTTGTGTATGTCTTGCTCGCAGATTTCAATTTGGTGAAACCCTTTTGCGAGATCTAATGTTGTGAAATATTGACAGCGTCCTAATTTTTCCAATATCTCGTCGATATTTGGAATGGGGTACCTGTCATCGATTGTTACCTCATTCAATCTTCGGTAATCTATGACAAGCCTCCATTTTTTCTTTCCGCTCGCGTCCATTTTTTTGGGGACAACCCAAACTGGAGCAGAGTACGGAGAATGGCTTGGTCGAATTATTCCCTTTTTTAGCATGTCCTGAATCTGATCACGAACTTCTGTTTTGTGAACATAGGGGTAGCGATATGATTTTGCTACAATGGGGGAGTGGTTGGTAGTACGAATATTATGCTTGATTGCATTTGTGAAGGTTAAGTCCTCGTCCTCATTGTAAAATATAGTTTTAAATTTTTTTATTACCTTCAATAATTTTTCATTTTCCTCAGGATTTAGATGATCCGTGCGTATTTGATCAATTGTTGATTTCGTTAATATATTTTCATTGCTTATGTAAAAATTTTCTTGTGTGACAGGAGTCATCTTCTTCACATTAAATTGTACCTGCTGAGGTGGTTTACAGCTTACGGTGACTTTGGCTCTTACTACATTTTTGTCTACTTCGTAAATACCTTCTATAATTTTAACTTCTTTGCAATTCGACGTATTTTCTGGTATGTAAATAAGTCCTTCTTCTTGTGTAATTGGTATGTCAAGGTCGAATTCGCCTACTCTATCAAAAATATAATTTCGTAGTTCTTTATCGTCAAAATGTAGTGGTACTGTTTTTGTACCCATCTCCAAAACGTTATTTTTAAAATCAATTATTGCGTTATATTTCCTTAATATGTTATTACCTATGAGTCCGTGATACTCCTTGTGGAAGTTGCAGACGTAGAAGTCAATCTTCTCTGTAATGTCTCCAAGTTCTTCAAATAAGGGTATTCTGACTTGTTCGCTAATTTTTATATTATGTTGTAAAGTTTTTATTATAATTTCTTCCGTTGGTACATTCCACTTAGGGTCACATAAATTTGTGTTAATTATCGAGTGTGTCGCACCCGAGTCTACTATGAACTTTAAAGGTTCGATTTTTGATTGGACAATTATATATGGTAAGGATTTGGGGAGGCTCGTAAAGGAAAATTTTCATTTGTTTGATATGATGTTCCTGATTTATAATTAGTCGCTTCATATGGTTTGTTTTCCCTATGTTTGTCAACTGTTTCGTTTGTATTGATATCGACCTCCATCGGTTCTGGTGGTCTAGAATTTCTAATGGGTTGGTAATTATTATTATTGTTATGATTGTTATGTCTGTAAGATTGATTATATTTATATCCATATGAGTAATCATTATGTTTTTGTCCATCTGTTTGTTGGAATCTGTTATCGTTATTATATTTTCCATAATTTGCATTTTGTTGTCCATAATTTCTATTTGGTTGCCTTCTATAATCGTTATTATGTTGGTTATTAAGTTGTCTGTCATAATAGTTGTTTTGGTGTCGATATTCATTAGATTTCTGTCGGTATTGTTGATGTCTTCTAGGATCATCGTTGTTTTGTCTGTTATCTTGGTTCCTTTGATGTCGATAGTCGTTGAATTGCGGTCGGTTTGGTGATTGCCTTCTAAAATCGTCATTGTTTTGTCTACTATTATATCTTTTGTGTACGTTTAGGTAATTTTCGTTACCTCCTTTATATGCATATCCTGCTTTAAAGAGGATGTCCATTGCTTCTTCTAATGTGTCGGGGTCCCTACATATCAAAACAGACCTCATGGGTTCTGGTATTCTATTGGTAAAAAAGTTTAGAGCAGATCTTGCGTTATTTTTGGCACATTCGTTTAGTGCGGCAGTATCTCCCACTATTGTAGCGGTTTTATTGTTGAGTCTTCTTAGTTTGGCTCTTATGTCGTTGTAAAATTCTAAGCAATTTGTACGAAAAGTCGTATTTCTCAATTTGTCAAACAGTTCTTCACATGTATATTTGTCGCCGAAATTATTAAGAAGGATTTCTTTTATCTTTGGCCAACTTTGGGCCTGACAATTAATGTCGATAGCTATTTTAGCTTGGTTTTTTAATTTACTTTTTATTATATCAATGAATATGGGCTGTGTTTCTGCAGTATATGTCAAAAGCAGTGGTAGGATCCTATCGATTAGGTTGCAAAAATCATGGAGTTCGTCTGTGTCTCCATTAAAGATTGGTAATTTATTTAGGTATTTTATAGGGTCGATTGTTAGTTGAGCCATTTTGAAGGAGGATTACAGAGAGGAGCAATTAACAGTAATATATAATATTCGAAAGATATATGGTAAGAATATACAAAATAATTAATAATAATAATACAAAATGTAGGTATGAATTATATAATTATACTTTTAAGAGTCGCTCACTGTATTTTAAAGTGAAGGTCGATGTTTCCTTTTGTTACTGAATGATGATCTTCTTTGCTTTCGGTTTTCACAGTTGTACGGGTAAATGAATTGCTTCTGCGGATAAGTATGTTGAGCTTGTATTTTCCCTGTTTCTGCTTTTAGTGTGTTGGATGATGAACTTCCTTAATTTCGGGTTTCACAGTCGTATGCGTAGGTGAATTACTCTTCGTTTAAGTGCGTTGAGTTTGTATTTTCTTCTTGTTTCTGCTTTAAGTTTGCTAACCAGTTCTGCAAGCTCCCTATTTATTTCTTGCTGTCTTCCGTAGGAGTACAATTCTGCGTGGTTTAAGAAGAAGTTTTCCATATATTCTTCACCGTGGACTTATAGTTGGTTTTGTTCGTGTAGATTAAATTAATTTTTATATAAACTTCTTGGTTTTCTGCAACAAATTGCTTAAACGTTTCTTAACAAGTTATTTAAACGTTATTTAAAAGTTATTTAAACGTTTTCCGTTTTTTTTTTTTTTTTTTTTGAATTATTAGGGGTCCTCTCTCTTCAAATTAAGATTTTAGTTTTATAAACTTATTTTGCAATTTTAAAAAATTCATGAGAAGAAAAAAAAAATTCACAAGTTCACAATTTTTTGGTTTTTTAAAGTTATGTTGCACTTTTTTTGTTCACACTTTCAGTTTTTATTCGAGTTCAATATTTTTCGTTCATTACAAGTAGTTGTTTTTATTTTTATATTAGAAATAGTTTCTATATTTTCTTTCGCGATACTCGGTTAAGTGTTGACACACACTGTACTTAACGTTCGTTCGTCAAGGATACATCCGAGTATCCCATCCTCGTCGCCAATTTACTTTTGTGTTTGAATTAAAAATAAAAAAAATCAATTTTTATTTATTTTATTCAACATTTATTTTATTCAACCGTCTTGTTTCAGAACTAAATATTAACTAACTCTACTCTTACAAAAATATTACTTATGCTTACTCTTAATCTATTATCTACCTGTATCTTTTTATTTGCTTGTATGTGAGTGTTTGTATGTTCACATTCACTGCATTATGTGGATAATAGTGCAAGCGAAGCTTTTTGTATTTTCGTTCGTTGCACTGTAAAGTTTTAGGGCGAACGGAAATCATCCAGACATAATTCCTGATAATTGTTTACGACATTTGAAGTAAACAATTATTAGGAAATTTTATTTGGGAATTTAAAGATTTTTAACAGGAAGGAAGGGGTTCTCTATAACAATTAAACACTATGTGATAATTGTGAAGTAATGATTGCCTCGAAAAGCTTAAGCAAAGCGCTTAATTTTGAATTCCACGATAGTTAACGATGAAAGACCTGTTACCAGACTTGTGCAATGGAATAATAAAAAACGACTTCCAGGCAACTGGAAAATACCAAGATTTTAATGAAGAAAAGAAAAGCAAGGTGATAGGAGTTACTAATTCATCACAGCACTATTTTAATATACATGACGGTATATTGTCGGGAACACTTTTATATGACGTTTTAAGTATAATAAAACCGTGATAGTATCAGTTATTGGGAGACTAATATCCAGATATTATATCCAGATTGAACACTAAATGGATAGCTTAGATTATCATAGGATGAAGATGAAAAGGTCGCTTTGGAAAAGTCAGCGAAAAAATTACAAATTCTATTCTCGCTAGCCGATTCAACAGTTTTATATATTTTATAAAAGAAGGATAGGAAAAAGAAGTTGACAAAGTTTCAGAACGATTCAGCATGAGACTTGATATTTAATTTTACTTTTATTAAATAAATATCGTAGGATTGCTTGCATAATTGATAATACTTGTACTTAATAGAGGTATAAGAACCAAAATCTGTAATGCTATGAGTTTTTTGAAATATTTATAATACATAGATTTTAAGTTTCTTAATTTTCCTAGTTCTTCAGAAAACTATTCAGAACCAGATGTTAAACGGGCATTTCTCTGGGGTACTGATGATAGAAAACAATCATTGGGAGTTCTATTAAAAGCAGAGACAGCCGAATCAAGGTTTTCTGGCAATGTTTTTGTATTAACGATATTTAGTACGGATAACTTGCAATATTAGATATATATAGTTCATCAAACAATCTTTATCGGCTGTCGGATGTCGGCTAATTTCGTTTTTGGTATTAATGGCGGTGCCAAGGTATACGAACTCCTTGAATACTTCAAAGTTATAGCTGCCGGATGAAACGTGGAAGTCTAATCGCCGCGCTCCCTACTTAGTAGACAGCATGTACTTTGTTTTACCCTCATTTATCGTCAAACCCACTTTGGCTGATTCCTTTTCGATAGCGGCGAAAGCAGCGGTAACATCTCTCTTAGTTCTGCCGACAATATCAATTATATAACTTATCTACTGTGTTTTATATTGAACACCAGAGGGCGCTGAAGTATAAAAATTTTAAAAAACCTCGAAAAACTCCTAAGCCGTACATCCAATTTGCATGAAAATTTTTACATAGGGGTTTTCGGATACGGTATTATGATTTTTTTTTTCTGTTTTCTTGAACACCAAAGGGCGCTGTAGTACAAATATTTTAAGAAAAAACACTTCAAAACCGCTTATCTAATTAGGATGAAAATTTGTTTTTATGGGTTTTTTTCGAGTATGGAAAGGGCTTTGGCGCAATTTTTTTTGTTTTCAAAAACAATAGGGCGCTGTTGTACAAATACTGCAAAAGAAGCTCCAAACCACTCATCCGATATGTATGATTTTTATAAGAGGTTTTCTCGGCTACGTTGAGATTTTTGCGCTATGTATTTTGATATATCTTGAACACCACAGGGCATTGTACTACAAAATATAGTAAGGCGTAGCAAAGCGCGAAGGGTGATAAATATCTTATTTTCTTCTTTATGTGTATTTATATTCAACATTCTTATTTTCGCATATCTGGACAGCTGATGCCGAATTCTGTGGTATTCGATCAACACATTCGCAAGTCAGCTGCGTCGTACGTTGGCGTTGTTTTGACATTTCAATTTATATTTTCAGTGCTTATTTTATTGTTAAAAAAGACTTACAAAATAATGGCTTATTCGTAAAAAATTGAGAAAAGAAATTGTCAAAAACGTGATAAAAATTGGAAGTACATAAAAATAACGTATGAAAGAATTCTTGACCATAAAAGTATCTGCAAATATGACCTTAGCTAACATTGACAATTTCTAACGAAGAGGCTACAACTTGCATTTTTCTATTTAAAAAAAAAAAAAAAGGAAATGGCCATTTCAGCCCTTGAAAGGACTTTGGCCGAGCTTCTTATGATCAATTGTGTTGTGTGTGTTGTGAAATGTTTGAACACAAATGAACAAGAACTGGAACCTACATGTTAAATGCCGACTCCGAAAGGCTTTTGTTCTCAAGATCTTTCCGATTTCGAAATCGAAAATCGTATGAAGGGGTTGACACAACTTCGTAACGATTTCGAAACGAGTCTTAACGAAAATGTTATGAAAAAGTTACGATTTCGTTCAGACAGATCAGACAGAAAGAAAGGAAATTGTACTGTTAGCATTTTAATATGTCGCACAAACAAACGCATAACGAAATTCTATATAAATTCGTATAAAAAATTAAAATGTTCCGATATTTGCGTAACAAAATTGTAAGGATTTCTTTAAGACAGCTCGAAATAGTTACGAATTAGTCGGAATTTTGACAAAGTCGTCAACTATGGTTGCTGGGTTTCAGCAAAGGTAAAATTAAACCTTTCATTTTTTCAAGTTGTTTTTACAAATTTTTCATAGTAAAAGTTATTCTAGCACCCATACGTATGGGCGTGGCACCTTAAAATTTTGCTGATACACTTATTGAACAAATACAACATGTTTAAAAGTAACAAATTATGAAAAATTGTTCGTGCCACAGGAAAAAAGTTGGGATTGAAAGTGTTAAGGGGTTACATGACATTGGCAGTTTTTTGAAATCGACTTTTTTTTAATAATTTTGTATTTTAGTAAATATTCTTAAGATTCTAAAAATTTCATGGAAAAATTAATACGGGCTCAAAAGTTACAGCCGGATTAGTGAGAGCGCATTTTTTGCGCTACGTACGGCAGCTGGTATACACTTTTTTTACTTGCTACCTGACTTTTGGTGGTTGTTATTTCGTACATACTTGAAGGGTGAAGCTCGAATTGCTAAAAGATTGCAAAAAGTATAAGAAACAACACAACACAACACAACACAAGATAACGAAGGCATACAGTACGAAGCAGGCATGGCAGATTGAAGGTAACCTTTTTTTTTCTTTGTTCACAAACTTCGAACGCGTTTATCTCGAAACCATGTTTTTCGTACTGGTTGTGGTACTAGCGGCTTCATTTTTTGACGAAATTTTTTTTTTTTGTATTTTTTTAAACTTGATTCGCTATCGTATGACACGAGCTTTTTTTTAATTTTTTTTTTTTTTTTGATTTTTTATGAATTTTTAAAGTCAATATTTTTTCGAAAAAACACACTTTCAAATTTGGAACATCACCAAAAATTGAAAAAAAATTAAAAAAAAAGCTCGTGTCATACGATAACCAATTTTGTTAAGATTTAAAAAAGTAATTTTTTTTCCAGATCGGACAATTTTTTCAACTCCCAGTTTGGAGTTTGGAGCTTTGAGCTCCAGTTTGGAGCTTTTGAAAAAATGTTTGTTTTTGACTGAGTTATGAATTTTTAAAAAAGGTCTGTTTTCTCTGCCGCGAATGTCATGTCCCTCCTTAAGAATTTTTTGCAGGTTACTCTTACAAATATAACCGTCAGAACGGTGTCGATTACGCTAGGAAATTTAAGTATGGAGATTAAAAAAAAAATCAGCTTGTGCCTAAAAAGAATTTTTACTATATACTCTTCAAATAACTAACTGGTCGAAGAGACTCGTTATTGGAAAGAAATGAGTAAAACTTTTAACCATTTAAATTGTTAGAGCTTGAGAAGTGAAGGTTGGAGTATTCTTTTGATCACAAAATATTTAGGTCAAAGTTAGTTAATCACTTTCATTTAAGTTTTCGTCTTGAATTTTTGTATTATTTGCGCCATAATAAGTTTCAACTCGAAAAAAAATTATTCCAACTTACTCGTGCAACAGTCGTAGCAACTTCTCGATAACTTGCAAATCCCAAATATTTTCAATACTCGTATTAATGCGCTTAACTGTAGTGCCATTAATTGTGATATTCGTGGCCGAGACACCTTCTGTTTCATTAGGATTTTTCGAAGACTTTTTGGGGCCCTTCTTCGCATTACCGCCAGATGCAGACTGAACAAATTTAAATAATAATAAGGCAATTATATAGGTCAAGTGTCTTATATTAAACATAACTTACTTTTAGGGTTTCCGATAGTGTAGCATGCTCTTTAAATAAGGGCAATAAATTTTTTATATTATCGTTGAACTGGGTTGAGGTCAAAATGCTATATACCATAAGGCCCTCAATGAAATTTAGTTGCTGAGCTATAACTTCATTTTTACGATGCGTTAATGAACCCGTCTGTGTAAGAGAGCAGATTTAATTAATAAAGCTTTTGACATATAGAAAATAATAAAATGTGTACCAATTTTTCGAACTTTAGTTCCTTTGTTGCAATTTTTTCAATGGATAAATTTAGCAAACGTTTCATTTCGCGGGTATCGTAATCGCCATCTATTTTATCAAATATAACCATACAATAGCTGACAAACTGTATCAATCTGCCTAGATTATCATTGACTTCAAGCTCGTTTTCATTGTCAGCACTAGAACGCACAATCTTGTCGAATTGTACGCTAAATTCAGCTGCACTGTCGTCATCTGCTGTTGGTGCAACAAAAAAGTCACGGAAGTGCCAATCGATAAATTGTAGCACGTGTGGCACTAGTTTGGGATTTAGCTCAACAGCGCGTTGTAGATCTGTGTTTAAATATATATAGATATATATATGCAGTTAATTGAAGTGCATAAAATTGTAGAAAACCTACTTTCGTAGAGCGTTATTTTAATATCCAGCCCTTGATTGAAACAATTACGCAGCAGACCAATAATTTCTAATGTTAGCATATCAAAGTTACGCTGCGGATTGTTGCGACTGCCTAATGTCGCCTGCGACATTAAAGAAAATCCCGATATACTCTGTTGCGTGCAAATACCAGAAGCTCCAAGTTGTGAGCGTTGCGAATTTGAATTATTTAGCTGTTTGAGTATCATGCAAAATCCATAGACACCCATGCCACAGGTTTTAACATCACTTAAATAAACAAGTGACAGTTTGTTAAGCTAAGAATATTAAATTATAATAAAATATAGAAAGTACCTGGAATTCATGGCTTTGCGCAAAATTTCTATAAACGCATCACGCACAATGGAAGATATTTTCAAAATGGGCAAAATAAAGGACATCATGCGCATGGCCTGATCACCAGGAATCTAGATTTATTTATAGATGGAAAATATAGATGGATAAAAAGATGGAAACACTGACTGCAACTCACCCACAAAAAGAAATCCATAACATAATTTATTGTCTTGACGCACTCGGAGACGGTGAAGGTATCGGCTACACTCAAGAGTGTTAAGCATTCTATGAAATACATTTTTTTTTTTTGAGTTATTTACAAAGTTTAAACACATGACACATGAAATTCAAATCCACTTACCTGAGTATTGAAACTGATCCTGCTCTACAATCATCCATTCTGAAAGTTTCTTAACTATTCCTTGTCCGAAAATAAAACGTTTACGTATAAATTTAGTTAGAAATCCAATAGCTAGATCATTGAGCGTCCTGCTGTGTTTGGCCTTAAGCAGCATAAAAGCTAAATTCACCAAACCTGGTGTTATAACATCTTTGCCCTCTTTATTTTGATCAATAAGCACTGTAAATATCAGTTCCAGATCAACTTGTTTGCGTTGCAGGCTATCGCGACACCACACCGAATAGTCGGCGAGCGTGCGTTCTTCCTCATTGTTTTTAATAACACTACGTAAAAATGGCAATAAGACGGACGTAGATAAACGCGACTCAGGTTCACGATTTGCCACAGTCATTGAGAGTACAGCACTGAGAACGAAGGGAGTCAAAACGACATCAGGCATGAAGAGAAAATTCTAAAACAAGATCAAAGTAGACAACTTTTCATGAGTTAACGAAACAAATTTGAAGTACATATTTAAATAGGAATACCCTCAAAACTAGACACATTTGGATCTCGTTTAACTTATATTGTGTGCAGTAATTCAAGTGATGCAATACAGTTTCTTCTGCCTCGCGCAACTCCTTATCCGAAAACGCATCTGAAAGTAGAAGATAATGAGTTTTGAAATAATAATAACAATAAATAGAAACTGCTAAAAAATTACTTAACAAGGATTCACTCTTATACGAGGGTTCGGTTAGGTTAGGTAGCGACAGCAGCCGGTATATAAACAAAGCTATACACCAGCTCACTTAGACCAGATAGGTTCATTGTGATATTCCTGCACACAGACCTTCATTCCAAATGGAACCAACTCGAGCTCTTAATGAATCTTATTAAAATATAATCTCTTTCTTATTCTTAGTCAAAACCATGGAAGAAAGAGCCTAAATATTTGAATCTTCTTCTGGCTAGCGCAGGGCTGAAACACAGAAGATCGGAGATGGTTTCTTCGGTTTCCTTGTCCCTGCAGCTTTCACAGAATTCATTTGGAATAACTCCTAACCTGTCGGCATGTCTTGCCTATAAAAAAACCACCAGCGTGGCTAGCTCTAGTCTTGCCAGCGAGAGAAGGGCTCTTGATCGCCTCGGATCTAGAGTCGGCCAGATAAGCATTGATGTTCTGCATGTCGAGAGTTGAGACCACCTAGTAGACCACCTAATGTTTTTATTGATTAACAGCTTAAGAGTCGCTTATGGGAAACCCGGTGGGTACTGCACCACTGCTGTCGCTCGTGTCACATTTCTAGCAAGCTCGTAAAAAAAAACAACAAAACCAATTTCGATGAAAATTTTTTTTTCATTATTAGGCCAGAAATATAAATAGCAGACTGCATAATTATCGTCATCATATTAAAGAAATAAAAAATTTCATTCTACACTTGAAAAAAAAAACAGCAAAGCTTATAGATCCGATATATATTCTTCCCAAAATTCGGTACAACATATATAGTTGGAGCCATTTCGTTTTTTTTTTGTTTGTTTTGTTTTTAAGAGCACAGCACATAATCATAACTCACCAATGCTGTCGAAATCCGTTGTATTGCTATTCATGTCAGCAAATAGTTTCTTATAATAGAAACGATGGAAATACTTCTCGAGAGCAAGTATTGGAACGATAATTTGTGCAGCTGTAGAGCACATGGAAAAAAGTTGATATGCCAAAGCAGGCAACTCGGTTGGCGTTAAGGACTGTAAACAGCCAGAGAATTTATTGAGCACAGTCATAGTTTCGGATGCATTCAGATTGAGTTCTCTGCAAAAGAGTTACGTTACAAAAAATAACCAAATTAATTCAACAGATTAACGCAATACTTGAACATATCAGCAATGGGTGTGAGCACCTCGGATGGCCAACGCATTGTACACAGATTGCGCAGCATCGAAACCCGGTATTCACTGCCACTCATTGATATTGCATTTACGCTCAACTGCTTTTGTTGCGTCAGCACATTTAGCGTCTCCGGCAGCAAATCCTTCCAACTGAAATATGATATGGAATGTTTTTAAGTTGATTTTTTTTTTTAAGCATTCATTACACACCCAACACATTTGGGATCTCCGGCACGCAAACCGTCCACACAGTGCTCCAATATTTCTACCAATTGTTCGCTGGGAAAAGTTGGCAGATCCTGACATAGACGCGTAATTAAATCGTACGTTTGTTTATAGCTCAGCTCAATTTTGAGCAGTCCATCCAAAAAGCATTTAACGCAGGCAAAACGTTTTTCTTTGGCTTCGTAGCTGCTCTTGGAAGAGAAACCCTGAAGTAAATAATGCCAGAAGTTGGTGAAATCATTGCGGCCCAACTTGGATGTTAAAGCAGTGGTAAGCTATACGGAAGAGTTGGTCTTAAGAATATAGTTTTCAGGATTTCTTGATTTGAAGCAAACTTACAGCTTTAGCGCTAGTTTTTTCAATTAATTCCTGCAGCCGCTCGATGTTGTTACTTTCGCCAAAGGTTAAAAGTTCATTGCTCAAGCTTTGCTTAGAATTGCCGGACATATTTCAGTTAACTAAAAGGCACATAAATTGGATAAAGATAAACTTAAAATTAACAAGACAAAACAAATTTATTTAATTCACAACAAAGTGCGCGGTCTATTTGAGCAAAATTGTGAAAGATCAGAATATTTTTTAAATTTTGACATCGAACTGTTTTATCGACTATGTTAACAATAGGAAAAGTGCTGCCACTTCTGCTGTTTAGGTGTGTGTCTTTGATTTAAAAAAATCATGATATAACAGTTTAAAGACACAGAGGTCAGCACTGACTCCAACTCGAAGTAAAGAGAAAATATTAAATGTTAAACTAAATGCAGAATTTTTTACATTCGGACCTGAATTTACAGAATGTTGACCTCATTATAAAACATTTTTGACGTAGAATTACGTCTTACAGCGTGGTTCGTATGGTGGTATTTGCACAAATTTTTTCAAGACCATGCTAAAGTTTTTTGGGGAACCCTTTAGGGCTTTATACAGCCTTTAATACTACGTTCACACCAGAGATCTGCAACGAGTCACGTTTTTGCGACTTATAGTGATTCATGCAAAACCGAGTTGTAGTGCGTGCACTTCAAACAAAAACCACCACTACTACTCGAAGCACTCTTGCTACAGAAAGAAAATCATAGTTCAATGTTTGATTCGTCAATCGAACGTCAAAGTCTACCAAATACTCTGCAACATCAAAGAACTTGTTATAAATCATACCGAAAACCCATAGCTCAAACAAAGTACTCATAGCTCAAGCTAAAGTCCCATAGTTCATTAGGAATGCGTGCGAATTTTTCCAGTCAAACGCAGTGGCTGTTTTTGAACTTACGCTCGCTGTTAGAAGAGAAGCAGGGTTACCATAGAATTTTTTATAACGAAATACATTTAATTGGATTTTAAGATGCAGTAAACACTTTTTTATAGAATTTCGCTGTGCGTTTCACGAAATGGTGTAAAAGTAAAATAACACACCTTGTATATAAAGGTGTACACACTTGTACACACTTCACTTCAACAAATTATAATAAAACAGAAGCGTTGACCTTCATTTCGTACCGTTATAGGAAGTGTTACCATATAGTCAATAGCATTAGAACAATTCAATAATAGCATTTATCAAACTAAAATTCTTAATTTATACCAGAGCTGGTAATCCTGAAAAACACATCATTCCTTTGAAGTGCTTGTGCATGTTGTTCACAACATGTTGTACTTATTGAAATGAAGTTAGAATCATACCGACTACGTTCGACTGTGAGTCAGAGTATGACTCTTGAAGCATTGGATTTAAGTTGCGTGTTATGAATGCTTCAACATTTTTGATAAGTCTGAATATGAAGTAGAAGCCAAATTAATGCGTATATACTCGAGTCAACTATGTTTATAATGACTTGCTGCAGATCTCTGGTTCACACTGAGAGCTTAATGCGCATTTACAAAATGCAAAATATATATTTGGCTCTTTTACTCCTTCAAAGAGCATAAGGGCAAAACACATTGCAGGCATCGCGCATCAAGCATCGCCGCAAGGCTTTGACATTTCAGTTGAATATACGAATGCTTACGGGGCAACACACATTATACTTCCAGGCATGTAGGCATCGCATGCTTGATGCCTGAAGTAGGCAACTTTTCAACTTTTTTCAAGCTTTGAGGCATTGACAGCTAGAAAACAGCTGATTGTGAAAACGTTTTTTAGAAAATATTTCAATTAAAATTTAAAAAATGTCGGAGTTCGAAGAGCTGCTCATAAATGATATAAATAAATTCCAATGCATATTCGACAAAAAGAACTGGGGATTTAAGAACAAACTGCAGCGGGAAAAAGCTTGCGCTGAAGTTGCAGAAGCTACCAAATATCCAGGTAAGTTTCTGGTCTGCTGTCCGCGAATATGAGCTAACTTGTTTAAAGTATTTCAGTTTTTAGTATTTTATTTCTAATTTTAAAGCACAAAATATTGAATCACAAAACGTTTTTTGCTTTCAAATGTTTGACAGAAAACATATATTTTCTGTTATGACTCTCACCGCGATTGCTTCAGGCATGATGCATGCTTTTAATGTATTTTAAAAGTGTGTGACGTAGAATCGTGAAAGGCTTGCGGCGATGCTTGATGCGCGATGCCTGCAATGTGTTTTGCCCTATACGGCCATACATTCTAAATTGCTAATGCGCATTTCGTTAAATGCGCATTTAGCTGTCAGTGTGGACGTAGTGTAATATTCATCGTACAAAAATAAAATTGATGCCAAAATATCAGTTATTTTGTGCATAAAGGGAATATCTGACTTTGGATTATGTCACTTCTTTAATAAAGCCACACGATAGCAAAAGAAAAGAAGATATATTGTCAACACAAGTCAGTGTTTAGCGAGCGGTTGTTAAGAGCGGACGTGTTCTGATCTCATTATTGACTTATCTTATTTCTTTGTATTCTTTAATCTTTTATTTAGTTATATATTTGGTTCAATAAACTTGAAGTTTGTCCTGACAGATTCAGAAGTGGGATACGAAGAGCAAAATGAACGCAAAGTCAACGGTCAGTTTGAATTTTCAATTGCAACGCCACAGCAACAACGAATAGTAAACAACAAAACGAAGCAAAGTCAACGGTCAGTTTGAATTTTCAATTGCAACGCCACAGCAACAACGAATAGTAAACAACAAAACGAAGCAAAGTCAACGGTCAGTTTGAATTTTCAATTGCAACGCCACAGCAACAACGAATAGTAAACAACAAAACGAAGCAAAGTCAACGGTCAGTTTGAATTTTCAACTGCAACGACACGGCAACAATCAAAGCGTAAAAACAACGGCTGTGTAGTTAAAAAGAAAAACGACGACACAGAAAAAGGACAGAGAGAAAGGAGCGGGGAAAAAAAAGCAGGCTGAACAGCATGCGCGTGAAGTTACAATCATTAAAAGTGCCAGATCTTGACAGAATTTTAAGAAGAAAAAAATTATCAACAGTTGGAAATAAAAACCATAAATTAGCACTCCTGATGACTCACTTAGGATCCGATGAAATTGACGTGGATGAAAATCCAGCGAATGGTTTGTGTAACAGAGAACCATGGCAAGGGCAATTCGAGGAATTAAAGCACATGGTCACCGGGTTGGTACGAGCAGTGAGTGAGTTGCAAGCCAACAGTGGTGCGTCCGCAACGACCACAAACGTAATTCCAGCTAGCCCAGGGCCACCGCCACAGCAAACATACAGCGGTGAATCGGTATTGGCTATGAGCGCAGTTCCAGGCAGTTTGAGGTCATCCTCGCCACAGAGAGTCAACGGAGCCGAGTCAGTGGCTGCCACGAATGGTTTCCCAGCTAGGTCGCTGCCATTGATGCCGCAGCGCTTATGCAGTGTTCAAGATGTTGTGGGTGTTCTCCCGGAATTTGACCCACTTGGAAAAAGCATCACTTCGTCACAGTTTGTCGGAAGAGTAGAGCATTTGCAGCGAGCTTACGCATGGACCGATGATGTTATTCTTTTCGCACTACATCATAAATTAAAGGGAGTTGCAAAAGGATGGATCGACGCTCAGCCAGTTTTCCAATCATGGAGTCAATTTGTACGTATGTTCTTAAAAGATTTTCCCAGTTCATTCAGTTCCGCTGATATTCACAGGGAGTTAATGAAGCGCAGGCGTAAAGCAAACGAGTCATTGTTGGAATTTTATTATGCGATGTTGACCATTGGTCGGAAAGGGTCATTGGACGATGCGTCAATCGTTTCATACGTTATTAATGGAATGAACGACGCACATGTGGCCCGGACTCTTTTGGCTCTAAATCTGAAAACCTGTAACGACCTTCTCATGTCTCTGCAAAACTTATCTAATACGTCCGAGTTTCAAAGAAGCGCTACTATAGCAACAAGTGCTGCAACAGAAGTCCGGAGTGAATCTGCACGTCACGGGGATGAACGTCGAGGACCGAAGTGTTTCAATTGTAATGACTTTGGTCACATAGCAGCGAAATGTCCTCGTCCACAGCGTCGGATTAGATGCACCAAATGCTCGAAAGTAGGCCATGAAGCTAAAGAATGCAAGACATCGTTAAAAGGGGCGGTCGCTTCAATCGCAGATGGCACTGCAAAATATGTTCCACCTGTAATAAATGAAATTAAAATTAACAATGAATACTATCAAGCGTTTGTAGATACAGGCAGCGATAACTCATTGATACGTAAGTCAGTGGCGTCCAAGCAGAAAACCACACAGCCGATATATAAGCGTCTTAAAGGTTTCGGTGGGTCAATTGTGGAAACATTCGAGATGGTTGAAGTACTTGTTGAGTTAGATGGTCATACGATGAAAGCATCTCTCAACGTGGTGCCTGATGAAACTTTGCTATACGATGTACTTCTGGGCAGAGATATTTTGTGCCGGCAAAATCAGCGAGTCGTTATTGAGTCAGGAGTACTACAGCTGCAATCCAAAAACCATTTAATGCTGGAAGTAAATCAAAATCTGGCTGAAGAGGAACAAAGAGAAGTACTAGCACTTGTGGGAGCTTATGGAAGTAGCTTCGCAGAAGGCCTCGAGAACATAGGGTGTTGCAACACAACCTCAATGACCATAGAAGTGACGACCGATCAGCCTATTATTGGGAAAAGATACCAAGTTCCTTTTGGACAGAGAAGCGCTCTTTCGGAAATCACAGATAATTTGTTAAATCATAACATCATACGACAGAGTACGTCGCCACACGCGTCGTCAATAGTGTTAGTGGACAAGTCAAATGGCGAAAAACGCATGTGTGTCGATTACAGGGCACTCAACGCTGTCACGGTCAAAAAGCAGTTTCCAATGCCGGTGGTAGAGGAGCAACTGGCTCAGCTTTCGGGAAGCGAATATTTTACAACGCTCGATATGACATCAGGCTACTACCAGATACCGGTCAAAGAGGAACATAAAAAATACACTGCTTTCCTGACCCATGACGGATTGTTCGAACACAACGTTATGCCATTTGGACTTGTGAATGCGCCGATGTTTTTTCAAGAAATGATCATGAAGTTAATCAAAGAGCTGCCAGACCGTCATCATGTTATTAGCTACGTTGACGAGGTTATAATAGGAACAAAAACCTTTTCAAAGGGTATGCAAGTGCTGACACAATTCCTGGAAGCCATTGGGAGAGCAAACTTGACTTTACGTCCGTCCAAATGTGTATTTCTTGCCAACGAGGTGAACTTTCTAGGACACATTGTCAGTGCTAGAGGCATTCAACCAGGCAACGAAAAAACAAAATGCATAGAAGAGTTTCCAGAGCCAAAGAGTGTCTCAGAGGTGCGCCAATTTCTTGGCGTAACGGGTTTTTTCAGAAAATTTGTAGCGGAATACAGCCATATTGCAGCGGCATTGACTGCACTTTTAAAAAAAGGAGCAGTTTTCACCTGGGAGGAAGAGCAGAGGCAATCATTCCAGCGACTGAAGTCAGTAATCACGACAAAACCTGTGCTTGTGCTGTTCGACGCAAATAAGACACATGAAGTACACACGGATGCCAGCTCCATCGGATTATCAGGGGTACTACTACAAGCGGACAATGAGGACCTAAAGCCAGTGTTTTATTTCAGTCGGAAGTGCAGCGATGTAGAGAGCAGGTACTCTAGTCATGAGTTAGAGGTACTCGCTATCGTGGAAACATTGGATCGGTTTCGTGTATATTTGCTGGGTTCACATTTTCGTGTCGTCACCGATTGTAACGCAATAGTAACGATGAAGGTAAATTCAGTTTTACCTCCTAGGATTTCTCGTTGGTGGCTTAAGATGCAAGAGTTCGACTTCGAGTGTGTTCACCGCCCTGGTGCAAAAATGCAACTTGTGGATGGAATGAGTCGTCTGCCTACTTTACCATCAACTGACGTGTCCTCCGTAGCAGAAAAAGTGATGAAAGTGTATTCTGAAGAACCGTCTGATTGGATATTGGCCATGCAAGTGCAGGACGAGAAGTTGCAGAAAATTGTAGATGTGCTAAACGGGAAGTGTAAGGAGAATGAGAAACAGACAAAGCAGGACTATGTCATCGATAAAAGTCGACTCTACAGGAAGGTGAATGGGCAGCAAAAACTGGTGATTCCTCAAGCTATCAGGTGGCGAATCACTAAGTCTTGCCACGACGATGCTGGCCATTGTGGGCTGGACAAGACAATCCAAAAGATGTCATCGGATTTTTGGTTTCCGCGAATTCGACGCTACGTAAAATCTTTCATAGCTGCGTGTCCTGAATGTTGTTTTTTTTATAAGGCCAAGAGTGGAAAAACAGAAAGTCAAATGCATCTGCAAGAGGTGTTGCCGATACCATTCAGAAACATCCACATGGACCATTTGGGTCCATTCCCAAGAAGCAAGAAGGGAAGTTTACATATTCTGGTATTGGTGTGTGCTTTTAGTAAGTACACAATTTTAAAAGCTCTTCGGAATACAAAAACAACACCAGTTGTATCGGTGCTGCGGGAAGTCCTGTCGGTATTTGGCTGTCCACTCCGAGTTACCACCGACAGAGGAACAGCATTTACGTCGAAGGAATTCGGAAATTTTATTCAGCAATTTGGAATTCAACATGTTAAAACCGCAGTGCGTACGCCACGGGCCAACGGCCAGGCGGAACGAGTCAACAAGACGGTGCTAAGTATGCTTAAATGCACGACACGCAACAACAAGGAATGGGACGTCGTCTTACCCCAGATCCAGTGGAACATCAACTCTCAGAAAAATTCTTCAACAAAATTCTCACCGAACGAATTAATATTCAGCTTCGATCCAAGGAATGTAAGTGAAAATCGAATAATCCAAGCACTACATGAAGTGCCAGCGTCAGAGGATATCGTCGTCAAAGAGCGTAAGCAGCAAGCTTCACAAAACATTACCAAAGAACGTCTAAAATGGAAGCTGCGATATGATGATAAACACAGACGTCCTCACAAGTACTCCAAAGGTGATTTGGTAGTTATTGACTACGTTCCAGCAGCTACGGGTGAGTCGCACAAGTTAGACCCTGTCTACAAAGGACCTTATGTTATTACGAAAGTTTTAAATTTTGACCGATATGTGGTGGAAGATCTGCCAGATACGCCACGAACTCAAAAGAGGTATACCAATGTTTTATCAAGTGACCATTTGAAACCATGGTGCAGCCTGAGTCCTGATCTTGACGGGTACGTCGATGCCAACGATTCATCCAGTGAGGATGAAGAATCAGGAGAGGCCGAGCTGTCAACACAAGTCAGTGTTTAGCGAGCGGTTGTTAAGAGCGGACGTGTTCTGATCTCATTATTGACTTATCTTATTTCTTTGTATTCTTTAATCTTTTATTTAGTTATATATTTGGTTCAATAAACTTGAAGTTTGTCCTGACAATATTCACATTTTTGTATGAGAAAAATGCATTCATGATTCAGTTGCTGCTGACGTTCGTATGCTTTTTGCTTTAGTTCGTGCCGAAATATCGAACGCAACGTCATGTTGTTTGTTGAATAGAATCGTTTTATGAATTTCTCAGAGCTTTACAAGCAATGCATACGTATATAAATGCTTGCGCCTCTAAAAAAAAATTCAGTCCGCTGGCAGACTCCAATCAGTTAGGGAAGTGTCCAGTGTTGCCGGAGTTAACTTTTTTGTAGCCAGAACATGAAATAAAAATAGCCAAAACATTAAAAAATGGCCAAAATATTTATTCATGTATTTACAAAAAAAAAAAAACTTCCATGCGATTTTCTTAACATTGCTTAAGTTTTTTAACTTCTTTATGCTTAAAACACATGTGCAGCTATTCTGCTGCAGCTATATTTAAGCTCATTCGATCATATGGCGATGAACACATGAAACATCTGCACTACACCGCAGCGCTGCAAGTAGTCAACAAAATAAAAATTGCTGCGCATAGTCAGTGCTCACACAAAATCAAAACTCAACGAAACTATTATGGCAGATGACCAAAAATCATAATAAATAAAATTAATTCAAAAGAAACGAACATGGAAGAGAAACTTATTTCTTTTGGTTTTTACATTGCAAATGGCGAAATTTCAATAACTTAATATATTTTTCTTGGACGGCCTTTAAAAAATAAGTTTCTTAGGCTTGTTTTTTCTTGGTTATATAAATAAATTAATAAATGAGAGGGTTCCTCTGTCAAAAAATATGCAACCTACTGTCAAGAAAAAACTGCACATCTGTTTTGCCCGCAGCGCTGCGCGCAGATAACTTAAAACGATGCATGCAGAATGTTTTGAGCATTTATTTTCAACTTTTTGCATATCATGGACCCCCTTTTACATTGATCAAGACTTGAAGTCAAGTTTTTTTGACGTTCTCTTTTGAACTTGACGAAAGCTTTCACATTGGTCAAGACTTGATTTCAATTTCTTGTCTTCTTTCCTTGTTTTCTTAAAAAATAAAGCGAGATAGGTAGCAAGCAAACTGAAGCAAACTGAATTTTAATAAATTTGCATTAGCTCTTTGTTCCACTTAAACGACATTTTTGGCTATAAAAATATATTATTATTAAAAATACCTACAAAAACCTCATTAAATAACTCACGCACAAATTTTACTGCGACTGAAGTCTAACAAACTCACATTTATATGCGAAAAATAAAAAGTATTGTCAACAACGCAAAAATAACAAAAGGAACACGAAAAAATTGCCAGTACAGCTTCGAGTTTTTTTTCCCCTTCCGTCGCTTCCGATGTGCGGCGAATTGCCAACAAACTCTGAAACTTGACTTCAAGTCTTGATCAATGTAAAAGGGGCCATGATAAAAGCCACCATTGTTGCCTACTCTTTAGTCAGGCAATAATTTTAAACATGTCAAATTATTGTATATTTGGCTGTGTTCAAATTTGCAACTAATGCAGCAGCAATTCGCAAAAAGAGCTGTTCACACACGCCTCACTACAAATGGCAAAGAAAGTCGGCTTAGTGAGGTCTGTATAGCCAGCTCTTTTTAGTGCAGTGTTTCTGAATTAGTTGCAATTTTGAACACAGCCTTATTGCGTTGTACTGCACGATTGACATTATTGGTATGCCATGTTCACATGAAGGGAAAATTCATCATCGCGAAAAAATTTTTAATCATTTGGGTTAGAAAAAAAAAATAATTTTCGCCAAAATAAAAAAAAATACCCGAATTAAAAAATAGCCAAATGAAAAATGAAATCGCCAAATAGCCAAAAATCGACTACGAAAAATAAAATAGCTAATTTTGGCTATAAATAGCCAAAACGGCAACACTGGAAGCGTCGCTTTGTCCGCCTGATGCCTGAGAAAACTAGACTTTGCAATATGAAGAAGCATAGTTCATTATATTAAATTACATTTGGTATTAAAAAACGCAGCGCTACTGCATATAAGCTATTATATAAATCAAGAATCTTTTTACGAATATTGTTCAGTAACTGCTTGTGTGTTGTAATTAATACGTATGTATGAAATATTTGCATACATATATTTCTTTCGTTTTTGTAGTTTGTTATTGCTTTTGTTAATCTTCAGCAAGATTAACACAATAAGTTATACAAAAAATTATATTACAACAGCAGGTTTACACATACGGAGTCTGGAGGCTGGCATGGTAGTTATGCTATTTATAGTTATGATTAATTTATTTTTAATATATCATAATAAATTGGAATTATTTATTCAACTAATTTTATATATATTACATATTAAAAATATTTTTTGTTTGCTAAAATATAAATTTTCAACTAAAATTAAAATATATAAAAGTTCTTTACTGCAGGAAAAATAACAAGCTTATATTATTCCGAAATATTTATTTCAATATTTTAAGCAAATGATTGAATTATATTTTTTAGGGTGTGTGCGAATTGAACTAAATTGCAACCAAAACTAAATTAAGGTAAGGCAGTTAAGGTTTATTAAGGTTAACTAAGGCTAGTTACAAAGGTTAAAGGTTAAAAAATGTCATTATTCTTCTCTCTTAAGAAATGTCATTAATTTAGCAAGCATTTAGGTAGCTCGGAATTTTCCTAAATTAATTTAGGAAACACTGCTTTCTCGACAGTTTAGTTTAGGTAGTAATTTATTTCAATTCGCACACACCCTTAATATAAAAATAGTATAAAAATATAATATATTAAATGAACCAGAACAACATATTCTTCAACAAATATATCAAACAAAAATTATACGACCACACTTACAATACTATCGAAACTGTGACTTTTTTTTTTGCAAGGTTTTTACAGTTTAGGGCTTTAAATAATAACTTGCTTATGCCTGTATTGAAACTAACTAAAAAAGTTAAAACAGAATTGAAAAGAGGTTTTATTGAATCAGTTTGAAATTTTCAATACAATTTGGAATTCAATTTATGCAAAGGTTTGAACTAAACCGGCATATTATGAGTATCTCATGTTAAAACAATAATCCCAATCTCGCATTCTTGCTCTCAATCTTGCAAAAGTTATTGCACATATTTGATTTTGAAAATATTAAGGAGCAATTTAAGTAAAAATTATGATTAAAGTTGCAATATCGGTAACCTTTGGAGGAGTGGAAATGTGAAAAACTTTCACTTTAGGAAGGTTTTACTTTAATTTTTGGAGGTCTACATAAATCACAACATTACTTTTACATTACATTCATAATTGTTTAGTATGTGAGAATCACATGTTATTTAAACCTAGTTAAATTTATTGAAATAAGTGAACGAGATTAAATTCACAAAGGTTTTGAATTTTAAGCAAGCAATTTACGTTCTCTTGTTTGATAATTTTTAAGATTTAGCTAAAACTATGTTCTCAGTGTAGTCGTATCATTAGTCTGTGTAGACTTAACTCTACACAAATTTGACACTTGCTATCAAACATAACCTCAAATCTTTTCCTTTGCTGTACGTCAGAGAAACGAACGTGTTTGTTTTTCTACGTACATTTCATAAATTTTATTATTTCAACTTTATTTTTAAGTTGAGAAAATCATCCTAAATTCTTTTAGTACAGAAAAACAAAATCACAAAATGCCTAAAGTGCGCAGTACATCAGGAGCGCCCCGTAAACAGGGCTTCAATCGTTCTAATCATTCCATGAATCCGGAGCGACCAAAAGAAGGACTAAAGGGAGTCGCACATCCGCGTACACAGGCCACAATAAGGAGGCTGCAAATGTACAGAAACTTTAAAGCAAAGCGCGATCGTCAGGGTAAAATAATAACGCCAGCGCCTTTTCAGGTTAATTGATGAATGGCTCAAATGAGTTGATTTTTTTTTGGTATCTAGCGTTTGTTCATATTTCTAGGGACGTTTAAAATCTGGCACTATGGTACGCGTCGAACCGACTCCCAAATGGTTCAGCAATTCACGCGTTATCTCACAGAATGCCTTACAAAAGTTCCAAGATGAAATTGGTAAAGCCGTCAAGGATCCTTATCAGGTAATAATGAAGCCATCGCAGCTGCCAACAACGCTGTTGAATGAGGCAGCCAAGCATCAGCGTGTACATCTTTTGGAAACCGAAAGTTTCGACAGCGTGTTTGGGCCCAAGAAACAGCGCAAGCGTGTCAGCCTTAAAGTGCGCGATTTGGCGGACTTAAGCAAAGCAGCTGACGAGCAAGCCGAACAATACGATGAGACTAAGGATGTGGATCTGGTGCGTGAAGAGACGGGCGAGAAGCCAGCAGTGCGCGATTGGATTTTTGCTGCCGGACAGAGCAAACGTATTTGGAACCAACTGCACAAGGTGATCGATTCCTCAGATGTTCTATTGCAAGTGCTCGATGCACGCGACCCCATTGGCACACGTTCCAAGTATATTGAAGAATTTTTGCGTAAAGAGAAGCCACACAAACATTTATTCTTTATATTGAATAAAGTGGATTTGGTGCCAGTTTGGGTAACGCAGCGTTGGGTGGCCATACTTAGTGCAGAGTATCCAACGATAGCTTTTCATGCCTCCATGCAGCATCCATTCGGTAAAGGTAAGGTTTTTATTTAAATGATTTAAAATTTTCAGAACTGAATGATTCTTTCTCTTAATGAAGGAGCGTTGATTAATCTGTTCCGCCAGCTAGGCAAGCTGCATCTGGACAAAAAACAAATCAGCGTAGGTTTTATTGGCTATCCAAATGTAGGCAAATCCTCGGTCATCAATGCTTTGCGTGCCAAAAAAGTATGCGGCGTTGCACCCATTGCCGGCGAGACCAAAGTATGGCAATATATAACCCTGATGAAGCGCATCTTTCTGATCGATTGTCCCGGCGTTGTTTATCCATCGGCTGAGACCGACACGGAGAAAGTGCTGAAGGGTGTGGTGCGCGTAGAACTCGTCACAAACCCTGAAGATTATGTGGAGACAGTGCTGCAGCGTGTACGCAAGGAATACTTGAAGAAAACCTACAATATTGAGAATTGGAGCAGCTATATGGATTTCCTAGAACAGCTTGCCAAAAGGAGTGGCAAACTATTGAAGGGTGGTGAGCCTGATATAACGGTTATCTCACGTATGGTGCTCAACGATTGGCAACGCGGAAAATTACCCTTCTATGTAGCGCCTGAAGGATACGAAATACCCAAATCACAACAGGGCAAAACCAAAATGGAGGAGGTAAATGCCGAAGCTGATGATGCCAAATCAGAAGCAACCGCTGTCAGTGAATCGGTTAAGAAAGCGCGTGAATTCCAACAGCTGCAGGACTTCCGCAAAATTAAAGTAGGACTCGAGTTTGAGCAGGACGATGTACGCGAATTGGACAAAATTGATTTGGAACTACTGGATCAACAACGTGCCGAGCGTTTGGAACGCAAAAAACGACGTCAACAAAATCCCGACGACGAATTAGATTCCAGTGATGGAGCTAGCGATTTCTATTCCGAAGATGAATATGATGAGAATTTAGAGCGAGTAGTGCATAAAAAAGCCAATACCAAGAGTAAAGTAGCTAAATCCACATCTGGTCAGTTCAAGGTAGAACCAGCAAATGATGCCAAAGATGAGGATAAGGGCAAAAAGGGATCAAAGGGGCCGAAAAAGGGTCTCAAACGTCTGACCGCGAAGGAGAAACGTGCGCACGAACGCAGTCAGAAACGTAAAAAGATTGGCAGCAATTTCTATGAAATGACTAATGTCAAGAATAGGAATCGCAATAAGAAGCATGACGATTGAAACCGAGATGCTGAAATGTTGTAGTTCTAAGTTAATTGACCGAGTGTAGGATGTAATTGTAACTGATTTTTAAATGTGAATTTAATTTTTTTTTAATGAAAATTTCGGTATTTTTGAATGATATGATTCGTCAATAAAAGAAAATGTAAATGTAAGAAGAAAAATGTACTGGGAAAGTCAGAATAAAATATTTATTTATTCTTCAAGCAGAGCAGAGCATTAAAATAATGCTTAAGATTAAAAATTGTTACTAGAACCAATTATCAGGTGAATATCTATATATATACATATTTGATAACAGTTCCCTGAATAATCAGCTAAATTTTCCAGTTAAATCATACAGGAAGTAGAATGAGTGAAGGGTGGAAATTAATATTATATATGGAATTTTTCTATTGTTAAGAGTTATTAATGAACTGAAGATTTTTTATTAAGAAGCAAGAACTACGAATATTAATACATAAATTAAAAGGTGACTTGACAGTTGTTTCCTTGGACGCTCCAGATATTCGTCAAAGGAATGAAAAACTTTGAAACCTATTTTAAAAAAAACGAATGAATGCTAGCTTGCGCGGATTCCCTTGTATTATTAGTATTTATTTTAATTTTGCCTCTGTCCATCATTCTATAAATCGTAATCTACAAATCATTAAATATTTTAAACTCAATAAAAAGAACCTTAGGCAACACCAAAACGCTTTAATTTGGCCACTTCACACTCCGAGCAAGTCCCGCATATCATTCCTCATTGCCGCATGTCTTCTTCTTGGGACGCTGACGACCAACTAGATCATATCTACCCAGCGTTTCTGGTTCTTCTT
This sequence comes from Coremacera marginata, assembly GCA_914767935.1. Lineage (NCBI taxonomy): Eukaryota > Metazoa > Arthropoda > Insecta > Diptera > Sciomyzidae > Coremacera > Coremacera marginata. Next base: position 20,507,884 of record OU612044.1, read on the forward strand.
CGCTGCCACTGCTTATCTCTGAATCGCTGGACTCATTGTAGGGCCCTATGCCAGGTAAAACAGCAATGCATTTAAATTGACCTCTATCAAACTCATCTGTGGTGACGCTGAGTGGTGAATCCACCTCATCACCTGACGATTTTTTTTCTTCAGTTTTTGACAATTTATTGGCTAGACCAAAACTTGTGCTGGCAGACAACATATTAACTTCCCCATTTTTACGCTTGATACCAACGCCAAGCAGTGACTTTTGTGATTGACGTGTGGATAAAGTTTTAACTTTTTGCTGAGCAATTTCCGATTGAATTTTCTGCAAAATCAAAATATATCATATCCGTTTCTTTAAGCGCCAACACCTACCTTTTCCACAGATTCTTCCTGCAGCGTAGCCACACGATTGCGAAAATCTTTGAGCTCTTGTTCTTCTTCAAGCATTTGTTTTTTCTCTGCATCCATTTTGCTCTGATCGACAAGTTCCAAAAATTGCACTTCATCATCGTCCAAGCCACGTATGAGATTTTCTTACAAGTTTATAATTAGTTTTTTCTTTATTGTGTTAACTTGTATATAAAACAAAAGGCGCTTACTCACTTAGCTTGTGTGCCTCCTCGTATTCCATGTCTTTTCGCATTTTCTGCTCCTTGAGTCTATCGTACAATGAACGTCCATCGTATGGTTCCTCGGGACGCTCTAGGATTTCCCAAGCAAATTACAAGTGTTAAAATGTTTTAAATGTTTTTTTCTTTTCGTCCATTCCTACCTAGTGGCTGCTCCGGCGTCCTCACTTTTTCCCATTCTTCTTGACGTTTTTTGCGTGTCTCTGCCGCTTCAGTTTCAGTCACAAAACCGGAACTCATATTTGTTGAAAGTCTGCTTTGTATTATCCAAATTAAATTGTAAAAAAGTAATATATTTTAGTGTTTCCTGACCACATTAATAATTGAAGTGTTCAATGTAGCAACAAAAACATACACATTTCTTTTTTGACAGTTTGCTGAAGGAATGTCAACAATTTCGTCAATGGGTACGTTCAATGTGATTACAGTATGACAAAGAGAACGGTTATCGATATCAAATAAATTTATAAGGAGAAATATTTATACAAAAGAATGGGGGTATTCACTATGTAGTGTATTTGCCCTTGTATTGTGTATTTTTGATAAATTTCATATTTGTAGTAAACAAAAACAAAATACGGTGTTCAAAATACTACACTGTAGCACACATACAACGACGAAACCCTATTGTATTCATTGTAAATTTCGTTGTGTATGTGATCAGCTGATCGTAAAAGCATTTCTTCTCAACATCGAGAAAGCTACTGGCTGCGATGTGAGTTTATTTAATAAAATTTTATATTATTAGTGTTTCGTTAAAACTTTTCATTATTTTGTAGACATTCCAATTCATTTTTCTAAACAAGAGTATATTAAGAAACTAGATGATTTTAAAAATACAAGACTTTATTGAAGATTCGCTAACAATAAGTTGTAAATATTAAGGGTATTCATCCAAATGGGCAATACCCTTATAAATAGTATAAACAGTATAAGCTTATCAGCCTTATAAACCAAATAAACACTGAAAATTTTTTTCTAAAGTGTTGTGGAGAAAACCCTGGTAATCGAACTCAATATCAACTCAAAATCTCCAGTCTATTCCAAATGCAAATTTTTATATGGCAATACTTGGGTTTTGTTCCACTTTTAAATACTTCAATCTGGCAAGACTGTTTATGAATCATTTTGAAATGAAAACTTTAACCAACAAAATTAAAACAAATCAAGCATCAGAAAAATAAAACACATTCCAATCATTATTGGTAAAATAAAATATTGGAAATGCATCGAAAAAAAGTGAAGTGATGCAGGTAATGGAGCTTTTTTCAGTCAGGGAGTAGTGCAGCACAGTTGTAGACACCTCAGTTCCTATGCAGGATGAAGGCTTTAGAAGGAACCTAAATTCCTATTTATTTATATATGTATATTATTTAAAACACGAATTAATTGAGTATAATTATAAGCACATAATAACTCATGTGATGAATTTAAATAATAAAAATGGACTCTAATTGTATTAGATGTCACCTTAAGAAGTCATTTGTTCTCAACTTAAGAATAAGACTTGTTATCAAACAGTGAAACAAACCTGATATCGAGTTGAGAATACATTGAAGAACTTATCTTTCACATTGAAAAATAACACTTAGTTATAAGTTGAGATTAAGTGGAGAATATATTGGAGAATCATGGTACTGTTTTTGTTGAGATGGCTATGATTCTCGTCTGTAAATGCTATCAATATCCAACGTTGGAGATATGAAAAAAAGCTTGGTGTTCCACTTAAGTGTAAGTTGATAAACAATCTTAATGCTTGTTGGGAATGAAATGTATGGAGAAGCTTTTGCACACATCAAATATATTTGCTCTACAATTTAGGTCAGCAATCGATCTGGCAAACTTATACCAGCAATCAGCTGATTTTATTTTGTGAAGTTGCTTCTAATCAGAAAGCAAAAAATTCGAAATGGCAGAACAATTCAATAACTCTATTAAAAGTAATTCAGATAGGCATTTTGTTGATATAATTTTACAGAATTAATTTTTTCGCTTTATCTGGGCATGCTGAAAGTTATTTAATGTTTGTGAAAATGTTGCCTAACAGCTGACATATATGTAACAAATGCACAATCGATTCAAGAGTACTTTCATGCAACCTATCTCATATAAATAACTAATTTCCCAATATATAAGTTTGCCACTTTACATGAATACACTTATTAAAAATTTTTTAAAAATTTATCACAAATTCATCACATCGTGAATACCCCGAATGATTTTATTTTAAGGCGTATTTTCTCAATGTACAATTTTGCCCTCTGAGATTTTTGCATTTTGGTCTGAACACAAAAAATGGTGATCTCTTATGAAGTAAGAATAAATGCAAGTTTTTTTTCATTGATGTTGTGTTGGCTCCACTGTTGTATACTTTTGAGAAACTTCAAAGAAATTAAATTGCAAAACAACAAATGCAAAAAACTTCGAAAATGTCTTACAAAGAAATGTTTATCCATGATTGTAAATAAAAGAATTAATTAATATTTTCTTTTTCTAAAATTTATTTCTTTACCTTCTTGGGTATGAATACAAAATGCCGCGTTTTCATTTGATCTTCTATGATCTTCTAGTATCCAATATCAAAAACATATTTCAATATGTTCTTCTTGCTATAAAAGTTTGACATTTGGTCATGTGTTGTCAAATCATAAATTAATTTGTTTTTTTTAAGCTGATGCAATAAGTTTATTTTAATGCATTTTGTTTTGACACGATTTTATTTCAGGATTTACTATGAGGAATTCTAATAACCATCAGTTTGCAATCGCACCAACAACAATATTTAAGTTCACGCTTAAGCAATTGTGCAGACAGCACCAGTAGCAGGATTCCCAAAAAGTTTACAATAATAATAGTTGTTATTTTCGCTAGTTAACTACTGCGACACTTGTTTTTTAGGCGCTTGGAAGTCCCGCAACAGGTCTAATACAAGTGCCACAACTGCTGCAGCCTCAGGTAGTACATCATGGTCATGGCGCCTATCATCAAAACTCAAAATCTTCAACCGCAGCCACTTTTGATACCGGCGACAATACAAACAGCTGGCATTCCAATGCAAAACGTTTATTGTTTTCAACAACAAGTTATACAGGTAGCTAAAATGCTTATGTAAATGAAAGTTTTCTTGAAACTGTCTAAAATAATTTTAGACTGAAAAAGTGAAAATCGACAAAATATGTCTGCCAATTTTATTTTTCATTTTGGACGTACTTTCCCTAAACCATTTTAATGTAATCCAATGTTCCAAAAATAATATTATTTTTTAAAGGCTCAAGGACAAGCATCAATGCCTCAAGCACAACAACAAACACAATACCATATATATCACAATATTTGCAGCCACAAAAACACATTCAAGCAAATCCAAAAACTGCTGACAAGCTTGAGAGCCCGGTAATAGACGTAATGGTCGCCGTTTTGCCTACAATTGTCGACGATGCTTGTCATCGTGTTAATACCTCCAGAATCTTATGATATGGAAACTGATGACGCTTTTAGTAAGGATGTCAAAGGAGAAGAACTGACATATGATGCCAATGATTCACCACTGTAAATCATAGCTTAAGGTTGCTTTAGTTCTTATATTTGTTTCCAATCTCAATACTTTTACTCAATTTATGAAACAGGTTCGTTTTAAAGAAAACTCACCCCCGAAAATCTGCCAAGTCTCGGTTTCTGTATGAAAACGATGATAAAAGCAAGAAACCCTTTTAACTCTACTTTCAAGAAAACCCTTTCAACTCTACTTTCCGAAATATGTGCTTTCACACCTAAGCTAATTTGCTCATTTCGGTCAAAAATCACAGATGAGATGCGTCATTAGCTCATTTACCGAATTCGAATTTACGAATTCTTTTTTTAATTTCCGAAATTAAATTCAAATTCATTTTCATTTTACCGAAATAAGTAGCTAATAAGATAAATTTAACGCATTTCATATTAAAAATAGCTCTGTTGTGGGATCCCCAAACGCCTTAACGAAGATTGTCGCTGTAGTTAACTAGCGAAATTCATCATTTACTATGAAACTGTGCATTCACAATGACCAATAACAATAATTATCGTTAACTTTTTGGGAATCCTGCTACTAAGGAAATTACGAAAACAAATTTTCGGCTCAGAATACAAACAACCGTCAAACAAAATGAGATTGAAAAAGTGTTTTTCAAAAAATTAAAAATGAAATTAAAAAAAAGTGTGAACACTTTTAAATGAGATAGTAAGATTTGCTCATTAAGCTTTTTTTCTAAAAGTCTCATTATAAATATTCCAAAAATATATTCTGTTCCAAAAGTCTACATGCTAACCTTTCGTTAATATTTGAAAGTATATATTTTTTTCACATTTCACAAGATTAAATAAAAAATATCCCAAAAACCATTGGTAAATTCACTCCACATACTGAAAAACAAAGAAATCAAAATACTTTAAAAGTAATTTTTATAGAGCAGATTTTCCAAATATGGTTAAAAAATGTAATACAGAAAGATATAAGCGGGTATTCGCAATGTGGTGTTTTTGCCCTTGTATTGGGGTTTTTTGATAAATTGGCCAATTGTAGTAAATTTTGTAAATTTGCAAAAACAAAATACACGTTGTCGCAAACACAACCGTGATAAAAAATACAACAACATATACATATTGTAGGGTGAAGCGTTTCGATTTTTTTTTTTGGACTCACAGCACCCCCAAAAATTATAATATTTGAATGGTTTTTGGATTGAATCGCAAGAATGGACATTTTTCTCAATTTTTATGAGCTCGGATTTGAAAATTTTTGATTTTGGCATAAAATTATGGGGATACTTCGAAAATGTTCGTTTCGAAATGTTTCGTTTTTTGATTTTGGAAAAATGGTGGGGTAAAGCATTTCACCAAATGAATCTTTTATCTTATAAATCTAAACATCAACATGAATCGGTTTTTTGGCCTCGTGCAGGCTCCTAAGCCAGCAAGAAACTAAAATACTGAATAAAAGTCATCGAATCCAAATTAATTATTCATCGCTTATATCGACGTCAGAGACGCAGTTTTGACAGGTGTAGTAACCACGGTTGCCCATGATAATGCGTTCAAGTGATATGGCCGGTTGCATTTGTTGCAATGAATTGAAAAATGGAAAAAAACAATAAAAACGCATTAAACGCACTCTAAAATACTAAAAACGTTTCATTTTGAAAACATGTCTGACATCACACAACCAAATTGATAAATATTTCACAAGCACTTTATATGTGAAATAGCATATGTATTGAATAGTTGGCATAAAACACGATAAATTCACAAAAAAATGTTTACCACTGTTTTGGAAGAGCAACAAAATGTACGTCTGAACGATTCGCTATATCATGAAACACTGTGCGGCAATGAAAGCAACATGTAACGGTATGACATTTGGCTGTATATAATCGCGCTGTCAAGATTTCACAGGTGAAACGCTTCATCCACCGAGACACTTCACCCCACCGCACCTTTTTCATTGTAAATTTATGTGTGTATTTGATCTGAGCTGAAGACAAATACATTTCTAGGCAACATGGACGAGGCAACTGGCTGCGCTGTTAATTTTTTCACTTTGCTTAAGGCTATGTTATGCTGGCGGTCATGGGCATGGCACTGTCACGCATTGTTGTTGTTTCAATATAAATTAAAAATTTGAGAGCGAGAGAGTAAGTGTTGCCCACTTTGGTCAGCAAATGAATCGACCAAGGTTGATTTATAAGGTTGTCGCAGGGCTGATCGCACTCTCTTCTCAGTACCCATAATTGTCAAAACCAGCAAATTTTGCGAATGACTACGAAAGAAAAACGGATGATAAAAGAAAGCACTTGCAGATTTTCTATGAGCTGTCAACTTCGATTTGACAATTATGGGTACTCGCTCTCTCCCTTGCGACAACCTTATAAATCAACCTTGGAATCGACAAAAATATGAAATGAGAGGATTAAAACAGTGTTGCGTTGAATAATTATCCACAACGTTTGTGGTTTTCATACGAAGTGTACGAAAATACTTTTCGGGAAAAGGACTAAAAGTAGCAAAAAGTGTACTAATGTTCGGGGATCATATGACCGTCAGCAAACATACATAGGGCACAGAGCTCATCAAAAGAAAAAAGAGCGTAAAAAGTGGCGTGACCAGGGATCATTTGACCGCCAGCAAAATATCGCCCTTAGGCATTTTTGCTTGGGTTGTTATTTTCAAAGAAACTGTATTTTTATGTTTTATTTATAGCGGTTGTATGATGTGTAGAAAATGTGCGTGATCGGAACGGAATTACGCCTACCTCCCATAAAAAGTGAGGTACAAAAAAATAGCTTTGTATGGGAGGTAGGCGTATTTCTGGTCCGATCAATTTTATACACATCATACAAGTTCTATAAACAAAACATACGACCAAAATTTCAAACAAATCACTTTTCTACTAAGGGAGAAAATGAGAAAACCCTTTACTTACAACAATACAACATACAACTTGTAACGGCACACTAAGTGGTGGGTTCTGGCGTTCATGTTTGAAGGTGGCATTGACTGTGAAGTTGAATCCACATTCGAACATGCAGGTCAGAATTCGCCATGGCGGTGTCGTTTGCAAACATGAGTGACATACTGCGTATGCCACGGCTGGCGCGCTCGAGGTGTGACAGCTGACATGTGACTTTGACAGCTTACACTTTGACTTTGACAGCTAACATATTGACTTTACCGTCAACACGTTAAATGACAGTTGACGTTTTACTTTGAGAGCTAACATATTGACTTTACCGTCAACACGTTAAATGACAGTTGACGTTTTACTTTGACAGCTAACATATTGACTACCGTCAACACGTTAAATGACAGTTGACGTTTTACTTTGACGTTTATCTTCTATTCAATTCTGACAGTTCATTTATTCACTCGACATTTTTTTTTAGACAGTTTTATTTCATTTAAATCTGACGTTTTAAATTTGACAAGTTTGATTTTACCAACTATGACCTTTATTCTGACAAGTTTCACGTTAACCCAGACAGCTGTCGCAGGTCCTGTCCAGCTGTCGCACTTCGAACGCGTGAGCCTTGTTATCCATACGCAAGTGTGTCACTCATGTAAAGTTCGAAGAGCACTTCTCAGTTAATGTTATAAAGTTGAAGCACACCCTCAGCTATGATTTTCAAGTTTCAGAACGCTCCCTGTCGACATATTGAAAAAAAAAATGTCAAATCCAGCTGACAAGACGGCAAATGGCGAAATTTCCAACCCAGAAATTTCGTCTGGCTCTTTTGGATCGCGACAGCCGCAGCAGCCACAACAGCACACCACCACCTTATAATCGGCGGACATCAGCGACGAGGGAATTGCAGGCTAGAGACAGGTAAGGTTTTCGTTTGGTGCAAGAGTTGTTCAACCAGCTCGAATAATGAGTTTTGTACCCACAGCCTCAACATCGGCGCTCAAGCGGCTCAACCCCAACAGCAGCCACTTGCATCAGCAGCGGCGCACACACAATACCCAGCACCGCACCGCTACTCAACAACACCAGCACTTGGAGCGCCGACACAACAAAAAATGCAACAAATGCAACAACAGCAGCTAGCCCCGATGGGATCACGCCAAACAAAATCATCGCCGCACCGCCTCTAACAGCCACTTGCAACGGCAGCGGCGCACACAACAGCCACTTGCAACAGCAGCGGCGCCAACATCCACCACCGCATCAGCATAGCCAGCACGCGCCCACCCACAGCTCAAGCAGCGGCACAGCCACCACGCAACGCCACTTGCCACAGCAGCGGCGCACCCACCAACCGCCTCAACAGCAGCGGCGCACACACCAACATCCTAACTATCGACACCAACAAGTGCAACAGCATCAACATCTGCAACAACAGTAGCGGCAAAGCGCCGACAACAACATCAACGACAACAACATCAACGGCAACAACAGCAGCTCAGGACAACAGGTTTTTCTTGTATTTCCTTTTAATTTTTTTTATTAAATTAACCGGGAAATAATCAAGTTACTGTCTGGCGAATAAATTTGGAGTTATAAATTTTATATATTTTTTTGAAATAATAATATTACGTTCTATATTTATTAAGAAGGCAAAGCATTGAAAAGTTATGCTAGTACTCAATTTAAAGGCATTTTTTTTATATAAAAAGTAACTTTAGAAATTGTTTCCAGTCTCTTATAATAATTTCGTTTGTTTTTTTTTATCGCATAATCGCTAGCTCGTATAGTGTGGTTTTTTTTTTTTTTTTTTTTTTTATGCAACAATGTTTTTCTAACACGCTCCAACAGAGCTTCTCGCGCTTTAGAAATTGATGTTGAGTAACGTGTAACACACACACACACATAAACATAATTAATATAACTAAACTTAATTAATATAACTAAACTTAATTAATATAACTAAACTTAATTAATATAACTAAACTTAATTAATATAACTAAACATAATTAATATAACTAAACTTAGTTAATATAACTAAACTTAATTAATATAACTAAACTTAATTAATATAACTAAACTTAATTAATATAATAAACATAATTAATAGATCTAAACATAAACAATATAAGCATAAACAATAAAACAAAACGTAATTAATAAATAAACTAACCATTAAACATTATAATAACTAAACTTAAAAAAGAATAATAAAACTAATTATAATAACAGTAATATAAAAGAAAACCAAATTCTGACTTGCTTATACTTTTTTATGTTTAATTTTACAACATAAATAAAAAAAGAAAAAAAAAAAAAAAAAAAAATTTAAAAATGATGCCCTTTAAACTTCTAGCATATTTTGATTTTATTGAGATACTAGCAAATACCTTTATTTGCTTAAGCGTATCCTTAGATTTTTCTATTATATGGGAATTGTAATGTTTACACCCAACAAACCATGTAAATAATTCGTAAGGGCAGAGCCTTGCTAAATTTGTTAACCGGAATTAATGTAAATTTTACGTAAATTTATTTAAATTTAAAACATAAATAGATGTTAATTATGATATAATGTAATAAATTAAGTGAACTTGTAAAAATGACACTTTAAGTTCTTATTGTTTGGTCTAAGGAGAGATTTGTTCGCGAATAGGGGAGGACCAACTACTTCGCCCCGAGGTCCTCCATGGTAGGGAGGGATGTGTGGGCAGAGCCTAAACAACTGGCTCGAGTGTTGGTTGGTGGATGGATGAGCCAGGGGCTCCCAACCTTTCCAAATTTTTTTTATTTAATTTATTTTTCTTTTCAGCTCCGGTTGTTGTAATTTGGTTGTTTCGAGACTCGACGCGATATTTTTTTTTATGCACGTGATGTATTTGTACGGCGAAGGTACGCAGGGTTGGCCACCACGAACCCCCCCATCACTCCCGAACTGCTAGCACCTAGGCTAACAAGCACGTGCAGTTGTGGCCAACTTCGTGTCCGCGGGTCACCTGACCAGGAGCGGTGGCGTCGGCTGAGGTAAGCAGGCGCCCTGACTGAATTTCTGTGCAAAAGCCACAGGGGCGCATTCAACGTGCGCCCTCAAACAAATGAAAAGTCAGGGCTGCTGCTTCCCTGGTCGACCTCACAGCTTAGCGTTGCCAGACGCATTTATTTTTGCATTCGTTTTCTTTTGTAAAATACGTGACCCAATTTCGCTCCGCTACAAATTGGCGCCCAACGTGGGGCCGAAATTAATTCGGTTCCCATCTCTATTCTTTTTTGTTCGGTATCGCGTCGTAGATTCGAACCAATTTAAAGTAAAATTTTTTTTCTAACAGTTTTTATGGCATTCGTGTTGTTTTTTTTTTCTCGAATAAAATCATCGGGTTTTATTCAATCGGAATATCCGGCATGAGGCTCAACCTTATACTGGATCCGTTGGTAAATCGTCTGAACCGATTTATTCCTTTATGTGGCCATGAAAACTGTGATCGCGTTTAACTTTCATACTTGTGTTTTTGTAGTAACTCCAATCATTTTAAAATTTTTTTTGTTTGTGAATTCTTGCTGAGAGTTTTCGTGTTGCGGGGGGTAGTGTCGAGTGTCGCATGGAATGCGATGTAGTCGCGTTCAATCGCACTGATCGACCGCGGCACTCGGGACTATTTCGCCGTGGCATGGAACTCTCAGTGGGCCCATTTAACGTAGTTTTTTTTTTATTTTTTTTTTTTAAAAAGGAACCCCTGACTCAGCCAGTCAGCAACCAACACTCAATTTTTTTTTTTTTTTCTTTTTAACATTCTCTCCAAAGACCAAATAATTTTCATTTTTATACATAAAATTTTTTTTTTTCAACTGCGTGATCACTGCGTAAAACACTGGTTAAAAGTGACATAATTACCCAATTTTTTTATAAATATTCATTGTTTTTTTTTTGTTTGACATAGCTGCAATGCCGTTGCACCATAGCACGGAGGATATACCTGCTCAAGTGGAGGGTGCGGAAAATTTGTGCAGCATTTGCAAGCAGGCTTTCCCAAAGCCTGAAGACATGGTGCTGACCCCATGCAAGCACGTTTTCCACCGAGCATGTATATCTCAGTGGATTCATACGAGCCACAGTTGTCCGTTGTGCCGTACGCTTTGCAGCGACAAGAAACTGAGGCCATATCAGCCAGCTCTAGTGGGTGCTTCTTCGTTACCTTCGCCAGGTAAAACGAATTCTAGCCAGGGCGCGGTAAAGAAGGGACGTCCAGCCACTAGAAGCCAAAGAAACTTAGGTTTCAGTCATGAACAAGATTCAAATACGAATCTTTCGGCGAGGCAAACGTTTGCAGATGAGTCGGTCGAACGGTTCTCCGATCAAGCTGCTGGTGCAAATTATCAAGATCCATCTGATAATTTTCAGCCTATTTCGGCACCGCACTCGTATTCAGATAAAGATTTGCAGCTCTTGATTAATGAGGCAGTTCGAACCGAACTCGCAAAATTGAATTTAAACCAAGTCAGACATACTCCGCACGGAGCAACGCCACATCCTGTTCCGTCGCAGGGTCTCCAACAGGCGCGAGCATCAATGCCTGTTGTAAATAATCACCAATTTTTAAATTACCAACAACCTCATTTTCATCAGGCTCCACTTCCAGATGTCGGATACGGTCGAGGATATCCTCAGGGCTTTCCAGGTCCTCCGCCACCGAATCAGCAGGTGCCCAGTGGCAGTGGTGTTCCGGGGTGGTCCTCGCACTTTGTGTTGGCAGAGAGTGTTGCCAGCAAAATTTCCAACTGGAAAATCACCTTCAGTGGTAAAACTGATGCGCTGACCATCGATAAATTCATTTATCAAATACACTCTCTGACAATGCAAAGCTTGCGTGGAGACTTTGGAGCGCTAGCTGACCATGCACACCTGCTATTCGTGGGCAAGGCCTTGGATTGGTTCTGGCGGTACCATCGAAGTGTCACCCGCATCGAATGGACAGCATTATGCGCTGAGCTTCGAAGCCAATTTTCTGATCACCGAACCGATCTCGACATCATGGATTTAGTGCGCAGCCGCAAGCAAAAGTTCAATGAGAAATTTGATGAATACTATGAGGCAGTCTTGCAGCTTACCGACAAACTGCAAAGGCCTCTTGATTCTCAAGCTCTGTTGGAGATTTTGCGACGAAATTTAAGGCTAGATGTGCGACGTAGTTTGTTGTATGTCTCAGTGGGTAGTGTTAGTCAGCTTCGCGCGTTTGTTCGGAGGCGTGAATTACTGGACGAGGAACATGGAAGGAATTCCAGAAGCTTCCAGCCGCAGCGTCAGGTCTCCGAGCTGACATGCGAATCTGGTCATACTGACACCAACACAACAACTACCACAACAAATAATACTTTTTTAGAATTTCAACCAGCCCCTCATTAACTTCTGAGGTGGCTTGCCAAACGGAGGCAATACCAGATGTACCAAACGTTAAAATTCAAATTTTGAAACGCGAACAAACGGCTTCTAGTGCGCCTCAAAGGATGTTCAAGCCTTTGCACGTGCGATGGCAAGAATATAACGCTGCTCGCAGACGTATTTTTCAGAGCGAGGGCTCCAGCCAAACAAAAAATAAAAGAAAGCAACGATCAACTGCAAGATTGAGGCAATTTTGGAACAAGGTCAGAGCCTTGAGAAAATTTGCGTGCTCGGCGGTTTTGTCGAGTGCTCCCGAGAATGATGTTCGTCCTTACGCACCGGTCTCATTAGCCGGCGAGACGTTAGTAGGGTTAATCGATACTGGCGCTACTGTCAGTTGCATTGCTAACAATTTGGCACAACGACTGTTGTCTAATAAGCAACTGAAGTGGCAAAGGTATGCGATTGATTTGAAAACGGCGGACGGGACGAGTCATTCTTCGGCGGGAGTACTCGACACCACCATCACCTTTCGAGGAGTCACCAAACCACTCAAGTTTTTGATCGTTCCAACTTTGTCTCAAGACTTGTATTTGGGAGTTGATTTCATTAAAGCTTTTGGCTTGGCTGGAGATCTCTTTCTGGAAAATTACAACTGCTCTTCAGTCAGTGGCGTATGCGAAGTTGATTCTACTAGACATGTTTTGACTGCTCGCCAGCAAGCTAGACTGAATGCAACAATTTTAAATTTTCCCTCTTTTTCTGAAGAAGGCTTAGTCACGTCATTGACGTCATTGACTTGATTAGTCACGTCATTGACGTAGGAAATGCAAAGCCAGTCAAACAAAGGCATTTTTCTGTTTCTCCTGGTGTCGAAAAACTTCTTTTCGCTGAAGTCGATCGCATGTTGGCACTTGGTGTTATTGAGGTGTCTCAAAGCGCTTGGTCATCTCCTGTGGCTTTGATCGTCAAACCAAATAAAGTGAGGTTATGCCTCGACGCGCGCAAGGTCAATGAGGTCACTGTGAAGGATGCCTATCCTTTGCCTCTCATTGACGGAATCCTCAGTCGGCTTCCAAAAGCTCAATTTATTTCGAGCTTGGATCTCAAGGACGCCTTCTGGCAGATTCCGTTAGATGTAGCGTCAAGGGATAAGACAGCCTTCACAGTGCCTAATCGACCATTGTACCAGTTCGTTACAATGCCTTTCGGCCTATGTAATGCGCCGCAAACGATGTCCCGTTTGATGGACAAGGTCATACCTGCTCACTTACGAACTAAGGTTTTTGTTTATTTAGACGATTTATTGCTAATCACCGAGACGTTTGACGACCACTTATCATTGCTTCAGGAGGTAGCCCTGTGCATGAGACATGCTGGTCTAACCATCAACATCGAAAAAAGCAAATTTTTGCTTAAGCAAATTCATTATCTTGGTCACGTGATTGGGCATGGAACCATAAGTACCGATCCAGAAAAAGTGAGGGCAATTCGAGATTTTCCCTTGCCTAAAACTGTTCGACAGCTTCGTCGTTTTCTTGGTGTTTGTGGATGGTACCGACGGTTCGTGCTCAATTACGCTTCCATTTCAACACCTTTGACCAACATGTTGCAAAAAGCGAAAAAATTTGTTTGGACTGATGAGTCGATAGCCGCATTTGAGGCCCTCAAAAATAGCCTGTGTAGTGCACCAGTGCTTCACAGTCCTGATTTTTCTCGTCCGTTTTCCATCCAGTGCGATGCATCTCAATATGGAGTCGGAGCCGTGTTGGCTCAGCGCGATGATGAGGGTAATGAAGTTCCAATTGCGTACATGTCGCATAAGTTTAACCAAGCGCAAAGAAACTATACTGTTTCGGAACAAGAATGTCTTGCAGCGGTCATGGCCATAAAGAAATTCCGAGCTTATGTCGAACGACATGAATTCGAAGTGATCACCGATCACGCATCCTTAAAATGGTTAATGGGCCAAACCGATTTGCATGGCAGACTTGCACGCTGGGCATTGAAACTGCAAGGTTTCAAATTTACCATTCTTCATCGCAAAGGTAGCCAAAACGTAGTTCCCGATTCTTTATCGAGAGTGCATTCGCCTGAAGCAGTGGAAATATCAGAACTAACAGAGAATTCGACTGCGATCTCGACAGTTTTAGATTTTTCTTCAGCACCTTTTAAAACTGAGAATTATCTAAAACTGGTCAATGAATTCCAAAAATGTGACAGTCAGCAGCCGGACATTCAGGTCGTAGACGGGTTAATTTACAAGCGGTGTGAATTTGCCAGTGGTGATCCCACTCAAGAAGAATAGTCATGGAAACTCTGGGTGCCGGAGGAGTTGAGAATGTCTCTCATTGTTGAAGCTCACGATCATCCAATGAGTTCCCATGGTGGGATTCACAAAACATTGACTCGATTAAAAATATTGTATTTTTGGCCACGAATGGCGAAACAAGTACGTGATTACGTTCTGGCTTGTGAAGTCTGCAAAATGACCAAGGCTCCTAGTTTCGTACTTCGTCCGCCTATGGGACAACAGCTTACTTCGGTACGAATCTTTCAGAGACTCTACGTAGACCTTTTAGGGCCTTACCCAAGGTCACGCTCAGGGAACGTGGGTCTCGTGATTGTGCTTGACCACCTTTCAAAATTTCACTTCTTAGAACCCATTCGTACGTTTACCACTAAGAAAATCGTTGAATTTCTGGAAAAGCGAATTTTCTCTATTTTTGGCGTTCCAGAAATTATTACGACGGACAATGGAGTTCAGTTTAAATCTAATAAATTTAAAGATTTATTGAAACTTTATGGAGTAACGCATAATTTTACGGCTAATTATTCTCCTCAGGCCAATGCTGTAGAACGCGTAAATCGCTCAATCGTAGCCGCGGTTCGTGCGTATATTCATCCTGACCAAAAGAATTGGGATGAATCATTGTTTGCGATTAGCGCAGCTCTCCGCAGCTCAGTTCACTCTTCATCTGGGTTTTCGCCGTATTTTGTTGTTTTTGGACAAAATATGATTTGTCATGCAAAAAATTATGAACTTCTACGGAAGTTAAAACTATTAGAAGATCCAACGGCTGAAACTACACCTGGGGAGAGAACTGAGCTGATTCGAGAGCAAGTACGAGAGAACTTGCGACAGGCATATGAGAAGAATGAGAGGCTGTACAATATGCGTTCACGACCAGTGAGTTTTGAGGTTGGTCAGGTCGTGTATCGAAGAAGCTTTGCCCAAAGCAAGGCCTCTGAGCATTTTAATGCTAAGCTTGCGAACGTTTTTGAAAAAGCTAGGGTCATAAAGAAAATGGGTTCGGCGTACTATGAGCTGGCTGATATGGCTAATAAACGGCTGGGGGTGTTTCACGCTAAAGACATTAGGGGATAGTGCCTTCAGTCCTTGCAACAAGTGTTCAACTTGTTCCGAAGAACTGTTTTGTAACGGCACACTAAGTGGTGGGTTCTGGCGTTCATGTTTGAAGGTGGCATTGACTGTGAAGTTGAATCCACATTCGAACATGCAGGTCAGAATTCGCCATGGCGGTGTCGTTTGCAAACATGAGTGACATACTGCGTATGCCACGGCTGGCGCGCTCGAGGTGTGACAGCTGACATGTGACTTTGACAGCTTACACTTTGACTTTGACAGCTAACATATTGACTTTACCGTCAACACGTTAAATGACAGTTGACGTTTTACTTTGAGAGCTAACATATTGACTTTACCGTCAACACGTTAAATGACAGTTGACGTTTTACTTTGACAGCTAACATATTGACTACCGTCAACACGTTAAATGATAGTTGACGTTTTACTTTGACGTTTATCTTCTATTCAATTCTGACAGTTCATTTATTCACTCGACATTTTTTTTTAGACAGTTTTATTTCATTTAAATCTGACGTTTTAAATTTGACAAGTTTGATTTTACCAACTATGACCTTTATTCTGACAAGTTTCACGTTAACCCAGACAGCTGTCGCAGGTCCTGTCCAGCTGTCGCACTTCGAACGCGTGAGCCTTGTTATCCATACGCAAGTGTGTCACTCATGTAAAGTTCGAAGAGCACTTCTCAGTTAATGTTATAAAGTTGAAGCACACCCTCAGCTATGATTTTCAAGTTTCAGAACGCTCCCTGTCGACATATTGAAAAAAAAAATGTCAAATCCAGCTGACAAGACGGCAAATGGCGAAATTTCCAACCCAGAAATTTCGTCTGGCTCTTTTGGATCGCGACAGCCGCAGCAGCCACAACAGCACACCACCACCTTATAATCGGCGGACATCAGCGACGAGGGAATTGCAGGCTAGAGACAGGTAAGGTTTTCGTTTGGTGCAAGAGTTGTTCAACCAGCTCGAATAATGAGTTTTGTACCCACAGCCTCAACATCGGCGCTCAAGCGGCTCAACCCCAACAGCAGCCACTTGCATCAGCAGCGGCGCACACACAATACCCAGCACCGCACCGCTACTCAACAACACCAGCACTTGGAGCGCCGACACAACAAAAAATGCAACAAATGCAACAACAGCAGCTAGCCCCGATGGGATCACGCCAAACAAAATCATCGCCGCACCGCCTCTAACAGCCACTTGCAACGGCAGCGGCGCACACAACAGCCACTTGCAACAGCAGCGGCGCCAACATCCACCACCGCATCAGCATAGCCAGCACGCGCCCACCCACAGCTCAAGCAGCGGCACAGCCACCACGCAACGCCACTTGCCACAGCAGCGGCGCACCCACCAACCGCCTCAACAGCAGCGGCGCACACACCAACATCCTAACTATCGACACCAACAAGTGCAACAGCATCAACATCTGCAACAACAGTAGCGGCAAAGCGCCGACAACAACATCAACGACAACAACATCAACGGCAACAACAGCAGCTCAGGACAACAGGTTTTTCTTGTATTTCCTTTTAATTTTTTTTATTAAATTAACCGGGAAATAATCAAGTTACTGTCTGGCGAATAAATTTGGAGTTATAAATTTTATATATTTTTTTGAAATAATAATATTACGTTCTATATTTATTAAGAAGGCAAAGCATTGAAAAGTTATGCTAGTACTCAATTTAAAGGCATTTTTTTTATATAAAAAGTAACTTTAGAAATTGTTTCCAGTCTCTTATAATAATTTCGTTTGTTTTTTTTTATCGCATAATCGCTAGCTCGTATAGTGTGGTTTTTTTTTTTTTTTTTTTTTTATGCAACAATGTTTTTCTAACACGCTCCAACAGAGCTTCTCGCGCTTTAGAAATTGATGTTGAGTAACGTGTAACACACACACACACATAAACATAATTAATATAACTAAACTTAATTAATATAACTAAACTTAATTAATATAACTAAACTTAATTAATATAACTAAACTTAATTAATATAACTAAACATAATTAATATAACTAAACTTAGTTAATATAACTAAACTTAATTAATATAACTAAACTTAATTAATATAACTAAACTTAATTAATATAATAAACATAATATAATAAACATAATTAATAGATCTAAACATAAACAATATAAGCATAAACAATAAAACAAAACGTAATTAATAAATAAACTAACCATTAAACATTATAATAACTAAACTTAAAAAAGAATAATAAAACTAATTATAATAACAGTAATATAAAAGAAAACCAAATTCTGACTTGCTTATACTTTTTTATGTTTAATTTTACAACATAAATAAAAAAAGAAAAAAAAAAAAAAAAAAAAATTTAAAAATGATGCCCTTTAAACTTCTAGCATATTTTGATTTTATTGAGATACTAGCAAATACCTTTATTTGCTTAAGCGTATCCTTAGATTTTTCTATTATATGGGAATTGTAATGTTTACACCCAACAAACCATGTAAATAATTCGTAAGGGCAGAGCCTTGCTAAATTTGTTAACCGGAATTAATGTAAATTTTACGTAAATTTATTTAAATTTAAAACATAAATAGATGTTAATTATGATATAATGTAATAAATTAAGTGAACTTGTAAAAATGACACTTTAAGTTCTTATTGTTTGGTCTAAGGAGAGATTTGTTCGCGAATAGGGGAGGACCAACTACTTCGCCCCGAGGTCCTCCATGGTAGGGAGGGATGTGTGGGCAGAGCCTAAACAACTGGCTCGAGTGTTGGTTGGTGGATGGATGAGCCAGGGGCTCCCAACCTTTCCAAATTTTTTTTATTTAATTTATTTTTCTTTTCAGCTCCGGTTGTTGTAATTTGGTTGTTTCGAGACTCGACGCGATATTTTTTTTTATGCACGTGATGTATTTGTACGGCGAAGGTACGCAGGGTTGGCCACCACGAACCCCCCCATCACTCCCGAACTGCTAGCACCTAGGCTAACAAGCACGTGCAGTTGTGGCCAACTTCGTGTCCGCGGGTCACCTGACCAGGAGCGGTGGCGTCGGCTGAGGTAAGCAGGCGCCCTGACTGAATTTCTGTGCAAAAGCCACAGGGGCGCATTCAACGTGCGCCCTCAAACAAATGAAAAGTCAGGGCTGCTGCTTCCCTGGTCGACCTCACAGCTTAGCGTTGCCAGACGCATTTATTTTTGCATTCGTTTTCTTTTGTAAAATACGTGACCCAATTTCGCTCCGCTACAAACTTTACAACACCTTGTGTATTGTCTTAGTATATTTTATAAAAGTTTGTTGAAAATACCCCACATTGTGAATATCTATACTATGGCTGGTGCTATTCGGAAACTTTTCACTCGTGGTAGGAAAGAAGTTACTGAGTTGAATCATGATACAATAATAAGGTAGGGTAAGGAGATTCACCAGACCGACCTCGAATGTCAAAATGATAAGAAAGGAAATGATTTGCAGGATAAATCTGGACAAATGTATTTACAATGAAATTAATCGCTGTTTTTTAATTTTAAAGCTTTGTTTTCAATAAATTATTATTGCATATTAGTTTTAGTTTGGCTATTTGGGTTCTTTATTGGGGGTCCATTATAAATGTAATGCATAATTTTTTATTGCCGTTTGACGGAGAAACTGTTGAACATAAATCAAAAATTAGTTCTTGTAAATTGACACATTGCTTTTATATCATCTTTTTATTTAATCTTTTGCAACTTTAAAAAACTTAAGTTCCCCTTGTTTCGCGTTATATGACAGATGGCAGAACTTCTTTTTTACATTATTAAAAGTTTTTAAATTAACTATAAATATATATTTACTTAATATATTCACAAATTACAAGAACTGAACTGCACTTTTGTCTCAGAGAACGATTTTGTAGCGAATGGGCAATGGACAAATGGCGAATGGAAAACCCCAAAAAAACTTCAAAACTTATCTTATAATAAAAAAATGTACATCCCCGTTTGCCAGTGACTACATTTAATAACTTCACTTCCGAAGCGAACGTCGAAGCGAAATATCAATATTAAAGTATATAAAAAAATTCAAAAATTTGTCTGAAAAAAGGAAGCAAATCGATATTTTATCAAAATTATTGCCTGTCGAATGTGTTACACATTCCAATTTTTGTCGAACATCGAAGTTAACGAAATCAAAAATGCAAAGATCAATCATGAATTTTTTGTGGATATTTTATAAGATACGGCAGCACAATATTTTTTAAATTTGACATTCCAGGTCGGTGTGATGAATCTCCTTACCCTACCTTATTATTGTATCATGAGTTGAATACAATTTCTGTCCGTTGGAATAAAATTGCCAGTGTTGCTGTGCCAAAAGAACGATGAAATTTTGACAACTAGAAATTTTGGCGTTTTAGATTTCGTTAGTGTATTAGCGCGAGCATTTAATTTATTTTGCAAAATTGTTGATATAACTGAAAATGAACAGAATTTTACGCAAATATTTTCCACTTCTGGTTGCTTTGCTGTCGTAAGCAAAAAGTTTTGAACTTATTTATGACTTGATGCTTTTTTTTTTAATGAAAGGCGAACAGTAGGTAATGCTTTTGCATTTCTGCTCCGGACAACTACCTAAAACATTATTCTTTTATGGATATTACCTATATTCGGTCAAGAGGTTATTCTGAAACATTAAATGCCATTTTTAATGGAGACAATGCACAAACTTAAATGCATTTAAGAGTGCCTGCTAGCTCTTTTTGCTAAATTGTGGAGTTTATTCCAGCGAAGCAGCATGGATGGTCAATAGAGTATGAAGTGGTTTGCTATCGAGTAGCAAATGGCTTTATGGGATTCCGGAAAGTATGCAATATAGTTCTACATATTACGTAGAACTTCCTTTGCTGTTTTGTTGGGACTTATTTTTTAATTCATTCTTTTTTAATTCTTTGTGCTTTTTTAATTTATAATTAAATAAAAAGTGTAGCTTTCATTAATTTCAGTTTAATTATTTTAAACGCGAACTTATAAGTGTTTTTTTTTTTAATTATGCTTGTGTTAAAAATTCTCTTGCCGATTGTCAAAATTTATACTAGCCCCTGAGGCTACATGATTTTTGACAGTCATTTTCACCTCGCAAGTGCCAAATATTCTCATTCAGACTGTCAAAATTTCATCATCCGAGTGAAAAGTTTCCGAATAGCACACATCCTACATATATGATATAAATATTTCGTAGATGAAAAATGATTAGTAAATCATTAGTGTACGAGTTATATATAAAATATTTCTTAGAATAAGGAATTGGTTTCAACAGAGCATAAATAAGTTAAACATATTTAATATCAAATGAAAAGTAGCTCGTTAAGCTTTAAGAATTTGCCATAGTTTCACCATATCAATTTCAGCATTTGAAAAGAAATTTTTTTTACCAGATTTCATCGGTAAACCGATTACTAGATTTCATCGATTAACGGAAATCCTTATCTCTCCATCAGTAGCAGGATTCCCAAACAGTTAACGATAATCATAGTTTTCGTTATCGGTCATTGTGCATGCACAGTTTCATAGGCCCATATTAGACGATGTCCGTTTGTCCGATCTTTGTTGTTGCTTCCAATGCGAAACTGTCAAAAACCAGTGAGAGTGAGAGCGGATGAACTTTTTGTAAGGCGGACAAAATATGTTAATTTTGTCTGCTGTTGAAGTCAGCAGACAACGGCCACAACAGTGTGGCGATGTGGTGAAATAAAAGTTTTGCCACACTTTAGCAGCTAAAAAGTACTTTTTCTAAGGAAAAGTACTATTTACAGTGAATAGTGCTATTACGCTATTAAAAGTAATTGTTTTCAAAGTGCACAAAATAAAGTGCAGTAGAAAATGTACTCAAACTAAATGAAATGTCAAATGTGTCCGCCCTAAATTTTCTGTCGTGTGACCATCCAGCGGACAAGAGAGTAAAAAGTGTTCATTTTCGTCTGACAAACGGACATCGTCTAATATGGGCCATAGTAAATGACAGTTTTCGCTAGTTAACTACAGCTACAATCGTCGTTAAGGCGTTTGGGAATCCCGCAACAGATTTGTTTCAAAATTAAGTGAAAAATTTCATATTAATAAATACTTTTGTCATTATTGAAACTGACATAAAAATAATAACTCTTTTTCTAATCCCACTGAACGCACCCTGCCATGTGCTGCTATCTGGCGTTCACTAGCAAAACCTCAAAAGGTGTGTATAATAGCAACAACAATAAAGTGAATTTCTACGAATAGTGTTGGCAGCGGCAAAGCAGTTGTTCAACGCTGTGTTTAGTGTTCGTTCAGTCTTCAACGGTTGTGTTTCGTTCTCTTGTCTGTTTTCATATTCAATTTGCGCAAAACATCGTCCACAACAACAACAGTGATTTGATCAGCGATTCTGATCGCACACACCACAAAGCAATATGGCCGCCACTTGTTGGATGTTTGCGGAGTGATAAAGAAAAAAGATCGAAAAAAAGAGAAAAATTTCTATTCGATACAGAAAAGAAAAAAAAAGAAATGTATAAACACTCATATTCGTTGCTCGAATAAGTGAATTTGTTATAAACAGTGAAAAATTATTAAATGGTATATATCAGCGCAAATCTAAACTTAAGCTACAAAAGTTTTTAAAATTTGCAAAAGAAATTCCAGTTTGAAAAAAAAATATATTGTACAAAGTAGAGTGGAAAAGTCAAAAGTTCAACTTTGTTGTTGCTGTTGCTACTGCGGGTTGGGTTGGTTCTTTATCGCTGCATTTTAATCATACATATATCGCGTATTTTACCTCATCCACTTTATTGGCCTTACATCTTGTGTTGCTTCATTTCTTTGTGGTGTATGTTCAATTGATTACGACTGGATTGGCCTGGAATTCGGAGATCAAGCGTGGGTTGTACACTTGGCAGAGAATACTTTTCTTTAAATAATTTTATGGCTCACAATTTTCTGAAAAACTGTTCATTAATATTAACTATGACCATTTAATTAGTAATATTTTCTGTCTTGTTGATCTTGATCTTTTTTTCTTATTTCCTCATATTGCTTCTTTGTTTTTATTTTGTACACTGCTCTCTTCATCTTTCGTCAAATCATGCTCTCGTCTTCCACAGTTGAAAAGTCTCCACTCTCAAAATTAAATTTTGCGCTTGCATTTGCATTGGTGTGTCTGGGACTTTTTTTTTTGTTTGGGTTTTGTCGGATTCTGTTTTGATTTCCTGTGCACAGTGGTGCAAAAATCATTGATTTGGCAAATTAATCTGTTCAAACTTGTTTGTTATTGTGTGAAGCTGTTATTTTGTAAAGGTTTAAATGAAAATTTGAAAAAAAGGAAAAAAATGTATATATCTTCTACTTAACTACCAAGGCCTATAACTCAAAAAATACTAGTTCAATTGACACCCAGGGTATATCGTTTTAAAGAAAAAGATTCACCTTTCAATTGGCATCAACTGCGTAAAATTTTCACTTACGCATATTTATTCAGTATTAGTCGTCATTTTATCGTTGTTAGTAGGCTTTAAAAGAAAATAAAGGGCAAAGAAAAACAAATCGAGTATAGTATCAAAGATTTGACAAAGAAACATAATAAATTCTTAAGTAAATTTAAATCAGAGTTGTAAAAGAATGCAATAATTTTGTATTGCAATCAGTGACTTAATAGCTAATGACTTCAAGTTTTGATTGAAATTTTGAAATAATTTTTGATGACTTCAACCCAAGAACTCCTAAAATCATTTTGAGTTATTGAATCCATTCAAAAAAATTTAAGTCATTGATTATTTTTAAGTCAAATTTTATATCGCAGTCATTACTGAAGAACTAAATTGATTGTATTCATTAATTCTTTTGAAAAGATTGGAAATACTACAATAATTATTGAAGTTTTTGAAGTCATATGATTGCAATCTTTCAAAATAAATAAAATCATACCCGAGAAAAATCATTAAAGTCAAGATCTATAGTTTCTTAGCTTAATCTCTACCGTAAATAATTTCTAAAGCTAATATGTTACAAAAAACAATTCAATTCAAAAACAAAACGAAATTAGCGAAAAATTGCAGAGAACATGTTTTCGTTTTGCTTTTTAAAATTTAAAAAACTTTGTTAATAACGATGTATTTTTTATTTGAGTAAAAATATAAGTCGTGTTATACAACTGAATTTTGAAAATTTTTTCATTTTTTCAAGATGACTTGAAAAATTTTTTAATGCAATCAAAAGACTTCAATTGACTTTTAATAATTTCAAAATTTCAGTGAATTAAAACATGATTTCAACTGACTTCAAATGATTTTCTTAACTAAAAATTGATTTATTTTGAATGTAATCAATGTCTCCATGGACCGCGACTTCAATCATAGTGAATGAATCTAAAGACTTCAACACAAATGTTTGCGAATTGATTTCGAAGTCATGACTTCAAAATGATTGCTTATTTCACAACTTGAAATCATGAAATCAAAAAATGCTCGAATGATAAATTATTTTTTTTGCATTCAGTGCCAGTTTTTGATGACATGAATGCATTCTTTTACAACTCTGATTTAAATATATGTAATCCTACTAA
The DNA here is from genome assembly GCA_914767935.1 of Coremacera marginata. NCBI lineage: Eukaryota > Metazoa > Arthropoda > Insecta > Diptera > Sciomyzidae > Coremacera > Coremacera marginata. The sequence goes on from OU612044.1 coordinate 20,532,259, forward strand.
TGAGCTAAAGGCGAAGTTTTAAAATTGACGTCTGCAAGTGTGCAAAACGCAAGAATATATAAAACATACAACATGGTGGAAAGTTATCCCAGAACTGGGCGACCAAAAACCTTTCTCGTCGATATTTTAGCCTATTCCTAAAGGAAGTGGTCAAAAATCCAATAATAAGTGCGCCAAAGATAGCTGGTAGTATTGCTCCAATATCAGGAATGCATTCTCACCCAATCGATGCAGAGTTCCACATAAGAAACCTAATTTCTTAAAAAAAGTGACAGCTTCGTATGGATTTCGCAAACAAGTGCAAATATATGGTTGAGGACTTTTGGAGAAGAGTGCTATGTACAGATGAATCTAAATTCAATATTTTGGCAAATGATGGTCACGCAAAAATTTGGCACAAGCCTGGTACAGCCAATCAAACCAAGAACTTAATACCAACCGATATGCATGGTGGCGGTAGCGATTGATGGTTTGGGGAGCGATTGGAGCAGCTGGTGTTGGGGCTCTTAGCCTTTATTGATGGTGTGTAGGGCTGCGGCCAGAGTTAATACAGATAGGCAGGCAGGCAGGTTGCTTGTTCGTACTAGTGCGACAGAACAACAATTAAACAAATAAATGAGAACAAGCGAGATAGAGATACACATGTCTGCTAGCCTGTTCGCATCTGCATTCACCCTGGCCGCAGCCTAAGAGTATACTGAAACAAAATTTGCAGCCTTCCGCGGATAGCTTCGTTCTAAGAAGACATTAGATATTTCAATAGGATAGTGACTCAAAGTATACCGTGCCTTTGGTAAAAGATTGGTTGCCATATTATGATCCTCATCAGCTTTGTTGTCCTCCCCAATCACCGGACATAAACCCAATTGAACATGTTTCGGAATTATTGGCACGAAAAATTGATCATGCAGCTCTAAAGAGCAAAGAGCTCCTGAAGGAGGGAGTAAGATTTTCAGAGTAAAAAACACTTTTTTTTTTGCAATTTTTTTTTAGAAATATGGATAGGGCAAATACATTGAAACCCTTTTTTACATTATAAGTATCAATTTAATAAGAATTTAAAAAATTATCAAAAAAGTACCATAAAAACCTTTCCCCAACGTTCTTTCTTTCAATTTCAATTTCTTATTTCTTTCAATTTCAAATTGTTGGTGGTCATTTGAAGTGAAAATTTATATATTTTACGAAAAATTTCGCCATTTTGTAAGTAGAAAAATCCTTAATTTAAAAAAAAAAATCTTTAACTTATCGTTTGGCGGAGGTATTTTATATGTAGAAACTGTGTGCTAAGTTTGAAATTGCCAAGTAATGTAGTTTTAAGTGGCAGAGAACACGAACTTTTGGGAAAAACGTTCCTAAAATTTTCAAAGCCCACAGTTGTCGGATCTGCAGTGTTAGCGGAGAAGGGACTAGTTAGTCAATAACTTTGGGAGTTTTGACCTTATTTACTTTAAATTTTAGAACTATATTCCTTAGATGTTTAACTATAAGAAATGACAAAAACACAAATCGATTTTTTAAAAGAGCAAACCCTAACCTCCCTTAAAGATACTAAAAAAAGACTGGTCAGAAACCACACCATCCAAAACAGAATATTTAGTCCTATCTATGCCACGTCGTTTGAATGCAGTCATTGAAACTCGTGGAGGACCCGCAATATACTAGGTTGTTCAAAAGTTTCTAGCTTCACACATAGGTGGCGGTAGTACGTCCGCCATTTTATTTTCCAAAAATGGTTCTACTTATGAACAAGCGTGAAGTGTCATGTAAATCTGACAACTCAGTCTTATACTTACAGCGGTTCAAAGTAGACAGTGTCACAGTGTTTTTTTAATATGGAAAAATCAAGTATCGTGTAGGGATTGAATCTTATTTTTGAAAGCTATACAACCAAAACTAGCAACAGTGTACAAGTACTGGGTTACTTACTTACTTAGATGGCGCTTACAACCGCAAGTCGGTCTTGGCCTGGTGTAAGAATTTGCGCCAGTCATTTCTATTTTGCGCTTGCTGGCGTCAGCTGAAAGTTCCAAGTTTCGTCAGGCTGTCCTCCACTTGGTCCATCCAACGGAGTTGCGGTCAACGTCTTCTGCGTTGACCGACGCTGGGTATCGAATCGAATATTTTCTTCGCTGGGGCGTCGCCTTCCATCCGCTCAACATGACCTAGCCAGCGAAGCCGCTCGATTTGTATGCGCTTTACTATGTCGATGTCGGCGTATAGCTCATACTGCTCATCGTATTCGGCACTCACCATTGACGCAGATTGGTCCGTAGATACTGCGAAGGATCTTTCTCTCGAAAGCTCACAAAGTCTTTTCATCAGAGCTGCTCAACGTCTAGGTTTGTGCTGCATATAACAGGACGGGCAAGATTAGTGACTTATAGAGCGTGACTTTTGTTCGTCGAGGGAGAGCTCTGCTTTTCAATTGCCTAATGAGCCGAAAGTAACACCAAGAGTTATCCTTCGTTTTATATCTCTACTGATATCGTTGGTGGAGTTAATGCTGGATCCGAGGTAGACGAAGTCCTTCAGAACCTCGAAGGAGGTGTTGTCAACAGTGACGTGGGTGTCAATTCGCTGGGAATGTTTGCTTGTTGACACCAGATATTTCGCCTTATCTGCGTTAACTGCAAGATCCATGCGACTCGACTCTTTTTCTAATTTGGAGAATGCTGCACTGACTTCGCGCGTATTATGGCCAATGATATCGATATCATCAGCATACGCTAGCAGCATAACACTCTTGTAGAATATGGTGCCGCTTTATCTCAGATCAGAGTAGCTCAGGTGGTTTTCTCCAAAATCAGGGGGGAGGAGAGGTCCTTCCCGATTTAATTGCTGAGCAGCAGCTCAGTGCCATCCTGCATAGACGAATTAATTTTGCAGGTATACCAAATTCAGACATGGTGGAGTATAGGTGATTCCTTATTTGACTGTCGAAGGCGGCTTTGCAACCAACAAAAAGTTAATGGGTGTCGATTTGTTTTTCTACGGTTCTACGGTCTTTTCCAACATTTGTCAAAGCGTACAACTGGGTTGCTGAGCTTAAATGTCGTCATACAAGTCTTAAAGACGACCCATGTCAAGGACGTCCAAAAAGTGCATCAACACCAGAAATCATAACAAGAATACAGGATATGGTTTTGGACTATCGCCTATTCACTGAGAGAGTTTTAGAAACCGTAGACATCTCAGACAGTGTGAGCCATATTTTAAGTGAAGTTTTGGGTTTCAAATAGGTGTGTGCGGCATTCGCCAACAATGGAACAAAAAAACATTCGAATGAGACTTTCTCAGAAACATTTGGAACGTTTTAGAAAAGGATATAAAGGATTTTATACGTTAATTCATCACTATGGATGAGACTTCTGATGATCCTGAATTAAAACAAGAAGCTAAGGAGTGGTGTGCACCTGGTACTTTTGCGCCTAAGCTAGTTCGTGTTCAAAAATATGCAAGAAAGGTTATGGCATCAGTTTTTTGGGATGCAAAAGGAATTTTGTTGGTGGACTATCTCCAAACTGAAAAAACACATTATTCTGAATACTAGTATAAAAGCCCGTCCAACGACGTGTTGGAAGCATTTACGCTTAAACTGTAAATATAATTTTATGTCATTATTACAGTAAAAGCATGCTTGCCTTTATGTATGCATGCTTTCAGGCTAAATATTTTTCAGGACAGTATATGTTGTAAAAGCACTGTAAAAATCGCAAAAAATAATTACAATTTGAGCGTAAATGCTTCCAACCCATCGTTGGTTTAAATATAAAATAATTACAGTTATTAAGATTATTACAACCTTTTGAATCAGCTCGATGGAAATATTGGTAAAAAAGACCCGGTTCACAGAAGAAAAAGTAATTTTCATCAGAACAACGCACTTGCTTATAGAAGTCAAAAAACTATCGCTAAAATCAGTAAATTAAAGTACGAATTGATGGAACGCCCACACTTTTCGTCAGATCTAGCTCCCTCTGACTTCTGGCTGCTGTCACATCTCAAAAAATTCATGCGTGGAAAGCGATTTTCATCAAACGACGTGGTGATGGCAACGACAGAAGGGTATTTTGGAGACCTTCCGAAAGGCCAATACAGCTATGGGATCCATTAATAAGAGGACCGTTGGAACAAGTGCATTGAGCTTCTGGGAGAATATACTGAATTATAAAAAGCACTTCAAGCCATAAAATGTTTTTTATTTCTATTCTAGAAACTTATTTGACAACGTAATATGTGTGTTTGAGAAAAAGAAAAATGAAATTTGCTTGAGTTGAAACAAATTTAAAACGAAACAATGAAGTTACACTAATATATGCTTTAAATGATTGGATTGATAAAAAAACAAATTGACCGCAACCATGACTAATAGAGTAAACTTTTGTGTACTCATAAGCAGGGCTCGGATTTTGATGCTCTTAAAAACATTAAAAAAATTACTAAAAAAATTGCCTAATGATCTTAAAAAAGCATTAAAAAAGTAGGCAGTGGAGGGACTGGTAACCGAAGTGAAAACTTAAAGCTATGAAATAACAAAGCTGTTATGAATTTCCGAAGTAGCTAGAGTCGGCAAATCAGACGCGCTCTACTTTTTTAACTCTTTTTTTATCAATTTATGCCTTATTGAATGTGTACACTGCTATTTTGTAATGTTTATATATAATATATTTGCAACACAATTACTTTGGTAATTGGTAATCGGTAATTGGCTCGGTAATCGGTTGGTAATTTCGTTGGTCTGCGAAACTGCTTTGGTAATCGGTAATGGGTTGGTAATCGCTTCGGTAATCGGTTGGTAATAGCCTCGGTAATCGCTTCGGTAATCAGTTGGTAATCACTTCGGTAATCGGTTGGTAATCACTTCGGTAATTGGTTTGATAATCGGTTGGTAATCGTTTTGATAATCGGCAATCTGTTGGTAATCGCTTTGGTAATCGGTAATTGGTTCGGTAATCGGTTGATAATCGCCTCGGTAACAAAAAAAAAAAAGAAACCCACCAAACATGTTTGCCTATCAACATGTTATGTTGCCAATGCAACAGAAATGAACAGCTTTAAGCGTGATGATATCGCTAACAGCGTGATGATATCGCGAATCTATAGCGATACAAAAAATGTTCTCCTCTCGCCTAAAGAAGTTTTCACTTCAAAAATGCACCAAAAAAAAAAAAAGCAGGTGCGTCAAAAACACAGAAGCGTAGCTTTTTCGCAGTTTCATAGATTTGATAACTTAAATTCAAAAACTTAAAATAACATAAAATAAATTGAATTATATATTAAAGCAGACACGCTCATCCAGTAGCTCATCTTGCTCGCGTTACCCGCCATACAAACTTTTTTATATCATGAGCTTTGTCTTTGCGCTTTTGCGAAAGCAAAACCACGTATTAAAATCATCAACACAATCTACAAAAAAAAAAATGCAATTAATAGCACCACAAGCCGCTGTTGACGATCATCTAATTTTGAACGCGTACACAACAACAACAAATGCATGCAAATTATCCGTTGCTTGTGTGATGATGCACACAGGATTTGTTTTTGTTTTTTATTTTTCAGTGCCAAAAGTTACGATGCGCAATATCTTGTTTTTGATTTTGTTTTATAAAAATCATTTGCTCTTTTGTAAAATTTCGTGAGCTCCACTGTATTAAAGGACACACACAAAACAAAATTTAACAAAAATGTTTGATACCTTGCCGATGTCATGCATGCCTTTGTGAATTCGATATTAATTGATATTATATCTATTTTTTTTGACAGTTATAAAACGTACTTGTCAAAGCACTTGTGGACATTGCTAACATTTCCTTGTACCAACAACACCATAAACGCATACACAACGCAAACACCGATGCTGGTGACATCTTGTGACAAGTAAAAGCAAATTGTTGTAGTATAGCAAATACACAATCCTCTTTCTATTGATAGATGGTGACGATCTACTGCAGCATAGTATCTGTTATACTTAACATTGAATTAACAACTCTTTCTAACAAGGCTTTCTTGCCTGGTGGATAGTGTGTTGAACTCTTAATCGGTGCGTACGGGTTCAATCCCCCACGGCGAGCTAAAAAATATATTTTTAATATTTAATATTAAAGTATTAAATTTTCTTGTTGTAGTAAGCGCTAGCAACAAAGAAATCATCAAATTTCCAAGAAAAAATCTGTCGAAAGTTCTGCAGATTTCACTCAAGCAAATCAAAAACCCATAAAAATGCCCTTAAGACTAAAATTAATGAATTAATTGTCTTTAATTGAATTGTTTGGAACTATATTACGTTACAATAATTTGCAATGCACATTTTTAAATTATCAAAAAGAAAAACAACCATTTATTGTCGGTATAAACTGCCTTCTATATCGAAAAACTTCTTTCTACTTTAGCATAGACAAAAGCGAAAACATGAAATATCATTTACATTCGAACTTCTTTTTAGGTGCAAGTCTCAATTTTTTCCACTTAATATTTCACCTTCATACCCGTAATTTTTATTCAATACTTAATAAAACTTTCTAAATACATTCTCACCAGCATTGCTATATTTCTATGGCTCGTGGTATAGAGTGAATTATTACTTTTTTGTTGTCTAAATTTTGAAAATTATATCTTTTAATTGTTGGAAAACAACGTTTGAACCTTTTCAACTGTTTTGACTTAAAGGCTTTCAAAAGTATCTACGAAATATTTTATGTGTTTGGATTGGTGGATAGTGTATTCAACTCTTAAACGGTAGGGTACGAGTTCGATACCCACGGCTGTCCAAGAAATGTTTTTAATATTAAAATTCTTGTTTTAATAAACGATAGCAAAAATTTTAAATAAATTTTTATAAATTTTTAATAAATTTTATTTTAAATAAATTTTTAAGAAAAACGGTGTCGAAAAAAAGTTGTCGTTTTTAAAATTTCACTCAAGCAAATCACGAGGCGTAAGAAGCTTCGCTTCAAAAATAAAAATGACGAGGAAATGACCTTAAAATTTTTTGGCTTCGGTACCTAGAGCTTATGAACGGTGTTTTTGTATCAACAGAAAATTGACAGAAAAAAAAACATTGTTTTTTAAATTGAAAAGCGCACAACTGCAATTCCGCTTAGGTTTTAGCAGAAGGTGTGCTTATAAGATTTTCAAAGTTAATGGACTGCATGAGCCACAGAAGATTACTGATGAATTGGTGTAGCGACCGACGAAATAGCTGTCTAGTGTGCTGGTGGTTGTTCTGTAAAGAACATTGTTGTTGTGGCAACTTGTTGCTTCATGAAATTACTTGGCAGAAAGCTCTCGTGTGTAATTCTTAAAAATTAATTTTTTTAAGAATTGCTAAAAACTAAATAAAAATTAAAAAATGCCACAATTTATTTTTCACAGAAGATGTCTATGTTAGACCCCTTTTACATTGGTCAAGACTTAAAAGCAATGAAAGTGAGAACAAAAGGGAATACGAAAAAATTTACGGTACAAAGACATTGGCACCGTAAATCTCCCTTTCGTCGCTTCCGATTTACGGCGTATTGCCAACAAACTCAAAGACTTGAAAGCAAGTCTTGCACAATGTAAGAGGGGTCTTAGAGCAGAAAAAAGTTGAGTCAACAAGATCCGAACCCTGCACATAAATGTTATGCAAAAATCTTTTTTTCTCACTCTTTGTTAAACTACCAGCCAAAGCAATGAGAAGTTACCGTGCGAAATAAGAAAATAATCGGTGAAGTATTATAGAAGATATCAAGGGGCATGGTCTCAAAACAAATTTTGGGATTTTATATTTTCATGTAAATATAACAAAAACTACTTCAAGATCAAATAGGATATCATTAATTTCGAAATTGTTATTAAATCAATATTTGGTTCAACCTCTTGAAAAACTAGAATGAAATTTGAGTTGATATGAACTAAATATCTTTCAAGATTATCGAGTTGTATGGGAATATTTTCTCAATAGTGTTGCACAATCTTTGCTACTTAAAAAAATACGAGTTCACTGAATAGGTGACTCAACATTTAATGAGAAAGTTATTGGACAAGCGAGCTGCATCTCAGAGTTATGTATATCGTTTAAAAATTTACTCACTAAGAGCTTTCGTTTTAAAAAGTTTCTCAAATCTTGAGATTCAGCTCGATGAAAGAGATCTTACTAATGTGTAAACGATTTTTTTATGCTTATGACAATGCGTAATTGCTCAAAAAAAAAAAAAGAAAACAAACGAGTAAAAAGCAATTTCTCACTTTTGTGAATGAGACCCAATAGATAGTTAATTTTTTTTTGCTTTGTTTTTTTCAATAAATGCATATTTAATGCATAAAAATGTACATCCCCTATCAAAAGGGGATATTTATATCTTTCCATATTATATTAATAAAAATTTATTTATTTGATTATGAATTAATTATTGCAATGCTTTAGGATATAAAATGTTTTAGTCGGTGTAGAGGCGTTTTAATTTTTCCAAAAAGGGGCGTGGTCCCGCCCACTTTTTGTGGTACGTATTTCTATTCATGCCAATACTATATGTACCAAATATCATTTCCGGGGGTCCAAAAATGCCGAAGATATGACGATTTTAAGATTTGGGTTATATGGGCGGGGCTACGCCCCTTTGCCCAAGCACAACTTTATATAGCCTAATATTCCTTCCAGAGTCATATTAAGACGCTGTGAAAATTTCAGGAAAATCGGTCCAGTGGTTTGGCCTACTATAAAGCACAAACAAATTTTTATATATATAGATACATACATGTCTTGATTTCAAAGAGTGTTCTCTTTTTTCTTCTAAGCTGAACCTAATGATCGTTAAATACTCGGATAAATTTTATAGTCGATCATTATTGCCTGAAATCAGACCTCCGGCTTGCAAATCATTTAATTTGCCAGACTATCGAAACGCTTCAAATTTCATTCAAACAACACAAATGCGCGCTGAACAGCTCGTGTAATATTTTTGATTTTAATTCCCCACATTCAATAGCTTCATCAACATCGTCGCCATCAACCGGCTCTCTGCAGTATGAAAGTTAAAGTTTTTAATTTGTTTTTAGAACACAACAAACGATGGTGATGATGATGATGGTGATGATGACGATGACGTCGAGCGACGGCAACTCGTTTCGTTGTTGTGGTCGCTTCGTGCGAATTATGGTTAGATAGATGGATGGATGAATTCTTTGGTTGCGACTTGCGACTCTTGAGTCTCATAGAATAATCCACTGTAGCAGGGTGTCGCACGAAACTCCAGTCAGAGCAAACACAGAAAAAAAGACAAGTTAGAAGACTTAATTTTTTGATTGTTAATATTTTTTCTTCTTGGTTTTGTTTTTTTTTTTTTTTACTGATTCAAGCCATTATTTCGGGTTTCTTTTTCGGTCGCAACTTGTTTTGAGAGAATTATATAGTTAAGCGACACGACATGTTTTAAGTTTGTGGAGCGCTGCGGTGTGACAGACTTGCTCAAAGGTGCTTTTGAGTTTTTTTTTTTTTTTTTATTCGTTAAAAGGCAGGGAGACATACGTAAAACTAGAAATGAGAAACCGTAAAACGACAATAAATACAGCAACAACAACAAAGAAAAATTAAGTGAATTGATGATTTCATGTCGACGGCATTTAAAAAAATAATCATTAAATTTGCACACTTAGAAATTATTTGAATTTTAATGAAATTATTAAAAATGTGAAATGGAAAATATTAAAAAAAATAAAAACAGATGTGCAAATAAATAAACTTATTTGACAAAATAACTAAGAGTTAATTTAGTGAAGTGATTTAAAAGTAAACATTTTAAATGAAAAAAAAAAAAAAATGAAAAAAGTGAAATAGATGGTTTTTAATAAAAAAGTTATAAAAAGTATTTAAAAAGCCAATTATTTTTATATTTATAAAAATATAATTAATTTAATGTAATGTTTTAATGTATGCAATAAAATTAATGTAATTTAATAAAAATAAAATTAAAAGAAAAATCATATTTCAAAAACACAAAATCGATTTTCATTATACGAAAAGCGCATTTCAAATTTAAAAATCTTACAGTTTAACAACTACAAAATTGTAATTCAAAGTAATAAATTTTTAAATTTATAAAAAAAAAAAATGTGCCTTCCACATTTTTTTGCCTTACCACCAAACAAAAACAACAACAATAACTGCAACAACAGCTTGCTTGCTTGCTTGACAACGTTGAGACAACAACAGAAACCTTAAAAAACAGTTTCCAATAAAAACTGCAACTAACGTCAGCAAAAACAAAAAAAAAAAAACCCAAAAATATAACAAAAAAAAAAAACCAAATAACTTAAAAAAAGTGCATAAAAAGTTTTATTTCGTTTTCATTACTATAAATGTTTATTTGTTTTTTTTTTTGTGCTCAAGAAAAACAGACCTTTGCACTACCTTTTTAACATTCTTTGCAGCGTCTGTTTTTCTTGTGTTTTCGTAGAATTTTCCAATGTGAATTGCAATTGTTTTCGTTGCTCTTTGTTTTTTTTTTTGTGTTTTTTGGAAATTCTTTTCTATATTTTACGTGTGTGTGTGTGTTCGTATTTTTTCAGTGTTCTCGATGCAATAAAATTTAAAAATAACACAAACGCACTCGCGTTGCCCACAAAGAAACCATCATTAACAATACTACAACAACAACAACAAATAACTTGCATTCCTTTGCACAGTTCGGTTAATGCAATACATATTTGCAAATTTCATGCATTTTGTATTAAATTTTGGATACATTTACTGTGCGTACTTTTTAAGCTTAAAGCAAATAAAAACATTGGATTAAAGTTTTTGTTTCGTTTTTTCTTATAAATATTTTCTTAACGTGAACAATCTATGGAAAACTCATCAATCACAAAAAGGTAAGAGTTGAATAATTTTTTTTTATATTAATCATAGTTTTAAAACGAACTCAATCACTTTATTTGATACTAGCTGAATACAAAATTCGGCATAAGCTGTCCTGATTTGCGATAAAATAAAGCGGTATATAAATACACATAAAGAAGAGTCAGCGCACACGAAAACCACTTATAAAAATCATACTTATCGGATGAGTTGTTTTGAGTTTTTTACGGTATTTGTACAACAGCGCTCTCTGATTTTAGAGATAGAATACAAAAATAACGCCAAAGCCCCTTCAATACTCGATACCAAATCCTATGTATCCGATACTTGAGTGTTTTACGATTTCTTAAGTGATTTATACTACAGCCCCATCTGGTGTTAAAGATAGCGCAGAAAAAAAAATTCAAGATACCCACCGTATCTGAAACTCCTATTTAAAAATTTTCACGCAAATCGGATGACCAGCTAGGAACTTTTCGATATTTTTAAAACATTTGTACTGTAGTACCCTCTGGTGTTCAATACAGAACAAAATAGATAAATCATAAAAACTACCGGACCCGGAAACCCCTAAATAGGAGATAAACTATAATAACAAAATTCGTGGAACCCGATCACAGCGCCACTTACCGGGTCCAATTGCGAATCTGAACCATTCAACATACACACGTACATATAACATGCACACGTAAAAATTTTACAACAGCGCCCTCTAGTTTCGAGAAAGAACAAAAAAGATAGCACCAGAACCCTTCCCGTACTCAAAAATCGATATTTACAAATTTTCATCCAACTCTGATGAGCAGTTTTGGAGTTTTTCACGATTTCCTAAGGTCTGTACTAAAGCACCCTCTGGTGTTCAAGATAGCACAAAAAAGATAAGTTCAAAACACTTACCGTATCAGAAAACCCTTATTTTCCAATTTTCATACCAACCGGATGCACGGTTTAGGAATTTTCCCAGGTTTTTAAAAATATTTGTACTACAGCGCCCCCTGGTGTTCTAGATAGAACAGAGTAGATAAGTCAAAAGAACTCAGCGTGTTCGAGAACCTCTACATACAAATTTTTCATGAAAATCGGATGAACGGTTTTGGACTTTTTCGACGTTTTTTAAAATAATTGTACTACAGCTCCCTCTGGTGTTCAAGATAAAACCTAGTTTATAAGTCATGAAAACTCACCGTTTCTGAGAATCTCTATACACCAACTTTCAAGCAAATCGGATAAGCGACTTAGGAGTTTTTTGACGTTTTTTAAAATATTTGTACTGCAGCGCCGTCTGGTGTTCAAGATAGCACAAAGAAGTTAAGTCCAAAACACTCACCGTATCAGGAAACCCCTAGATTCCAATTTTCATGCAAATCGGATGCACGGTGTAGGAGTTTTTCGAGGTTTTTCAAAATATTTGTGCTACAGCACCCTCTGGTGTTCGAGATAGAACAGAGTAAATAAATTATAAAAACTCACCGTATCCGAAAAACTCTACTTACAAATTTTCATGCAAATCGGATGAACGGTTTCGGAGATAAGCAAAAAAAAAGAATGCCTGGAACCCGATCGCAGCGCCCCCTACAGGGTCCAACCTTTTTTACTGGATAAAAGGTAGCCTTTGTTATGACCGGGGATATAAGGAAGCTAGATGCCAAGTTTCATTTAAATCCATCCGGTGGTTTTCGCGTGATGCTTTAACAGACAGACAGACAGACAAAAATTTTAAAAATGCGATTTTCGGACTCTGCGTCATTCAAAACGCCCATCGCAAAAGAAATTTCAAAAAAATATTTCATATACAGATTTTTTTTTTTTACAATTTTATTTATATATTGATAGATTTTTTTATCTGGCAATTCCATTTTCATATTGATTGATATAAGCTCTCTTGTTGAAAACTGACTGAGATTTTATTATGAAATAAATATATTGGCAAAAACAAACTTATATCTGTAACTTATAAACTTAAGCTCATTAAAATCATATTGCCTTAAGTTATCAGTCTGCTTGTGCACATAATTAACCATAGCTTCACATCCTCGTGTTACCCTGTAAAATTGAAGGCTGAAACTATTATAGCAATTGCCAAAAAATCGAATCCCATCGAACCAGCTGACTTTCGGCCTATAAGTTTGTTGTCCTCAATCTCAAAAGTTTGTGAGTTTTTAATGGCGCAGCAGATCCCCAATCACATTAATATACTCAGCCTAATGTCAAATCTTCAGTCTGGTTTTCGCCCGGGGCATAGCTGTTCTACTGCTATTGTCAAAATCTTGGATGATATTAGAATACCTTTCGATAAACGACACGTGACCTTACTCTGCTTACTAGACTTTTCTAAAGCGTTTGACACCGTGCACCATCACATACTGTGCAAGAAACTCAAGGTAAACTTTGGATTTTCTGACACATCAGTTCGTTTCATAAAAAGCTATTTAGGCGGAAGAACACAGCGCGTAAAAGCGGGTAACAACTTTTTTTTCAACGTATAAAAACACTTTCAATGGAGTTCCCCAAGGGTCAGTACTTGGCCCATTACTTTTTACAATATTCATTAATGATAATTAATCATGCATACGCTGATGATCTACAGCTGTATTTGTCCAGACCTGTAGGGCTAATCGAAGATTTATTTGTAAGAATAAATGAAGATTTGAATATGATAGCAGCATGGGCTAAAGACAACATGCTTAAGCTGAACCCTCAAAAATCGTACGTTCTGCCGATTTGTAAAACTCCGCTCTCTAATCTCGATCTTCCCTCTATTCTCCTCAACGATGTCGAACTGAAATCTCTTAGTAAGTCTTCCAATCTTGATTTTCATATAAATACTTTTCTGTCCAGTGAGGACCATATAAACTCTTGTGTGAGTAGAGTCTACTATTTTTTGAGAAATCTGAGAATAACTGCAGAATGTGTTTCCGTCGAAACCAGACGAAAACTAGTCGTGCAACTGCTATTGCCAATTATCACGTACTCTGAAGTCGTCTATAGCAATCTGGATTCACGGTCATCTCAGAAGTTGCTAGTTGCTCTGAATAATGCTGCCCGTTATGTCTATGGCCTAAAAAAGTTTGACCATGTATCATTCTTCCGCACAAAATTACTTGGTTGTTGCCTATTCCGTTATCTTGAAGCGCGAAAGTGTGTATTCCTGCATAAGATCATTTTCTCGCGTTGTCCACTTTACCTCTTTGAAAAACTCAAGTTCTGTAGGTCTAGCAGAGGTATGAATTTCTTGATCCCAAGCTTCTTTTACAAAAACTCTAGCAGACTGTTTTTCCTCAGTGCAATCAGATTGTGGAATTCTTTGCTTAATCACATTAAGACTGTTTTCAACTATAGAGCCTTCAAGCATTTAATTTTTAACTACTTTTCTTAACTCTTAACTATCCTCGTTTTCTTTTTCTTGTTCCTCTTTTTTAAGATCTATCGAAGTTGCAATTAATTTGCCATTATCTTTAAATTACGGCCTTGTCAATTTCTTGTCAACATTATCAAAATTGTTGGTGATTACCTATAAAAATTTATGAATTAATTTTTCTTTCTAAATTTTGAATTTACAAGTAATTATATTGTTTTTTCTAATTTAATTTTAATTTTAATTTTCATTTTAATATTAATTTTAATATTAATTTTGATTTTGATTTTAATTTTAAATATTAAGTTTTAAGCATAGTAGTTGTTATTTACTTCAATCTGCGGCATGAAAAAGAAATCTATTCTTATATGCTAACATATTTGCTCAATAAATACAAATACAAATAGAAATGTGGTGATCAAACAAACTGCACTAATAATGGGCATGGTTGCCCTAGAACTACGCCCACTTTTTAGAAATCATAATTCTTGAGTTGTACATCTTTTGATAGTGAAACTTCTTGTGCAGGTGCTATGAGTTCATGTGGCGGTCACTATATGAATGTTGCCATGCCCACTTTTACCGCCTATCTAATATATGTATAAATCTGAATATGTATTAAAGAGCTGCACAAGCACTGTACAAACGACTTGCAAGCCATTAGTTCTACTTTCAACTACTTCCGCTCACTTACTCTCTCTCATATCAAAACAAGCACTTCAGTGAAGAAAGGTTACTAAAGTAAAGATTAATGAAGTGTCGCAAATAGAATGTTTTGTGCAGCTCTCTAGTCTGTATGTAGCTTAACTTCTCCTATACCGTTTGTGCAACTTCAAACAAATTTTGCACATATATTCTTTAGTGTAATGAGCAATTTTTAACCTAGAAAAGTGAGTGGGATTAGACAAGGGGCGTAGCAACTTAGTTTAAATCGAACTCCTACACCATTTGTTTGACTTCAACCAAATTTGTTTCTTTTGAAGAAACAAAGAAATTTTTTTCTTTGTTATAAAGAGCAGTTCGTAGTTTAGAAAAGTGGATGGAATTGTAAAAGGGGCGTAACTTACTTAGGTAGGTGGCCGACCTCATCAGCTCTCGCAAGGTGCCTCTGCTTTGCGCGCTCCTTCTCCAATTGGATACACCAAGTGCGGTTAGGGCTTCCTCAGCCTGGTCCATCCATCGGAGGCATGGTCTCCCTCGTCGTCGTTGTCCAGCGACCCTCGCCTCGAGCACTTTTTTCGCTGGAGGTTTGCGTCCATACGATGGACATGACCCAGACAGCGTAGTCGCTGCACAGTTATACGCCGAACTACGTCAATGTCTTCGTAGAACTCATACAGCTCGTGGTTCATTCGAATGCGATAGTCATCGCCGACTCGAACAGGACCGAAGATTTTGCGAAGAACTTTTCTCTCGAACACCCCCAGAGCGGCTGCGTCAGTTTGCGAAACTACCCATGCCTCAGCGCCATAAAGCACCACAGGTAGAACGAGCGTCTTGTAGAGGGTTAGTTTTGTCGATCGAGAGAGGGCTCTGGAACTTAGTTGCTTACTGAGCCCGTAGTATCACCTATTAGCAATTATTAATCTTCGCTTTATCTCCAGGCTGACTTCGTTGTTGTTATTACTGGCGCTGCCTAAGTATACAAACTCCTTGACTACTTTAAAGTTACAGCTGCCGGATGAAACGTGGGAGTCTAAACGCCGCGCTCCCTTGTTTGTAGACAGCATATACTTTGTTTTACCCTCATTTGTCGTCAAACCCACTTTGGCTGATTCCTTTTCGATAGCGACGAAAGCAGCGGTAACATCTCTCTTGGTTCTGCCGATTGTAATGCCATTACAATGCACACCGGTCTTTCGTACGATATCCTCCATGATGATGTTGAAGAGATCGCAATACAGTGGATCGCCTTTCGGAGGTTTCGGAGAGGTCATTTCCTACCTTGACGGAGCTCCATGTGTTGCTCAACGTCATTCTGCAAAGTCTAATCAGCTTTGCAGGTATACCGAACTCAGACATTATTGTGTATAGGCAATCCCTTCCCGGGCTATCGAACGCAGCTTTAAAATCAACAAAGAGATGGTGTGTGTCAATTTGATTTTCGTGGGTTTTCTCCAGGATTTGTCGTAGCGTGAAAATCTGGTCTATGGTGGACTTACCAGGTCGAAAGCCACACTGATAAGGTCCAATCAGTGTTTTTGTAATCGGCTTTAATCTTTCACACAGTACGCTTGAGAGAACCTTATATGCGATGGAAATAAGACTGATACCTCTATAACTGGCGCAGATTGTTGGGTCTCCTTTCTTAAGTATAGGGCAAAGTACGCTGAGATTCCAATCGTCGGGCATGCTTTCCGCCAACCATATTTCCATCGCCGCCGGTTTTAAACAATTCAGCTGACAGGCCGTTAGCACCCGCTACTTTATTGTTCTTGAGTCGTTGGATAGCAACTCGAACCTCTTCATGGCTAGTTGGTGGTACTTCCACTCCGTCATCGTTGATTGGTGGTGCCGAACTGCGCTCTCCATGGGCGGCATTGGTGGAACCGTCGCCTGTAAGTAAATTAGAGAAGTGCTGTCTCCACAATCTCAGCGCACACTGCGTATCTGTAACCAGATCTCCATTTTTATCTCTACAAGTGGATCCTCCGGGCTTGAAACCTTGGGATAGACGCTTAACCTGTTGAAAGAATTTTCGTGCTTCCTTCTTGCCCTGGTATACCTCTGACTCTAGTTCCTCACGCTCACGCTTTTCCTGCTCTCTTTTTTTGCGTCTGTAAGTGGCGCCCTCTTTTCCTATCTCTTTTCGAGGTAGTTTAAGACCATTAATAATGTATCTGATTGCGCTTACTTCCAAAATGATATAAATTCTCTCTTACAATGGTGCAATTTAAATGGGATGAGCCTTAATTTTTCTAAATGCAAAATTTTTACATGCTCGCGTAGTGAGAGCACTATAATTAATGATTATTGTAGCGGTAATAATCATATCTTTGATCGTGTCGATGTTATTAGAGATCTAGGTATATATTTTGATTCTAAGTTAACCTTCAACTATCATAGAGAATATATTATTTCTAAATAAAATTTTCAATTTGGGTTCTTAAAGCGTAATTCGAGAGAATTTAAGGACCTTTTAACAGTAAAAACACTTTTTCAAAGCATAGTGAGATCCCATTTGGAATATGTAAGTCTTGTTTGGAATCCTTTTTACGACAACCACATCAATCGCATTGAAAGAATACAAAAACAATTTACAAGATTTGCCCTCCGTCGTTCGTTCTCTTATGAAACTATGCCTGATTACACTACGCGTTGCAAGCTCTTAAATCTAGACAGTCTGCAACTGAGAAGGCAAGCTCAAAGTATTTTGTTCGTTAAGGATATTCTGGATACCAAAATTGACTGTGCTGAATTGTTGTCGCTTATTCCTCTTTACGCCCCTTCAAGATTGCTTCGAGAAAGAAGCCTTTTTTTCGTTAATTTTCACCGAACTAATTACGGTATCAATGAGCCTATATCTTAATGTCTTTATTTTTGCAATCGAGCTGGAAATAATTTAGATTTCTTTTCTCCTAAAGATGCTTTCAAACGTGATGTCTTCAAATATTTAAACTCAATTTAATTCAAGTTAAATTTTAAGATGCATTTGTTTAATACTATATTGTTATCATTTTGTATATTATATTATGTTATATTGTATACGAGTAATATCTGTAAGGGCCAAGCCCAGTAGATTAAATAAATAAATAAATAAATAAATAGTTTTCTCGCATGGCTCGCGTTGCAGCTGACTGCAGCGTTTTTTACTGCTGTTGCGATGCGGCACTCCTGATCGTAACATTGGTTTCGAGGTTGCGGTCGCCGGAAACCAATGATTTCTTCAGCGGCAGCGCGCATGGAGGGGGATATATGCGCCCAAAGTCCGGCGGCGTCGTCGGGTCCAGAGGTTGGTTGGTTGAGCTTAACCGAGAGTTGAGCGGAGTAGGCCTCGGCAGTCCGTTGTAATTGCAGCTTAGCGACATCTAGCTTTCGTTGCATTCCTGTGCGTATGTTCTTCTCATTGCATAATCGCATGCGGATCTTGGCTGCAACAAGATAGTGGTCGGAGTCAATGTTGACCCCCCGAAATTTACGCACATCTGGAACACTAGAGGCATGCCTTCCGTCGATTACAACATGATCAATTTGGTTTCGCGTTTTTTGATCCGGGGACAGCCAGGTGGCCTTGTGGATGTCGAGGTGTTTAAATCTGGTGCTACTAACTACCATGTTTCGCTCCGCCGCGAAGTCGATCAGTCTTAGACCGTTGTTCATGGAGGTCTCATGAAGACTGAACTGACCGACAGTGGGGCCAAAGATGCCTTCCCTTCCGACTTTCGCATTAAAATCGCCGAGGCCTATTTGCACGTCATGGACCGGAAGGTGGTCGTATATGTCCTCAAGACTAGCGTAGAAAGCGTCTTTGACGGCTTCGTCCTTTTCCTCCGTCGGGGTGTGCGCGCAAATAACAGGTGTGAACCGGGAAACAAGGTGGCGTAGTTTACGGCTAACGACGAATCCACATCCGAATTCGCGCTTCTCCGCATGGCAGCTGTAGTAGATATAGCAGTGTGCTTTTTAGAGCAGCCTTGCCCTTTCCATCGCATTTCCTGGATGGCGGTGATGTCTGCCTTTATTGTTTAGAGGGCTTCTGCCAGTTGGATAATGGCACCTTCCCTATAAAGTGCCCGGAAATTCCAGGTGCATATCCGTAAATCGTTGGCCGTTTTTCGTTTGCGGTGGTCGTCAATTGGGTCGTAATTAGGGTTCTTGTCCGAGGCTGGTTTAGTTTTCATTGAGCAGTAGTAATATGGTGGGACCCAAACCCTGCGCACATTCCATGTTTAAAGTCCACATTTTATTCGAACTCCTATACCGTTTTTCCGACTTCAGCCAAATTTCGCACATATGTATATTCTTTGGTATATTGAACAGTTGCAAGCCTATAAAAGTGAGCGGTATTATACAGGGGGCGTTACACTTCATTCTTAATTAAACTCCTTTCAAACAGTTTGTAAACTAATTTTTCCACATATATATTTGTGGTGCAATGAGCAATACGCAGTCTAGAAATTTGGTCGGGACTAGACAAGGGGTGCACAGAACCGTTGATCCCATACAAAAGTTGGGCAAAAATAAAAGCAGTTCTCCTATGCCAATGCAATTTTGTAATGGCTTGGTTAGCTTAAGCCACTTAAGAGTGGGGACCCTCAGTTCCTAGGGATATCTCCCTTGGACCTTTATTAATTTTTTACTTGATTTTGTATGGGAGGTACATTCAAAGGTTAGCCGATCTTAACAAAACTTCATCGGATGGGTGGTCAAATAGAGTTATAAATGTGTACTAAAAATGGTAGAAATCGATTAGACCCCAAGGGGTATCTCCCTTGAACCTACAGTAACAAATATGCTGACAAAGTAAGTCAAACAGACAATTTAGATGGTTCGGAAAAACTAAATATTTTCAAGAGTCGGACGAAGTCGGAAGAGATATTTAAATTTTCTATTAGGTTGGAGTCTATTCGTCTAAATGAAATTGAAATAAAATTTTAGTGATTTTTACGATTTGGTTTTTTAAATGTCTAAGAAAAATTTGAGTTTTTTTTTTACAGTATGAAAAATTACAGGTTGGACATTAAAAATTTAATACAAAGTACGGGACGTCCCATTAAATAGCGAAAGAAATAATGAACGTCCGTGACTCATGAGTCCGTTAGTTTAAAAAAAAAGAAAGAGTAGCATAAGCATTTTTTTTTAAATTCACCTTATAATTCCATAAACTTTCTTTAAACATTACTATTAAACCATGTTTGTGTATCTATTTTTTTATTAACTAATGTATTCATTTTCTTTGTTGTGCAGCCTAATAACTCTTACAATGAACTTCTTGAATATTCATTATTTCATTTGTAGTATATAGATACTACAATTGTATCTAACATAGGATTTATCAACAATGGCTGCCCTGCCCTGCCCTGCCTCAATAGTTTTTAGCATAATTCTTTTTATTTTTATTTTTGTTACACTCGCTTCTCCTTACTGTAATTTCCACACAGTTTATTTGTTTATCTTTAATTTTTTGTTCCTTGCTTTATATAGTTTTCTTTCATTCTTGGCTTATTTTAATTGATTACAAATATCAAAAGTATTTGAGCGCTAAAACAACATCATGAAGATTAATAAAGTTGAAACACTTGCGTCCTGATTAATCATGCTTGCGCAGCCTCTTACAACACCAGTGTTACACGCACACACACACACACTCATAAATATCCCTATAGGAACAAACTAACTTGTTTTTAAAAACAACTAATTAAACAACTAATTTAAAATATAAAAGTATATAAACTACTTTTTATTATATTAAGGCGGCAACTACTCTGATGTTGACATGTTTTAAATGCAAATCTTTATTAGATTACAAGTTTATATATATTTAACCATGTTATTTCATCAAATATTGTTAACTTTAGGCCATCAGTAATAGTTTTCAATTGGTTATTTAAAAGCAATTAAAAAAATAATTTAAATGTAACTAATTTAACAAGTAGTTGAAAATATATGCAGACGAAAGTCAATTGACTTATTTAGCGGACATCACCATACAAAATAAGTTAGTTCGTTCTATGGAAAAAAGTCAGAATTTCAACTAGTTGTGGTTGACAAAAAACTACTTTATCAACTACTTTTAAATTAGTTGATTTTCCTACAGGGATACTAACTAACGATAGTTTATTCTATGCTCTATTTGTATGTTTATATTTATTCCAATGTTGCACTGTCAAGAGTTTTTCTTATGTGATATCTTCGCGATGCTATTGCTTCTGATGCTGCTAGTCTTATTTTTATCATCCAGCCTTGTTTTTTAATTTTTTTTTTTTTTATTTCTTTAGTACTGTTATTGTAAATATTTAACTTAAATGTTTATTTATTTTTCAATTATAAAGATTCTCTACTTCTTCTTCTTCTTCGTTTTGTATACCCACATTTTTGCTTATCATCGATTATTACTCTTTTATGCTCTACTATGTCTTTGTTTAAAATGAGATAAACTGTTGATGTTCTCTGCTGTTCAGTATAATCGTTAAAAAATATATATATAAAAAAAAAGAAAATGTTTAAAGAAAAAGATAAGTAGTAGTGTAAAACTACATCTTCCTTGATGTAGACTACCCGGAATTTAATCATGGCTGAATCAGTTAATATTATATGTTAACTGAAGAAATAACAAAATATCGAAAGTAAATTTCGATTTACCCTTTAAATTTTCATTGAATTTCCTCAGATCAAACCAATGTTTTGGTTCAAGTTAAAACTTTATCATAGTTTAGGGCTACAGAGTAATTTCTGTTAGCTTTTCTAGTGGTATAGAAGCTTTAGAAATGAAAAGTTTTGATTAACTATCTACTAAAGGCACAGACTACAGTTTTGCTGAATTTAAGAAAAGCTGAGTTTTAAATTTCCTTCTATATGTCGATTATTTAAAAAAATGTATTTTTTTTGTTATACAACTACATACTACCTACAATATAACTACTACCTACTCAGAGCTGGGCTGTAATGATTCCTTTTTGGAATTAATTCCGCCTCAATTCCAATACCTTGAAATTAGGAATTGGTAATTGGTCATCTTCCTCAGGAATGGAATTGGAAAAAATTCGTCAATTCCATTCCAGGAATTGTAATTGGTAATTAAACATCTCAATTCCTCAGGAATGGAATTGGAAAAAAATTGTAAATTCCATTCCAGAAATTGTAATTGGTAATTGAATTTTTCAATTCTTCAGGAATGAAATTGGAAAAAATGTTCAATTCCATTACGAAATTGTAATTGGTAATTCCTCAGGAATGGAATTGAAAAAAATTCGTCAATTCTATTCCAGGAATTGTAATAAGTAATTGAACATCTCAATTCCTCAGGAATGGAATTGAAAAAAATTCGTCAATTCCATTCCAGGAATTTTAATTAATAATTGAACATCTCAATTCCTCAGGAATGGAATTGGAAAAAAATTTTATGTTCCATTCTAGGAATGGAAATGGAAAAAAATGGTCAGTTCCATTACGGAATTGCAATTGGTAATTGAAAATCTCAATTCCTCAGGAATTGGTAATTGAACATCTCAATTCCTCAGGTATTGGTAATTGAACATCTCAATTCCTCAGGAATTGAAATTTTCAATTCCATTACAGGAATTGTAATTGGAAGTAACTGTAAATGTAATTGGATTACAGTAATCTCAACTACAATTGTAATTGGATTACAATAACCTGAATTACAATTGTGATTAGATTACGGTCACCTCAATTACAATTGTAATTAGAATACAGTTACCTCCAATTACAATTCCTGTAATGGAATTGAAAGTTTCAATTACCAATTCCTGAGGAATTGAGGTGTTCAATTACCAATTACAATTCCGTAATGGAATTGACCATTTTTTCCAATTCCATTTTTGAGGAATTGAAAAATTTAATTACCAATTACAATTCCTGTAATGGAATTGATGATTTTTTCAATTCCATTCCTGAGGAATTGAGAATTACAATTCCTGGAATAGAATTGACGACTTTTTCCAATTCCATTCCTGAGGAATTGAGATGACCAATTATCAATTCCTAATTCCAAAGAATTGGAATTGAAAAGTAATGAATTCTTTTCGACACAGCTCTGTACCCCAACTACTATCATTTTTTTTATATAAAAATAATAGTGACACGTTTCAAATCATTTTGCTCCCAATTATTTTTATATTTCAAAACATTTATTTACCTACACAATTTCCATTTGTTTAGTCTTTGTTTCAAATAATGTAATGAACATAAAATAAGTCGCAAAATGCTCATAATAAAAAAATCTAAATACTGAATTCTTTTATTTAAACAAAAACATCAGGCAGCCACATTTATAGTTAGTTTTTATGAGTTGTTTCATTTCATTTACAAACTGATTTACAAGCTTTTGTTTATTTGTTATTGTCTTACTGTGCTGTTTATTTGGTTTTTTTCGTTCCATCAAACCATGCTTTGTTTATTATGCATTGTCCGATTTCCACACTCACCTATTTTTGTATTTTTATAAACTAATTTTAGGCGTTGCCACATTGTCTGTAGGTCAAACGATGACAGACGAAATAAACTGCTTTTGAATTACATTCATAATCTCGCTGATTTTTGTGTTTTTTTAACGCTTTGTAATTAAGAGCTTTTATCTGCTGACCTTGAACGACCCTCTTTTCATTTCAACTTCAAATTTGATTTAACTGCATAAGCAATATTTTTTTTTCTAGCGCTATGTTTTGACACTAACTTACTTACTTTAAAGTTGAAACACACCCATATTTTTATCTTTCTTAATTCATTCATAGATTTCGGCATTGTTGAAAGTTAAACCAAAAAAATTTATAAATTTAATAAGCAAACTATCGTATCTTGGACTTCAAATTTAACTCATTGTTTATAATAATAAAACAGTAAAAATTTAACCAAAAAATCATAAAAATTAATCAAAAATCCATGAATAAAGTATAAATCAGCTTACGAAGGATGGTGAAGGGTGCTAGGATTTACGGAGGTGAAAGTTTATGTCGAGCTGAGCAAAAAATCGTATGGCAGGCGGGGGTCTATTTTCACATTCTTACAAAAAACTTAATTTGGTAGCTCATTGCAAAGGCAATGAAATCACCTTTCTAACGGTATATCAACAAACCAAATCGATTTAACCGTTACGAGCTGTGCTCGTGTGAATATGAAATCAATCGGTTTAAACTAACAAATTTCAGTTTTGAGCGCAAATTTCTCAGAATTTCGCATAATAAATGAATTTGTTTTTTTGACCAATTTTGCAATTTATTCAATTCTTTTTTCAATGACACCGAAAACATAAACATACCTCTAAAAATAAAAAGTTGATATTAAAGTGACATCAGCAAATAAAATGGAAATAGCAAGGAAAATTA
Source organism: Coremacera marginata (assembly GCA_914767935.1). NCBI lineage: Eukaryota > Metazoa > Arthropoda > Insecta > Diptera > Sciomyzidae > Coremacera > Coremacera marginata. The sequence continues at coordinate 20,556,455 of OU612044.1, forward strand.
TAGAAGAAGAAAGATTGTATAAGAAACGTTGTGAAGGATATGAAATTTGCTTGTATAGCGATAATGAGGACGCTATAAACTTAGCAGTCCAACTTCAAGAAAAACCTTGCGTTCCAGAAGATTTGGTGGTTGTTAAAGAGGAAGCTTCCCCGGCTACTACCATAAATACTCAAACAAGGCTTAAAATACCATCGTTTTCCCGAGTATGTGATAGGTATGGCGTACCTGATCGCGCCGCAGCAGCTTTAGCCTCTGCACTTTTACACGATGTATCCAAATGTATCCAAGACAATGCATAGTTGATTAACGACATCTTTATAAACAAGTTTTGTTAACATTATAATAGAATATCAGATATAATTAAACGTTCAAAATATCAGAACTTTACGAATATTTGGATAAGTTTAAGTCTCATATGCAGACTAAAACCACCGCCTAAAATTATTTAAAAAAAAATCCTGTCTTTATTTAAGGCCTTGTCGAACTATTTAGCGACTACCTGTCAGGGTTTATTTTGTTTCAAGTAGTAAGAAAAAAATTTCTAAAAATTTCAAAAATTTTCAAACTTTAAGCCAAATGTGCAGACTCAAGATGACGTTGCAAAAATGAAATAATATGCAGAACTGTTACTAGGTCTCATACACAGTCATTGAAGGGTACCCGTTTATGAATAAAAATATTGACTTTTTTCACTCCACCCTACTCTGCATGCTTGATTTTTCCAAGGCATTTGACTCCGTAAATCATTCCTTTGTCAAAAGCTAAGGTACATGTTTGGTTTTTGTAATAATGCAGTAGATCTCTTAAAATTCTATCTGTCGATCAGAATGCAGAGAGTGTGTGGGCATAGGTGTTCTTAATTCAAGCCAGTATGGAGTGGAGTGGCTCAAGGCTCAGTACTTGGTTCACTCTTTTTTTCTGTCTTCATAAATGACATTTTCTCCGTCTAATTATGCGTCAATGCATGCTTATGCAGACGATGTTCAACTACACCTCTCTCGCAGGACAGGTCTCTTGGAAGACTTAAGTTTTAGGCTCAATGAAAACTTACGCATTATAAACCTTTGGGCCAATAAAAATGGACTTACACTCGTATGTGCTACCTATTGGCAGAAGCAAATTATCCTTTGATGACATACCGGATTTGTTTATAGGAGACAATAAACTGAAGTTAGTCAACAAAATAAAAAAATCTAGGCTACCACATAAACACTTCCTTAACTTGCACATACCATATTAATAGTGTAGTGCGCAACATCTATTTTATACTTCGCAATCTTAAAATGACAGACGAATTCACTCCTATTGATACTAGGCGCAAGCTAGTATTACAACTGATTGCGCCTGTGATAACATACGCCGAACTTATTTACAGTACACTGGACTCACAATCTGAACACAAACTGCATGTCACGTTTAATCATGCTACATGTTACGTCTATAATGTTCGTCTAGTCCGGGTCATAGAAGTATATTTAAAAAAGACCCACACAAAATTTTAAGTTAATCGGCACATTAGAACTTGAGATATCATGCCAAACGTCTTGGAAAAACTAGTTTCGAAAAAACAAGTTTAAAGATTTAAGTAAAGTTGCAGGCAGTCAAAGTCATATTAACGGCACTTCACTAAAATAGCTATAACTCCGTAAATAATTGAAATTTTTATAAAAATATAGTAATTGAATATCATGGTGGAATAATTAATGTTAATTCTATGACATTTTTCACTTTGTTTTTTAAGGGGTTACATGACATGGGCAGTTTTTTGAAATCGACTTTTTTTTTAATAATTTTGTATTTTAGTAAATATTCTTAAGATTCTAAGAAAATGGAAAATGGAAAAATTCCTACGGGTTCAAAAGTTACAGCCGGATTAGTGAGAGCGCATTTTAAATTTTTGCGCTACCTACGTATGGCAGCTGGTATATACTTGTTTTACTTGCTACCTGACTTTTGGTGGTTGTTATTTCGTACCTACTTGAAGGGTGAAGAGTGAAGCCCGAATTGCTAAACGATTGCAAAAAACTATAAGAAACAGCACAACACAAGATAACGAAGGCATACAATACGAAGCAGGCATGACAGATTGAAGGAAACCTTTTTTTTTCTTTGTTAACAAACTTTGAATGCGTTTATCTCGTAACTATGTTTTTCGTACTGGTTGCGGCACTAGCGGGTTCATTTGTTGACTAAATTTTTTTTTTGTATTTTTTTAAGCTTGATTCGCTGTTGTATGACACGAGATTTTTTTAAAAATTTTTCGATTTTTTATGAATTTTTAAAGTCAATATTTTTTTCGAAAAAACACACTTTTAAATTTGGAACATCACCAAAAATTGAAAAAAAATTTAAAAAAAAGCTCGTGTCATACGATAACCAATTTTGTTAAGATTTAAAAAAGTCATTTTTTCCAGATCGGACAATTTTTGCAACTCCCAGCGCTGCAACCACGATGCCCCGTTTTCTGCCGCCAGTTTACAGCTCTATAAAACCATGTTGGAGTGAAAAATATGTTTTTTTGAATTCTTTTTCTTGTAATTTGTTCAATTCTCTACAATAATAAAAAAAAAAATTTTGGAAAAATGTTTGTTTTTGACTGAGTTATGAATTTTTAAAAAAAGGTCTGTTTTCTCTGCCGCGAATGTCTTGTCCCACCTTAAGAAATGCGGGTTTGTGTCTTTGCTAAGTTTGCGTCGCTTCACACAGTTTAAATATTAACCATGACAAAGTTATTTCTGACTTGAAATTCAGTTTAAAATAAACATCATTTATTGATTTGACCTGTAAAAAGTAGCTTTGACTAAATCCGATTGAGTCCGATTACATGAAAAAAAAAAACGAAATTTATGAAAATTCATATTTGTAGCAGAAGAAATGATTTGCATGATTTATTTTATTACGAGTATCATATTTTAACTTCAACATGACCCTTAACAATTTACACAAATGCGCCCTAAGAATTATGATTGAAGTGTTGCATATCACTTAACTTGAGGTCATAATGTCATAATTAACGCGAACTTAATGCTGAACTTAAAAGAAAAAAAAAGTATTAAAGTAAAGCTTTCTCTTTTTTACTCAATGATAAACAGAATTTTATTCAAAAACTTAAACATATAGTACAAGTTAAAAAAAATTATGAACAAAATTCACTTTGCCCCACGGTGGGTCTGCCTGACGCACTCGATTTAAAGTTTTTAAAATGTGCTTACGTAATATGCTCTAAAACGTCGAACATCGTTTTAAAATTCATTATTATTTTTGCTTTTGTGCATTTTTAACATATTAAAAAAATGCACCTTTGATATTGCTATTTTACGTTTATGCGTTGAATTAACTTTTGTTTTATTTTTCAATGAGTCACCTGGTTTCAGCTGTTTTTGTTGTAATTTTTAATTAATAACGACTTTGTTAAAATGTATTTAATATTTTCACGCATTGCACATTAAAATGTGTTTGCTTTCATCTGTAGTAACATTCTTCAACACATTTTTACGTAGTGAAGAATAGTTTTCTTGTGCATAGTATGCTGAGGGCTTATATTCAATAATGTCTATCTACATTTTGACGAAACATTTTTTTTATGCCAAATTCATCACTGACCCCAGCTGCATTTACAGTAAAAATTTTAACAAAAAAAAACCCACTAAGTCCTATATATCCTGTATTTTATCATATATCTATCTAGAAAGATACTTTTTTACGAAAGCAAAACTGTCTATCTGCATCATAAAATTGTGAGGTACTCGTATGTATATAAAGATGCCTAAAAAAAAAAGAATTTGCCATTGCCACCGACTAAAAGTTAACCTTGATCTATTTCATGACGATTCCTAACATATTTTGGCTGCCACGATAACCGCCAGTGAGCTAAACCGTTTTTAAATAACTTCCAAAAATTAGGTTTTTTGTAAAAATTTCGGCTGGTGTGGTTGTTAAAAAAAAAAAACAAACTTCCAGATATAATAGTTCTGAAAGAGTTCTTCAAAACTGCATCAAAAAATGTAAAACCTTTACCGTAGAACTAAAGATAATGCTGATTTTACGACTTTTTTTTGATATAAAAATATCAAATATTTTTATATATTATTTTCACTAAAATATATCTAATAATTTTTTTTTTATGCTATCGTAGTTTTGAAGATATCGCTGGAAACGTTTTGACTGTTTCTGCTTATTCCTGGACAGAGCTAATCAATTTAATTACTATTTAAGTTTAATTATTTATGATTTATCATTGCTTACATTATTTTTGAAGCAGGTGTTTGTTGCAAAATATAAGATTCTTGAAAAATTTTAAAAATCTTCTTTCCCTCATTCCGGCGATCATTGGAAGATAAAAGATGGAAGATGATATTTGAAAAATCTTCTTTTGCTCATTTCCACGATCGTTGCAAGATGGAATATGGTTGGAATATAAGGCAGACTTTGAAAAACCGTTAAAGTAAAGCAAAACTTTTGAACAAGTGAAAAAGTGTCAACAATTCATTTGCGACTTTTCCCAGCGAATCGCTTAAGATATTTTTCGGCGATGCGTTCGTAACTCTTCTATTTGCAAATCGGTAAGGATGCTTCTTTAAATTGAACTTTAAATTTGGATTGAACCAAGTGGTAGCATTAAGTTTAAAGTGAATTTTGATCATGATTACACTGAACTACTTACTAGAATTAAACAATATTCAGGTCATATAGAACCAAAACTCTTGAACCAAATGGAAACATTTACAGGATATAAAAGCTGCAATCCCATCGGAGTATCACTACTTTTACGATAATCTTAGCCAAGCCAAGTAAAAGTTCTGCAAATGTACTCAAATGCTTCAATTAATTGATACCACCTTGTTCAAAAAGAAAGGTTCATTCACACTGCGAACCGGACTTAACTGTCCGATTCGAAAATTTTTTAGGTTGTGGTAGGTTGCCACATGTGTCTATGACAAGGCTGCCCAAATATTAGCGTCTCTCGTTGACATTTGGTAAAGTGACAGTGTTTTGTTTACAACAACTTTTTTCGTGTCTTCGATTTTTACGATGGAAGAAAAAATTGTACCTGGTTCACTCGCCTGATGCCTGGTTTGCTTGTCATACTCGTATACCCATGTCTCATCACCTTTAATGATGGATTTAATGAATGATTCGTCGTTTTCAACCATTTCCAGCATGTCTTTCGCGATAGCAACTCGGTCTCTTTTGCATGAAATTGATGTTCTTTCGTTACCAACTTCGCAGCGACACGTCTCAAACCCAATTCATTCTTCAAAATGTTCTGAACGGATCCAATTGAAATGCCGACGTCCTCTGCTATCTTCTAATCGTCAATTTGTGATTTTTGACCAACATTTCTTTGATTTTTTCAACGTTTTAGTCGGTAGTCGAACACGATGGCCGCCCGGTACGAGGGTCGTCTTCTACTTCGTCTTGGCCACTCACTAATCGGTTAAACCACTTGTTTGCCTTCTGATACGATAGAGCAGAGTCACCGTAACATTTCACCAACATTTTACGCGTATCAGCGCAGTTGAAACCATTTTTCACTGCTAACACTAAACAAAATACTGCTACTTTACCAAATGTCAACGAGAGACGCTTATATTTAACAGCCTTGTCATAGAAACATGTGGCAACCTGCTAAAAAAAAAAATTTCGAACCGGACAGTTAAGTCCGGCTCACAGTGTGAATGAACCTTTCTTTTTGAACAAGATGGTATGTTATCTCTTCTAATATTTGTACTTAATTTTAATATGAAATTCAAAAATGTTAATAAAAACAACGTCCTTGAATAAAAAATGGTAATAAATGGTAATAAATGGTAAATTAAAACTCTTTTTTTTAATATAGTGCAAAAGTGTCTATCTGCACATTTTATCATACAGAAATATTTCATACTCAATGCAATACTGTCTATCTACCATAGCAGCTTAAATAACCGGAGATATAAGAAACTTTATAGTTGTGGCGTTTAATAGACACTTTTTGATAATAATGTAGAAGATGGGTTCATCAAAATTGTTGCGAATTAGCGAATAAAACAGTTTTTTCGCTCTCCTGAAAACTTGTGTTTTTGTAAATAGACATTATTGAATATAAACCCTCGACGTATAATTTAAATAACAGTTATGTTATATTATGTGACATTGAATAAAGTGAATTTTTTAATATATTTAACATTAGTGCAGTATACGTTTTTTTTTAATATCCTGATAAGTTATTAAATACAATACACTAATTTTAACCTTAATAATTTTTAAAAAATTGGCACTTGACTTATTTTCATTCATATAAAAAATAACAATATATTTTTTGCATTTATTTTCTTTTTTGCATTTATTTTCTTTTTTGCTTTTTTTATACTTTTTGTGTTTTTTTGCAAGTTTTTTTAAATATAATTTACTTTCCAATTTCAATTCTAGATAATTTAATTAGTTAAGAAAAAGAGTTCATTTTGTGTTCCAAAAAATATAAACATTCGTAGTTCAAACAAAAAAAAAACCGCAAAATTAAAAGAGAAGATAATTTATTTAGTACATAAAGAAAATTATGTGTTTCTGCTAAGAATTCTAAATTAAATTTAACGCTTTACTGATCATTCAACTGGTTGGTGTCTTTGACTCGTCACGTTTTTGTATTGACAAAACCTCTAAAAAAACATTCACTTCTGAAAATTCATTCGCAAACGACTTCACACTGGGCGCACAAGAAAATAATTTAACAACAGTGTGTCTAAAATAATGGGCAAGAAATTCAAAAACAAACAAAAAAATAAATAAAAAAATTTAAAAATCTTGCCTGCAAACGCGTTCATCAGCGTTCATCGTTTGGGAAAAAGAGCGAATATGACGAAGTGGGTGGAGAAATTGACGGGAGAAAGGGACAAGATGGTTCCGCGTGCTGTTATTTTTTGTTTTTTTATATTTGAATATGAATTGAGTAACTAGCCGGTGTCACTGACCTCGGCTTGAAAGCAGTGTTAAATTAGCAGCAAAATATTTCTATATTGTTTGTGCGTAATTTGAGAATTTCACGTTAAAGTAAAAGTGGAGTGAGTTCTACTAGTATAGACAAATTTACTTAAATAGATTGAATAGATAGATATTTGGTTTAAAAAATCAATCAATATATTTTTACGTCTACTCTTCTAATAATTTGCACACATTTTTCAAAACTTGGGAAAATTTCAGTCATCTTTGAGAAATTTTTTTTTTTCCAGACACTACATATCTTAAAATTTCTGACTCATGCCGGTTTGCTAAAGCTAAACTAATATCTTAATGAAATTTTAAGCATAAAAATCAATTTTTTTAAATATTTTTAGCAACCAACTTTAAGGCATAGTTTAATTGTGCTTTGCAGTATTAGGAAATAAAAGATAATTTAATTTATAAATGGTCGTAATGAATTTTGCAAAACCGACAATTTCTTCTGAATAAGCAACAAAAATGATGTTAATAATTTATTAATTTTACAAATAAAACATTAAAATAAATTAACTTTTATTTTTACAATTAATAAAAAAATAACTTAAAATAATGTTGTGAACGGAACAAATTGTGAAGACGTATTACTTTTTTGTATTCCTTTACAGTAACGCCTTAAATACCATTTCTCATCCAATTATTTGTCAGGTCATTCATATGTTATTCGAAGTCCTAAAAAAGTAAAAAAAGAAAAATAATTTGGAACTTGTGAAAATGTATGATATTCTTTTATGTTTTCCCTACCACATTTGAATATTGAAATTAAAGCAATGTAACTGCCAAGACAAATAAACAGAACGACAAACAATAACACACAACAACACATTTCAGCAACAATTAAATAATGATATATGGGTAATAAATATGAATAAACAAGAATGCCTAATTCAAAAAAAAAAAAAAAAAAAAAAATTAATTGAAAAAAATAATATTATATAAAAGAAAACACGAAGTCCAAAGTCTATAAAATACAAGTAAAACAAAACAATAAAAAAAAAAATCAACTGAAAAAAAATCAGTAAAGTAAAAAAATAAATGATGTGTCTAAAGATACTACAATTGTCAAAGTTCAAATTAATTTTGCGCTGCTGTGTTCAGCAAAATGAGCAAAAAATTCTAGAGTAAACTAGATTTAAATCATACTCTCTCTATAAATTTTGTAAACATTGCTTGACTATAGAAAGTTCACCCAACGTTCATGACTTTAAATTTTTAAGCTCTGCCACGTTTCTTAATCGGCCATTAAAGGAACTAAAACCTTTTGGTTCTGTTTTTACCTTGCATCCTTAAAGTAATACACATCCGTTCAGTAGAATTTATTTACGCCACCGCGTACCATATTTTCTGAAATCTGTTTCCGGTGGCAGACACAATATACACGCCTAAAAGCTGGCACGCAAACTTTTTTTAAATCATTTCACGTTGAGGAATTGTTTTTGGCTGTAATGGACCTAGTTCTGTACTGTGTGTGAGTTGTGCGCTTTTCGCACGCAATGCAGTACAATAAAAATTAAACATAAACGTTTAAGGAAAAAGAGTTGCCAATAGAAGAAAAATTGTACTTACGGGGAAATACAAAGTAAGAGCGCGTTTATATTGCCAGCTGGTTGCTGTGCCGTGCTGAATCGAGAAGGAAAGCTGAAAAACGCTGCACATACAATCATATGAAAGTGAAAGCTCAAAGTGCATATAGTGCCTTAAGCTTAAAACGACTTGTGCGCTGGTATGCAACGTGTCGATTGCTGCTTTCTAGCTCGATTGCTGCACATACTATACAATCATATGAAAAAAGCTCAAAGTGCGTATAGTGCCAGTCGAACAAGCAGCTTAAAGCGACTTGTGCGCTGGTATTCAGCTTATTGATTGTTGCTTTCTCGCTCGCTCGCACGGTTTGCATGTGTTTTGCTTCATTTTACACGTCGTTTACTTGTTATTTTCCAATAAAATACATACATATTATATTTTTTTTTTTTTTTTTACTGGTAGCATACGCGGATGATGTAGTTGTAATAGTGTCGGGTCTGTTTTCCTCTGTTATCCGGAAAAATAGGGAGGGAGCTTTGAACAAACTCAGTCACTGCGCGGCCGAGTGCGGCTTAGAGTAAATCCTAGCAAAACAGAACTGATGCTCTTTACTACAAAAACCAAGGTGCAGCACTTCAACCTACCGCGATTAAACGGTCAAACACTTTGACTATCCAGCAGCGCTAAATATCTGAGAGTCACACTGGATTCGAAACTCAGCTGGAAAACAAATATTGAGCATAGGGTTAATAAGGCTTGCAAAGCCTTCTACGCCTGCAAAAAAACATTTGGCAAAAGATGGAGTCTAAGCCAAAAATACTCTTATAGATTTACACCTTAGTAGTGCGTCCTATTCTTACATATGGGGAATTGGTGCGATGGCCTGCACTGACTAAAGCATACAATATTAGGAAACTGTCGTGGGTTCAGCGTTCTGCATGCATAGGCGATACGGGGGGAATCCGGTCATGCCCAACGGATGCACTGAACGTTTTGACCCAACTACTACCAATATACCTTCATATTTAACTAACTGCACCCAATAGTGCAATCAGACTGAAGAAGTCTAACAGCTGGAGATATAAACTTTATGGCCACGGGAAAATCCGTAGTTTACTACCTTTCTTGACCCAACTTTGACTTCACTAAAACATTCACTAGCATTTACTTGACTCGAGCGGAATGGCGCTGTGGAGGTCCGGATGCTGTTTATAACGTCACCTGCTACACCGATGGGTCCAAGATAGGTTTTGGAGTTGGAGCGGGTATATATTCAGGAAAACTGCATGTATCCAACTCCTTTCGCCTTCCGGACTCAGCCAGCGTCTTCTAGGTGGAACTTTTAGCGACAAGGAAAGCTTGTCGAACAATAAGATGTGACAACACTAACAACCTAACCGCCTGCCGGATAGCTAAGCTGCAAATAGTTGATTCTTGTATTTGTGCATACTTGTAGTTTTTTAAAGCGAAGCTCTTTAATTCTCGTTTTGTGTTTTTTTAATATGTACGTTTACGTGCGTTCCTCCTACCCATTTGATTTTGGGCAACAAAACACTTTTTCTAGTTTAGTTTTGTTTTGCTTTGCTGCAATATCAACAATAAATACAACAAAGTCTAAAGAAAAAAAGTTAAAACGATTAAAACCAGTTGGAAAACTAAGTGGCTTTATGCGGCTTGAAGTGTGCTTTTCAGCTGCAGCATAGAATCGAATAATATTGGTTGATCAGCTGATGTACGTTTTGTAATGTGCATTCTTTCTACGCACTTATCTTTTTTCTAAAAAAAATTCGATATAAAAACGCTATAACAAGACATCAAAAAACAGCAGAAAACAATTGCAAAAAAGTCAAAACAAGCTAAAAGTCGAAACGGCAAGTGACTTGAAGCGGCTTGCAGCAGCTGAAAGTACGTTTCAGTACAGTTTGCATTTTTGTCGTTTATTCGTATTGAGTCCATTTAGATCTACAAACATAGCTTAAGAGCGTATTTACAGAGAACGTTTATTCCGAAAATTATTGCTGAAGCTGAAAAACGCTTCATGTATAATCATATGAAAAAAGCTGGAAGTGTTTATAGTGCAAGCTTATTCCGAACTTTAAGTGACTTATATCTCTATTTCACTTGCTCTCACAGTTTGCATTTTTTTGCTGTTTGACGTTTTCTTAAGATGATTTTCGGCACTTATTTCTTCAATTTTGCTTGTTTGCATTATTTTCGTTGTTTGTTTTTTTAAATACTTTTTTGCTGAACTTTTAACTGTTGTTGCATTGTTGCTTATTGCTGCCATATTGCTGCAAATTAACAATAGTAAGCCAGATTTTTTCATATTTCTATGTTCTTGTTGTAAGTTTTTGATTTCAAAACAAAATTTTAATTTGGAAAAACAAAATTTGTCAATAAAATTGCCAATATATGAAAAGCAGCAGACAATTGTTAACAAAATTTATTATTTTTGAGTTTCAATATTTGCTTTGAAATCAAAAAATTACAACAAACACATAAAAATATTTATAATACTGGTTTACAAATGTTAATGAGCTAGCCTAGGGCTGTAAATGTAATTTAGATTTTTTTAAAATTTTTTTTTTTGTGTTTTCCTTAAGTTTTATTTTTCAAAGAAGCAATACGTAAATTAGCAAAATATGTATCAATATGTAAACGTGGTCATAATAAAAAAATTACCGCTAAGCAACACAGCAAAGTATGAAAATATAACTAGTTCAGCGCTTATTTTTTTACTATCATGCTTGCTCACACAGTTTTTTTTTTGTTTAATTTTATTATTCACACTTAAGCGAATTTAAAATTTATTGAAATAATTTTCGGTGCTTACATTTCTATCCCGCGTGCTCACACAATTTGCAATTTTTGCTTAATTTTTTCGTACCGCATGCCACTATAATGTTAAAACAAAAACATTTATTTTTAAAAAAACAAATGCATGTACAAAAACAAAAATAACAATTAAGAATTTGTTGTTGAGATAAAAATTGAGATAGAGTGCAAATACTAAACCGAATCTTAAAATCTACTAAGTCCCATTTTAAACATGCCGATATGATGCGTCAAATCAATGCAAATTCTTTGCTTCTTTCTTCTTTGCCTTCTCCACACTCTTTCCATCTTAAAATTTTTTGCAATATGATCAATAAGCTACTTTAATCTACAAGCAATAAGCGTGCGCTATGGACACAGCAAGCTCAAACAAGCGCCAATAAGCTTCGGCATAGGCGATTTTTAGGGCGTGCTTATAGCGAACGCTTATTGCTGAGTCGAGCTGAAAAACAAATTTGGGGCAAAAAAGATGAATGACTTGATTTCCTTATTGCTTCAATGTGTTTTTCAGCTAGGCTCAGCAATAAACGTTACCTAAAGCCGAAGCTTATTGGCGCTTATTTGAGCTTATTGTGTCCATAGTGCACGCTTATTGCTTGCAGATTAATGTAGCTTATTGTTCTTATTGGACAAAAATTTTAAAAAGAATCTAATAAAATCCTTTAAATAAAATATTGTAAATATAATGGAAACAAGACAATGAATGGTTTAAATTTCCATAAAATAAGTTGAAAAAATGCTTGATTGTCAAGCACCAGTTCAAAAAATTTGATAAAAGATAAAAGATTAAAAAAATTCCACAATGTCTCCATAGTATAACTATAATTCTTATAGTTTTTGAAATTATGTAATTTTTCATCCAAATTCATTTTTTGACTTACAGAAAACATTTAAAGGTAGTGTGGCTTCATAATAGCCTTTCTGCATTTCAGAGCATTAAGTGGATTTTAGTAATATTTAAACATATCATGAGCCCAATCATGATATTAATCACTTACAAAAAATATAAACCGTGACTAAAATTTGCTCTTTCCTGTTAAGATTGTTATAGGTGGCAACCGTTATTTGTTGAAAAACATTGATTTTGCTAAAAGCGGCGGTAAAAGCGGCGAATAAAAATTAACTTCCCATTATCACTTGAAATAAGCCCAAAAGCGGACAACGAACTTTATTAAATTTGTAACGCTTTGAGTTTGAGTCACAGCAGTAAGTTGGGCAGATGGGCTTGTCAGGGCCAAGCGTTAAATGGCAACATTATTTTAAATGAATGTGAAAAATCAATTTAATACCGTAGCAAAAACACAAAATGAGCGTGTTTAAGGCTTCTTTTCTCAATGTTTTATTGACGCAACTTTTCTTTGTGTGTTGAAGGCTTTATTTTTATATTCTGTTTATAAGCATTTTTAAAATTGGCGGCCGTCATGCTAAATTACCGATTAAACGGTTTACCGATTGTAGATAGTTTAAAGAAATTGTGCTAAAACTACTTTGATGATGATGATGATGATGTTTATAATGGAAAGTTTTTTAAGAAAAAAATAAAACCAACTGCCTGAAACTTGTAAACTACAATATTTGGCTCAATATTCTCTATACTAACATAGATAAATTTGTGATACTGTCCAAAATTATTGGTTACACAAAATTTTCTTTGTACTACTTAATAATATTGAAACTTTTCAATATCATCAATTTTTATGACCACTCTTTCATGGTTACCATAAAAATTAACCAAATGTTTTGGCTCGAATCCTCAACTCAGCTTCAGATTCAGCCAACCGAAACAATAATAAAAACAAAAACTTACTTATTCTTACTTATTACTTATATAAGCTCTTGATTTTAAGCATTGACTATGTTTTAAAAACCTGCCCGCGGCTTTTAGCACCCTGTGCGTTATTAAAGGCAATAAAAAGGACCCCAACGACAAAAACAATTTCTTTTCATGAGTATAGATTATTATAGTTGTTTTTGTGCTTGATGTTTCTATTGTTGTTGTTGTTGTTGTTGTTGTTGTTGTTGTTGTTGTTGCTTATCGTTTCAAGCATAAGCAGTCAAACCAAAAACAACAACAACAACTCCAACAACTCCAACAGTAACAATAAAATGTAGCTTAAGGACTTTAGACCATCATCACTACCAACAGGATTATGAGAGTTAAATACACAGATTCAAGCATGAGTCACATCTACACATTCGCACACACATCTACTCACACATTTGCTGTGTGTAAATGAGTGACCGAGTAAATGTTGAAAAGCTGTCTGGCTGGTAGTTCAGGACTAAAAGCAAAACAACATAATCATCATCATAGCCATAAAACAAGAATCAACATCATTCCACAAACTCATTGAATACGCCTACAAAAAATATTTTGCTATTGTATATGTTGCGTGTAGTAGATATCTTATTCATGTTTTTATTGTTGTTGTTGTTGTTAGTGTTGCTGCATATTTGTCTGGTGATGAATTTGCTTTTATTAAGTCTGCGTTTTGGATCAAAACATGTACGTGAGTAAGCTTTCAACTCTTTTGAGTTTGATTATTAGATAATTAACTATTAAATTAAGCCCAAATAAAGCCTATTTAGCCTGCCTCCCTTTTTCAGTAAATGAAGGGTTAATACCTTCTTTTTGTTAGAAAAAAAAAAATGCGAAAACACTAAATGAGAAGAAAAATAAACAAGATGATGGACTGAAAGAAAATTCCAGAAAGATAATTCCCCAAAATGCATAATTTTTGCTAGAATTTGCCAATAACAACTTTATCATGCTACAGGCTCAATAACTATTTTAGTGTCCTTGAATATTTTATATAATTTTTTCCAATTACTTTTTTATTTCGTTTCGTCGCCTTGCCTCGTCCGCAAGTGTAGCAATCAATCATAAGGTTGTACATTGGAGCGTATTAATTTGTTCCAGGCGAAATTATGTTTCCTGGAATCATTGATTTTCGTTTTCTACGTTAAATTCTAAGAAAAAAGTCTTGGCAAGGATATGGCTACGATGGATTTACTTTCACCTAAATTTCGTTTAATGAATTTAATTTTATATGAAAGTGCATCGTAGCGTATGAGTGTCATGAAATACAATTTCAAGCAGAGCTGTAAAAGAATGCATTCATTTGTGAATTAAATTCATTTAATTCGCAATCAATGATTTGAAAAAATGAATACAATAATTTTTTCAAATCATTGATTGTAATTTGAAATTTCAAATCGTCGTAATTTGAAATTTCAAATCGCAATCAATAATTTGATAAAATGATTGCATTGCATAAAGCCGACGATCTTAACGCCTGTGGGAACTGCGAGTCTAAGGACGTCGTCATACATAACGTTCCACAGCAGGGGCCCTAGGACTGACCCCTGTGGGACACCACCGGAGACGTTATACACCATTATCCCCTCGTCTGTTGCATAGCGTAGTATTCTACCATCGAAGTAGTTCGATAATATCTTAGAGAGGTAGCGTGGAATTTCAAATTTTGTGAGCGCCTTCATTATCGTATCCCAGTTTGCGGAATTAAAGGCATTTCGCACATCCAGCGTTGCCACCAGGCAATACTGCTTTGCCCCCTTCTTCCAGCTAGTGCCTTCGATAGCTTTACTTGCTATGCTTGTAACCAGTTTTATGGCATCGGACGTAGAGTGACTCTTTCGGAAACCAAACTGTTGGCTCGAGAGTCCTCCTCTGGATTGTATTGCTTCTTCGAGGCGGTTGTACAGCAATTTCTCGAAGATCTTGCCTATCGTGTCGAGCAAGCATATAGGTCGGTAGGCTGAGGGATCCTCCAGAGAGCCGCTACCTTTTGGTATTAGCACAAGCTTTTGCGTCTTCCATTGTGCGGGGAATATGCCCTCTGTGAGACAAGCGTTATACAGCTGTACGAAGGCTTGTGTTTGGGCTGCAATGGCCATTTTTAGCGCGCTGTTCGGGATTTTATCTGGCCCTGGGGCCTTCTCGCTATGAACAGCATTGGAGATTTTCATTACCTCTTCTGCGGTTACCATGGAAATGGCTTGCACGTCGCCATGATTAATGACGGGCTGCATCGGTGGTTGCTGAGGGAAGAGCACACTTACAATGCGGCTAAGTATGCGAGGGCACGTGGGTGTTGGTCTTCCGAATGACTTCATCTTTTTCATTACCAGTCTATAGGCGGTACCCCATGGGGTTACGTCCGCTTCGTCGCATAACTGCAAGAAGCACTCGCGCTTCCTCGAACGAATCTTGTGTTTGAGCAGCTTCCTGCGCTCTCTATAGACCTCGCGCAGTTCTTCGAACCTGTCGGTCCCTCTGGCGCGGTAGTAACTTCTTCTGGCTTGGTGGCATTAGCTGCGTGCTTCGGCGATTTCGGCGGTCCACCAGTACACAGGCTCGTGGTGGTGCTTACTTGGCCTTCGCAACATCATCGCTGCGTCGCAAGATCTTTTCAGCTGCTCTGTTGCTTGCCTAGCCATATTCTGTGCTGAGCCAGTGAGGTGTATGTCAGCCATCATTGCTGTGAGGATACCTTCATCAAGCGTTTCGACCTTGTATGATGGCTCGCTATGGGGGCCTCTGCTCCGCCGGTTGGTTTGCCTTTCCAACGTGTACACGATTGCTTGGTGATCGCTATGCGTGTAGACGTCGCTTACTTGCCACTGTACTTGCGTGCTCAGGTCACAACTGGCAAATGTCAGGTCAATTACTGAGCTGCCATTCGCGTTGGAGAATGTACACTGCGTTGCCGTGTTTAAAAGCACAACCTCTAACGAAGCAAAAGCCTCCAGAATAATGAGCCCTCTTTTATTCGTTCTCTGGCTTCCCCAGTCTACGGCCCACGCGTTAAAGTCACCAGCAATAACAACTGGACTGATTCCTCTAACATCGTCAACTATTGCGTCGACAGTAACAGCAAACTCTTCTATGGATAGACTTGGTGCAAGGTAGCAGCTTACAATATGTGTGCCCATAACTTCTACACGAACAAAACCGTTTGCACGTGTATGCTGCCTCATTAGGGAAGGATGTCTTCCGCAGGACCATATGGCGGCTCTTCCAGAAATGTCTGATGCCCAGACTCCTGGTGCTTTCGCGTTATAAGGCTCACTCAAGATAGCTACATCAGTGCTTAGATCTCGAACGGTTTGCGCTAAAAGATCTTGCGCTGCGCGACAGTTACTGAGATTCAACTGTAAGAACCTCATCATTTCCTAGGTTTGCTAGCTCCTGAAAAGGACGAACATTTCCAGCTTCCGGCACGGTGATTTGTTTCCGAGCATTTCCTTTCTAAGCACAAGAAACAGCTTGCTTCTGCAGAACACTCTTTTGCTTTGTGGCCCTCTTTGCCGCATTTCATACAGCACTTACTTCGGTCTGTGCTGTTGCAAGTTTTCGCCGTGTGACCAAAGTCGAGACACTTAAAGCATCTGGTTGGCGTAACTTTTTCGCGGACTCTGCAAATGACCCAGCCAACTCTGAGCTTGCCAGTCTCTATCAGCTTCCTCGCCTGCAGTGCTGGAAGGCTTATGACCGCTGTTTGCGTGCCTGAATAGGCTTTACGGAGTGATTTCACTCTTGCCACCTTTAAGTCGCCGAGCTGCTTTTGAACTGCGCTGCAGACATCTTCCGGTGTTGTAACCTCGTCAAGATCCTTGATCTCGACCTGGGTTTCTTCCGTGAGAGTCCTGGTTTCGGCTTGGCCATTGAAAACCATATCAAATTCTTTCTTTAGCTCCTGGGTTGACTGGGTGGTTGCGCGCTTAAGCTGGATAAGTACTTCACCTTTTTCAGTGCGCCTTACTCTCGAAACGTTTTCGCCGAACTTTTCAAGCGATTTTTCCTGTTTCATCCGCATGATGATATCGCTATATGAAAGCTCACCTGCTTTTGCTACGACGATTGCATCAGGTCTAGCCAGCTTCTGAGGCGGTTTTTTGCGTTTTTTGGGCTTTCTAGAGACCTTTGTCCAAGGCTCAACCGTTCGCTTTGCCGGAGTTTTTGGCAGAGGAGACGAATTAGCCACTTCGCTATAGGATGGCTTTAGAGCAGTCTCTTGGACAGCAAGCTGCTGCAGTCGAGTCTTTTTTGGCGGAGGTTTCCGCGAGTCACTGCTGCGTTCGCTTGCTCTTTTTGGAGTAGCCTTGGAGCCATGCGCAAAAATTGGGTCCGTCTGAGAGTCCTTATGGACTTGTGAAGCACTCGCGTTGACCTTTTTCTTGTTCGCGTTATCGGCGAACAGCTCAATTGAGAGGTCTTCACAGGCCAGATTTGCCAGTCTTATAAGCTTCTGGATCTCATTGTGGACTTTCGATTTGGTTTTGACGAACTCTGCCAGACCTTGTATCAGTGTCTTCACTTTGACCAGCTTTTTGATGACAGGGTCATCTACACTGACGCTTGCTGCTGCTTCAGGGGTCGCCTTGATGACAGGCTCTCTATGCTGCAGCTTTGATCCTTCGGGTGTGCCTTTAGTTGGCGATCGCTGAACCTTTGAGCTCATTTTAAATGGGTTCTCGGTTGTAGTGTTGCTGCTCGTAGCTTTGACTGGTGCAGCGGCCGAATGCGCCACCGCTGCAGCAGTTTTTGGGGCAGAAATGTTGTTTGAGGCCTCCAGAATCCTTGCCTCGACCGTGGGATTGCCCACAGCCCACATGGGAACAGCACTAAGCTGGAAACTGATGGACTTGTGTCCGTATTCTAAAAGATTTGGTCATGGGCTTGTCTATAAACTCAACCTTATCTATTTCGCAAACGCTCAACTCTTCGCAGTTCGTCGATAATCAGTCGTGCTAGGGTGCTAACCACTGACCAGTTAGCTTCATTTCTCAGCATAAGGGTAACCAAGTTTTGATCAGTTACCGTTTCGCCGAGACTGACCGAAGCCTCAAGTCTGGCATTTTGGAACTTGGGGCACTCGAAGAGGACATGGGCCGCGTCTTCTGGTATACTTCCCTCGCAATTGGTACAATAGGGATCTGCTACGTGCAGGTAGCAGAGGTAGGTAGAGGTAGAGGTAGAGGTAGAGGTAGAGGTAGAGGTAGAAAGTAGAAAGTAGAGGTAGAGATAAAGATTGCAACGTGACGTTACAATTTTCCTCTTTCCATTGGAGAAAATTTATATATATTTATTCATAAGAAATTGAAAAAAAAAAAGAAAAAAATAATAAATATATACATAATATATTGGCGCCGTCCGGATTCGAACCTGGGCATTTTGCGTATACGTCGGGCGCACTAACTGGTAGGCCACGGCCACCACAGCCTACGCTAATAGATATATAACGGAATAGAGCACAGGCAAAATTCACACATTTTCTCCAATGGTTGTTAATAATAAAATATATAGGTATTAATATTATTATTTATTAATGAATGTTAATAATAAATTGTATAGTTATAAGTATTATAAATTTATTAAAGTACCCTGTAATATACCTGAAGCTGCACATACAGATCGACACACACTTTCATACCAGCCAGGCCGACACACAAACCTGTGCACCAGACTTATGCATCAGATAGACCGACACACAAACCTGTGCATTAGATAGGCCGACACATGTGTATAAGATAGGCAGACGCACCCACAACTATGTAAGAGTCTCTAGGCAATTAGGTACCAACAGGCAGAAATCATTATTTATGATCGTATGATTCACAAAGGGTTTTATCACTCCGGTGTATAAATGACTGCCTGTTGGTCACTTGCATCAGCCTTCCGTCTAGGTAAGTGTTCACCATGGGTGCATTGCACGTGGTATGAGGTGCGGACCAGTTTCTGGTCAATGGGCCTCAACCACAGCACACATCACAACATTTCTAAGTAATTTTGGCTGCAATGACAATTAGTCAGTGCAAATGCAATTGACTGCAGGAGCGGATCAGATTCCGATCGTTGTGCCGCAGTCTTTTATCTGGCTAGCTGCAGGTGCGGATCACGTTCTTATCATTGTGCCGCAGTCTTTTATTTAGGGATTTTTTGGCTGGCTGCAGGTGCGGATCAGATTCTGATCATTGAGCCGCAGTCTTTTCCTTGGCCCTTGTCTGGCTGACTGCAGGTGCGGATCAGATTCTGATCATTGGGCCGCAGTATTGTGCACATATTTTAGCTAGCTGGCTGTGGCATTGATCAAATTCAGATCGTTGGGCCACTATAGGGTATAAGGCTCTGTCTGGCTGGCTGCTGGTGCGGATCAGATTCTGATCATTGAGCCGCAGCATTATGCTCGTATTCTATCTGACTGCAGATGCGGATCAGATTCTGATCGTTGAGCCGCAGTCTTTTACTTAGGTTAAAACTATCTGGCTGCAGGTGCGGATCAGATTCTGATCATTGAGCCGCAGTCTTTTACTTAGGTTTTGTCTGACTGACTGCAGGTGCGGATCAGATCCTGATCATTGGGCCGCAGTATTTATTACCACCGTTTTATTATTGATTTTATATATACTAATGAGCCTTCCGTCTAGTTTATTCTAGTTTTTGCATTTTTTTACAACGATTCGTTCACCAGAACTCTTGGTATTAGGAACACCAGTAGATGAAGCCTTGCATTGGTTTGTAAACATCAAATGCTGCAACATGAACGAATGCAATGTTGAATCTACAATAAATTTAATTTATTTTAAGATTTCTAAATTTCCATTTAAATAACACTTCATATAGTTCACAAATAGTTTATAACTCACATTAATATCAAATTTAAAAAAAAATCGCATGCTGTGGGATTTCAACCCACAGTTACGGTAACTTTTACATCGCATATAAATCGCTGCATATACTATATATAAGAGTGGAACGAAATGTATGGAGCCAAAAAAATCTTCACAAGCTTCATATATTTTTACAAAGATCCCATCGAAAAAATATTTTCTGCATATTTTGCTATTTTTCTGCGGCATAACTTTTGCAGTTCGATAACTTTTCAACCCTCTTGAGTACTCACAAATGTATGCTACAACTGAATGAATACCGAATACCCGAAACCGATTACCTGATACTGGAATTAGTAATAACTGAGAGTGAAGAAAACCCGAAAATATTCGATATCCGACCAGCACCAGCTGACACTCTTAACCCTTTTACGGCTACCCGAACACAACTGCTACTGACTGCCCGACCACCGTGCGCTGCAGAAGTATTATAATAAGCGATTGATATTGTCAATAAAAACTAAGATTTAAATTATAAACTCCGTCTTCTTATTAAACCAAAGGTTTGTGGATCCTGGAGATAGAGGTAGCGGCAGAGGCAGATGTTAAGGTTAAGTTTGAGATAGAGGTTGAGCTAGAAGAAGAACATTTAACTGAGGTATCTATTAAATTTTACAAATTATTAAAAAAGTACTCATTACTGCCTAATTGGTATTTAAATACCCAAGAAAGGGTTGACACGTAAAAAATTCTGGAGTGGGCTAGATGAGCGATATTGCGCTAATATTTTTTTTAAAGTAAAGAGAAAGAATGGATCTAATCAAAAAAAAAAATGAAACAGTGCTATTTTCCGCGGCTTTCCTTTAGTTTGACAGGTGGCAGTCGTTGAGGACTTTTATAAAAATTTTTTTAGAGTTAAGTCCTGAAAAAAACATTTTGAAAATTTCTTTTACTTTTCGTTATCGTTAATTTGTAGATGTTATAACTCTGTTCATTTGTTCTTGATATCGGAAGTTGATATTGAGGTCATAGAAAACACAATTTTTCTTGTTTAAACTGAAAAGCATAAATATTGATGAAAATAAATAATAAGAATTTATCAAAAACATTTCTACAACCCGTATACAAGAGGATTTTCTTAAATCATTTTAATATTTCGTGATAAGGAAATTTTTTCATTTTAATTCTCATCCTTTCAACAAAGTTTATAATTTATAATGCAAATTATCTTGCAACGAGTCATGACAAGTAAATCTGTTAAAATAACAATTCTCTGTAGAGTAGAGTAGAGTACAAAAACTTCTTATCTAACTTTATTTATTTCTGTAGTCGTAAGTTTCGCGTTTTTATTGTGCCATAAACTAGATTGTTCGTTACCCACACCTCCTCAATACAGAATATACAATTCCGAGTTACCCGTTTCTTTTGCAGTTCGATAACTTTTCAACCCTCTTGAGTACTTACAAATGTATGCTACAACTTGGCAATTGCATTTAAATCTCCCCCATTTCTGTTACGGACAACTTGAAAATGCGTCACTAACTAAATACGCTGAAGAAGCAAAGCAACTTGAAAAGCTTTCAGCAGTAGTAAGCCACGGGCAAGATGTATATTAGATATATTTAATTAAATAATCTTTATGTTGAATATATTTCTAGCGACTAATAAACTCGTTACTTTAATAGTAGAAATGTTTTTTACTTATGTGTTATCTTTTTTAGATTTAGGAGATTATAAATCTTTGTGTATCTTTAAATAAAGTTGTCGTGGTTTGCCGCTTTGTTTTTGCCAGCAAAAAAAAAGCTAGTTTCATAGAATAATTAATGCTAAAATGATGACAAATATTTTTTGTTTTCATATGCAAGATTTTTCTCAAGAGATTTGAGTGTGATTGCAATATTTGCACTTTTCCCACTAATTAATGCTTGTATTTAAAATTCAACAATGACGCATGCCGATAAAATTTGGCCATAACATCAGCAAAAAAATTTATTTAAATATCGCACCGTTGTTCATTCATCAACAAAAAACAAGCAATCAACTTGATCGTAGTCCAAATATAGGTTAAAAAGAAACAACAAACTATTTGCTATTATTTACGCTGTTTTTAAATAATTAACTTTAAAAAAAAATTGAAGCTTTAAGTGGCCAACAAAGTTAATAGAAGTCCGGCCACTCCCAGAATCGAAAAGATATTAAGTCATCGACATTTTGTCTCCCGCTGTCTTTTAAACATAACTGTTCGTTAGTCAGTTTTTAGTGAACTATGAAAATAAAAAAAAAACAAAAATCAAGCTAAGCGTATAAAGTCTTATCTAAGCTATTTTGAGTGGCCAGATTTTGCTGTAATTTTTAAAGTTTTTATAAGACTCTCTATATAATGATAGCTTTTATCGGTATAGATGGAGTCTTTAATAACGGCAAAACAGACGTTATCAATAATGCGCTGACGAAGCTTGGGTTGGATGCAGCGCTAAACGCTCTAAATCTCTAAATAAATCAAATGCTCGTGGTCAGGATTATAAGTGCAAATTTCGGAGTAGGTGCTACTTGTACCAAGATTTCAAGATTTGTACCAAGGGAAACTCTTCAATAGCGGGGTTCTCTTGCCTCTACATTAGAACCAAGTGGTAAATGAAGTGCTGGTTAAACTAGAATGAGAGAGGTGCAGGATAATAGCATAAACATATGATGTTGCTATTGCTACACCAAGAAAAAAAAGCTTATGTTAAATTAACAAAAAACCTAGTACAATTTATAAGCTGGCTTTGACAGTTTTCAGCCTCCCAAGTTCTTCATCAAAACGCCTAAGTTTTACTAGCCAATTTTTATACGATAAATTAACTAAATATTTAGTAATTTATACATTATGGCTTCGACAATTTTTATGAGCGTGCTTGCTTAATTTGCTTAACATAGTGATCAAGTTTTAAACAAAAAACTATGTTGAAGTATTTAAGTTAAATAGATAACTAGAGAATAGATACTTCTCTCGGTATATTTAGTTATCTAAAAAAAAAAAAACGAAATGGCCATCTCAGCCCTTGAAAAGACTTTGACCGAGCTTCTTATGATCAATTGTGTTGTGTGTGATGTGAAATATTTCCACATAAATGATCGAGAACTGGACCTACATGTTTTACGCCGACTCCGAACGGCTTATGTTCTCAAGAAGCTTTTCATGGCAGTTTTTTACTCTCTGAGTTTTGCCATTGTCTGCAGAGAGGTGACGGTCGAACAGAAAAACTAATTCAATTGAAAAAATTTTCTCTGTCAGATGGGGGATTCGAACCTGGGTTCTCTGGTGTATGGGCCACACACTCTACCAACTACGCCACGGCCGCTACACAAGAAAAACTAAGTATAAGATAACGCAAATTACCAATATTCAGTTCACCAAAATTGAGAAACGTAACACTAAGATTTAGCAAAACACCTGGGGCTTTTAGCCCCATTATAGCCTTATAATCCCCATTTATATAGCCCCATAAAAAGCCATTATAGCCTTTTACCCATGAAAAAAGCCAGAATTAATAGGTGGGGATTACCAGCCAAGTTTACCACTTGATAAGACGCTTAGCAAGACAAATGGCTACAATCCAAATCCGTAGACTTTATCTCATAAAAACAAAAATTCAGACAAAAACTTTTATGTATTCAATCCTTTTCGACTGAGAGACTGGAAACCTTCCATCAAATAATGCCATCGACACCTACACTGATGGATCAAAACTAGATGGTAAAGATTGAGGAGGAGTCTACTCAGAACCACTAAATATTTATTCAGCCTTCACGCATCCTGAGCATTACAGTGGCTTAGTAGAATGAGATATTATCTATGGATATCTGAATACGTCTGAGAGTCAATCCTCTTTGAACTTCCTTAAATCTGTTGAAATAACATCTAAAGCAGTCCTCAGCTGCCGCAGATCTCTGAATTAGAGGGCAGAGCTTAAAAAATTCCTATGCTTACCTCCTCACAACTTTCGACGGATAAAGAAAGTATACCTCTCTGGTATACTTTTCACCACATGCATACTACTCACAAAGGAACTATCCCTAAAAAAGGCCAATAATAGGTGGTCAAGGGAAAGCACATGCCATACACCATCTTAAAATTTGAAAGATCAAATTAGTACTATGATAGATGTATTAACTGGAGGTAATAACGTCCGAAGATTAAACATTCTCCAAATAAGTACTATGTTAGGTTCATTAATTGGACAAGGTAATCACTAACGAAGATCCTTCATAAAAACTTCTGCAGAAGTTAGAGAGACGAAATGGAGGAAGCATCTATAGCACACAAACACCTCTGCACTAGTTATGCAGCGACCTAGGCGGCCTTTCGTAATTTTTGGTCTACCGAATTCTTTGCTTTATTAAAAGCTTAAAGTGCTTCGAATAGGGAATAGGGAGGTCCCTGGTATCACAGAGGGCCTTAGTGCGCCTCATAAAAGACAGCCGCTTCAATCTAACCTAGAAGTCTCTTGAACAGTACAGTAACAGTAACAACAGTACAGTAACAACAGTACAGTAACAGTAACAACAGTACAGTAACTGTAACAACAGTAACAGTAACAACAGTAACAAAATTAACAGTAACAAAATTAACAGTAACAACAGTAACAGAATCAACAGTATCAACAGTGTCAACAGTATCAACAGTATTAACAATATCAACAATATCAACAGTAACAGTAACAGTAACAGTAACAGTAACAGTAACAGTAACAGTAACAGTAACAGTAACAGTAACAGTAACAGTAACAGTAACAGTAACAGTAACAGTAACAGTAACAGTAACAGTAACAGTAACAGTAACAGTAACAGTAACAGTAACAGTAACAGTAACAGTAACAGTAACAGTAACAGTAACAGTAACAGTAACAGTAACAGTAACAGTAACAGTAACAGTAACAGTAACAGTAACAGTAACAGTAACAGTAACAGTAACAGTAACAGTAACAGTAACAGTAACAGTAACAGTAACAGTAACAGTAACAGTAACAGTAACAGTAACAGTAACAGTAACAGTAACAGTAACAGTAACAGTAACAGTAACAGTAACAGTAACAGTAACAGTAACAGTAACAGTAACAGTAACAGTAACAGTAACAGTAACAGTAACAGTAACAGTAACAGTAATAGTAATAGTAACAGTAACAGTAACAGTAACAGTAACAGTAAAAGCAACAGTAACAGTTACAGTAACAGTAACAGTAACAGTAATAGTAATTGTAACAGTAAAAGAACAGCAACATTTTTATGACTTTTTAAATGATAAATGCATAATCATATATTTTTTTTACACACATATATATTCATTGTATAATTGCGCACACATATATTGTGCTCTGTCTTTAATTATTGTTGTTGGTGTTGTTTATTTTTTTCGCTACTTGTCCAGATTTATTTTTTCATTTATCATAGCTGTTAAATAATTGTTATTGCTGTATATGTCTTTTATTTCTTTTACTCTCTCTCTCTCTTTTGTTTTTTATTTTATTTCCTTTTATTGTGCTCTATTGTTGACAGCGCTTACGTCGCAGTCGAGTCAGAGTCGTCAGACAAACAGACTATGAAATGAAATGAAATGAATGAACATAAATAAATAAACAACAAAAAAACAGACGACTAATTATGGGCGTGTGTGTGTGAGATGAGATTCTTCCCTATATCAGTGCGTTGATAATTTAGCTCTGCTAGCGTAGAGTTAGTCAACAGCATTTAGGTAGTCACCAAGTAAGCCACCACCAACCAAAACAAGCTACGCTCAGTATGTGCGCCGCTCAGTGCTGATGACCTCACCTTGATTCTTGTTTACATTTGCATTTTCTTAGTTATTTTATTTTTCTAGTTCTTATTATTTTGTTTTTACTGCTTTTATATAACTCCTTTCTATTAACATTCCTTCATTTTGGTTTCTTTTTTTTTATGTTATATCTACATCCTTTCTAGTTCTGTGTTTTTTTAATATTATTTTTTTATTTGTGTTTTGGTTATGTTTTTGTTTTTTTAAATTTGTTTTATTATTCATGTATTGTCGCTTTGTAGAGTTTATGTCTTTGTTTTTGTGTAGAGCTGTTGTTTAATGCTTTTGTGTTTAGCTGCCTCTTCAACTTCCTTTCTTCATTTCAGTTGTTCTTTAAATTTTTCCTTTTTGGTTGTAATATTATTCATACTTTTGTTCTTTTGTAGAGTTATTTGTTTATTATTATATACTTACCATAGATTTGCTTTTTTTTTGTTGTAGGTACTTTGTTTTTCTGTCACGACTGATTGTAGATTTTTATTTTCAATACGAATAATACATACTATTTTATTTTTTGTTTTTATTTTATTTTGTTTTACTCTTAGTTTTTAATTTATTGATTCTATTTCCTTTTATATTTTGGCACGTGTTAAATGTTCTGTTTTTTAATTTTTTAACTTCATTCATTTTTCGCCATTGTGTTTCAGTTATGTTGTTGACTCTAAACTTCTGTTTTGTAGAGTTAGTTCTTCTTATAACTGTGTATTAATTTAGGTTTTACTTTGCCTAAAGGCGCGCTTATAGTGCCGGCTGGTTGCTGTGCCGGGCCGTGCCGAGCCGAGCTGAAAATGAGCCAAAATTGAGCACTGTGAAAAGATATTTTTGCGGTCCCAAAATTTTCGTATACTCAAGAGGTTTAGTTGACCATAAATAAAATGGTGCCTATATATTTCAAGAAATAGCTTAATCCCCGGTATGAATAACTCGGTATATGAAGCATATTATTTCCAAATTTAAGCGAGCTTTACATATTATGTTCCGCTGAGCCTAAATTTTGGGGTTTTTTTGCTTAAAAGTGGTCGGAATATGAGTTACATTTTTTTTTTTTGCTTATTTTGATTATATGGGAGGTGGAAATTTCCATTTTATTGCTTTCTAAATTAAATTTAAACAATAATACGAAAATGGAGCCAGTTATACTATACTAACTGTATGAATATATTGAAATCTTAAAATCGTGTTTTGGCACTCTGCTGATTTTGTATAGACCATTGTCTCGTTTGACATAAAATGTGCCATATATATTTCCAAAATCCAACTCAAAAATGTTAATTTTCACAGAACCTATCCTCTTATTAAGGAAAAAAAAGAAATACTTTTGATGTAAAACTTTAGAATATTTTATATTTTTGATTAAAAAACTGTTCTTGTTAATTTGCTTCTATTGCTAACTTTTATATAAAATGCCCCTTTAACATCAGTATATGATTTATTCGCGTCTACAGAGATATTTGCATCAATCGAATATATTAAGAATACAAAAATCCTTAAAATGTACAAAATGTATGTATTCATCGATATATTTACTAAAAAAAAATATTAAAAAAAAATTCTTAAAGAAAGTTTTTATTCCTTTAATAAGAAAAATGTTTAAATTTAAATGAGAAAACTTAATGTAAGACAAGTTCAAAAAAGTAGTAAAAAATGTCCAAATGACTGGTTTTGCGAATATCTCGAAACAGAAACCGGATAATCTAAAAACATTAAAAAAAATGTTTTTCAAATAACCGGAAATCGGGTTTGACAGCACTAGTATGCATACATTGAGGGTCTTAAGAAGATTTTATAATGGACTCTTATGTTTATTGGTGCATAGATTACAAATCTATTTGTTCTTTAATTGAAACTGGTCACGTTCCTCACTTCAGCTCATTTTTGTTAATTTTGTTAATTTTTGCGTTTTTTCTTTTTAACTAACATAGTATAGCCTGTGTCCGCAACTCAACCATATCAAAATAGATTTTTCTTTTGTTTTTTTTTGCCGAGCGCAGCAACTTTCCTAATGAATTCGCCACCAGTTCTCTCGCCCAGAAGATAGCACAAGGTGAGAGGCAGCATGAAAAGAGAAAAAAAGAGTCTATTTTGGCGTCAAGTGGTGTGCTTTCTTTCTCTTCACTTTGTGCGGATCTTCAACGTTTATATGGAACTTTCTTTGTGTGTTTGGCCGACAAATACACATGGAAATCGTTCGTCTCAGTTTATATTCTTCGATTTTTTTCTCTATCCGCACTTATGTGCGAACTAATGCCGAACGTCTTTTTTTCTTTCTCTTCTTTTGTGCGGATTCTCTACGTGCATATGAACCCAAAATGGGTGAAATACATCATTTCACCTGTTGAAAGTAGGTAGCTTTCTTTCCTTCTCTAATTTATTTTTTTATATTATAAATAGATGCGCAAGTAAAATTACACGTACTCGGTTTTTAACTGGTTTCTTTGTCACCGTATTTGCCAGACCTGGCTCCCAGCAACTTCTACCTGGTTCCTAACCTGAAAAGATGCATCAGCGGTAAGCGATTTTACTCAAATGAGGAACTATAAGAACTGAAACTGAAGCTTATTTTGAAGAGCTTGAGGACTGTTTTGCCTAGAGCTGAGGCTTATTTTGGAGGACTATTTTTTGGACAGGGTAAAAAGTTAGAAAATCGTTGGACTCGCTGCAATGACTTCAAAACGTCAAAAAATATGTTTTCTTGCTTCACTCATTCTTTTTATTATTATTATCATTATTTTTGTTATTATTATCATTCTTTTTATTATTATTATCATTCTTTTTATTATTTTTATCATTCTTTTTATTGTTATTATCATTCTTTTTATTATTATTATCATTCTTTTTATTATTACTATCATTCTTTTTATTATTATTATCATTCTTTTTATTATTATTATTCTTTTTATTATTATTATCATTCTTTTTATCATTATTATCATTCTTTTTATTATTATTATCATTCTTTTTATTATTATTATCATTCTTTTTATTATTATTATCATTCTTTTTATTATTATAATTTGTTTTTTATTATCATTATTTTTATTACAATTATCATTATTTTTATTATTATTATCTTTATTTTTATTATTGTTATCATTATTTGTATTATTATTATCATTCTTTTTATTATTATTATCATTCTTCTTATTATAATTATCATTCTTTTTATTATTATTATTATCATTCTTTTTATTGTTATTATAATTCTTTTTATTTTTTTTATCAATTATTATTATTATTATTATTATTATTATTATTATTATTATTATTATTATTATTTTTATTTTTATTATTATTATTATTATTATTATTATTATTATTATTATTATTATTATTATTATTATTATTATTATTATGATTATTATTATTATTATTTTTATTATTATTATTATTATTTTTATTATTATTGTTATTATTATTATTATTATTATTATTATTATTATTATTATTATTTTTATTATTATTATTATTAGTATTATTATTATTATTATTAATTTTATTAATATTATTATTATAATTATTATTATTATTATTATTATTATTATTATTATTATTATTGTTATTGTTATTGTTATTGTTATTGTTATTGTTATTGTTATTGTTATTGTTATTGTTATTGTTATTGTTATTGTTATTGTTATTGTTATTGTTATTGTTATTGTTATTGTTATTGTTATTGTTATTGTTATTGTTATTGTTATTGTTATTGTTATTGTTATTGTTATTGTTATTGTTATTGTTATTGTTATTGTTATTGTTATTGTTATTTTTATTGTTATTGTTATTGTTATTGTTATTGTTATTGTTTTTTTTTGTTTTTGTTATTGTTATTGTTATAGTTAGATTTTATTTTCTTTTCTTAGCCTGGTTAATTGATTTTTTTATTTACTAGCTCTCTCATCTAAGTTGAAAAGATCTTTTATTTTTTGGTTAATGACTTCCATCTGGAATTTTAATTTCAGTCTGAAAATTACTTCTGACGGAAATTTACTCTATTTTTATTTAAATTTTTTGTGTTACTTTTTATAAGAAATAATTTTTTAGATTTCCGAAACTTTTGCTTTCACAAAATATAATTAAATCCTTTATTAACTTCTTTACAAAATTTCAAAAGAGTCTTAGAAAACTTCACCAACAATTCTTGCCACAAAAATGACAACAACCACTCACCGCCTCCACAAAATTTGTATTGAATGCACTTTCGATTTCCAGCAAAACCAGTGTTGACAACTTTTTTAATTCAATTGCAATTCCTAGAATAACAAATGTAAAAAAATAAGAAGCAAAAATAAAACCCGATAGAAACCTGTTTGTTAACATATATCAAAGTGAACATTGTGTGAGCGTATGTGTAATTATAATAACAAGTTGTCCATGTGTGTGTTTGTGTTCAAGCCGTGGTAGCTGACACACTTCTTGGTTGTATGTAACTTTACTTCATGAAATTTTTCCCAAGTTTGTAATTTTTGTAACTGCATTTGTATGTTTTTTTTTTTCTAATTTTTGTGTGCTTTTCTTGTGACTGTCACAAAAGTCGACAGTCTAACAGCATCAAGCGTCAAGCTTCATGTGCTCAGAAATGCAACCCAAGTCGAATGAACGCACTTTAGTTGATTTTTTTTTACATTAAGAGTCTCTGTATTACAAAGGAAAGCTGGTAAACAAAAATACTACCTTATGTTATTGTTTTTTTTTTAAAAAATGCGTGGTTAGAAAAAATAAAAATATGTAAGAAAAAAAAAAAAAACAAACAAATGCACGATAAAGAAAACAAGACACAAAACTACTTAAATTCAACCAAGTGCGACCAGAAAAAGTTTTACTGCTTAACCCACGCGTTTTTTTTTCTATTTGTAATTTTTCTGGTAGCTATCAACTAGCTGCCGACTGTAGCACTTAAGTTTACATGTTGTAATTGAACATAAAGCACCAGAGTTGCCAACACAAATTTGAATTGATTAACCAGCAATTTTTATTAAAACCATTTGCCCCAAGGCATCTAATTCGGAAATGTAAAGAATTACAAAAAAAAAAAAAAAAAAGTGAAGAAATGGATCCAATAAGATTTTCTTTAAAACAAATGTTGCTGGAAACCCATATTGCCCCATGTCTAACACCTCCAAACTATTGAAATCGCAGATCAAAAAAATAAAAATAAAAAACTTGAAAAAATTACCGTATTCATGAGACTTATAGCTGTATAAAATATATTTTTAGAGTAGATTTGGACTTTCCTAAAAAGTGACCGTTTCACTCAAGTTTTCAAGCGGATTTTTATTAAACCGAATTTTTTAACGACATTCTCATCCAAGAGCTTTACCGGGAATAAAATGTCTTGCAAATGCGCCCCTCTTTAGATGGTCTATGTACTTGAAGGTTAAAAACAGAAGTTATCTCAACATTACTTCAGTCGTTTTCGGTAGTGATTGTCTACCACCCAGGTCATATCATGAATCTTGGTTTGGAATGAATCTTTCTTTATTTCTTTTGTGAAGAGAATCACTTAGTAACTTGAATTGACCTAGCTAAGGGTATCACTTGCCTCAAATTCAAATTCACAAATTTTTTAAATAAGACACCGAGCTTAAGACGAAATAAGATGCCAATTTTATCTATATAATAAAAAAAAACGAATAATTGAAGTGTTATTTCGTTTATTGGATGGAACTATATTTGATTTTTGAAATATTAAAACATTGGTCCAAGCTAAATTTAATTTTAAAACATTGGCCCAAAATTTCAAAACAAAACAATGAAATATTTCCTATACGATTTTTGGGGCCTTATTTCACTCAGTGATAACATCCCAATTCTTATTTCATCGACTTGGAGCTTTATATTATTATTTTTTCGTTTTAGGGTCTTATGCCCTGGGGGACTTGTTCCATAGAGCCCAAATTAGCATGTTTGGCTATCGCCAAAATTTGAGATGATGAAAAATATGCCACTAGTTCAAGCCACAAAACTTAAATTACAATAACAACAAAATTTTAATGCCATCTGCAAGAGAAATAAATTTTTCATAGTTGGACTAGCAGGACCCAGTGGTCCGCGGCTTCGCCACGGACGTTCTAGCAACCATACTTTTTATATGTGGGCGGTGAAAGAAGGTGTGGCAAAAATTTTTTCCGGAAACCATCTCGTTCTCGAAAACAATCTACTGTCAAAATTTCAGCGCAATCGGCCCAGAAGTTTTGGAGTCTTAATGATTTCTTAAAAGTAGGCGTAATTATAGTGCCACCATGCCCATTTTTAGTTCAGTTGCCGACGGTGAGTATACAAACTTAATTACCAAATTTCAGTCTTATACGACCAAAACCGTCTGAAATATATCATTTTCATTGATTTGTGGGCGGTAAAAGAGGGCGTGGAACCCCAGTTTTGGTACAATTGTCTAAAGTAACCATATAAACTAAACTACAAAATTTTAATCTCAAACAATAGAAACAGTCTGAAATATTGAATTTTTATTGATTTGTGGGCGGTTAAATGGGGCGTGGTTAAAACTAAGTATGGAAAGCCTTATCTAGGACGTACGTAATACATGTTTTAATTTTGAGCGAAATCCGTTCAGCCGTTTAGATTTGTATGAAAGTCAAACAAATAAACAAACAGAAAATGATTTTTATTAATATAGAAGATATCAACATCTAATTAGGGATTTTTCTAAGCTGGCTAGATTTCCTGAAAATTTTCTAAAAGACTTACTCGGTAATTTTTGTATTCGGTTTGAACCACTGTGCCGTTCATATTTCCATATATATATATATAGAGGAGAGTCGTCATGAGTGGGACACCTTAGCCTTTTGGTTTATAATTCTGTTTCGATTTCGAATTTCAAAACAAATTAAATACTGTTGAAAAGCTGCATGATTAAGATACAACTTTGCGGAGTAAAGTATATTGACTGGGAGTAGAAGAGAGAAATATGGCCATCCAAGCACAGATGTTCGATTTTTGGGCCACAAAAATGGAAAAAAATAAAGTTGTCATGAGTGGGACACCTGAAATTTTCTTCCAAAAAAATGTCGAAAATGTAGATCAAGTGTCATATTTTTGAAATTTCATTAATAATTATTTAATTTTTAAGAGATTCTAACCAATAAATTCATTTAAATTTTCCTAACATACTGCTTTTCCTTACGTGACAAGCTAGATTTAGTAATTCTGAAATGTTTTTTACTCAAATATCAACGCTTTGATTGACTTAACCCTCGGTTACTCGCGCACCTCTTGGCCGCCAAACACACTCATAATTTTAGATTCTATGCTTTGGACACATTTTGTTTGTTTTGTGACATTCTGTCTAAAAAAAGCATGGTAAATTTATATTCTATTCCTAATAAAATTAAAAACCAAATGTAAATACCATTGAAAACAGGAAAAGCACTGAGCCTTAAAAAGTAAGACAAAAAGCAGATGATAAATTGTGAATTTTTAGGAAAAAAAATCGAGTAAAATACCATTTATTAACACTCAACACACAAAAATGTGCGAAAACATGTATATAATGTTTAACAAATATTGTTATAAGATAATAATTGCGTTCCCATTAAAAACAACTTTAAAAAGCGATCCATTCATAACGACAAATTGTCCCATTCATGACAAAATGACGCCATTTTAGCGGCTAACATATTTCTTTTTTTACACGGGCTTATTGTGGAAATGATCTTACATGTTATTTACATTTACAAAAATTTTAAATCTTATAGCCTCTTTAATTATAAAAAAAATAAAATATTTTTAGTATGTTTGATACAGTATTAGCACGAATGTTTCTAAAAAGAGTTCCAACAACGATACTGTTCGAAGACAGTCAAAACTTCAGCTTGAGAAATAATTTGTTCACTGTCCCATTCATGACGATTCACTGTCCCACTCATGGCTACATCGTCCTACTCGTTTGTTTTTGCAGTATTATTGAGAATATGTTTCGAATCACATTAATATCGGTATTTTAATTTTGATTTGCTTTAGTGACTTTTCATGGAGATATTGTTATCGCTATTCCATTTTTATGTGGCCAATAGCTGTAAGATTTTTAATTTTACCTCTCTACTAACTACGAATTTAAAATTCGTACTTTTAGCAAATATAGCTTTGTGTCTTTGCTAAGTTAGCGTCGGATTTACGAATTTATCTTCACGCACTTATTGTTGTTTAATTTATATTCTTTATTGATTCAAGTAAAATATACAACATGTTTTATTGTTGCTTATTTATTATGCCGATTATTTACTTTTACATTTTAAATTTTGTCACTTTTAGTTTTTGTTTTACATTTATCGGATGTTTTGTCGAATTTTATTTTTTAATTATAAGTACAAAAATTATTACAAATTTCTGTTTCCGATTGTTGTAATATAATTATACATTGATTGTGTTATAAGTTCTATTATTATTTTTATCGATATTTTTGATATGTTTAAAAAAATTTGATTTGAGATATTTACGCGCGTTAAATATTTTAGTTGCTCATGAGTATTTTAAAAAAATACTAAACTAAGATAAACAAAAAGATATCAAAAAGATAAAAACTACAGTAAAAATATTTTTATCAAAATGACATCGCCATATAAAAAAAAAAAAAAAAATAAAAAATAAGCAAAAGAATAAAAAAAAAACAAAAAATAAAGCTTACCTTATCGCCGATGTAGTGGATGTTGAGAGTATCTATGTAATATGTATGCAAACATTAAAATAATTTATCGCTGCTGAAGATAAGAAAATAAACATTAAATTTATGAATACAGTGGAGAAAATTTCACTATCATGAGATAGAGCAATCTTCTACACGGAACAAAACAGGGCAATAAAATATAGATAAATATGTATATAAAATTCTTTCTATAATAATGATGATTTTATAATCGATAAAGGCAAATTGTTTGAATAATAAAAAATAATTTCCGCATTCAAGACATAAATTTTTTCAGATTAAGGAATATCGACCTACACTTAAGTAGAAAGAATTGTTTATGTAAAGTAATAAAAACTAAACAGTAAAAAAAATCTGCAAGTAATGATAGGTTAGGTTAGGTAAGTAGGGTCGTACACCGTTACCGCCGTTCCGCGGGGGGCCTATAGGTCCAGTGTAAATCCCTTTTTATGTTTGTGGTACCATGTTAAACTATTGTTCCGATTTGTTCCTCAAACCATCCTGTGCTTCTTATGAACCTCCAGATGTCTAGCAGTGGCGTGTTCACTAACTCTTCCAAGTCTTTGAAAAATCTGTTCCCCATATATCGGAGTCGACGATTCTGTAGACTTGGACATTTGCATAGTAGTGGAATTATTGACTCCGACAGAAGTCTGGGGCTGTTATGCCCATTCTATTGGCCATTACCCCAATGGGGCAATGACCTGTTAGAACTCCAACAAGACTCCGGATTTCCTATTTGACCAAAAGTAGAAGGCTTTTAGTTGCAGTCACCTCTGGAAGCCCAGTTTGTGTCAGCAATATCTCTGGCTTTAAGATCTATACTCGTTTTGACGACGCTTATTGGAATGTGCACATCTGTATCAGCTCCGTTTGTACTTGCGGTTACTCCACGCCTCGCCGGTTCATCCGCTGCGTCGTTCCCTTCAACATTGCTATGTCCGGGAATCCAGCAGAGAGTGACATTGTGGTTATTGCAGATACTGTTCAGTGCAAGTTTACAGTTTTTCACCGTTCGAGCATTCGTCGTTTTACTGTTCAGTGCTTTGATGGCCGCTTGGCTATCCACAAATATTGCTACCCTTGTGGGGATAAGATTTTTCCTGTAAATGGCCTGTGCAGCTTTTTCTATAGGATAAATTTCTGCCTGGAAAACGCCACAGTAATCAGGGAGTTTGTAACACTCTTTGGTTTGCAGTGTTTCACAGTATACACCCGATCCAGTTCCGTTTTCTATTTTGAAACCATCAGTATATAAATGGAGATTGCCATAGGATTCTACAGCCGTTTTTTTTTTTCATTCTTGTCTGCTGGGGATGGATGTGGTGTATTCTATACCAAATCTCACACTGGGTATGATATAGTCGATTGCTCTTTTTGATTCCTCGGTTCCAAAGAGATTTAGAATAGCGATGCATGTCCGAATGTGTTGTTTTTCCAGGCTCATGATTCGTTGAGGCGAATCGCGCTCTTGGTCGTCGAACATTTAAGGAACTCTTCTATGGAAAGAAGATCCATACCAGCCTGTGACGTAGATCTCATGGCTTTACCAAGCACTGGAAGAAGGCTGATGCCCCGATAAGACCGAGGATTACTCCTCAACTTATCAGATGACTTCAAGAGCAAAATCACTCTTGCCTCTTTTCACACTGAAGGGAAATAAGCTTCTGAAACGCATTTTGTATACAGGGCCTTCACGTATTTCGGAATAACTTTCCAGATGGTTTTATCCATCTCTCCAGTCATACCATCCATACCTGGAGACTTTCGTTTTCGCAGCAAGCTGAAACCGTGCTCAAACCCTGAGCAGGAGGATCCACCTCTTCTCCTGAAGAAAATGAGACATCACCTTCCGTTCTTGGAAAATGAGCTCAAAAGAGCACGAACACAGTTGCCCCATTCATTAAGAATGGTGTCACTAAGACGAATCGAACTAACCTCAGTAGTTTTACCCTTATCACGACATATTTTGTATGCCATGGACCAGGGTCATCTCTACCTCTGTATACAAAATCTCTCCATTCTTTCTCTTTCACACTTACAAGTCTATGCTTGTATTTCCTCATGTATATCCTATATCGCTCTCTATGCTGCGATACATCATCCATACCAGCTGCTCTAGCCCTTTGGAAGCGCTTCCTCAGGCGCCGGAGCAGCCTTCTCTTTTCATTCAGGTCTTGCGTCCACCACTTCACTCTACTACGATTTGTCTTTTGACTCCTCGTAAGCAGGGTGTCGTTGACACGCTCGACCCATTCACTCAAAAGAGCAATTTGCTCATCCACACTCATACCAGAGAACTGCAAAACTCACATAAAAATATTCATACGTAATCAACACTGTAAAAATCATGCCTCTGCGTTCAATCGATCAGACTTGCTCGAATGCATACACTCACTGTTGAGTTAAATTCAATCAAACCATGTGCTTCGTGTTGGCACGTTGATGATTTTAATCAACGGACGTCTTCGGATACATATTTCATGCTTGTTCGTTGGGCTCAACAACGATTATTTTCATCAAGAATGAAACGCAAAAAGCAAAAATCAACTCGTATGAGCTTGTTCGTGTGCAGACAGAGATAGAGAGAAAAAGAGAACAAGAAGAAGAAGGGTGAAGTTTTTATAACGATTAACTGCAAACAACTAAATTAAACTATTTCTTTGAGTTCTCATTTGCGAAACACATATCCGTATACACTTCAACGCCAATACTCAAACATGTGAATTTAATCCGTCAATCAGCTCACACAAACGATGCCTTCAGCAGTATCATTTTATTTTATTCAACTCCAACACTCGTTCACTCAAACATGTGAGTTCGATCAGACGAACTCAAACTCAAACTGACACAAAAGACGCGTTCGCCAGTAGTGTGCTGATTTTATTCAAGGCTGCAGTTTGTTGAATGAGTTGAGTTGAGTAAGAATTCCAGTGAATGATTTAATCAAGCAAAAAGTGAGTTTTGCAGTTCTCTGACTCATACGTCTAAACTCGTCAATTCAAACATCTATGGCCATTTCATAAAGAAATTCACCATAAATATCCCAATTGACACCCCGAGTGCACCATCGCTTCACATTTACCTGTTCACGCGATTCACTCTCATAAGTGACCCCAATTTGAATCAAATTATGATCACTTATCCCAAGCCCAGGTGTTCCGGGATCGTTGGGTCTTTGGATAGCGTCTTTCGAAGTCTGGCGGCTTCACTAGTATCCTCAATGGACTCGCAGAATTTTGTCCAAGATGTTCGCTTAGCTAGTCTTACTTCCCTAGTGTAAGCATTTAACATGGATCTGAAGATTGTCCAGTCCCGCTCTAATTTGTTTAAGATGGTCTTCCGGTGAAGTTTTCTAACCTGAAGTTTTCTGATTGCCTTTTTTTTTTGAGGTGGACTAATGATGAACCCTTTTAATTACGAGCTCTACGTTGAAAGTATTGTTAGAAAAACAATAAAAACAACATCCGTATTTCTCAGAGAATATAAAAAGTGTAACATTTTACACGGCTGATGTAAAAATTTAACTAATTAAATTAGCGCAATTTTTGCATTTTTTGCTTGTGTATTAGTTCTCTTGAACTCTTCACACTATCTGCCTTGCTCTTTCTAATATGGGCCACACAGCAAAATGTCAACAAATCACGCTGCGCTCGGGTGCGGCTTGCAATCGTGCGCAGATTAAGACGTTAGTTATTGCAGCAAAAAAAATTACTTGAACAAAAAAAAAAACAGAAACTTGAGCTGTTGGTCTGATCGTAAGATTCTTAAATAATGGCGGTTAGTTTTTATAATTTAAAATTTTTTTCTTTGTATTTGCAAAGCAATTACAACAACAAAAATATTTTAATGATTTGAGATAAACTGCTTAATTGGTGTTGTTTTGTGATATTTTCACTTTTCTGACTTCTTGCTGTTTTTTTTTTTTTCTTTTTTTAATTTTATGTACTTTGAATCTCTTATTTAATAGCTCAGAAACATGAACAAACGAAGAAAAACTATTTCTATACAATTGAAAAATCTCAAAAAAGCACGTTTTTCTAGTTAAATTTGAACAACCCAGTTTCTTGACAGACTCAAATGTTTGTATGTTTGTTTGTTTGGCTGGTATTTGTTCAAGAACAACTACTTTATATTTTGCTAAACTCGCGTTAACTACATTTTTAATGGTTTTTTGAATTTTGGAGACTTTTTGTTTGGCACGACCAACACCTCTCTATTGTTAGAAACCAACATTATTTACTGAAATTAACTTGTATCTGGCGCCTTCAAAATAATTTTCCAAAAAAATATATTTTTTTTTTTTTTGCTTTTCTTGAAATATTGATTTATTATTATTCTAATGATTGATGCGATAATTTAACACTTAATTAAGCTTTTCGATATATTTAACATTTAATTGATTTTAGTTTTAAAGAATAATTTTTAAAAATTATTCAAAAATCATGTTTTAATGCGCATTTATTTATATTTATTTGTTTGTGTGCATATACAATGTTATATTTGTGTATTTTAATTTTTGAAATATTCTTTGATAAGATATTTCAATCAACGATTAGGTTGTGATGCAACCTATTTAGTGATGAATTTGCTTATAGATATTTTGAAATTATCAATGAACAATCAGCAAGAAGATTTTATTTCGAATTAATTTCTGAAAATCGTTTTTTTTTTTACTCATTTTGTCAATAGATTAAAAAATATCGAAAAACTGTGTAGGATTTGTTTGGAAATGTTTAGTACGATACCTTCTTTAATTTTATTAGGAAGACTTTTCTACTTTATTCTTTTGTAAATAGTGTAGTAAATTCTTCAAAAAATTAGATGAATCTTGAAGCGAAAATTCAACAGATTTTATTAATATACGTATCAGTTATTTACTTTTCATTAATATCAGTTACTTTATCATTAAAATTATTGTTAAGCAATTCGAGGTTGTTACAGGGTGAGGTGGGGTAATTTGTACCATGGGGTGATGTGTAACACGGCGATTTTTCGTCCAAATTTTTACATATGAGTGACTATGCTCATGAAAAAAAAACTTTATAAAAAAAACAACCGACTACAAAATCACTACAAAGTAAAAAATAATTTTGAAAATACTTTTCCTATTAATTTCTTGGTCATATTTGATAATTTATTTAAACATATTATTATATATGAAATCTTATTATTTGAATTTTTTCTTATTTGTTTTATTATCATAAATATATTAATTTCTTGATGAATACAAAAGCTTTTAAGGTCGGCGCTAATATACTCAGACTTTTTATCAGCAGCGCCAACTTCAAAGCATTTGTATTCATCAAGAAATTAATATATTTTTATGATAATAAAACAAATAAGAAAAATTCAAATATAAGATTTCATATGTAATAATATGTTTAAATAAATTATCAAATATGACCAAGAAATTAAAAGGGAAATTATTTTAAAAATTATTTTTTACTTTGTAGTGATTTTGTAGTCGGTTGTTTTTTTTTTAAAGTTTTTATATCTTCCTTTTTAGAGAATATGATAAATTTTCGAAAAGAGTTTATAAACAACATAAATACAATTGTTCTGAAAAAATTTGTGCTATTAAATTCTGAAAGTTTGTTGGTTATTTCAAATATCTGTCTCTTGAATTTAAATTAGATGTCAAGTGTTTTGATATTATTATATCCATTGTTGTAACGAGTTTTATTATCCTGGTGTCAATATAATGCGAGATATAGTGTTTTTCTTATATTGCCACGCCCCTTTTTTACATAAGCGCCCACTTTCTTGAGCGTTATTCCCAATAATTGTGCCTACCCCTGTACTTTATTTCAGTACCCCAGCGTCAATATTAACTGAGATAGTGTTTATCTAGTATTGCCACGCCCATTTATGGAATAACGCCTACTTTATTGACCGTAATTTTTAATAATTCTGCCAACCCCTGTACTACAATAAATTTCAGTGCCCTAGTGTCAATATTATTCGAGATACACTGTTTTTCTAATATTTCCACGCCCAGTAGTCGGATTCCGCCCACTTTATTGACCGGAATTTGTACTAATAATGCCTACCCCTATACCAAATTGCAGTACTATAGTATCAATATTATTCGAGATATACTCTTTTTCTAAATTGCCACGCCCATTTGTCAAATAACGCCCATTTTCTTGACTGTAATTTGTATTAACTGTGTCTACCCCTACACTTAATTTCAGTACCCTAGTGTCCATATTATTCGAGATACAGTGTTTTTATAATACTGCCACGCCCATTTGTCGAATAAGGCCCACTTTATTGACGATAATTTGTAATAATAATGCCTACCCCTATACTAAATTACAGTACTCCAGCCTCAAAATTATTCAAGATACACTGTTTTTCTAATATTGCCACGCCCATTTGTCGAATTACGTCCATTTTCTTGCCCGTAATTTGTAATAATTGTGCCTACCCCTACAATAAATTGCAGTACCCTAGTGCCAATATTATTCGAGATACAGTAGTATCTAGTATTGCGAGATCTATTATTGCCACGCCCAGCGCTCGAATACCGCCCCCTTTTGTACGGGCACCTCCATGCTTATGATATCTATCTGTTCCCCAAAAATTATGGCAATCAGGCATATAGCTTAGGAGTTATCGATGTACATACATTTAAAAAAAAAACAGTGAAACCGACGAACTTGAGAACCTCCTCCTTTTCGAAGTCGGTTAAATAGATACCTTATTCTTGATAATTCGATTCCTTGTGCTGCTCTGAAAAATTTAAGAGAGTTATTGAAGGGAATAATTATTTTAGAACTGGCAATACTCCTTCATTGTGAAATTACAAGACCTGTTATTCTATGCTGCGTTCTTAGTTGCACAGATCACTTTGTGACCATTGAAATAGGTGCTTTGAGGTTAAATTTTGCATTTTACTGAATCTGTTAAAAATAGTAGTCGTAGCGTGAGTTGTGAAGTTGAAGAACATTTAGCAAATAACAACTAATAAGTACGAATATTATAAAAAGATGGGTCGCGCGCAACACTGCACAGCTGAGAAACGCAGGATAGTTCTCAGCCTTCGAAAGCAGAATAAATCATACAAATTTATCGCGGAATCATTGGGTCGGTCCAAGAATTGTGTTGCTAATGCTCTTAAGCCCAAAAAATCAACAGAACGACGTGATGGCAAGAAAAAAAACAACTCCTGCTACCGAAAATTTAATCTTATTACTTGCCAAGAGGGATCCTTTTCTGTCATCGAAAGCAATTGCAGCTAAAATTAATAACGTAGTTTCAGCGTTAACTGAACGGCGTCGATTGAGGTACACAAGGGACCTACCGGGAAGAATAGCTCGTAAAGTTCCTCTGCGCTTAGAAAGGCATATTTACGGAAGACGAAAGAGTTCGCTGAAACGCACAAGTCTTGGTGTGGAACAGAGAACTTCAAAAAGTGGTATAACATACCCTGGAGTGATGAGACGAAAAGAGGACAAGCATTTTCACCCCAATACACAAAAAAGACGATAAAGCATGGTGCCGGCAATGTAATGGTTTGGTGCTGCTTTTCCTGGTATGGAGTTGGGCCGATTCACCTTATTACGGATAAAATTACCAAATTTATTTACAAGGATATTCTCTTCCATGCTGCCATTTACTGAAGAGAACATGCCACTTCGTTGCGTCTTCATGCATCATAATGACCCAAAACACTCTTCAAAGTTGGTGGTTGAAACAACTGGTTTCAAGAAAACAATCTAAAACTTAAATTGGCCAAGCCAGTCGACCGATCTAAACACAATCGAAAATCTTTGGGAAGATTTCAAACAGAGAATTGGAAAACGAAATTTCAAAAATAAATTAGGATTAATGGCAAAAAGTTCAAGAAAGTTCAAATCGAATTCAAAAAATTATTGATAATAAAGGTGGATGGACACAGCGGTTATTGATGGAGTTCTATTTGCATTAAGGAAAATATGGCGTTTGAAATTTTTTGATGTATGGTAGGTAGGCGTGGTTGTGGACGGGTTTGAAACTTTTTTTGCACTGTGTGTTTATATTCTGTTTCCACACTCCTCTCTCTCTTTCTCTCTTCTTGCTTTCATTGTTGCTGTTTAAACTGCGTTGATGACCACTGTTGTCATGGCTCGAAACTGTTAAAAAATAAAAAACATAGGTGTGTCGTTGGACACACGAAAGAACCGAACTTTTTTTTCAGTTTCATAGATTTAATAATTTAATGAATTTTTTTTAATGAAATAGCTTTTAAATTAAATAAAAATTGAAAATACCATAAAGTAAATAAAAAAAACACGTTAATAACAGGTCATTCAATAAGTCCCTAGGATAAGTAAGAAAAAAAACAAAATTTTGATAAAACTCGATTATATTGTTCAAGATAGTTGCCTTCGAGAGCGATACAACCAGTATAGCGATTTTCCAACTTTGCGATACCACTTTTATAGTAAGATTTCTCTTTCTCGTCAAAATAGGCCTCAGTTTCAGCGATTACTTCATCATTGAACTTGAATTTCTTTCCAGCAAGCATTCTCTTGAGATCTGAAAACAGGAAAAAGTCGCTGGGGGCTAAATCTGGAGAATACGGTGGGTGGGTAAGCAATTCGAAGCCCAATTCAGTCAATTTTGCCATCGTTTTCATCGATTTGTGACACGGTGCAGTGTCTTGATGAAACAACACTTTTTTCTTTTGCAAATGTGGCCGTTTCTTGGCGATTTCAGCCTTCAATCGATCCAAAAGTGCGCAGTAATAGTCGCTGTTGATGATGGTTCTTTTTTGGAGATAGTCAATAAATATTATTCCTTTCGCATCCCAAAATACAGACGCCATCACCTTACAAGCCAACTGTTGGGTCTTTGCTCGCTTTGGATTCGGTTTGTCGACTGCTGTCCACTCAGCTGACTGTCTTTTGGATTCTGGTGTGTAATAGTGAAGCCATGTTTCATCCATTGTCACATATCGACGATAGAATTCGATTTTATTGCGGTTTACCAGTGCCAAACACTCCTCTGAAGCATCAATTCGTTGTTATTTTTGGTCGAATGTGAGCTCACACGGCACCCATTTCGACAGAGCTATCGCACCCCCAAATGTTCGTGGAAAATGGTAAAAACACTGCCATCTAACATCTTTACAATGCCAGCTAGCTCGCGCAGCTTAAATTTACGATTGTTCATAACCAATTTGTGGTTTTTTTTTATGTTTTGTGGAATAACAATCTGATTTGGGCGGCCGCTGCGCTCTGCATCATTTGTGTTGGTACGACCACGTTTAAATTCAGCAATCCACTTTTCTACCATTTGTCTCGATGGACAGAGTTCGGATAATGTTTATCAAACCATTGTTTGCTTTCCACTGAATTTTTTTTCATCAAAAAGCAATGCTTTATCAAAACTCGAAATTCACTTTTTTCCATTATGTTGTTTTTTTTTTAATAACAATAGTTGCACAAAAAATGCTATAACTCACGAATCAATTTTCAGATTGTTGTCAAATTTTTATTATACCTATCGTTTGAAGATTGATACTAAAAAACAATCATATTGAAAAATATCTAGTAACGCCATCTATGTGTCATCCTATGGACTTTTTGAACGTACTGTTATTTACACCAGTAAATTTTATGTAAATACATGCTATGTTCATTGTTAGTTCAACGCACTTGTAGCCAATTGTTATTTTTTGCCGATGCTGAGACATCTTGTAGCAAGTAGAGGCACTTTTTTGTGGAATGTATTTATAGCAAATACACAATCCTCTATCTATTAAGAGATTATTGTGATCTACTGCAACATAGTAATAAATACTTCATGTTAAATCAACAACTCTGCTTAACATAGGCTTTTGAATCATTGGATACTCGTAGTGTAGTGGACTCCTACTCACAACGGTGCGAGTTCAATTCCCCGCGGAGGATTGAGGAAATATTTTTAATGTATTGAAATTACATTTTCTTGTTATAATACAAGAAACAAAGAAGCATCAATTGCTATGAAAAACGCTGTCGAAACATAAAAATGTAGCTTTATCGTTTTCATTATTTTTCCTGAGCTTTAATTTTTTTTGCATTTTTGAAACTTTATTATGTAGTACGAACTGAGATTAAGTGGGTGATTAGTCGAAAAAAAGGAATATCAGGTTAAAAAACAACAGAAGAAATTT
Source organism: Coremacera marginata (assembly GCA_914767935.1). Classification (NCBI taxonomy): domain Eukaryota; kingdom Metazoa; phylum Arthropoda; class Insecta; order Diptera; family Sciomyzidae; genus Coremacera; species Coremacera marginata. The sequence continues at coordinate 20,601,044 of OU612044.1, forward strand.
GCAAAAAATTAAAGAACACGCCCATATATAGAACTTTAAGATCGGATAAGAAATAGCAAAGATATAACAAAAACAAAAAAATATCTTTATAAAGACTTTTTGAAAAAAAAAAAAATATTTTTTTCGAAAATGTCTTTGAAAATTCTAACGATTGAGGCGGTGTCCAAAATAGGTTTACTTTTCTTCCATACAAGGTGATACGGTCTATATACCTGTAAAAGTTAATTCACGAGAAAAAAAACTGGATATCTTTATGAAAAAGTCAAATTTTCCATGACCAGAAGAAGCCATGTTTAAATAGTTCCGAGTCACCGGTTTTTCATCAACGCCATTAGGTTTTGGAATGCTTTTTGGTAGACCTTGGGGAAACCACCGAGAGAGGTTAGGTAAAATGGGCAATCTATTTTAGTTTCTTAATCTAATCTTTTGTATCTTTGTTCTCCTGCTCTAATTATCTTCTCTAATGATTCTGTTTTCTTATTTCTTAAAACTTACTTTATTATTCTTCACATTTAAATTTTTATATATTATTTTTTTTAAGGGTTGCATTAAGGGACATTAGATATTGTATTAAAATTAAGGTCATTTATATTTGCCGTTAAAATAAGTTGTTATTACTATTAGATTTAGGTAAATTAATAGTTTTAATGTCTTATGTTATGTTATGTTGTAATGTAATGTTATGTTGTAATGTTATATTATGTTATGTTATGTTATGTTATGTTATGTTATGTTATGTTATGTTATGTTATGTTATGTTATGTTATGTTATGTTATGTTATGTTATGTTATGTTATGTTATGTTATGTTATGTTATGTTATGTTATGTTATGTTATGTTATGTTATGTTATGTTATGTTATGTTATGTTATGTTATGGTATGTTATGTTATGTTTTGTTATGTTATGTTATGTTATGTTATGTTTTGTTATGTTATGTTATGTTATGTTATGTTATGTTATGTTATGTTTTGTTATGTTATGTTATGTTATGTTATGTTATGTTATGTTATGTTATGTTATGTTTTGTTATGTTTTGTTATGTTATGTTATGTTATGTTATGTTTTGTTATGTTATGTTATGTTATGTTATGTTATGTTTTGTTATGTTATGTTATGTTATGTTATGTTATGTTATGTTATGTGATGTTATGTTATGTTATGTTATGTTATGTTATGTTATGTTATGTTTTGTTATGTTTTGTTATGTTATGTTATGTTATGTTATGTTATGTTATGTTTTGTTATGTTATGTTATGTTATGTTATGTTATGTTTTGTTATGTTTTGTTATGTTTTGTTATGTTATGTTATGTTATGTTATGTTATGTTATATTTATAAAAGAGCATAAATCTTGTGTACTTATATTTATCCTCAATGAATAAATTGAAATTGTTACAGAAAACTAGAACTAAATGACGAAAATTATTCACACAAACTCCCGAGCAAAATAACAAATAATTATGTATAATTGAGAAAGTATTTTTCATTTGAACACTACTCATTGGCGCTTCATGCCACATATTGTTCTTGCTAGATGTCCTAGCTTGGTTGCAGGTAGCGGTTTTGTTTTCATATCTGCTATAATTTTTTCTATTGGACAATATTTCATACTTATGTAATTCAGGGAAAAAATTTTAGGGAAACTACATACTAAGTAGTTCCTTATTATTTGCTCCCCACTGTATAAATATTAGTTTTACTAACGAACTTCTGTTGAGTGTGTTTAATATATCAAAATACCTTTTAGCACAAATTGCTGCCATCCAACAGCAAAACCAAATACATACAACAACAACAATATTAATAACAACAAAAAATCAACTAATGCTACCACCACCACCACCTACGCAAATTTAAAATTGCAATTAACTAGGTTTCGTTTAAGTTAGCCTTTTCCGCCTGCATTACATGTTGTAGTTGTAATTCCTATTGTTGTTCTTCTTGTTATTGTTGTTGTTTCTGGTTACCCCTATTTTAGCAACTGCAAACAATAACTTGGCTGCTCGCTCGTTGCTTTTGTTGTTTTTAATATTTCTTATTCGCTGCTGCTGCTGCTGCTGTTGGCCTGTTGTTGATATTTCTATATTTCTCGTGCTATATTGCTGCGCTTTGACCAAGTCCATATTTTCACTTATATGTGGTGGGTATTATTGTTGGTTTTGTTTGTTTTTTGTTTTTGTTTTCTTTTGCTTTGTGTGAATGAATCTATATAAAGTCCGCTGCAGCTGCTACTTCTTTTATGTTGCTTGTCATTTCTAGGGCTGCACAGTGTTCTCAATTTTTTTTTTTTTACCGAAGTTGATTTACTCAACTCCACCTATTTTGTATAAAATATAAATAAATGTTCTATCAGAAGTTTTTGCTAGATTTATGCTCCCACTTGAAATGCGTTTGTTATATTTTAAGTTGCATTATTTTTTATTATTTAAATGAATTCGTTATTTGATATCGTTCGCTCAGTATTCAAATTCTTCGCCATGATGATTCGAATGTAAAATTTCCTGTTAAAACAACAAATTCATTTCTTAATCTTTGCCAAAATTATTTTGCCAAACACTTTTCTCACTTATCAATTTTAAGTGCATCTTATAAAATTTTTTTTTGTTGCATACAATTCGCGAAGATCAAAGCATTTCAGCTAATCTTATTTATTTTTCCATTGGTTTTTGTTTTTTGTTATTGCTGGCTTTACTTTATAATGGAGTACAGCAATTTAGCTAATTGCATCATCCACTTATTGATTGTTGTTATTCAATTTTTTTGTTTATTATTTGTAATCATTTTAATGGTTAATTAATCTTTATTCTAATAAACTATTTTCAATGCTAAAGTCGTCATACAGTCTGCGGGATTAAAAATAAAGACATAAATTTTCCAGTAAATTAAATTTTAGAACTTTATATGGGTACCCCAAAGAAAACGGGGCGGGGTGACCCATTAGTTTGCGAAAATATGCTTAAAGGCGGAAGAACTCTTTGAAGCAACCCAATGTACTCGTAATAGTAAGCTTTTTAAAAATCATTTGTAAAAAGTCCCTTAATAGGGAAGCCCCTGGAAAAGTTTGAAATGGACCCCCATATTTTTGGAAGCGTTTGTGTTGCCAACGGTGGTCTGCACACTAAATTTTGTGAAGCTAGTTCACCTGCTAAAAACCTTTTAATTGGAGAGCCCATGGAAAAAGGGGGCCGTGGACCTCCATATTTTTATTGAAACGTTTGTGTTGTCAGTGGTGGTCTCACACTAAATTTTGTGATTTTAATTTTAAAAATTTATGTCATTTTCAAAAAATTAATACTTATATCTGTGGCCATAAGCAATAATCGCCTAAGTCGACTTAAGACAATTTGGAATTGTTAACCAATACAATAGTTAAATGTGTAGGGAGATGATAAATATAACCCACCCGACACATATCTTGTTTACAGCGAAGGTTCGTTTGCAATGCACTTTTATCGAAGAAAAATTTCGTATTTTTTCCTAAATGGTGATCAAAAATAGAAAGTTGTTTCATACCAGTGTTGTCGCTTCAGTTATAATAAAAGTAAGTCTGAAAGTGCCAAAAAATGTATCCGAAATCATCCACTTTACATTCAAAAAGTAAAAAGTATGATTTTCTTTCTCGTTTATTTCGAAGTATATATCTCTCTAGAATCGTAAACGAATAGTTTTTCGAAACATAAGCGAGCCTTCGTTTATGAAGTAGCCATTACGTCCACCAAACGTAGCTTTATCAAATCGTAATGGATATCATCGATATCGGTTAGGCCCTAGTTACTAATTAATTTTGGAAGTGAAAACTTCTTTAGGCGCGTTAACATCACGCTGTTAGCGATATTAACACCCTGTCAGCGATATTATCACCCTTTTAGCTTTTAATTTCTGTTACATTGTACAGCATTGCTTATGCCGTGGTTATGCTAGGCAAACATGTCTTGTGAGCTTTTTTTTTATAACCGAGGCGATTACCGAACCGATTACCGAACCAATTACCGATTACCGAGCCAATTGCCGTTACCAACCCACTACCGAACCGATCACCGAACCAATTACCGAAGCGGTTACCAACTGATTGCCAATTACCGAGGCGATTCCAACCGATTACCGAAGCGATTACCAACCGATTACTGAACCAATCACCGCTTACCAAAGCGATTACCAAAGCGATTACCAACCGATAACCGAGCCAATTACCGAAGCAACTACTAGCCGATTACCGAACCAGTTACCGATTACCGAAGTGATTACCAACCGATTACCGAACCAATTACCGATTACCGAACCAATTGCCGATTACCAACCCACTACCGAACCGATAATTGAACCAATTGCCGAATACCAACCCACTACCGAACCGGTTACCGAAGCGATTACCAACCAATTACTGAAGCGACTACCAACCGATTACCGAAGCGGTTACCAACTGAATACCAATTACTGAGGCGATTCCAATCGAATACCGAAGCGATTACCAACCGATTACTGAACCAATCACCGATTACCAAAGCGATTACCAAAGCGATTACCAATTACAGAAGCGATTACCAACCGATTACCGAAGTGATTACCAATCCATTTCCGATGACCGAAGCGAATACCCACCGATTGCCAATTACCGAAGCAATTACCAACCGATTACCAATTATCGAAGTGATTACCACCCCATTACCGTTTTCCAAAGCGATTACCAACCGATTACCAATTACAGAAGCGATTACCAACCGATTACCAAAGTGATAACCAACCGAATAACGAAGTGATTACCAATCCATTACCGATTACCGAAGCGAATACCAACCGATTATCAATTACCAAAGCGGTTACCAACTGATTACCAATTATCGACGTGATTACCACCCCATTACCGTTTACTAAAGCGATTACCAACCGATTACCAACTACAGAAGCGATTACCAACCGATTTCTGAAGTGATAACCAACCAATTACCAAAGCCATTACCAACCGAATACCAATTATTGAAGTGGTTACCACCCCATTACCGTTTACCAAAGCGATAACCAACCGATTACCAATTACAGAAGCATTACCAACCGATTACCGAAGTAATTACCAACCCATTATCGATTACTGAAGCGATTACCAACCTATTACCGAAGCGATTACCAACCGATTACCGAGCCAATTACCGATTACTCAACTTAAGTAATTGTTTTATAAATATATTATATATAAACATTAAAAAATAGCAATTTATAAATTCAATAACGTATAAATTGGTAAGAAGAGTTAAAAAATGCTATTTCATAGATTTAAGTTTTCACTTCGTTCCCCCTCAGTTCCAGTTCCCCCTCTGCCTACCTTTTTTTAGTTTGACTACTTCGATTGAATTATTTTTTAAATTCCCTATATATTTGACCTGTGAAAAAAATCCTCTGTTATGAAAATCCTCTGAAAAATCCAACTTGATTTTTTTCTGTCAAATAATGAAAACTGTTTTTACTTTGATAATTTTTATTAAAACCAAGAATGAATTTGTTTGGATATTTTGTATTTACAAAAATATATTTTCCTGAACGCTCAAAATTAAATAAAATCTACAACAATAAAATTGTTCAAAAGCAGTGATTTTAAATTGTTATAGAAATCACAAATATAATTTTTTTGGACGAGTCAAAAACATTTTTGATTTTGGTCCACTACCCGATCTTGTCTGCGTCCCCTTTGAGCAAACATACCATACATACAATATCGATTTTAAAGACACAAAAACTGGATGGATGGATAAATAATTTAAAGGAAACAAAATAGAAAAATAAGTGCAAATTTTTAAAGCAAAAATATTTTCAAAGATTTGTAAAAAAATAAAAAAGTCGTTAATTTATTTTGATAATTTAATTTTAAATTATTTAAAATATTCTTAGTTCTAGAACTTTTTATTTCGATTTAGTTTCAAGAATTGTTTTTTTATTTTCGGATGGCTTTTATTTACTATATTAAAACTCTCTTATAACTGTTTCTATGTAACTTAAAATGTAACTTGTGTTGTTTTCGATCATCTTAAATTTCGCAAATCACAATTTTTTTACAAAATAGTTTATTATTTCCAGACGCTTTCTTTTTTCTTTAATTTCAATTTTGCATTTCTTTTTTTTTAATTTCAATTTTGCATTGAAAATGTGTGTTTTACTTTCATAACTTCCACCCAATGTTGGCTTATTTTTGATTTGCATTATTTACGTCATCGCTGTTATTAGTGCTTTGTTCGACCCTCCAGCTGAGTTCGTCCTCCCCCTTTGTCTCGTTTTAGTTGCTTTTCCCCTTTTGATTTCTACATGTGTTTCCTTTTTAATTGAATTCTCCTCACCACCCTCCTACTACTCCCACACTTTATTTATACACACACTTTCCTTTATTTTGCTCTTTCAGACAAATTTTAAATGTTGACCCTTTTGACTTGTGCTAATTTAGATAGATTTTCCTTTACTTTGGATTGGTTTGGCTTGGCTCAGCTTTATATGAGTTTTTCTATTTTCTATTCGTCTCTGGAAACCAGAAGTGAAAAAAACCATTTCATATTTTCAATTGACGTGTGAGAGTCTCATACATTAAAGCTATTCGACTGTGTGCAGTGAAAAAAATTGCTTTGTTGTGTGCAATTTAGTCTTCGCCATTGTTGTCGGGATTTTATGCAATACGAAAAAAGGTGCATATTGTTGAAAATTGATTTAGGCAGTTTTAACATAGTTTAAATCTTATTGTTCAAACTGGTTAAAGCTGGCAATGCTGTATATAACATTTACATACTTGAGCTATTATTAAATTTAAACGTCAATAAAGTAGCATGCGGTCAAAAAGCTTTTTTGTACAAGAGGCTTTGTTAAATATCTTTAAGATATATTGACATAAAAATCTCAAATATTTAAAAAAAAAATTAATGATAAAAATCGAATGGAACATTTTCCTTTCAAATAATATAGATAATTATAAAAATGTCAATAATGTAAATGGGTCATTTTGTTGACACACCACTAATTAGTGCACTGTAAAATAATTATGAGATCACACATACATACACACACACACAATAAGAACACATGCTTCACACTGTGTCATTTAGAACGTTCTAATTAGCAGCGCACAAAAAACAAACAGTCTGGCAAGACTCTTATATAAAAAAAAAATGCATTAAAATTTATTCAATCAACAAAAATTGCGCTCAAAGCGACAACAAGTTGCATTAAAAATTATCAATCTTCAAGCGTTGGAAAAACATATTTATATTTACACAACTGTTTTTTCATTCCTTAACGATCATGTCGTCATTTCACTGATCTTTGCAACGTCTTATCAAGGCAAAAAAAGGAAGTTAAAGCTTCGAAGAAACGTCCAAAGTTGGGTGCATTTGTTGGAACAGAAGATGTTTTACTCTGATCTTTGTTTAGATCTGTTTTTTTTTCGATGTTCAAAGTCTGTTGAAATAGACATCGCCAACAACTGACAGGTGCAAAATATTTTTTAAATTGACACTAACAACAATTTCGCGCACTTTGAGCTTCTAACAACTTGCATATAGCAAAAGTAACAAAGTATCTGAACAATGTCTGTTGTTCTTATGGAATTCTTTTTAGCTCGTTGCCATGCTCTAAGATGTTTGTCTAACAAATGGAATTGATAAAAAAAAAAACGCAACAATTAATAATTTTATTATGTTGTTTGTGCAATTTTCATTGATACTTGCAAGAGTTTCTAGTCGATACGATCAGCAGTGCTCGTGCGCTTTTTTATTCTATGCATTCGGCACTAGCTTCAAAATGTTTTTGTTAGCCATCTTGTATTGAAGATTTGTCATTACTTTGAAGAAAAAAAAGTTTTTTTTTTTGTTTTAAAATAGTTTTTCTCAAAGTTTATTTTAACGTTATTCTAGTTTCTATAAAGCTCAATTGCAAAGCAAATATTATAAGTGGTGTATTCAATCAGTATTTTTACTGGTTCAAACTTAGTCATTATCTATCAACTATGCTGTCATCATCTGAATGTCTGATGATGCAATATCAATCGATCACTTTGCCGTGATGTTGTCATATTTATTGCAAGTAAGACAACTATTGCAAGTTCCGTTTTTAACTGAAGCTGGATTTTATACCTTTAATTGATATTAGTAAAAAAATTTCAGTTCCTCTACAGTGAGTAACAATAAAATATTAGGGGTATTCACGATGTGATGTATGTGTGATAAATTATTACAAAATTTACAATATTTACACCTTATTGCGAGCGAACCTTCAATAAAGTTTTGTATTTTTAAAATCAGCTAATTTATGTATGTATATACTTTTGTTTGGAAATATAAATTGAAATGCTTACAAAATAATGAAAAAATTTGAGCGAAATACTAATAATATTAAATTTTTTGAATAAACTCACATCGCAGCCGCTAGCTTCCTCGATGTTGAGTAGAAATGCTTTTGCGATCAGCTGATCATATACACAACGCAATTTACAAAAAAAAGAATACATAAAGGGTTCGTCGTTGTATTTTTGCTACAGGATTGTATTTTGAACACTGTGTATTTTGTTTTTGTAAATTAACAAAATTTACTACAAATATTAAATTTATCAAAAATACACAATACAAGGGCAAATACAACACATCGTGAATGCCCCTATTTAATTTTACAAAGATATTCTCAAAGATACGAAAAGTAAATCGACGAAATACAAAATCTCAAATAACATTCCAGCAGAAAACTCACTCAGGTCTCCCTGACTCAGTACTGAACGCAGGTTTGAATTTACTTATACTTATACTTATACTTATACTTATACTTATACTTATACTTATACTTATACGTATACTTATACTTATACTTATACTTATACTTATACTTATACTTATACTTATACTTATACTTATACTTATACTTATACTTATACTTATACTTATACTTATACTTATACTTATACTTATACTTATACTTATACTTATACTTATACTTATACTTATACTTATACTTATACTTATACTTATACTTATACTTATACTTATACTTATACTTATACTTATACTTATACTTATACTTATACTTATACTTATACTTATACTTATACTTATACTTATACTTATACTTATACTTATACTTATACTTATACTTATACTTATACTTATACTTATACTTATACTTATACCTATACTTATACTTATACTTATACTTATACTTGTGCTTGTGCTTGTGCTTGTATTTGTACTTGTATTTGTACTTGTACTTTCTTGTACATGTACTTGCACTTGTACTTGTACTTGTTCTTGTACTTGTACTTGTTCTTGTACTTGTACTTGTTCTTGTACGTATACTTATATTTGTACGTATACTTATATTTGTACTTGTATTTGTACTTGTATTTGTACTTGTACTTTCTTGTACATGTACTTGCACTTGTTCTTGTACTTGTTCTTGTACTTGTACTTGTACTTCTTCTTGTACTTGAACTTGTACTTCTACTAGTACTTGTACTTGTACTTGTACTTGTACTTGTTCTTGTACGTGTACTTGTACTTTGACTAGTACTTGTACTTGTACTTATACTTATACATATGCTCATACTTCTGCTTGTACTTGTACTTATACTTATACTTATACTTATACTTATACTTATACTTATACTTATACTTATACTTATACTTATACTTATACTTATACTTATACTTATACTTGTACTTATACTTATACTTATACTTATACTTATACTTATACTTGTGCTTGTGCTTGTGCTTGTACTTGTATTTGTACTTGTACTTTCTTGTACATGTACTTGCACTTGTACTTGTACTTGTTCTTGTACTTGTACTTGTTCTTGTACGTGTACTTATATTTGTACTTGTATTTGTACTTGTATTTGTACTTGTACTTTCTTGTACATGTACTTGCACTTGTACTTGTACTTGTTCTTGTACTTGTACTTGTACTTCTTCTTGTACTTGAACTTGTACTTCTACTAGTACTTGTACTTGTACTTGTACTTGTACTTGTACTTGTACTTGTTCTTGTACGTGTACTTGTACTTCTACTAGTACTTGTACTTGTACTTGTACTTGTACTTGTACTTGTTCTTGTACGTGTACTTGTACTTTGACTAGTACTTGTACTTATACTTATACTTATACTTATACTTATACTTATACTTATACTTATACTTATACTTATACTTATACTTATACTTATACTTATACTTATACTTATACTTATACTTATACTTATACTTATACTTATACTTATACTTATACTTATACTTATACTTATACTTATACTTATACTTATACTTATACTTATACTTATACTTATACTTATACTTATACTTATACTTGTACTTATACTTATACTTATACTTATACTTGTGCTTGTGCTTGTGCTTGTACTTGTATTTGTACTTGTACTTTCTTGTACATGTACTTGCACTTGTACTTGTACTTGTTCTTGTACTTGTACTTGTTCTTGTACGTGTACTTATATTTGTACTTGTATTTGTACTTGTATTTGTACTTGTACTTTCTTGTACATGTACTTGCACTTGTACTTGTACTTGTTCTTGTACTTGTACTTGTACTTCTTCTTGTACTTGAACTTGTACTTCTACTAGTACTTGTACTTGTACTTGTACTTGTACTTGTTCTTGTACGTGTACTTGTACTTTGACTAGTACTTGTACTTGTACTTATACTTATACATATGCTCATACTTCTGCTTGTACTTGTACTTATACTTATACTTATACTAATTCTCCTGCTCAATATATTTCCGATACACTTATACTCCTTTACTTTATTTAAACTACGAATTACTTTGAGTCAAAAGTAACTAGTGAGTATTTGAACCAGTTATCAAAAATAAACGCTAACGTAGCGTTTGTTAAGGTACTGTAAAGTAGATTTAGAGAACAGTAAATTAACGTTGTGTAGCGTAGATGACTTCACTCATTATGATGTAACGTTAGCATATATGTACTTAAACGCAAATACAAAAAAAAAAATCTACAATAGTTTAGAAATGAGCACAAACATTATGAACCCGTAGCGTAAGCTAAACTAAATGAACCGTATGTGTAGCGATTTTTGAGAGACAAGCAAAGCAGAGGGCTTATTAAGAATTTATTCAGAATGATATCGCTAACGATATTTTATCGAAAAGTTTCCCGTTTAAATTATCGATAACGATATCGTTAACGACAATTTATCAATAGTTATATAGTCTTAATTGTCGAGAACGATATCTTTAACGATATCGAGAACGATAATTTATTGATAATTTTGTCTTTTTAGTTCTTGATATCGTTCTCGATGATTTCTCAATAGTTCAATCATTTTAATTATCGATAAATTATCGTAATCGAAAATTCCTAAGACCCAACTTGGAGCATACATTTTTTGCGTTGGGTACTTACTATGCAAAATTACAAAAAGTACTGTACTGTAAAAGCACTGTATTAGTACTGTACTGTAAAAGTAAAATACTGTAGAGTAGGTGTTTGCGTTCTTGTATGAAAACATATACGCAACAGAAGTACATGTTTATATCAAGAGCTATGTCATCTACAGTACACTAAAATCTCATACCGCTGATTTTCGTTCACTGATCTGAACTAGTGATATTGCATGTGGTAGAGAGGAAATTGGGTGCTGGTTGATAGTATATTTGACTAATACTATCATATTTTTTTTCGAAAAAATTCAAATATATTTTTCTATATGTTCAAAATATTTAATATATTTTTCTATGCTTAGAGATTTCTTCATCTTTTTCACAAAGTCCGCTTACATCAGATTCAGATAAACCCATCTTTTATATTAAGACTAGTTGGCCACAGTGGTACGCGGCTTCGCCACGGACGTTTTTTTGTATTAATAAAGAGCGTTAACACGTATTTGTTACTCTTTCAATGGGTGTGGAGAAAGATCATGCGCAAAAACTTCATATAAAAAATTCTAAAAACGCTGAAGGGGGTCATTGAATTGCTTTGCATTCAGAAACGTTCATCCGCTCTTACTCTCGCTGTTTTTTTGGCAATTTCTATTGAAAGCAACAACAAAAACTTTTGAACGCCATTCAAATGATCACCGTGTGACATCAGCCCTTAAGACAATGTATGTCAAACAAAACAAGAAAAATTTTTTTCTTTTGTTTTGTTTTGCAGCTCAGCACTGCATTTATATGTATCTCTCTTTTCGCCTTGCGCGAGGCTCATCTGTTTTTTCTGTTGTGCTGTGCTAGATGAGTAGAAAAAGAGAATAGTAGAGAGCAACATGGAGTTTATTGAAACTCTCGCAACACAAACGCTTGAAAATAAAACGATCAAGCAATTAGTGGCATCTGGAATGATTTCTCTTAAACAAATTAACACTTTAATTAAACATAATAAATATTAAAATTTTGAAATTAAAATGCCCCTATACTGTGCTTTAGCACAAATATGACATTTTGAAACTTATTTAATTAAATCGACTCAGTACTTTTGGAGTGTACCTGGAAATAAAATTTTGCACTTCATTTTTATAGAAAAGTATAGCTATAGATATAATATATAAGAATATTTAGTTTTTGAATTCTTAAAAAACAAGTCTTAATCATATATTTCTTAAATTCTTCTATATTACAGATTGATTGATTTTGGTATTGATGACAATGAGTATGATGAAGTTCTGGAGCCAGACGATCAACAACTACACCAGCAACAACAGCATCAACCAAACAACAGTCAGCAACAGCAACAACATAACAACAATCAAAACCAAAAAACGAATCAATCACAACACCATCACAAACAAAAACATCAGCCATCATCATCACCACCACTATCACCACCACCGCAATTACCACCACCAAAACAAAATAAGTCAGTGAAAAATTCCAATAAAAATTCCTCAAAAAAAACAAAAATTCCACGTTCACCCTCGTGTGCGAGTAGCCTTAATTATAATAACAGTTTTATTCACCAACATACCTCATCAACGACATCAACAACATTGATTCCACCACAAACACCACCGCTGCCGGCATCATATCAAAATAAAAAAAACAAACATATGAATGGTAGTACAACAATAGCAACACCAACAGGAGCAATAACAACGACGACGACGACAACGACACCTGCCACGCCTATACCGAATATATCAACACCTGCGCCCACCACACCAACTGTCGCCATAAGTGCAACAGGCAATAATCATATCAACACCAACAACAATAATAATGTACATACACCAAGCGGTGGCTTAATAGGGGGCGGCGTTATGGGTGCTAACGGAAATCATGCACAACAACAACGCGGTGCTGGCGTTGGTAGTAGTGGAGCTAGCAGCGGTATCAACCTGGCAGCATCACGTCGTCCCCAAATACAAATTTCACCGATTGCAGAGTTATCGCCTAAACACTATCAGTACATGACGCTGACGGTGCGCAAGGATGAAAACGGCTATGGAATGAAGGTAAATGGGGAAATATTTAAAAAAAATTATACAGGGCTTAGAGTGTCACCCATTGAATGTCTGGAGACAACTGCTGGAGTTTTGATGCAAACATTTAGTTCAAAGAAGTGTTGATAACATGCGTCACCCGAATGGTTTCACATGTAACAGAACATATATTTCTGGCTGTTGTCCAAGTGTTGATTAAATTCATCTTTTGATGGTGCCATTTGTTTCAGAATAGCAACAAGAAACAAATAAGTGTCACCCACTTTATATATGATCTTTTTATGGCTCTCAGAATGTCCCAATAATGCGTGGATTTGATCGGTTCCTTTTTTAATTTCAAAACCGTTCCTATAACTAATTTTAACACTGATATAGAAAAGATTGTCACCCACTTCATTTTTGGCTCATTATTTTTAACCAATCTTCTTTAGATCTTTCAATATTTAGAATTGTTGACAACAAATGAAGCGAAAACAGAATTTGAGCACATATAAAAATTATTTCTTTTTCTTGTTATCCGCTTTGAATTTTGTATTATATATCGGTAGGAATTGCAACACCTTCTTCCAATCCGTGTAATACGATATTCCCAAGCCAGCAGCGACTCCGAATGTAGCAACTGATGGAAGGCTAAAAAAAAAGAGTTGGAAAAATTTCATATATAATTTTTTATTTGCTACAGTCCAAATTTAGAAAAACTTACAAAGATGTTAAAATTTCAGTATGTCTTTTTCCGAATTTCATTTTATTAGACAAATAAACTAGTTGTTAATTTATGAACTAAAAAGAAAACTTTTCTTAAAAAATCCAAACAACAACGAACTAAAAATTCTCAATTCATATTTTGACTTTTCTCTCTATTGACATAAAAATACTGACTGACAATTAGAATGGATATTTCAATATTTTTTTCAAAGCTCTTGTGTTGATTTTAAAAAGCACCAAATGATGATTTTTTATATTCACAAGGTTACACCCGGTGTGCGTTGCTACACCCTACAACTTTATTGGAAAATAATAAATATATTTAAAACTTTTATTTGACCCTTTGTTTGTCAGCACGCTCATTGTACAATGCCCGTCCCAGTTTCCTGGTAGCAGGACATAACCAAATGGTAACTTCATTCAGAGTTTATAGAGCATATATGGGCGGAGCCACACCTCCTTGTTCAATGTCCGTCCAAGTTTTCTATTAGAAAGACATCAGCAAGTGGTAACTTCATTCTGAGTTTCAATGTTCTGTGATTTTTACTTCCAAAGCTATTCGATATAAAAAATTTAGCTTTTATGGGCGGAGCCACACCCCTTGTCCAATTCCCGCCCAAGTTTTTCATTAGAAAGACATAACCAAGTGGCAACTCCATTCTGAGCTTCAATGCTCCGTGACTTTTACTTCCAAAGCTTTCGATGCCAAAAATTTGGCTTATATGGGCGGAGTCACATCCTCTGGTCCAATGTCCGTTCCAGTTTTCTATTAGAAAAATATCACCAAGTGGTAACTCAATTCTTAGTTTCAATGTTCTCTGATTTTTACTTCTAAGCTATTCGATATCAGCAATTCGGTCTATATGGGCGGAGCCACACCCCCTTGTCCAATGCCCGTCCAAGTTTTCTATTAGAGATACATTACCAAGTGATAACTCCATTCTGATTTCCAATGTTCTGTGACTTACTTCAAAAGCTATTCGATATCAAAAATTTGGCTTATATGGGCGGAGTCACATCCCCTTGTCCAAGTTTTCCATTAGAAATACATTACCAAGTGGTAACTCCATTCTGAGTTTCAATGTTCTGTGATTTTTACTTTCAAAGCTATTCGATATCAAAAATTTGGCTTATATGGGCGGAGTCACAACCCTTTGTCCAATGCCTGTCCAAGTTTTCTATAAAAAAGACAACACCAAGTGTTAACTCCATTCTGAGTTTCAATGTTCTGTGACTTTAACTTCCAAAGCGATATCGATATCGCAAATTTTGGCTGTGTGGGAGGTGTCACACCCTTTTGCCTATTGCCCGCCCTATAGGTTCGACCGGAACCAAACTTGTTGCTCTTAAAAGGACTTTGATTGAGCTTCTTATGATCAATTGTATTTGTGCGTGTTGTGAAATGTTTGAACACAAATGATCGAGAGCTGGACCTTCAAGCTTTAAGCTGACTCCGAATGGCTCATGCTCTCCAGAAGCTTCACATGGCAGTTTTTTCTCTCTGAGTTTCGCCTCTATATTGTCTGCAGAGAGGTGACTGCCGAACAGAAAAATTAATTCAATTGAATAAACATGTTCATGTTAGAAGAACCTGGGTTCTTTCGCATATCAGCCACGGGGACCTTAACCAGTATGCCATGGTCGCCAATGTTAAGCCATGTTAAGGGATTAAGTCACACATTATTTTGTGGTTTTAACTTCCAACACTGTTTTGCACACTGTAGTTGCAGTCCTCTAGCTTCCTAACTGTATTGAATAGATATTTCAGTTGTTCTCATATTCTTATCATTTTATTTGGACATTATTGGTCATTTCAGCCCTTGAATATTCTAATTGAAGAGATTCTTAAACTTTATTAAGTTCAATAGATCAGATCCCTTCGAACTGCTTATCCAGTGCTTCTCAGTCTTTTCCAATGTTTGTGGAATTTTCGCTTAAAATTGATTTCAGTAATTTTTCTAGCGCTTGTTAAACTACAAATACAGTGCTACTTCAACTTTTAAGGTATTAGTCCAAATCTTCTCGAACTGTTACTCTAGTTTTCATTACATTTTTGTCTCGAGTTTTCAGTGTGTGTTAATTTCTTGACGTAGATTTTTAAACATTAATCATAACGTCGCTTTAATGCTTTCCAAACAATTTGAGTCGCTTTTATAGTGCTTGTTAAACTGTGTATATTTTCTGGATCTTGCATGGCATTGCAGTACTTTTAAACTATTGGTCCACTGAAGGACCTCACTACCTTCTTGAGGTAAGATCCACGTGTTTGTCAAATTTTTTAATTATATTTTCTAGTGCTTATCAAACAGTTTTCTGTTATTTAACAGCTATTGCTCTTGCAAATTGGTACCACAATGCTATTTAATTTTTTGAAAAAAATTTTTGCTCTATCTTGCTCTATCAATTACAATGTTTTTTTATTAAGGTTTT
Organism: Coremacera marginata; assembly: GCA_914767935.1. Taxonomy (NCBI): domain Eukaryota; kingdom Metazoa; phylum Arthropoda; class Insecta; order Diptera; family Sciomyzidae; genus Coremacera; species Coremacera marginata. The sequence goes on from OU612044.1 coordinate 20,617,608, forward strand.
CAGTGTTTGTCAAACTTTTGCTCCATTCTTACTCTTAGGGCCAGTTTTTCAGTACGAGTTTAAACTTTAGTTAAATTAAACCGATCAAAATTGGACGTGTAAACTCGGTTTAACTAGATATTTTAGTATTTGCTGAAGTTAAATTAAATTTAAATAAAATAAAACTTAAATTAGCATGTGTTTATTTTTTGCTTAATCCGAGCTTAAACTTAAACGTCCAATTTTAGTGAGTTTAATTTCGGTTTAATTTAACGTCGGTTTAATTTAACTAAAATTTAAACTCGTACTGAACAACTGGCCCTTAGACTAGTGTTTTCAAACATTAGATATTTTTCTTGTGCTTGTCAATCTGCATCGCCAGTTTCAAATCTTCTCAAACAGTTAGTCCAATCTTTTGAGTCACTTTGTCTGTGTTCGTCATCCTTTTTGAAACCGATTGCAAGTTTTTATCAAACGTGCTCTCAAAGTGTTTCTCAAACTGTCTCAGTCGATTTTCCAGTGCCTTTCTTACTTTTGCGCTAGTGCTTGTCAAACTCTACAGTTATTATATATGTAATCGTTAAACTTTTTGTGCTGATTATTTGTGGTATTCGTCAAATTGTTACTCCAATGTTATTAAACCTTTTGATGTAAATTTTTTAAGATTTACCCTAACAATTACAATTTTTTTTTGACAAAGGTTTTCATTGTTCGTCAAACTTTTGCTCTAGTAACTAGAGCTCTTAGACTAGTGCTTTCAAACTTAAAATAGTTTTTTCGTGCTTGTCAAACTACATCGCCAGTTCCAGATCTCTTTAAACAGTTAGTCCATTCTTTTGAGTCACTTTGTCATTCTATTTTAAGCCTATTGCCAGTTTTTATCAAACATGCTTTCAATGTGTTTCTCAAACTGTCTCAGTCGATTTTCCAGTGCTTGTCTAACCTTGCACTTGTGCTTGTTTAACTTTGGAATTGTTATTTCTGTGTTCGTTAAACATTTTGTGTCGATTTTATCATCACTCTTCAAATCCTTACTCCTATACTATTAAACCTTTTGAAGTAAACTTTTTTGATTTTCCCTAACAACTATTTTCAGTGTTTGTTAAACTTTTGTTCCAGTCATACTCTTAAACTTGTGTTTTCAAACGTATAACAGCTTTCTTGGCTTGCCAAACTGCATGGCCAGTTTCAGATCTTTTCAAACAGTTAGACCAATCTTTTCAGTCACTTTGTCTGTGTTTGTCATTCTATTTTAAGCCAATTGCCAGTTTTTATCAAACGTGCTCTCATAGTGCTTCTCATACTGTCTCAGTCGACTTCCAGTGCTTGTCTAACCTTGCGCTAGTGCTTGTCAAACTTTATTATTTCTGTGTTCTTTAAACTTTTTGTGCCGATTTTATCAGCACTCGTTAAATCGTTACTCCAATGCTATTCAACCTTTTGATGTAAATTTTTCAGATTTCCGCAAAGAATTCCAATCAGCCTTACTAAAAAACTGATATTAAATTTTAGCTTCGGCTTCTAAATTTAGTAGCAGCTGTAGTCTCTGCTAAGCGTATGCTAAAAAAATTTTTTTAGAGCTGTCACTAATTAGAGCCAGCACTAAATTACTTTTTTAGTAAGGCTGAATGTTTTTTTGTACACAGGTTTTTAGTGTTTGTCAGACTTTTGCTCCAGTTTTACTCTTAAACTAGTGCTTTCAAACTTAAAACAGTTTTCTTGGCTTGCCAAACTGCAACGCCTGTTTCAGGTTTCTTCAAACAATTAATCCGATTTGTTCAGTCACTTTGTCTGTGGTTTGTCATTTTTTTGAAGCCGCCGACTCGCGTTTTTATAAAACGTGCTCTTAAAATTTTTATCAAACTGTCTCAGTCGATTTTCTAGTGCATGTCTAACTTTTGCGCAAGTGCTTATTAAACTCTAGAGTTGTTATTTCTGTACTCGTTAACTTATATGTACACCATGCTTCTAAATCTTTAAAAGTTGATTTTCAAGTTTTTCTTAAAGTAATGCAACAATATTTTGGTATTCAATTTTTCTGCGTTTTTCAGGCTCTTACAACAGTATTTTGTATATTTTAGTTCTTAACTATCGATGTCAATTTTCCTGTGCTTGTTGCTCGAGTGTTTCTCAAACTGTCAAATGTGACGTAATGGAGCTTTAAACATAATTTTGTGTGAAGATTTAAATTTTTTGCTAAGTGATGGTGTTAATTATGGTGTCTCACATTTCGTATCTAAATATTTTCATTTTCGCTCAGATTTGACGAAATGGTCTCGATCTAAAAAAGTGCTGGGTTAGGAATTATTAGGATGTTCCAACCTCTGACTGTGACCTTGACTGATTGTACGTTTATTTGTACTCTCTGTTTACATTCAACCGACAATAACAGCCGACTATGTTGACAAACATTGTATTTCCTGTAAATGAAATAATTTAAATGATTTGCATTTTTACACTCTTGGCCATAATTCGATTGTCTGTCTGTCTGTGAAGCAACGAATTGCATAAACGTTCCCAGATTGCAAATATCACAATAACAAAAAGTTCAATGTAATTTCTGGAAAAAAAAATTGTATACAACCACACAGAAGAACAAACATTTTATTTATAAAGATTTCATTTTTGTCAACAAACCTACGCTACAACAGATGATAAACAGTAAAAACCGATCAAAACAATCAAAACATTGAAAACATTCAAAGATGTGTAACGCAAAATGTGCTTAAGAAAATTAAAACTACAAAAAGATGAATGACAGATATTTAGAAAGAGACAAAATGAAATGGAAGATAATGCAAAAATCGAGAAAGAGAAATAAAGGTAAAGATTAAAGATTTGCACATGGCGTCGGTTTGTTTGTCGGCCTGTCTTTCTGTCTGTCTGTCTAAGGCCGGTAATATTAATTTTGCTGATGATCATGACGATGACTTCATACATGTTTATAATATATATTTATATATAAAAAGATCTTTACCACAAAAAAAAAAAATCGCGCTGACTTAATCAGTGAAATAACTAAGCAAAAATAAATAAAAGTCAGAAATATTGTAAAATTTAACAGTATAGAGCGTTGTTGTTTTACATATGCGAATTACGTAAAAATTTAAAAATTTTAAAAAGCTCGGATATACATGCAAAATTGCACACTCATATGTATGACAAATTGTTTCATTGTTGCATCAGTAAGGAAGGCGGATAAACAAAACAAATGGCAGCACACTATGTTGCCATTTGGCGATTGGGTTGGAGAGCGAAAAATACGGGGCAAGTTTAGCTAATTGCGTTTTTACCTTGTTGTTGTTCATTGAGATAAGTTTAACAATAGAATTAGTTTAAAAATGTTTATTATTATGTTCCAGTAGCTGCTTTTAAAATATTTAAACAGAGATAAGAGATTTTCATATTTTTCTTACAAGTAAGTATTTGGAATTCATTTAAAACAATCGTTAAAGTTGCAAAAATGTAAAAATAAGTCGTGCTCTGTTTCGTTAGATACTCCTTCATTTACTACCTTTAGTAGTAGAGCGAAGTTATTAGGAAAATGTGTTTTTCATTTTTCAAACGTGTTTGACAACATGTATCATATATGGCTGGAAAATACAATATTTGATCTTTAAAATTTTTCAAGTTGTACTGACTGTTCACTTGATTTTAAGTTCATCATTAACTTTATTTATTTATTTCTGGCAATAAGCAGGGCCGGTTTTTTAAAAACACTCTTTAAATGCTTAATTGTGTGAATTTTTTAAATCTCTATACGCCACATTGCAGCACAACTCCAGCACATTACAGCACAATTTTTTAATTTCTGAAAAAATTGATGGTGGTGCTCATTTTATATAAAAATTAATGATTAAAAAAAGTGCTCATGCAGCACATGATAGCACACATCGAGCACATTGCAGCACATAATTTATTTAGTAATAAATCAAAAATGGCAAAGCTAACATTACACAGATAATAATGACTGGATATATACGTTTAATGACGCAAAATATATATTTTTGAGCCTGAAAAAAGGTGGACAGTCATTCTGAAAACAATATGAAAAACACTATTAAAATGCTTAATTGTGTAAATTTTGTTAATTTATATACGACATATTGCAGCATAACTTGAGCACATAACAGCACAATTTCGAAATTTTTGAAAAAAAATCATGGTGGCGCTAACTTCATATAAAATTTAATGATTAAAAAAATTTCAAATACGGCACATGATAGCACACGTCGAGCACATTGCAGCACATCATTTATTTAGTAATAAATAAAAAATGGCAAAGCTAATTTTACACAGATAATAATGGCTGAACTTATTCATTAGATTTGAACATACAAAAAATTAATTGAATCTATTAACTGCAACAATGCATAATTATATATGTTTTTCACATAAACAGTTGTCTAGGTTGAAGCGAAAGAAAAATTTAGTTTTAATATTATTATATGGTATGCTTGGAAGGTGGTGTCATATATTCTTTTTTTTCAAGGGTCAAAATAGTGATAGGTTTTTTTTTGCAGTCGTCATTTAGATATTATTTTCCTCTTCGACTTTTCTATGGACATCGATTAAGTTATTTCTAAAAATAAGTTCTTTCCTTAGATCTTCAAGATCCAATTTTCCCGACTACAAGTCCAAACTATGAAACAACTAGATGTGATCCAGATTCGTTCTCAGCATACTCAATTAATTCCAGATTCGTGCGCAATTAATTCCAGATTCGTGCTCAGCATACTCAAATATACCTTGAATCATTGGAAAATTTCAGTAAATTTTTGCTTAATTTTTAAAATTATTTATTTCAATATGATGAAAACCATATATAAAGAAAAATAATGGGAAGTGAAAAAAGGACAAATGGCACCATCACCTTTTTATTTTTTATTATTATATCATATAACAAAATGTAAAGAAATTAGCTCTCTTTTTTGGAGTAACAGAAATTTCCTCATATATTCATTGTTTTTAAAGGAAAATTACAGTAAAAACTTATACGGTGTCTGAATAAAGATTTATGTATGGGTAAAATATTTTACCAGGCTTAAAAATTATGGGCCCTGAAAGTTTGGCTTCCCTGAAAGGAAGACTTCAAATCTTCCATGCATGCACAAGAAAAGAGATCTTTTTTGAATACATTGATTTTGTATCTTCTCTTCAAAATGGTGTATATGACAAATTTGAATTGGTAGACATAATAATGGGCCTGTTATTTAACGAAGGCTTTGAGACAATTCTAAGAATACGTCTGCTGAAACTTTAAAAAATAAAAAATATAAAAAATATGAATAATTTTTACTTAAGCCGCCTTTTCATGTCATTTTTTTAAAAAACTTTTTTTTAAATCCTAAGGTGTTGGACCCTAAAAAAATCCAAGAAGGTTTAAAGTAATAATTTTGAAAAAGAAATTCAAATTTTTCTTTTGTCTTCATTAGAATAATGAAATCTAAGTAGTATTTGTAATATTTATTTTCTTCATTGGAACATCTTGTTATAATTTACAAGGTAGTAGTGACAGTTTTTTTGTCGCCCAGCATTTGTCAAAAACGCATAGAAAACGAATAGGCAGCAAAGCAGATGAAAAATTAAACTTTGTATTGATTTTGACAAGTGTTGGTCGACGCTCTGAAAAAATAGGTAGTTGTCAATACTACCTTGTAAATTATTATATCATGCATTGGAATAATGAGTATTAAAATATTTGACATCAAACGAAATTGTCTTTCTTTCACTATCAGTTGGAGTTCAACAACCTTTGACCTATTGATTGGTCTACGCAAAACTTATTACATTGATGCAAATATTCTATTAATAAATTGATGATCAATCGCAATTAACGGCATTTGCCAAAATTTATGACAATTTGGCTTAAAGCCAATACTAAAATATAAAACTATTTATCAAAAGTGAAAAATACACGAGAAGAAATATATTTAATTTATTTTTAATTTTCTGAACCTGTCAAACATCAGTCAAATTTATAGCTAACGGAAACATATACAGCGTGTGATGCTATTATTTTTAACAAATTCAGAGAACATTAAAGGCAACATATAAAACACAAATTTCAGAAATAAATTCAAAATTTACTCGTAAGGTTACTAAAAAAAAATTACACTTAGAAAATGAATTGTTGAAATATTATATTGTTGAATATATATTAAAATGTTTTGATTTTGCTGAAATTTAACTTAATAAATTTATTTGTTATTCAATTCATTTGTATATACTTAATTTTACCTAATAAATATTTAACTTCGTCTAAAATTAAAAATAATAATAATAAAAACTAAATGTATTAAAATAATCAAAAGAAAATAAAAAAATATATAAATCATTAAAAAAATTAATAAATACAAAAAGAAGTAAATAAAAAATAAATAAAAAATAAATAAAAAATAAATAAAAAATTAAATAAATAAAAAAAATAATTAAAAAATAATTAAATAATAAACAAAACAATAAATAAAAAAAGAAAGAAATAAAAAAATAAATAGACAAACATTTAGAAGTAAATAAAAAACAAAAAAATAAATAAGACAAATAAAAAATAAATAAAAAATACATAAAAAAATAAAAAAATTAAAAAAATTAATAAAACAATAAATGAAGAATAAGAAACAAACAAAAAAATAAATACTCTAAACAAATTTAAAAGTAAATAAAAAAGCGAAAAAGAAATAAAAAGTAAATAAAAAAAATTAAACAAAATAAATAAAAAATACATAAAAAAAATAAAAAAAGAAAATAAATTCAAAAATACATAAAATTAAATAAAAAATAAGTAAAAAATAATTTAAAGCTAATAAAAGATAAAAATAAAAAAATATTTAAAAATATAAATTAAAAATAAATAAAAAATAAAGAATAACTAAACTAAAGCAAATTTTAAAGTAAATAAAAAAAAAAAAACAAAAAAGAAATAAAACGTATAAAAAATTAATAAAAAATAAATAAAAAAGAATAAAAAAAAAATAAAAAAAAAAATAAAAAAATAAATCAAAATACATAAAAAATAAAAAAATTAAAAAATGAATAAAACAATAAATAAAAAAAAAATAAGAAACAAAAAAATAAATAAACTAAAACAAATTTAAAAAAAGGTTAGGCTAGGTTAGGTTAAAGTGGTTAAGTCTATAACCGACTCGACACCTAGGAAAGTGCAGGACCGTTGTGATACCACATAATCTCTTTTCAACCCTAAAGATTTTCCTCCTCAAACCAGTTCGGGCGGGTGATGAATTTTAGAATATGCCTAACTTCAGCAAGTCTGTTTCAAAATTTTGAAGTAAATAAAACATTAAAGAAATAAAAAAATAAATGAAAAATAATTAAAAAAATAAAAATAATTGAAAATAAAAAATATACTAAAAAAAATATAAACACATAACTTAAAACTTATGAAAGAAGGTCGTAATTAATTTACAAATAAATTCTATGGCAGAGCCCCCGGCCGTTGAAAATATGATTATTTGTGTGTGTTGTTTACACACAATAAATTAAAAATCTAAGTTTTCAAAAGAAACAAATCTTCATGTCGTCATAGTTTAATATCAGCTAACTGCTGAAGCTAAGATCGACTGTGAAATTGAAGAGCAACAACAACTGGCACAACAAAATCTTTGAGTATTTAGAAAAGCTTTGATCTTTCTTCGAATAATCGAACTTACTTTCCCTGAAAGTATGCTTCACAAATTAGTAGAACTTTAAGCTGCTTTCACATCATTTGTATTCTCGTACCGCAATTCAGGGTAATTTACTAATTGCATTCGTGAAACAAGTAGAAAATTAAGAGCTTAGTGGATCACAGCAAGAATCACGAAAAAAGGCTACTGATGAGTTGGTGTAGCGGCCAACAAAACAGCTGTCTAGTCTGCTATGTGATTGATACTCTATACAGGGTATTGTTGTTGTTAGTTGTTTTTCCTTCAGTTGTTTTCTTCGGAAAGCAACATTGACCTTGAGCTCGATAAAATATAACCCTTAATAATTGAAAAATTATTAAAGTTATATAAACACATAAATTAAAACTTAAAAAATTAATAAATAAAAAATAAATAAAAAATACATAAAAAATACATAAAAAATACATAAAAAATAGATAAAAAAAAATTAAAAGTAAATGGAAAATTATTAAAAAATAGATAAGAAAAAATAAGTAAAAAAGAAATAAAAAAATAAATAAGAAATAAATTAAAAATAATTAAAAAATAAAAAAATACGTTGAATATATTTAAAAATATATTGAAAAAAAATTAAAAAATAATAATAATTAAAAATAAAAACAATAATAAAAAATTTTTAAAAAAAAGGTATACAAAATATATAATAAATGATGGGATGTTCCAAAAGGACGGACACTCTTCTTAAGTGTATGCGAGTATTAGACCGTAGCACCTTATAGGCGAAAAAAGTGCACCATATACCATCGAATTCGTCGAAAATTTTTGATCGAACGAAGTGGTAGCTTTTTTAAACTTTTCGTTATATCTTCGACATTTACAGTCCGATTTTAAAGTATCGATATTGTTGTCTTGAGCAACCTAGTTTTTTTCTCCAAAGGCCATTTACCTTGAGTACACCGTTCTAGTACTTATCCACCAAATTTCAGTTCTTATCACCCTAATGTCAGAAAATTAAATCTTGTAAAAAATCATTACACTTTAGCTAAGGAAGTTTTTCGATTATTCTCATAGAACAAGTTTAAAAAATTGTTTTTTAATTTTTTGTCGAACGTAGAGGTCGCCTTTTCAAATTTTTCGTATATATCGATGTTTTTATCTTTTGTCAATTTGACCTCAAATGCCCCATTTTTCTGGTTCGGTCTGTGGCGTATCCACAGTACCCACAGAAAAAGGTGTGTGAAAAATTTATATTTCATATCATAACCAAGGAATATTTTTGAACCAATCTATCTTTATCTCTATTATTATTCTTATCGATCTCTATCTAGCAATCTCTCTCCTTTATCTCATAAAAATGATATCGTTTATTTTTAATGAGCTTTCTCTGGAGTGGAGTGTGCTGTACATCACAATTTGGATTGTACAGAACCAAAATTTAACAGATTTTTCAATATATGTCCACTTTTGTAAAAACGCGTGTACTGCCAATACTTTCCAGAAAACCATCTGAAGCCCATAGGTGGTTCCAATTCCAATTTTGATTTTTTTTGTCTTGACATGAATCTCGTATAGCTTTAAGTTTTATTTCCTTTTGACTACTACGGTTACGCCCGTTGAGTGGGTATGTTTTCACTATGTCAGTTTTATGACGACATAAAAGTTACTATTGAAATACCACCTAACTAAAATTATTCTATATAATCTGTATAGCTCAATTTGGTAACTCAGTTGTTTTTAATTTTTGAACATTGCCAAAGGTAGAAAAAATGCCAACCAATCAATTTTTCATTTGATTAACAGCAACTGACTATGGAAATGACAAAGTGAAAACCAAGCATTACATTACAGTGTCCATTCTCTTGGTGTAAATGAAACGCTTATTCTTTCATTGCCGATTACTTTAGGCTACTTTCGACTACGTCCATTGAGTGGGCGTTCTACAAGCGAAATTCTATCCTCTTAATGTAAATAAAACGTTAGTAATGGTGTTTTTAAGTTTTATTTCTGGTTATTTTCGGCTACTTCCGTTTGAACTTTTGAGTGCGCGTATTACTTTAATTTATAAAAACAATTTTTGTCAGAAATCTATTAACTTACAATCAATTAACTGGATAAGAGTAACTTATTGAAGCGGAGCAAGCGATGCTGCCATAGTGCAACTCATTTGAAGAATGTTTCAATGATCAGATCTTAGCAATGGGTTGACCGATCTTATATTGTGTTTCACTGAACAGTTCTACGCTTCTAAAAGTAGGTTGTGACAAGGCTCAATTTTTATTAATTAAAAAATTTTACTTAAATTTACTATTTACTATTTACTATTTACTAAAATATATAAATGTGTGTTATTTTTTCAAACAAATACACATATAGTGTATAATGATTTACTCCTAAATCATTCATCCGATTGGAATGAATTTTTTTGTAGAATAGTTTTTGGTTCCGTTGAGTACTTTGGGCTTATCTATTTTGACATATCTATATCTCGACATAACATCAAAGGGCGTTGCAAGGAAAATAATTAAATATATATGCTCATCCGACTATCATGATCTTTAGCATTTTGAAGTTTATGGGTACAGTGGGTCTTTTGGTGCTATCTGTTTTTCTATTTTTTGTCTCAAATATTCAAATTGCTTTATTGCTGTCGCTGTCTTTATTAAAAAAAATAAAAAAATAAAAATAAAATAAAAAAATAAAAGAAGAAATAAAATAAAATAAAAAAAAAACAGAAAAACAAAAAAAAAAAACAAAAAAAAAAATAAAAAAATAAAAAATAAAAAAATAAAAAAAATAAAAAAAATAAAAATAAAAAAAAATAAAAAAATTTAAAAATAAAAAAATAAAAATAAAAAAAAAATAAAACAAACAAAAAAAAACAAAAAGTAAATAAAAAAAAATAAAAAATAAAAAAAAAAAGAAAAATAAAAAAAAGAAAAATAAAAATAAAAAAAAAATAAAAATTGCAAATAATTCAAAAGTAAATAATAAATAACAGTATAATGAGTTCTTATCAGTTAAAATATTTCAGATATATGATTTAATTTTTATATTATATTTAATAAGAAAGGCTTGGTTTTTTGTTACTTTTATTTAAATTTTTTTAATTATCAATTTTGAAAATTTTTTAAAAAATAGGGGCTGTTTATAAATTGCGTAACATTTTTTTCGACCCCTTCTGAAAGTTTGTTGATTATTTCAAATATCTGTTTCTCGAATTTAAATTAGATGTCAAGGGTTTTGAAATAAGTATACCCATTCCTGTAACGAATTTTATTACCCTAGTGTCAATATTATTCGAGATATAGTGTAGTTCTAATATTGCCACGCCCCTTTGTTGAATAAGCGCCCACTTTTTTGACCGTTATTTGTAATAATTCTACCTACCCCTGTACTTCATTTCAGTACCCCAGCTTCAATATTAACTAAGATAGTATTTTTCTAGTATTACCACGCTCATTTCTCGAATAACGCCTACTCTATTGACCGTAATTTTTAATAATTCTGCCTACCCCTGTACTACAATAAATTTCAGTGCCCCAATTGCCGAATACCGCCCACTTTATTGACCATTTGTAGAATAACGCCCTTTTTCTTGACGGTAATTTGTAATAATTGTGCCTCCCCCTACACTAAATTGCAATATCCTAGTGTCAATATTATTCGAGATACAGTGTTTTTCTAGTATTGCCACGCCCCTTTATCGAATATCGCCCACTTTTTTAGATGGGCACCTCCGTGTTTATGATGATATATATCTGTTAAGCAAAAATTATGGCAATCAGGCATATGGTTTAGGAGTTATCGATGTACATATACGAGGGGTGCCTTTTATATTTCGGGATTAGAGAACAAAAACAAATATTAATCATCGAAAATCACTTTATTGTTTTTCAAAATATTCTCCATTAAAATCTATACACTTTTGCATGCGTTTGAACCAATTGTCGAAGCACTTTTGCCACTCTGATTGAGGTATCTCCAAAACATGCATTCTGAATGCCGCAACCGCTTCTTCGGGCGTCGAAAATCGTTGTCCACGCAGTTTATTCTTCACGGTTGGGAATAAAAAGAAGTCATTCGGTGCCAAGTCAGGACTATACGGCGGATGACCCATCAAATCGATGTTTTGGGTGCTCAAAAATGCAGTTGTTTGAGCCGATGTGTGAGAGCTCGCATTGTCGTGGTGAAGAGTGATCCGTCTTCGGCGGTTGGTTTTCCTGATTTCTTGGAAGACAACTGGCAAACAAATGGTTGTGTACCACTCAGAGTTGACTGTTCTGCGTTGTTTTAGTGGTACGGTTGCGACATGTCCATATTTTCCGAAAAAACAGGCGACCATTTGCTTGGAAGTGCTTCGTGCGCGAACAACTTTTGTTGGATTTGGCTCATCTTGAAACACCCATACAGTCAACTGCTGTTTACTTTCGGGCTCATACGCGTAAATCCACGATTCATCACCTGTCACGATGTCATAGACGTGTTTCGAAGCACCGCGATCGTATTTTTTGAGAATTTCCTTCGACCAATCGACACGAGCCTTTTTTTGAGCGATTGACAAATTGTGTGGGATCCAACGCGAACAAATTTTTTTGACAGTCAAATGTTTATGCAATATTGAATGTATGCTGGTCCCACTTATGCCTAAGGTTGCCTCAATCTCACGATAGGTAACATGACGATCTTGCAATATCAGTTCGCGCACAGCATCAATGGTTTTCGGAACAACAGCTGATTTCGGACGACCTTCACGAAATTCGTCTTGGAGTGAACTACGACCACGATTGAATTCACCATACCATCGATAAACACTGGTACTTGATGGAGCTTCATCGCCAAAAATTGAATTAAGTTCATCCATGCACTGTTGCTGTGTTAATTCACGTCGAAAGTTGTAAAAAATAATCGCACGAAAATGTTCACGATTTAATTCCATTTTTAGACCGAGATGAATCTTTTAAGTTACTATAAACAACACAAATAGCGCTCGTATGTCAAAACGTTCTGAGTACGTATAAGCCAACAAATGTCAAACTTTGCGATAGAGCTTTCAGTTGACAGATTGCAACACCAGGGTTGCCAAATCCCGAAATATAAAAGGCACCTACGTATTAAAAAAAAAGAATTAAAAAAAAAAACAGAGAAACCAACGAACTTGATATCATCCTATTTTTTGAAGCTGGTTAAAAAACAAAAACAAGCTAAAAAAAGTCCATCGAAAAAATTAGTAAAAATTAAAACAAAAAAGAATTAGAAAATTGAAACAAAATTAGAAAATTGAAAAAATTAAAAAATTTAATAAAAAAATGAAATTAAATTAAAAAGCAAAATTCAATAAAAAAATGAAAAAAAAACTAAAAATAGTTTAAAATAACTTAAAAAAAAAAATAAAAAAAAACCAAAAAAGGTCAGAAACATAAAATAATTAAAAATAATTAAAATAATTATTATACTTTAATATTTTATTATTTATATTTCTGTATATTATATTCAATATTTTTATAAAATTAAAAGTTAAAAATCAAATTACAGATCGAAAAAAATTAAAAAACTTCTTATATATAAAAAAAATTTAAATAAAAAAAGAAATAAAAAAGAAATAAAAAAAAAAAAAAATAAAAAAAAGTAAAAAAAATAAAAAAAATAAAAAAAAAATAAAAAAAAATAAAAAAAAACTAAAAAAATAAAAAAAATAAAAAATTAAAAAAAAAATTAATTAAAAAATTAAAACAAAAAAATAATTAATTTAAAATTAAAACAAAAAAAATCAATTAAAAAATGAAAACAAAAAAATAATTAATTTAAAATTAAAACAAAAAAAAAAATCAATTAAAAAATGAAAACAAAAAATTAATTGATAAATTAAAACAAAAAATTAATTAATAAATTAAAACCTAAAAATAATTAATAAAATAAAACAAAAAATTAATTAATAAATTAAAACAAAAAATGAAAAACAATAAAAAAAATTAAAATTAAAAAAAAAAAATTGAAAAATTAAAGAAAAAATTAAAGAAAAAATTAAAAAAAAAATTAAAAAAATTTAAAAAAGATATTAAAATTATTCATAATTTTATTGATATTTTTAAAATCTAACAGTTAAACAACGTTTGCTTTTTTATGCAATTACAACATCGTTTTTTTGACTTTGCTTTTATCAAATACATATCTGCTTATATCAAATTATTAGCAAGCAACAACAATAATATTTTTCTACGAACAACCACAGCAAGTAAGACAACAACAACAACTATAACCAGACCAAAAATTCTCATGCGCTCTAATAACGTTGTCAGACTTGCAAGTTCAAGTTAAATTTTAATGTGTATATAAAACATCAACTCGTGGTTTCATTTCTGAACATTCTTGCTGCGGCCTAGTAGACGGGTGAATAAGAACTTTCCAAAGTAGCAGAGTAAACAGGCCAGGCAGCCTGAACGCTGAAATTCATTAATGATCTAGAAATTATTATTGTGTATAATACATGTGATGAAGATGATTTGCAAAATAAACAAAATGTTATTAGAATCTCGTAGGTAGGAATGAGTTCAGGAGAGGTTAAGGGTGTTTAGCGCTTATATAGAGATGGATGAAGTATTTTAATATATTAAAGGGGGCGCAATTTATGAGTTATTCATTTTAATCTTAAAAACGCTTCGTTGAAAGATTATCATGATTTCTGAACAAAAAAATACTCAAAATCTTTATAGAGTACTGTATCTTAAATAATATCTTTTATGCATTTAATATATCGCTTTTGAATTTCACATTTTTTTTTTCTTCTTCAGGTTTCTGGTGACAATCCAGTTTATGTTGAAAGCGTGAAACCTGGTGGAGCTGCACAAATTGCCGGCTTAGTTGCTGGCGATATGATTTTGAAGGTTTGCATAATAAAAATGTCAAAAAGAAAAGGAAAAATATTTTGGCAATATTTTTACTTACACAGTAAAATTTAACTGTTCTTTATTATTTTACCTGTTGCTAATTTTTTCTTCTTTTTTCTTTTCACTGACGCATTCTTTGCTGTTCGTTCGTTTCGTTTGCTCGCTATGGAATTTCTAGGTCAATGGACAAGAAGTGCGCTCCGAGAAGCATCCAACTGTTGTTAGTTTAATTAAAGGTAAGTTCGTGTTGTTGTTGTTAATATAATTATTATTGTTGTGTATTTTTGTAAACAAGTTTCGCACTTTTAAACACTTGAAATGCAGACGACCACCATCAGCGTTGAAGTGGTTTTAAATTTCCAAATGAAATGTTGAGTTTTTATTTCAAATTCTGCTTTATGCAACATTTTTATATTTTTTTTGCATTCAAATTGCATTTTTAAAGCCAACTCAAGTGCATATTTTTTGCACCAGGTTTTTGAGCGTTACTCTCAAGAATGTCTCTTGCTATTTTAGCCAACCAAAATATGATATTAATCAAAGTTTACAAATTTTCTCACTATTTTTCATCACATTTTCCCCCATAACTTTTCTCGTGTTTTCAATAATTTTTCAATCTTTCCACAAACTTAATCGCTTTGCAATGAAAGCTTTGCTCGAAGCAATATTAGTACATCACTTTGCAATCAATTTAATACACTGCTTCTCATACATTAATCATCTGCACAAAGTTCAACTCAATATTATACATAATTAGTTTGAAAAAAGAAAAAAAAAAAAGAAACGCACGATGTGATCGGTGGCGGTGGCGGTGGCGGCAGTGTACCAAGCGCCGACAAAAGAAGGAAGCTTCGACCGGCCACTACATTAAAATGCAACTTCCTAGTTTTGTTTGCTGCAAGTGTTACTTGTTGGTTGCACTTTAATAGGGAAAACAACAGCTAGAAGAAGATGAACAGGAAATAATTTGAATTAACATGCGTCCGTTGTTGCTGATGAGTTATCAGAGTGCATGAATACATTGCATTTAGAATTTGTTAAATCAACTAAATATGTTGTTAATGTTGTTAGAAGAGTCACTTTTAATAAGTCGAGATCAGGCATTAAATAAATACTTTTACTACACAAGGATGTGGCATATGTTTAGGCGATAAATGCATAGTTACTTAATTTTAGTTGAGAATTTTTTAAATGTGTATTAAATTTAAGGTCAATTTTTAAAGATCAATCAACAAAGTTTAAACTTTTTTTTCATATTAATTGCGAACTTTTGAATTTTTATATACTAATTAAATGATTCTAAACTTACCTACAATATTTTAAAATCCGAAATAATTTATACTGGTTTTTATAAGTTAAAGAACTCTTCATTGTTTTTTGGAAGCATTGCATAACTTCAATGATGATATCTACAGAAAAGCTAGTTATTAAATCAAAAAGAAGAAAAATCGCCCTAGGGCGTGCTTATAGTAAGCGCTTATAGCTGAGCCGAGCTGAAAAGCTCATTGGAGGCGCAGAGAAATCAAGTCACGCATCTCTTTTGTCCCAATGTGTTTTTCGGCGCGGGTGCGCTTATAGTGCCGGCTGGTTACTGTGCCGAGCCGAACCGAGAAGGAAAGCCGGAAAACGCTGCACCAGAGTTGCCAGTTTTGCACAATAAATCGCACATTTGATATTTTTTGTGCCCTTGTGGGATGCTGCGGTAAAAATCTCCGCTTTATGGGAGAAAAATGTCATGTGAAAAAATTTTTAGCACATGTGCGTTATTTACCACTTGAGACGAAAAACAAAAATACCAAAGAGTACCGCAAATTACAACAATGTGACAAAACAAGATTTCTAGATAGAAAATGTTAAAAAACATTGTTAAAATTTAAATCCGTTAAATACTTTCACAATTCTTGATAATCACTGCAAAATGTGATATATAAGCAAACTCGAGATATTTCCTTGATTTGCTGTATTTTGTGGTAATTTGCGAGATTTTGTGGTAATTTGAGATAATTTGTGGTATTTTTGGCGTAAAGAGAATATGTGAGGTATTATAAGCTAAAAACTCTGCGCTACACATACAATCACATAAAAAAAAGTCAAGTGCGTATAGTGCGAGCCAAGCAGGCAGCTTAAAGCGACTTATGCGCTGATATTTAGCGTGCCGATTGTTGCTTTCTCGCTCGCCCACATGGATTCCATGTGTTTTGTTTTATTTTACACGTTGCTTAACTATTGTTTGGATTAAATAACATAACAAGTAAAACTAATAAAACCTAGTAAGGAATGGAGTTTCGGCAGCGTACCGCAGCAAAAATACCCCCCTCCCCTCCCCCTCCCCCCCGCGGAGAATTAAAGTTTATTCGAAGTCTTTAGCCACGACAGTTGACAGATGACATTCAGTTTTATATATTTGCGAAAGTTTCCCCTATTTTGATGACGTCACTTTGTATGGGAGGTAGGCGTGGTTTTCATCCGATTTCACCGATAATTGCGATTTGAATATCATAGATATGGTTCATATTATAAACCAAAGCTCATGTGCAAAATTTCAAGACATTTGTTTAACTTTTGTGGTTTTCTAAAAGATTTTAGCTTAAAATAAAGTCACTTTGTATGAGAAGTAGGCTTGGTTTTCATCAGATTTTGGTAAATATTATGAAAATGGTTTATATTAATTATCAAAGCTTATGTGCAAAATTTCAAGACATTTCTCTAATTTGAGCAGATTTTAAAAGACGAAATGTAAAGGAGATGTAGGCGTGGTTTTCATCATATATCAAAGCCTATGTGCAAAATTCCAAGACACATAATTTGAGCAGATTTTTAAGAGATTTTAGGGATAATATAAAGCCACTTTGTATGGGAGGTAGGCGTGGTTTACATTCGATTTTTCAAAATTTCATAGTCAGGATTTATATTGAAGATCAAAGCTTAAGTGCAAAATTGCATGGCATTTCTTAAATTTTTGTGAATTTTTTAAGAAATTTTACTGTTAAAATAAAGTCACTTTGTATGAGAGGTAGGCGTGGTTTTCATCCGATTTGGCTCATTAACGAACTTGAACTTCCTTTTTTTAAAAAGAGGCTTATATTTTAAATTCCATCACGATATCTTTAAAATTACGGCTGTAATCGTGTCGACAGATAGACAGACGAAGAGACAGACGGACACACGGAAATCGACCTATGTGGTGATGCTAATCATAAATATACATACTTTTCTATATCTGCCACGCCTCCTTATTAGCGTTACAAACGGAATGACAAAGTTAATATACACCTTACGCTGTATGCGTTGGGGTATAAAAATACAAATATTTTTCTTAAAGCGCCTTTGGATAAATCGCTTTGTATAAATCGCTTTATCAACCGGTTAACTTTTTTCCCCACTATTTTTCTATGTTCTGTTTTCTTTCTGTTCTAACAAAAAAATACCGAAAACTTTTTGAAGCCATCTTGCAACGCTTTTGTATTGTTTTTTTTTTCCCCGCATAAGCTACGCACATAAACAGCATTATTAAGAAGCAATGAAGTGAAATTCCTATCAACTGTTGCATACGGGGAAAAAAAGTCCTGAATAAAAAGCCAAACCAGCTGTTGAAGTCGGCGATAAGCGGCTGTAAGTGCGTTGCATCTTAAACAAAGCATCAAAAATTTTGTTATGTGAGCTCTTCCTTTCCATCTCCGCGTACAAAATGCGCAAATAGGCTTTGTATATTTTTTTTCATGTCTTTCACAAAACTGTAAAAAAATCAGATATTTTTTGTCGCTTTCAATATTCTCTCCTTCTATCCAACACCTCGTTTTGTGATTTTTTGATCGTACGTTTAGGTGCCTCCCTCTTACCTATCTGATTTTGTGCACTAAAATAAGCAAACAAAAAGAGCAGCTACAGGGCAAAAACAACTTTGTTTTAGTTTCGTTTTGTATTGCTTTGTTGCGTAATCAACAATAATGCAACAAAACCTAAAGAAAAATGTTAAGACATTTCAAACCAGTTGGAAGATCAAGTGGCTTTATGCGGCTTGAAGTGCGTTAAAGTTTAAGCATAGAATCGAGTAATCTTGGGTCAGCAGCTGATGTACGTTTTTTTTAAGAGCGTTCTTTTGACGCACTTCTTTTTTTGTCTAAAAAAATTCGAAATAAAAACGCTGTAATGAGTATCAAAAAACAGCAGAAAACAATTACAGAAAAGTCGACACAAGGTCGAACGGCAAGTGACTTGAAGCGTATTTCGTATTTTTGTGTTTTCACTTGTTGTCCGCTGGTTTGAGCAATGCAAAAAGTATGCATGAAATCACGTGACTTTTTTGATGCCTCGATTGCAAAATTAAAAAAAAAAAAACTCCACAGAAACTCCACATGTTTCATACAGGTAGAATGAAATCGGTTAATTAAAAAACTCTAGGCACTATTTCAATTATGCACCCGTCTTATAGAGTTGGAATAAAAAGGGAAAATAAAACTGAAAAATCCTTTAAATTGCATGCAATAAAATACCTAAAGTTTAAATAGAATGCATCAGTGCGTTCTTGTACTATACGCACTACTAGCTGCTTAAAGCATGACGCGTTTTCAGTTCGGCTCGGCACATCAACCAGCCGGCACTATAAACGCGCCGCTTATAGGTCTGCATATTGTAAACTTATTCCGAACTTAAAGCTACTCATTAGTTGGCTTACAACAGCGCTAATATCTCTACCTCGCTCGCTCTTACAGTTTGCATTTTTATTTCATTTTATTGCTTACGTTGACGGCTTTTTATATTTATGAGGTCAATTTGTACATTAAGGGTTAAGTTTCTTGGGTTAAACTGCCTTACAAAATTATTCCCCAGCTAATTTTAAATGTTCCACCTGAAGACATGAATACTATAAAGACAATAAAAATGTTTTTCTAACAAAAAATACATCAACATGTATTTGACCTTTCCTTGAATTTCTTGAAAATGAGCCGAAGATAACGGACTATGCTTGGTTTTTACTATGTCATTTTCCATGGTCAGTTTCTGTCAATCAAATGAAAAATAACAACACGTTGACATTTTATCTACCTTTGACAATGTTGAAAAATTAAAAACAACTGAATTATCGAATTGAGCTATACAGAAAATATTGAATAATTTTATTTAGGTGATATTTCAATTGATTAACTTTTATGTCGTCATAAAACTGACATAGGGACAAATTCAGGGTTCTCGAATTATGCCTACCTGATATGTGCCCAGCTGGTTTGAAATTTTGACTTTTACTTTTTTGACTTTTTTTAAATTTTGTTTTTTTTTTGAAATTTTTTTAATTTTTAATTATTTTTAATTTTAATTTTTAATAATTAATTTTTTATAACAACTTTGTTCAAGTCATTAATTTTAATTCATGAATTGTTTTTTTTTTGTAAATATTTGAAGAATAGTCTTGAATTCTTTCAAACAAATATCAAACATTTTTAAAAAAATTTTGGATTATTTAATTTTCCGATTCCAAAATATTTTCAGGATGCCGGCAACTTAGATTTTCAAACCCGATAATCTTGGTATCGCAAAAAGCTTCCGGAATTGACATATCTAGTGTGTATATAATATTATATCGTGCTCATATAATTTTTTTTTTTGCCAAACGCCACTAGTTGTTGCTGTTGTAGTAAGTAGTTTTGTGTTTGTTAATTGCTTTACTATCTAAATATTTTATTTCGCTTACTTTGTAATCAAACACACATAAATTATGAACAGATTTTTTTTTTTAACTGGAAAGTAAAAAAAAAAGCAACAACAAAGTAAACATCCGGTTTGGCAAAGTAGCGGCATTCTCTATGGACATTCCAATTAATATTCGGCTTAATTTTTATTGGCATTGAATATAATTGTGATGAACAAGCTTAAAAGTTCAAAAATAATTTCAGACATTGTAAGGTGGAAATAGTGATGTGCTGCATAATGATTATTTGTAGCGGTAATCGGTTTGTAAAAGGCCGAAATCTATACTATTAATAAATCTGTAGCCACTTTTTATGTTCACTCATCACGTTTAAACGACAACTCAGATTTTTATAAAATTTTGTACACATATTTATAGGTCAGCAGAGAGTGCAATAGGATACTTTATTTTAACCCATTAACAACCAATGTTACTATATGGAAACATATGCGTCTCGAATTTTCATTAAATACTGCATAATATTTCAAAAGTTTTAGTGCCAGTTTTTTAAAAAAAGTAAAATTAGCATGCAATAATAACTTATTTCTGCTCAATGGCATACATAGTTTTCACCAAAATGTTGCTTCAAGTCAAAAAATGTCTGTTTTTTATGGTTTTCTTTCGGCCCTAATGGATTAAATTGCACTTCGGTTAAACGAGAACAAAATCAATAAACGCTTTTAAATTTCCTTCAATTTGATACCAAAATCATGTATGTAGTTTGAAAACTGTGAAAAATTTTAGTACCAGATATTTTTAGTATTAATTATAAGCTGAGAATGAGAGAAAAACGACTTGAAATTCACACTTTTAACTTTGAAGGCAAATATTTCAGTCAGTTTGCAATGGATTTCAATAATTTTTTTTGAAAAATGTTGTTTGTTAAAATATCCTTCAAACATAAGTTGAAATTTTTACTAAACCAAAGTATTAATATTTTTAAAAATTTTTTTAAAAAATGTTTAAAAATTTTTAGTTTAAGCCAAAAAATTGGATAAAAGTTGTTTTTGTTGTAAAAAAAATTATATCCAAAATTTAGGTTTTCGATTTCCTATCAGATGATATAACAATCTTAAGGTTAATAATTTGTTGTATTACTTAAACAATAAAAAATCGTTTTGGTAGCGAAAAATCAAGCCTACCCACTATCAATTTTTGAATGAAAACTTTTTGAAAACCCGGCGAAGCGGCGGGTTTAAGCTAGTAAGAAATAAAAATAAACATTAATTTACTAGTACTGTATATTAATTTAGTCAACATTTCAAAATAAAAGCCCATAGATATGTATTCAGTGCCGGACAATAAAATAGAATCATCCTGAGCAGAAGTGGTTATGTGCATTATTTTCTTAACTTCTGTCATAAATTTTCGTTATTACAAATCACTTTAAAAATACTTGCTGAGTTTCGTTCAATCACAACTTATTATTGGATAATTCTCGGTATTGTAAGAACACGTGTTAATGTAATGGGACAATAAAATAGAAGAACTTGATTGAAAATCTGCAAAAGTTTTTGAGTAAAGTGTAAAGTTTTTGTTGGAAAGCGAAGATTAGTATCTAAAAATACTTAAAAAGTCAAAATGAAACCATTCCAAAAAATTCTTAAAATGGGAACCTAACCTTAAACAAGAAAACCATGAAAATAACGACACAGCAGAATGATTACATCTAAGTTTTGTTCACTCGTGACCCATTCAAGTCTGCAGAAACAATCCGGGTTAAGCTAAGCTTTGGAATTTCTACTCGAACTCTAAAGCGATGCCTGACAAAGAAAGAACTGTTTGTTAGTTCTCCGCAAAAGGTTCCTATGCTGACCTTGAGACATAGACAAAATTGCATTGTTTTTGCAAAATCGCACAACGAATGAGTCAAGAAAATTTAAAAAAAATGACGGAAAGGGCTTTGGTCCCACTTTTCCTGGTACGTGATTGGGCCGCTTTACTAGATAAAGAAAAACAAGGATAACAATTTATATCTTATTTTATCCTATCTTATTTTGTCTCACCTTACCTTAACTTATCTTATCTTATCTTATCTTATCTTATCTTATCTTATCTTATCTTATCTTATCTTATCTTATCTTATCTTATCTTATCTTATCTTATCTTATCTTATCTAATCTTATCTTATCTTATCTTATCTTATCTTATCTTATCTTATCTTATCTTATTTTATCTTATCTTATCTTATCTTATCTTATCTTAGCTTATTTTAACTTATCTTATCTTAGCTTATCTTATCTTACTAATCTTATCTTATCTTATCTTATCTTATCTTATGTTATCTTATCTTATCTTATCTTATCTTATCTTATCTTATCTTATCTTATCTTATCTTATCTTATCTTATCTTATCTTATCTTATCTTATCTTATCTTATCTTATCTTATCTTATCTTATCTTATCCTATCTTATCTTATCTTATCTTATCTTATCTTATCTTATCTTATCTTATCTTATCTTATCTTATCTTATCTTATCTTATCTTATCTTATCTTATCTTATCTTATCTTATCTTATCTTATCTTATCTTATCTTATCTTATATTATCTTATCTTAGCTTATATTATCTTATCTTAGCTTATCTTATCTTATCTTATCTTATCTTATCTTATCTTATCTTATCTTATCTTATCTTATCTTAGCTTATATTATCTTATCTTAGCTTATCTTATCTTATCTTATCTTATTTTAACTTATCTTATCTTATCTTATCTTATCTTATCTTATCTTATCTTATCTTATCTTATCTTATCTTATCTTATCTTATCTTATTTTATCTTATCTTATCTTATCTTATCTTATCTTATCTTATCTTATCTTATCCTATCTTATCTGATCTTATCTTATCTTATCTTATCTTATCTTATCTTATCTTATCTTATCTTATCTTATCTTATCTTATCTTATCTTATTTTAACTTATCTTATATTATCTTATCTTATCTTATCTTAACTTATCTTATCTTATCGTATCTTATCTTATCTTATCTTATCTTATCTTATCTTATTTTATCTTATCTTATCTTATCTTATCTTATCTTATCTTATCTTATCTTATCTTATCTTATCTTATCTTATCTTATCTTATTTTATCTTATCTTATCTTATCTTATCTTACCTTGTCTTATCTTATCTTATCTTATCCTATCTTATCTTATCTTATCTATCTTATCTTATCTTATCTTATCTTATCTTATCTAATCTTATCTTATCTGATCTTATCTTATCTTATCTTATCTTATCTTATCTTATATTATATAATATTATCTTATCTTATCTTATCTTATCTTATCTTATCTTATCTTATATTATATAATATTATCTTATCTTGTCTTTGAAATATTCAAGGACGTTTCCGATTTGCAGACTGAGAAATGTCGCTTAATTGCGAATTTGAACCCGATAACTACCTGGTGTTGTGAAAGATTAGCTAAACCAAAAACATCAATGTTATGACATGGCCAGCACAGTCACCGTATTCAATTACAATAAAAAACTTATGGAAGATAATAATATGCAACCTGTCAAATAAAAAAATAAAACGGAACTTTGGGAAGAATCCCAAAGGCTTGATATGCCATACCTAAGAAGTTTTGTCAGACATTAGTAGAGTTCATGTCGTGAGGATGTTGGGCTGTCTTATAAAATAGAGGAATATACTATAAAATATATATTTTATAATTTTTTGTTTGTTTTTAAGCATCCATAGTTTTTTATGTTTTGATTCTCTTTTATTGTGCCCACTTATAATGCAGTGATATTAAGTTTAAATTTTTAATTATTTTATTTATATCACTATATTGTCAAAAACTTTTTTATTCAGTTCTATAATTATAAGCAAATGAAACAAAATATTGAAGTTGTTTGGATTAGTATATTAAAACGTTGCCTTTTATAATTCAAATTTGCATGAGTAACTGATTCTATTTTACTGTCCGATACTGTATATTTTTTAACTGCCTAAAATTAGTAAAGTTTTTAAAAAATTGTAAAGTTTTTAAGACAAAATTAAAGTGAAACTTTTGATCAAAAATAATTTAGAAGTTGAAGTTGAATTAAGTTAATAGTTGATTTAATTTCTTTTTTTTTTTTATTAATCTTAACGCACCCAAAACAAATTTTAATTTAAAAAACACAATTAAATTAACCCCTTAAAAAAAGAGAGAGAGAAAAAAAAACACAATAATAATAATAAAAACAAAAAAAAGCGAAACTCAATGAAAGCTTCTCTAACTAACTTACAGTTAAATGCATTAAAGACAAATAATGTGGGCACAATTCTAGACAATTAAAAACTAGACAAATTTGTGCTCAATTAAAGCGAACAATCAAGCGTCAAAGCCGCAAATTGATTTCAACCAACGTTGTCACCAGTCAGTCAGTCAATCAGTCGCAAGCATTGCGTGGCTATACCAACGCTTGCCGCCCCATCACATACTGTTTGAAGTGAATGCCATTGAATTTGATATTAGAAAAGATAGTAGAAAACACTAGGCAAACATTGATGTCGTTTTGTTTTTGTTTTGTTTTTTTGTTTTTATATAATGTAAATTAAAGCCATAATCTAGTGGGAGAAATTTTTACTTGGATTAAACATTTAAAGCTGCAATTTGTTGCGTTTGTTTGATACAATTTCTGCTCTACATACTTTTTGTAAATGTGTCTGAACTCTAGCATTCATTAGAAGAATGCACCAATAAAAGTGCTGGACACTAATTTTGCTTCCTTACTTTTGTTATGGGTTGGCAACTACTTGAAATTTTGTTTAATGCCATATATCAAATAACGTAATTTTGAATTATCAAAAATCAACACTGGAACACTAAAATATCAACTAACATTTCAACGACTATTTAGCTTGCAAAAAGCTTTACAGAAGCAATTTATATAAGCTAAGTTATTTCTCTAAGCCTTATTTATGTCTTCTAAAACGTTCGAAAAGGGAACTTTTATAATTTTTAGTATAAATCTATGAAATGAAATCTGATGAAACCAGTGCGCCGTAATACCTGGGACTAGCCTCCCAGGGTTCGACAAAATAATATCAGAAAAATTTCATATAATTTTTGCACTTGATGGTGGTTGGAACGAAGTCAGAGATCTAATTCCATACAGAAGAAGTACTACTATATTATATTTATAATTCAACTGAGTTGTTTCTAATTTTAAGCAACAATTATGAAATCTTAAAATTTTTGCAAATAGTTATAAAATTTCCAATCTTATACTAATACTTTGCTTCTCATTCTTACAGCTTCCACAATTGTCGAGCTTGCCGTCAAGCGTACGCCAAAAATGGCACGCCCCACTTCAGTGGGCATTGTACCCTCTACGCCCATACTCTCTGGTAGAGATAGAACGGCTTCTATAACAGGACCACAGCCGGTTGATGTAAAGTTTTCTTTATTGTAAAAAAAGAAATTGTTTATAAAAATTTTTATTTCTTTAGAGCATTAAAAGACGTGAAATGGAAACGTATAAAATACAGACGCTACAAAAAATGTTGGAACAGGAAAAATTAAATCTGGAACGTCTCAAGGGTGAAACCAACAATCCTAGCTACAAGCTATCTGAGGCAAATATACGCAAATTGCGAGAACAACTGCGCCAAGTTGGGGCTGAGGTAGGTTTTTGGGTGAAGACGTCAATGAAACAAGTTAAAATTTGTGTGTTTTTAACATTGTGTTATTTTTGGTTGGCAACACTTTTTTGCGTTTCTTGTTGTCATCTTTTGAATTTTGACATTTATAAGTAATACAGTTTAAGACGCAGCGTCGTTGCTCAAACAGTTTTAGAGACAGTTTGGCCAAAATGACAATTCTAATTTTAAGAAACTAAAAAAAAGCTTTATTAAATGAAAAAAAAAAAATTGGCAACATATGAAAAAAATTGCTCGCGCTTTGCTGCTGCTAGTTTGAATTTTTTTTTTAAATCTAAATCATTTTTTTCAAATTTGAACCCTATCTTAATATTTTATAGAAACATGCCCATTAAAACCACTATTTTCAAGACAACTTTTTACAACAAAAATTTTATATTTGAATTACATAAAATGAGCAAGTAGGTTTAATGAAATATTTTCCCGCTATACCCCATTCTTTTTTTGTGTACCCTGTCACAACATAAAATGTAATATATTTCAAATAAACACACACACACACACACACACACACACATATATATATATATATATATATATATATATATCCTTAAAACAAATACACTTTCATAAAATTTCAAACGCTTGTTTTTTAAAAAAAGAAAAGAAATCAAGAAGTTTTCTTCAAAATTTCACTGTTTTTTGTCACTGTTTCAAAACCATTTTGTTAGCTCTTTCTAAACATTGTTGAGCGTGCATTTTTGAAGGACATTTTTATTCATGAAATCTATTTCAACACCAACTCACCATAAAAGATTTTACCACCACCACCACCACACCTAGCATCAATTTATAATCGATCTAACTAGTTCTTTTACTTTCTCTAATAATCGCTCGCTCTCTCTTTCTCTCATATGCATTAATTGCATTAAAAAATTGACAAACAAAATTTGCTAAAAACTATTAATAAAATGCACCTAACAAAATTAATGCAAAAACAATATCTTTTTTAAATATAAAAAAAATAATTCAGAAAATTTAAAAGTGTTTAATTAAAACAAATTTTATTTTATTTAAAAATTTTTTTTTTAGAAAAGACTCAGAAATCATAAAAGTCACAAGTTTTAAATAATAAAAAATAAATAAAAATTAAAATGAAAAAAAAAATTAGAATTAAATTCAAAATTGAGATAAATGTTTTGAATATATATTTATAAATTAAAAATATAGATAAAAGACAAAATAAATACATACATTTGAGTTAAACAAAAAAAAAACTAAGGAAATATAAAAAAATTATAAGTTGTTACTTGGTAAAAAATTTGAAAATAAATAAAAATAAAATAGAAACTAAAATAATTAAAAAAATATTAAAAACATTTTTTATTCATGTTTTAATATTTTTTGAAAATGTGGAAAAATGAAAATAAAAAAAAAAAACAACTAAATCTAAAATAAAAAGTTTCATTAAAGAAATAAATAAAAATTCAATAAGCTAATATTTATAAAAAACAAAACTTTTAAATAAGTTGAAGAAATTAAAAAAAATAATATAAAATAAATGTAGCGAAAGTTTTTGATATTAATGTCAAAATATAAAGGAAAAATAAATTCAATAAAAAGATGAAAAATATTAGTTTCAAAACATTTGTAATACAAAATTTAATTGAAAGTAACGGAAACGCGGAAATTAAATAAAAAAAATTATAATATAAAAAGAAAGTTATTAGTTAATCCAACTTAAACCAGACTTTATTTATCTCTTACAAATTTTCGACACAGCTCACAGAGGGTTAACATCGAAAATAGTGAAAATTAATTGAAAAATGAAAATTAGTTTTTTTTTAATACTTACTACTCGATTAAAGAGCACACAATTTTACAGCACTACTGAAAATTTCATAGTCATATATTGTTTAGTTTTTCTGCTGCATAGCCGAAAATTTGAGAAATTTTTCGTTTTTCGCAAACAGTTGAAAAATTTAATTTCAGCATAATTTAAAGCTTCAAAATTTTTTTCTATGTTTTGTACCTTAAATTCAGGTATTATCAAGCGTTATATAAAAACAGGAAGTTAACAATAATTGTGTAGAAATATTTAAATTTTTTTTTTTATATGTCAAAATTCACATTTTTTTCGATATATATGTGAAGTTTTACTTAGGAATTCATTAACATCAAGTAGAAATGAAATTTTTTTATTAAACTACAATATGCGAGCTTCCATATTCAGCAATAAAAAGTTGCGCGTTTTTGCGCGAATCACTTTTATTAAATAAATTGTGAAAATAGTTCCAATTTTTTCTATGTAATAATATTTCAAATGAATTAATTAATTAAAGAATTTTGCTTAAAAAAAAAAACTTGTAAGAAAAGATTTGCGACTGGGCTGAATTTTTGAAGGTTTTATTATATTGATGACGTCACTTTATATGGAAGGTAGGCGTGATTTTCATGCGATTTGATTGTATTTTATAATCAGATATGAGATATGAATAGATATGAGATATCAAAGCTCTTTTACAAAATTTCATGTCCATATTTTAAGCTGTGTTGCATTTATGGAGATTTTACCGTTTTAATAAAGTCACTTTGTGTAGGGGAGGTAGGCGTGGTTTTCATCCGATTTGGCTCCTTTTCGATTTTGATCTTTAGTTTTTAGATTCACTATTAATTATTATTGAATTTCATGACGATAGCTTCAAAATTTCGACTGTAATCATGTCGACAGACGAAAAAACGGACAGGATTTTTTTTTTTTTACCATTCTAACTAAAAAAATTCCTAAGCTCCCTCCCTCCGACTTCTAGGTAAATTGATATCCATTTTTGTCGATTTCAACCCTCTGTGCAGCGTATTAGTTCTTTGCTAAAAAAACGTTCGTCTTCTCTAAACTTCGTTGCCATTTAAATTTTATTCACCACACTTGCTCTTCTCACGCAATCTCAACTTAATGCAAATGCAAAAACATAATATTTTATACACAAACAACAACGTACATTTTAAATAAAAAATAGAGATTTAAAAATCATAAAAAATATGTCTTAAACAATTGAAAATAAATGAAATCAAATAAAAAAAAATTATTAAAAAAAATTATTAAAAAGAATATAAAAAAAATATAAAAAATTTAATAAAAAAGAATAAAATTATTAAAAAAATAATAAAAAGTAATAATATAATAAAAATTATAAAGAAATTAAAAAAAATAATATAAAAAATAATAAAAAAATTATAAAAACAAAATAGAAAATTATAAAATAATAAAAAATTATAATAAATATAAATAAAAAATTTAAAAAATTATTAAATAAATTAATAATAATAAAAAAGTAATAAATAAAACAAAGAATACAAAATAATAACAAATGATAAAAAAATAATAAAAAAACTAGCAAAATAATAAAAAAAAAAAATAATACAAATTAATGCAAAAATAATAAAAAATAATACAACATAATACAAAATAATCAAAAAAAATACAAAATCATGAAAAATAATAAAAAATTATAAAAAGTAAGAAAATTACTAAAAAAACAAAAAACAAATAATAAAAAATTATAAAAAATATTAAAAAATAGTAAGAAATAATAAGGAAATAATAAAAAATAATTAACAATAATAAAAAATAGTAAACAATTATAATAATAATAAAAAAAGAATCAGAAAATAATACAAAATATTAATAAAATTATACAAAATGAAGGTAATAAAAATAATAAAAAATAAAAGTAATAAAAAATAAAAGGCTTAAAAAAAGTAATAAAAAATAAAAAAGTAAAAAAAATAAAATAAAAAAACTATAAAAAATTATTAAAAAATGGTTAAAAAAATTTAATAAGAAATATGAAAAAATATTAAAAAAATAAAAATTAAAAAATATTAATATAGTAAAAATAAAAAATAATAAAAAATTATAAGCAAATTATAAAAAATAATAAAATATAATAAGAAAATAATAAAAAATATACAAAATAATAAAAACAAAAAATTTAAATAAAAAATTATAAAAATAAAAAATAAAAAATATTGAAAAATAATAAAAATAAAAAATAATGAAAATTAATAAAAAAAATAAACAATAATTAAAATAATAAAAAATGATAAAAATAATAATATAAAATGATAAAAAAATTATAAAAAAATTATAAAAAAATAAAAAAAAATAAAAAAAAATAAAAAAGTAACAAGAAAAAAATAAAAAATAATAAAAAATAACAAGCAAAATTATAAAAATAAGCGAAATATAAAAAATAATAAAAAAATTAATTAAAAATAATAAAAAAATAAAAATAAGAAAAATAATACAAATTAATGCAAAAAAAAAAATAGTAAAGAAAAAAAAAAAATACTACAAATTAATGAAAAAATAATAAAATTGTTAAGAAATAATAAAAAGTAATAAAAACTACTTAAAAACTACTTCTTAATACTTAAAAAATAGCAAAAAAATAATAAACAATAATGAATAATAACTAAGAATAATAAAAAATGCTCAAAAATATTAAAAAAATTACATAAAAGTAAAAAATTATGATAATAAAAAAATCAAATTTTTTATATATAAAAAAAGAACTGAAAAATAATACAAAATAATAATAAAATAATAAAAAGTAATAATAAAATAATAAAAAATAAAAGTAATTAAACGTAATAAAAATTAAAAAAATTAAAATAAAAAATTGTATAAAAATTATAAAAAATTTATGTAAAATTATAAAAAATAGAATAAAAAATTATAAAAATAATAAAAAAATAAAAAATACTAATATGATTATAATAAAAAATAATAAAATAAATTGTAAACAAATTATAAAAACATAATAAAAAACGAATAATAAAAACATAATAAAATATTATATAATAATAAAATATATTATATTATAAAATACATAAAAATATTAAAAAATAATACAAAATAATAAAAAAATTATGCAAAATATTAAAAAATAATAGAAAATAAAAAAAAAAATACTATATAATAATAAAAAATAATGAACAATAATGAAAAATAATACAAAATAATAAAAATTATAAAAAATAATAAAAAAATTAATAAATAGTAAAGAATAACTAAAAAAATAAAAAATAATAAATAATAAAAAATAATAATAAAAATATAAGAAATAATAATAATAAAAAAATTAAAAATAATAAAAAAATGATAAAAAATAATTAATAAAAAAAAGTATTGCCAAATAATAAAGAAATAATAAAAATTAATAAAAAATACTAAAAAATAATGAACAATAATTAAAAATTATAAAAATAATGAATCAATAAAAAAAAAATAAAAAAAGAAATGGAAAATAATAAAAAATAAAAGTAATAAAAAATAGAAAAAAATGGTAAAAGAATAATTAAAGAATAATAAAAAAATTATCTTAATATATAAAAGACAAGCACGCTGCTCTGCGTCCGATATCGCTGAAACTGTAAAAATTTTTTGCGATCAGCCTGAAAGTATGCACAGAAAATTCATTTGATACTTATCAGTGACATGCTTGTCTTTTATGTACATATGTGCATACTTTCAGGCTGACCATTTTTCAGAACAGTTGTAAAAGCACTGTAATAATGGCAAAAACTTATTTCAGTTTAGCGTTAATGCTTCCAACCCGACGTAGGACTGGCTTTTATACTAGTAAAAACAATAAAAGATAATAAAAAAATAGTCCTAATACATAAAAGCCAAGCAGGCTGCTTCGCACCTAATATAGCTCAAACTGTTATTATTTTTTGCCATTGTTACAGTGCTTTTCCAACATATAGTGTCCAGAAAAATGTTCAGCCTGAAAGCCTGCTTGCCTTTTATGTATGTGCATACTTTCAGGCTGAACATTTTTCAGGAAAGTATATGTTAAAAGTATAAAGGAAAGTATAAAAGCATTGTAATAATGGTAAACAATAATTACAGTTGGATTGTAAATGCTTCCAATCCGTCGTAGGACGGGCTTTTATACTAGTAAATAAATAAAAAATAATAAAAAATTATTAAAAATATAAAAATTAAATTAAAAATCAAAAAGGAAATTAAAAATAATTTTGGAAATAAATACTGGTAAAATTTATTCCAAAGTTATATAAAAAACTAAGAATATATTCAAAATTATTAGTTGTTAAACAAACTTTAGCCAAATTTAATAGGATTTAAAATTTTAAAAACTTCAAAAAAACTTTACAAAAACTTTGAAAACAAACATGAAAACATAATAAAAATATTAAATTAAAACATACATTAAAACATAATAAAATAAACTAAAAATAACGTAAAAAAACCAAAAATTAGTCAAGTAATTTTAAAAAAATAATACAAAATAAATATAATGCAAAAAAAAAGTGGAATTTATTTTTAGAAATAAAAAAATAAATAATACAAAAATTTGTAATATTACCATGAATAACTAATTGAGAAAAATAAATGCTATAATTGTATAATCAATATAAAAAATTAATAATACACAAATTAATTGAGAAAAATTAACTCAAAAGTTAACTTAAAAAACAAAACAAACAAAAACAAAACACAAAAAATATTAGGTTTTAATTAGCTCAACTTCAACCAGACTTTTTTTATCTCTTCTAAAGTTACGACACAGCGTGTTATTTTTTACTAAAAAAAAAAAAAAATACGTCTCTAAATTTCGTTGCCACACAAATTTTATTCACCACACTTTCTCTTCTTCACGCACTCTCAACTCAATGCAAACGCAATAAACAATATTCTATACAACAACAACAACGTACATTGCAAATATATCAACACTCCCCCCACATACTACAATTCACCACAACAGGATGAACCAACGAACACAAAATTGCAAGCAACATCTTCAATGACGGCGGCAAACAACAATAAAAATTCTGCCCTGCTATCGCCTACACAAATACACCATTTGTCGTCGTCTTCCCACCACCAGGCACAACAATACTTACAGCCACAAGTCATCACACCACAACCGCAACCAGCACAATCCTCTCCAGCATTCCTCTCTCTATTACCGCGTTCGCTCTCATCTCTATCGTTGGGCGGACGCAAAAATAAAATTGACAAAGAACTTATAACTTCACCTCTGAATAATACAACGGATTTTCTACACACCTCCACCTCATCGACGCCACCGCAGCACTTTAATATGTCGCAGTCACTGCATCAGCATCGTATTAGTTCACCGCAGCAGCAGCAGCTGTTCTATCAGCATCAGCAACAGCTGATACAGCTGCAGCAACAACAGCAACTGCATCATCAGCAACAACAACAGCAGCAGCAGCAGCAGCAACAACAGCAACAGCAGCAGCGTCATAAGGAGTCGTCCTCTAAGTCATCCAATTCGAAGCATAAAAATAAGTTTGCGTCACAACCCAAGAATTTGATAAAAGAAGACATTCCGCCACCTTTGCCACAGCGCAATCCGCCACGCAATTTGCTGCTCGAACCGGCAACAGCTACAACTGTATGCAATGTAGCGACTCCTCCAGGCAACAATAACAACAACAGTGATTGGCGCCGTCCTGTGCAGGTGCCTATCTCAGATTTGGATCACGCCAATCTAACTACTGGCAGCGCTAGCCCACAGCTGCGCAACTCACCGCAGCCACAAAATACACCACAAGCCAACGCTGCAAACGTCTCACCAGCATCCACAGCCAGCACACCATCCTCGGCTCAGAAAAAACGCAGCAAGACTAAAACCAAGGCACTGTCCGATCCAAAAATGTCCACGCAGATGTTTTTGCAAATGGAAACCGGCTCCGGTAGTCTGGATGGCGAAGATGATGCTGATTGCGTGCCACCACCGCTACCGCCGCGTCAACCGGGCATGTTGGAGGAATCAAGTGCAGCGTTGAATGCCTCCTCGCGCAAAGGCAGCGTCAATAATTTAAGCGTTGGTGGCGTTGGATCGTCGCGCCCTACACCCAATAGCATAGAAACCTTGATGAACTATCCGCTGGTAGCGACTTGCACTGCGGTGCGCGACAATATGTCGGCAGCATTTCCGCTCTCGCAGCGTCCAAATATCGTGCAACAATTGCAGCAACATCAACAGTTACATGGTGGTGGTGGAGGAGGAGGAGGCGTGGCAGTTGGTGCAAGTGGCAGCAGCGCTGCTGCTACAGCTGTAAGTAAAAGAACACTTAAAAAAAAAAATTACAAACCTTGCAACACTAAACAAACAAATTGCAAATCATGTCAGCTGCGGAGAGTCAATTACTACTCACCATGCTCTCTCTCTCTCTTCCTCTGCTGCAGCCCTCTAACTCTCTCTCTCTCTCTGTAGTAACTGTATTGTGGGTGTATTTTTTGGATTACTGATTCATTTCGCAAAAACAAAAATGGTCGAATTATTGTAGTCTACATTAATTTCAAGAAACTAACCATAAGTTTTAAACACATTGTTAAAAACTGACCGACCTCAAAAGTTCACTGTAGAAAATTCATACTCAAAACACTCTGAGTATTCTCACTGCACTCTTATGTAAAATAACACAATTAACACGCTTCTACTAATATGAGATACTACTAACTTGCGCATGTTTTGAGCATGTTTTGAGTAAAAAAAAAAAAATTTTAACTAAGATTGTATGAAATGATAGAAAAAATAATTTTAAGCTACTATTTTTACAAAAAAAAAAAAAAAATCCATCTCTTGCAAGAAATTTATTGAGAAGAATTCTTAATATTTAATAATTAATAGATTCTTCAGTTGTAGCGCTACTTTTTCCAAAATAGATCATGTTTTTATTTAACGAAAATAAGTTAGGTATAAGAAGCAAACACTAGAAAGTAGCAAACAACATATGCTACAGCAACTTAAAAAACTTGTTACAGGCTTTATAAAAAAAAAATTATAAGAAAGATAACAACTATTTCTAGGAATTCATAAAGGTAATTATAATTGAATTTATGGTATACTGCCCGACCGAAAATTCGGTTACAGTTTCGACTTTTTTTGTCAATTACGGCTGCTACCGAAATTTCAAAACCTCAGATTTTGTATGTAATGTAATTTTAATTATTTGATATACCAGTGCTACAAGGTTAAAACCTTATGATTAATGCACTGGCATCATTGATTTGTTTTTTTAATATGACAATAAATTTAATGTTAACAATAAAATTCATTACTAAGAGTAATAAAAATTTTAGAAACAATTTTAATATTAATATTAATAATATTAACTAGTGAATATAATATAAAAAAAATAATAACAATTTCTCTCCCAGCGAGGTAATGACAAAACAGGAAATTTGATTTAATGTTACTTTGCAACATTTTTCAAACTTTTATATATATGAACTTTTTAAAAGAAAGAGATGATGAATTTATCGAAAAAAAAGAAGATTATTGCAACGATGAAAGATGAGTATATACAATTTTTTTGAATTGCACCTTCAAATCCTCATCCTTCCCATGCTCATTTTAAGAATAATCATGCACATTTTGAAAATTTTAAAAAAAAAATATATTTTTTATACTTTTCATTTATAAACCCTTGGCTGCCACACCTCGCTCCAGTAATATAGCTTCCACCCTATGGTAACTAATTACCCCAACTATCCAAGGGTTAATAACTGAAAAGTATAAAATTTATTTGTTTCTTTTAAAATTTTCAAAATATATAAACAAAATATAGAAACTTAATAATTAACAAAAAAGATATTTTGTAAATACAGATCCACATGGTATGAAAATAGGTTTTTAGTAATAACTTTTGATTGGAAAATAATACTGGGATATTTTTTTCAAATAAATTATTTTTGAAGCTTCACTCTTTTATAAAAATTATAAAAAGAACATTTTTAAAAAAAATTAATTTCATCAATAAAATCGAAAGCGTCACTCACACCCTTGTTTTTTTATGATAGAAATAGTTAATAAATTTTTGTTTAAAACTGAATCCATTTTTGCTAATAAATGTCATGCCATGTGAAAAGGAGCTTAAAATGCAATTTTTAATTTAAATTATTTTTACAACAAAAACAAGTTTTACGCAATTTTTTGAGGAAACATTGAATATTTTGGGCTTTTTTTGAAAAAAATATTAAAAATACAAATGTACAGTAATTGGTATTGTAAAAATATTTTTTGGCAAGTACTTTTAATAAACTTTATAGCACAAAAAAAAAATTTTGTGATATATGCTGAAAACTAACGGAAATTTTTACATAGAAAGTCATATTTTTAAATTTCCGATGATTTTTTCTCATTCCTTCGGGTAAACAAGTTAAAAGCACAAAGTTGTATAGAAGCAAATATTTCAAATATTTACACATATGGAAATTTGGAGAAAAAACAAAATTTTTGATACCCATATTGTAGTCTTCATCTCTAAAAAAAAAAATTTTTTTAAGAAAATAAATGCATATTTTAATTAAGAAAATTTTAATATAAAAACTTAAAAATTGAAAGAAACAAAAAAAAAAAAAGGTAACTTTTAGAATTCTCTTAAATAAAATATAAATGAAAATGAAACAATTTCGAAAATGGGCTCCTTATGATATCGACTAAATACTGTTAACCCTCCGATGAGTGACAGTTCTGAACTTCACGGCCGTGTGAAAAGGTCCCTACGGACCTTTTTTGTAAATCATGTTTTTTTCAAATAAAAAATTTTTTTTTTTTATATTTTTTTTTTATTGTTTATAACTAAATTCTACATACAAAAATAATTTTTTCAATTTTTTTAATTTTTTTTTTTTTTTTTTTTTGCTTGAATTTTCTTAAGACTATTATAAAAAAGTTTAAAAATTATTGTTGTTGAGCGTGTACTTCTTGTCCCCCGCCCTGTGCGCAAGTGTTGCAGCGATGTAAAAGTGTGCTATGTTCTCCGCAAACAGCGTTGCCGCAGCCGAAGCAGTGTGCCCGCGTTTTCCGCTGCCGCCCGTACTCAGAACGGCAAAGGCGACATGACGGTCTACTTGACCTAGCCGCAAACGACGGTGCATTGCCTTCCATCGGTCTTGGTAATACCTGAAATGAAAAGAAAAACAAAAAACAAATAAATATATATTCTATTCTTGAATTTGAAGATGTTTTTCTTACCCTGACATCGAATGCTTCCATCGCATTGCGTATCCTTGGATATGAGGTTATATGGTTGTTCAGGGCACGTTCTTCGATATTTGGTGTGGCCAATTGTTTCGTTAGCAGTAACAAGAACGACCGCCGTCTGTAAAAAAAAAATCGTATAAGCAGCAAATGCAGCGACGTCCAGCATATTATAAAACATGGCCAACGGCCATCGTTGTGTTGTTTTTTTGCAGCTGTAAGTGCCTAGCATTTGATCGATGGTATCAACGCCGCATTTGTTGGCGTTGTAATCTAATATGGCATAGGGCTTCCGCTTCTCGGTTTGCTCGTCAACGAAGCAGGTGTAGTGCATTGTGGAGAGCACGTTCACCACTTTATTTTTTTTCGGCACGTATGAGCATAACGCTATATCCCCTTCGTTGAACCCAAATAATGTACTATTGATGG
The DNA here is from genome assembly GCA_914767935.1 of Coremacera marginata. Lineage (NCBI taxonomy): Eukaryota > Metazoa > Arthropoda > Insecta > Diptera > Sciomyzidae > Coremacera > Coremacera marginata. The sequence goes on from OU612044.1 coordinate 20,654,863, forward strand.
TGCGCTTCGGGTTCTTCTTGAACTCCTGTGGAATGAATGTTTTGTTGTAGCGCACTGTACCAATATATGCGGTCTTCCTCCTCAACAAAATACGCGCCAAATCAAGAGTGGTAAAGAAATTATCCGCGTATATAGTACGGCCAGCATCTAAATATTTTTCCACAAGATCCAGCACTACGTTCTGCCCTTGGTTTATCTCCCGATGTTGGTTTGGCAGTTTTCCAGAATATACCATTCCCTTCACAGGATAATAACTCTGTGAGTCGCATAACCACCATACTTTCAAACCATACTTAGCTGGCTTTGACGGAATATATTGTGTGAAGCGGGTGCGGCCTCTGTAAGGGAACAACTGCTCATCAACTGTTAGTGCTTCATGAGGAGTGTAAGCTGCTGCCAAGTTATGTTGCAACATTTGCCAAATATCGTCAATAGCCGCAGTTTTGCTGTTGATGAGTCGCTGTTGTCGAGTATTTCCATTGTCGAATCGAATAAATTGCTTTATACACATGAAGCGATCGTACGACAACGCAGCTTTGTATATTGGGCAACGCGTCGCGCCCCATAATTCCATAGCTGGTTCATGGTTTGATCTTGTGAGTCCAGCATACAAAAGAATAGCTACAAAGGCGTCAAACTCTTTCACTGCCATTGGCTTCCACTCCTTTTTCTTCGTGGGATTCGCCAAATTCCATGCAGCTGTAACCTCCCTGCCTTTACGATTTGTTTCACGTAGCACTAAGTGTATTATTTCCTCTGTCATGATTGAACGCATTATTGTATAGGGGTCGTGTATATTTCCTGTTGGTCCTGGTTTCTTTCTTGTGAAGTCGACCACGTTATGATTACGAGTGCGTGATGTTGGTGGTGCTTTTTTACTCCATTGGGTGCCATCTTTACCAATATAGTAACTTTCATTCGTTTCCTGCCCATCATTTTCTTCCTCTTCATCATCGTCGGCATCAGTATCTTCATTTAGCTCGACGTATCCTTCAGTTTCGGCATCTGACTCTTCAGCAGGTTGGTATGTGGATCTTCATCATCCTCAACTTCATAATTATCAATTGCAGCAATATCAATTTCTTCATCCATGTCTTCGTCCATAAAATCAGCAAATCTACTATCAGCTGCACAACAATTTCAGCAACGTCCAAACTACTTGCATCTGCCATATTTATATATTTGTTTCTATCACACACGATTTTACTCTTCGCTGTCTAAACTTTGACTGATTTGGTTTACGAAACTACAACTTCTTTTATACTCTTTCGTACGTCTACCTAAACTCAAAGACATTAGGGATGATGATAAAAACAAAAAATTCTAAGAAAAAATTCTAAGAACAAAAATACTAAGAACAAAAAATACTAAGAACAAAATACTAAGAACAAACAATTCTAAGAACTGGTTTATTGCTAGTAGTATAAAATTAGAATATTGTGCCTTTCCTTGAAAGCAATAAAGTTCATGTCTTTGAATTTTTCTTAGAATTTTTTGTTTTTACCATCATCCCTAATGTCTTTGAGTTTAGGTCTTTGTGTTCAGAACAAGTAAATTATGTGTTGAAACAATAAAAAAATTATAATGATGCCCAAAAACATGCATTTATTAGTGAAATTCAGTACAAGGTCCATACGGACCTATTCACACGTCCGCGTACTATTCTCACTAAAACCTCAATAACTCCTAAAGTAATGATCCGATCGGCTGATTTTTTTTCCAAAAGATGCGCAACAAAATACTCTTGGAATACAGAGTAACTTTGGGGGGGGGGGGGGTTGTAGTGGCCGAAGTAGGAGTAATTTCAGTTTGAAAAGGCAAAAAGGTCCTTAGGGACCTTCTCACTCATCGGAGGGTTAAAAATTACAACAACAAAATTACAATGAAATTTATTTCTCCAAAATGGATGCCATCATCATGTGTGGCTTTAAAATACCTTTCGTTTGATACCAAATTTGTATATATTTCTATGGAAAATAGTGAAATTGTGGCAAAAAAAAACGAAATTTTCGCTGATTTTAAAACGTCATTTTGAAACCGTAAACTATCGATTGAGCACGTATAAAAAAATACGTCGACCTTAGATTTTTGTCCTCTATCACATATCCAAAAATTATTGAAATCGGTGAGTGACACCTGGGAACCTTTCCTTGTGAGTCACAATTGGCAAAAATTTCGCAAGCATAAAGAAGCGTAGGGAGGATGTATGCTTTAGCGATAAGAAATCTTATTTTGGGTGGTGTAAAATGTTGTGAAACCCTCAGTACCCTTAGCATTCCATAAACCTTTGCCTATTGTAGTGCCAATGTGTGTATTCCAAGTCAATGTCCTATTAAAGATTACTCCAAGGTTTTTAGTTGACTCAAGGAAGCTAATTGAGGCGTTGTTCAAAATGATTTTAGAAAATTCCGACACATCGACTGGTTTTCTAGAGATAACTATACATTTCGACTTTTTTGGGCTAAGACACAAGCCATTTTGACCTGCCCAAGTTGTTATGCGTGCTAAATCGTTGTTGATGGTAGATATACAATCAGAAATACAGTCGAGATCACAGACGTCGTCAGCGTACATATGGACTTTGCAATTTTTAAGAACCGTGGGTAAGTCGTTAGCATTGATGGAAAACAGGACAGGCCCAATAACTGAGCCCTGAGGTACTCCCCTGTTAACCGTCAAGAATTCTGATGTCTTGTTGTTGGCAAATACAGCTTGGGATCTATTAGAAAGATATGACCTGAACAGGTTTACTGCTTTATAAGAAAAGTTAAACATGTTACTAAATTTGATACAAAGGATGCCATGATCGACTGTATCTTAAGGCCTTAGAGTGATCAAGAAGAATTAACAAGCTAATTTTTTTATCATCTAAGTCTGCTCTAATCTCTTCAGCTACATCTATTATAGCTGTAACGCAACTCCTCTTTGCCCTAAATCCAGACTGCCTTTCGCTTAATAACTTTTTATTGAAGATAAATTCGCTAGCTTGCCGATTTAAAATCACTTCAAATGCCTTCTTAGCCAAGATCGGCAATATGGCAACGGGCCGATATTCATTGCATGTTTTAGGTATTGGAATGATTTTGGCTTGTTTCCAACATTTCGGAAAGATAGAAGTAGTGAGAATTGTATTAAAAGCGTAAGTTATGTATGGTAACAAGATTGGTAAAGAATTTTCAGAAAGAGTGGGTGAACTTCATCGGAACACCAACGGCATTTGATTTTATTGACAGAAGACTTACTTACTTACTTACTTACTTAGGTGGTCGTAACAACCCGTGACCGGGTTTCAACCGACCGCATCAGCTCTCGCCAGGCGCCTCTGCTTTGCACGCGCCTTCTCCAATCGGATACACCAAGTGCGGTTAGGGCTTCCTCAGCCTGGTCCATCCATCGGAGGCATGGTCTCCCTCGTCGTCGTTGACCAGCGACCCTCGCCTCGAGCACCTTTTTCGCTGGAGCTTCGTCGTTCATACGATGGACATGACCCAGCCAGCGTAGTCGCTGCACAGTTATACGCCGAACTACGTCAATGTCATCGTAGAGCTCATACAGCTCGGTTCATTCGGATTCGTTCTTCGTTTTATCTCCAGGCTGATTTCGTTTTTGGTATTAATGGCGGTGCCAAGGTAAACGAACTCCTTGACTACTTCAAAGTTATAGCTGCCGGATGAAACGTGGGAGTCTAAACGCCGAGCTCCCTTGTTTGTAGACAGCATTGACAGAAGACTAGTCAGTACTTAACTCTTGTCAACGCAACGAAACGAAAAAGCACTATCTGAGCCTAAGACAACTGACGAAGAATCATTTCTACTAGCGTAAACATTCTCATCAACTGTAGGCATGGGTATGTTTACAAAATTTTTATGTCATATGAAAAAAAAGTGTATGAAAAAATTCAATAAATATTAAGGGCTCATTCTGTTTAAGGAGGTCAAAAGAAGCTACTTTTATTTTTTTTTTGGAAGGAATTGTTACAAATATTATAAAAAGTTTATTGAAGTTAACTAATATCCTCTTAAATTAAAAAAAAATTTTTTTTTGCTCACTCTTCTAATTCTTCAAAATGACGTTTTTCTCAAAACTATGTTTTTACGGTCAGCGACGGTGATCGCATAAAATTTTAATCACATATTTTACATATAAACAGCTCTATCGTCAACTGCGATCGTATTTAAATTTTGATTTTTAATATTTGTTTTTGCTAGAAAAAAAAAAATGCAATTTTTTAAAATTTTTTCTTAAATGTGCGCCATTTTTTATTTATCGATTTTTATTTAGAGTTCAATCAATTTTGATTTTTTCAGCAGCGAATCACTTTTTTTCACAAAGTTACCGTCTCCCGCCATTTTGAAGTATTACTTACTTACTTACTTACTTAGGTGGTGCTTATAACCGTAGGTCGGTTTTGGCCCCGTCTAAGAAATTGTGCGAGCCTCTTCTGTTCTGCGCTTGCTGGTGCCAGTTGGAAACTCCAAGTTTTTACAGGTTGTCCTCCACTTGGTCTTTCCAACGGAGATGTGGTCGTCTTCTTCTACCGCCACTGAGTATCGAAATCGAATATTTTCTTCGTTGGATTATTGGTATTCCATCCGCTCAACATGACCTAGCCAGCGAAGCCGCTCGATTTTAATGCGCTTGACTATGTCGATGTCGGCGAGAAACAACAATAAAAAACTATTAGTTTTAAGAAACTTTATAAAGGGAAGTTTTATACTACAATTTGGAACTGATACAACATTTTTGTTTCAAGGCCAAATAAAGTATTTTTTGTACAAGATGTGAACAAATTTTTAAGAATTTTAATATTATGATACAAATTTGGTTCAGGGGGGGGGGGAGAGGGAGGGATGGAGGGGGGAGTAAATCGAGGTAACAGGGCGTAAGCAGTTGAATATAATTTCAGAAGTCCAAAAGCTCTTAAAGCAAAATTTAGAACTTACTAAGACCTTTTTAACGGTACATCATTTTCTAAAATCGGGCAAAACAGGTCATTCAATAAGTCTGTAGGATAAATAAAAAAAAAAAACAAAATTTTGATAAAACTCGATTATATTATTCAACATAGTTAGTTGCCTTCGAGAGCGATACAACGAATATAGCGATTTTCCAACTTTTCGATACCACTTTTATAGTACGATTTCTCTTTCTCATCAAAATAGGCGTCAGTTTCAGCGATTACTTCATCATTGGACTTGAATTTCTTTCCAGCAAGCATTCTCTTGAGATATGAAAACAGGAAAAAGTCGCTGGGGTCTATATCTGAAGAATACGGTGGGTGGGTAAGCAATTCGAAGCCCAATTCATTCAATTTTGCTATCGTTTTCATCGATTTGTGACACGGTGCATTGCTTTGATGAAACAACACTTTTTTCTTTTGCAAATGTGGCCGTTTCTTGGCGATTTCAGCCTTTAATCCATCCAAAAGTGCACAGTAATAGTCGCTGCTGATGGTGGTTCCTTTTTGTAGATAGTCGATGAATATTATTCCTTTCGCATCCCAAAATACAGTAGCCATCACCTTACAAGCCGACTGTTGGGTCTTTGCTCGCTTTGGATTCGGTTCGTCGACTGCTGTCAACTCAGCTGACTGTCTTTTGAAGTCTGGTGTGTAATAGTGAAGTCATGTTTCATCCATTGTCACATATCGACGATAAAATTCGATTTTATTGCTGTTTAACTGCGCCAACAAACACTCTTCTGAAGCATCAATTCAGTGTTGTTTTTGGTCGACTGTGAGCTCACACGGTACCCACTTTGCACAGAGCTTTCGCATACCCAAATGTTCGTGTAAAATGGTAAAAACACTACCATTTGAGATCTTTACAATGTCAGCTAGCTCGTGCACCTTCAATTTGCGATCGTTCATAACCAATTTGTGGATTTTTTCTATGTTTTGTGGAATAAAAGTCTGATTTGGGCGTCCACTGCGCTCTGCATCATTTGTGCTGGTACGACCACGTTTAAATTCAGCAATCCACTTTTCTACCATTTGTCTTGATGGAGCAGAGTCCGGATAATGTTTATCAAGCCATTGTTTGGTTTCCACTGTATTTTTTTTTTTCATCAAAAAGCAATTCTGTATCAAAACTCGAAATTCACTTTTTCCATTTTTCTTTTTTTCAATAACAATAGTTGCACACAAAATGCTATAACTCACGAATCAATGGTCAGATTGTTGTCATATTTTTATACGTATCGTTTGAAGGTTGGTACTAAATAAAAATCATATGGAAAAAATACTAGTAACGCCATCTATGTGTCATCCTATGGACTTTTTGAACGTACTGTTAAAATGCATAAGTTATGGAAAAAAGACCATTTTGGCGGTTTTTCTTGGGTCTAAAAAAATTTTTTTTAGAGGGGGTTTTCAAAGGGGTGCACTTTTCGAACTTTTTTTTTGTATGAAGACCGACCCACTCTATTGTACAGTACTGCTTATGCTGTGGTTATGCTATGCAAACATATTTGGTGAGTTTTTTTTTAATTACCGAGGCGATTACCAAGCGATTACCGATTACCAATTACCGAAGCGATTACCTACCAGTAACCGCTTACCGAACCAATTACCGAAAAGATTACCAACCGATTACCGAACCAATTACCGAAGCGATTGCCAACCGATTACCTAACCAATTATCGACTACCGAAGCGATTACCAACCAATTACCGATTACCGAAGCGATTACCAACCCATTACCGTTTACCCAAACGATTACAAACCGATTACCGAAGCGATTGCCAACCGATTAGCAAAGCGATTACCAACCGACTACCAACTACAGAAGCGGTTACCAAATGATTACCGAGCCAATTACCGATTATCCAAACATAGTAATTGTGTTACAAATATATTATGCACTAGCTGAATACCCGGCTTAACTCGGGAGTTGATATAAATAATTTTCGATTTCATTCGTCGATTTAAAAAAACTTTTCACAAACTTTAGAAGGAATTTTGTGTGCATCTTTCAAACCGGTAACTTTGGCGAAATGAGCAAAATGCAGCTTCAACATCTGAAAATTACATCTGAAAAGTTAGAGAAATCGTGATTTGTGTGCGTGCCGCCGATCGCTTGCAAAAATATATTTTCAAGTTTTATATTGTATTCGATAGATAGATTGCACATTTTTGAAAAAATCAGAGCAAAAACGAATTTTTGGCAAATCGCGATTAAACTGGACATAAATTAAATGAGCATGAAAAATAGAAATTGAAATGTCAAAACAAGGGACTTGCGTATGTGTTGATGCGTGCTCAAATACCACAGAATTCGGCGTCAGCTGTCCTGATTTGCGAAAAAAGAAAGTGGAATATAAATACACATAAAGAAGAAATGAAGATATTTATCACTCTTAGCGCTTTGCTACGCCTTACTGTATTTTGTAGTACAGCGCCCTTTGGCGTTCAAGATATAGTAAAATACATAGCGCCAAAAGACTCATCGCACCCGAAAATCGCTTGTAAAAATCATACTTATCGGATAAGTTGTTTCGAGTTCTTTGCGGTATTTGTACAGTGGCGCCCTCTGGTTTTCGAGATAGAATAAAAAAAAATAACGCCAAAGCCCTTTCAATACTCGATAGTCAAATCCTATATATCCGATTTACAAATTTTTATCTAAATCGAATGAGAGGTCTTTAAATGTTTTACGATTTCTTAAGTGATTTGTACTACAGCACCATCTGGTGTTTAAAATAGCGCAGAAAAAAAAGTCCAATATACCCACCGTATCCGAAAACTCCTATGTAAAAATTTTCACGCTAATCGAATTTACAGCTAGGAGTTTTTCGACATTTTCAAAACATTTGTACTGCAGTGCCCTCTGGTGTTCAATATAGAACAAAATAGATAAGTCATAAAAACTACCGTACCGAAGACCCCTAAATACAAATTTTCATGTAAATCGGATGAATAGTTTCGGAGATAAACTATAATAACAAAATTCGTGGAACCCGATCACAGCGCCACCTACCGGGTCCAATTGCGAATCTGAACCATCCAGGGATCCACTTAAACACACACAAAAAATTTCATCAGAAACAGTTTAATAACATTCCAACGTTCAAATTGTACAACAGCGCCCTCTAGTTTCGAAGCAGAGCAAAAGAGATAACGCCAAAACAGTTGCCCTACACGAAAATCCTTTAGTAAAATTTTTCATCCAAATCGGATGAGCGGCTTTCTAGTTTTTCACGATTTCTTAAGATATTTGTAATACAGTGCCCTCTGGTGTTCGATATAGTACAAAAAAGATAAGTCCAAAATAGTCACCATATTAGAAAACCCCAATTTTCATGAAAATCGGATAAACAGCTTAGTAGTTTTTTTAAAATATTTGTACACAGCGCCCTCTGGTGTTCAAGATAGAACAGAGTAGAAAAGTCATGAAAACTCACCTTACCCAAAAACCTCCATATACAAATTTTCATGCAAATCAAATTAACAGCTTCGGAGATAAACTATAAAAACAAAATGCCTTAAACACGATCGCAGCGCTACCTACCGGGTCCAATTGTGAAACTGAACCATCCAGGGATCCACTCAACCACACACAAAAAATGTCATCAAAATCAGTGCAGGCGTTAAGGAACAGTTTAATAACATGCAAACGTACAAACTGGACAACAGCGCCCTCTAGTTTTGAGAAAGAGCAAAAAAGATAGCACCAGAACCCTTGTCGTACTCAAAAACGCTATTTACAAATTTTCATCCAAATCGGATGAGCAGTTTTGAAGTTTTTCACGATTTCCTAAGATTTGTACTAAAGCGCCATCTGGTTTTAAAGATAGTACAAAAAGGCTAAGTCCAAAACACTCACTGTATCAGAAAACCCCTATTTTCCAATTTTCATGCAATTCGGATGCATGGCTTAGGAGTTCTTCGAGGTTTTGTACTACAGCGCCTTCTGGTGTTCGGTAGAGAAAAGAGTAGATAAGTCAAAAAAACTTAGCGTGTCCGAAAACCTCTACATGCTAAATTTCATGCAAATCGGATAAACGGTTTTGGACTTTGCCGACTTTTTGAAAATATTGGTACTACAGCGCCCTCTGGTGTTCAAGATAGAACCTAGTTTATAAGTCATAAAAACTCACCGTTTTCGAAAACCCCTATATACCAACTTTCATGCAAATCGTATAAGCGACTAAGGAGTTTGAGTTGAGTTCATGAAAACTCACTGTATCCGAAAACCTCTACATACCAATTATCATGTAAATCGGATGCACGGTTTAGGAGTTTTTCGAGGTTTTTCAAAATATTTGTGCTACAGCGCCCTCTGGTGTTCGAGATGAAACGGCGTAGATAAGTCAAAAAAACTTAGTGTATCCGGAAACCTCTACATACAAATTTTCATGCAAATCGGATGAACGGTTTCGGAGATAAGCTAAAAAAAAAGAATGACTGGAACTAGATCGCAGCGCCCCCCAATGGGTCCAACCTTTTTTTCCTGAATGTTGGCCTATATGTTGACCGGTAGTATAAGGAACCTATATGTCAAATTTCATTAAAATCCATCAAGTGGTTTTCGCGTGATGCTTTAACAGACAGACAGACAGACAAAAATTTTAAAAATGCGATTTTTGGACTCATTCAAAACGTCCATCGCAAAAAGAATTTCAAAAATATATTTAATGCACAGATTTTTTTTTTACAATTTTATATATATAAACATATTAGGGCGGGTCGATTTAAAAATCGCTCAATGCTCTGTGAAAATCGTATTCTAGGGATCAAAATAAGAAACTTTGCCAAAGGAACCATACCTCTAAAACGAATTCTGATGTCCCCCAATTTGGGTCGAACTTTTGGGTAGGGGAAAATTTTGAAAAATCCCACTTTGACCCATTTAGAGTGCACCAATCGAGTCCAAATATATGACCGACCCCCATTAACTTTGGAGGCTTGACCCACCCATGCCAGTGGCACACCCCCTGGAACCCCCCTGTGGGGTTCCCCATACAAACATTTCAAAAAATCACCAGTTTTGGCACTTTACATGAAAAAATCAGCGAAATGGCTATGTTTTTTCTTTATTTTTATTTATTTATTTATAATAATATCTATTTTTTCTCTTTTGAAATTTATTTATTTAGTTAGTTAAATGAAAAAATTAATTTAAGTTAGTTATAGAAAAGAAACTAAAAAAATTATTGTTTGAAGTCTTTTTTACTTTCAAGTCTGGGCAATTTCGCACGGCTCTCTAATGTCGTCGCCATAACAGCCTCTACATTTTCCGGTATAACCCGTTTGGAAACGCTAGCTAGCAATTGAACATGTCGTTCCGTTCCTTGTATGTGTGATGCAATTTTTGTAAATTGAAAAATATTCTTTCAATGTATCGTACGGAATGCTTCGCGTGTATGGTGGTTCAAATACGTTATTTATGTCATTCATATTGATCATTTCCGTATAACTTGTGCAATTAAACTTTATATCTGGTTTTTTTATAAGCTCTAAGTTGCGTTGGGTCATCAACATCTGTTCGATAGCGTAGAATTATGTTGATAGCACAGTCGCGCTTTTCTTTACTATCATCAAACAACATTGATAACAGGATATTTTCCGAATGCGCATAATATGAATTATCTGTAATTACTTGATTGACAATTTTGCGTAAACGAGGTTCTAGAAATCGTGACCAACTAATGAAGTTGAAAAATAATGCACTGCCGTACACGACAGAGCTGTAATACTTGATATTCAAGTGCATTGGCACATAACATTTAATTATAAATTCAACCAGAATTCTTAAATTTGCATCTGGATTTTCCGTTGGCACATATAATCGTAATAATCTAGCGGCCTTGGTGAGCCACCGAGAATGTACAATTTTCCCTGGTTTGATGTTAGCCAGATCCACCGAAACCACGCCGCTACAAATTGCATGGGCCATGTCGTATAAGTACTTCGAATCGGTGGGAAATTCAATTTTTTTCTGGAGCGGGGGCATATTTTGCAACTCAATTTTCTGGAAGCCGTCCACCACCTGAAAATATATAATAATAAAATAATTAAAAATGGTTGACAATTATAATAAATGAGTGATAGCAATAACTTACCGAACTTTTTGATTTGGAATGGTCAACTTCACTTATTATTTTTTTTTTTAAATATTTTTTTATCTGAAATTAGCACTTCACACTTTGAGTTCTTCACAATGACTTAATGCATTCACAAAAACTGTTGCGTTATATATAGTCTACGAGACGAGGTAATAAGAATGAAATGGTAATTTCAATTCTACCTGCTGTGTCTTGTGGTGGCTTAAAAACGCACACAAGCAATTTTAGGATCTGCAATTGTGTCACAGTGATACCTTAATTTTTTAAAATGGTTGCGGTGCATTCCAGTGATACCTTAATTGTTAAAATGGTTGCATAAAACGCGCATTTCTTAAGAAGGTGCCATAAAATACCCACAAAAAGGGTTGTAAAAACAACCTTCATTTCTTCAGTGCTTTAAAAAAACTACTCAAGTAAGTTTACGACATGCAGCTGTGTCTTGTGGTGCCTTAAAAAACGCACACAAGCAATTTTCCTATTTGCAATTGTGTCACAGTAATACCTTCATTTTTTAAAAGGGTTGAATAAATTTCTAAAGAGAAAAAAACTCCAAAAAGAAAAAAACATGGGCATTTCGCTGATTTTTTCATGTAAAGTGCCAAAACTGGTGATTTTTGTATGGGGAACCCCCAGGGGGTTCCAGGGGGTGTGCCACTGGCATGGGTGGGTCGGGCCTCCAAAGTTAGTGGGGGTCGGTCATACATTTGGACTCGATTGGAGCACTCTAAATGGGTCAAAGTGGGATTTTTCAAAATTTGCCCCTACTCAAAAGTTCGACCCAAATTGGGGGACATCAGAATTCGTTTTAGAGGTATGGTTCCTTCGGCAAAGTTTCTTATTTTGATCCCTAGAATACAATTTACACAGAGCAATAGGCGATTTTTTTGCCTCCCCACAAATCGACCCGGCCTAATACATATATATTTATATATTATGATTTAATTTATATATTTATATATTATATTATATATTATATATTTATATATATAAACAAAAACAAAACTTGATAAACATTAAACAAGTTGCAAGATGAGACTCTGCTGGGAAAATTAATTGATTTTGAATTTAAATTTTTTCAAAAACTTGACGTAATGGAGAAATTTGGGTAGCAGATTCGTAATAAGTAGTCTAAAGCGTTTCGGGTTTCCTACTTACAAAAAGTGTCTTTTTGGTGCACAGTGTAGTTTTTTTGAAATTTATCTATTATATTTCTAATTGCTTCTTCAAAAATATGCACTTGTGTGAATTTTAATTGGATTAAGAAACATTTTTTTAAAATTTTGAGTATAAATTTAATTGTTAAATATATGGATGGACTTTTTTTTTTTGTGTGAATTCTTTGTATATGCATTTTATTTGTAAAATAAGCCTAAACACAACTAACCAAGAGTTTTCTGTACTAACAATATTTTATAAATTAAAGATTAATATGGCAATACTTTTAAATAATATACGTATAATACTTTAACATGATGAACTTATGTAAAAAACATGAAGTCCCAATACAAATGCACTTCTTTTCAACGCAACTTGTCACACACAATTCCATCTCATTCACCATTTTATAAAAAGTTTTGTTTGCACTTCTCTGCTTTCTATTTCACGTAAACACTATAATCACTCTATACACCTCCATTCATATTTTCATCATTTAAACGTACATCGCCTAAAAAACTTCACCACTTTGTTAAATTGCATCCATACAGAACAATACTTTGTCATATCCAAAGTTTGTAAAATAGCACCATTTCCTTTATATTTTGTCGTTTTTTTTTATATTGACTTAAAATATAGGTTACACATTCATGCGTACCTACAGAAACTTAAGCTTTCCAAAATCAAGTGCCTTCTATGGTCTATATTTTTGCTTTGTAGAATTACGGCTTTTTTTTTTTGGATTATTTTTTAAAACCGAGTCGTTTTATATTTGAAAAAACGTTTTTTGTACATATTCGTTTTTTAAGTTGGGTTATTTTTTTAAGTGGTCCTACCTTTTAATGCTGAATTTGCATGTTTCAGCAGGGTCTTTTTTGTTTGGTTTTTTTTTGGATAAATTTAGTATTTTTTGCTTTTATTCTAAGTTGTAGTTTTTGTTTAATTTTTCCCTTGCTTTAATTTTTTTAGTTGTTCTTTCTTGAGTTTTTTTTTTTTTCTTTTTTTATTGTATTTTCTATCTATTCATATATTTTATATAATAATAATTTTAGGCTTTGGGACAAACTCCACCAAATTTGAATCATTTCAATAAACACAGACGCGTCGTGTCATCACCGGAAAACATGCATCCCAGGCATCCGGGTAAGTTTTTATCTTACATGTTTAACTATGTATGTAAAGCACTTAAGTCATGCTTCTTTTGATAAAACAGGGTGATTAAAAAAAAAAAAAAAAAATTGCAAATTTAGTTTTTGTGTACAGTAGCCGCTCGCTTGTGTGAACTAATTCAAACAGGCCTTGTTCACTTTTGTGAATTGTTCATATATTAAAGGTTGAAGTTATTGATATACCGCTTGATTCATATCTTGATTGTAAATGATTTGATTGTAAATGTAAATTATTTCTTTTTTCGATTTGAATTTAAAATATAAAGCTTAATTTTAACTCACTGCTGAGAAAGTGCGAAGACTCTAAATTGAAAACTATATTTTTGCCAAGGGCTGAAGCTTTCACATTGTAGAAAACTTCTTTACACAGTGTCCCGTTATTACATCACAAAATACATGGTAAACGAAACAAAAGTTTAGCAGAACATAAGCCAAAAAATGCAAAAAAAATATATAAGGTGTGTTTCATATATATAACGCCACTTCGAAATTTTTAATATTTTTGTTACGGCCAGCTTAAACAAAAGAAAATGTTTTGCGAATTTGGTCATCTATGCACAACAACAATGGTGAGCAAGACCAAAGTCTATTCTAATAACGGTACATTGTTTATTGCTAAACTTTTAATGCCGTTTCATATTTATAACGCCACTTGCAATTATTCCTTCTGCTGCGTTTGAAGTGTAGAGATAAATAAAATTGTGTAGTTAGTTTTCAAGACCTTACCAATGGAAAAAAAATTTAGACCGGAATACCTCGTGCAACCCAACATACTTGCGTAAAAATGGGAAAAAATAAAAATTCTTAAAGAAGAAGGCGAAGACTATGGAATTCAGGAATTAATTAGAATTAATAGCGTAGAATTAATCGCAGCCATAGAGTGATTTAACATTTTTTTAACAAACCTCAAAATTACGGCAAAACAAAATGTTCGGGCAAAAAAAAAAATCCTCTTTCCGCGATCAGCGGAAAATAATCCGAGCTTGCGAGCAACACTACACACAGTTTAAAAGGGTTGCGGAGTTTTGTCGCTGAAAAAGTTTCCCGAACACCAGTATGGAGAGTGCTATATCTGTGTAAACATATCCGTAGTGAACTTATAAAGTGTGTTTCTGCTCTTGCTAGCAAACATAAGAGAACGAGCTTGGAATTTGCAAGAAGCAACATAGGAACAAATTGACTACCAGTCAGCTTTTCAATAATGTTTTAAAAAAGGGTCCCACGTTGAAGTTTAATTTTGACATGTCATTTTTTCCGATGAGAAAAAATGGATGGATTTTGGACCCACTTTCGTTTTCTAAAAGAAGTTTTGGTGGGGAGAAAGTGATGGTGTGGGGTGGTTTTTCTGAAATTGAAAGTTGAAGCATGAAGAGCGCTGACTACACTCGTGTGCTGGAGAGCAGTTTGAGTCCACTTTTGGAAAAAAAAACAGACAAACACAACTAGTTTTGCAGCAAGATAATGCGGCAATCTACATAAATCGAGATGGTTTCAGGGAAATAACATTGATTTATTGGACTAGCCGGCGTAATCTTTAGATTGTAATCCCATCGAGAATTTATGATGAGTACTTGTACGCCAGGTGTATAAAAATAACAGACAATTTGGCAACGTGAATGAACGGAAATCAGTTATTTTCGAAGAATGGAGTAAAATTGATTCAAACACATTAAAAAAATGAATTGCAAGTATGCCAAATCGCATTTACAATATTGTTGAAGCCAATGGAACAGTAATTTAATATATTTTTTTTTTATAAATTCAATAAAAATTGTTTTTATTAAAAATTTTGAAATGGTGATATTAAGCAATAAACAATGTACCGTTATTAGAAAGGAGTTCACTTTTGCTCACTATTGTTGTTGTGCATAGATGACCGAATTCGCAAAAATCATCTATTGTTTAAACTGGCCGTTACAAAAATATTTTAAATTTCGCAGTGGCGTTATATTTATGAAACATACCTTATAATAAAACTGTTCACATAATAGAGATAAGTGCTGTTCACTCTTTAGAACCTCGTGTACAAAAGTTTGTCTGTGATATATTCTTCACTCTTTGGGATGTTCATATTTTTGAGTGTCCACATAACCGAGCGGCTACTGTAATTTATTATTATATAATAATGATTATTATTATAATCATATTCTTTTCTTTTAAAAAATTCAGATTTTTTTTTTTTTTTTTGTAGAATTTTCCAAAAGGGCCTAAAATGAATAACAAGGGCCTCAGGGCTTTTGAAATGAAAAAAGACCCAATAAAGCCCTAAAAGCCCCCAAATATCATCCCTGCTCTCAAGTACTTCATGTGCCTTGCACGCATGCTTGTAAGAGTGGATAGGCTATGAGAAGCTATGTTCAGGGTTGAATATTGATTTATACTTATTTTTTATCGTATACTTTGAGTGCTAAAAAAAGCGACTCGTTGCAGTTCTCTGGTGTAAACGTGTTTCTGGTCACCTCTTGTTTAGGCAGGTGTTTATTTGCTTCGATAGTAATATTTTTACTCGCAGATATAATCAATAGTGATCTTTTGACATGGCCAAAAATTGGAACCTTTCACCACTTAAAAAAGCTGAAGTCAAATCCCTCATTAAAACAAAAATATATTCCAGCCGTGAAATTTCACGACGGTTGAAGGTGTTTCATTGAATCAATGAATAAATGGTTTTGAATTCAAGAAAATTATTTTAAAAATCACTACCCATGATTTCTCTGAAGATTAATTCCCATGTGATGATCGCTGTAAGCACCCTTTATTTTAGCAAATAATACTGCGTAAAGAATTTGTCAACTTTGCCATTTGCTGCAAAGTTGTTTTATTGTTGTTTTATTGTTGTTTTTTTTTTTTTTTTTTTTTTTTGTTCTCTCGAAATATGATCTACTTTAGCTTACGTCTGTGTAAATATTGTATTTGAAAAACATCTTTCTTTTTTCCCCTCTAAATTTTTTGTCATTCATAGCATAAACTTTTTGCTAGTGCAATGTGCAATTTAATTGTTGTTTATTTTGTTGTTGTTTTTTTTTGTTGATTTATTTGTTTTGACTAAATAGCATCTTTAGTTTATGATAATATTTCCGCTAAGCAACAAGTTTTGTTGGTTTTGAACAAAAGTTTTGTGAAAATTTTTGAACAAATTTTGTGTTGTCTCAAAACTAGAAATTGTTTTTTGATTTCAATCTCAATATTTAATAATAACATGTCAAAAACCATGGTTTAAATCGGTGCACATATAAAAAATATCGAAAGTTAATTTAAAAGTGAATCAATTACCATTCTTTCTTCTAAAATATAGTTTGTTGAATTAAGTAAGTGATTAAATAAGTGTTACATTCAGATTTTATGACAAAGTTTGAACATTTGGTTTCTTCATAACCATCATGTTACCGGACATATTCAGTCCAATCATGAAATATTTTTCCCCGGGAGTTGTGAAAGGGAGTTTCCGTTTTTAAGGTAGCAGATAAATATATCTAATTTTTTATTTTCCACTCATGAATATTGACGGTTGACAAACAAACTTGCATTAAAAATTTCCAGAAAGTTTTTGAATTTTATCTTAAAACAGAAACTCCCTTTTACAACCTCCGGGAGAAAATGTTTCATGATTGGGCTGATTATAAAATGTAAGCATTCTTTCCTCATTATGTCTGTTTAATTTCTGTGATAGAAGTTTCAGGAAGTTTCAGGAAATTGTGTCTTTTTCAATAAATGCTAAATTTATTCTTAATTTTTCATATTCATATTGTGGTCCAGTGCATTGTAAAATATGGATTCTATTGTGCATTTCCTTAGTTAATTTTCCAAATATAAACTTTTTATGAACTTTATCAATATTTCTGGTTTAGTGATTAATTTTCTAAAAAAAGTTTATTGAAAATTATTGAGGCACTCATGTTCCTATGAAATGGATAAGTTTACGATACAATTGAAAGTTCTCACTAGGACCATGTGTCCTTTGAAGTTCTATTGTACTCAAAACCGTAGACTTTATCACTAAAAAGCTTTACTTCAACAAGAAGTTGAATGTAAAGGTCTGTAGCGAACCATTAATTCTACTTGTGCAAACAGATAAAACAAGTAAGAACCTGATATAATTGGTGCATATACAACAACGAATACAACTAAACTTATGCTTATATTTATTTATATTTTGGATTGAGCATAGAGCGTATCATCTCTTTCTCTGGCCCTCGTTGTATTGTAAGCTTTTTTCTCTGTATCTATTCCACTTAGAAAAGTAATTGTTTTTTAACTCTATAAATGTTTAATTAATTCATTTTTAATATCATTCAGTTATGGAAAAAAATGCCTTTGCTATGTTTATTTTATTTTATAATGTGTTTCTTTTATTGAAATAATTCGCTCTTTATTCTTTATACTTCTGACGTCACATACTCCAGATGTTCCAAATAAAGATAACAATATTACCGATATATCTGTTTTGTTGCTTATGTTCTCAAACTAGTATTCTTGATGCTTGGTAGTTTTACTCTCTCATACCTCTTCTATCGTAGATAGATATAAGAAAAAAACAACTAGATATAAGAAAAAATAACAACACATAACTAGTGTGCTTGGATGTTTCTTTTGCAGAGCTTTGGTACGAATCTTAGCTGCGACAAGATAATGATCCGGGTCTATGTTATCACCACGGATCGTTTGTACATCTAATCGTCAGAACAACAAAACGTGATCAATTTGGTTGCACATTTTTTGATCAGAAGACATCCAGGTAGCCTTATGAATATTGAGATGCTTAAACCTAGTGCTACTTACGTTATCGGACGTGTTGTTGTGGAGGCTGAATTTTCCGACTTTTAGACCAAAGATGTTTTCCTTGCCCACCTTAGCGTTGAAGTCACCAAGCACAATTTTTATGTCGTGACGGGGGCAGAGCTTGTAAGCGTCTTCAAGGCGCTCGTAGAAAGTTTCTTCGGAAAAATTTAGCCTTGATCCGGATTATGGCAAGTTGTTCGTTCACAGTTGTGAATGGCAAGACGTGATGCCGTAGTCTCATGCCAACAACAAATCCGCACCCACACTCGTGCTTTTCCGCATGGCCGCTGTAGTATATGTCACAGGATGCTTGCCGAAAGCAACTCTGTCCCTTCCATCGCATTTCTTGGATTGCAGTGATATCAGCTTTGTATCTTTCCAGAATATCAATCAGATAGATAGAGGTACCTTCCCAATTAAGAGTTCGGACATTTAAGGTGCATATCCGTAAATCATTATCAGTTTTTCGTTTGCGGTAGTCGTCATCAGATTAAGGGACTATTTTTATCTTTTACTTTTCATTGAAATGGTTTTTTTTTACGTAATGGGCTTCAAACCCATTGCACAACCTATTTAAGCAACCTACAAAGGCTATTTGATAATTCAGTTAAAAATGAAACAAGGAATGATTTTTACGGCAAAAAACGTTTTTTCTCCTCAATATAGTCTTCTTTTAGCTCGTTACACATCGTCCAACGTTCCTCCGAGTTTTTGATCCCATCCGAAAAATACGTTTTCGGAAGGTCCTTGAAATAGGCCTCTGTTTCGGTGATTAGCTCCTCTCTGGTGGTGACTCTCTTTACGCCGAGCCATTTCTTCAGGTTTGGAAACAGAAAATAGTCGCTGAGGGCCAAATCTGAAGATGATGAAGCAATTCGGACTTTAATTCAAGGATGTTTGTCATGGAGCTGGACATGTCTGAACGCGCGCATTGTATTATTGGAAGAGCAAATAATTCTTTCCTTTCCTCGCCAAATGGAGGCATTTCTCTTTGCAAGTGTCGTAGAAACGGTCCAATTCGGCTGCATAGTATTTGCCATTGATCGCTCTTTTCGGTGGAAGGTAATCGATGTAGATTATACCGCGTTCATCCCAAAATACTGTCATCATAACCTTTTCGGCCGATACCTCTGTCTACGCATTTTTCGGAGCACGTTCGGTAAGTGAGGTCCACTGTTTCGACTGTTGATTTGTCCCTGGTGTGTAGTGATGGATCCATGTTTCGTCCACGGTTACAAATCGACGAAAAAAATCCTTCTTATCTTTGTTCAATATCACGATTGCGTTTATGGTCTAGAGTGTCTGCCGCAAAGCGGTACCCATCTTGCGGATAATTTTTTCATATCAAAATACAGCCTCTACAATCTCGCGCATTTTAACTCTGCGATCGGCCAACGCGATATCGTGAATTTTAGTGACCATTTCTGGTGTGGTGACCTCATTTGGGCGTCCAGAACGTTCGGCGTCACTTGTGCTTGTACGACCGCATCGGGATTCAGTAAACCACTTCACTGAATCATTCCAATCAATGGTGCAGAGTCCCCAAAGTATTTATAAAGTCTTTCCTTAGTTTGACTGATGGTTTTTTTGCGAAAAAAATAATGCTTGATGAGCACACGAAATTCACTTTTTTCCATTTGAGCCAAAATTCACAAGATCATCTTTTAACAGATGGTAGTTGACAGGATCAGTGTTGCATTTTAAGTTACTACGCGGGAAATTTTATTTTTCTCTGAATTATCAAACGACCCTCGTAGGCTCCACTTTATCAAATGGATTCCACTTTTGATATTTTTGCAGCTAGTTGGGTCATTTCAACTTTTTTGTGCTTAATGTATTCCTGTACAATAATTTTTTGTAAAATAGGATTCACCTGGACAAATAGGTTCCACTAACTTGGACCCTCTTTTTCAATTTTGGAACTAGTTGAGTGATTGAAACTTTTTTGGGTTAAGTGGACTCCTTGAACACAAATATTGAATTTTTCGACAAATAGGTTCCATTTGTAATATTTTTGGAAATAATTGGGACGTGTATTTTTGGAATAAATGGGATTAGTTACCTTCTTGGACAATAATCATGAATTTTTGACTTATTACCCAATTGGTTCCAAAAGTTCTATTTGTCCGAGTGGAACCTATTTGTCAAAAATCCTCATACAAATAGTAAAAATCATCACACTTAAACCATAATTAACCCAAGTGGAACCTATTACCATAGAACCATATATTTTTGTCCAAAGAGCTCACCATACAAACCCAATAAAGTTCAAATGACCAAACTAGTTCCAAAAATACTGAAAGTGTAACCTATTTGTCCAAATGGAACCTATTTGTCAAAAAATGTTTGTATAAGGAGTCTACAAAACCCAAAAAGTTCCAATGACCAAAGTAATTCCAAAAATACTGAAATTGGAACCTATTTGTCCAAACGGAACCTATTTGTCAAAAAATGTTTGTATAAGGAGTCTACAAAACCCAAAAAGTTCCAATGACCAAAGTAATTCCAAAAATACTGAAATTGGAACCTATTTGTTCAAACGGAACCTATTTGTCAAAAAATGTTTGTATAAGGAGTCTACGAAAAAAGTTCCAATGACCAAAGTAATTCCAAAAATATTTAAAACGGAAACTATTTGTCAAAAAATGTTTGTCCAAGGAGACGACAAAATCCAAAAAATTTCCAATTGAACCCAATTGCCGAAAATATGGTACATCGATTTTTGTCCAAAGAGTCCATAGAACAAATAAAAATTCCTTTTACCTACCTGGGAACCGTTCCATGAGCATAAATCGTCCCATTTGCGTACAAAGTCGCGAACAGGTACGCCCATGATATAATGATTTACAAGGTAACCTTGACAACTACCTATTTTCTCAGAGCGTCGACCAACCTCTTGGACAGATAGTTTCCAATTGCAAAATTTTTGGAACTAGTTGGGTCATTGAAACATTTTGGGTGTAGTGGACTCTTTAAATAAAATTTTTCTTGACAAATAGGTTCCACTTGTTTAAATGGACTCCACTTTTAATATTTTGGCAGCTAGTTAGGCAATTTAATTTTTTTTTGTTCTAAATTGATTCCTTGGGCAATATTTTCTTATAAAATAAGATCCACTTGAATAAGAAGGTTTCATTGACACTATTTGCATAACTAGTTTTGTGATTGGAACTTTTTTGGGTTAAGTACATTCCTTGAACACAATTATTTTTTTTTTTTTTGCAAATAGGTTCCTCTTCTAATATTTTTGGAAATAATTGGGACATCCAAACTTTAATGGGATAAGTTAACTTCTTGGAAAAAAAATCATTAATTTTTTGACCTATTACCCAACTAGTTCTAAAAGTGCAAGTGTATCTATGTGTCAAGTGGAACCTATTTGTCAAAAATCCAAGATTTTTGTCCAAGAAGTCCGCAAAACCTAGAAAAATTTACACTGATCCCACTAGTACCATAATTAATTCAAGTGGAACCTATTGGCCATAGAACCACATATTTTTGTCCATGGAATCCAACAAACCCAAAAAATTTCAAGTGACGCAACTAGTTTCAAAAATATTAAAAGTGGAACCTATTCGTTCAAGCTTGTATAAGTTTGTATAAGAAGTCTAAAAAACTCAAAAAAGTTCTAATGACCCAAGTAGTTCAAAAACTAGTCCAAGTGGAACCTATATGTGCAAGTGGAACCTTTTTGTCAAAAAAATCAAGATTTGTTTCAAAGGAATCCACTTCCTTTGGAAAAAAGTTCCAATGACCAAAGTAATTCCAAAAATATTGAAAATTGAATATACTTTGCAAAGAGTCCACAAATCAAAAAAGTTTCACTGATCCAACAGTTCCAAAAATATTTAAAATGGAAACTATTTGCCAAAAAATGTTTGTCTAATAAGTTTACAAAACTCAGAAAATTTCCAATGGAACCCAATTGCCAAAAATACATTGACTTTTGTCTGAGGACTCCATAGAACCAATAAAAATTGCTTTTACATACCTGGGAGCTCCACTGTGCCGTCTTTTTTTTAATCATTGCCATGTACGGGTACGCCAAATATTTTTTATCGTTCAAGTACACGAGCTATGTAGTTCTATTGCTTTGAAAATTTGTCTCACGTACACGGACGTGAGACGTTATAAAAAGTACACGAGCGTGTACCAAAATGAGCGGTGTACTAGCTCGTGTGAGTACACGACCTAGCGATCCTTTCCGTACCCTGATTTTTATTGATTTTTATTGAAATGCATGTAAAGAGCAATATATCAAAAACAAAATAAATTACCATAATAATTGACACAAGATATTTTCGAATTTAAGAACTTCACTTTGATTTAAATTCAATGTCAAAAATGAATTCACTTTCTCTATATGCACGAAGATAAATTCGCACGCACTTTTTTATACATTTAATTTAGGTTGTAAAACTAGCTTTATATTCTATTCTTAATAATGAAAATCTAATTGTAAACCCGTTCCTTTCGCCCTACCTAGATCGCCACATTAAGACCACATCCGGCTCGTGGGATCTTATCGAAAAGGATGGTGAAATAACTCCACCTGGCACCCCACCTCCACCCTATCCAACATCATCGACGCATTCGCACTCGCATTCCACGATATCCGCCATGTCAACATCACAGCAAACGCTGCAGGGCAGTTTCAGCGAAGATCAAACGACGGGAATTTTCGAAGGCGGTATCTTCGTGGAGTCACATCACTTTGTACCTTTAGGTGCTGGTGTTAGCGGTGCCACCTCTCCAACACTACATTCCGCAGCGCGCAACTTGCATGCTGCCGCCCCAATGCTTGGCTGTCAAAAGGATATCTTGTCCATGGAAGATGATGATGGCTCCGATCAGGAGTGCATCATCGATGAGAATGGTCCTTTCAACTATCTGCAACGTCTGCTGGAGCAGGAAAATGTTGCTTTTCTCGCTGTTTTCCTCAACTTTGTGCTTTCAAATTCCGAGCCAGCGCCGCTGCTATTTTATCTCATCACTGGGCTCTATAAAGAGGGCACCGCAAAGGATATGCGTAAGTGGGCCTATGAGATACACTCTACTTTCCTGGTGCCACGCGCGCCGCTCTCCTGGTATCGTCAAGATGAATCGCTGGCACGCGAGGTGGACAACGTGCTGCAGAGCGAATTTGATAAAGTCGAAATACTGCGCAAAGTCTTTTGGAAGAGTCGAAAACGTGCTCGTGATATCATTTGTGAGCAGCTGCATGAGTTTCAAGCCAAGCGCACCGCTGGGCTGGGTACCATTTTTGGACCCTCCGATACGCAGCTGGCAGAATCTAAGGGCGATAAGCAGAAGGAGCAGCACATCTTTGAAGATACGCTGATGCGTCAGCTGCAAATTTTAATGTAAGCCGCCGCTGTTGTTGAATTTTTTTTTTTAATTTTTTGAAACTTTTTTAAACTCATTTCATGTTGCTTTCTTTGCACAGTGATGATTATGAAAAAGATCTACCCGTAGAGGATCCCAAGAAGCTGGCGTTATGTTCGGCTCTATCTACAGTAATTCATCGCATTTTCATAACACGTTCAAATCCGAATAGCATCATCGATCGTGTGCATCATTTTGTAAGTCGTGAGAAGAGTTTCAAGAGTCGTCTCATGGGCAAAAATCGAAAAGTGAGTCGCACGTATTTAGGATCTGTTTTATTTTTTTAATGATTTATTATTTCACTTTCTCCCCCAGATGATTGTTCGTGGTCATCCATTGGTATTAAGACAATACTACGAAGTGACCCACTGTAATCATTGTCAGACAATTATTTGGGGTGTCAGTCCGCAAGGTTATCATTGTACAGGTGAGTTTAGCCTGCTCTCTAAATATTAGTAACTCTTTGAAAAAATTTTAATTATTTTTCGTTATCTTCTTTTATAGACTGTAAATTAAACATTCACCGTCCTTGTTCGAAAGTATTAGACGAAAATTGCCCAGGTCCTTTGCCGCAAGCAAAACGTAAGGATCCGCATAATGATAATAAAATTAGTAAATTTATGGGAAAAATACGACCGCGTACATCGAGTGACTTTATTGCAAGTAAGTGGCTAACATTTAATAGATTAAATTTGATTTGTTTTGTAATCATTTTTTTTTTTTTGCTTATAGTGGAGAAACGTGCCAGACATGAAGATGACTTCGATCCTGCTGATTTTTCAAATGGTGAGTAGAAACGTTTTATTTTCTATATATTAAGATTTAATTTATATATTTCACGAATGAATTCATATGTTTGTCTAAAATTTAAAGTTGAAGATGTTGATTTTCAGAAATAAAAAAATGCCTTTCTTTTCAACATACCAATTAATGAGACACAGTCAACAAATTTAAAAAATATGTCTTGAAATATTTTCAATACTGTTGAATTCAATGGCTTTTGAATTTAATAATCGTGCAGAAGTCACAGTTGACTCAATAATTTAAATAACAACCAGCTGTTGGCATTTGGAGCAGAAAATCATTAATAAATTTTAGTCTTATATGAAAGGATTGCCAGAGCCTAAAGGGCTGTTGTCGGGACATGTCAAGGAATTTCCGGGATTTTTTATAAGTCGAACGAAAAATCACATTTGTGTATTAGTGTTTATATTTGAAAAACATAAACATAAAACTAAAGCATAGCAGTATGAACATAAATTGAATCTAAATAACGGATGATTTAATATTTTTTTAAGTATTACACGAGAGGCCAAAATATAAACGTAATTTCTTAGATTTTGTTCCAACACACGTTTTTAAGACTATATATAAAGGCGCTTAACTAATAGTTTTGGGCAGTCGATCCGGCGATGGTTGAAAATGACGAATCCAAAGATCCCTTTACAGTGGTCAAGACTTGAGAGCAATTTTTAGAGTTTGTAGACCAAATTTCGGCGAAGTGGGTGATGAAATGGGTGCGTTTAATTTCTTTTGTGCAGTGAATTTTTTTTCAATGATATTTTTCCAATGATCCGTTAAAAAAATGTGTTCAATTTTTTTCAAAGTTTTTTTAATATTCCGGGACAAATTGTCCGATACTGGGACATGCGGTAAGCACTACAATGACTGGACAATCCCGACGAATCTCGACCACCTGGCAACCCTAGGTGGGACGTTGTAAGAGAGTGTAAAGCGTAAACTTAGTTAAAAAAAAATATGTGTGTGGCCACCACGCACGGTAGAAGTGAAACTTTTGCCCAAAAATGAAGACCTGTCATCACGTATGCTTCGGTAATTTGGTGGACAAAAGTCAACCAGAAAACTATTAAGAAGAGACTGGACAGAGTCCAACGGCTGGCGTGTGTTGCCCTCAGGATGTTGCGAAATGCTACGTGGCATGGATCAAAGGCCCTACATCGTCATATGCGCATCCTTGATATTGTACATAGAGATTGCCTGTTTGCCGCACAGTGTCCACCGAAGCGTTGCAGGTGTTGTTGGGGGCACCTCCTTTTGATCTTGTGGTAATGCAAAATTGCGTTGCTTATGGGATTAAGAAGGATTTGCCTCCCTTATTGTTTGACTGGGTCTCGCATTCTGATGTGAGCGGTCTGAGTGGGAGGGAGCGGAAGGCCAGGTTGTTTGAGTGTCTGAGGTCTAGATGGCAATGTGATGTGATGTGATGTTTGTCGCTGGACGCCCGGACTTTAGCTTCTTAAGCCTGGGTTTCTTGTTGACTGGGCATGGTTCCTTGAATGCATTTTTGTATGAGAGGAACCTGAGTGTGAATGAGTTGTGTGTGTGTGGGGCAGACCGTGAGGACTGGTTGGTTGCACGTACTTCGTGATTGTCCTCTTTATGAGGATATTCGCGATTTGCGTGCAATGGAGATTTTGAGTGTGAATGGGGATTTCAACCTTGGGAATGCGCTTGCAACTCGTGTGCAAGCGACCAGGTTGAATCAGTATGCATGTGGTGTGTTTGAGAGGCGGAGCCTACGGCAGTCATAAGTTGTGATATTCACTTGTGAATGTGTGCATGTGTGTGAGCTATGGAATGTGAATGTCTTTTTGTGAGTGTGGGGCGGGGCTCACCTTTTTGTGAGCTTTTGTTTTGATTGGTGACCAGTCCAGAGCTGTGATGGGCTAAAACTGGGAGTAGCTGGGGTGACAGCTACGAGGTCTGACCAAGGACTTAAAAACTGGTACCACGGGCAGTCAGCGGCCCCCGGGGTATGTCTGGCTTCAGCTGGCATATACTGGGCTGACTGGATTGGGCTGGCCCTTCGGGGAGTCTTCGTGGTGGCTGTGGTTTACCACCCATATCGCGGGCAGAGCTATCTAGCTCGGCGTGGTTTGCACTCTCAAACCGGGCGCCATACCCCTTATTATGGAAGAGGTTTTAGATAGGTCTCCACCCTCACCAAGGGTTGCGAAGTGTCATCACAACGTGGAGCTAATTTGGTACCTTTGAATCCTTAAAGGGGCGCTGACCGACGCTTTGTGTCGGTCCCAATTGTTATGGAACAACGTTGAATTAAGCCTTCACGGCAGGTGTCAACGTTAAACACAACAAATCTGTTGTACATAGAGATGTGAGGGAGTATGCCTATGGACGGAAGGCAGAGAGTAAGGATAACAGAAAAATGTTATAAAACTCTTATAACAGATGGAGACGTCTGTGAAGAAATCGCTGGTAAAGATATCAGTATATTCACAGACGGCTCTCTGATGAACGGCAGAGCCGGGGCAGACGTTTACTCAGAAGAGTTGAGCCTATCCTGTGTACTGTGGAAGATGACGTGTAGGTTATGCCTAGAGAAGCCGGAAACGGCAGCACACATTCTGTGCCAGTGTCCGGCGTTGGCAAGCATAAGATTGCCCATTATGGGACGTACATTTATTGGCGAAGCCGAGATTGGTCAACTGTCCTACAAAGACATGCTTGAGGTGTCAAAGGATGCCTTTGTATGGAGCATGCTCACGTATGAGAGCTCCGGGCGGTAGCATCCTTGTCCTATGGGGACGAAAAGGGACCCATTATGATCCGCATCGGCTAATCCCCGATTTTTTATTATTAATTATTATTACCCAAAAATGGAATTTCTGGGAAGATTGCTAATTTATTTTATTAACATTCCCTTCTTCAGTGCAACCAAATGGTTAAAAAGCAGTCTGCCTTCATACCAGTAGTAATTCAAGAACTGTCTTTTTTGATAAAGCTAACTAGTATATTCAACATAGTGATATCATGGGAAATATCAATTGTCCTTTTTATTTATGGGCAGTTACTCAAAAATTCAATATTCACGTACAGAATTAGATCACAGTTTTTTTTTACTTTCGTGACACAGTTGGTTATCAAGAGGATTTTTTATTTTAATTTGATGACTTAAGTAGTACCCAGACTCGATCCTCATAGCACAGACGACAGATCTGCGGTTTTATTTTTTTTTTAGCTATATTCTAATTTACAAATATTAAAAAGAAAAAATTTGTCGAAAAACCTGTGTCGGGAATAATGCACTTTTTCCTTTGCGTACTCGCATCGAACCGCGTACAATTCGACTGCAAGTTGAACGTGCTACCATCTCACCACTGCCTTCCTTGCATCAAAGTAAACAAAATACGAACAAAAATAATCATCAATCGATTATATAATTTAGGCTTTATTTATAGAATTTATTTTCAATTTTTCTTAAAAAAAAAAAACAAAAACTGCCTGTATGATTGTAAATATTTTTAATTTAAAAAAAGCACAAAATTTTAACTGCAGTTAGGACCACCAAACCTTCGCTTCGTGGTCAGAAGCTCTGACCTTATGCTACCGCGCATACTTGTTTGGGTTTATTTTTCCGAGCCTATACAGTTAAAAATGTTGTTGCGTTTTTCGTTACAAGATTTGCATCGTATTTTATGTTGCATTTGTGACGATATTTAATGCTAAATGATGCAGACATGTATATATATATATAAGAAACTTCAACTTTATCACAAAAATACTGCTATTTCCCACACGGCACAAAATCCAACTTCGATATCGAAAATTTAAAAATTTACAAATAGTTCGCTATGATAACAATCGTATTCGATATCGATTACGATTCGAAAAAGATACGTTTTGAAGACGTAACGGTTACTTCGTAAACGAAGGTTCGCTTATGTTTCGAAAAATTATTCGTTTACAATTCCAAAGCGATTAATTCTTCAACACAAATGCGAAGATAATTATATTTTCTACTATTTTACTCTAAGGTGGATACTTTCGGATAAATTTTTTGGCACTTTCAGACTAACATTTTTTGTTACTGACCCGATAACACTGGTATGAAATAACTTTCGATTTTTGATCGCCATTAGGGAAAAATACGAAATTTTTCTTTGATAAAAGTTCATTGCAAACGAAATTTCGCCGGTTGGGTTACATATGCATTGACAAGTGTTAATTTTCGGCACAATATTTTAGTAACATATGGGCATTTCCGTGGTCGCACACGTGAGATCGCACGACTTTAATGAGTGAAAAAAGAATGAAAAATTTAACTTACAAGTCCCTTATTTTGATTTTCCAATAGCTTACTATGCACACTATACAAGGTGTAAAACCTAAGAGTTGTCAAAAGTTCGGCTCTTAAAGAGAAGCCATCAAAAATTATACGTTACGTGACAAAAAATAGAAGTGGTTTTTGACTTGGATTTCAAAATTAGTAGAATTCTGTAAATTGGCAAGAGTTCTTGTATAAAACTTTTTTTAGAAGGATTTGAAATAGTATAAGTTTATTTTCAAAGTAATCGAATTTAAAAACCTTTTCTCGTTTTTTTTTTTTTATTGGGCTTAGTATGAAACGTTACGTGACATGACGTTACGTGACATTTTTTCCATTGTAATTCATTTGGGTAATTAAGTTATTAGGTAATTAAGTAATTATGTGATTTAGTTATTAAAAACAATTTTAATATATTTTGCCTCTCCTTGCCTCAACCATTTTTTATTATTTTTAGCCAATGCTTTCTATTTTTACTAAAACAAAAACGTTTACGAAACATTTACAAAACATTAACTAAAAAGAAAAATTACATTTGTGAAACAGTGCAGACGATTTGATCATTATGGTAAATTAATTTACATTTAAATTGCTTAAATCAATAAAATAAAAATGTTTTTCTAAGATAATATCATTAAATAATAAGTTTTTAATAACTTTTAATTTTCGTGTCACGGTGGACTTTTCGGCGGAAATGCCCATATACTTCTTATTTTTTAGTTTCGACCAACATATCTTAGGTAATCTGATAGCTCAGTCCTTAATGGAAGAACTTGTAACCAGTATTTTGTGTGTTTAAATATATACATATACATATATACATATATTATATATATTTATTTATTTCGATATAAATGCGAATATTTTCTTATTTCGATATAAATGTGAGTTAAAAACTACATTTGAATTATATAAAAGATACGATATTTATATGGAAATTCACACGTCTAAGAATAAAACAAATTTTAAATTCAAAGTTGTGCATTCGTTAATATTGCAGCATGTGCTGTTTCCAAATCAAGCAATGCTATCAATCTGAATTGCCTAAAAGTATGCTGATGTTCTGAAAAAAAAGCTGCGTTCGGATTCAAATTTTTAGACCGTACTGTACTTTCAGAGTATTAAACGAAAGACTCAATTCAATCATAAAAGAAGGAGAGAAGTACTGATTGTTGATTTAACATAAGTATGAGCTACTCAAATAAATATGTCTACGTAGCCCAGTGGTTAGAACAGCCGACTATGGATACAAACGTACTGTGTTCAATTCTCAGAGGGAGGAAAAATATAAAAAATTTTAAATAGCAATTTTTTCGTTTTTATATAACTAGTGCGGCGAATTGCTGTGGTGTTGTTTTCATAAAAACCATTTCGTTACATTGGTTTACCTTCCATCTAGCTCGCCGTATTATTGTACTCGTATATGCGGCTATAAAAGTTTCACTTCAAAAATACTAAAAAAATGCATGACAGTCAGCATTGTCTGCATTTTTTGATGCAGTTTTATAGAATTTTTCCGGAACTATTATTTCTGACTGTTTGTTTTTTGTTAACAACCACACCAGCCGTGGTAACTTATTATTATTTTTTTTTTTTTTTTTGATTTATCCCAATATACATATATGCGTCACACTATTCTATGATGTATATAGACAGTTTTGCATTCGTAAATAAGTATGGCTGAGTTCCGAAATGCTTTTATGCAAAGCATCAGTGACGGTTTTTTTTAAATTGGTGCTAAGTAGATTCACCAAAACTGCGCAACTAAAGAGTGCTTAAAAATAATAACTAGTTGCGCAGTTTTGCTGAATTAACTTAGCACCAATCCAAAGAAAAAGTCACTGATGCTTTGCACAAATGCATTTAGGAACTCAGCCTATATTTGTAGATAGAAATATGATAAAATACAGGATACATAGGACTAAAAAGTTTTACTGTAGATGCAGCTGGGTTCAGTGATGAATTTGGCATCAAGAAGTTTTTCGCCAAAATGTTGTAGACATTACTGAATATAAGCCCATGATGTATTTTTTTAAATTGCTTGCAATCTAACAATTCAAAACATTATTATTGCTTACATTTAAATAAATAGCACATTTTTAAAAAATTTTATATTTTCTAAACTATTGAGGGTACAGTCTTAAAGTTTTATAAATACATTTAAAATGTATAACGGCAATCGATGATGTGTACCTTTTATATACAATGAACGTGCGTTTACGATTTTTGTATTAAATTGGTTTTTAGTACATTTTAAAAACTAATTTTTTTTTTGCTTAAAACAAAACACACTTAAAATTTTATCAGTCTATTGAAAATCAGTCAAGCTAAAAATATAAAAAAATTTCAATTTTCAAAATGTGCGTTTTCGGAGATACAGGGTCTGACAGTTGACACATTTTTCGTAAAGTTATATTTTATGGTCATAATTTTTGCAAAACATAAAACTCAAAAACACGTTTTTTAGGGCGATCCCGAAGCGATGCAAGTGGCACCACGGGCTAAGAGTAAACGAAAAAAAAAAATGGAAATTATTTTTGTTGTCTAATAATGGGCGTTCACATTTATTTTTGTAAAAATTTTTTTCTAAATGTTGAGGTGACTTTTTGTTTTTTTGACAAAATCTGATGGAATAATGATGAATGATAATAATGAATGATAATAATGAATAATGATGCTTACATATACAATTATTTCAAAAAAAGGTTTGTAATTATTTTATCCATACTATCCCGTACTACTCAAAAACCCGAAATTGTACTTTTCAAAAAAATTCAAATCATATTGTTTTAAGTAAAAACAAAATAAAACTTATATCTCGCACATTAGTGATCGTCTTCGCTGAAAAAATGTAAAAATATGGAATTTTTGCACCAAAGCTATGATATGAAACGAATTGAACCATTAATTTAGTAATAATTTTACAATGGCGCCACCTAGCGGCACAATTTTTGCAAACGTAGTTCCCTTACCCTTAATATATATATTTCGAATATAAACCAAATAGGACTATTAATACGATTTCTTGACTTCAGCGCCATCTAGCGGGTATATTTTTGCGCATAACCCTTGTCCTGGTAACTACAAAATACAACAACAAAAAAATGAACCAAATCGGCTTAGCCGTTCTCAATTGATGCGGCAACATATGTACATATGGCATTTGATTTTTATGTAAATAAATAAATGGGCGGTAAAAGTAGGCGTGGCAACATTCATACACATATTGACCACCATTTGGACCCATAGCACCTACATACCAAGTTTCACTATGAAACCATGTACAATTAAGGACTTATAATGATTTCGTAAAAGTGGGCGCATATATAGTCCAACCACGTCCATTTGTAACGAATCTTTTTGCCGAGGTATCACTCGCCAGTGTCCAGGGGTTGATCACAAAAATTTATTACAAAATGTTTAAGTTTTATTCCGATTTTATTGTTATAGAATAGAAAGAATTAAAGTATATGTATATATGCACTTATATTTATCCTGGCTTAGACGTAGTTTCACGATGTTATATCCTGTCAGCTGTCAGCATCGTCACGCGCTATGGCTTACCACGTTGGCAGGACTAAGGAAAGATGCGTTATCCACCATGGCATAACGCGTAGGCAAGACTTAGGATAGAATTGTCAGCCACAATGTCCACAACGCGTAGGCAAGACTTAGGATAGAATTGTCAGCCACAATGGCACAACACTTAGGAGGAAGGTTTATTAGAAGGAAGGTTTTATCGGAGCTAATTGTTTGTAGATGAATTACCCGAGTGGCTGCTGCTGCAAGATTCAATTTTAATTTGCCACTCGTTGTGTTAGTTAGTCACCCCAGCTTGACTGCACAGCCATTGTGTGGTGAGTTTATGTTTCTGCTGTTTCGTTGTTCTTGACATATGTGCTGTTCACCTCGGCCTAGTGTTGGCAACCGAATGAAACTAATTAAGGTGTATGCTACATGTTTGCTTACTCAACACAGTGCTGCTACAGTATTTAACTGCACGCATTATAGTTGTTTTAGTTAATTGTAATATTAGTTATTTGTTATTATTAGTCATTAGTTTTATCAGTCTTGTTAACTTGAAGCAAGTAACAAAGCACAGGATTTTCCATTGGATTATTATTCAAAGTATGGCAGCACTACTTTTTCCTTGATTTTGGCAGCTCAACGGTGTCGCTTTCATAGATGTCACCTACTTCTTCCGCCGTATTTAATACATCTTGATGGTATAATTATACCAGGTACTATTAATCGCTAGGGCTGAACTGAGGAATATTGATGCAAAGAAATAGGGAACATCACCAGATATTTCTGGTGATAAATATTGTACCAATAGCAAAGTTATCCCTTTAGTGCACTGCATGGTGTTAAAACTGAAAGCTATTGTAGTTGAGGAACCATTGTTGAAGAAATACATAAAATTGCTATTATTGAAAAAACAACAGACTTTCTTCTTAATTGGATCCACGCTTTAAACAATCACATTTTATGATTGCTTGTTTATAAAAGAAAGGATGTTCATGAATTAATTGTAGGGGGAAAGCGAGGCCTGCCGACTTTCATCCTCACACATTTTTAAGTACAGCTACCGGCAATACTCATACGAACTGAATTACCAAATTTTAGTCTAATACAACCAAAACCGTCTGAAATAAATAATTTTTATTGATTTATGGGCAGTAAAAGTAGGCGTGTCAAATATAACATAGCCTATGACGATTTCGCTGAAATTACAAATCGGTTGGTACCTTTATCGTCTAAATCGGTTGAGTGGTTATCGCATGATTGTGGAACATCCGTTTAGTGTCATAAAGCTTTCTATAATAGTATAGAATAGGCAGGAAAACAAGATGAAAAAAAAGAAAAATAAATAGAGTTTTTTGATGTTTTTAATTTGTAAATTTTACATGACAGTAATTTTTTGCAGAATTCGCATTGTCACTGCTTCGTGTCAGGAGTGTTATGTTTTACTTTATTTGCTCTAATATTTATTTTAGTTACTGGTATGCCGTCTCGCGGCATACTACAAGAAACACATGATTAATCGATGCCAATTTTACTAAATAAGTGACATTTTAAGTATAGATTAAGTATGGATTAATATGTCAAGAGTGTTGTCTATAATTTTGCAGTTTTAAATATTTAAAATTAAAAGGGTGTTTATATTTGGTTGCTTGGTTCTTAACTGTTTCCTACATTTTGAATTTTTAGGGCAGAATTTTTTTCAACAAAACTTTTAAAAAATCGTTAAAAGTCCTGAGTGTTGTTTCAACACCAACGTCTATCCCGCCGAATTACTAAAAATTTTTCTTATATTGTTTTTTCTTTTAATTTTCAGCTTAAGACAAATAAACTTTCTAATGCTTAAATCTGGAAATTTTAGTAGACTAAACACTTTTTATAACACTCATGACAAAAATCGTATGTACTTCTACAAAAACTTAAAGAAATAAATTTAACAGAACTTATGTTGTTTTTAAAGAACATAACATTAATTTTGGGTTCTACATTAATTTTCACTTACAAGTCAAAAAAATAAAAATAGCTAAAGACAGTCATAAATTGACTCAGTTGTTTTAAACCTTAATATAAACATTTACATTAAAATTATTGGAATTTAGTGACTAACTAAAGGGAAAAAATGTTATTATATGATAGAAGAAAAGGAAAATAATCCAACCCTTAGACCTTTGATTTCGGTTGTATTGTATAAAACTGAAAAATTATAAAAATTTTTCACGGATTTTTTTTAAATAATAAGCTTCTTCTGACAACTTTAAGTCACACAAATGTTATCAATACTTTTGTTAAAGCATCATATAAAGATATACTATATGTGTGGATTCTTTTTCGTTAAAACGGAACAAATCTTGTTCTGGCGGGGGGCTCTTAAAATTTAATACAAAATACGGGATATCTGACAACACTAACATCTATGTGTTTAAAAATCTTCTATGTGTATATATCATGTATTCAAATATATATTGGTTAAATGAACCATCAATTTCCAAGAACTCCAAATTTATTCCATTCATCTCATTTCGCTTGAATTTTTATTGAAAAACAAATTCTTCACTAATGCAGACATTTTTATGCACATCCATACCATCAACTGCAGGTAGAAATTCCAATGTTAAAAAAAAAAAAAAAAAATCACCTGCAGCTAACCAACAACGATTGTGGTCAGCTGAATTCAGCGAGAACACAAGCAGTCAAGTTAAATAAATGTGCACAACGAGCACAGTTTTAAACTGCATTTGAGATAAAAAAAAAAACTTCACTCTGCTCGCTCATTCTTTTCGCATCCATAAGATACATTTTCGCTTTCGAATGCAGCACGTTCCAATGATTGCCAAAGTGCAAAATTCGTGTTTGCCCAGACACATCATAAAAGGGCAGCCAGCACACGAGATAAATTTCAGTAGATAAATAAATAAGATGTCCAAAACAAACGCGTGCTAAACACAACACACAAGTAACAAACAGCAAAGCGAATGTATTATAAGCGTGTCGGAAATAAATCTCAAAAAACTTAACTTAATTTGAAGTTAAAGTAAAAAAACGAAATAAAACAATGGCAACAGTTGCCACGGGAAATTTAAAAAAAAAAAAAAACAAAACAAAATTGAGAGAAAAAACGACATGTGCGCCAGCAAAGATGATGCTGCAATGTAATGCACTGGGTACACTGAAAAAAAAGCATAACTAAATATGAACAACTATTATTATTATATGAGTTGAAAATAAAAGAGAAAAAAGTTTATAAATATGATTCTAGAAAAAAAGGTAAATAGGGGGAAAAAACACTAGATCTTATGTACAACAAATTTTTCGAATTAAAGGCCTGTTTCCAGCTCTCAAGTAAAGCATAATTTTCATTAAAAAAACTGAAAAGTAATCAAAAGGAAATTTTCTTTTTTTAAAATTACTGAATAGTGAATGAATAATAGCTTCACTACTTTTTTTCGATGAAAAACGAACACGGAAACATTGAGAATATCAAGAAATATATGCTAGTCTCACATTGTTTCTTAAGGGAGTATTCCTGGTTGGAAGGCTGTTTTTGGAACCTTTTTGAAAAACTTCTCATTTGAAAACGCAAAGAGTTATTTCAATTCTGGTTTTTTATTGCATTAAAAATATATTAAATTAAATAAATTTTTTTTTTCCTTTGTACGAGAGCTGTTCAAAAAGTTGTCAGCCTTCAAAGTTGGGCGTCGAAAAAAAAAATGTATGCTACTGGCGGCCCGGATAACTCGACTTCGGATCATCTGAAATGAAAAAAGTAAACGTCGTTAGATTCGGTACAGATATAATTCTGGCCCCTACCTCAATCATAATTTTGCGATTATTTTTTACAAAATGGCGGTCAATGAAAAATGAAAAACCGATATTGGGTCTTGTTTTTTTTGTAGTTTAGTGTAAAAAAAAAAAAAATAGCAAGAAATTGTTTAAAATTGTGATTGAGGTAGGGACCACAATGGTGACAATTCTGCGTCGATTGCACTTTGTTTCATCAAAACCGGTTCAGAACTAGGGGCGCAATCTGGGCCGCAAGCTCAAAAAACGTGGTTTCGAGATAAACGCGTTTAAGTTTGAAGTTATTTTTTGCATCAAAAAAAAAAAAAATTGAAATGAAAAATTTGAGCATGCTTAGAAATTCGACAATTCTGCCTAGATTGGTTTAGTAGAACCGAAGAAAAGCGACTTCGAAGTTCAAAAACGTGATTTTACAATAAAAAACTCTAAAGAAAATTTTAGGCAATAAAACATTTTTTTTTTGTGAAATACTTACATATATCAATCTGCAATGCCAGCCCCATAAAGAACTCCTTTGTGCTCTTCGGGTAGTTCTTTCTTCTTTTGATGCGGCCAGAGCTCTGGCTTCGGAACTTTTCAAACGTTCTTCGTTCCGAGACATGGCGAAATCATATGTGACGTTGTCAATCGGGATGCCCATTAGGTTCATTATCTGAAGTATTGGCAAAAAACCTTCGTTAAATCTGACAGTCGCAATATAATTAGCAATCCTCATCTCGTGTTGGTTACCACGAAACTGGCGTTTCAAGGGACGAGTTTTTCGATTGCTACCAGTGTTTCTTTTATTTTTATTTCTATTACGTTTTCTAACCATTGTCTTTAGCACAAACAAAAAATTTTATCAAAACTGTAATTTTCAAAACTGTATGCGCGTGCGCGTCCGGTTTATAACTCAATTCAAAGTGAACTAAACGCTGCCAACATTCGAATACCTAAGCTCTAAAATGTGTATTCATTTATTTTTAAAATGCGTATACAAACAAGTTATTACCTACTAAAGAACGCGTTGAACGAAATTCGCTGCTTGCTTCAAACCGTTGCATTCAAAAAAAATTCTCACATTGGGTCAAATCCTTTCTAAATATATTTAAAATAAAAAATTATCGAATCACTAAGATACACAGATTCATTCAGATTCTAATTAATTCATACTCCACTGGAAATATCCATAATTTTTTTTACAGATAATGCCAAATATATAAAAAAATTTACAGATTGGAAACTATGCTGCAAGTGAAACACTTCGGTAAGCATAAAGTAAGTGGATTTTTAAGAAAGTTACTGTAAAATTGCCTTGGTAAAGGCTTTGTGACGTTTGATCCACAACCGAAGACTGTCTCAAGAAGTGCAAAAAATCGCAACAGTAAAAACCAATAATAATGTATAATCCTTGGCTTAAATTACCGAAAGGCAATAATCAGTAACAAGAAACAGTTATATTCTCTTCACATTGTTTCTTCAAGTGAATTTGGTTACTTAAAAGTTACAATATGGTTAACAACAATTTCATAGGCCTATTCGACAACTTTTTAGGGTTTAAGGAATGGTTTGCTGGGATGATCAGAGGTGTAGAATTATACCGGCATATTTGACGGACGGAAGAAAACAATTTAGGAAGTCAACCAGTTTAGACATAGGCAAGGAAGCCATAGTCCATACCGCAAAATATCTTTTTAATTTCTACTAACTGCTGTATACCCAAGTTGTCCTTTACGAAAAACAATGCAATTCTTAGTCCACTCAAGTACAAGAAAAATATACGCAAAAGGTTATTCGGTTTTATAACTATTTTCAGCAAGTTGACGATTGCTCATAAGAAAGTTATCAGTACCATGTTTCGGACTTTGTAATAGAAGGATAACGGGGCAACTATTGTCAGGCAGTACCAAAGTCGTATTGTGGTAAAAGGATATGCAACATTTAATCTATCTTTTCCCATCCAAAATACTTAGGCCCCTATTATGTATTACAACTCAACTAAGTTGACTAGATTCAACACAATTTTTTTCGTATAATGAATTACATTCATTTCAGCTGAACCATGTAGTTTAACCTTCCTATACTCGCGCGTTGGTCTCTCAGACCGATCGACTAGCATTAATTGTTATTTATAATCAGTAGCTGTTGCTTATTTTATTGCATTTTGTTATTATTAAATATAATATTAATTACAGTATATAAAAAAATGTTTATCATTAATAATCCCCAGTTGCATTGATAAATAACAGTTCATTTGTCGGTCCGAGAGACAAACGCGCGAGTATAGGAAGGTTAAAAATTCTTGAAAGATTAAGGCAAACTGCATGGTTCAATATAAATGTATGTAATTCGTTATACGAAACAAACTGAGTTAAATCCAGTCAACTTAGTTGAGTTGTAATACATAATAGGACCCTTAACTCGCCCGTAAGTCAATCGTATTTGTATGTATTTATTTAATCGTCGTTAGGTATGTATTTTTAACAGGCAGACCAAAATTCACCGGAGGCAGAACAGCGTAGCACATTTCGAAACTTCGTATCAAGCGTATCCCGTTGATACGGACTGAAAAGCTAACAATGAAGACAGGGGAGAGAGAAATTTCCCCGTAGCTCGATTTTCCAAAGAAATTTTATATATATTTCATGAATTTCAGGAATACTTTTAATTCTGACAACGAATTCCACAATCTGATAGCGTTCACAAAAAACAGTCTGTTGGAGTTCGAATAATTATAAACAGGAATAGTGAGATTCAAATTTTTATTAGATCTACATAATTGAAGCTTCTCAAAAAAGGTTTTAGTAGGGAGTTTTAGTATGTATCAAAGTATGTAAGAATATGCAGTTCCTAGCATTCAGGTAGTTAAAAATATTGGAACAAAGTATTTGATTGCAAATGTGACTGATGCGGTCAAAATTCCGAAGGCCATAAACATACCGGACTGCTTTGTTAAAAGCATGTTGTAAATTTAGTTTGCACCCGGAATCAATTCTACTATATACAACATCCGAGTAAGATATGATAGGTATTATGAGCTCCTGTAATCACTTTTTTCTCGTTGCAATCGGAACAAATGACTCAGTCCAGCTCAAGTTTCGCAGGATATAGTAGACCTTACAATAGAATTGATATGGCCTACGCAGGAAAGTGAGGAGTTAATGTGGTAACCAAGATTCTTTACTTTATCAACAAAGTTTATTACGATACCATTTAAATAAATGACCTGTTTGCTCAAGAAAGAGTGAATCTAGTTTAATATTTTCTTGGAAAATGACATAGAATAGTAACGAAACCCAAATCCATTTTTAATGATATTTCAGCGATTTTTCAGTTTTTTCTTTAGTATACGTAGCAATGATCACAAAAGCGTTGGTACTGGCAATTATTTCGCTTCCGCTTTCTTCTGCATTCACTACAAAGAACAAAAATAATAGGTGAGAGAAATCGTTGCAATATCGGCTTGTCTAAAATGGGTCTAAGCATTGAACGAAGCTGTTCCCAATAGATAATATAAAACGAAACGAAAATGGCCATTTCAGCCCTTGAAAGGACTTTGATCGAGGTTCTTATGACCAATTGTGTTGTGTGTGATGTGAAATGTTTGCACACAAATGATCGAGAACTGGACCTACATGTTTTACGCCGACTCCGAACGGCTTATATTCTCAAGAAGCTTTTCATGGCAGTTTTTACTCTCTGAGGTTTGCCATTGTCTGCAGAGAGGTGACGGCCGAACAGAAAATTAATTCAATTGAAAAAACTTTCTGTGTCGGATGGAGGATTCGAACCTGGTTTCTCTGGCGTAAGAGTCACACACTCTACCCACTACGCCACGGCCGCTACATATAACAGATACAGATAATATAGAACGCTATTAATTATGGCTCTATTTTTTTTTTTTACTCAAGCTAAGAAAAGTACAAGAAATCAATTTTTAAGTAAGAACTCACAAAAGAGGTATTGAAATGGTGATGCAAGATATATAAAGAGAGA
The DNA here is from genome assembly GCA_914767935.1 of Coremacera marginata. Taxonomy (NCBI): domain Eukaryota; kingdom Metazoa; phylum Arthropoda; class Insecta; order Diptera; family Sciomyzidae; genus Coremacera; species Coremacera marginata. The sequence goes on from OU612044.1 coordinate 20,694,796, forward strand.
AGACATGGAAATAAACGGAATCTTATCCCATGCATGGCAAAATTAACAAGGCGGAGGCAAAAGTTTTTGGAACTAATAAAAGTAGTACAGGGAATTAATTTATCCTATTTCTTGTGTTAATTTGAATCTGAGGCAATTGCTATGCCTTTGCTTCAGTTTACTTGTGATACTAACATCATTACCACTAACTATAACTTTTTAGGTATTAGAACGTTAGTGTAACGTTGAAAACCGTCAGTTTTTTTTTTATAATTTCTCTACGAAAAATTAATAGATCAATTATTTAAAATTGTGAACCCTATGTATGCACATGCTGATCATCTTCAACTGTACTTGTCCAGACCTATTAACCTTCTTGATGATTTATGTAGTAAGATGAATGAAGATTTTAATGAAAATAACTGAATGGGCTGAACATAATTGGCTCAATATAATAGGATTGCAAAATGGATCAATTTTCGCAGAGAAATTATAAAAAACTGACTGTTTTCAACGGTACCCTAGTCTTATGCCTTAAAAGTTATAGTTAGTGGTAATGATGTTAGTATCACAAGTTAACTGAAGCATTTTTTTCGTGATATTTGCCTAGACTTTTCAGGTTTCACCGGCATACAATAGCACCTGTTTTACGTAAGACTCCTATTTGAAGACAGTATCCCAAAGACAGCGCGAGCTCTACTTATTTTGGTTTTAAGGTCTAGCACTGTTCCGACATTAAATTAAATGATATAAACTATTCTAGGTAGTTAAACTGTTCGTCCTCCCTAATTGACTTCAGTTTTAGAATAATACATTGATGTGTGGAACGATGTGTGGGCATAATTATTGCCCTTTTGACATTGATCCTTAGATCAATCGATTCTACTCCATTCATCTGCAGTGATTGATGATACATCTCGTCTAGTCCGCTGATGGTATATGTCAGGAAACAGACATCATCTGCTTAGTTCAAATAATTTAGCCTTTCAAACGGCCTGCATTGGATTCCATGACTCTCAGATGTGCCTACCTTATGGCAGTCAGTAAATCGTCTTTTTCCAGCAATAAGAGGATTGACTACAGAATATTCCCTTGTCTCACTCCCTGTTCCACTTCCATAAAGCAGGGTATCTGTGCATTGTGTATGAAAAATTTAACTCTATTTTTATATAGATACCTAAAGAAAATATGTTTTGTTTTAAAAATAATGTTCACATTTTGTGTAAAAACTAAGGAATCATTTGAATTTTATAATGCATCATGCTATTTGCTTCTTCTTATTCAGTTCACGCTAATTTAGATCCTCTGGAGAGATTTCAAAGTTTTATTCAATTTAAGGAGGGACATGACATTCGCGGCAGAGAAAATAGACCTTTTTTTAAAAATTCATAACTCAGACAAAAACAAACATTTTTCCAAAATTTTTTTTTTTATTATAATTGTACAGAATTGAAGAAATTACAAGAGAAAAAATCAAAAAAATATATTTTTCACTCCAACATGGTTTTATAGAGCTCCAAACTGCAGGTTGCAGCGCTGGGAGTTGCAAAAATTGTCCGATGTGAAAAAAAATGACTTTTTTAAATCTTAACAAAATTGGTTATCGTATGACACGAGCTTCTTTTTAAATTTTTTTTTTCAATTTTTGGTGATGTTCCAAATTTGAAAGTGTGTTTTTTCGAAAAAAAATATTGACTTCAAAAATTCATAAAAAATCGAAAAAATAGCTCGTATTTAAAAAAAAAATAAATAAATTTCGTCAAAAAATGAACCCGCTCGTGCCGCAACCAGTACGAAAAACATGGTTTCGAGATAAACGCGTTCAAAGTTTGTGAACAAAGAAAAAAAAAGCTTACCTTCAATCTGCCATTCCTGCTTCGTACTGTATGCCTTCGTTATCTTGTGTTGTGCTATTTCTTATAGTTTTTTGCAATCGTTTTGCAATTCGGGCTTCTTTTGAAGCTTCATATGCCTTCACTCTGACGCATTTCAAACGATTTGCATCATTTCCTTTGGAAAAATTCAATGCTGTAGTTCCTATGGTGATACCAACTAGTTAAAACATTTGCAAATAACTAATACCCACCCTTTAAGTAGGCACGAAATAACAACCACCAAAAGTCAGGTAGCAAGTGAAACAAGTATATACCAGCTGCCGTACGTAGGTAGCGCAAAAATTAAAAGTGCGCTCTCACTAATCCGGCTGTAACTTTTGAACCCGTAGGAATTTTTCCATGAATATTTTTCTTTTTTTTTCTTTTCCATTTTTTTCTTAGAATCTTCCGAATATTTACTAAAATACAAAATTATTTAAAAAAAGGTCGATTTCAAAAAACTGCCAATGTCATGTAACCCCTTAAATATTCTTCAATCTTCAGGATAATCTTCAATCTTCAATCTTATAATCATAAGAATTTCCATTTGATGTAATATGATTAATTGTGTGGCTTATAAGATGTCAAGGAAACGATTTTTTAATTAAATAACTTTGGCTATAGTTTCTTCATCTTTTTTTTTAACTCCCAAAAATCACTAAATTTTTCTTAAATTTCACTTCTTTATAATCAGTTCTTATTTAGGCCAGTAAAAATAGGATTTGGCTTGAAAATATTAGAGGAAAGCTGGAAACCATTTAAAGCACTTCATTGAGACTAAAATTAATAGATTTTAAGTTCATCTCATTTCGCCTAGTGATCTTCGGTGCCACCCATTTTTAAGTTGAATTTTTTCGTATTTGACTTAGAATTGTATTGTTTTTAATTTTGTCTTATGACAATTTTCTCTGCGATGAACGGTGCTCAAGTAATTTAACTCAAAATTCGAAAAATTAAATCTTAAAGTGGGCGTGCTACTGAAGCTTAATAGATAAAATAGGACAAACTTAAAACTCCTAAATTTAAATGCCAATGAAGCGATTAAAACAATTTCCAGCTTTCCGCCAATTATATCCGAGCGCGGCCCTTCTTTGAGCTTATTTTAGTGGCCTATATAATCTAAAGTTATTTCTTCAAAGAAGGAAGAAGGAAATTTATTGTAAAATTTTGATTCAAGACCTTCGAGATGTAAATTTCACTTACTCAGAAAAATAGAACTCAAAAATTATTTATTATAAAAATAAAGCATACCTTTTTTTAAGTGCATTTTGGGGTGGCGTATGTATATTTCTATTAGAGGTAGCATACATTTCAACGTCTTATATATGGGTGAAAAAACCTCATAAAAGGAAGAATGATGATGATGCATCAGCATCGATGCAATATTGTTAGTTATTCTTTGTGTTGTTGTTCTCTTTAGTGATTTGTTGTAAGATTTGAAATTTAGTTGATGATTATTACAACGAGTGAGTGAACGACTATAATTCGTTATTAGTGAACGTCATTTCAGAACCAGCTAAGATGAAATGGAACATGACTCAGTGCAATGGATGCTTTTTTCGCGCATTCAAAATACATTTTTTTTAAACTTTTTTTTATTTCATATTGTTTCTCACATGTGCTTGCTTTTCATATTCATAGGTTTTTATATCCCTCGTTTATGGGGGCAATAAGCAACTGCAGCATATGCATCGGAAGTGCTGCATGTGGCACAATAACTGGGTACAACACGCGTCTGTGTGTTTACTACAAGCCAAACGTGCAGCCTTTGCTCTTTGAACGAAGAACACCCAAGAAGCAGTAATGAAAATCACATTAAATTAAATAAAAACTAATAGATATTTTGTAGAATTGTACGGCTGCGGAATCAGTGTAATGTTGTGCGAAGATATATTTTTAATGCATGAATTTCATTCAGTAGAAATCTTCAACGCAAGGATACAGAGCTTTTGTTGTTCAACGATTAAAGCTTAAGTGTATCTAAAGATTTGTGAAATCGTAGAATGTATCAAAAAAATTGAGTTATCGAAAATTTTCGTCTCGATATTAGATCACATTATTGACCACAATTCAATAATGATTAAATAATCGGACAAGGAAATTGTTTTCATATCATTCATGTTCTTTAAAAAATAATTTATATCCTATAAAAAAAAAAAAAATACTATTTGCACTAGACAATTGAAGTGAAAGACAAATCTTATATGAAAATCAAATTTTATAAAAGAAAAACCATGCAAATCATGGATATATTAATGGCCTATTTTTTATCCTCTCATAAATTTCTTCAAACAAAAAATTTGCTATAACTTAAGAAATTTTTTTTTTATTAAAACTAAGCTTTAAGTTAAAGTGTATTTCTATTCATTTCTTACAGTGTAGTGTTCATTTTTTTCAGTGTAGTGCTGTAGTGCAAGGTAAAAAAAAGAAAGTATCAAGAGAAAAGCTTGACTTTTAACAACTTTTAATCGATTATCTCATTCTCTTTATTTAACTCTCTCATACTCAATGTACTTCAGTTTAAACAGAGTTGCTTTTTTTACAAATACTACTTTGAAAGTGGAGTTAGAAAAAGTTAAATAAAAAAAATTTAAAAAAAAAATTTTAAAAATACTTTTCCTTTTAATTTCTTGGTCATATTTGATGATTTATCTAAACATATTATTATATATAAAATCTTATTATCTTATTTTTTTTTCTTATTTGTTTTATTATCATAAATATATTAATTTCTTGATGAATACAAATGCTTTTAAGGTTGGCGCTAATATAATCAGACTTTAAATCAGAAGCGCCAACTTCAAAGCATTTGTATTCATCAAGAAATTAGTATATTTATGATAATAAAACAAATAAGAAAAAAAATTAAGATAACAAGATTTCATATATAATAATATGTTTAAATAAATTATCAAATATGACCAAGAACTTAAAAGGAAAAGTATTTTTAAAATTAGTTTTTACTTTGTAGTGATTTTGTAGTCGGTTGTTTTTTTTTTTTTTAATTTTTTTAAAATTATTTTTTACTTTGTAGTGATTTTGTAGTCGGTTGTTTTTTTTTTTTTTTAATTTTTATTTCTTCCTTTTTAGAGAATATGATAAATTTTCGAAAAAAGTGTATAAACAACATAAATAAAATTGTTCCGAAAAAATTTGTTCTATTAAAATCTGAAAGTTTGTTGGTTATTTCAAATATCTGCCTCTTAAATTTAAATTAGATGTCACCTGTTTTGAAATTATTATACCCATTCTTGTAACGAGTCTTATTACCCTAGTGTCAATATTATTCGAGATATAGTGTTTTTCAAATATTGCCACGCCCCTTTGTTAAATAAACGCCCACTTCCTGGAGCGTTATTTCCAATAATTTTGCCTACCCCTGTACTTTATTTCAGTACCCCAGCGACCCCTCCGATAGTGTTTATCGCCACGCCCATTTATCGAATAACGCCTACTTTATTGACCATAATTTTTAATAATTCTGCCTACCCCTGTACTACAATAAACTTCAGTGCCCTATTGTCAATATTATTCGAGATACACTGTTTTTTTAATATTGCCACGCTCAGTAGTCGAAATCCGCCCACTTTCTTCACCGTAATTTTTACTAATAATTCCTACCCCTATACCAAATTGCAGTACCATAGTATCAATATTATTCGAGATATACTCTTTTTCTAATATTGCCTTAATTCTAATATTTTTTCTAATATTGTTGACGGCAATTTGTAATAATTGTGCCTACCACTACACTAAATTTCAGTACCCTAGTGTCCATATTATTCGAGATACAGTGTTTTTATAATACTGCCACGCCCATTAGTCGAATAACGCCCACTTTATTGACAATAATTTGTAATAATAATACCTACCCCTATACTAAATTGCAGTACTCTAGCCTCAAAATTATTCAAGATACACTGTTCTTCTAATATTGCCACGCCCATTTGTCGAATTACGCCCATTTTCTTGACCGTAATTTGTAATAATTGTGCCTACCCCTACACTAAATTGCAGTACCCTAGTGTCAATATTATTCGAGATACAGTAGTATCTAGTATTGCGAGATCAATTATTGCCACGCCCAGTTCTCGAATACCGCCTACTTTTGTACGGGCACCTCCATGCTTATGATATCTATCTGTTCCCCAAAAATTATGGCAGTCAGGCATATGGTTTAGGAGTTATCGATGTACATACATTTAAAAAAAAAAAAAAAAACAGAAACCGACGAACTTGAGAACCTCCTCCTTCTTGAAGTCGGTTAAAAAAGGGAGTATTTATAAGAAATTTCTTGCAAAGAGCTGGAATTTTCTCCAATTTAATAAAAAAAAAAAATAATGATCAACTCATCTTGTTTTTCTTTTATAATTTATTCATAATTTCCATAGAAATATGTCATCATAAGATCATAATAAGATCATGATAAGATCTATTTTGAGAATTAACTCAATTAGGGAATTTGTCGTTCTGAAATATCGTCTGCTATTTACTATTTCTTTTAGCCGCTCTGCGTGGTAAGAAGTTTTTTTGACACAGTTGGGCTCATCGATCTCAGCCATGCTTTGCATAACCTTGCTTGGTCAATTTTGAAAATATATTTATTTGGATCCTATGAGTAGATTTTCGGGTTAACGGGCCTGAATTGGCTGATTCGTTGGCTTAAGTCTACTTTAATGAATCCGCTGAGCTTCAAGGAGCTTCTTGGGTCACAGGGGGGACTCAGGAGGATAGTGGTCTTTTTTGTACCAAATGCCTTGTACCAAACAACTTTCTGAAATTTGAGCGGGTTCATTAAAGTAGACCTGTTCCCCTTTCCTTGTTAGAGTAGCCTAAAAATCGAAGATGTCGGTGCAAAGTCGAATATAAGAATACATTATATATATACTTATTTTATTATTATGGATACCTTAACATACCGCTTTTATATAAATTTCAAAACAACTTTTATAAATCTTCAAAGATTTATTTATTTTTTTTTATAAAATGAATTTATATTAAACGAACCGAAATCTTATATTCGGCTATGCACCGACATCTTCGATTTTTGAACTGCTCTTAACAAGGAAAGTCCCCCAGGTGTCACTCAGCGTTTGGAGTGATTTTCGAATATGTGATAGAGGACAAAAATCTAAGGGTGACGTATTTTTTTATACGTACTCAATCGATGGTTTAGGTTTTCAAAATGGCGTTTAAAAATCAGCGGAAATTTCGTTTTTTCTCCATAGCATCACTATTTTCCATGGAACATCTCATTGTTAGAAATAAATGTTATTGTTATTTTGTTATTGAGTTTGTTTAATAGTATTTAGTCGGTATCATAAGGAGCCCGTACCCGAAATCGTTTATTTCACTTATGCTTAATTAAAGCTTAAGTATTACATTTTTATACCCCAACGCGTACTCCGTAAGAGGTATATGAATTTTGTCATTACCGTATATTAACGCCAATAAGGAGGCGTGGCAGGTATAGAAAAGTATATATATTTTTGATCAGCATCACCACCTGAGTAGATTTCCGTGTGTCCGTCTGTCTGTCTGTCCGTCTGTGATCACGATTACAGCCGTAATTTTGAAGTTATCGCTATGAAATTCAAAATATATAAGGTTCTTTCTAAAAAATTGTGATCAAGTTGGTGAATGAGCCAAATCGGATGAAAACCACGCTTACCTGCCATACAAAGTGAATTTATTTTAACCGTAAAATCTCATAAAAATCCTCAAACATTAATGAAATGCCTTAAAATTTTACGCGTAAGCTTTGATCTTCAAAATAAGTCCTGACTATGAAATTTGGAAAAACCGGATGAAATCCACGCCTACTTCTCATACAAAGTGGTTTTATATTAACCGTAAAACCCCTTAAAAATCTGCTCAAATTACATAAATGTCTTGAAACTTTGCACATAGGCTTTGATATATAATATAGAACATTACTATGATATTTGGCAAAAACAGATGAAAACCACGCCTACTTCCGATACAAATTGGCTTTTTTTAAAACGTAAAATCTCTTAAAAACCTGCAAAAATTAAAAAATGTCTTGAAATTTGAAACCATCTCTATGATATTTGGCAAAATCGTAAGAAAACCACGCCTACCTCCCACGGATATTGGCGTCATCAAAATAGAAAAACTTTCGTAAATATAAAAAAACTGAATGACATCGTGCCTGTATGTATTCAAATACCGTCCACATCTTTTATCCAACCCATACATATATTCTTCGGTATAATGCGGAGTCTTTAGACTAGAAAAGTGGGTGTGGCATTTTACTTTTAATAAAATTTCTGTTACACCGTGTGTCTGACTTCAACCAAATTTTGCACACATAATCCTTGGTAATTTGAGCAATTTTAAGTTTATAAAATTGGGCGGTACTAGGCAGGGGGCGTGGCACTTTATTTTTAAATTAGCTCCATCTACACCGTGTGTCCAATTTCAACCAAATTTCTTCAACATATAACCTTTAGTATGATGAGAAGTTTTAAGCGTACTAAAGTGGGTGGGATTGGGTAAGGGGCGTGCCAATTTAATTCTAATCGAACTCCCTCTACACCGTTTTTCCGACTAAAACTAAATTTTCCACACATTTTATTTTGCATAAGGATCAGTCTGTAGTTTATAAAAATCGGCGGTACTAGTCAGGGAGCGTGGCACTTTATTTTTATTATATTTTCATCTACACCGTTTCTCCGATTTCAACCAACTTCCTTACTTATATTCTTAAGTATAATGAGAAGTTTGAAGCCTACAAAAGTGGGTGGGATTGCACAAGGGGCGTGTCAATTTAATTCTTATCGAACTCCTTCTACACCGTCTTCTGACTTCAACACCAAATTTTGCAATTATATTCTTTGAAATAATGAGCAGTAATTAGTCTAAGAAATTGGGCAGAATTTAACAGTTGCGTGCCACTATAATTTAATCGAGCTCTTTCTATAGCGTTTGTCTGACTTCTTTCAAATCTTTCATATTGGAAATCAAACTTTGCACATACATATATTCCTTAGCATAAGGAGCAGTCTACAAATTACTCTATGTAGTATAACTAATGGTAAAATAAAATTAAGCGTATGCCACAAATATTTTTGCAGATTATACATAAACATCGAATGTACTTCAATACGGCCGCGGGGGGAGGGGGGCGGGGTATTTTAGCTTCGGTACCCTGCCGATGCTCCGTTCCTTACTAGTTTTTTTTTTAATTAAATGCAAAATATTATTTCTTTTAAAATTTTCAAAAAAAGGCGAGGTTTTTCGGAAAATGTGCAGTGGAATTATACAGATATTAAATTATTAACAGAAAATGAATTTTGTTAATACAGATTCACATGATATGAAAATATATTTTTTAGTAATAACGTTTGATTGGAAAGGAGTATTGGAATATTTTTCAAATCAATTATTTTTAAAGCTAGGCTATTATATAATATAAACTAATATAAAAATAAAATTTTAAAAAATATTACGCAATGTAAAAAAAAGATAAAAGTTTAATATTTGGTTTAAAATAATGAATGCACAGAAAACGATATAGCAGAAATAGTTTTTAGTAAGTAATGGTATTAAACTTTTTGACAAAAACGGAATAAGTTAAATTCAAAAACAGCGAAGATATTTGCATCGAAATTTATATATACAAATTTCGGATGATTTTTTTTTCTTATTCCTTCGGACAAACAAGTAAGAACCACACAGATTGTATGGAGGAAGCCCTGTTAAATAGAAACTTTTCGGATCAAATATCTACGCATGCAGAAAGTTCGAGAAAAAACGAAATTTTTAATACCCATAATGTGGTCTTCATCTATAACAAAAATTGTATTTTTAAAAACAATAATAATAAAATTTGAATATGAAAAGTTAAAATTTAAAATAAAGGTAAAATTAGCTTAAATTAAACATAAGTGAAAATGAAACAATTCGGTTGCGGGCTCCTCATGATATCAATGTAATACTGTTAAAAATTTCAACAACAAAATAATAATAAAATTTATTTCTAATTGGATGCCAACATGCATGTCTCCTGAAAATCCTTACATATCCATATTTTCTTATATTTCCATTGAATACTTTACATTTCCCTAAAAAATAGTGAAGTTATAGTAGAAAAGAATTTTCACTGATTTTGAAACGCCAACCCTTAATCATCGATTGAGCGCGTATAAAAAATATATCAACTTTAGATTTTTGTCCTCTTATCAGATATCCGAAAATTTTTCAAATCGACGAGTGACACCTAGGTACCTTTCCTTGTAAGATATTTTAACCGAATATTGATATAAAATCGGCTGAAATTTACGCGTTATTCATATTGTTCTTAAAAGTATGAACGCATGTATGGTTGGTTATATATATACAGACCTATCATGAGTAATTTTTTTGGCCGAAGTCGGAAAAGGGAATTTTCATTTTTAAGATAGCAGGTAAGATGTCATCTCTTAATTTTATACACTCATAAATATTGACGATTGATGAACAAATTTGCATTAAAAATTTCCAAAAGTTCTTGAGTTTTATTTTAAAAATTGGATATTCCCCGTTTCCGATTCCTGGTGAAAAAATTACTAATAAAAATTACTTTTATGAAAATTTAAATAATTATAATTTTAAAAACGGAGAAAAAAAGCGGGAAACTAAGACATAAAAACGCAGGGAAAACAATTTTGTATGAAAAAAAACGGAATTGTTTTTCATCGACATCTGGCAATGCTACGTGCATTTATTCGCTTTTGTTTTTTTTTCAAATATATACAATTTTTCGCACGTGCTCTCTTCAAATATTTTGCCGGTTTTCTGACAATTTTTTTTTTCCGTAAACAGATTTACTCTCTTAGAGTTAAATTTTTTACTTATGCATGCTTTTTCGATGCCTGTTTTGAAAGACTTTTTTGAAATCTTATTAAATAAAATATTATTATTATTTTATTTAGTTAAATTTTATTATTGTTTTTAAGTTATTTAAATTTTGTTGCAATTTAATTTTATTTACTTATATCTAGAAAACTCTTAAAAACTCGTCGCACTTTCTCTTCGCTTTATTAAGGAGCGCGCATAAACATAATTGTTTCATTTTCAATTTGTTTCAATTTTTTCTCATCATCTGTTTTTTTTCGTTGTCGCTCTCTCATTATGTATTCACTCCGGTTGAGTCGCCTATCAGCTGCTTACAAGGTTGATTTATAAGGTTGTCGCAAGGGAGAGAGCGAGTACCCATAATTGTCAAATCGAAGTTGACAGCTCATAGAAAATCTGCTAGTGCTCTCTATTATCATCCGCTTTTCTTTCGTAGTCATTCGCAAAATTGGCTGGTTTTGACAATTATGGGAACTGAGAAGAGAGTGCGATCAGCCCTGCGACAACCTTATAAATCAACCTTGGCTGCTTATAATTTATGTCTCTTTACCACTCTTTTAACAATAGAAGTGAACAAAAAATTCTTGTTGTTTTTTATTTCTGGTTGACATCTCTTAGTTTGGCGCTTATAGAACTTTTAAGAAATATATCCGGTTTCTTTGCTTTTGTTTTGCTTTATTGTATGACACTTTATCTTTATTCTATTATGGTACATTTCTAGTTTTTGCAGCTGCCAAAAATTACTATTTATTAATTCATTAAATTGTATTTTCCTAGTGATTACTTGGTGGGTAATTATTATTTTTCTTAAGGAGGCTTTTTCTATTATAACTGTTTTAAAATTCAAATTAACTCGGATAGCCACGAATTTTTTTTTGAATTTTTTGATAATATTGCGCAATACGTATTAAATTTATTATAAGTTACCCAGCAAACAGATTTTTTTAAATGCCACGCTCACCTATTTTTAGCAATGCCCAATTATTCTGGAAGGACGTTGCACAGTGTTTCGATTAGAACAAACCAGCTGGACAAAATTATTTTATGACTTTTTTTTGGACATATGGGATCAAAACCGGAAAACAAATTGTTCTAGAGGAGGGATCAGATATGTACCGTTCGCCAGATAATGACCCTTAAAAGGACAATTGAATGTTTTTCCACTTTTCAAATTAAATATTGACTAATGCTTCTAGAAACGTTATGTTGCACATTATTAGTTAAAAATAATATCAAGTTTGAATATAAGCGAAATCGAACGAAAAACACGCCTATATCCCTTGCAAAATGACGATTAGAATAAACCAAAACTGTCTAAAATATCACAAAACTGTTTAATGAAGTTTTTGGCCTAATGAATTAACAAAAAAAAAAGTTTTTTTAGAGATAGGGGGAATATGCACCGTTAATTCTTTAAGGGTTAATTTAATGTTTTTTAACTTTTCGAAATGTAACATTGAATCATCTGCATCTACAAGCGTTATATACCTTATTATTTACTAAAGTCTTTCAAGTTCGAAGATGATTAAAAATTTAACGAACATTACATCAAATCCAAAGCTAATCTATAAAAATTTTGACAAAAATGGGAACGATTTTTTATTCCTTTATACTTACTTAGATGGCGTCTACAACCGTAAGTCGGTTTCCGCCAGTTGTAAGAAATTGCGCCAGCCATTGCGCTTGCTGGCGCCATTTGGTGGAAGCTCAAGTTTCGTCAGGTTGTCCTCCACTTGGTCCCTCCAACGGAGATGCGGTCGTCCTCTTCTGCGTTGTCCGCCGCTGGGTACCGAATCGAATTTTTTCTTCGCTGGAGCGTCATCTTCCATCCACCCAACATGACCTAGCCAGTGAAGTCGCTCGATTTTTATGCGCTTTACTATGTCGATGTTGGCGTATAGCTCATACAGCTCATCGTTCCATCGTATTCGATAATCGCCATTGACGCATATTGGTCCGTAGATTTTACGAAGGATCTTTCTCTCGAACGCTCCCAAAGTCTTTTCATCAGAGCTTCTCAACGTCCAGGCTTGTGCTGCATATAACAGGACGGGCATCGACTTATAGAGCGTGACTTTTGTTCGTCGAGAGAGGACTCTGCTTCTCAATTGCCTACTGAGCCCAAAGTAACTCCTTTTGGCAAGAGTTATCCTTCGTTTTATCTCTCTACTGATATCGTTGGTGGAGTTAATGCTGGAACCGAGTCTATTCTTTTATATGAGGCTTAAAATACTTTTAGTGTACTATTTATATTATTGAATAACCTGAGTGATGCATATACATAAGAGCTCCTTAAGCATTCTAATTTTGTTTTACTGACAGGATCAATTTAAGCGATTATTGCAATACAAATAACTTGAAACATAAAACCGAAATGTTTTATAAGCACCTGCATTAAAGAATCCTCAAGATCATCATTACGTAACTTGAATGATGACTTAACAGAATATTCCTTAATACATTCTCAATTTTTTACAAAGTCTGTCACCAGCATATCCTTTTAGACGGAATTGAACTCAAAACTCCCCACACAAGGCCCTAACGCGTTAAAGACTATTGTGAGTCAGGAACTATTCTATTGTATGGCCTTCAACCCTGTATAAAATCTTATATAAGAACCCCCGAAAAGATTATACATAAGATTATTGCAAGTCAGGAATTTCATGTAAAATATCTGGTTCGAATAATATCAGTGTATTGAAAAAAAAAAAACATATATTCAGGACTAAATACGATGTCAACTTGTACATTATCCTCTTAAATGTAGCGTCTTCCTCTTTTAACCAGTTCTCATACTGGAATGAAAAGCTTTCCATTCTGTCATTCAAAGGTATAATTTTTTTTTAAATTTTTCGAGAGAAGTCTTTTACTTTTTGCTTAAAAATATTCTTTTGTTCTATCGAACTATTCTGGATATTAAATTTTGTAGCTAAACAATCAAAAACTGCTTGCTTTTTGGATGCTTTGGGATGTTGGAGCCAATTTTTTAGGAACTAATACGGGTTAGACCCGGAGTTTGCCCTCCTAAATCATCAAAACTTATGTTTTTTTCTTTTAAATCTAATATGTTAAATACCTTGAGTTGTGTTCTCCATGACAGTAAAAAAAAAATATACATAACTATTTGTTTTCAAACTTTTATTTGAGTTTCTAGAGAAATTCTCAGACTGCTGATTTTTTCAATAATTTAAGAATAACTGTTCTTTTAGCAGCTCTCTCCCATTTTCAATACTGCCAGATATAATAAAGACAAGTGCATTATGCTTATTGGAATATATGTAAAGAAATGGCATACAACATTTTTTAGAATTCCATTTCGACTTTTGTCCCTATAGATTGCCTTTTCGAAACATTGTGCGTTGGACGCTTTTCACTACATTAAAATATATTTTATGTGAAACTTCATCGATATGCAATGAAAACATAACAAATATTTTTTTAAACGATTCTCATAGCTGAGTTTGTTTTATCCGTTTTTTTTTTTTAATAAATAATTCTCACCTTACGATAAGATCCACAAATTCATTGAAAAACTTTTTCATTACTATTATTTCTGACCATTTGTTTTTTTTGAAACTACCAAATCAGGCAATATTTGTATAAAAAACTCGATTTTTAGACGTTGTTCCAAACTATACCAGGCCTCGAATGGCTATAGCTATAATCGAAATATTTGGGGTATAATCATAACCAAACCAAGGATTATTTTATTACCTTATTTACTTTATTTGGGTGTTTCTTTAATTGAGTTGTTTTGTGTGCATAAAAATTTTACAAATCAGGATTAAAATTGATCACATTAGGAAATCAATACGCCCGAAATTATACCTATTTGGATGACCATCGGATGCACGTCATAAAAAAAATTAATGGAATTAATGAAATTATGGCATGAACTGAAAAAACTACACGACAGGAAAAAAATCTATGTAAATTAAACCTTTTCGATACACCAGAAAGACTATAGGAGTAGTTTTCAGCATTGAAGATGAATTTAGAATAAATTATTTTAAGTGTTTTAAAAACTTCTTGAGGATGACGGAAGAAAATTTTGATTATATTTTGCGATTGATACAACTTATAAATTATAAATTCTATTTAAACACAAAAACGAACAAAAAACAAATTAAACACAACACAATAAACAAACACCGATTTTAAATTTTTCAATAGAAACGTTGTATTGTATATCATTTTGTTCGCATGGGTTTCAAATTACCTATTTTTCTCTTCAAAAAAACTACCTTTGTTTCGAGTCAACTGCTTTTCTTGATATAATTTTCTACAAAAAAACAGACAGGTAAAATAAAATAATGCAATCCTTTGACTGATTGATGCAGATCTGAAACACAATCAAAATATTGACTGACTAGAGAAGATTTTAGTGTTCATTTTCGCTCTGAGATAAAGTTAATTTCTTTTTTTACATAGGAAAGCAAAAACAAATTTTGATTGATTCAATCATTTGACTGACACCTTCATAACAAAGAAAAAATAAAAGCCGCACACGCCGATTTAATATAATTGCATAATTATAAGGTAGGGCCAAGTCGCTTAGTGATTTCACACTATGGCCGTAGCTAGAGAAATTTTGTTTCTAGAACTAACAAAATTTTTTCAAAATAAGAAAACGGTATAATTATAAAAATAAAAACTTTAAGGGGAGGAAGGGGGGACTTATGAGATAATTTTTTTTTTAAATTATTTTAACATGTGAATTTGGGTAATTTTAAAAATATAAAAAAAAAATTTTATAAATAATTTCGACGATACGTTTTGCTTTAAATAGACAAATTATTGATAAATATGCTTTCCCGAACGTCGACAAAAATTTTTTTATGATTTTCCGATGAGTTTAATAGACATAATTTTTGTTGAAAAATAATTTAAAAAAAAAATTAGTTCAAAACCCATATAGTTTCCATTTTTATTATTATTTTAGTGTTTTCTAATTTTGAAAAAAAATTGTTGCCTCACGCATCCACGAATGGTGCAAGATGAGAATGCCGTCTAGTTGTCAAAACGGCGAATTTCGTAAAAATTGCAAACGAAGTAAATATATATTGTTTCCAAGTTATAAACTGTGCTGTCGCGTGTATTAAATTTTTTGTGATAATTTGAGTGAAAATGTTATAAAAACAATGTTATAAAAACTATAAAATGTGAAAGAAGTCTTAAATTTGCAAGAAAACTTGTAGCAATTCTAACCTTAAATCAACTGCGAAGCGTAAACACAAAGAAACTCGAGATGAACAGCTGATTTTGACAACTAGCCGACATTTTCTCTGCTGTCTACTTCATTCTTCTCCGAGTCGGCCCTACCTTATAATTCTGCCATGATAACGACGATCACATGGTTTAATAAGATAAGGTTGTGTTAGTTGCTAAAATTCTCTCTTGTGCTGGGTACCGCACCTGTCAAAATCAGCTGTTTACGATTAAAAGCAAAACAAATAACAAAACTTGCCAATTAGAATTGTGTTGTTTTTTACAAGTTCTTTAAGTGATAAAGTGAATTAGGGTTTTAAAGTGATTCCATAATGCCCAGAAGTTGTGCAATTTGTAGAAAGCCTTTTCAGAAAGAAAATGGCTCATCTTTTCGTGTGCCTCCTAATGAAGAAAGACGAAATCGCTGGAACGTTGCCTGTTCCACAACATTTTCGCAATCAGCGCGGGTCTGCGAAAGACATTTCTGTGTTTTTTTTTCTGTTTTATGCTCTTTTTATGTTTGACAGGTACGGTACCCGGCACCAGGGATGATATTTGGGGGCTTTCAGGACTTTTTTGAGCCCTTTTTCATTTCATAAGCCCCGAACCCCTTTTGATTCATTTTAGGCCCTTTTGAAAAATTCTTCTGAAAACATATCATCTAAATTTAAATTTAATTGCAAAATTTAAATTTTTAATAAAATGATTTTGAATCGATCTCAATAAAATAACTTCTGTTGAATTTTTTGAAATTAAAGCTATAGAAAAACAAAAAACTTTAACAATTCTCCTCAATTTTGTTTTTTTTAAGCTGTATTTAAGCTTTATTTAAGCTATACGCAGGTATAAGCTATACTGCCTACGCAGGTACGTTTTTGATAGATTACAGAAACAGAAATCTATTAAAACTGAAGAAAATGTTTGAAAAACTGATGTTCTTATATTTTATATAAAGCCACCATGTTAGTATTATGCAGAAGAACCACTATTTTGACATCTACAGGAAAATTCCTTACAAACATTTGGTATCTACTATAATGGAGGAAGTGTGAAGATTTCAGCACACCTTCCAATAGAATGTCTAAATTTTTGAATCGATTTTACTTATAAAAGTATCCCAAAGTAATTCTATAGGTTTAAGAATAGAATTTTGAGGTGGACAGCTTCAAGCACGATACATTCCTTACAGCATTTAATCATGCATATATATGAAAAGGCGAACCCGTAAAAAAGGCTCCATCGTAGTCTTAAGTTGCCTTAACCGATTAAGTATTTAATGGCGTTAATTTTCAATGAACTTTCACCCATTTTTTTTTATTTTATCTCCACCAAAAATAGTTTCCGACGTATGATATCCTATATGGGCATTTCCACAAAAAAGTCCACTGTGACCCAAAAATTAAAAATTATTAAAAACTTATTTTTTTATGATATTATCTTTGAGAAACCTTTAAATTTTATTCTTTTAAGCGATCATGCCCATAAATTTATTTACCATGATGATCAAATTGTCTGTTTCACAAATGTAGTTTTTCTTCTTAGTAAATGTTTAGTAAATGTTTCGAAAAGTTTTTGTTTTAGTAAAAATGGAAGATATTGGCTAAATATAATGACAAATGGTTGAGGTAAGGAGCGTAAAATATATTTAGTTTGTTTTTTAATTACTAAATTATAATTACTTAATTACTGAATTTAATCCTAATAGAAAAAAATGTCACGTTCAAATATAACGTATCGCCTCAGATTATGATTAAAAAAGATATTTGATAGATTTGAAGATATTTGAATCAAACAAAATACATTATAATGTAACATTTTTTTATAAGATTCTAAAACTAGTTGCATCAAAAAACTGTGACAGATTTCGCTGAATTCTGTTTTTATATATATTGACACGAAAACTACTTCCATTTTTGTTTATTGTTTTGAACCAGGACTATGCCTACTATAAGCTTTTGCACTAATTAAAGTGCTACCTAAGAGCTTCAATGTGAACTAAAAAGAAAAGGCAAATATTTTTTTACTTTGTCTATTTTAAAAAGTTTTACTTTGCCTTTTTTCACTTTAAATGTGTGCGACGGTCACGTTTGACATTATGGAAATGCCCATATAAAACGTCACGCTCTTTCAGAGTATGGCGTCGGAATTTATCTAATTAAATTCTTTAGAAGTAATAAACAATTATTTGCATAAAAATTAGTTTTTTTCCACCTTTAATTAGTTTTTATTTAACTAATTTTGCTGCTCAAGGCTCTATATTCCAAAATTGTATAACATTCATGAAATTATTCTTTATTAAATTCCGCCATTCCTTAACATGTTTTCTTGGTGGAACTGATTTTATTTTGGTATCATGCCCAGTTCGTCCCGCATCTTTGGTTCGTCTTCTTACAAGTCCTAACGCAGACTCTTTGTTAAATTTATCAATCATATCTTTCTGAAATTCTTATTTATATAACCAAGGACTCGAAAGAATACTCCTAAGACTCTTTATCGAAGAATATATCAATTCGATTTGCGGTTTTCTGTGGAAATGCTTTGCTATTTTTATTTGTATTATTAACTTATTAAAAAAATGGCTTTGTTACAAATTCTTTTTGAGAATTTTTGATTATTTTTTGACATATTTTTGACTTTTCTAATGAGAAATTAACTATATTGTAGATTATTTTTTGACGTATTTTTGACGTTTGCAATCAATACACAAGCCTTTTTTCTAAAATGCAATGGGACTTCTATATATGAAATCAAATTTATTTAATAGAAAGAATTAAGTAATATTACTCTGACCTAATACTTCTGATTCAGAAAGCTGATCGTTTAAACTAAATTATGCTATTTTTGTGACAAATAATTAAACTTCCCTTCTAAGGTCAAAATGGTGAAATAAAAAAAAAAAAAATAAAAAAAATCTGAAAAACTTTGAAAACAGTCAATTTGAAATCTATTTGGATATATGTGGTCATGGCAGAATATTCTTGTCAATTCTTGTACCATTCTTGTCAAAAATGCCCTATTTTTTTATAAATTTTGGCCCTTTTACAACTAAGTCAATATCATCCCTGCCCGGCACTCCGAGACGACACAACCTTGTCTTATTAAACCATGGACGATCATATCTCTGAAGTATAAAATAAATTTAACTATTTACAAATACCTACACTACAGTTTTACGACTTGAATCATTTTATCAAGATTTAAAACTGCTTAAAATAATATTTGCACAATCACCCATTATTATCTCAATACATACGCTCTATTTTGCTCACTTTTATTATGTGCTGGTGCCAATTTCATAACGTTCCCTTGCAGTCAAGTGAGCGCTCTTCAAAACAAACGTCGTGCTCTCTGAACATTCTATGGAAAAACAAGCGAAGAAAAGCAACAAAATAAAATAACAAAATAGTGTTACTTTTAAAGCGGCTTCGTAATGATGTGCATTTGCTAGCGCGGTGACATATTGAATAGACTTCTTTTGTTTAGAAAAAATTCTTGAAATAAAAGAAATAATTTTTGTAAAAATTAAGGCAAAATTAAGTGCTACCAAAAATGATGAATTAAAGTGAAAAAAAAGTAGTTTAATAAAATCAAACTAATTGAGGTTTAAATAGTGAATTTGTTTTTAATATTGGTTTTCTTAAGAAAACAATAATTTATGCAATTTTGTGAAAATATTAAAATCAGCTAATTAAAAAGTTTTGTCTCAAAAAATACATGCTCTTTATTAAAATTGGGCGTGTGTGCGCGCCCATCTGTAATAATTGTGTCAGTTTGTTGAATGTGTTTTTTAAGTTTTTTTTTTCGCTCCTTTCATCTATTTTCTTCACTCATTCTTCACTTGTTCTTCAAGTAATTATAAACAACAATAACAACAACAGCAAAACAAGACCAACAACAATAAATCGCGTGCAATTAGCTCGAGATTTATTATTATTATTTTTTTTTTTGTTAGTCTTCCTTTTTTTTGCAAACTACTTTTAAAAAACAAAATTAAAAAACAAAACCAACAACTACCAAGAAATTAAAGAGCATTAAAAAGAAATTAGTGCACAGTGGGCACCGGACTCGCCTAATCTTAACCGTTGATTAACCAATCAGGTTAACATAAATTATAATGATGATTAAATTAAGTGTTTGCATTTAATCAATGTTCAAGTAGCCAGACAGAGGCAACAACAAAAACAGCATTATCAACAACAACAGCAGCAGCAACAACAACAACAATAACAACAATTTGTAAAAGTGGATTAACCATAAACTTTGCATTGGATAACGAAGTTTTTTTTTTATCATTTTGATCGAAATGATTGGCTGGTAAAATTTTGCAAAGTTTTTCTCTTTTGACACCAATCTAGACAAAAAAAGAGTTACTACAAAAATGTATGCAGAAAATTAATATTTTTAATTA